>OX328277.1:7512500-10012500 GCA_946814005.1 Chamaenerion angustifolium | reverse complement strand
TAGACTCAGGTATCTAGCTATGGAAACCTAGGTCACAACCCGTTAACCCATGACGTGACATCCCGTCCGGTAGACCGTGATCCTAGCCTCAAGCTGATCCACTTCCGCTAAGCCAAACGTTCAAGGAGGTAACTTAAATATGTGATTATGTTTTGCCCTAAATGATTGCATGTTTCGTAAATTGCAACATTGGTATCAGAGCCATAGTAGGTTGATTTCCAAATTGTTGTGCACCTCTATTACAATTCCTCAACGCGACGAAACTACGCCGCAGATGACATCTGATACTGTGACCTAAAGCCATAACCTTAGTTGCTACGACATGGACATGATAATCGCGACCCCGACATGGTAGATGCATCCATAGTGGATGCGACTCATCGCAGTGGTTGCAGCCATGGCGGTTGCAACCTCCATCGCCTTTGTCGCCACCGCGTATGACATGAGAGGCCGCGAGGAAGACTCTCCCGCGAGGACGTAACCAAAAGTGGATGCGACCTGGCTGCGATCGAGCGGGGGTGGAAGGGCCGCAGCCGTCGTGGCTGCGACCACAACCAGGAAAGACCGCGACCATCGTGGTTGGTACCTTGTGCTAGCGGGGCCACAACCATGGTGGTTGCGGCCTTGCAGATGGATGACGCAACCTTTGTGGCTGCGACACCCTCCTCCTAGGCGAAAAGCGATACGGGTGAGGTCGGCGTGTTGTGGCCTACCCACACACCCGCAACCAGTCTGGGTGGTTGTCACTCCTGTTGGCTGCTGCTGTTAGGGTTGCTGCAAAACGCTAGCAACCAAAAAATTGGAGAAGAAAAATAGTATCAGTCAGATTCTATGTGAACAAGACCGAACTGACTCGAACCGTACTGATTCTCTATGAACCAGTCTTATTCGGTTCGGTCGAGTCCAATGCGATCTGGTCTGTTTTAGCTGATCGAAATGATTCGATTCAAACTGGATGGGTGGACCGGTTCATATGGTTTAGTTCGTCTAGACCGGTTCATACGGTTCATATGGCTGGATCATTTCATAAATAACTTTTGGGCTAATTTAATTAATTGTTAGACCAATTTAAATTGCTTTATGTTGCATGACTGGATAAGTAGAACACTGTGTGTGTACCTTGAGTTCCCTGGATTACTTTCTGTTTTCTGCAGGGTAAATAGTCTTGCCTTACTTTATTTGATTGACTCTTCTTGACTCCATTACTAGTAGAATTGACTAGGTTATGACTTATTGAGATCCCAACATATTGTTGAAAATTGGTCTAAAATGTTAATTACTTTTAACTTGTTGAGATTTTAGTTTGTTGGGACTTTAGTCCTTGAATTTTGTTTGTAGAGACTTTAGTCCCCAAATTTTCATTTATCGAGACTTTGGTCCCCAAACTTGCATTCATGGTGATTTTACTCCCAAAATTTTATTCAAGTTGATTTCGAACCCCAAACATTTAGTTAGGATGACTTTTGTCGTCAAAGGTGTGAAAAATATAAATTAGCCCCAAATAAATTTATTTTTGAAAGGTATCAATATATATGTGTGTGTACTGACATGTATGGTTTGTTTCTTTGCTCACATGTATTAGATTGCCTAGATAGGTAGTTCTAGTTTTCGCTTAGCATAAATAGCAAACCTTTAGGATTGTCCTTAGTAGACTTTTGGAAGTTTGGATAAGTACGAACTACACCTAGGAAAATGCTCATGAGTGTGAACCGATCGGTTAGTATATGAGAATAATGTTCATGAGTGTGAACCAAATTTCCTCGAATAATACTAGGACGATTATTTTGTGTAAGAATCTAACACTTTGGTGTAATGCGATCTATTTGACTCAAGTCCATTAAATACTATTGGTATAGATTGTGTTTCGATTAATAGTAGTGACTTTAGGGCATGCATAGAAATGGGGCGTGCTTCTCGGCATAGATAGGGTTGTTCTCCAAGTTTAAGCATCTTCTCAAGTCTGTTCTATCAACCTAAGACTTGTCTTTTACATTCAATAGAACATTGTTCCTCGTGTCTCCGTGATCCTATTAGAATTTCATTTAGTTAGAAAAATTAGGCCGCCATGAAGAACATCATCACTTAGTTGGACAAAGGTATTAGACTTAATTGTGACAACTATAAAATCCGGAGGAAGCGTATAAAGATGGTACAAATTGAGTAGAAATCCATTAACCTCATTAAGAAGACGATGAAAAGATCTGACTCTAGAATGACAAATCAACAGAAGAGTTTCCATTCGAGTGGAAGGGTAATGATGCTAAGGCGTGCACCATGATACTCAGTATGGTGGATGACGACATCCTTTATGAGTTTGAGCTCAACACACAGCTAAAGGGTTGTAGTATACTTTGAAGGCTAGACTTGGTTCTATACGACTGCTTAGCTGCGCTCACTCGACATCATGTTCGATTCATATAAGATGAATCCTCACTACTTCATGAGATAGCATATGAGGCATGTAGCCAATATGATCGTGAAACTTAAGGAGAACGATCAGTAGTGACCGATGAGCAGCAAATCCAGCTCATAATCCACTCTTTACCTGACTCTTTGGAATAGATGAAAATCTAAATAACACATTCTAAGGGCCCCAACACATTTGAACACGTTCGAAGACACATTGAGCTGAGGAGAATAACCCCATGGCCGTTGTGCCTAAAGTTGAAGTGCGTATGGCGCCATCCTATGAACATAAGAAAAGTCGCCGAAGGTGGGGGAGTAATGCACTACGCGATGGATCAAATGCACTAAATGCAAAGAGACAAAGACTGAAGCGAACCCAAAGACTCCTCCAAAAATAACACCGTTAAAATGTCCGCGTAGGGCCGAGAAGCCTAAGTACAGAAAATGCTCCAACTGTGGCTAGTGGGTACACTTTGTGAATGCATGCCGTGAATCGATTCGACATGAATGTATTAATGGCTAGTCTAGTGAATTTTGTGTTCCTGGTACAGATATGTTGACTGAGTCATTTCTTTTGTGGATTTTGGATTCAGGATTGACAAATCACGTAGTCAGGGATCCTGACATTTCCGTAGAGTGCCATATAGTCCCGAGCGAAGTTAGGTAAATGTACATTGACGAAAATGTTCGTGTTGATGTCAAAGGGATTAGAACTTGTGAGCTGCGCTTGTGCGATGGTCGAGTCTTAGTCCAAAGTCATATCCTCTATACTCCGCAGATTCACCAAAATGTTATTTCAGTCTTAGGATTAATAAAACTCGGTTTTATATTATATTTTCATGAATCTTCTGTCCAATTGTCTTTAGATTAAATTGTGTTTGGCTTAGTTTTGTTTATGGTGGATGTATTGTTTCAAATTCAGATGCATGCAACAATAACAATTTCATGTTTTCTTCTACTCGCGGATATGTTTGTGATGTGAATGAAATACATGCTAGATTAAACTATAAAGTTCAACATAGAATGCAGCGGCTAGCCGAATGAGATTGCTGCCCAACATTCACAGGTGGAGTAGTCTGCTTGTGTAAGTTATGTAATAGAAAATACCACAATAAAGTCGTTCTGGTTATGCATCTAGAGACGTTTTTCTCTTGCAATTAGTCCATTCTGACGTATGTGACCCTCTTAGTTCTAGGGTTCGACACGAGGCACGAAAATTCATTACATTTATAGATGATTACACCTGTTAGATAGGAGGGTTAAAACCGTCCACCCTGATCGTGGAAGTAGAATATCTTTCAATAAAATTTAACTGTTTATGTAATTAAAAGGGAATCATTCATTAGTTTATGATCCCTACACCGCTCAGCAAAATAGTGTTGCAGAGAGGTGCAATAGAACACTCATTGAAATGGTTCGATCGATATGGCCCAGACTTAGTTGCTGATTATTTTTTGGGGAAACGCTTTGTAGACTGTTTCCCACATCCTTAGCTGTGTGCTGACGAAGAAGGTTAAGTCCACTACATATGAGTTTTGGACTGGAAGAAATTTTGGACCTTACTCATTTGCGTTCATAGGGGTGCGCCGCTTACACCAATGATTTCTCAAATAAGTTTGGTAATATTGGACCTAGAGGTAACAAAAGTAGTTTTAATTACTCTGATACCTACAAGGGGTATGTGTTTATAGCTGAACAGGACAGTGACAGTGTTGCCGAGATCAAATCACAATATGTAACAGTTTTAGAGAATGAATTTCCTAAGAAGGGAAAGATTGATTTGTATCGATCTCTATATGAGATTCAATATCAAGTTGAGCATACACATGTTAATAAAAGTGGGAGAGTTGAAGCCGTAGATTCAATTCATCGTCCGTCGGATTCACCGCCTGCTAAAGGGAATGGATCAGATTTCGCTCCTGATGATCTTGTTGACAGTGGGAGCATTAGGGATCTCATTCTCAGTGGGAGTGATCATGGTCATACCCCTTGTAGTAGTAAGTTGTTAGGTCGTGGGCTAGCACATAAGTTTTCCTCCCAATGATAAGCATTCGATGGTGATGGAGAACTAAACACTCTAATCTCAGATGATATGGTTATTGTGTCGTAAAACGTTAGAAAAGCTCTCAATGGACCTTTCTAAGAAGAATGGATTAAAGCAATGGAGAATGCGATGAACACTTTGGAGGAGAAGAAATCTATAAGGAATAACGATGTTTGGACACTGGTTGACTTTCGAGAGGACACATAGCAATAAACGTAAATGAATTCTTAAGATGAAACTCAAGGCTGATGAAAGGTTAAACATCACAACTCGTTTGATTCTGACTATTGGAGTGAGTCTAGACCTAGAATTGCACTAGATAGACGTTAATACCGTTATCCTCAATGGTGATTTAGAAGAAGATATCTATATGGAGCGGCCTGAATGATTTGTGTAGAAAGACCATGAGCACTTAGTGTGCAAACTTCACAAATTGATCTATGGTCTGAAACAATCCTATAGGTAGTGGTACTGCAGAGTTCATGATTTGGTCGTGGAAAATGGATTTCTCCTGGTTGATGAGAATCATTGCGTGTACACCAAAAAGGCCTGGACTAAACTTTGTGTTTATGTCACTTTATGTAGATGACATACTCATAGCCGTAAATAAATTGGAGTTCCTCACCCAGGTAAATGCCTAATTGTCTTGTCAGTTTGGGATGAAGAAAATGGGTGGGGCGACACACATCCTGGGTATTCAGATCTCGACAAATCGCCGTAGGAGGCAACTGTGGCTTTCACGGGAAAGCTACATAAACAAGTGTTGAAAATGTTCAACATGATTAACTGCAAACGAATTGAGACTCCAGCTTACGTTGGTCAACCTCTCAATATGGATATATGTTCGAAGACTACAAAAGAAATGGACCAGATAAAACAAATTATGTAGCTAAGTGCAGTCGAAAGCATGATGGACACAATAGTGTTCACTCATCCTAATATTTGTCACGTAATAAGCACGGTATGTCAGTACCAAGCTGAACACGGATTGAAGAGCTGGTTGACAGTAAATAGATTCATGTGATATCTTTAGGGCATCGTCATGCCCTCTGCTAGAGACTTGCTAGAGGTCTGAGAATGTCTGGATAACCGGGAATAACAATGTGAATTATGGTGATGACTTTAATGCGAACAAATCCACCTTACTCTTTATGCTCTGCTCTCCGATGGCGCCATATCGTGGATGAACAATAAGCAGTCGCACATTGTGTTGATCGTCATTGATGCCAATTTTGTGGTCTTCTGTGGACCACTCAGTAGGTTGTATCGCTGAAGAGACTTCCGGATTGATTGCTGAGTTATTGGAGACACAATCTCCATGATAAAGAACCCAAAGTATCATAACAAGTCATAGCAAGTAGATATCAAGTGAAACTATGTTAAAGACGTGGTTAGACACAAGGTGATGAGTTTGAAGTACTTGTATACGGATGAGATGGTTGTGGACCGTGTCTCCAACCTAGAAGATGGAGTTTTAGTGAGGCATGTGTAGTTTCTAGGATTATGCAGACTTAGTGGATGTACTTCATTGATTTTATTTGTCATACAATGTTCTGTAACTTGAATTATATTTGAGTATACATGTTTTCACAATTTGAGTGTTTTGTGTGTTCTTACTGTGATTGTTTATTGAAATATTTCAAAGTGGATTTGATCATCCTGTCACACGGGTGATAACTTATATGCCTTTGTGGCTAGGTGAGGCTGGTGATAGTTTCTAGTTCTGGAAGTCTGTTGGGATGACCGGAAATGGCTTTGTGTCCGGAACTATCTGATTTCACACTACGACAGATTCTGGTCTGTCAATTCACTCAGGGGTTGGATGAGAGTCTTTGTGAATTTTGGTTCAGGTACTTTGTGTGCCTCATGAACATATGTATAACATTTGGACATATGCTCCACGGTAGAGGAGATATGTTGTAGCATGCGTTCCATACCGCTGCGCACTCAAAACGACCATATGTATGACCCGAGATGTAATCTTAACTCGGAGTCGTGTGAGACCCAGAGCTCTTTGTGTAATAGCCACATATGTACCCTCATTACTCTGAACAGAGACTTGAAGTTCAGTTCAATGTTTGCTATCTTAGTTTGTGCTCGATGGATGCGCTCACAAGTACCTTGGTTCTAGTTCTAGATAAACGAGTTGGGCTGTGATGATAGTTTCATGGAAAGATGATCGTCATTATGGGATCGTCTCGATATTGTGTCCACTATGTGGCCACCAAATGCGGGGTCAGTTGCACTTGTGGGCGCAATACATATATAGGTTTAAAAGATCATTGTGTGGTCAGACTTGAAAAAAATTATATGACCAAGGGTGCAGGGCACATTTCCACTGCTCGTATGAGATCCACGAGTCGCTGCACCTCCTAACAGATGCGCAGTACCTTTATCTTTGTGCGTGTCGGTCACACGGTTCCTACCTCATATGTGGCTTTACTGTATAAGGGGAATTTGTTCTTCTAGTTCTGGCTTAATGAATGAGCGCTCCCTACTTTGTGCGAGTGAGAGATATTGGTTTTTGGGGATTGGTTACCCATTAGTGGGATATCATTCTAATAAGTCCAATATTGGATACTGGCCCAAACCGTTCCCTCTATGTATAGGGATGCTTAGAGTTGGAAAACCTGATGATAACGCTCTATTCTAACGCTGTCCTAGAGTAGAGAAACCGTGTCGCTCTACAATTTAGACTGAGGTAAGTAGATGTGGAAACCTAGGTCACTGTTCATTAACCCGTGGCGTGACTTCCCGTCCGGCTTACTGTGATCCCAACCTCAGGAATATCCACTTCCGCTAAGTCAATCGTTCAAGTTGGTAAGTTAAATATGTGCTTATGTTGTGCTCTAAACGATTGTATGGAGTATTCCAACAGAATGGGTGATCACCATTTGAAGTTTTACAGAAGTCCCTCTTCGTTGCTGCGATTATAATGGAGTATTCAAGTACCAAGAAAGGTCATATATAAACATCTCGATATTAATTTTTCCACATTCTTTATTAGGAGATACATGGTTTTTCAGGATCATATTTTTCATTTTGTTGCTTCATGATTGGGCTTGTTGGTTGAATTTCACAATGATGTTGCGATGTTTGCCTCGTCTTCCACTTCTATAACCCTGATTTATGATAGTGGCATCACATTCTTAAGACATCGTCCCTTCCATTATTGCTGATAAAGCCTTGTTGAGCAATTGTTCTAAGGTAGCTGAGCTTACCTCATTTAAAGTTATTGCTAAGGATTCTTCTTGGTGGTTATGTTGTTGTGAAGCATTCTTCTGAAAACTTGTGTAGAGGAGGACAAAGTTGTTGGATAGCATCCTACAATTTATTATTAGGCAAGATTAGCTATCAAATTTTGTATTCTATATTTATCTTTCGCTTTATGAATTTCCCAGTATACATACTTGCCTTGTATACTATTTAATTGTAATATAAATACATAAAGATAGTTTTATAACAGTTAATGTATTACATTATAAATCTTAGTGATCATGATTCAATATGGTATTAGAGCCTCATACAACTCAACCTTTGCCTTCGTGCTGTTGGAATATGAAGAACGAAAATTGGAGTATGTTTTTTACTGAATGAATTTCTTGTTGTATTAGTTCCATGATTCTGCAGGTATATAGACTATTACAATGCTAAGCAAAGTAACTAATGTTTTTGTATACGTTACAATGTTTCCTAGTCTAGCCTATTTAATATGATTTCCTTGTTTAGCTTATATACAAATGGTAACTAATATCATAGTTATCAGAACCAGACCGACCTTCGAACCGGCGAGGGGGGCGGTTCCCGGTTCGTTCGGTTCAACCCGGTCAAACCCAGTTCAATATGCGGTTTACTGTTTATAGTTAAAAAAAATGCAGAATACCGAGCCTTAGTATGATTGGTGTCGGCTCCATTACTGTTTAAGCTCGACCCAGTCCGGAATTTGAATCGAATTCGAGTGTTAACTTATTGATCCCAGATAGTTAGCACATAAGATATGTTCATTTATACCCCTAATCTATAGAATCTAGATACTGGAACAGTGCTCCTCCGTGGTTGATTCTTGACACCAAAGCTTCTCCATCACCTACTTCTCTCATACTCTGCAACCTTGTCTTTTAAGCAAGATACCCACCATTCTCTCTCTCTCTACCATTGATATCTAAGTCGTGGGAGCTTCAGAGCACTAACCTTCCAATGAGTTCATTCAACACACCAAGTCCAATGAGGAACAACTCTGCACTGCCACAAACTTCATGCGAGTACCTCCTCTGCACTGCCAGGAGTTGCAGGCAAGAAAATCAAACACAATTGCATTATTTCTTCATTTAATTTCTACCATAACCCAATTCAGTGTTTCTTTTGTTAACGAAAAATAGATGATATGGGACGAGGTTGGAGAAGACAAGTTCATAAGAGAGAAGGTTTTACTGGACCTGGAGCAGCAATGCATGGAGGTTTACAGGAGCAAAGTTGACAATGCCAATATATCCCGAACTCATCTCCATCAACAGTTGGCCGAATCTGAGGCTGAATTCACCCATCTCATGTTATCACTCGGTGAACGGTCTCTACCTGCACGGGTAGATGATATATCATAGAGCATAATTTAATTAAAAAAAAAGTATTATTATATGCTAATATTGATGCAAAACAGCCATAGAAAATGGCGGGAACACTGAAGGAATAACTGGATTCAACAAGTATAAATGGCGGGAACACTGAAGGAACAGCTAGAGAAAATTGCGGTCGGTTTAAAAAAGCTTAAATTAAAAATATGCAAAAAAAAGTGAACTGGAAACCGGCCGGTTCTTAAAAAACTGACCGGTTCAACCCGGTCCAAACACTGTTTACATGCAAAACAGTCTTTTAGCTGAACCAAACCGGACAGGGGTCTGTTTCCCGGTCGGACCGCCGGTCCGGTCCGATTCTGATAACTATGGCTAATATATTGCTAATTTCTATTTCTGATACGTGCTGCATAAGCTTCCATTCCATTGACAACACAAGCTTCAATTGTAGCCTCTCCATCGCGAGGATAATGCAGTCCCAGGCCCGGGTACTTGGGGGCATCCACTTCGCTGAAGCCACCGATGGAGACTACCATCTTGAAATGAGTCGGCTTCAATTCGTTTGGCTTTACATCTACTTAGAAATTCAGATATGGCAAGAACAATATGAAAACAAGAAAAACAGGGGATACTCTCAGACAAAACAACAAACAGAGTATTTACCTTTCGGGGAAAAGATGGGCGTGTTGGTGTTTGACCCATCCACCACCACAGGTGTGGCCGCGGACCTTCCAACGTTACGGTGCCTCTAACCCGAGGCTAGTGTAGAACCGTCCCTGATTAACAGAGGAGCATTGACATTTTTTGGCACCTTCGGGGCCGGAGAGGAAGACCTGTTGACCGTCATTTTTTCTTACCGGTCGATTGACTACGGGTGGCCATGATGTTTTTAGGGTTGAAGGTTTGAAAATCAACAAGAAGAAGATTGCAGAAATTGAAATCGGAAAACAGAGAGAATTCTCTAGAATCTGAGGGAATAGAAGCGTAAAAGACGAAAGAGTGGAACTGCTGTCCCTTATATAGACAAAAATGGAGTAACCGCCACAGGCAGAATCGAAACGACGCAGAGGATGATTGCACCTTTTGGGTAAAAATCGAAGCAGTGTCAGAATTTTAAGTGACACCTTGGGGAGACAAACGGTCGACCAGTACAGAAAACTGTCAGACTACCCTTGGGTTACAGAATATTAAATGACAGGCGTGGTTCAAATGACCGTTCGACTTCTAGATGACTGTGCAGTTATTAAATGCTAAAGTCCATTAGGCAGATAAAGTGATCGCCAACGCACTAATATGCCTTTTTGGGAGTGATCGCCCAATAGCAAAGGTAGTGATCGCCCAATAGCAAAGGGTAAACCTCCATAAGCCTAGACTACCTCGAGTGATGGCCAAGAAGGAATAAAATATTGAATATTCCTTCAGCCATGAACAACTGAGCGACTGATCGCCAAACAAGCATAAAGTGTTCGTAAAGGTATAAACCACAGAAAAAGAGAAAGAAGACCAAATCCAAGTGTCACTATCTCAAACCCTACCAAGGAATCAAGCTCGACTGAAGAAACTTCACTCAAGCTTCGGGGGCAAATGTTGAGTATTGATAGTGACAACTCAATAAGGAAAAGGCCTCGAAGGCCCAATAACCATGGAGGGGTAAACCCAGGTTATTCGAACTGGACCGGCCTATGCCAAGATCGAGCCCAAGTTAATATGGACGCTAAAGGTTCCATCGCTGGTCGCCATTCATCACCAAGTCGCAAACTCCCACTGCAGGTTCACCGGAGCTAAGGCGAGAGCATCATTCAACCATCCTTTGGCATTTAATTCGCTGCCAGATCAACATTCAGGATATCAAGATCAAACTTTTGGCGCCGTCTGTGGGAACGAGTAATACAGCCATGCAAACTCGATCCAAAAGCAATCACCGAAACTAGGCGAATGAGCAGTCCGCTAACAGCTCTGATTCCGCCGCCGCTACGCCGCTCCACCAAGAACCTGCTAGCCAAGCAGCACCCAATGCCATCCCCCCAAGGGCGGCCCAAGAACACGTCGGAAATTCCAGAACAACTCCCGCTCCCAACCATACCGATACTCCAGCACTGCAAACCGTCCACATCGCCGGGGAAAACATTCAGTTAACTTCAGAGATGATATCACTGCTGGAGGTAATCCTAGGGCAGGTTCGCCGACAAGCCCCTGCTCCTCAAGAAAACACTCGCCCTGCTACCAACTGAAACTGTGAATCCGGGCACCACAGCTCCCTAGGAGGATCAGGAGATGACATCGGGACACCAGCCCCTACCCCCGGCGTCCACCGAACTGCCGACGGCTACTTATTCAACCAATCCATCTGGTCCCATGCCGAATGGGACTTCGGCAAAACAATGCACCTTGGACCAGGTGGATGAGCTTATCAATAGGAGGCTCCAAGAAAGGCGACCGACAGTCGCAGCTCCCTTCAGGGAGCGATCTGCTCATCCATTCGCCGACGATCTCGTCGCCATCAAAATCCCGAAAGACGTCGTCGCCCGGGCTATACTTGAATACAGTGGGGGAGGATATACTACTATACATGTCAACAAGCATGATACCTCTCTTCGGCCTTCCTGTAGGATCTATAGGGACTAGGTCAGAGTTGAGAAGCAAGTTCCTGGAGAGGTATATGGGCGAATGCCAACTGATGAAGAGCGTGGTCGCCCTGGATGCGGTCAAGCAGCAGCCTGGAGAGTCACAGGCTGATTTCTATGGACGTTTCCATCAAAACGTCACGGAGATAGATCGTCGAGTCGCAGATGGGGAGATCATCCGAGCCTTCTTTCGAGGACTGGACGTGGCCAACAAGGCCTCGAGAAAGCTGCGCAACAGTTATCATGTGCAGGAAATTGAGACGTTGGAGGAGCTGGCACCCATGGCGAAGGGTTTCATAGACCTTGTGAGAGCAAACGCCGAGGCTGACGACCTCGCTAAGGGTGGTTCCTGAGCCCCGATGCGATGGTAAGAAGGAGGTCAAGAAGGACAAGAAGGGATGAGACAGCAGGCCTCGAATAGAACCGACCCCAGGGCCTAGAAATCCAGAGGTCCCTGAGTATTTTATGCCTTTAAACAGGTAGATCTCGACAGTACTAGTCGAGATGGAGAGAAGATCTCTGGCGAGGCCACCATTGCCTCGAAGGGGTGGTCAACGTATGGGGAAATATACAGAGAGCTATTGCAGATATCACAAGTGCAAGGGCCACAAGACTGATGATTGATGCATTTTGAAGCGGGATATTGAGAAGCTGATTCAGAGGGGGATGCTGAAAGAATTTCTGGCGGGGCGAGATAGGAGTCGAATGCCACCAAGGAGAAACCGCTCGCCAGCTCCGCCTGAGCAAGTTGGCCCATCCCAGAGCAGGAGGGTAGTTAATCTGATTGCTGGGGGATTTGGCGCCGGAGGCGAGGGATCACATGCAAGGGAGGTATATGCGACTCAAATTTCTACAACGGTCCAGCTAGGAAAGCGACCTCGACCTGAAGAGGTCATTGCCATCTCATTCTCTGAAGACGATTTGGCACATGTCACCACTCCCCACAATGATGCCCTGGTTATCACAGTCGATCTCGGCGTCTGTGACGTGAAGAGGATTCTGATAGATGGAGGGAGCTCGACAGACATTCTTTACCTGGACGCCTTCGAGAAGATGGGGAAGTCCAAGCGTGACCTGAAGAGGGTCGACTTTCGGTTGATCGGGTTTGCTGGGAGGACGACTTATCCGTTGGGGGCAATAACCTTGCCCATGATCTTTGGGCGAAGGATGGAAGAGCATCAAGGTGGTGGTCACCTTCCTAGTGGTCGACTCACCTACATCATACAATGCCATCCTGGGGAGGACCACAATCAATTCCAACAAGATTGTGGCCTCCACAGTCCATCAGAATATGAAGTTCCCCATACCCAACGGGATTGGAGAAGTACTTGGCGACCAGCTTTCCTCGCGACAATGTTATGTGAACTGCCTGCGTAGGAAGAACCAAAGCGAAGACCTCGCCATCGAGACAGAGACTGACCCTCGCGAGGATTTGGCTCGACCAGCGCCAATGGAAGAGTTGGAAGAAGTCGAGGTCAATGGACCATATAAGAAGGTGCGTATCGGGACCACCTTGAACAATGACCAGAAGCAGACCATGACTACCCTCTTCAGGGAATTCAAGGTGCTCTTTGCCTGGAAGCCGAGCGACATGCCAGGTATCAGTACAGACATCATCTCTCATTAGCTCAGGATAGACCCTTCTATCAAGCCGATCGCTCAGAAAAGAAGATCGTTCGGGACTGACAAGCGCCTGGCGATCAGACAGGAAGTTGGCAGGCTGATTGAAGCTGATTTTGTCAGAGAGGTGAGATTCCAGAGCTGGGTCGCCAACCCAGTTTTGGTCAAGAAATCAAATGGAAAGTGGAGGATGTGTGTTGATTTCCGCGACGTGAACAGAGCCTGCCCCAAGGATTCCTACCCTCTTCCCAGGATTGATCAGTTGGTCGATGCAACCTATGGTCACGAGATGTTGAGCTTTACGGATACCTATTCAGGCTACAACCAAATCCGGATGCATTCAGATGATGAGGCCCATACAACTTTCTATGCATACGGGGACATTCTTTGCTACAAAGTGATTCCCTTCGGTCTAATCAATGCTGGGGCGACCTATCAGTGGATGGTTAACCGCCTGTCCCAAGACATGCTGGGGAGAAACATGGAGGCTTATGTGGACGACATGCTCGTCAAAACAATCAAGGGCAGTCCTCACACAGCAGACTTTCGTGAAGCTTTCGAGTGCATGAGGAGGCACAGCGTTCGCCTGAACCCGGGAAAGTGCGCCTTTGGAGTCAAATCTGGTAAATTCCTAGGATTCATGGTCAGTGAGCGAGGTATTGAGACGAACCCGGAAAATCACAAGGCTATAAAAGAAATGAATTCGCCAACATGCCACAAGGAAGTCCAATGTCTGAATGGTTGCCTAGCTGCTCTCAATCGCTTCCTCTCGCGAGCGACAGGTCCCTGCCGTTCTTCAAAACTCTAAGGGCCAACCGCAAGTTCGAGTGGACGCCAGACTGCGAGGAGGTGTTCCAATCCTTGAAGCAGCACATTCAAATACTCCCAGCTCTGGAAAAACCCATTCCAGGCGAGCAGCTCTTCCTTTACCTGAGCATCAGTGATGTGGCAGCTAGTTCCGTTTTAATAAGGGAAGAAGATAATGTCCAGAGTCCAGAGTATTTTGTTAGCAAGATGTTTAATTCTGCAGAAATAAAATATGTCCAGATTGAGAAGTATCTCTATGCCTTAGTTATTGCTGCTCGAAAGCTGAGACCTTATTTTCACGCGCACGACATTACAGTCCTCACCAACCAAATTCTTCAGGAAGAATGGTCAAGTGGGCGATCAAGCTCAGCGAGTTCAAGATCAAATTTGCGCCAAAAACGACCATCAAAGGTCAAGCACTAGCTGATTTCATCGTGGAAAGCACAAGTAATGGTCTAATAGAAGCAGATAACAGGCCAAGTTCATCAGTAGACAACAGTCAAATCTGGGAGCTTTATACAGATGGATCTTCATCAAGAGAAGGCTCGGGGCAGGTTTAATTCTCATCCCTCCTGAGGGCGAGCCTTTGAAGTATGTGATTGCCCTAACGTTTCAGGCGACCAATAATGAAGCAGAATACGAGGCTCTTATTACTAGACTCAGTCTGGCAAAAGGAATGGGTATATCGACACTCAAGGTAAAATGCGACTCTGAGATTATTATCAATCAGGTCAATGGCACTTACGAGGCGAGGGGGAAAAGATAAAGAAGTACCTCGACATCGCCAAGAAACTCGTTGTAGAAATTCCAAATTTTGCGATTGAGTCTATTTCTCGCTAAGAGAACCAGATGGCAGACTCTTTAAGTAAGCTGGCGTTTGAAGGAACCAGAATTCAAGACGTACAGTTCCTGGAAAAAGCCTTATGTTCAGTTCTCGATAATAGAGCAGAAGTCTTCAATATTCAGGGACAAGTCACATGGATGACTCCATTCCAGAATTTCTTAAAAGAGGGAATTCTCCTAGAAGACGAAGGCGAATCCACAAGGATAAGACGAAGGCGAATCCACAAGGATAAGACGACTTTCAGCCAGTTACTTGATTATAGACGGAGAACTCTACAGGCGAGGTTACTCGACGCCTTACCTAAGGTGCGTTGCTCATCCCGAAATAGAAAGAGTTCTTCGTGAGGCTCATGAAGGAGTGGCAGCATGCCACGAAGGCGCACGATCATTAACAAGAAAGATCTTCAGGGTGGGATACTACTGGCCAACCTTGGGAAAAGATGCGGCTGAATTAACGCAAAGGTGCGAGATTTGCCAACAGTTTCCACCACGATCAGGTCGACCGCCAACACTGTTGTCCCTAATGGCAGGCGCCTGGCCTTTTGCTCAATGGGGGATGGATATATTGGGTCCTTTTCCCATTATTACTGGGCAGCGCACTCACATCATAGTGGCAATCGACTACTTCACCAAGTGTATAGAGGCGAAAGCTTTGGCTTCTACAACGGAATTTCAAGTGATCAAGTTCCTGAAGATCAACATATTTTCCAGGTTTGGCATTCGCAAAATACTTATTAGCGATAATGGTCCACAATTTGTAGGAAAAGAACTCAAATGGCTCTACGAAGAATACCATATCGACCATCGGTTCAGCTCAGTGCATCATCCTCAAACGAATGGGCAAGCTGAAGCAGCCAACAAAGTCGTTTTAGCAGGAATCAAGAAAAGGGTTCGAGCATTCAAAGGAAATTGGGCAGAGGTGCTGGAAAACGTACTATGGGATATCCGAACAATGCCTAAGGCAGCCACTGGAGAAACGCCCTTCAGTTTAGTGTACGGATCAGAAGCAGTAGCACCCGCCGAAATAGTGGTGCCTACCCACAGAATCCTACACTTTAACACTGAGGCAAACAAAATTGAGCGCAGGACTGACCTCGACTTGGCAGAAGATTTAAGGAGATTTTATACATAGATTGTAATAAAAGTTTGATGTCAACAAAAACAAGTCATTCCTTCATAAAGCATGACTACTCGAATCAAATCGAAGAAAAAGACATGACGACAAAAGTCAGGCGAAAGACATGGTGACCGAATCAGGCATTGAAGAAAAAAGACCTGACGCCCAAAGTCAGACAAAAGACCTGATGACCGAATCAGGCATTGAAGAAAAAAGACCTGACGCCAAAAGTCAGGCAAAAGACCTGATGACCGAATCAGGCAACAAAGACCTGATATCAAAATTGGGCAAAAGACCTGACGCCAAAGTCAGGCGAAAGACCTAACGCCAAAGTTAGGCAACAACAAAGACCTGATATCAAAATTGGGCAAAAGACCTGACGCCAGAGTCAGGCGAAAGACCTAACGCCAAAGTCAGGCGAAAGACCTAACGCCAAAGTTAGGCATCAACAAAGACCTGATATAAAAATTGGGCAAAAGACCTGCCGCCAAAGTCAGGCGAAAGACCTAACGCCAAAGTTAAGCAACAACAAAGACCTGATATCAAAATTGGGCAAAAGACCTGACGTCAAAGTCAGGCGAAAGACCTAACGCCAAAGTTAGGCAATAACAAAGACCTGCTATAAAAATTGGGCAAAATACCTGACGCCAAATTCAGGCGAAAGACCGAGCAACAAGGTTAGGCAAAACAAAAGACCTGACGCCAAAGTCAGGCAAAAGACCTAGCAACAAGGTTAGGCAAAACAAAAGACCTGACGCCAAAGTCAGGCAAAAGACCTGTTACCAAAATCAGGCAGGAGTCCTAACGACGAAGATGATCAATCCATCAAGGAAGCTATCCTCTTATACGTTGGACAAATTTCGGAGAAGTTATCTACTATGGGTGACAATTCCTTTACGAAGCAAATTATGAAAGATGGACAAGGAATCTTGAGCGATCACTATGGAAGGTGAAACTTTAAGAAACAAGTTCCTTTCGTGGAGGCGAACACTCCAAAAGGTTTAAACTTCAATAAGGTTATACATCTTCAAGCCTAGAAGTGTATACTTTTAAGTCTTAAGATATTTTCCTTAAGGAGTTTATACTTGGCGAGATAAATGGATAATTATATAAAGTCTTATCATTTTGAGCCTAAAGAAAAGTCCAAAAACCCTAAGGGTTGAGACTCTCATAAAGTGAAGAAAAAGCCGAAGGTAATTATGACTAAGATCTCGGAAGAATCGCCAACACATTCAAAGTCAAATACAAATAAAGGCTTGGGAATATAGAAGGCATTCAATATTATAAAGAAAAATAATAACTGAGTCTGAATTCGAAAAATAATTACAAGGAAGGATAAAAACAATTATCTAAAAACGAAAATCTAGAATCTAAGAAGATGATCGCTGGAGTGGTGGAAGCTTCAGGCCTTGGAGTAATCAGGAGCGGGGACACTCTGCTCGCCTTCGGGGGCAACCTCCTCGACAGCAGAAGCAGGGTCGACCTCCTCGACAGTAGCAGCCGGGTCAACCTCTTCAGCAGCAGCAGCAGGGGTCTCCTGGGGAAGGGTGCTCCGGAGGAAAGGCTTAAGAGCCTCAACTTCACGAAGTGGGAAGTTAGGGTCAACAACCTGAATGTCCTTTACCAGGACTTGGAGGTAGTCAGCAATTTCTGACTTCATCACCTCCAAAGCATAATCGACGAACTCCACGGATTTCTTGAAGTCGTCGACTACGCTTTGGTGGGATGGAACAAATTTTAGCTGAATATCCAGCTATTCCTTCTCCTCCTCCAGGGCGTTCCCCCTGGCCTCAGCAGTAACCCACTAGGCCTCAGCAGCTTCCCTCTAAGACTCAGCGGCGACCCGTTGAGCCTCTGCATCCGCCCTTTGAGCTTCTACATCTGCCCGCTGGGTTTGGGCCTCCTTGAGCTCAGCCTCCAGGCGAGCTTTGACAGCCTCAACCTCGGCTAAGTGCCGATGAAGCGCCTCAGACTCCTGAAGGGCGACCGCTGCATCTGCCTCCCTCTTCTTAACGGAGGCGAGGGGTCTCTCCTCTTTCTTGAAGTACTCCTCTTGATGTGATCATGGAAGAAATGCGGCCCACACTTGAAGACAGGGGTGAGATAACCGTGCCAAGTGGACCAATGACACGATCAAGGGCTAGGAAGCTTGGACATACAATCACCACACTACTGGACCGCATAGGACCAACTATCATTCCGTCCGGAGATATGGAGCCTAAGAACCTCTTGGTTGCTCGAATGGACTAAGTCAAGAGGGGCTCGTTTGTACTCTTTTTCCCGACCTTTGGTTTTGTCCCACTGGGTTTTACAAAGGGGGTTTTTAATGAGGCAAACGGTCCACAAGACAACCAAACCCAATAAGAGGAGGAGAATAAAATTCGGCCCATAAGAGAGCTTTCCTTAGGCCCAAATTAGCTTAGGGTTTTACTTCTTTTAGGATAAGTAGCTAGGGTGGCCGAAATTAGAGGATAGACCTTTTTTTTACAAACTTGTGTGCTAGCCACATTGTTCTTCTTGTTCATTGAATGAGAAATTGATTGTTGGTGTGTCATATCCGGCAATTGAATCTTGGTGTGTCATATCCAAGGTTCAAGCTTTGGAATCTTCGAGTGCGTCATATCTTGGAGAATCCATTGTGGAGGTATCAAGGTCTTGTCGCTGCCTTTGTGTGATACCACTTGATACGATCTTCCAGGAGTCGGCACTTTCGAGGGTAGGTGGTGATACGATTCTCCCAAGGCTCGTAATATTGCTGTCAGAATTCCGACTCTGTAAAGGGTTCCCTTTTCCGCGAAGCTCTGCTCCGAATTGATCCGAGTGATGAATACGAAAGTCGCAGATAATTGAGTCCTCGTTCTGGAATGGGTGGGCTCGTCGAATTCAGATATGTATTCAGTCTTCTAGACCAATTTTGGTAAGGTCGGTCCTCCTGGATACGATTCTGCCGAGACCAGAATATACGACGGATAGATGATGGATGAATGATGGATCGATTGGATCACACAAAGGCAGCGACAAGCCCTTGATACCTCCACAATGGATTCTCCAAGATATGACGCACTCGAAGATTCCAAAGCTTGAACCTTGGATATGACGCACCAAGATTCAATTGCCGGATATGACACACCAACAATCAATTTCTCATTCAATGAACAAGAAGAACAATGTGGCTAGCACACAAGTTTGAAAAAAAAGGTCTATCCTCTAATTTCGGCCACCCTAGCTACTTATCCTAAAAGAAGTAAAACCCTAAGCTAATTTGGGCCTAAGGAAAGCTCTCCTATGGGCCGAATTTTATTCTCCTCCTCTTATTGGGTTTGGTTGTCTTGTGGACCGTTTGCCTCATTAAAACCCCCCTTTGTAAAACCCAGTGGGACAAAACCAAAGGTCGGGAAAAAGAGTACAAACGAGCCCCTCTTGACTTAGTCCATTCGAGCAACCAAGAGGTTCTTAGGCTCCATATCTCCGGACGAAATGATAGTTGGTCCTATGCGGTCTAGTAGTGTGGTGATTGTATGTCCAAGCTTCCTAGCCCTTGATCGTGTCATTGGTCCACTTGGCACGGTTATCTCACCCCTGTCTTCAAGTGTGGGCCGCATTTCTTCCATGATCACATCATCCCCTCCCTCTTCAAAAGGATTTGTCCTCAAATCCGGATCATCTGCAACAAAAGGAAGCAAATCAGTAATGTTAAAACTTGAACTAACATTATACTTCCCTTCGAGGTCTAGTTGATAAGCATTGTCGTTGATCTTCTTTAGGACTCGGAATGGGCCATCCACTCTAGGCATCAACTTGGATTTCCTCTCGACTGGAAACCTATCCTTCCTCAAGTGCACCCACACGAGGTCTCCTTCCTCAATGGTCACCTTACGTCGGCCCTTGTTGGCTTGCTTTGCATACGACTTCGTCCTTTCCTCGATGTTGCGCTTGGCCTTTTCATGGATCTGTTTGACAATTTCAGCTTTCTTCTTTCCATCTAAGTTAGTCCTTTCACTCATAGGCAAAGCGGTTAGATCCAAAGGAGACAAATGGTTAAATCCATAAACGATTTCAAACGGTGAAAACTTGGTAGCGGAATATGTAGCTCGGTTATACGCAAATTCAACATGTGGCCATTCACTACTTCTTAATCAAGGTGCGTAGCAAAGTAGACAAGGTCCTATTCACTACTTCGGTTTGTCCATCAGTTTGAGGGTGGCAAGTAGTTGAAAATAGCAGTTTAGTCCCTAGCTTGGACCACAGTGTTTTCCAAAAGTAGCTCAAGAATTTAGCATCTCTATCACTAACAATGGTCCTAGGCATTCCATGCAAGCGAACAATTTCTTTGAAGAATAAATCAGCTATATGAGACGCATCATCAGTTTTATGGCATGCAAGGAAATGAGCCATTTTTGAAAACCTATCCACAATCACAAAGATGGAATCCTTTCCAGTCCTAGTCCTAGGCAATCCTAGCACAAAATCCATAGATATATCGACCCACGGTTGTTCAGGAATCGGTAAGGGCATATACAAACCTTGGGACTGTACCTTTGCTTTGGCTTGTTTGCAAGTGACACATCTTCCACATATCCGCTCGACATCCCTTTTCATTTGCGGCCAATAGAAGTGTTCTTGCATCACCTTCAAGGTCTTAGTGATCCCAAAATGTCCCATCAATCCTCCGCCATGGGCTTCCCTTACTAACAATTCTCGCATCGAACAGTTAGGTACGCATAATCTATTTTCAAACAAAAGAAACCCGTCGTGCCTTACATACTTTCCATGAGCGAATTTAGCACATGCTTTAAAGATATCTTGGAAATCCGAGTCAGTTTCATAGAGCTCCTTTATGTATTCAAAGCCTAAAAGCTTAGCATCCAAAGTAGAGATCAAGGCATACCTTCTTGATAGAGCATCAGCAACAATATTTTCATTACCTTGCTTATACTTGATCACATAAGGGAAGGTTTCGATGAACTCCATCCACCTAGCATGTCGTTTGTGGAGCTTTTGTTGACCCTTCAAATGCTTCAAGGATTCATGGTCGGTGTGAATGACGAACTCCTTGGGCCATAGATAGTGTTGCCATGTTTGCAAGGCTCGAACTAGCGCATACAACTCCTTGTCATAGGTCGGGTAGTTTAGGGCAGCTCCTCCAAGCTTCTCACTAAAGAAGGCTATGGGCCTCTTCTCTTGTGTCAAAACAGCTCCAATACCTACACCCGAAGCATCACACTCAATTTCAAAGGTTTTAAGAAAGTTCGGTAAAGATAAAAGGGGTGCATTGGTGAGTTTGTCCTTCAAAGCTTGGAATGCTTTTTCTTGTGCGTCCTCCCACTTAAACCCAACACTCTTCTTGATCACTTCGGTGAGAGGTGCGGCTATGGTACTAAAATCCCTCACGAATCTCCGATAGAAACCCGCAAGTCTATGAAAGCTCCGCACTTCGCCTATGGTAGTTGGCGTCGGCCAATCGCGGATGGCCTTAACCTTCTCTTCGTCCACCTTAATACCATCTGCACTTATAAGAAAACCCAAAAACAGAAGGTGATCCGTACAAAAAGTGCACTTCTTAAGGTTAGCATAAAGCTTCTCCTTTCGAAGAACCATCAAAACAGATTTTAAGTGCCCAACATGCTCTTCTAAGCTTCGACTATAGACTAAAATGTCATCGAAGTAAACAACCACAAAAATTCCAATGTAGTTACGCAGTACATGATTCATCAATCTCATGAAAGTGCTAGGTGCATTAGTTAATCCAAAGGGCATGACTAACCACTCATATAAGCCATGTTTAGTTTTAAAAGCTGTTTTCCATTCATCACCTTCTTTCATCCTAATTTGATGATAACCACTCTTTAGATCTATTTTAGAAAATATCGTGGATCCATGCAGCTCATCTAACATGTCATCTAATCGAGGAATAGGATGGCGATACTTTACAGTGATATTGTTGATGGCTCGGCAATCGACGCACATCCTCCAAGTCCCATCCTTCTTAGGGACGAGTAGGACCGGTACCGCGCATGGGCTCATGCTTTCGCGGATGTATCCTTTGTCCATCAAGTCGTTCACTTGTCGTTGAAGCTCCTTGGCCTCCATAGGATTAGTTCGGTATGCAGGTCGGTTAGGTAGTGAAGCTCCCGGTACAAAATCGATTTGGTGTTCGATACCCCGAAGGGGCGGTAATGCGTGGGGAGTTTCATCCGGCAAGACGTCTTCAAAATCCTGCAAAAGGGACACGATGTTGCTCGGCAAATCCGGCACGGGATTAGTGATACTCAACAACGTTTCTTTGTACATAAGTAGTATACCGGGTTGCTTAGAGGACAAAGCCCTCTTTACAACGCTAGACCTCACCACAAAATTGGACTGCCTCACGGGTTCACTCACGGGCGTAAACTCACACCTCTCGGCTTTGGCTTTCCTCAAACTCTCACACTCATTTTGGGTAAGGGTACTTGTGTGTTCACTCACATTAGTTCCTTCGTGTTGTCGAAGTCGAAGTTGATCTAGGTGTATCTCATGCGGCGGCACGGGAGCAAGTGTGGTCTTTCGGCCCTTACTTCCTTGAGACAATCGTCTAAGCTTTTGATGTAGTTCCCTATGGTAATGGTTAGGAACAAACCTCTTCCTCAAGAGATTTTTCAGTTCATCCCAAGTATCTACGGGTGGATCACGATTATGTCGTCTACTCGTCACGATTTGATCCCACCAATTGATAGCATAATCACAAAATTCAGTTGCGGCTACTTGTACCTTTCTAAGCTCCGAAAGATTTTGACAATCGAACACAAGTTCAATCTTCTTTTCCCACTCCAAATAAGCATCCGGATCATTCTTCCCGTGGAAAGGTGGGATTTTTAACTTGAGACCACCAAGTTGATCTTCAAGCCGACCTCTTTCCCGCCGTGGTCTCCTTTGGTCCCGATTGGAGTGGCGGCTGCCCCTACTATAATAGTTGGACGATTGAACCTCTTCATCGTCTGCTTGAGGTTGAGCTCTTCTTGGAAGATTCCCCATAGGTGGCGGCATGGCTCGATTAATGGACTCTTGTATGATAGGTCCTAATTCTTGCTGCATCATTCGCCGAATCTCATTGCGAAGAATTCGCAAATCCGGGGGTTCGTTCCTTGCCCCTTGAGCTTGATTGGTGCTCTCCTCTCCATTACTTGCGTGGTTTGACATTATAATGCGCAAGGAGCTGATTATCACACAACACAAATCAGCAAAATTAAGTCTCGAAAGTGTGCTCTGATACCACTTGATACGATCTTCCAGGAGTCGGCACTTTCGAGGGTAGGTGGTGATACGATTCTCCCAAGGCTCGTAATATTGCTGTCAGAATTCAGACTCTGTAAAGAGTTCCCTTTTCCGCGAAGCTCTGCTCCGAATTGATCCGAGTGATGAATACGAAAGTCACATATAATTGAGTCCTCTTTCTGTAATAGGTGGGCTCGTCGAATTCCGATATGTATTCCGTCTTCTAGACCAATTTTGGTAAGGTCGGTCCTCCTGGATACGATTCTGCCGAGACCAGAATATACGACGGATAGATGATGGATGAATGATGGATCGATTGGATCACACAAAGGCAGCGACAAGCCCTTGATACCTCCACAATGGATTCTCCAAGATATGACGCACTCGAAGATTCCAAAGCTTGAACCTTGGATATGACGCACCAAGATTCAATTGCCGGATATGACACACCAACAATCAATTTCTCATTCAATGAACAAGAAGAACAATGTGGCTAGCACACAAGTTTGAAAAAAAAGGTCTATCCTCTAATTTCGGCCACCCTAGCTACTTATCCTAAAAGAAGTAAAACCCTAAGCTAATTTGGGCCTAAGGAAAGCTCTCCTATGGGCCGAATTTTATTCTCCTCCTCTTATTGGGTTTGGTTGTCTTGTGGACCGTTTGCCTCATTAAAACCCCCCTTTGTAAAACCCAGTGGGACAAAACCAAAGGTCGGGAAAAAGAGTACAAACGAGCCCCTCTTGACTTAGTCCATTCGAGCAACCAAGAGGTTCTTAGGCTCCATATCTCCGGACGGAATGATAGTTGGTCCTATGCGGTCCAGTAGTGTGGTGATTGTATGTCCAAGCTTCCTAGCCCTTGATCGTGTCATTGGTCCACTTGGCACGGTTATCTCACCCTTGTCTTCAAGTGTGGGCCGCATTTCTTCCATGATCACATCACCTCTCGAGCACTTTCCACAAGAAAAACTGCCGAGTTGGCAGTCGACTTCATGCACTCTATCTGCCCAGGAGAGAACCCCAGGCTCCGGTATTGTTCCAGCTCAATACGCAGGTCAGTCTGCTTATCGGCGAGCTCCCCAACGACCCGACCGATCGCCACCTCCTCTCAAATGAGCTGGCAACAAAGGGAACAAGGGGCAAAAATGCTGTTAGTCTATGAAAAGTACAAGTAATACAAAAGCACAACATAGATTTAAAGTCTTACCAGGGCGACTCGTTCGAAGTGTGACCTCATCATCCTCTCGATGAGGGGCAACTCCAAGGGAACCTCGGAACGATCCCTGGGAGGAATTGTCCCCTCCTGGAGTCGCATGCATAAATCCGGGTTGCCCCAGAGAGACCTCTTGTCGAAGGCTCCCGTCTTCGAGAAGTCTTCGTTGGGGATCCAGACGCCCCGGGAGTTGGCAGCATTAGGCGGCCAGAACAAGCCCACCAGGGGGCAGTACTCCGCAGGGGGAGTCTTCGAAGAACCCGGATCGTCAGACCCTTTCTTCTAGGCCTCAGATTCCTTGGGAGGAATAGAGGCTGAGGGCTCAGGAGGAGTAGGGGTCGCAGGGACCACTGCCATAGCCTTCTCCTTGGGGGCAATAGGACCCTTAGGAGCCGGAGGACTCTTGGGAAGAGCACGGCGCTCCTCTCCTGAACTCCTGACCTTCTTGGCAGGAGGAGGAGGGGGTCCCGAGCCACGTCAGCAGGCTTCTCTGCAAAAAAATAAATAAGCAAAAGTATCAAAATCCAAAAACTCAAGGCGTGGAAATAAAAAAGGTATGAGTAAGAAAGCAATGTACCTGGTTGGCGAGGGCCAGGGGTGGCCGGGGGACGTTCCTCCTTAGGCTTTCTCTTGGAGGAACGCCTAGAGGGAGGAGAAGGAGGGTTCAGCGATGCGTGGTCCGAATAAAGCCCCGCCTTACCCTGGTCATCAAAGAGACCCATGAGTTTACGACTCTGATTGCCTACAACCAATAAAAAGGTTAAAAGAATTACCCAATCAACAAGAACTGGCGTGGCCTGATGAATGCCCACCATCTCGAGCATATTCTAAGTGGTCTCCATTACTGAATGGATGGGGTGAAACCTGGAGGACCTGTGCAACCGGAACAAATCGTTGACGGCGTTCTGGTCGCTCCCTGATAGCTCGCCAAAGGAAGGGGGAATATCCCTTTCCGGCTGAGACAACTCCCGGGACACGCCGCCCTTGTAGAAGAAGTAGAACTTCTTGTAGTTGGAGTTAGTGGCACGAAAGTCGTCGACCAACTGGATATGAACATTCCAGCTCCACGCCTGGCCTCTCCATTCTTCAAACTTTGGCCAGCGGGACTGGAAATGTTGGAGATGATTCGCTCCGGCGGCCAATCGGAAGAAACATCGGAACAAGACTAGTGAATACGTCCATTCTTGACGTATACACATGAACTTGAATCCGACCCACATCCTAATGGCGTTGGGCACGAGTTGAGTGGGACTTATCCCGTAATACCGGCACAGTTCTTGCAAATCCTCGCAGAGAGGAAAACGCAACCCAGCATCAACCTAGGCCACATAAATGTAAACATCTCCATCGCGAGGATAATGCAGTCCTAGGCCAGGGTACCTGGGGCATCTACTTCGCTGAAGCCACCGATGGATACTACCATCTTGAAATGAGCCGGCCTCAGTTCGTTAGGCTTGACGTCTACTTAGAAATTCAGATATGGCAAGAACAATATGAAAACAATAAAAACAGGGGATACTCTCCGACAAAACAACAAACAGAGTATTTACCTTTCGGGGAAAAGATGGGCGTGTTGGTGTCTGGCCCATCCACCACCACAGGTGTGGCCGCGGACCTTCCAACGTCAGGGTGTCTCTCACCCGAGGCTGGTGTAGAACCGTCTCTGATTAACAGGGGAGCATTGACATTTTTTGGCACCTTCGGGGCCGAAGAGGAAGACCCGTTGACCGTCATTTTTTCTTGCCGGTCGATTGACTACGGGTGGCCATGGATGTTTTTAGGGTTGAAGGTTTGAAATTCAACAAGAAGAAGAAGAAGATTGCAAAAATTGAAATCAGAAAATAGAGAAAATTATCTAGAATCTGAGGGAATAGAAGCGTAAAAGACGAAAGAGTGGAAGAGCTGTCCCTTACATAGACAGAAAATGAGTAACCGCCACAGACAGAATCGAAACGACGCAGAGGATGATTGCACCTTTTGGGTAAAAATCGAAACAATGTTTAAGAGACATCTCAGGGAGACAAACGGTCGGCCAGTACAGAAAACTGTTAGACTACCCTTGGGTTACAGAATATTAAATGACAGGCGAGACACCCCCTCTGTTGCGATCCCCTCCCTGCAGGTTCACCGGAGCTAAGGCGAGAGCATCATTCAACCATCCTTTGACATTTAATTCGCTGCCAGATCAGCATTCAGGAAATCAAGATCCAACACATGACATCAAAAGTTTCCAGTCAATTGACTCCCTATATTCCTTGTTAGGAACCCTAAACCGAAACTTACTACAGATCTTGTTAGGAACCCGATGGTCAATCCTCAATACACGGCATGGGTAAAATTTCATCAAAGTGTCCGTACTTGGATCACATCGACCCTCCCATAACTACTCCATAAAGAAGTCCCGATATGCGTATGAGTTGGGAACTTTGTCGCGCCCTTGCCGAATGCTTTGTTGATCAATGATTCTCCAATGAAATGACGCTCAAGCTTCAATTCTACGGGTATTCTAAGAAATTGAATTAGTCCGTAACTGATTATCTTTCTAGCCTCAAGTCTATTGCAAATTTTCTCACAACTATCAATTGTACCATTACCGAAAAAGACAATGTAATTTAGGCTTTGAACAGACTGTCATCCGATTACGATACCTTCATCGCCGACTTTAGCAATCTTCCTCAAGTGCCGTCCTTTTATGGCTTACGGTCCAAGCTCAGCACTTAGGAGTAAACGTTGATTCAACATTGAACAATCCCTGCAGAAGACCATGCATACTTTGGCTCCACTATGTAGAATTCTCGTGGGCATCTTAGAAATCAAAACCACCTAGGTCATGGACGAGGAAGGAAGAGAGAAAGTCATTTCAATTTGTGTGGTCACAACAATGATCTTCGGCAACAGTACATTCAACAATCCCATGTAGGTTCACGTAGTACTCCTCCTCCTCCTCCTCCTCATTCTCAGCACTAACAGTTGGATATACGATGTACCTAACTTGGTGTTTAGACAGTACCACCTCCGCCCACATGACAAACGATTCAGGTATTCTCCTTGATCCAAAACCTCATGACAATCACACTAAGGTCACTGTAGGCAATGGTAAAATCTTAAAGATAAACGCAGTTGGTACCTCCTATGTTATTACCCCAAATGGATTTTTACGCCTATCTTCAGTCTATCATGTACCCTCTTTAACATGTAACTTAATGCCTTTCAATCAATTTTGTAAGGACATTAAGTGTGTTGTTTATTTTTATGGTGACTCTTACATGGTAAAGGACAGTAGAACAGGGAAGGTACTTATTTAGTCTAAATCACTAAACGTGTTGTATCAGGTGACGGGACCGATTGACCCACCCTACATTTTATCCTTGGTCGCGTCTGTTACTTCTCTTGAATGTTGGCTTTCTCGTTTTGGTCATCCACTTCCTCATGCATTTGCTTTGATTTGTAAGTCCATAAAAATATATATATACCTCACGTTCGAGTAATGTCCATTTTGTTTCTTGCTCTCTTGGTAAATGTCATAACTTGCCCTTTGAATCTAGTACTCATAGGTCTGGAACTTTTTTGGTTGTTTACATTCGGATGTTGGGACTAGCCCTGTTGTTTAGACACTAGTTTAAAATACTTTGTGTTATTTGATAATGACTTCTTTAGTTATACATTGGGTTTTCACATGAAACTAAAATCTAAAGTTCCTTTTCACTTTCATATGTTACGTCTCTCTATTGAAAAACTTTGTGGTACTCCTATTCGATGTTTACAATCTGACGGTGAAGGTGAGTATGTTAGCACTCGTTTTCGGTTCTATCTCCCCACGATCGGAATTACTCATTGTATCTCATGTTCTAATACTCCCTCACAAATTGGTCTCAACGAGATGAAACTTTGTCACTTAACTGAGACAACAGAACGATGCTCATTCATGCTTTGATGCATCCAAAGTATTGGATAAATGTTCTTCTAACTGCTACCTATGCTATTCATCGAATACCCTCCACACCACTCAATTTTGATCCCCATTTCAGTGCTTGTTGGTCATTACTCCTTCATACAATTTCATGTGTGTCTTTGGGTGTCTATTTCACCCTTTTCTATCATCGTCTGCTTATAAGCTCACTCGAAAGTCCATCTCGCGTGTCTTTCTTGTGTATGCTCCTCACATGAAAAGGTATCATTGCCTTCATCGTAATACCGACCGTGTCCACGTCAATGGCCACCTTCCTTTCCATGAAGACATCTGTCCATTCTTTTCTGCACCTCCCCTCCACGAAGAGATCACGACCGAGCCACCAACTAGTTTATTTCCCTTCCCGGTTGCTCGTTATGTTTCATCCTCCTACATCAACATCCTATACTATCACAATTGAAGCAAATTTCCCACATACCTTGCTAGAGAACTCTATTTTGCCTTTAAATCAAGACTCTCCTCAATTCTCCCTTGATAGCTCAGCCTCTGAACCTCCTCACAAAGGAGCCCTCTACTGAGCACACCATTTTTGTGTCGCCCCCATCACCCATAGCCCTAACTCTTCATGGGATGTATACCCGATCAAAAACTAGTATTACTAAACCAGACAGATTCTCAACGTATACCTTTCTTTATCTCATGAGGTGCCAACTCCACTTGGGATTTGGTATCATTTTAGTCTACCATGAACTTGGTCAGTTGCAAATGGGTATTTAAAATCAAGGAAAATTCCTATGATTCTATTATGCGATTCAAAGCCCGATTGGTTGTTCAAGGCTATAAACAACATGGCATGGACTACGATGAAACCTTCAACTCCGTCATCAAACCACATACCATTCGAATCATTATTTCGTTATCCTTAACCTCAGGTTGGTCCATCAGGCAACTCAATGTTAAAATTGTGTTTCTCCATGGCCATCTAAAGAGGTTGTGCGTATGAAGCAACCACATGATTTCTCTCATCCTGATTTTGAAAATCATGTTTTTCGGCTCAAAAAGGAAATTTTCGGTCTCAGGAAAGCTCCTTGAGCCTGGTTTTGCCGGTTCAACAGTGCAATACTACCGTTCTGTTTCAGGTTTAGCAATGATGATTCTTCACTCTTCATTTACTCTCATGTATCGACTCGTATCCTACTACTTCTATACGTGGATGACATTATTGTCTGTAGTAACATTCTGTGTCTTCATGATCGTCTTCTGGCCTTATTATCCAACTCAATCCCTATGAAGGATCGCGGTCAGGTGCATTACTTTCTTGGGATAGAAGCTCGATTTACCATGCATGACCTGTTACTCACGTAATCCAAATATATGAATGAATTACTACGGAAGTTTGACCTGGGATTAGTTACTATGGCTATGTGTTGGTTTGGGATAGGCTAATCTAGCATAAGAACAACCACAACAACACACAAGAACAAGTAACACACATTTACCATTCAAAATTATGAAGTTCTTCTTCGATAAGGTTTGTGCTGCAACACTCTGTTTCCCTTTCTTCTATCGTGAGCTCTCTGTTCTTTTTCCTTTCAATGCAGCACACTACATTCACTTCTCATTCTTTCATTTAACTATTCTCTCTCTCTTTCTCTAATACACCAAACTCACTGTTTCATTAACACACACAAACATATAATAATAATATAAAACAAACACATTAATTTAACACTCCCCCTTAATGTGTTGTTCTTGAGTTCCTAGTAGCTCGTGAAGCTTCTCGAACATGTCCTTTGACAATGCCTTAGTGAGGATATCCACAACTTGATCTTCGGACTTGACATACACCATCTCGATCTCTCCTTCTCACGAATGAAGTGGTGCTTCACTGCTATGTGTCTTGTCCTGCTGCTATACACTGGATTCTTTGCCATTGCAATAGTTGATTTACTATCACAAAACATCAATGTCGTATTGTCTTGCTTCTCGCCAATATCTTCCAAAATTCTCCTCAACCACACGGCTTGAGAACATGCCATAACCGCTGATATATATTTCGCTTCCGTAGAGAGGATTGAGCAATTGATTCTTGTACTTTGATTGCCAGGAAAACACACCTAACCCAAGAGAAAACACATATCCGGTTGTACTCTTCATATCATCTCTACAACCGACCCAATCACTATCACAAAAGCCAATTAACTTTAACTCGTCTCCTTTGGAATACTTGATACCATACGCCAATGTCCCTCGAACAAAACGTAGAACGCGTTTGACGGCTCCAAGATGAAAGTGACTCGGACTTTGCATGAACCTCGACAACATGCTCGAAGCAAACATAATATCCGGTCTCGTGGCAGTGAGATACATCAAACTACCCACAATACTCCTAAAATATGTGTTATCCACTTTTCTACCTCCATCTTCTTTCCACAACTTCTCATTTGAAGCAAGTGGTGTTGCCATTGTTTTGCAACCAAACATATGAAACTTCTTCAACATATTCTCAACATACTTCTTTTGACAAACAAACACTCCATCTTCTTGTTGATCAATCTACAAACCAAGAAAATGATGTAGCAAACCCATATCAGTCATCTCATATCTCCTCATCATATCATTCTTAAACTCTCTAATCAACTCATCATCATTGCCAGTGAATATCAAATCATCAACATATATAGCAACAACAAGAATGGAAGTACCTTGTTTCTTCACATAGAGAGTGGGCTCACTTTTGCTTTTGTTGAATTCATGATAAATGAGGTAGTTGTCAATCTGACTATACCACTGTCGTGGTGCTTGTTTCAACCCATACAATGCCTTCTTTAACTTGTACACTTTCTCTTCTTCTCCTTCTTTCACAAATCCTTCAGGTTCATATATTTCTTCTTCCAATTCACCATTCAAGAAAGCCGACTTCACATCAAGTTGGTATAACAACCAACCTTTTTGAGACGCACGTGCAATGAGGACTCGAATAGTGTCCTTACGCGAAACTGGAGCAAACGTTTCATGGTAGTCGACCCCAGTCTGTTGTGAGTACCCTTTGGCTACAAGTCTTGCTTTTTTTTTCAAGACGGAACCATCAAGGTTATGCTTCACTTTGTAAATCCACTTCACCCCATCAACTGGCTTGTCTACAAGATCCCATGTCTTGTTTTTCTCAATCATGTGCAACTCTTCTTCCATGGCTTTCTTCCACCCTTCTTCTTGTATAGCTTATTCAAAGCTTTCCGGCTCAACAATTCACACATTACATGTCGCATATACATCTGAAAGTCTTCTCATTCTTTTCGGTGTACTACTCGAATTGGATGAATTAGAACCTGAACCACTACTCGATGGCGATGATGGATCAACTCTAGGTGAATTTGGTGGAGAGTTTTCAACATTCTCTTCATCACCTCCAAGCTCTTCTTCGGGGACAACAACATGTTTTTGAACTTGTTTTTCTTTCCAGTTCCAACTAGTCTCTTCATCAAACAACACATCTCTACTAATGATGATTTTCTCTCTTTGCAAGCTATACAACCGATAGCCCTTTGATGTTGAATCATAACCCATGAAGATACATTTCTCACTTGTATCATCAAGTTTTGTCCTCTTCTCTTTCGGAACTTGAGCATAGCAAATACACCCAAAAATTCTCAAGTGTTTCACTAACGTCTTTTTTTTACACCAAGCCTCAATTGGGGTCTTGTTCTGAACTACCTTTGTAGGACATCTATTCAACAAATAGACTGTAGTGTAGATTGCTTCGGTAAGGTAACCCGCGTGAAATAATCCTTCAAGCTTTCACCTTCCTTCATTTTCATATTTTCTAACTCGGCTTGCAAGGTTTGAAGTTTGATATCTCGGACTTTTACACTCCCTTGAAACTCTTCTTGCAAAACAATCCAAGCTTCATTTGCCGTGTTACACCTCATGATTCTCATAAACAAATTCTCCGTCATAGCTTGTTGAATAAACGCTAGAGATTTAGCATCTCTCTTTCGAGTATCTTTCAACTCCTTTTTTTTCAATCTCACTCAATGTATCTATAGAAACAGGCTCATCAAATCCAAACTCAACTATATCCCACAAATCTTGTGACCTAAATATAGTCTTAGCCTTTAAACTCCAATAGTCATAGTTTTCACCATTAAATATAGGAATTGAGAGATGAGATACACCTTGTTCACTTGACCCAGCCATAGACGATTCGTTTTCGCTGTTAATACCTTCGATTTTGCTTGGTCGTCCGTTTTTCGTCAGAACCCTAGCTCGCCCAATCTACTCAATCCACCAAGCTCTAATACCAATTTGTTGGTTTGAGAGAGGCTAATCTAGCATAAAAACAACCACAACAACACACAAGAACAAGTAGCACACATTTACCATTCAAAATGATGAAGTTCTTCTTCGATAAGGTTTGTGGTTGCAGCACTCTGTTTCCCTTTCTTCTATCGTGAGCTCTCTGTTCTTTTTCCTTTCAATACAGCACACTACATTCACTTCTCATTCTTTCATTTAACTATTCTCTCTCTCTTTCTCTAATACACCAAACTCACCGTTTCATTAACACACACAAACATATAATAATAATATAAAACAAACACATTAATTTAACACTATGACTCATGTTGCTTCCAAACAAACGTTGTGTGCCCACGATGGCGGTCACCTACCAGATCCTCTACTCTATCGACAGATGGTCGATGCACTCCAATATGTGACCATGATGAGACATGCCATCTCTTTTGTTGATCCACCAAGTTAGTTCGTTCTTCACCACCCACGCCAACCACACTTCCAGGCAACCAAGAGGATTTTTTGTTACCTGCAGGAACAACTTCCCATGGACTTACGCTGGAGAAACAATCTAGAACCAATGTACACGCTTAAACTGATGCTGATTAGGTTGGATATTATGACACTCGTCGTTCAATGTATTATTGTTGCATTTTTCTTGGTAAATACTTAGTCTTTTGTCATGCGAAGCAACAAGTCACAGTAGCTCGATCAAGCACTAAGGCTAAATATCAAGCGGTAGATGACTATGTCGCTGAACTCATTAAGCTACAACAACTTCTTGGTGACTTTGGCATCTCAGTCTCCTGCAAACCTATTCATGCAACTTGACAATATTATGTCAACAACATACCTAGCTCTACATCCAGTATTCCATGCTTGTACCAAACACATAGAGCTTGATGTTCACTTTGTACGTGAAAATGTGGCTTCTGGACGATTGGACATTCGTTATCTTCCAACTGAAGCTCAAATTGTGGATATCTTCACCAAATAACTCAGCAACTCTCGTCATAAACTCATGTGTACCAATGTCTGAGTTGTTGCATCCCCTTCTGATTGAGCGGGGGTATTAGGTAAGATTATCTATCAAATCTTGTATTTCTATACTTATCTTTCTCTTTTATGAATTTCCTTGTACACATACTTGCATTGCACACTACTTCATTGTAATATAATTATACAGTGGTAGTTGTATAAAAGTCAATGTATTACACATTATAAGCCATGGTGATTCAATATAATTTGTCCATAGGTTGATAATAGAGTGCGTGAAGGAGGGATATCCTTGTCTATGAACAAGAATGCATGTTTCATTATATTTGCTTGAGATAACGCCATGTGTCAACAACCCAATCTCCATTCTATGGTTGCCGATTCTAGAAGTTGGGTTGAGGACGTGGATTTTTTCTCTCCAAATTATACCCCATTTGAAAATCAAATACCAAAATAATAATTTTTCAAAACTATTTACTAAACTATACCAAACCGCGACTAAGAGTCATGCGTAGGATTATTTCAATCCTAATCTTGATTGCTAGTTGCGTGTAGAAGCATTTACTCTTATCTATGACTGACAAGTCATGGGTGGAACTTCCGTTAAGTTCCACTCGTAACTCCTGTTGCAGATAAGATAAAAAGCCTTACATGTAATTCCTAGTCGCGGGTACAGGGGGAATTAAATTTGTAGAACAACTTCTCCCCCCTCCCCCTTAGCAACCTTCCCAGTGTCGCATCGTGTTCAAGTCGTGCATAAGTGATGCATACTTTGTGCCACATCCTCCCGCATGCCCATGCCATGCCTCATCCGTTGTGTCATCATGTGTTTTCAATCGTACTCGAGAGGTGGCTCCAAACAAGTTGAAGGTCGTTTTTTGACAAATTGTTAAACATATGTAATTGCTATTTAGGGTGCATAACCAATTGAATTATCTGTTTTGTCATAATTATAATAAATTACATGATTAATATGTGAAACCTTAAGTTTTTGGATTTGGGGGGTAATTGTAAAGTTCGGTATAATTAGTATTTAGAATGCTTAAATATTGGAAATTGATCAATTTTAGTGTGTATAGTTTGAATTAAAATCCACTATTTGATTAGTGTGTTAAACCCTAATTTTTGGAATTTGGACTAATTTGTTAAATAAAGTCTAACTACGTATAATTAGTATTTAGAATACCTAAATATTAAAAATTAATTGTTTTTTTGGTGTATTTTTGTTGAATGGTAAAATACGACATTGCCCCATAATGTTTGGTCGGAGTTTATGTTTCCACTACAAGAATGTTCATCAACACCGACGAAAATAAGTTGTTGTCGCTAAGGTTATTACAATAAAAATGTTATTTAGCGGCGCCATTATATTTCGTAACTACATACTCTATTTAGTGTCGTAAAATTTACCAACGCTAAACCAAGTGTTTAGCATGTACTTTTGTCGGAACTATTTTGTAACTTGAAGAAATTTCAGTGTCAAATACCTTACCGATAGTAATATATACAATCATTTATAGAAAACGATGATTGCAAAAACCAATGTTTAGTGTCTGAATATGTTGATGCAATATTATGATTAACAGTGTCAACGTAATGACGTAGTTGTTACTGTATTTGTCCTCACTGCTCAATATTACTATTCCGTTATTAAAGTTAGAATGGTAAAACCATTGTTTAGTGTCTCAATATGTTAATGCAATAGCATGATTAAGAGTGTTAGCATTATGTCGTAGTTGTTACGATATTTGTCGTCACTTTTCACTATTACTGTTCCAAGGCATATAAAACAATATACAACATAATATATATTATATATTTACACGGGTTTTAATATAATAATATACAAGAACAACATATAATATAATATAATCTATAATTTAGTATAACCAATGACCAATCTATATATCTATATCTATATATTAAGTTGGCTAAGTTATGTAGAATTGTGACACGTAAGCTTTTTAAGACATTTTCTCAGTCTTAATGTCAATTTCATAACTTCTAATTGATCCATGTCAAACATATAATTCTCACTCATATGTGGCATGTCATGTAACATATTTTAAAATCTTCCAAACTCTCTCATTCTTTCTCCCAATAAGTTACAAAATTTGATTAATATCTTCTTATTTTCTATGTGCATTTATGACTTTTCTTAAGTTTATTATTTTTTATAAATTTTATATTTTATGAAAAGCAAGAAGATGTATAAATTAAACTTTTTTATTACAAGATAATTTACGATGAAATTAAGGATTATCATGTAGATTATATATCAATTTTATGAAAATAATAATCACATATTAATTTTATGTAGATATTTATAATTATGACATAAAATTTAGGATGTGAAAAAAAATTATATCATTGTTATAATTATGACATACTTTTCTTAAAACTATTTTTATAAAATATCATTGTTATATTCTATTAGAATCAACATAGATTACAAAATTTAAAAATAATTTATACACACACACACACACACACACACACACACACACACACACACACACACACACACACACACACACACACACACACACACACACACACACACACACACACACACACACACACACACACACACACACACACACACACACACACACACACACACACACACACACACACACACACACACACACCACACACACATATATATATATATTATAATAATTAGTAGTTATTTAAAAATATATGAAACTAATAGATGTGATAAAATAAAATTTAAAATTATTAATGAGCCTCATATTCATATATGGTTACATTTGTTTTTATTATCTACTCATTTATTTTTATTTTTATTAATATAAATAATAGTTATATTGTATAATATTATAAAATAAAAATAACTTTAACATTTCTTCATAAATATAATTAATTTTTATGCTGTGTAATTGAATTAATATTAATTAAATGTACTTTAATAAATTGTAAATAATCATGTTTTAAATATACATTTATATTTATATAAAAATATTTATTCATTTATATACTAAAATAATTATTATATTGCGCAAAGCATTTTTCTACTATATATTAATTTGGCTAATAGACATAATATGCTGACAAGTAAGCAAAATGAGATTTTATATTCAATATGATTGGTCAAACACTACCATATGTTACAAATACTTGTGTGACATTAATTGTTGCTTAGGTGTACAAATTTAGATTGCTCCAAAGCTCCTTATTCATTCTTAAAAATAATTTTGTTTATATAAATTTATCACTTATAATATAGTATGTCACAGATTTGAGAAAGCAACTACAACTACAACTAGGTTTATTTTAAAAAATATTAAATAAATTTAACTTGCTTTAAATTTACTATCCTCTGGAATGGGGCCGCCACTTCCTCTCCCACCCATTGGATTTAAAACAAATAGCGAAACCGTGGAGGAAGCCACGACCAAAAGGAATTTGATGTGTCCAATGTCGTATAAGCAAGCCACGATCGTCTCTTCTGCCTACTCCACCCTTCGACGTCTCTCTCCACTCCGTCTCTCTCCTTTTAGGTTTCCTTTCCTAAGCTGCTCCCGTACAAGCCGAGATTCGTTTGCGCAAACAGCAAGGAGCATAATCCATCCACGAAATCGTCCGAATCGATCCCAAAGTCCGGAGTCCCGCTCTACAAGTCCAGATCGTTGGAGGTTATTGACAGTGACACCCCTAACTTCCTCACTTATGCCCTTGAAGACGACAAGCTCCGATTGGAGACTGATTTCCCGTAATTTCTTATAACCTTGAGCTCTAATACATTCATTTGCTGTTAGCGATACGACACTCTACTATAATCAGCTTCAATGATGTGGAGCTGACTCAAAAAGTTAATGCATGTATTTCATTTGTAAGTCTCTTCACAATATAGAAGGTAATGATATCTCCCCACTTGACAGTGATCTGTTTAAAGTCGAAGGGAGGGGGTCTAAATATTTCTACAGTTTGTTAATGGTTTTTTTTCAAAATATTTCTACAGTTTGTTAATATTTTTTTTTTCAACTGTAGGTTCGGCTAGTCCATGATGTAGACTCCCCAAAACCAAGAGGCTATGCTTTCATCGAGTACATGCATACTCAAGATATGAAAGGTGCTTCCATCACTTATTAATACAGAAGTGAACAGAGAGAAAATTGCAACTTCTTTTATAATGAGTCATTATAAAAGAAGTTGCAATTTTCTCTCTGTTCACTTCTGTTTAGGGCCGACAATGGTGCGTAACCATGATTATAACCGTTATTGTTTAATATGGTTAACCGTACCATTATGGTGTGGTGTGGTGCGGTTATGGTGATGAATTTTCTACCCATAATGGTTATGGTTATAGTATTTGAGTTATACCCATGGTTATAACCATGGTTATTCTATAAATATAATATTTATTTATTATTAATAAACTATTTACATAATGTACTAAATATAAATTATATACTTAAAAATTTGATATTGTTGAAGATTGAAGGCGTCAAAGTCCAACGATGGTAATATAGATTGATGTATTTTTTAAAATAAAATTTTCGATTTTTTATTATATTAAAAGTGTGAAATGAATATGGGTATACGGGTAAAACCATGGTTAATAACCACGGTTATTTTAATGGTTATGGTATTAAAAATTATACCCATAATTGTTATGGTTATGGTATGTGATTTAAAAATATGGTATGATTATGATAGTTGGAATAACCTGACCATACCCTAACCATCGACAACCTTAATTCTGTTCCTGTAAATGACTGTATTCTTTTGTGTGTGAAATCATTCAGCTGCATATAAACAAGGGTATGGGAGGAAAATTGATGGTAGAAGGGTACTTGTGGATGTAGAACGGTAGTACTGTTCCAAACTGGAGACCTCGTAGACTAGGAGGTGGTCTTGGAACTAGCCGTATCAGTGGCGATGATGGTAGTCAGCTAAATTCTGGGAGGTAAAGTATCTTTCTCCTTTGCTTTGAAATATGTAGATATGGAATTTTCCATCCTCTTTTAATAGAGAAAATATGGTGCACTAATTATGAAACTAAGTGTTTTGATTTTGGATGTTTTGTTGGTCTTTAATATCTTCGAATTTCTTACCTTTTTTAAGTTATCTTTTGTTGAATAATAAACATTAAATGTTGGTTTAGTGAGTCTTAAAGTTAGAAGTTAATGGATGAAAATAAAATGTCCGAAGTTTTTTTTGTAGATGAAAGGTTAAGAGTCTTCTTTTAATAATTTTTTTTTGTTCTTGTTTGTATAATATCTATATAAAGACATTGTTGCTTTTAGTTTGAAGTATGACTCAAAGTAATAAACAAAAGTGAAACATTCTTGTGGTGTGTATTTGAGTTATCAAATTGGTATCAGAGCGAATGGAGAGCGTGACGGGTCAAATTTTGTTACCACGACTAACGAATGAGAATTATGATAATTGGAGCATTCAAATGAAAGCTCTTGTCGGATCTCAAGATTCATGGGAGGTGGTCAAAGAAGGTTCCGACGAACCAGAAAATACCATGGGATATTCGTCGGCTCAAAATAAGGCGTTAAAAGAGACGTTATCGAAAGATAAGGCAACACTATACATGTTGTTCCGTGTCGTTGACGAGTTAGGCTTTGAGAAGATTGTCGGTACAACTACTTCAAAACAAGCGTGAGGAATATTAGAAAAGGTGTTCAAAGGAGCAGACCGAGTTAAGCAAGTGTGTCTCCAAACTCTTCGTTGCGAATCTGAGAGCATGAAGATGAAGGATTCAGAAGTTGTATCTGACTATATAACGCGTGTATAAGTCGTGGTAAACCAAATTATTCGTAATGGTGAAGCGATAACCGATGCACGAGTGGCGGAGAAGATTTTGAGATCTTTAACCGACAATTTCGAGAATGTTGTGTGTGCGATAGTGTGAGTGAATTGAGAATGAAGCAGATCTTTATCAACAAGTAAGATAGAATGAAATGAAGAGAGGAATTGCAAAGTAAGGAAAGAACTGAAACATAATAACCACCGTAACATAATTCTATTCTCAATCTCAAGTTAGTTTACAACCCTGAGAACTGATCCTTTATCTAGTATATAAGACACATCAGATCCTTATTCTACTCTTGATGATACTAGAAACAACTTGGTGATTCATGAAGACACTAGAACACCCATGAAGACACTAGAACACACAAGAAGATGCTGAAACTAACAGAGAGAAGATAACAACTTCAATACATGCTAAATAAGTTTCATAACAACTCTTTCTTGATTTCTTCTCATTGTTACATACATCCCAACATTCCTCCGTGAAGATTCTGATTTTTTTCGAGTTAATCTAATCATCACCTGATTGATTATGACTGTGAAACACACACATGCATTTGATCCCCTGCTTCTGGTGAACTGATCTTGCCCATTTAAAAAAAAATATATACCTGTCATCTATACCTGACATTGATCGAGAGTTAAGCAACATGTTTCTGACACAGAGTACTCCTTATTAATCAGACTACACAGTCATATCACTTGATAGACCCAAAATCTCAACCTCAAGAAGATAACACATTTTTATTCAGATAACAACATCGATTGAAACACATTTCATGAACAACATTCCTGTGATCCACCAAACTGTTCTTTGTTTTTCATTGATTTTCTCTTGTTTTTCAATGACTCATTGCTTTATTCCTCTATTCCTTTCTTTCTTTTTTAAATTTCTGACACAGAGGTTTGAGCCTCTTTCTTACCATCCTCAAATTCTTGTAGAGTAGCTTAACGTTTTCTCTACAAGAATTGTTTTTGGAACCTAAGCTTCACCCTATGCCAGGACAAGATTCAATAGATCAGATGGAACACTCAAATGAGAAAGAAATGTGAATCTAGTGGAGTCATCTAGAACAAAAAATAACTAGTTCAAGATCATCAAGATCAACCAAGTCAAACCAACCGATTATACGAGTGCAATCATGACCCATAAACAGTATATCTGAACAAGAAACTTTGGAGATAACAGATCAACAGACAGATATAGTGACCATCAATGTAGAAAAAGACACAGGTCATTTCATTAAAAAACACATATCATATCCAGGCAAAACTCACAGTTTCATAACCAAAGCACGTAGACAATAAATGAAATAGGAAAAAGAAAAAACATTCACCAAAAGAGTGTTGAGACAAACAAAACAAGAGAAGATCACAACAGAAGCCATTATAAGCAATATTAGCACATAATGAACCATACAACAACTAAGAAAAACATTACTAACAAAGCTTAAACAAACAAATAACCTTTCTACTCAAAAGCAGGAAAACACAAACACTAATGTTCATTGTCAGATATGAAATCATCCTCGCATAAAGATAATCTTGTAGTAGAATCAAGACCAGAACTAGTAGATGTCCGTGTATCCCTGAAAGATAAAACTCCCAGCTTATTCATTAGACAAAGAAAAGACTTTTCAGTGAGAGGTTTAGTTAAACTATCAGCTAGTTGATTTGAGGCAGGCACAAAATTAACTATTGCTTGACCATTTTTAACTTTTCCCTAACAAAACAAAGATCAAGCTCAACATGTTTCATTTTCGAATGTTGTATAAGATTTTTCGATAAAGCAACAGCACCTGTGTTGTCACACCACACAATAGTAATATTCAATAATTTCACATCAAGTTCAAATAATAAAGAGACAACCCAAAGAACTTCACACACAACATTGGCCATTGCTCTATACTCAGCCTCAGAGGATGACCGAGATATGACATACTGTTTATTTTAAGTCCACACTATTGGACTGGTGTTCAGTAGAAGATAATGTCCAAAGACTGATTTTTTGTCAATGGAATCACTCCCCCAATCAGCATCCGGAAATGAAACAAGATTTACTTCAGACGAATAAGCACAGGAAGACCTGAAAAGCAGGCCAAAATCATTTGTGCCTTTGAGATACCTAAGCACTCGAATAACCGCTTTCCAAATGGAACTGAAGTGGCGGCTGCATAAACTGACTTAACTTGTTAACATCAAAATGAATATTCGGTCTTGTAATGCACATATGTTGTAAAACTCCAATTGTACTTCTGTAAAGATTAACATCATCAAAAGGAGTATTTATTTTTTATTTTTTTCAAAAGTAAGACCCTTATTGAGAAAGTTTCCAGACATGAGAGTAGGCAAAGGAGTGGAATTGTTCAACCCATTCTTGGTAATAAGATCAGTGATATACTTATTTTGACCTAACAGTAAACAATCCTCTCCTACCTGCACATCCATTCCGAAAAAATAGTTTAGTATTCCTAAATCTGTCAGTTTAAACTCATTATTAATTTGGGAGATTATCTTTTCAACTTTAGCAGCATTACTCTCTGTAACCACAATATCATCCACATAAACCAGAAGAAAGACACTACCCTGATCAGTTTTCTTAAAAAACAGACAAGGGTCAGCTAGAGAAACACTGAAATGAAGACTATTGAGTAAAAACATTTAAATCTTTTGAACCAAGCACGAGGAGATTGTTTTGGACCATAGAGTGCGTTGCTAAGTTTGCAAACAAGTACCCGTCCATCCTGATCATGTTGTTCAAAACCTGGTGATTGAGTTATACATACATCTTCATTTAACTCCCCATGAAGGAAGGAACTATTCACGTCCACGTGTCGAAGCAACCATTTATGAGTTAGTGCCAACGTGAGATTAATTCTAGAAGTTGTTGCTTTCACAACATGACTAAATGTATCCTGAAAATCAAAGCCAGATTTTTGTAAAAACTCTTTTGCCACAAGTCGAGCTTTATACCTTAAAAGTGTTCCATCTTGGTTCCTTTCAATTTTGAATAACCAGAATCCTTCCTCCTGGAAGAGTCGTGAGGAACCACGTGTTATTGAAAGCCAGAGCTGTGAGCTCGTCTTGAACTACATGGCCCAATGGTGACATTGCATAACACTGTAAATATCTATAGGTTCAGTTTCTAGAAGATCATCAGGGGATAGTATTGTTGATGTAAAAGCTTGCATAGACTTGTATGTCTTCAATCGAGTCTGCATAGGATGAGTGGAATGCAAGATGTTGGACTGAACTGAATCATAATGATGAGTTGCATCAAATTTAGACTTTGACCTTGTCTGCATAGAGTGAACATTAAAAGCAAGTGAAGGATTATAAGAATTTGCACAAACAAATAATCTAGACTCATTTCCTGCATTACTGAATGTGGGAATAGCTATTACAGGAACAAGTTGAGAGTCACAAAGATTGTACCTAACAGAGGATTGATCTGATGAATTATGTCCAACTAACTGATGAGAAGTAACTTCTGCATCATTGACATTAAGACTTACCACATGTGTTACACGAAGAAGATTAGATCCATTAGGAATGTATTGTATAGTAGAAGTTGGATCATAATCAGAACCATGAGCATCAAAAGGATGATCATCCCTTTGTGTCGATGATAACGTGGGAACAACTATAAGCAAAGTGGAATTGTGGGACAAAACTGGCTGAGAACCATAAGTATCACTAACAGATGAAATGTTAGTGAACTCATCAACAGGTGAACACAGAGATGAATTATAAGGAATAAAAAATGGTTATGAGGTATGTGTGTTCTTGACAGCAGAAGACTGCATAAACTCTCCTTTGAACTCAGCAAAAGGGAATATGGTTTCCTGAAATTTCACATGTCTAGACACATATATTCTACCTGAGGCATCAAGGTACTTGTAGCCATGTTGGTTCGAGCAATATCCTATAAACACATATGGGGATGAACTGAAATCCAGTTTATGTTTATGATAGGGCCTAAGGAGAGGATACCACAAGCATCTAAATACTCTAAGAAAGTTATAGTCAGGTGGGGTACGAAATAGCTTTTCATGAGAAGAAATATGATTTAGCACCTTTGTGGGAAGCCTATTAATCAAGAATACAGCTGTGAAGAATGCATAACTCCAGTAATTCTGAGGAAGTGAAGCTTGCTTCATCAACGTGAGTCCCATCCCCACAATGTGACGTTGCTTTCTATCGACAATGCCATTATGCTTTGAGGTATACGGACATGTGAACCTGTGTATAATACCGAATTGAGCAACATATGGTGCAAGAGATTTAAACTTCCCCCACCATCAGTCTAAATTGCCTTCAACGAACCTCCAATCTATTTTTCAATCTATTTATGAAAATGAGGAAAAAACTTCACAACATCACTTTTCTTTTGAAGAAAATATATCCATGAGTAACGAGTGCAAACATCAACTATGCTAAGAAAGTATAAACAACCATTAGACGTAGTTGGAGAAGGACCTAGAGGTCCATTTCCACGAGATCAAGAGGATTATGATACACTGATTCAGATGATTACAATGGCAACTTACAACTTTTACCAATGTCACATGCATTGCAGGGAGAGTTTTCATTCAAAACAACAAACTTGTTATTGCGTATAACAAAGTTTAAAATCTGATCAGAGGGATAACCCAATCTCTAATGTAAAACCGAAGAGGTTAGTTTCAATTGACCAACAGAACACTGAATTTCATTATCCCATATACTAGTATTATTACATGAAGATGGTAACTATAACTACTCCTAGTAGGCAGCTGACTAAGATCAATCTTGTACAATCCACTACTTTCAACACTTGTCAATCTTCGATCCATCATCACGAACAATACAACAACTATGATGAAACTCAAAGATAACTCCATTATACTTGGTGAACTAAGACAGCGAGACAAGATTCTTAGTAATATTAGGGGTATATAAAAGATTATTGAGAACAAGAGGATTAGACGCTGTATTAATAACAGATGTACCTATACAGTTTATATCTAGAAATGTACCATTAGCCACTTGAGCCTTACCTGAACCCATGTATGACTGAACATGATTACATGCAGGTGATCCATGTGTGAAATGATTTGTTTCCCCAGAGTCTGGGTACTGCGCCTTGTCAGACAGCTGAACAGGAGTGTTAATCAGATTGGCTTGAGCAGATACGCCACTAGAGGAGGAGTTAAAGGTGGTTGGTGTTGAAGTGAACTGAGTGGGCTGAAAAGGCTGATAAGCAGGAAGGTAATATGGTATAGGACTTGAGAGATATGGATTAAAAAGCAGGTGAAAGAGCATAAGTATGAACCAAAGTAGGTACACGATTCTGATTATGTTGATACATCTGAATAGCAGTTGATGCTTGAGGCATTTGCTGATGTGAAGGAGTTGCTTGACCTGTATGATACATGTTTCCTCCTTCATCATTCCAGTGTGCATCTGTGAGGTTCGCACTCATCTCTGTATGTTGAGCAGTCACTCCGTGGAAGTGAACGCTGGATCTTTGAAAGCATCTATTTACGAGATGGCCAAACTTGCCACACAGTTGGCACTGAGGCTTGTTATTACCGAATCCTCTGCCCATGTCTCTTCATCTGGCATATCCAGCTTGAAAGTTCGGTGTAAGTTGTTGCTGATTCTGATGACTCTGACCAGTACCAAGAGACCGAGAATGTCCTCAATCAGTCGAGCTTGAACTTTTACTTCCTTGTCCTTCAACTGGTGATTTCAGTGTAACATTCGTAACAGATATTGTACTTCCAAACATCTGATCCTTTTGACGAGCCTGTGCATCGAAGAGAACTGGACTGATAGATGCAAGGTCATAAGGATTCTGACTAGCATGTATAACATAAACAACATTATCATATTGTCCATTGAGTATGATAGATATTTGTTGCATCTCTTCTATAGGTTGACCACATCCGGCTAAACTATCACAGACCAACTGAATCTCAGTTAGATACTCACGCATAGATTGATTAAATTGGTTTCTAACCTTCAACCTATCATATAGGTTAATGATCCCTGTTGTTGATGAAGAGGACAAGTGCTGATGAAACTTAGTTCATATCGAATAGGCTGACATACATGCTACCAATCCCTTGCTTATTGAGGACGAAATTGAAGCAAGTAACCAGGATGCCAGAGAACTGTCTTGCTGAACGAACTTAGCATAATCTAGATTGACTATCTTTTCGCCTTCACCATCATCAATCAGCTGAAGAACATGAAGAGTGCCGAATAGATATTCTTCAAGATTTAAACCTCGTACTGCTAATAGAACTTGCTGCTTCAAAGATTGGAAGTTATATTCACCGGTGAGTTGACAAGCTCTTTTGTTAATGAAGAAGGATTCAAATCATCCATGGAGAAAAATACTGCACGGAGATCTTGACAGAAATGAAGATTTCTGAATCGTTAGACGGAATTCTAGAACTTGACCAAATACTTCAGAGATTTGCAGTAGAAAGGCGTGATCGTAGCTCTGATACCATGTGAGTGAATTGAGAATGAAGCAGATCTTGATCAACAAGAAATATAGAATTAAATGAAGAGAAGACTTGCAAAGCAAGGAAAAAACGGAAACAGAATAACCACTGTAACATAATTCTATTCTTAATCTCAAGTTAGTTTACAACCCTGAGAACTGATCCTTTATATAGGATGTAAGACACATCAAATCCTTATTCTACTCTTGATGATACTAGAATCAACTTGGAGATTCATGAAGACACTAGAACACACATGAAGACACTAGAACATACAAGAAGATGCTGGAACTAATAGAGAGAAGATCACGACTTCAATAAATGCTAAATGATTTTCATAACATCTCTTTCTTGATTTCTTCTCATTAGTATATACATCCCAACATATATAATAGTCAAAGGATCTTGCGACGCTTACAGTCGACGAGCTTGACGGTTCTCTCGAGGCGCATGAACAACGTAAGAAGAGAAAGAAGGAGGAGACACTAGAGCAAACACTCCAAACCAAGGCGACAAATAAAGACGAAAAGTTACTCTATTCTCAAAATTTCCGAGGTAAAGGGCCTGGTCATGGAAGAGGTCGCGGCAGTCATGAAGAATGATATAAGGAGAAGGAACAGTCAAGTAAACCAAACTGGCGCGGAAGAGAACACTGGCAAGGAAGAGGTGTTCGGTCGAACTATTCCAATATCGAGTGTTACAAGTGTCACAAGTATGGTTAGTATGCGAAGGATTGCTACCCTGACAAATTTTATAGTTGCGGTAAAGTGGGGAATCTTGCAAAAGATTGACGAGTCGATAAAAAGGTGGAAGAAGCAACTAACTTGGCCTTGGAAGATGAAGAGAATGACCGTTTTCTCTTGCTGGCTCAAAATGAAGACAACATCAGCATTGAAATTCTATGGTATCTCCACTCGGGGGAAAGCAACCATATGTGCGGTCACGAGTACTTATTCAAAAAGAAGCAAAAGATTGAAGATCGTCCAGTGTCGTTTGGAGATAGGGCCAGGGTACAGTTTGTTACTTACGAAAGAATGAGTTGATAGGGTCAATCCAAGATGTCTATTATGAACCAGATCTCAAGACCAACATTTTGAGTTTGGGGCAACTCACGCAGAAAGGTTACTCGATACTCATAAAAGATCGGGTACTACACTTGAAGGATAAGAATGGGCATCTGGTTGGTCTAGTCGACATGGGAATAAATCGGATGTACAACCTAAATTTGAGATGTGTACGAGAAAAATGTTTACAAGTCAACGTAGAAGGTAAGGCATATTTATGGCATATCCATTATGGTCACCTACATCAAGAGGGTCTAAAACAATTAGCAAAGAAGAACATGGTGCACGGGTTGCTGAACGTAGAATATGAGGGCAAATTTTGTGAAGAATGTGTGCTCGGCGAGAAGCAAGAACCTCATTTAAAAAGAAAGTAGATTATCAAACTAAACATATTCTCGAATTGATTCATACCGACATATGTGGACCAATCACCCCCGAATTTTTCTGTAAACGGTACTTTATCACTTTTATCGATGATTTCTCACGAAAAACGTGGGTTTATTTTTTGAAAGAAAGATATGAGACATTCGAAGTATTCAAAAATTTCAAAGTGATGGTGGATAAGGCAACCGGTAAACACATCAAAGCCATACGATATCATAGAGGTGGCGAATATACTTCAACGGTTTTCATGGAGTATTGCGAGGAGCAAGGCATAAGGAGATTTCTAGCCGCACCATACTCTCCTCAACAAAACGGTGTGGCTGAGAGGAGGAATCAGACTATTCTCGACATGGTTTCATCAATGCTCAAGAGCAAGAACTTTCCAAAAGATTTTTGGGCGGAAGCTGTTCAATGTGTTGTTTATGTACCAAATCGATGTCCACATTTGAAGTTAGAAGATCAAACACAACAAGAGGCGTGAAGCGGACAAAAGATGACAGTTTCTCATCTAAAAGTGTTTGGTAGTGTAGCTTATGCACATGTACCGAATCAACGAAGAACGAAGCTTGAAGACAAAAGAAAAATGTACATTTTTATTGGGTATGATGAGAAGACAAAATGGTACAAGCTACTCGACCCGATAAATAAGAAGGCGATGGTGAGTCGTGATGTGCGAGTAAATGAAGCAAGTGAATGAGGCTGGAATAATTTGACCAAAATTGACATCAAAGTTGGAGAATCATCTGTCGTTGCATCAAAAAGCAATCAACAAGATTCTGAAACTAGCGATGATGAAGATGAACCACTACAACCTAAGACGCAAAGTTTGCACGATTTGTATGATTCAAATAATGAGGTACACCTTTTATGTCTTTTGGCAGATGCTAACAATACTAGTTTTGAAGAAGCGGTGCAAGACAAGAAGTGGCAAACTGCCATGAACGAGGAAATTAACGCGATTGACCACAACAAGACATGGTAGCTAGCAAAATTGCCGGAAGGTATTCATCCTAATGGTGTGAAGTGGGTGTTCAAGAAAAAGATGAATGCTCAAGGCGATATAGAGCGGTACAAGGCGCAGCTTGTTGCGAAAGGATACAAGAAAAAGGCATGAATCAACTATGACTACATAATTTCTCCTGCTGCAAGGATGGAGACAATCCGGTTACTCATTTCACAACCTGCTCAATTCAAATGGACAATATTTCAAATGGATGTCAAATCGACATTCTTGAATGGTGTGCTCAAAGAATATGTCTACATCAGACAAACGTCCGGGTACATAAAAGTCGGAGAAGAGAAGAAGGTGTTAAAATTGAAGAAACCACTTTACGGGTTGAAGCAAGCACCGTGGGCATGGAATACACGTATCGATTCATATTTTAAGCACCGCGGGTTCAAGCATTGTCTCTATGAGCATGTTCTTTACGTAAGAATAGAGGTAACGTGTTATTTGTTGCTCTTTATGTTGATGACCTAATTTGTAGGGGCAACAATGGTGATATGGTAGAAGAGTTTAAAGGCACAATGACACGAGAATTTGAGATGACAGATTTTGTCTATATAAAGTTTTTTTCTTGGTTTGGAGGTTAGACAAGAAGAGACAGGTATTTTTGCATGACAATAGACATATGCAAAAGAGATTTTGAAGAAGTACAAGATGGGAAATTGCAATCCCGTTTCAATACCAATGGAACCCGGAGCAAAAATCGCGAAGTTCGATGGAGGAGAACGCGTCAATGCGAGTAAATATCGGAGTTTGATAGGAAGCCTTCACTATCTCACGTGCACAAGGTCGGATCTTTCATTAAGTGTCAGCAGTTTAAGTCGGTTCATGGAGGAGACAGTTTATTCACATTGAAAGGCGTTGAAGCAGATTTTACGGTACATTCGAGGAACAGTGTCACACGAGTTGTTCTACTCAAAAGCAGAAGATTACAAGTTGGTTTGGTTATTCCGACAGCGATTGGTGTGGAGATATAAACGATCGGAAAAGTACTGTGGGATATGTGTTCTTTATGGGAGATACTGCGTTTACTTGGCTTTCAAAGAAGCAACTGATCGTGACACTCTCGACATGTGATGCTGAATATATTGAAGCATCTTGGTGTAATTGTCATGCTATATGGCTTATAAAATTGTTGAGCAAGATGGAGCTAAAGCAGCAAGGTGCAACTGTGATTCAAGTTCACAACAAATCAGCAATTGAGTTAGCAAAGAACCCAGTGAACCATGAAAGAAAGAAACACATCGATGTTCGTTTTCACTTTATCTGAGATCATGTTAAGGAAGGAAGTGTGGAATTGGTGCATTTGGCAAGTCAGGATCAAGTTGCAGATATCTTCACAAAACCGCTACCGAAAGTATATTTCGACAAATTCAAGAAGATGATCGGCATGACAAATGGTAGAAGCATTTAAGTTTACGGAGGAGTTTTGTTGAATAATAAACATTAAATGTTGTTTTTAGTGAGTCTTAAAGCTAGAAGTTAATGGAGGAAAATAAAAGGTCAAAAGTTTTTTTTGTAGATGAAAGGTCAAGAGTCATAGTAGATAAATGGTTAAGAGTCTTCTTTTAATAGTTTTTATTGTTCTTGTTTGTATAATGCCTATATAAAGGCATTGTTGTTTTAGTTTGAAGTATGACTCAAAGTAATCAACCAAAGTGAAACATACTTGTGGTTTGTATTTGAGTTATCATCTTTCACCCCAATTACTTTTATGTTTTATGATGGATTTATATCGATATTGACTTTTGAATCTCGAGTATTGTACACTTATATTCCATGTTGCCATCAAGTCTTTCAGAAACGTCTGCATCTAGAAGCAGTGGATCTAGTTTGTCGGTTCTTCCAGTACTCCCCTTACTTGTGGTGCATTGCTAAGAGTTCTGCAGTACTGGTTCCTTATTTGTATCTACATCACTTTTATGAACCAGAATCTAAACATTTTTATTGGTTTGTGGAGTAGTTGGAAGCTTGCATTCATCCCTTCTTTGATGAACTGACAGACCCAAATACCTGACTTCCTAGCGGTTGCCCTCTTCCACATCTGATTAACTTCAAACCTGAAGGTTCGTTTCGTTAAGCAATCTTTCATTTTTTTTTATTCTCTGCAAATCATTTCTTAGCGCCAAAATCATCTCATGGTCTTCCTTTTTTTTTTAACAGAGCTAACGGGCATACCACCAGATATGATATGCAAGCTCATTCAAGAGCACTTTTAGAAAGAAAACATGTTCATGGCTCTTCACACCTAAAGTAGAACACCATGTATGTTTGAAGGATGAACAAAACTAGAAAGTGATAGTGCATTATGGATATTGTTAGGAAAAAAACTCGAGGAGAAATATCCGACAAATATACCAAATCTTGATATGAGGTGGAGGGTTGTTAATGTGAAGATGGATTCATTTGATGAATCTAGGCATCTACTCTGTAAGGTACTTTCCATTTTCCATGTCAGAGAGACTTTTGCTTATGGTTTCAATTTGTTTGTCCATCTTAACAATTTCCATTGTACTACTACTATATAAGCATTTGCATCGACTTATGAAATAAAAATACTTTATTTCCAACTCCAAGTACTACTTCACATGTGGGAGTTAATTACAACCAACTTCATGGTAGCAAAATAAGGTTTGCTAGGAAAAAGGGTATTTTAGTGCTAAAATCAACTCAATGTGAATTAAATACAATCAGTGTCAATCAACGTTTGTCGTTGATTAACCTTTACTGCATCAATTGCAGGTGATGCAATAAACACTGCAATGGTATCGACGGTTAGTTGTCACAGATTTTGTCAATTCACCAACAACCTCTTTGAAACAATAGACATTGTTTAACAACTAAAACATGTCGACGGTAATTACTCATGAACAATATCGACCATATGTTGATTCTAAAGGTAAGTGCAACTGTTCATTCCATATATATGTGAACAATTGACATATTGTCGTCGCGGAAACCTTTAGCCACGAGGCCTATTGACACCAAAATTTCCTTGACGCAAAAAATTAGCAGCGGCAAGAGCCCACCTAACGACTTTACCCCGTCGTTTTAGAGCAACATTCTTGTTGTGAATTCCCGTTTAAAGTTTAAATCGTAAAATTTCCTTCACTCATGTTTGGACAAAGAGAAAGTTTGCCCCCTCTGTCAACTTTTCCATCGAAGTTTTGGAAATTATAAAAATAACATAAAACTTTTAAAAATGTCACCATGTAACCATCCAAAATATTTTCAAATGTTAAAATTGAGTCACGATTCAATCGATACTCGATTGAACCCAAACCGAGGGGCCTCGGGTCTGGGTCTTGACCAAGACTGGCGCTCTAAGGGTGAGGGACCTGATCTAGGTTAAAACCCAGCCCCGAGCCCCGAGCCTCAATTGAATTAGGTCAAACGAACCCCCAATTCGATTGGGGATCCATCAAGCCCTAATCAAAGTGGGGTCGAACCAACCCCAATCAAGGGGGCTTGGATCTGGGTCTTGAACCAGACCTAGCCCCTACCCATGACGGGTCAAGCTGGGTCGAGACCTAGACACTAGCCCTCTCGATTGGGGCTCTAATCAAGACTCAAATGAAAATTTTGGAAATTTTTGAAAGGGTTAAATTGTGACATTTTTGAAAATTTTCTATTATTTTGCTATTTTGGAAACTAATTTTGTCAAATTTGGTTAGAAAAGTTTCCGAATGAAGTAAATTTTCACTTATGCCTACAACTATTGGGAGCAACCCCGTCGAGTACATTCGGTGAAATAACCAAGACCGATGTTCAGTTCTGTTGGTTGAAAGTGTTGTGTAAGAGGAATCCTATTGACCAGGATTGGACCCCAGCGATTGAAAAAAAGCCATGTAAAGAGCCATAGGGTATATTTTTATCTTCTCGGTGCATGTTTATTCTCGAACACAAGCGATGATAAAGTGACGCTTGAGTACCTACCTTTTCTAGAGAGCTTACAACAAACAACTAAATACAATTGTGACTCAAGATGCGAAGAAGGCAAAGCTCTATTCAAGGATTAGAAAAGAAGTCATATCTGCATGAGTTAGTTTACCCTTACCCTAATACTCACTACTGATTCTACTCTAACATCAACTTATACTCATAAATGAATCTGCATACAAAAATGGTTATGTCTTCTATATATACTGCAACGACCGTAGCTTTCTTTGAAATCCGCCTGCTAACTACATATATATTAATTTGGTTATGTCTTCTAAAATCTTGACAACTACTAAAATGAGTTAATAATGTGTCAAATTGAGGTTATATAATTGATCCACATCAATCTACTTCTCTTCTTGATGATGTGGCATTGACATGTAGATAATTTTGTGTAGTTAGAATTCTTCCAAGCTATCACAATTCATCTAAGAACCGTTACAATTTTTATGTTTTACAATAGATTTTGATATTTATCTATTATATTTTTCATTATATTTCAACACAAAGTGTTTTTTATCATTAAAAACTCTAATCACTCCGATTAATTGACAACCACCATTAACCTTACCCCCCGTCATGTATCTTCTGCATTATAATTTGACCTTCATACCCATATTCACACATGTAATTCAATCACAACTCGACTTTCTTCTTAACAAACAAATATATTTTTCTGATTCCCTATAAAATGCAGAACGAAATCATTAACTTATTCAATTCTATGTTTCCTATCATTTTAATAAGTTTTTAGTTAAGTTAGCAAATTTTGACTCTTAAAAATAAGTATCGAGATGTTGATCTTTAGAGAAATCAATCAGACAACAGTTTGAAACCGGTTTTATATTGCATACAATTCATTAACTAAATCACTGAAACATTCATTAACCACCGTCCCGTCCAATAAGAAGATAGATATATAAAGCTCTTATGAGAGAGAGAGAGAGAGAGACCACATATGTGGAAATATGAAGATATGCATGCAGTGAATTAATTCTATAGGGGACAAGAGTATAATCAAAACGAATTCCCGCGTTTTACTGCCACGCGCATCTCCCTCTAGCCAAGGAAGCCCCCGTGTTTCTAGGGTTAGCATCGTGCTGGCTTGAATCCCTGCAGCTCCAATTTGGAAGCTTGCAGATTGGCATTTATTGCCAATTGCTCCAGCCAATCACAACAATCTCAACTACCTACCTACTGTTCATTGATTGGATATTTCCATGCAAAGAAACCGAATAACGTAGCACAACATTTTGAAGCAAAAAACTCAGTTCGAGCTGCGCTCTTCGCCTCGCCGGCGACGAAATTGGTCCAGCTCAGTCCAACGAGGGTCGCACACCACCTGCGCAATGGGGCCCCAGTTGAACCAATCCACGACCCTGCAGCTTGACGCCTAACCCATCGGAGGAAGAGGCATCCTGTTTCCCCATAACCAGGCTGGTTGCTCTGGAAGTGTCATCGAAGTGGTCTACCAGTCGGTTGACGAAGCACACAACGAGCAGCACCAATAAACCATCGACTAAGCTTCCAAGCCATCGACCAAGCTCGGCCAAGACACTGATACAGAACCGACCACTTCCACAGGGCCAGCGGGCCAAACAGACCGAAACATAACGTTGCATTATATGCGATTCCCAGTTATTTACCTGTATTTCGCTTGTTCTTGCACGAAGTTGCCACCCGAGGTGAAGTCTCTGAAACCACGGGAATGATGCATATCGACTCCAGTTCTGGTGGGTCAAACAGACCCGGGATACAAGTCGTTGACCTTGAATCCAACCAACAAGTTCAAAACGAGAAGTGGTATGTGGGGAAGGTACTCTCGCAAAAGGTGATCAAACCGTATACCATCAGTGAGGTGCTCCGGTCAGCTTGGGCACGATATGGGAAGGTACATTCTCTGAATTGGAGGAGGGAATAGTGTTGTTTGATTTCGAACGATAAGAAGATGCAATCCAGATCTTAGACAAATCATCGTCGTCAGTCAATGGGCATATCTTGAACATCAAGAAATGGGTCCCGAGTGTGGGCGTGAAGTAGGTGGATTTCCAAAAGGTAACTTTTTGGATTCAAATACATGATATAGGTCTTGAAAAATTCAGTGATGCCAATGCATTGAAGCTAGGGAATATGATAGGAAGTTTGCTAGAAATTGATAAGCATGTAGGGAGAATAAGCCGAAGCTATATGAGGATGAGAGTAGAAGTGGATGGGGATAAACCATTGATGACAAGATTTTGGTGGAAAAACTCCCAAGTGGGAGATAAGTGGGCGTCAGTTAAATATGAAATATTATATGATTTCTGTTATGGGTGTGGTATGCTAGGCTACACCACCCAAGCATGCAAAACAGATGTGCAGTTCGAGGAACATGAACAAGGTGTACCATTGTTACGGGGCGACAAACTATGGGAGGGGATGAGAAACAGGGACCACCACAAAAGCAGGGTGAGAGGAGATCATGGTTTGATATAATAACGGAGGTGAGGGAAAGGAAACGGGAAAAGACCCACACACGTGGGCAGTGTGGGGATCAATATGCCGAGTCAAAGGATCCCAAGGAGTAGACCCACACACAAAACCGAACCGCACATACCATTGCTTATATACCCATCTACTCTGACATACCAAACCGCCCTGACTGAACCAACCAAAACCACCACCAAACTCACACAACCAAACCATCCCATGATCCCATATCTACCCGACAACCCAACCCAACACCACATAGCCGACCCCACCCAACTCTACCCGACCGAGCTATCCATACCAATCCAAAACTACATTGTGAAGAACCCGCCCGATACCCCCCGCCTCACCCAACAACATGATACTAAACCCCACAACCGGATTAAGTCCCTATCTTGATAAGATGACACTAAAAAGGACCGGGGAGGACATGGAGGAGCAGCCCGGGCCGAAGACGCAAAGAAAACCGAGGTAGGTGACCAAAACAAGTGAACCAAATGTGCGGAAAAGCCTGAGGAGGAGAGCGAGCATGGAAAACCCAAACCGCAAGAAAGGAATAGTGAAAAAGCTGAATGAGACCAAGGAAAGAGAGGAGGAAAACGAAAACATGATGGGTTCCGGTGGCTGTCCCAAAACAGCCACGGGTGCCTAATGAGTGCTATCTCATGGAATTGTCAGGGTTTGGGGTCTGCCTTGACAATTCAACACCTACAAGGCCTCAACAAAAGATATCGCCCAAATATCATATTCATAATGGAAGCAAAGGATAGGGATACCTACTGCGTCAAGATACGAACAAGGATGGGAATGAACAACAACTATTATGTTAGCCCGAATGGCACATCAGGAGGGCTAGCATTATGGTGGAAGGAGGGTACAAGGGAGTCGGTGTTCTATGCCGACCTGCAATGCATTGATTGTGAGGTTCAATTTGAGAACCAAACCGAGCCAACATTTTCCACTTCGGTATATGCGAGTACGGATGCACGAGAACGAACACAACTCTGGAATTTCCTAAGAACAATTCGGAGAGGCCAAATGGGAGGATGGATGATACTTGGGTATTTCAACACCATATGTCACCCACATTACAAACAAGGTGGTAGAAGGAAATCCCAAAGACAAATGGACGAGTTCAAATAAGTAATCGATGACCTAGGTATGGAGGATATGGGAGCAAAGGGGAACTCCTTCACATGGAGGCACTTCGACGAATCATGCATGGGGGGTGACCGAGGATGAGGTTCGAGAAGAGAAAAGTTTGAAAGGCAATCTCCAAAGACTTTGGACGAGGGAGAAGAAATATTGGAGACAAGGCTCGAGAGTGAAATGACTTAAGGATGGGGACCGTAATATGACGTTTTTTTAACCATACCACTATAGCAAGGAGGAGACGAAACCAAATATGTAGATTAAAGGGCGAGAACGGGGAGTGGATAGACGAGTAAGGGAAAGTAGCCGATGAACTCCATAGGTACTTTGGAGAAATGTTCACCGCGGAACAAACCGGACCGGGGGATGAGTTCCTCAGATATATACCAAATCAGATCACACCCGAGATAAATGCCGATTTGACGAGGGAGGTGACAGATACTGAAATTAGGGCAGCCGCATACCAAATGGGCGGATCACGAGCTCCGGGTTCGGACGACATCCCGAGTCTGTTTTATCAAAGGAACTGGAACACCATGGGAGCAGACGTCATCACCTCGGTCAAGACCTTCTTCAGAACATGTACTCTTCTAAACCCTCTAAATAATACATAGTGCTGATTCCAAAAGTACCAAACCCGATGAGACCTACTGATTTTAGGCCAATAAGTTGTTGCAATTTCCTGTATAAAATCATTTCAAAAGTGTTGGTGAATAGATTGAAATTTTATCTATTAGAGCTTATCACTCCTTTCTAGAGTGCATTTGTGTCACGTCACCACATTCAGGATAACATAATGGTAGCGCACGAGGTGTTCCATCACTTGAATATGAGCCAAAGGGGAGATAAGGTGGAATGTGCACTAAAGATTGACATGCATAAAGTCTATGATCGGGTGGAGTGGGATTTCCTAATTAGCACACTAAGGGAACGGGACTTTGCGGAGCAATGGTTGGGATGGATAAAGGAATGCATATCATCGACCACATACCAAGTGGTGATCAATGGGGAAAGAACAAGATCCATTCACCCAACCTGGGGAATACGACAAGGTGACCCTTTATCTCCCTATCTATTCATACTACTTGCGGATGTACTATCACGAAGAATGGAGGGAGACACTAGGGAAGGGGTCATACAGGGGATCACATTAAGGAGAACATGCCCAGAATTGCACCATTTGTTTTTTGCAGATGACACTTTGTTCTTCATTAAAGGATCGCCAGACAATGCTAAAGGACTCTGGAATATCCTCGAATCTTATTGTCGAGTATCGGGCCAACGGATAAACAGAGACAAATCGACCCTATTTTTTAATAAAGGGTTGGAGCCGAACGAGAAGAAAGAGGTGGAGGATGCACTACATATTAAGAGCACAGGCTACTCGGGTAAGGACAAAATCAGGAATCTTTGGGATCTTTGAAAACCAAAATCAGGGACAAACTAGGAGGGTGGAGGTCGAAAACGTTTAACCAAGCGGGTGAGGAAGTGCTCATAAAAGCGATCATCACGTCGATCCCTACGTACGTAATGAGTGTATTCCGTTTACCAAAAACATGGTGTGCGGAGATAAATGCTCTCATTGCGGACTTTTGGTGGGGGCAAACATCAGAGGGGGAAAAAACGCATTGGAGAAGGTTGGATGTCTAAACAAAGGCAAAGGAGATTGGGGGACTAGGCTTCCGGGAACTTCAAAGTTTAAACATTGCGCTACTAACAAAGATGGCAAGCCGAATCATGACCGATCCCGACATTATATGCGAACGAGTTCTCAAAGGACTCTACCTCACAAGGAGCCGAGAACGTTACTAGAGGCAAACAAAGGGAGACGAGCTTGTTCGATCAAGAAGATGCAACCCATATCCTCAATATGCCCCTACCACAAGACGGGGGAAGCGACCGATACATTTGGCCACACACGAAGGATGAACAACCCGAAGTACGATCGATCTACCACAAAATCCGAGAATGGACCGAGATTCGGCCAACACCGAACCCATACTACCGAGGTACGTTTTGGAAAGAGATGTGGAAAGCAAAGGTAATACCAAAGGTAAAAAACTTCATTTGGCGGCTTGCAACAAACTCTATAGTCGTTAAAATGAATATGGTACGAAGGGGGATGAATGTATCTCCGAGTTGTCCAATCTGTGGTGAAGCCAAGACACGGGAGCACATGATATTGGAATGTAGGTGGACGGAGCAGATTTGGAGCGGGACCTTTGGAGCTCGAGTGGATCGTCCAAACCGACTAGATGTGGTAGAATGGCTAAGGATGAAGAAGGAGAAACTACATGGTCCAACCACAACGACCGAAAATAAGTGAGCTCACATCCTAATAACGTTTTGGCACATATGGAAGGCGAGATGCGCGGCGCCTTTTGATGCTAAACAGCGAAACCCGAGGGTCGTCACAATGGAGATCAAGCAAACCTATTAGGAGCAACTAGGAGCATTTCAAACCGAACCCATGCACACACACGAGGAGAGTCCAAACCAACAATGGCAACCCCGACGGGTGACACGATTAAGATCAATTGTGACGCATCGTGGTGTAAGGATACGCAAAGAGCGGGCATAGGAGTCATAGAACGAGACAAAACCGGCAAGGTAGTTGGCGGGATGAACCGGAGGCAAAGGAGCGATAACATAGAAACGATGGAGGCCTTGGCGATACAAGAAGGAGTACGTTTAGCAATTGAACCGGGATGGAAGAGCATCATTATAGAAACGGACTCGCAAGTAGTTCACCAACAACTAATGAAGGGGCTGAAACATTGGAGATTATCAACAATAATACCGAACATCCGAGCACTCGCAAGACAAGTCGAGCAAGTGCAATGACGAGCTATACTAAGAACGAGCCACGAATGTCCAAATTGGATAGCAAAGCAAGCGAGAATGGTAGTGCATCTAAATGATTGGGTCGAAAGACCACCACTATCATTTGTATGTTTAGTAGCTAATGATATGATGTACGAACACCCGTGACCCCGTGTCACGACGTTTTATTTCTTAAAGTAAAGCGGTTTTCATGATAAAAAAAAATAATTCTATAGAAGGAATTCTCAGGATTTCTTGATGCGGTCTAATTGATGCATAATCATCACCCATGATCCATTAGCCTTACTTAGCAAGGCTTCGTCTCCGTGGCATCTATCTCCACTAGACCATCACTACAAGAAATTTGCTCTACAGCGAGGGTAAATTATCGTTGCCGGAAGCACTGTTGGCGCTGCTAAAACCCATTGCTGATGCTAAGAGTCGTGCCAATAGACCCCGTGGCTAAAGGTATCGACGACGACATTATGCCGCCACTAAACGTTTGCCGTTGCTGGAATGAATAGTGAATGAATAGTCTGTTTGATCATTAGCATCGCAAATATGTCGACTCTGTTTACGCGTAATTACCGTCGACAGGTATTTGAGGGTAATAGTGCTTTAGAGTGTCTACATATGTGAGATGTAGATTGGAGGCATTAGTATCCGCGTATTTTTGTCCCTATTTGTTTGATATTGCATCCAATTTATGTGAGGCAATATAGGTTATTCAACCACAACATTTCGTTGAAAGTAATTACGCATACTTAGCGACGGATGCATCCAACCTGTCGATGCTCGTCCAATAGTATTAAATATTACCCTCTTCATAATAGTTGATGCTAAAATCGAGTTTCAACTACTGTGAAAGTTGTTGCTGTAGACAATGTTTTGTGTCTGCGTGTTTTCATGGGTAAATGTTATATGAAGCATCAATTACGGATACAATTACAGTCCGTCGACAATGGTTTGTTTTGATGCAAATGATAATGTTTCTCTTTTCGAATTGTTGGCCATGCTAATGCTCATAGCCAAGCATACCCAAACAGAATACATCAACAGACAATACACAAACAGGTAATACAAAAACAGCTACTTATGTAGAACCATTTCCAACACATCCGAATTTATATATAGCCAAGCATTTCAAACAAATGTATGGCAACCAAAGCACAAACATAGATGACATGTTCAGATTTACATCATGTCCAAAATATCCATTTACAATCAGTCAACACCTAGTGTACCACCAGTCACTATAACTATTAAGCAGGAGTAATTACAGCACGTTTCCACGGTTCATGCATTTGGATCTGCAAACATAGAAATAACAGCAATCATGGTAGCATCATACTATAGAATATACCCTATACAATGACTAAATGGGTGTACACAATGCAATTAAATCAATACTATACGCACCGTTGCCAAACATTGTACTTTTCATGACAGCAATATCACGGTGAAATTGTTCCATGCTGGACTGGAACTCCTTGAGTTGATCACGGAGTGACTCACATTCGGCTGCGTTTCTAGCTACCTCCTCCCTTGCCTGCTTTAATTGCTCACTTTTCATCATCCGTGCTGCCTTTGACACACGACTTCGACGACACTCAGGTTGGCAAACTTCATCATACAAGACATCCTTGTCAACATCAGACTCCTCCTCCCCAGTTTCCAACTGGGCAACCCTTTCCTCCACTTGTTCCTATTTTGCAAACGGTGAGCCAAGAACTTAAGCGAGCAATCAGATACAACTGTACAAAACATGTGACTATATGGGCCGGCAGTACTACTTACCAGTATTGATCTGGTTTTATCATCCCGCGGCTATCCTTTCTTGTCCACATGGTTCTTCTTGAACATATGATACTCCCTCGGATGTTTGCTGTTGTTCTTCTCAATCTGCAAGAGTACCATATACTTGTTCAACGGTAGCTAACTATTTATTAAACATAACAATTTAATGTTAGGATTACCTCTTCTTGTTCTCTCCTCGCAAATGACGAAGTGCCAGCGGTGTGCCTCTTGACTTGGTGAGTTTTGTTGGCTTTGTTACGATCGCTCTTTAACTTCAAACAATTTGAAGTTACAACCAGTTTACGTTAAAAAAGTGCAGCAGTCATTAACTGTACAAAAAAATACAGTTGCAATAGGGATGAAGACACAAACCTTGAACTCGTCAGAGCTGAACCAGTTAACAAGCCACACCCAATCCTCTTTCACCACGTCAGAAGGAATGTTTTGTAACCTTTCTTCATTCGTAAGGTACTTGTCAAAGTACCTTCTCTTTAGATTCTCCCTGTAGTTTCTGTACTTCTCTTTAAGAGTACAGATGACCAGCTGCTTCAGGTTTTCATCATCCGGTATCACAAACTTCTCCTGCGAGTTTGAACAATATGGAAATGTTAGAACCAGTTCTTACAACATTTACAAATAGACAGGTGCAATATAGAAGTCCTAGTTCCATTTACAACTGAGACTTACCGCAACCAGCATGAGCATCTTCGCCTCGTAGTCTATGGGAGACTTTGGAATCTCCTTCCAGTCTTTAAACAATACTGGTGCATTCGTTCGTTTCCTAACAATGCAACCACACCAACTTGCAAACATCGAAGCATTGTTACTGCAGACTTTACCTCGAGAGTTAAACTTCAGAACCTCTTTTTCATTGACGCCATTTCAGGACAACCTTATGCAACGAGTTCGCCCTCTACGTAGTCTTTCCAATTGAATAATTACTTCTTCCTCTTCCGCAGCTGACACGTAAATCAGGTATCGATTAGATAACCAAGTTGTATAAATGCATGCTTAATAGTATGGGACAAATTAGAAGTTATTACCTATTTGTATACCTGGTGGTTCCTCCACATAGGGGTCCTCCGGCTGGATTTCCTCTTCAGTAGACACCTCCAAAGGAGGTTCGACAGGCGGAGGGACTGCATGGATGTTCTCCACAGGCCGAGGGACTGCAGGGATGTTCTCCACAAGCAGAGGGACTGCAGGGATGTTCTCCACAGGCGTAACCCCTATAGCAATGTCTAGTGTGTTAGTTACCGAGTACCTAAAACAAAGCAAATACCTAAGTACAAGATGTAGTAGTGAAAAAAACAACTTACTTGTGGCAGCCCTGTTTATCTTCCTTGGGGATCTACGGATGGGTAGCTTTGAAGCTACGATTTTTCCGGCGACCATTCTCTGAGTACCCACCATACTGAGAATATATTGTTAAACACAGTAGCATAACTTGAAATTTGCGCAAGTTTTTGGTGTAAAGTTTCCATCTTTAACAGCACAAGTTTTATTCTCAACATAACCACCCTTACTGAACATTCCGTGACATGGTGCACATAAACGAATAACAACGACATGCATGAAACTACGACTGCTTAGGGAATTGTTAATCGGCCATGGATCATCGACAGAGGTGAATCTTCACTTCCAAGTAATGTTTTTTAAAACGAAAAAATGTTTATAAACTGGTCGCAAATAGACGAGATCCAAGGGGAAAGGACAGTAAACATGTAAGTGTGAGCAACATAGACGAACAAAGGGTTTGCTGAACCATACCTTGCTCAACCATACCTTGCTCAACCATACTTGCGCGCCACACAACAGAATCATCCAACAGGAAATTAGAACCATGCCTTGCTGAGGGAAAGTTTGAAGATCGTCCTGGAGCACTGGAAGCGAAGCCTGGAGCAGTGGAAGGAGGGAAACTCGCAGAATGTTCTAGCAGACCCAAATGCAGTGAAAATTAGGTGCGGGAAGAAGAAGAGAAGACCACTGAAACATGAAAGGATTGAGGCGTCAAATCGACCTGTATGTGATGATGAAACCTAATGCCTCGTGTAGGAACCGAGGCGTCGTAGCTGTTGGAACCGAGAAGATGCTTCAGCTTCGTCCTCATCCGTAGCAGCTATTTATATGAGGCCAGACTCATAGCAATTGGGCCGTTAACATGGATTGGCCCGGTTGACAATGTGATGGACAGTGGCCGTTAACATGGGTTGACCCGTGTATGCAAGGCCCGTTCCAATGAATGCATCTTATGTATACATGTAACATAACTTGTTTGAATTTTAGATTAATTTTTATAAATTTCTATATACTTATATTATAGCACAATATGTCTAAATCATGTTTAAAATGAAGACCTAATTATCCTTATGTATGCAATTTAAATCATACTCATGTTATGTTTGAAATACAACTTTCTTATGTGTTATATCCATTGATGTGTCAAAGTGTTTTAGTGTATAACATTATAATACTATACTTTATACAAATGTCTACAAATTTTACATATTTTATGAAAAATATACTTATTATTTATATTTCCTAATGACATAATATGTATAATAACATCATTTGTATAAATTTAATCTTAATTTTTATAAATTATTATATAGTTATCTTATAGCACAATATTTCTAAATCATTTTATAAAATCAAGACATATGTATCCTTATGTATTAGTTGATGTATCCTTATTCATTTTAAGTTTCAAATACAACTTTGTTATGTGTTAGTCTAGTTGATGTGTCAAAGTGTCCTATTGTTTTACTTTATACAAATGTATAGAAATGTATACAAATTTATACAAGTGGCTACAAATTTAATATCAACTTATACAAATTTTACTTACTTTGTTGAAAAATATAACTTTCAAAAGTGGATGGTGTTATTATTTGATGAAATAAATTTCTACCATGTGTCATGGTGTTATAACTATGTGTCAAGTTGTTACCACTATGTATCAAAGTGTTAATCACTATGTGTCAAAGTGTTAATATGTGTCTACATGTTACATCTCATGTATATGACAGATAAACAATGTGGACACACAATTCGGTCCATAGCAGACTCAACACATTGCTCCCTGTCATCTTTCAACCCGACCTCTACATACAAATCCACCTCTGTCTACTGCAGTTCTTAAGCAGGCCGAGTGGAGATTCAAGGAGACCCCAAGTAGTGTAGCTTCCATTTGCAGCAGGAGTTCCAACTTCTGCAGGACAACCATTCAGCTTCAGACGGTAGAGTTTTGTCAGTGGCCTGCAGAAGTGATCATGAAAAGTACAGAAAAGAGTGTGTTGTGTGTTCTTGTTCAGATGCAACACAGTTTCATGGCAAGAATGTGCAGATCGTGAGCTTTGGGTTGCATCCCTTCACTGTTTTCAGTGTATTCTGTCCAATTTGGATTCTGAACTTTGGATACTGCAGTTTGGATTGGATTCTGAACATTTTGTCAGCACATGGTATCTATTTGCTGAGGATGAATTGGATTACATTTTGACAGCACATGAATTGAATTGGTATCTATTTTGACAGCACATGGATTGGATTGGATTAGATTGACATAGATGAGGATGAAATGGATTAGAATGACATAGATAGGATTAGAATGACATAGATTGGATTGGAAACGGTTTTTTCAAAGTGTAACATCACATACAGTCGACAGCATGTTGTGTATGACAGTATTGGTCCAAAACAAAATGTATGACAGTATTTTGAAAGTATTAATATATGTCTGTGTGTGAAAAACACCTGAATGTATGTTTTGTGAAAAACACCAGGGCACATGACAGTTATTTTCATTTGACAACATTTGAGCTGCAATTTCGAGCTGCAGCAGGAGAACCAGTTAGCAGCACTCCACCTAATCATTCTTTATCTGATGATCTGCATTTGACTGCAATTGAGCTGCAGAAGGAGAACCAGTTAACAGGCCACAAGTGATGAGCTGCAATTGACTGCATTTTCGCCTGCCATTTTGCCATCTTCCAAATACAGATTCCAGGTTCCAAATGCAGTTTCGACTTACAACAACAACATGACCAACACTTACAGTACACACGTACAGCACAACCAGCTACACAGCACAACCAGCTACACAGCACAACCAGCTACACAGCTACACAACACTTATAGGAAGTACTGATATTTCAACACAACAACTAGTGAACCAAACAATCTCAATACTGAACAATCTCAGTATGCAGCACTCAATTTGGACAGAACATACAAATCTGGATAGAATAACAGCTCAGTATTGAACAATCTCAGTAAAACCATCTCAATTCGAACAGAACATACAAATCTGGACAGAATAACAACTCAATATTGAACAATCTCAGTAAAACCATCTCAATTCGAACAGAACATACAAATCTGGACAAAACCTGGACAGAACATACAAATCAGTAAAACCATCTCAAATATGGACAGAACATACAAATTTGAACAAATTAAACAATTCTCCAATTGACCGAATCTACGATCCTCACTATTGAACAATGACAGAATTAAATTCCTAACTATTGAACAATTACCTTAACAAACATACAAACACTCTTCTATTGCACACGAACTTACGATGCATCATGATCATGATCATCATCATCCTCATCCATTTCATCGAACAAATCGTCCTCAAATTCTGTATCTGTGTCACTGTTTGTTCCATCATCAGTAATATCCTCCTCATCTGGCTCAAGAACATTTATGTCGTCAAGGCCTTCAGTTGCTTCTGTCAAGGCTTCTGTGGTCATCTCCGGGGTTGCATCCTCAACAGATATTTCGAGAGCCTCAATGTCATTTCTACACCAATCAACCACATCATCGACGAGAACTACATTCGGTACATCAACAACCAGGGCTGATGTTTCCTGATATGGCTCCACTGACTCCCCATTCATTTGACCCCCAATCACAAATCGTTTTTTGGACTCTGCCCTCAGCGCAGTGCTCCAATCAGGGTTAATGTTCTCAGGCAAATAGAAAACTTGTGATGCCTGAGCTGCAAGTACGAATGGCTTATCTGTTGATAAAATGTTTTTGGTATTGACACACACAAATCCATACTCATCAATTTTCATCCCATTGAAGGATGAAAGTATGTTGTACCAATCGCATTTGAACAACACAGCCGATAGGTGACCAAGGTACTGCAGCTCAACCACCTCCCTCAAGACACCGTAATAATCAATTGCACCTTCAATGGGGTTGTTATCGGATGTACTCGCATACCACGTTGTGTCAGCTTTGCACAACACACCGCTGTTGTCAAAACTCCTCATTACAGACCGCTCTTTGGTGTGGAAGATGAACCCATTTGCTTTATAACCAGTATATGTCTTCGCTCCATATAACGGTCCTCGTGCCAAAGCCTTTAGTTGGCGACCTCTCTCATCCTCAGCCGATCCAACTATTCGACCAACCTGAGAATTCAAATACTCCCACCGTCATTAACATTAACATTAAAAGGAATGCCCATTCCTATATGTGTCATAGTGTCATACCCTGCCCTCCAACCATGGTATGAATGTTCTATTGTGCATGACATCGATGTTCCGCCTACTCACCCGTGCGCCTAGTAGTTGCCTCTTGTGTTCACTATGTACATGGACAAGACAACCAATCCGATTGTTAGATGTAATGTTGTTAAAAGTTTGAGAATAAACATGACAGTAAAGGTGAATGCAATACTCTATGAATGGCTTCACTTCTTAAGACTGATTAAGGACGTACAAGTGGCACTGCTCCCATTCCGTGTTTGACAGTTCACGGACAATTGCACGACCTATTGGAGCTCCTACCGGCTGGAAGATCGATAACCCATCTGCCACCCTTGGAGTTACCTCAGTTGCTATAACTGACTCATGCCTTGTAAATTTGGTCTCAATGTCATGGAGATATCTAGAACAAAATGTCAAACACTCCAGAGCAATATAACCCTCCGCTATTGACCCTTCCGAACAACTACGATTACGCACAAACGACTTCATTATCCCCATTATCCTACAATAAGAACATGTTATTAGTGAGACACCTCTTCTGTCAAAGGCATACTTCATAAAAGAGTGACAAAACTTACCTTTCGATTGAATACATCCAACGATATTGTACTGGCCCAGCTATTTTTGCTTCATCTGCTAGATGGATGATATGATGGACTGTAATATTGAAGAAACTTGGTGGGAAGATTCTCTCTAGATTGCACATTGTCATGTGTAATTGCGACTCCACCTTCAACAGATCCGACGGGTGCAACTCCTTAGAGCATAGTATCCTGAATGTGTTAGTCATATCTATCACAGTTTTGCATACATGTTTGGGGAGTAATCCTTTAATAGCCACAGATAGGATACGTTGCATGAGAACATGGTAGTCATGACTCTTCAACCTAATCAATTTTCTGTCTTTCACATTGACGCAACGTGAAATGTTTGATGAATAACCGCTAGGAAGTCTCAAGTTCTTAAGAAACTCACACAGTGTAATCTTCTGTTCCTTTGATAGGGAAAAGCAAGCTGGTGGTAAGACCAATTTTGTTCCTCTGCGGACTAGATGCAAGCTCGTTCTAATGCATAAGGCCTGTAAGTCGAGACGAGCATTAAGGTTGTCATTCGTTTTACCGGCAACACCCAATAACATCCCAATGAGGTTATCACACACGTTTTTCTCAATGTGCATCACATCCAAATTGTGAGGGATTAAGAGGTGCTGCCAATAAGGTAATTGGTAGAATATGCTCTTTTTTTCCAATTTCCAGTAGTTGAGTCTATTCCAACCTGAATGGGCGGTTGAGTCTTACCGAACATGACTGGATAAAGATTCTCTAGCACATGTTGTTAGGATATATGTATAATTACATATAACTAGAGGATAGATCTGCAATTATCAGAGGGACCGAAGTGCAATTTCTGTTTCTTAAAGCCTATAAATAGTAAAGTCGTGTAACGACTTTAACCAACTTATGAAAATCAGATTTCATTTCTTCAACTTCAAGTAAGTTCTCTCTTTGTTTTCTTTGCTTAATTCGAGCATCCTATCATGGTATCAGAGCTGCTACGATCTAGAGATTCGTAGTAGTTTAGTTCGCAATTATTCTGTTCTTCATTCTGTTCTGTTAGCGATAAAATGGAGGATATTTCCGCGTCGTTCTTCAACAAGAAGGTGTGCCAATTGGAAGGAGAGGAGAACTTCCAATCATGGCGTCAGCAGGTTCTTCTGGCAGTCCGTGGATACAATTTGGAATCGCATTTGTATGGGAATACAACAATCCAACCTCGAATTCAAGGTCCAGACGGTGAAGATGAACAAAATCCAGAGTATGTCAAATATGTGCAGAAGGACAGCTCTCTTGCATCCTGGATGTTAGCTTCAGTATCTTCTCAAGTAAGTAGAGGCTTAATTGGATGCATGTCTGTTTCGGCAATTTGGCAAAAGCTGCATAGAGATTTCTCGTCGTCATCTACAACTAGGATCATGCATTTATACGATCGGCTTAAAGTCAGGAAGTTACCTCAGCGGAACATGCGTGATTATCTGTCTGTGATTCAGTCTGCGTGTGACAGTTTGGCTAGCTGCGGGCATCCTATTGAAGAGATGCAGCAGATATCAATAATCCTCAATGGAGTTAAAGGTCAGTATGATAGTGTAGTATCTGTTATTCATGCGAGCAGAAATCCTTACGATTTAGCTTCAATTAGCTCTGTTTTGCTGGATGCTGAGGCTAGGCAGGTTGATCTTCTGTTTGAGACAAATATCACTGCTAATGTGGCTATCAATTCACCATCTGGATCCTCTGGACAAAGGCAAGGCGTGCCTGAAAAGTCTGTTGAGACACTGTCCAGCTCATCAGCAGGTTCGACAAGTATGCCAGAGAATCTGCAGAACTCTCTGGTTGCTAACTCTGCTCAGTCGAATTCTCAGTATTTCAATGCTGGATCAGGTAGAGGTAGAGGTAGAGGACGTGGTTTTGGTAATAATCGTCCTCAGTGCCACCTGTGTGGGAAGTTTGGACATCTTGTCCATAGGTGCTATCATAGGTTTAATGTCAATTTCACAGGTGTAACAGATCCGGGCAATAACTTATCTCCTGTGGTGAATTTGGCATCGTCTCAGTGGGATAATTCCAATGAAGGTGGCCAATATGGATCCAATACATGTGCCTCTGGCAATTCAGCTCACTTCTCCACCTTTTCACCTGCTTCAGCACCGCCTCTGACAGTTTCAAACTCTTCTCAAATGATGTATCCACAATGTTCTCACCACATACAGCAGTATCCTCCATCTGAGCCTGCCTTTTCTCAATACAATGTTCCTCCGCCTATGTATCATACATATCCAATGACACCTGTGTACAATGGTTCAGCATCGATGACTCAGCATAATCCATTCACAACTAATACATCACCTTATGCCTCTTCCATTGCAAGCTATACTCCAAGTCATGGTCAGAATATGGACACGCAATCTGTCATAAGCAATCCTCAAGCTCATCTTGCATCTGTAGCTCCTGTGATACAGCATGACTCAAGCTGGATTCCTGATTCCGGAGCTACTAATCACCTCACAAATGTCACTCCTGCACATTACAACACATGCATTCCATACAATGGTCAAGGTAAGGTTATGGTAGGCAATGGCTCTTCATTAAAAATTTCTGCAATAGGCTCTGCTGTGATTCCTGCTGATGTATGTGATGCTGGTGCATATTCTCGTCCTTTAATGCTACATAACATGTTATACACTCCATCTGTGACTAAGAATCTGTTATCTGTGTCACTGTTCGCTAAGGACAACAAGGTCTACTTCGAGTTCCATGCTACGCATTGTATAATAAGAGATTCTCAGTCTCATCAAGTTCTTTTACATGGCTATGAACATTCAGGTTTATATAAACTTGACTTGTCCAAGTTAGATAGGATTAAGTCTGGTAGGAGTAGTACTGAGCAGTATATGAGTAGTTCCAAGGTGTGTGTTGCTGAAAATTCTATCAATTGTAATGAAAACAAGGATTCTGATGTGGCATCTATGAATAAGAAGTCTATGTTTGTGAATCATGGTACTGATGATATCATATCTGTCTGTATTGAATCTGTTAAAAATATTGCTCAATCAAACGTTATATGTTGTGACCCGATTGATAATACTGACTTTGAATGTTTTCTTGCTTCTGTAAAATCAAATGATTCTTCTCATTTATGGCATATGAGACTAGGACATCCATCGAACAAGATTTTACTTAACTTCTTAAGGATACATAATCATCCTGTTCAGCATTCTTCTACTCAATGCGCTGCATGTGCCGTAGGAAAAAGTAAGAAACAACCATTCTCTCCTTCATCTACTATATATAATCATCCTCTTGAGCTTGTTCAGGTGGATTTATGGGGACCAGCTGCATGTACATCAAATGGAAATAGATACTACTTGAGCATTGTAGATGCATTCAGTCCGTATACTTGGATCTATTTCCTAAAACAGAAGAGTGATGCTGCTAAATGTTTTGTAGATTTCCACAAGCTTGCAGAAAAACAGCTGGGGCACTCACTAAAAGCAGTTCAATCTGATGGATGAGGGGAATTCCAGTTTCTATCTACGTATCTTGCCTCTTTTGGAATTGTTCATCGCATAACGTGTCCTTATTCCTCTCAGCAGAACGGCATTGTGGAACGAAAACATCGACATATTGTGGAGCTAGGATTGACACTTCTTGCTCAAGCCTCGGTTCCACTACATTACTGGTCAGATGCGTTCTTTACAGCTACATTTCTTATTAATCGATTACCTTCATACAGTCTGTCAAAGATGTCTCCTCATGAGAAGCTGTTCAAGGTATCTCCTGATTATGGTTTCCTTAAAGTCTTCGGTTGTTTGTGTTTTCCCCATTTAAGGCCCTACAACAAATCTAAGCTTGCCTTGAGGTCTGAACCATGTGTGTTTCTAGGCTATTGTTCCAAGTATCATGGTTATAAATGCATATCTACAACAGGGCGTGTGTATACGTCTAGAAATGTTGTTTTTCACGAACAAGTTTTTCCGTTTGCTGATAAACAAGGTAGTTTCTGTATATCTGCAGCTCCTACACAGAATTATACATCTCTTCCGTTCTTTATTCCATGTGATCCTCAGTTTGTTTTACCTGATATGCAGGCAACAGGGTTTGGATCTAGTGCTGTCTCGTTTCCTGATATAACACCTCCTTCCACTGTCAGAATGTCAAATTCCCCATCACCTGTAAATTCTACTCCTCCTATGAATAACTCGCCTGGTATGTGTCCTATATCTACTTCTAACACATATAATAGATGGCAACCAATTAATCAACAAGATCAGCATGATCAGTGTGCTGTTTCTGATCAGCATCAGGCTGAGATTTCTTCTACGCCTGTGTCAGTCGATTCTCTTCCTACTATTACATATAGACTACATGATTCTACTCTTGTTCCTGGCTCTCCTATTATGTCCACGTATGTATCTCCTATTATGTCATCTCGTGTTTCTCACAATATACATTCAATGCAGACCAGATCTAAGACTCAAGCTCAAGGACAATCAGGTTCTGTAGCTTCTCTTCAGGCTCTCCTGTCATCAGCAGAAGACTCGCTTGCCTTAGCTAACTTGGAGCCTAAGTCTGTTCATCAAGCTTTAAACTGTCCACATTGGAAAGCTGCCATTGAAGAGGAATATGCAGCTCTGCAGCTTAACAATACCTGGTCAGTGGTTGAGCTTCCTTCAGGTAGGATTCCAATAGGTTGTAAATGGTTGTTTAAGATTAAAAGGAATGCAGATGGGACCATAGCTAGGTATAAAGCTAGATTAGTTGCCAAAGGATTTTCACAAAAACCGGGCTTTGATTTTCAAGAAACATTTAGTCCTGTTGTAAAGTCTGCAACTGTTCGTATAATACTGTCTTTAGCCTTAACTCACAAGTGGAATTTGAGACAGATAGACATCAACAACGCTTTTCTACATGGTGAGTTAACTGAGGAGGTTTATATGGTTCAACCTCCTGGGTTTGAGGTCACTCATGAATCTGAAACTCCGCTTGTGTGTAGGCTAAAGAAGGCGTTATACGGTTTAAAACAAGCTCCTCGAGCTTGGTTTGAAAAACTCAAGTGTTTTCTTGTTCAAAATATGAAGTTTAAAGCATCCATAGCCGATAGCTGTCTGTTTATAAAGCAAACTGGTGGTGGTTCTGTTTACTTATTAGTATATGTCGATGATATAGTTGTAACAGGTCAGTCAGCAGCTGCAATTGATGAGGTAATCCATGTTATCAATTCAGAATTCAAACTGAAAGATCTTGGTAGCCTTAGTTACTTTCTGGGCATGGAAGTTACTGCCACAGATGAATTCTTACTACTAAATCAGAAAAAATACATACAAGATCTGATAGGTAAGTTGGGTCTTACTAATGCATCTACGTTTCCTACACCTATGACAGGTACTTGCCTTTCAAAGACTGCGCCTGTTGTTGATTCAGAATTGTTTGAAGATGTCACGTTATACATAAGTACAATTGGAGCGTTGCAGCATATCTGTGTAACAAGGCCTGATATAAACTTCTCTGTCAATAAGCTCAGTCAATACATGCAGACACCAGCTCTAATCCATTGGAAAGCCACTCTACACATTGTTAGATACTTGAAGGGAACGATTGATCATGGTCTAATGTTTCGAAACAATTCTTTTCCTATGAAAGAAATTTCTTTAACATCGTATACTGATGCAGATTGGGGAGGAGATGTAGCTGACAGAAAGTCTATATCTGGGCACTATCTCTTGCTGAATGGCAACCCAATCATATGGAGTTCAAAGAAGCAATCTGTTGTAGCTCGGTCTAGTGCTGAAGCAGAGTTTAGGGCCATAGCTAATGCTGTGTGTGAGCTCATCTGGGTGAAGTCACTCCTAACTGAAATGGGTCTACAGCTGTCATCTGTTCCAACTCTTTGGACAGATAGTACAAGTGCTGCGGCTATAACTGAGAATCCGATACAACACTCAAAGATGAAACATGTTGAAATTGATTTGATTTTTGTTAGGGAGAAAGTAAATTCTGGTCAGGTTATGGTTAACTATGTTCCATCCAGTGAGCAGATTGCTGATATTTTTACTAAGTCTCTAACAGAGAAATCGTTTGTGCCTTGTAGGAAGAAGCTGGGGGTGTTTTCAGTTTCTGAGGTTAATGAAGACAAGACGATTCTGTTGTTTGCTCAAGGTATTGATTCAGAGTAAGTCTATGATTTTATGCTGCGTTGCTAAGGTTGATAGATCAGTGCTATTTTCATATTGGTCTGTCTAAGATTGTACAAGTCAGCAAAATCTATAACATACCTGTGTTTTCATTTTCTGTTAACATAGTGTGCTGATCTGTTCTGATGCATTTCATATCATGTTGTCTAGATCACTTTCTGGTATTCATTCAGCATGTGGTAGTGCATTTACAGGTCAAAACTATCTGATGAATATGCTGTCATTTGATATTATTTCAGTCATTCATGTGGGGCAGTTTCTTGTTGTAACTAGCACTCAAGAGTATTAAGTCTGTATGTAATATCTGTCTACTATCGTATCTCATCATCATGATAGCTTATCTTTCTTCATCTGAAAAAAAAAAAGTGAAGAAAAGAAAAGATTGAAGTTCAGTTTAGCAATATAAGCTGAATATATTGGCATAAAACCTAGCTTGATTCCAAAAACAGAGGTGTTTCAAAGACAACGTCAATATACTTTGAAACAGCTCTTGAGGAAGTAAAGATAAGGGCTCAAACCCTTCAGCTAGTGTTGGTAAGATAAGGGCTAAAACCCTTCTGTCAATAAATCTGAAAAAAAAATTATAGAAAAACTCCAAAAGGAGAAGATCAGTAGAAGAAAGATAGTTGTATGAGATGTATGATATTGAGTAGTAGGTAGATGGTTATGTCAGCTTAATGCTGTTGAGTGTGTGTTATGGTTAGATAGAAGTTCCATTGTGTGACTAAAAGGTGTTAATGATGTGTATATTCGTATGATAGTTTTTGAATTGTGAATGCTGCTGAACGTGATGTATGGATACTGAGGATGGTCTAGATGAACATGATTGGTTATGTGTCAGACATGATTGTGTCATTCTGTTTCAGAAAATGTGAGTATGTGTGTGTCAATGGATTTATGCTGGTAAGTTCAATCTGTGACATGATTATTTGTGAAATTGCTATGATAATGTCAAGTGCAGCAAGGTAAAGCTAATGAAATCATAGAAGTACTCTGTTTTAGTGTCTTGTTGCAGCAATATTACAGATTTACAGTAGAAGTTGCAAAGTGTTCGAGGATCATCAAACAAGGAGTCAAACAAAGAAGTGGATCTTGATAGGGAAATGTTAGGATATATGTATAATTACATATAACTAGAGGATAGATCTGCAATTATCAGAGGGACCGAAGTGCAATTTCTGTTTCTTAAAGCCTATAAATAGTAAAGGCGTGTAACGACTTTAACCAACTTATGAAAATCAGATTTCATTTCTTCAACTTCAAGTAAGTTCTCTCTTTGTTTTCTTTGCTTAATTCGAGCATCCTATCACATGTAACACTTCCTCCCCCGATAGTCTTTGTGGGGCCTTCCGTAACTCTCGTTTCCCATCGAATGAACTTTTGTTTCTTCTCCATGGGTGATCGGTGGGGAGGAACCGTCAGTGTCCCATAAAAGAACATTTTCTCCCATTCTTCAATCGACAATAATGGGTGTCCATTTCACAGATAGGTCATGCCAAATTACCGTAAGTAGCCCAACCGGACAAGTTCGCATAGGCAGGAAGATCATTAATGGTCCAAAGTACAGCTGCGCGCATCTGGAAGTTTTCTTTCTTATCTGCATCATATGTGAGCACACCATTCGACCATAACTCATTCAGCTCTTCGATCAACGGTTGCAGATACACGTCTATGTCATTTACTGGAGCCTTTGGTCCTGGAATCAACATTGATAGCACGTAGTTTGTATCCTTCAAACACACCTCGGGAGGCACATTGTATGGACTAAGAACAACTGGCCACATGCTATATGGGTGACTTTTATCACTCTATGGATCAAACCCATCCGTAGCTAATCCAAGCCTCGCATTCCGTGGGTCTTCCCCAAATTCAGGTAGTACGTTGTCAAGTTTCTTCCAAGCGTCTGTATCAGCAGGATGACGTAGAATACCATCCTTTAATCGTCGTGTATGGTGCCAGGTCATAGAGGAAGCAGTTTTGGGGGACATGAATAATCTTTGCAACCTTGAAGTTAGTGGAAAATATCGAAGTACTTTGACTGGTAGCTTCCCTCTTTGTCGCTTCGATTGCTCTGGTATATCCAGTCCTCCAGTGTTGTGTCGAGGTTTAATCCATCTTGACTCCCCACACGTTGGACACACATCTACATTGGCGTACTCTTTTCTAAATAGTATACAGTCATTTACACAAGCATGCATCTTTTGGTAGTCCAGCCCTAACCCTCCTATAAATTTCTTTGCTCCGTAGTAGGACTTAGGGACTGTGTTCCCTGGTGGCAATACTTTACTTAGCATGCGAAGTAGCTCATCAGTGAACTTGTTTGAAACCTTGTACAGTGCCTTGAGATGCAACAATTCAACTAAAAAAGACATCTTCGTGTAGGAGACACAACTTGGATATAAGCTATTTTCACAATCTTCTAATAGCTTATGTCCTAGTATCTGCGTTTGGTTCCTCACCTTCGTCCACCCTCATACCAATGAACCCATCATGCACCATATCCTCCATTTCCCCACGAGAGGATGAATTCCTACCATTAGAGATCACATCTTCGAATTCCTCCCCATGATCCACCCATGTAGTATAAGTTGGCAATATTCCCCATTTTTCAAGATGGAGCTTAATAGTAGTTCTCCCCATTAAGAAAGAACCAACACAGTTATTGCAAGGACAGTAAATCTTACCATCCTAACTTGAATAAGAGTAGGAAAAGTCTAGAAACGAAGTGACCCCTTCCTTATATTCCCCACTTTGTCGAGGTTTGGTCATCCAACTCTTATCCATCGCACTTATATTTCTGCAAAGAAATATCAATCCAACTCTTTGGGATTAAAAAGACAGCACAACAGTTTAGTTAATCAAATAACTTCTGAAACATGCAGTACAGGAAGTAGCATCATCAGTTGTTGACAGTTATCCAGACCATTTGTAAAAGTTCATATATTCATTTTCGTTTATGTGTGGATCGAACAAAACGGAACCAGAGAGCTGTCCGTTGGAACCGTACGAGCTGCAGCTAGCTTAATTGCTAGTTAATTAGTTGTTATACGCAAGAGTAGAACTCCTTCGATCGACTTGTCCAATTTTATCAGCACAGTTGTTAATTGGTTCTAGCATCACATTTTTTGGGGCTAAACAATACAACTCCTTCGGGTGAGTTGTACGAAGGAACCATTGGCTATATATTACACATAATTAAGCTCATGACAATTCAATTCGCAATTACAAGAAGCCACATTAGACTACTCATACCAGCCTACCTGAGGAGAAATGCTTGTCGTGGGATACTGCAGCAAACGACTTCACGATTGATCGGCACCAGCTGGGTTGCTTCCTGGAATGTCTGCGAGCAACCTACATGCGTCCTGGGAGTCGATCTGAAAGGGAATCCGTTCTTGGCAACAGTCGTTGATGGACTGGCGAAGGCTCTGGTCTATACAGGAGTTTTGAACTGTACTGGAAAAAACGGTATGTTCTGTTATAATTTCGGGTATAGAGTTTAGCAACGAGAATACATATATTACCAATGAAGTTATGCCGATCCTGTTTACCCATTTATTACATCAATTAATTTTGAAAGTAAACATACTGTTTTGCAATACCAACATATTCCGTTACTGAATATCACTATTAACCTCGGTTGAGTTTTTGACACATCGATTTGATCGGCACAGACATATTGCGACGGCAAACGGCAATGCTATAGGATTGTTTGTGCTACGACAAATGTGTTGACACTAAAACGTGTCTACTGGGACGTATTAAAATGCCGTCACTTATACACCGTTTTACCAACCCACACCTTGTGTCAACAAATTAATTTCGTGGCTGTTGATACAGATTCTTATAAAGCATCAACAACTACGATATAAAATAGTTACTAATTAATCATTTGTCATTACTAAAATTCAGTGGTGACCAAAACGTTACCTCGATAAGACCCGTGGCTAAAGGTTTCCCCGACGATAATATGCTGCCACTAAAAGATTGCCGCCAACCCACCACTAAATTTAACAACTTGAACGAATTTTAGTGATAATAAATATCATCACTATATACACTGTATTAATAATAACCAAAATTGACATTAACATAATATGTTGTAAGTGTCAATAGTGGCGGACATGTTGTCACTAAACACATGTGAGTTAATGTCGTTAAACACAGGTATTTAGTAAAACCAGGTTCACAATTAAAAACACTTGATAATGTGAGTTAATGTTTTTGCTAAACACAAGCTTTTTGTGGCACATGTTGCTATTCAATGTTTAGTACATACTTATGCTGTGTATTTTTATGAATTGCACAGTATATTTGAAAATGTAATATATTATTTATCAAATTATTTATGTACATATTAATACACTTAAAAAATACAGTAAATTATACAAGTTTATACATGTTAATATAATACGTCGAGTCACGATCCCAGTTGTTTCCTTCTAGTGAGTTAAAGTCCATGGCATTAATCTTTTGTGTAAAAGTAACATGGATCACCAATACCACAGTTATAAATAACAGTAGTCGCCACTACATAAACTATTTTACCAAAACAATTGAATATGTTACTGAATGACTATACTAATGTTGACAATATATTGACACGCAAACATATTCTTACATTTTTTCTGCTACTTATATTTTAACGCCGAAAAAATTGAGTAGTTACGGCAAACAACCGTTGCTGTTATCGCTATATTTATGACAAAAAAATTTGCATTTGAATATGTACATTTACAACGGAAAAGTCATTTGTTACTGATGGAGTCATTTAACATCAAGTATTGGTTGACATTACACATTCATCCATGTAAAAAATAAAGTGACGACAAAAATTAACACTAAATGTCTCTTATAATGGTGGAAAACATATTGTGTCTAATAAGTAATAACAACGAGAACAAAAACTGCCGACACAATAGCCATATTTTTAACTACAACAGTTAGCGTCAACATGAAAGAACTGTCGTTGTTGCAACAACTTCTCTTAGTGATGCAGTGATATAACAAACAACAACCTTTTCTCTGCTTGCCTCTTGTGATTACAAAAAAATTTCAAGGCAAGAGTATCTTAAAAAACGAAAGCAAGAGAAACTGGAAGAGATCAGGTATTCTGTTGACTCTAGGAATTCATCCATGCTACATGCTTCTTATGCTTTGCTAATGTTTCCTTGTCCTATGTAATCTATTACCTGTTAATCTGCAGGGATGGCATAGAGGATTAATAGTATTTGTTTGTTGGTGTGAAAGTAACAGAAGTGGAAGAGCGCAATTTCAGGTAATTGATTAATTATTGTCACCGAAATTTCTGGAAGTTGTCTAATGGTTTGCGCTTAGAGATATTTCCTAAACTTCACTGTCCTTAAGGTCCCACTTTAGAATACCAAATATGGACTGTGAACACAGTTTAGTTAGTATCTCTGGAAAGACTATGTGCTTGGTATCATTTTCTAGACTGTCCCAAAATAAAAGAAAAACATAGTCCTGCAAAAAGTGTTGTCCTGCACAATTAGTATGAACTAGTGTTATGTAGTGTGATTGAACTATTGTGTTGAGGTGTCTTGTGTTATGCTGTGGTTAAACTATTGTGCTAAGATATCTAGTATTATGTAGCGTGTTTTAGATTATTGTGTTAAAATGATTTTGTTACTGTATTTATTGTCTTTCCTTTCTATATGATCATGTAATATTGTTTGATTATTGTAAGGGATCGTGAATGAGAGACGGAGATGAAGTTCGTAGTTTCGGCATTCCGAATTCATAGCCATCTCAAGTATAAATTCATATTAGCAAGTAAAATTATTGAAAGTTCTCATATAGCAATAACTAGATAATTAATAAAAATACATCACAAAAGTTTGTATTTAACAATGATTAGTGGTTGTTGACACAAAAACTTGTGTTTAGTAGCGACATAAACTGATATTAGTGGATGTTATCACTAAAAATATGTATTTACAACAAGTTAATAGACGTTGTCTCGAATAAAAGGCATCCCCTCAAAGTCACTACTAAAAATGCAATTTAACGATGACTAATTTTCATCAGTAAAACCCATCTTAGCAACAACCTACTTTGGCTTTAAAAGCGTTGTGGGAGATGTCATCTTAGCAGCGACATACATTTGGCAACAGTCAATTGTCATAGGTTACCCTGACAAAGATTTCGTTGTCGATAACGGTTAGCATCGCCATTTATGCCTTTGATGGCGATTTTATGATGATGCTAATGCACGAGTTTCTTATAGTGCATTAAAGAAAGCAAAAGACCATAGGAATGAAAATAGTTTGTCTATTGATATTTGTTGGTGTACTAAGAAGCATGACTCGCGATACATATAGAATTGTAAGTAAAGTTATTCAATGGTATATACACACTGTAAATCATGTTTATGAAATCGCATGAACAAAAATAACTCAAGAATAATAATCGAACAAGCATTATGTCGTAAGTTGACTACAAAAAATGATCAAAGCATTAAGTGATTATTTACTTACTAGTATAAAAGGACATACCTAAAAATTGCATGTGTGCATCATGCATATACTTCTCTAGCTCCTTCTAGATGCAATAGAGCAGCTCCTTTGGCAATTGTCTCTACATTCAATGAATAGTCAATTGGATAACGAACTCGTGATTTGCAAAAATTACTTCAACTAAACTATGCATATGCTAATAGGAAACTAGACCTCTTATTTCCAAGAGATCAACCAACCGTCCACTACCCAAGAAAATGAAACTGACAATACATGGGTACATACAAAAGTAAGATCTGAGGAGAATTAAATTTGTAGTTTAATAATAATTTTCGAAATTTAAAATGCATAAAATTATTGAATGACATCCAAATTGACGAAATGACGAAATTGCCATTAGAAAATGGATTTTGTCGAAAAATACTGAGTCCCGTATCAAAACGTTCTCCTTAAGGTAATTTCGTCCCCTCACCGTAAATGGTTCGTGTAAGAAGAAAATTGGGACAATTACCTCCCATGATAAAATTACGATGTTTTCCTTAACCGAACCGAACAATACCTGAACTCGGACTTCGACGGAAATTCGAACACAACTGGGAACTCAAATCTGACTTAACTCTGGAGCAATATATATATTGGTAATTTTCAGATTTTTTCAGGATGTTTTTCAAATAAGAAGAACCAACTAGACCTGTCAATTCGGGTCAACTCGACCCGTCCCGACTGACCTGCGGCACTGTACGGGTCGACCCGAACCCGACCCGCCATACTGTGCGGGTCAGGTTTTCCAACCCGAACCCGACCTGGCGGGTTGACGGGTTGACCCGCCTGACCCGCCACATGATTTTCCAGCCAACCTCCTTATTGTCATCTTCATCTCCACCTGAGCAGTTGCAGCACGCATGAATTGAATTTTCAGAAATAAGAACAATTTAGAGTTATTGGAAAGTAGAGATTGTGTAATTATATTCACAGGTCATTGTTTAGACGTCTCAAGTAAAGAAGTACAAACAAATCCATCAAGAGGATAATAATGACAGTGGCATTGATCAATGAGAACCAACAAATTTGTTGGTTGACTGGATGTAACGAAGCACGAGAATATATCTTCATCCTGTCCTGGAACAGAGTTGTGGTTGTATTCCAGAAAATTAAATAAGTAAACTTAACACTAATCTGGACATCTTTCGTTATATCAACAACATGATTTGGGGCGGTGAAACTGAAAGCATGTATCTCAATAATTTGATTCCCATTATACAACGCAGTGAATTCCACATGTTTGAACAAATAATATCTTGGACTGTCATCCTCTTCCACCTTGCCAACGAATCCCCAAAATGGAAGATCATCATAATACATTTGGATCAAATTTACCATTCCATACCAAATTCACCTTCGGTCCTTCACGCAGACGCGCAGCCACGCTGGAGCTTGAAATTCAGGATGCAGGCGAGCATGAGCAGGACGAGAACGGAGTGCAGCAGCAGGAGGCGAGCACGAGCAGGCGCTACACGAGCAGCAGGACTGCAGGAGCAAGCGAGGCGAGTCATACGAGCATGCACGAGCACGAACAGCTGAGGGCGAGGGCGAGCAGCTGAAGAGAAGTAGAGAAAGAACTAAGGGCGAGCAGCAGTAGATTTCGAATTGGAAATTGGAATTGGCAATTTGACCCCGCTCGTCGGAGGAGAATGGCGAGACGAAGACAACACAACACTCAACAGTTGAACATATAGCTTTAGTTTAGGTTATATTTGTTTAATAAAAAAACCATGGGTCGGGTTCGGGTCAGGCGGGTCAACTCGGACCCGACCCGTCTCTTGTGGCGGGTCAGACGGGTCAACCCGAAAATGACCCGCCGTATCTTTCCGGGTCATTTTCGGGTCGGGTCATATTTTGACAGGTCTAGAACCAACCCTATTTATTGGGTTAGTGGTACTGATTGTAATTAAGGTAACCAATACATTAATTTAGAATAACTGAAGCTAAATTAATTGTTAAAAACCAAATGATGACATAACCCACACAGGTATCTTCCTAGTATTGTTCAGTTCACGCATTCATGCTCGTTCTGACCACGGGCATTGCCTGGTTCTGCAAGTGTTTCTAAGAATTGTGCCCTCAAGAATTCCTTTCGAAGTAGGACCTCTTCTCACCTGCATAGGTGATTCCTTCTCAAGTTTTACTCCATCACTCTGCATTTATGAATCATTAAAAGCATTTGGTTAACCTCATCCACTATCGTCACTGTTTATCATCATAGGAATGAATTTGGGGTTCAAAATCCCCTACAATGATCTAACCTCACTCTTGTGATTTGGTTGTCCATTTGAACCTAGATCCTGGCATCTCCAGTCAACTAGATTGGGTTTTCCTTCTCAAAAGTATTTACTTCACGGGCGTTAGTCCCATTCTTCTCGATGATTGGCCAACTTGCTCTTTATTTGGTTAACAGATCCGCTATATTATCCTTTGATTTGACATAATCAATTGTGATAATTCATATCGAGAACAATTGTCTAATGGAGTTATGTCTAGACTTACCATTATACGTATGACTTTGTTCCATGTCAATCGCAAATTGACTATCACAATATTCTCAAGAAAATGGCGTAGCCATTCAGCTTCTTCAACATATATATCAAGTGCTATAAACTCAGATTCCATGGTGGATCTAACTATAACTGTTTGCTTAGAGGATTTCCGTGATATGGTTGCACCCCCTAGGGTAAACACTAATTCACTTGTGGAGTTCGCGTCTCTTAATGCTTATATCCAATTAGCATCAATAAATCCTTCTATAATAGTTGGATATCCCGTATAATGCAGTCCATAACTACGAGTATATCTCAAGTAACCGAGGAATCTTTTGATTCCATCACAATGATTAGTACTTGGATTACTCGTATATCTAGTCAACACGCCAACAACGCGTGATATAACAGGTCTAGTACAAGTCATCAACTACATGCCATTACCAATAACCCTAGCGTACTCAACTTGAGAGACGTTTTCTCCTGTATTTCTTGAGAAATACTTATTTGGATCTATTAGAGAGCAAGTCTCTTTTTTGTCATCCTTGTTGAATTTATCTAATATCTTATTGATATAATGATATTGACTTCAAGAAATTCCTTATGGTTGCCGATTAATTTTAATTCCAAGAATTATATCAGCAAGACCCATGTGTTTCATGTGAAATCTCATATTCAGCATATCCTTCGTGGATTTAATCATCTTATCGTTACTTCCAACGATAAGCATGTCATCAACATAAAGACACAAAATTACATAACCTTCAATTGTATCTTTCACGTAGATCCATTTGTCACATTCATTTATTTTAAATCCGTTTTCCAGGATAACATTGTCAAATTTCTGATGTCACTATTTCGGTACGTGTTTCAGACGTATAGTGATTTCACCAGTTTACAGACTTTCTTTTCTTGCTATGGCGCAACAAAACCCTCATGTTGTTCCATGTAGATTTCTTCCTCTAAATCTCAAGTTAGAAAGTTGTTTTCACATCCATTTGATGTATTTCCAAATTTCGCAATGTCGCTAATGCAAGTATCATTCTTACGGAAGTTATTCTTGAGACTGGAGAATATGTGTCAAAACTTATCGAGGGCTTCTCTCTATACTTGTCAGTTGATGCATCAATTTTTATTTTGAGAATCAACTTGTAACCTAGTGAATTCGATCTAGAAGGAAGATCCACTAGTTCTCAAGTTTGACTTTGCAAGATGGACTTAAATGCACTATTGAATGCCTCTTTCCATAGAGGTCATTCTGAAGAATTTACGGCTTCTTGAAATGTTTGAGGTTTCGCTTCAAGCATATAGGTGAAAAAATCTGGACCAAATGTTTTTACCCGAACTCGTTTACTTTTCCTGGGTTTTCTCTTAACATTTTATATGTCTAGACTATTATTTTCAATAGACTTATAAGTTCATTTGGACGAACTTGCATTCCTCCTAGATTTAGCCGGAAATACTTATTCAAACAAATATGTGTTTCTTGATTCCATTATCGTATCTTTATGTATATCATAAATCTTCGAATCATGCACAAGAAACCGATAAACATTACTATTTTTAGCATATCCTATACCATCACTTTAGCAAGACACCCTCACACTCAGAGTTGGTTGAAAGAAGGTTTTATACCTTTTCATAATTCGAAAGGTGTTTTCTCTTCTTTCTTTCGGTGTACCTTATTTAAAGGTAAGTACTACTTAAAATAGCTTCCCCAACATGTTCTGAGGTAACCCAAACTTATTAACATTGAATTCATCATATCTTTCAATGTTTAATTTTTTTCTCTACGCCACCCCGTTAGATTGGGGTGAATAAGGTACGGTGAACTCATGTATAATTCTGTGTTGAGCACAAAACTCACCAAATGGAGCATCATAATCACCACTGCTGTCACTACGCAACATCTTGATTATCTTGTTAATTAAAGTGATTTTCAACTTCTTGCTTATAAAGCATGAACTTTTCTATGGCTTCATATTTTCTTTTTAACAAGTATACATAACAGTATTTCGTACTATCATCCAGAAAGTGATCAAGTACTTATTTCCGTCTCTCATTTGGACAAACTTTAAATCATAAACGTCACTATGTATTAGATCTGGAGCTTACGTATTCCTTTAACTGAATGAAAAGATGACCTCATTAATTTAGCCTCAACACGTATTTCAAACTTATGTTTGAGATCAATTTTTGTGTATGGATGTGATTCATGATCATTAAACGCCGCAAGGTATCATAATTTACATGTCATAATCTACCATGTCAAACATTAGGAGACTCATTCAAGTAAGCGGAAGAAACAATTTTATTATTGTTTATCTTAGGCTTAATAGACATTACTTTGAGTTTGAACATCCCCTACATTCAGAACCCTTATCTACGCACATCCCATTTTTTGTTAGTACAAATTTATCCAACTCAAATACAAGACGGAAACCATGCTTGTTGAGCAGCTATCCTAACGAGGTTTCTGCAAATGTTTGACACATACAACACATGCTCCCGGAAGTCATCTTCAAAATGACGCTTCATCAAAGTTTGGGAATAAACTAAGTCATTTTCAAGAATATTATTTTTTTGACCGAAACAACCCCCATAACTTTAACAAATGTCTAAACTGACCCCAAAGTTATACCGAACTTAAAATCGAATTCGATTCTTATATGAAATATAACTATCAACACCTAATTTTGATAACACAAGCTTTATGCACATTAAGACATACAAATATCAAGTATGAGAGGAGATATAACTCTGTTATTTGGAGTTTATATACCTCACGAGGAACCGAGACCGATAATCACCAATTTTTCTTCATTCCATTTCTCTCTATTTTTTTACTCACTATCACTCAAATCCTCACTTTGTCGTTGCATTCTCTTCCATTTTCTTTCTTTTCTTTCTCTCTTTTTCTTTCATTTTCTGCAATGGTGTAGCTTATGACCATTGGTCATCCATCACTACAAGAAAGTAGGACTATAGCAATGACGTAAAATCGTTGCTAAGTTGGGTTTTGCCGCTGGTAAGACGACATGTCACTGCTAAGAGTCGTGCCTAAAATCCCATCCGCACGGACAATATGCCACGACTATAGGTTTGCCGCTCTTGGAATAAACAGTTGTCTATACCTTTAGTATCAACATATTGTCAATGGTGTTCTCGCGTAATTACCGTCGGGAACAAGTGGATGCTATATAGTTTGTCCAGATACAAGGTGTATTCATGATAAAGTGGATCTATCCGTTACAACATATGTGTGTTCTTGTTTCATGTTTTTTGTGTCTAACAGTCGTAGATACAGTAAGGCCGTATTAGCGTTAACAATTAGTTAGAAACTAATTATACATAAATAGCGCCACGTAACTTTTAATGCAAGAAGATGTTAATACCGTCTAAGTTTGTAGTCGATGCAAGTCACACGTGTGACCTAAATTGCACTATTTGCTTTGTATTGAGGTTATGGACTACTTTTTGCCGCAGTAATTTTCGTTCTCTATCGTACGAAGTTTGTTGCAGTTAAATAGTAACTCCAACGGGTTTTTTCTGAATATATTTGCTGTATGTATTGGTAATCAATTTATCTATCCTAATACAGCTGTACCAGTTTCAGAATATATTTTTCGAATTTTCACCAGCTAGACATTACATAATGCACACCCTCAAAACAAGTGACGAAGATTACCTCAAAAACGAACCGCGTCATATTTCATTCATTTCGATCTACAAGCACACCAATAGAATAACTTAGAACAGTCTCACATTAACATACCTCCACAACAAAGTACCATCACTCAAACAAAGACTTGTTTACTGTACCTTATGGATCTGAATCACCGAGCAATGCACCATTGGCTTGCAGTTCCCTTCTCATGAAGGTCATATCTCTCTGGACTACCGTCATGTTTTCCTGTAACTTCGTTAGAGTTGTTGTCGCTTCCTCCGCCTTCCTGGAACTATCCTCCGCCTTCCTTGAACTCTCCTCCGCCTTCTTTGAACTCTAAAGAAGGTGGGTGTATGGGTTCATTACCTTTTCATGTTCCCTCTTGGCAAAGTTCCATGTCCCCGCAGTGTGCCTAATCACTTGGTGAGCTATGTTTGCTTTGTTACCCTCCCTCCTCACCTTTAAGTATGAAGACACAAACAGTCAAATGGGTAATAAGATATAAAAACTTGCTATAGGTTGCAGTAAAGCATAAAAGGAGAAGATTTGGTGAGTTGAACCACATTAAACTCCTCTGAGCTGAACCAATTCACTAGCCACACCCAATCTTCTTTCACCACGTTCGGCGGGATGTTCTGTATCCTTTCTTCACTGGTAAGGTATTTGTCATAATACCTTCTTTGCAGGTTCGCCCGGTAATTCCTGTACTTCTCTATGAGTGTACATACAATCAGTTGCTTCAAGTTATCATCTTCATGGATAACAAAATTTTCCTACGAAGCAGCAATAGTTGATTCACGTTTAAAATCATAATGGTGACAAAGATACACATTTTGTCTTATTGAACAACTAAATACACATGTAGTGCGCAACATACAACCGTTAAGAAAAAGCATGTAAGTGTACTTAATCCAACGAGCATTAGCATTTTCCCCTCGTAATCAATGGGTTCCTTTGGTATCTCTTTCCAGTCTTTCACTGCCTTCCTGGAACTATCCTCCGCCTTCCTTGAACTCTCCTCCGCCTTCTTTGAACTCTAAAGAAGGTGGGTGTATGGGTTCATTACCTTTTCATGTTCCCTCTTAGCAAAGTTCCCTGTCCCCGCAGTGTGCCTAATCACTTGGTGAGCTATGTTTGCTTTGTTACCCTCCCTCCTGACCTTTAAGTACGAAGACACAAACAGTCAAATGGGTAATAAGATATAAAAACTTGCTATAGGTTGCAGTAAAGCATAAAAGGAGAAGATTTGGTGAGTTGAACCACATTAAACTCCTCTGAGCTGAACCAATTCACTAGCCACACCCAATCTTCTTTCACCACGTTTGGCGGGATGTTCTGTATCCTTTCTTCACTGGTAAGGTATTTGTCATAATACCTTCTTTGCAGGTTCGCCCGGTAACTCCTGTACTTCTCTATGAGTGTACATACAATCAGTTGCTTCAAGTTATCATCTTCAGGGATAACAAACTTTTCCTACGAAGCAGCAATAGTTGATTCAAGTTTAAAATCATAATGGTGACAAAGATACACATTTTGTCTTATGGAACAACTAAATACACATGTAGTGCGCAACATACAACCGTTAAGAAAAAGCATGTAAGTGTACTTAATCCAACGAGCATTAGCATTTTCCCCTCGTAATCAATGGGTTCCTTTGGTATCTCTTTCCAGTCTTTCACCATCAATGGTGCATTCGTTCGTTTCCGTACGATGCACCCACACAATGAGGCAAACACTGATGCATTCTTCGACCAGACCTTGCCTTGAGCATTAAACTGTAACTCTTCTTTTTCATTTATTCCATTTCTTGACAGCTTAATAAACCTAGTCCGACCTCTCCGTAGATTCTCAGTTGCAGGCCTTAAACCTTCAGCTTGCACCTTTAAACCTTCATTTGTAGTTATTATCAAATCCACGGCCATAGGCTTAAGGATTCAATAATTTCCAATAGTAGTTGGCTGGTTTGGTTTACACATAGACTTACCATGTTCAGTCGCATGCTCTTCCAGCAATGGATCTTCATGCTGAGTTTCGTCTGCTGGAATTTCTTCAACTGGCGTGTCCAATGTGTTCGGTGTGGTAGTGTTCTCCACCAAAGTGTCACCACCTGATGAACCTGGAAGTATAAAGTTAAACAAAGAAGTAAACCTATATGGGTACATGATACAACTCTCCCATGTCTTCTAAGCCACAAACGTTAGGGGGATGTAAACCTACTTGGTGCTGCGCGGGATAGTTTATGGGGTGACCTACGAGTTGGGATTGGCTTAACGTTGGTACTATTGTTCTTCTAGTTCCCACCATCATCACGGTTGTGTTCAACACTGCTACGGAAGTCCATAAAAATGGTGAGTATGTGGAAGAACATATAGGAATAGGTAAGGACCATAAAGCTGCTGACATATTATGGTGACAACCGATCGAAAAAACCCTAACAAGAGATGCATCTTCCAAACCGTGGCTAATCATAATTTCCAAAGGTTTGACATATTAAAGTTTCAATTTTTAATGGATTGTCGTGGAGTAAAATGTAACAACACCACATCATTTTCAAAACTAACCTAAGTCCGACCACAACTCTGTGGTGAAACAAAATCCATTAGTTAGAAAAGGACCATCCATGGATGTCTGACTCCTAACACGGTTGTTCAAGTTTTTTCAAAGACAAGTACACAGATGGAATAGCAAGAAGATGAACGGTACCTTTGGTGCTAGAGCTGCAGGAATTCTTAAAGATGAACTGTAACTTTGAATCGTCCGAGGATAGGAAAAGAGGAACTTTCGGTGAGAAATGGATAGTCTAAACCCAAATGAAGCGGGACTAAGGAGTGATTACACGGAAAATTACAAGGGAATTGCTAAACCTGCAGAAATGGTGGAACCGTGTTGTTATATCATCTTAATTTCGAATGACATTTGCTTCAAAGAGGGGTAATGTTGTCGATGTAGAAGGTGTTGCATGTCTGGACACAGGGTCAAACATAGATATTTGACAAATGTGGGCTTCGGTTGAATAGAATAGGGCTTCGGTCCGATAATATAGAGGACATCCTCTTCTCCACCACAGCGTTAAGTGGTCAAGTTCGGCCCTGCAACAAAATTTTAAGTAGGCCCTTATTTTTATCATTTGTCAATAATTTATTTTATCGAATTACTTACAAATCAATTGTATTTGAGTCAATTTTTTTTTTCCACTACTCGATTTAAAGTGTTGTGAATTAATAAGTTTCCTCCTTTAGCGTCCTTCATTTTTTATTTTGCAATTTAAATAAGCTTTTTTATGACTCAATGTCATTAGATGTCATTTTTAATAAGGCTAAAAGACGACATTAACAAAATAAGTTTCCAAAATTGTAAAAATAACAAAAAACTTTCCAAAATGTCCTAATTTCCATGATCCATAATCCATACACCATAATATATAATCCTAATCCATAAACTATAGGTCCATAATACATAATCCATTATAGTAGTGTAGATTGTAAATCATCACCGAATCAACTTTCGTGTAATGGTTTAGAGTAGATATTTTAATAATTAGATAGTATATTATATTAAAATTGGTACAAGATGGTACGACCCCAAAAGATTTTAATATAATATACAAGTACAACATATAATATAATAGGAGCGTACAAACTTGTATATATTCTATCACAAAGTTTACCTAATTTAGTATATATAGTTAAATAAAAATGTATAATGTTGAGTACGATATATTAATACGGTATAATATATAGTAATGTTGTTTTTCTAATAGTCATATTCCCTACTAAATTACTTTATTTAGTAATAAAGTTAAGTTACAACCACTAAACCGTCTGAACCGCTTTAAAATCACTTTTAACTAGTTATTTGGCCTGTGCAAAAGCGCAGTAGCCACAAGTAGTATATTTTATTTTATATATATAATTTACATTATAAAAAACAAAATTATCCATTATATTAAGTGTATTTGTTCATAAAATTAGTTCAAATGCATGAGTTAATAATAAAAATTAATATTAACAATTAATAATCTATTTAAAATCCCTAACACTTTATCCTTTCGTTTTTCAGGCTCTCCCCTTCATTTGGAACTTCCATTTTCCCACTTTCTGGATTTATCTGCACTTCTGTGAGAGAAACGAAAATGCAGGAGGCCATAGGGATACTGAGCAAGGGTCTGGGTTCATTCTGCGGCCATTTGCAGACTAGGGTCGACAGTCTCAAGCAATCGATCGACCGCCGCCCTATCCCCCTTGGTACGATCCTTCTCCAGTCACTTCTAGAACTTAAATCAGACGATTCTACCATCCGTTTAATTATTAATCTTTTGCATCTGCTATATTATGCAATTTCCTACTTATGCTTGCAGATTCAACTTCTTCGACCTTCATACAGTCTCAACCGACGGGTGTCGACAGTCGGAAACAATCTGAGTATGCTAGACTCCGTGTCGTTTGGGACTATGTCATTTGAAGAGTTGTTAGGGCATTGCAGTTGTTAGTTATTGTTGAACTGGTTGTGGTTATGTTTGTCTGCGATTTTAAAATACAGAACATAGTTGGCTCATGTGATGTTAAATTACCCATAAGACTTGAAGGTCTTGCATATTCCGATGGCGCTTTCTCCAGTGTACGTTAATTATGTGACAACATCCATTTAGTTACCTAATTTGTCTGATGTAGTTAACTCAGGTGGATGTGCAAAAATGACAACTTTGAGTATTTGGACAACATTGATTTCACTTAGATGGTCAGTATTTTAGATTCATTTCATGTGCTTACACAATTGGATTTTGATATTTACAGTATGAACCATAACTGTTCCCTGACCTGATTTATCGAATGAAATAACCAAAGATTGTCTTGCTCATCTTTGTGTTTGAAACAATTGTTCTCACTAGAGCAAAGGTGATTATTTGACATGTCTCAATTTAGTCCTATCCTCTGTTTTCTTATTTCTGAAAGCATTATTTGATTATCAAGGTGCGAGATGAGACATACTTATCTTTTGAAAACATATACCCAGTGCTAACAGAGCTAAGTAGGGTCCAACAATAAAAGCCGCAAATTATATTAATCATCGCTAATCATATTAGAGGATGCAATGTATTATCTTTTTTTACAACATATATTTACTTTGACATGGGTAGTGATTGCTGAGTCTAGACTGAAAATGTAAATAGAGGCTTGCTGGGACTAGTATATGATTTTATTGGTGATGGATTCTATTAAAAACTTGAAAGCAACCAGAGGGAGCCCTTTTGTATGCAATCATAACACGATGAATCTGATTGAATAATGCATGTTTGAGATTGTTAGCAAGCTACGGTGATTCAGATAACACATTGGTGGCACTGCAATAATATGTTCTTCATTTCTTAGTCGTGCAATCTGTTCTTCATACACACAAGGGGCGCCACTGCAAAAATGCAGCAGACATACCCGACCATGCAACAACACAATGCAGCATAAATCATTATCAGTTTTACAATTGTACTTTTTATGTATACATTGGTCAATTGGTATAAATGGGGGAAATTGTATTGTATATACATTGAAACAGCAATTTACATTGAACCAACAATTTACATTGAAACGGCAATTTACATTTACAACAACTTACATCAATTTACATTTCCAATAATGGGCACCGGGTACAACAATTTACATTGAAACACCGAAAGTACATCACTGAAACACTAAATCCACATGCAACCTTAAACCGGGTACACATGCACTCCAAGCATGCAACCTCTTTTACTACGTAATGTAACGTGCCACTCTACACATTTCTGGATACACATGGAGCCTCAAACTAGCTGTAAAACACATGCAGCCTCAAAGCAATTGTATTAGACTAAAGTAGTGTACAATACAAACAGAATTTACCACAATTGCTACACTCTTTAAGCAGTCTACATAAGTTTTCACCAAATTGCTACACTTTTTAACACAATTGCTACACACTGTAAGTAGTCTACATTACAAACAGAATATACAAGAGTTTACACCAAATTACAACAGTTGTAGGTGCATAACCTAAAGTCGTTGTCATTCATATCCCCGGTCATCATTGAATGAAGACCCGGAATCTTGCTCGGAGTCGTACAAGTCTTCCTCTAATTCTGAGTCAGTCCCATCAGATGAAGAATAGTTGTTATCATTATGTAGCGCCTTCTTCTTCAAGAATGTATGCTCCTTCGTGAATTTCATTGTTTCGCATGAGATCACTAACAAGATTGGTTTCTACCTCTACTGCATCAAAGTCTTTACTACTCCAATTGAGCTCCTTATCGACCTGATCAACATGCGAGACATTAGCAACTACTGCAATAGTGGTTTCCTGGTACGACTGCACGGAATCTCCAGACATTTGTCTGCCACGGCTGAATCGCCTTTTGGCATCTCAAGTCAACACAGTGCTCCAAGCTTTATTTTATTGTTAGTCAAGTAGAAAACGTGTGCTGCTTGGGATGGCAGTACAAATGGTTCATCCGTGGACAAATAGTTTATTGTGTTAACACAAACAAAACTGTAGTCATCCACCTTCATGCCATTGAATGATGACAGTACGTTGTACCAGTCACATTTGAACAAAACAATGCTAAGATCTCCAATATATTGAAGTTCCACTACTTCCCTTAACACTCCGCAATAATCAATCGCCCTTTCAAAGGGGTTGTTGTCGGAGGAGCTAGCATACCGCGTTGTATCAGTTTTGCATAAAACACCATTGTTCTCAATGTTCCTCATCTTTGACCGCTCCTTCGTGTGGAAAATGAACCCATTAGATTTATATCCAGTATGTGTCTTCACGTCATATAAAGAACCCCGACGCAATGCCTTAAGTTGACGGATTTTTTCATCCTCATGTGGTCCAGACATTCGATCAACCTAATGCAATAAACAATTCAATGTATACATCAATACCGTATCATGATTAAAAAACAGGGTTAATGATTTCCTACCCGTCCTTCTAACCACTGGATGAATGTTCTATTGTGCAACACATCGATGTCTCGTTTGTTAACCGTAGCTCAAATGAGTTGCCTCTTGTGTTCACTTAATATCCAAATGGAACAAGTTAGACATAATTGACTTACGGTAGTTCGTTCTTAAATAAAGAATACATTGAAACACTTACTCAATAAAGGGTTTGACTTCTTCACATTGGTTGAAAACGTAGCGTTGACACTCTCCCCATTCTTCGTTGGTGAGTTCGCAAACCACTGCACGACCAATGGGTGCTCCAGACGGACGAAAGATGCTTAACGCACTTGTCGTCAACCTAACAACCTCTTGAGGAAAAACGGGATTGCATCGGCTAAATTTAGTCTCAATGTCATGTTAATATCTGGAACAGACTGTCAGACACTTTAGCACAATATAACCCTCATCTATTGACCCCTCTGGCAGACTTATATTGCGAACGAATGACTACATTATCCCCATTATCCTATCACAGTAGCATGGCATAATCTTATAAACCCATATTAAAACTCATCAAACTTGGTAGAGTATTACTGACCTTTCAATTGAATACATCCATCGATATTGAACTGGCCCTGCTACTCTTGCCTCATCTACAAGATGAATTATCAAATGTAGAGTGATGTTAAAGAATGACGCTGGAAAGATTTCTCTAGGTTGCACATTGTGTTTGGTAACTGCATCTCCATTTTCATTAGATCTACCAAGTGCAACTCCTTGGAGGATAGCACTTTGAAGGTGTTGCTCATGTCTATTAGTGTCTTGCATACATTATTGCGCAGTAATCCCTTAATTGCAACACTCAGTATGTGTTGCATTAGAACATGTCAGTCATGACTTTTAAGACCGATCAATTTCCTGTCTTTCAACTTCACACAACGAGATATGTTTGATGAATAACCACTTGGCGATCACAATTTTTTTAGGAACTCACATAGCTTCATCTTCTGTTGTTTTGATAGGGTGTAGCAGGTCGACGGTAATACCAACTTTGATCCCCTATGGACAGGATGCAATAATGTTCTTATGCCTACACCTGCAAGTCCAGTGTGCCATTGTGATTGACATTTTTTTTCCACACACCTAGTAACATCTGAGTGAGGTTATCCCACACGTTTTTATCAATGTGCATAACATCCAAGTTATGAGGAACCAAAAGTTCTGCCCAGTAAGGTAAGTTGAAGAATATGATCTTGTTTTTCCAGTATCCTATGAACAAGTCTACTCCAACTTTTGTGGGGGGCTGCATTTTACCAAAGGTAATTGATTGAAGACACTCTAACTGTTTCAACACCTCATCCTTGGAACGTCTTTCTGGGTATTTGGAAGTTCACTTTAGAGTTTACATCATATGTTAATGCACCATTCAACCATAATTCATTTTACTCATCTATCAATGGTTGCAAATTCCCGTCAATATCATTTGTTGGGGCTTTTGGACCAGGAATCAACATTGACAATATGTAATTAGTATCTTGCAGGCAGTTCTCCGGTGACACGTTGTACGAAATCAACACAACCGACCACATGCTATATGGGTGACTCTTGTCACTGTAAGGATCTAACCCATCTGTAGCTAATCCAAGACATACATTGCGGGGCTCTGCCTCAAAGGCAGGATTCATGTTTTAAAGTTTTCTACATATCTCTGTATCCCCAAGATGTTGTAGTACACCATCTTTTATTCGGTCTTTAGAGTGCCAGGTCATAGATCCTGCTGTTTTAAGAGACATGGATAGTCTTTGCAGCCTAGAAGTTAGTGGAAAGTATCAGAGTACTTTAACGGGTAGTTTTCCACCCTTTTGCTTAAATTTCTCCGGACTATTCATTCATTCTGCACTTTCATGACCTTGAAACCATCGTAACTCACCACATATTAGACATTCATCGAGATTTATGTATTCATTTTTAAATAAAATATAGTCATTTACACAAGCATGTATTTTCTGATAGTCCAATCCTAATCCGAGTATAAATTTATTTGCGTCATAATACGACTTAGGTACCGTATTCTCAGGTGGCAGTACTTTACTCAACATACAAAGCAACTCATCTGCGAACTTGTTAGAAACCTTGTACAGGGCCTTTAGATTCATCAATTCTACTAAGAAAGCCATCTTGTTGTAGGATACACACCCTGGATATAAGCCTTTCTTACAATCTTCTAAATGCTTATAAAATGTCATAGCCTCTGCATTGGGTTACTCACCATCATCACGACTCATACCACTCAATCCATCAGTTATCATATCTTCCATTTTTCACGAGACGTGGCAGTCCTCCAGTTAATAATGGGTTTTTCAAATTCTTCTCGATGGCCCGCCCATGTACTATAACCTTGTAGTATTCCATATCTTTCCAGATGCTACTTCACCGTGCTTCTCCACACCAAAGACATACAAACATAATTATTGCATGGACAGTAGATTTTCCTATCCCATGACGCACGCGAATAGGAAAAGTCCAAGAAAGAGGTAACACCTGCCTTATATTCCCGACTTTGTCGATGTTTGGTCATCCAATTTTTATCCATCCTTAATGAGCCTCTGTTTAGAAACGATAGAAGAGTACACCAATATCACAACATATCGTGGAAGTAGACACTACAATTTTCCACCCACCAAGATATTTTACAATTGCTTTGTCTCTAAAAGGGAATTAACAATTGTGTTACAAAACTGAGATCCTATGCATAACGTCTTTGTTTAAAAGCAGTTGTTAACTGCTGTATTATTACATTGATAGAAGCTATAACCGAACCCATGATAATTAACCAACTTTATTCAACAACAAATTCAGTTAATTCAATCGTTGTAACAGAGCAGCAATCGTATAGTGTGTATAGACTTAACCAAACAATCAAACATACGATTGTTTAGAATCACAATAGAAATTGGGAGAAACTCACACATTTTGTTATCTCTACATTAGCCATGACTTTCGTACGAATCAGTTACTTCATACACACACACAAAAATTCAATGTGTTAACCGAAAAAACAGTTGCTCCGTACTTAATGTACACAGAATGAAAGACATTGACATCACAGTCTATTTTTACGGTCAGTAGCTCAAGAAATTAGACGTCGATTCAAAAATTGAGGAGGAAGCGGTACCTTTTTGTAAATAGTAATCGCAATGCTGCAGGTAAAAGAATGAAGATGCAGGGAAGTAAAGTGAAGGTTGTCTCGGGATGAAGGTTGGGTAGATCGGTTGTGAAGTGAAGTGAAGGTTGTCTTAAATAAGCGCTGCAAAGCAGCTTCGATTTGTCCTGGTTACGGTGAGATTGTTTATGGAATCACTTCGAAGTGAAGGTGTCAGGGTTATTCGTAAGTCTCGACTGAGGAAAGGTCTATGTAGGTCATCTACTTCCGATGTTGGTCAAATCTAGTTTGTTCTGTTAATTTGACAAGTTGGTATCCGAATTAATAACGATTAATTGAGTTTTACATACGAACTTACTTTGACATTATTAACAGTTATATTACATCAACAAATGTTGACAGTAAAACATTGAATTAGAAATATCATTCATCAATGATGTTGTTGATGTATATTACCCTCGGATGCGTATTTGTCAAGTATTTAGTTGTGACTGACACAACTAGTTGCGGCAAAAGTACACACTAAAGAGGTTTTTCAGCTACGACAAAACTTTCGACTCAAAAAAACTTCTATTCCATCGAATAAATTTGTTAAAATAGAAAATGCTTATTAACAATGACTACTTTGTGACAACACAATATTATCGTGGATGTTGAGGCAGATTCTTGTAGTCCAAGTTCTCCTTCGGTTTTTCCCTATTTCACGAAGCCTCCTCTTTTATAGAAGTCTAGCTTCTTATTTTATTTTATATAAGTAAACTTTCGGTACAAATGGAGGACCATGGCCATGTTCCCCACATTTATATATATATATATAAACCCCTTTTTCCATATATATATATATATCGATTTCTCTCAGTTTGGTTCCTCGCATACGGTATTTTGACTAATCTCCAAATTTAGGTCTTTACAGTTGCCACTTTTTTAACACGCGCGTATGGAAGTGATCTCATGAGCGTGTGTTCAAATACAAATAACTGATTTTGGCCCATATTGATTCATTATTTACATAGTCGATAAACATTATCATTCAACTTTCAGAAGTTGGACATCTGCAAGTCCCGATTGTTGAAGATGATTTGAGGAGACTGAGCGCCTAAACGCTCATCAGCTTGGGACTCTCAGAAGTTGGACACCTATAGGTCCTGGTCGTCCAGGATCACTTGCGGAGCTTGAACACCTAAAAGCCTTGCATGTCGGCTTGTGACTCATTGGGGATGACTTGCGGAGGATGAACACCTAAAGGCTCCGCTCGTCAGCTTGTTACTCGTTAGGCATGACTTGCAGAGGCAGAACAACTAAAGGCTCCGCTCTTGAGCTTGATACTTGTTGGGGATGATTTGCGGAGGTTGAACACCTAAAGGCTCCCCTCGTTAGCTTATCGCTCCCAGAAGTTGGACACTTACAGGTCTCGGTCGTCAAGCATGACTTGCGGAGGACCTAAAGGCTCCGCTCTTCGGCATCTAACATGTTGTGGATGACTTGCGGAGGCGGAACACCTAAACGCTCCGCTCGTCGGCTTGTGACTCCTAGAGGCTGGACACCTACCAGTCTTGGTCGTCAAGGATAACTTGTGGAGGTTGAGCACCTAAATGCTTCTTTCATCGGTTTGTAACTCTTGGATGTTGGACATATACAAGTCCAGATTGTTCATTATGGCTTACAGACACTGGGTGCCTAAATGCTCATCAGCATGTGACTCCCAGATGCTGGACAACTATAGATCCTAGTTGTCGAGGATTTTGTCTTTTAGTCAACGAGCTGACGTAGAGCTGACCCTAAAGTCATTCATGGTACATCCACAAGGTGTATCCATGCAAGTTGTCGAGGAAACTAAAATTAATATCGATCATAGCTTCTCTCTATTGCTACTGTGGGAAACATTGTCGTTCACTTTTGAGCATTTTTTTGTCTTTTAATTTTGTTTCCTTTTACTACAGTCTTTTTTTACCGCACTTCTTGGTTCCCTTAATTTTTTTGCCTAGGTTGGCCTTTTAGGTTTTCAACCTACCAGGGATTTGATTCCTTTCCTTTTGCCATGATCGCCCTTTTTAGGGATTTTTAATCATGCCCCTCTTCCCTAAATTTCGCATACACCAACCTTTCAAGTTTTTGGAGGCTCGCATTCTGGTTACGGGATCTTTAAGTTTTTTTTCGTCCATATTGATTGTATTATGGAGTTCTTTGGTGTTCATGTCAGTGATGATCATGGCTCCTCCGCTGAAAATATATTTGACGACTTAAAGCCCTTCATATTTAGGCATAAACTTGCCCCGAAGGTCTGGATTGACTTGATGGATTGTTTGTTTTTTATCGTTTTTTTATCTCTTGATTTTCTATCCTTTTGCGCTACATTATTGTTTTTACTGTGGCTCTCGGTTCCCTTAATATTTGCCTAGGTTATACGTTCGGATTTTCAACCTAGCATGAATTTGATTCCTCTTCTTTTGTCATGATCGCCCTTTCTAGGAATTTCCAATCATGCCCCTCTTCCTTAAATTTTGTCTAAACCGCCCTTTCGGGATTTTCGATTTAGCGGAAATGTTCTCACTTTTGGAGGCTCGCTTTCAGGTTGTGAGCTCTTTAAGAATTCTTTTGATTAAGTCCATATTGATCGTACTGGAGAGTTCTTGGTCGTCCTTGTTAGTGACGATCATGACTCCTCTGCTGAAAACCTCTTTGACAACAAAAGGCCCTTCGAATTTAGGCGCAACGTTGCCACGAGAGTCAGGATTGACTCGAAGGATTTTTATGAGGACTAGATCGACTACTTGTAATTCCCTTCAGTGTATTTTCTTGTTAAATGCACGTGTCATGCATTTCTGGTACAATTGCTTGTGGCACATCGCGATGAGCTACCTTTTTTCAAGAGGTTCAATTGCTTGTATCTGCATCTCACCCACTCTGACTCGTCCATCTCTACCTCAGCGAGGATCCTAGCTGACAGGAATTCTACTTGAATTGGCAGCACGGATTTGGTCTATTAAACAAGGAAGAATAGGCTTGCACCTATTGAAATTCGTATTGACGTCCTATATGCCATGAGTACCCAAGGTAGCTCGTCGTTCCGATCCTTTATTTTCTACGTCCACTACGTCATTCATTTGTTGGTGATAGGGATATGTATTTTTATGATTGATATTTAAATTGGTGACATAACTCATTGACCAACTTGTTATTCAGATATCTGGCATTTTCGTTGATGATTAACTTCGTCACCCCTTGATACAAGATGATGTCATGCCTAATGAAACATTCGATGGCCTTTGACATTATTACTGCCAGGGTGATAACCTCTACCCACTTAGTGAAGTGATCGATTGCCACCAATGTGAATCGATGACCCTTGGGCGCCTTTGGGGAACTCATGTTGATTACATCGATGTCCCTTATTGAGAAAGACCATGGGGTAATCATGGGATAGAGCTCGTGCAGTGGCGCATGGATTTGGTTCGCATACATTTGGATGAGTTTCACACAGTCACTGTCATGGTGTACCAAGAGTATCCAATTCTCGCACGCTTGTGTGTGGGTTGCAATAACCTTCGTGAATTTCGTACATTAAACGCTCATCTTATTTAACATTCACGCATCTCAAATGGGTAAACTCGGCCCACTAGGAAAATAATTGCAAGTCATTCCTCGCATGACATTCAGTAACTTTCTTGTGGCATTGTCCGGGAACTCTCCGTACTCCATATATTGTTTTATATCAGTGAACCACAACTGACCACCTGATTCTATGATTGTAAAACCTTTTGACTTTGATCTCCACTAACAATTTTTTTGTGTTTTTATGAGAGATTTTACTCAATGGGTGTGAGAGTTTCCAATTGTTTTGTATGCAAGGAAGCAAATAAGAACACAAAGTGATTGTTGGCCTGTTTACCTTCATCCCAGCTTTTCCCCGTGGCGACGACGTTGCTGGCACTGACGTTGTTGTTTCTTCATGGATTTCTCCACCTTTCGGGGAATTCGTTTAGTTGGAAGCATTCCGCCTTGCTGTGACAAAGCTTCCAGTAGTGGCTACATCTCATACCATTCTGATCGTCATCGACGCTGCAAGATGCTTTTGTTAACAATGGCGTCTCCCTGCATGAGTTAACAACGACATCTTTACCGCGTCAACAACAGCGTCTCGTCAAAGTCAATAATGGTGTCTCTCACATGAGTCAACAACAACGCCTGCCCCGTGTCAACAATGGCGACTCTTCTGGTAGGATTCAACAATGGCATATGTCCCGTGTCAACAATTGTGTCTCCCCTGCATCAACACTGGCGCCGCTTCATCTCTATTTAAGTTGTCTTTGTTTCATCTCAATCAAATGACAGGAAGTTGTTTTTCTCATCTCCTTTACTTTGTAAAACAACTTTCCCTCTTCCAATGGCCGATCATGGTCTGGTGGTGTGGGTCGGTTTGACTCTGATTGCCAATTCCTCTCAGCGAGGTGTAACATAGAAGCTAGACTCAATTCTAGTGTTGTAAACCTCGACGTCCATCCTTGTCTCTGGTCCCTTTCTGATCGAATAATTGCATAATCCAACTCCACCTCAGGTAACCGGTTTTATCGGAGTAAATCTTGTTTTTCCAGGTCATACTCGTTACTTACCGCTGTAAACACCTGATATTGGACACACGAGAAAAATAAAAAATAAAAACGTTGTATATATATATATATGAATAACCTAAATTTACCACGCATATGGTCTTCTCACGTCATTCCCCACATGTCTAACCCCTCCCAAAAGTGCTTTACAATAAAATAAAAAATATATTATAAGATAAGAAGCAAATGCTTCTATAAATAGAGGGAGCTTCGTAAGAAATAAAGGCGAACAACCAAAGAGAGGAAGCATTGTCGTAAGCTACGGTAAGGCAATAGGGAGAAGGAAAAATAAATACAGAAGAAAACATGAGAGTAAGTGAAAATATCGATAATTATCGGTCTCGGTTTCTCGTACAGTATTTAAACTCCGAACGATTTAGTTATATATCCCTCGTATTCAATATTGTATTTGTATTTTTCTAATTTGAATGAAATCTATCTTATAAAAAAAAGGGGTTTATATATCTATATATGTGATATTATAAAAAAAAGGTTTTACTTCACATGTATAATATATGTGTGATATTATATTATATGTATATGTATAATATATTTATTATGTATACGTGATACTATATATAGATATAGATATAGATATACATGTGAAGTAAAACAAATATTTTCAAAACTAATGTAGGTCATTTCTAAACTTTGATGAAGGTTACAACTCGGTCCTTGGACTCTTGGGTCATTCTAGGACTTTATCGAGTGTTATAAACCAAGCCAGAAAAGTTTTGGGTTATTTCTGCAATTTTTTAAACATTTTTCCAATTGAGCTCAAATTTTTTAATAATTACATTTTGTTGCCTAAACTTTTCTGGACATCCCATCATTTCTCAAAATGTTACAAATAAGTCCAAAATAATTTTTGGGTTATATTGGAACTTTACCAAGTGTTACAAATAAGTCCAGAACAATTTGGGGTCAATTCTGTAACTTTTACAAAATATATTTTCAGTTCGGTTACAATCTTTATATAATTGTGTTTTCGTCCTTAATTGCTTATGGACATCTCATGACTTTTCAAAGTTTTACAAATTGGTCCAACGTGCATGTTTGACACGTTTGGAATGACTCCAAAGTTAAATCACTTCTTTTTCGAGCACGATTAAGTTTATTCTATCTTGTTTATTTATTTGAAATTAACTCATAAATAAATAAAAATGATTGTACATAGTTTGTTTAATTTAAAGAAAATGGACGTAATCCTTTTGGCTAAGCATGATCAAAACGGATAATTCAGTCAAATTGGTGTCAACAAATTCAAAAGCAAACAAAACTACCGAAATGGCGGATTATGGGATCGCGAGCCCTTAAGACGTAATCAAACTCCCGAACTCAAATCTCTGAACGTAGACCTTTTTAAGTCCTAGGATGTTAACACCATGTACCCTAAGCAAATTTTAGGATTCCGATTAGCCTCTAATTAATCGGTGGCGACTTTTCCTTCTTTCGGTCTGGTTGATGACCTCGCTCGACCGGACCTGTGGCTCGCCAAGACCTTACATTTTCGAGTGAAACATAAAATAAAAATAATTTTTCAAAATAGTCGGGGAAAGTCGGATACAACGTCCGACAATTTGGTGACTCTGTTGGGTATCACTGTTACAGGGTTTAAGCTTTGTCATGTTTGTTTTGCCATATAATATTTTTCCATATCCATTTTGATAGTTTGCTCATGCTTACAGCTCTAATTGTTTTTTCCAAAAAGTAATGTAAATGTAATAATTCGAAATGATTTAAATTCTCGTTTTCCACACACCACGTTGGTTACCATTATTAGGAAAGTAGAGACATATGAGGAGAAAATGAGGAGCTTAATGCTACAATTAGAGAGAACTTCATCTTGTATTCATTAAGCTTGCTTATACAATAGGGATAGTGGTCTATTTATAGGTAAATCTAGGGATTTGGATGCAAAAGTCCTAAACATGTGGACTTGAATCTAATTATCCTAAACATTTGGACTAAATCATGATTTATCTAAACCATAATCCCTAACATTCCCCTTTGTAGATCCACTTCCTAATGTAAAACAAGAAAAAAAAAACAGAAAAATGAAGAACACCTAACATTCATCCATGTTGATTGCTTCTTGATTTCAATCTTCAAGTAATCATGCACTATGACTGAGCTGCTGAAACACTGATCAAGCACTACTGCTGCACGGGCTGGTTGCTGTTGGCTGATTGCTGATGCACGAGTTGAACACTGCATGTGCACTGGAATTGCACAGGTTGGGCACGGATTGAACACTACATGTGCACTGTGATTGCACTGAAGAGCACAGGTCTGCTCAACAATGTTAACAGAACAGATGCACCAAGGTTGAATCTGCATTTTGACAATTGAACAACATGTAAAGAGCACAGGTCTGCTCATAGATGAGCACAGGTCTGCCCTAATTTCAGCGAGGCGGAGCTTGGGAAATGTTGAAGACAACGATGATACCGTGCCTTTGATGCAGCTGCTACAATCAATCCAAAGCTGGAATACGAAAGATAGAAGAAGAAGAAGCCTCGAGATTGCTGAAAACGTGTTTGAAAACACGTAGCGAAACATAGAGAAGCAGTAAACGTGCTTGTAAGCACGCAGCAAAACATACGATCTTCGAGGAGAAAACAACCAGAAATCAGCTCAGTACTTGCAGAGTAGCAGCAACAGCAAATGGAGGCAATCAGCAGCTCAAATCAGCCTCAGACATAACTTCAAATAAATCTCAAACATTTGCTTCTTTAAGAGCTCGGACCTGCAGCACATTAAGAGCTTAGGGACTTTAGTAGGGGAATGCGCCCACATTTGTTTGGATCGCCGGCATGCACCCAAACAACTCAACTCAATGATCGGAATGGGCATGTGATCCTCTTTAGGAAGTGAGTTTCCGTTGGTTCAGAAAACCTAGAAATTCCATCCATTTAGAACAAAAGCTCCACACTGATGTAACTATGAATTCAGACAAGTATTTTGGTGTGAGATTGGCTCACAATTCATGAAGAAGATTCAACCCAACTATTGTGAATTATAAGTCAGCCCAACAAATGTAGATGGAAGTTCAGCCCATTATGTAAATGTGTTTTGTTTTGGTCCTAGGTCATGACATGTATATGATTGGGTATTTTGTATTATATATTTCAGACTTTTGTAAATGTAATACAAACCTTACACATGAAATTTACATTCTCGCACTTGCATTGCATTTAAAAAAATGTAAATGTCGTTTATTTTATCTTTTATCCTTAGGACGTTTCACGCACCATCTTTGGTAAGGATAAATCAAAAAAATCATTGCCCTCACATTAAGGCCATACAGTCCCTACGATCGAAAAATGCTTGAATATGGAAAACCATGACACAAGAGAATCAGAAATACATGAACAAGAAGATTCACGAGATTCACGAGAATGTGGAAACTACAAAGTAACTGGACTCCCTTTAGCGCCTTCTCTAACTTCTAGAATGTGGAAAGCGTCGTCTTCGTGATTGAAAATGACATAATATGTTCAAAAGATCTATTCGTCACCTGCATGTCTGGTTTTCAACAATGAGGAGATAATTGGGGAAAGACCCGAACAACCACCCTCATTCTAGCAATGTGGGGACACTTTGCAAAAAGGTGGGGGCAACATAGTTGAGTTGAATGGCACCCTTGAATAATTCAGACGAATGACGAGGCGAATAAAAAGATTTTCAAAATGCATGTCCTCGACCTTACTTCGGACCAACGAACAAGCAACAAATGCATTCAATAAGCTGAGCCGTCGTGTGAAACGTCTTAAGGACTAGATTTCGATTGGCCAAACTTTTGGCATACATACAATCAAAGTCTACGAATGGAATGAATGGAACATGCAGAATTTTTAAACCAATCATGCATGATCAATTGTGTATTCATCCTTCTTACTACGGTATTTTGAATTTAGCCTTTTGCGAACCATGCGACATTCGACTACTCCAACACCTCAAGATCACGAGGAGAGAATCATTCAACTAGAATAGACCATGCATACCATGAGTTCCTGCACAGTGCAGTCAATCGTTGGCATGGCCTCCTAGGTCGAGCAGATTTTGGATCTTCTGAGCTCCAAGCAGCTGTGGCTACCACAGTATCCCCGACCTCATCTTCCCGAACAACAGTACTGTCGTGGCACCTCATCAATCTATGTCAAGCACTTTTGCAATCTTTACCAAGCTCCAATTCCCACATATGGCCATCCTGACCAAGGTCTACCTTCCATAATGACCTTCCCACACCCGAAAGCACAAAGGCACTTTTACGAATGGGTTTTCATCTTAATTGCAAAGATTACGTAGTCGCCCAGAGGAAACATTTAGACGAAGTTCAGGGACATTGTTGTTTCATCCCCTCTCCGTTTCATTCCTAGGCCGACCACAAGTGATCCAACCCGATGACATTGATGCTCATGAGGACTTTCCATACTTATTTTTAACCGACATCACCATTGGAGCTCTGCTCGATGAAGCTCCCTCATGCCTAGTTCTCTGTCCACTCTCTAGTGGGAGACCCTTGCCGAATTCAAGTCTATACAAATGATCATTCGATGATACCCATTTGAGATACGTGAATGTTGAAGTAGTTGGGTGTCTAATGGAAGAAATTGATGAAGGTTGTTGCGACCCACACATGAGCGTGCGAGGCTTGAATACGTTTGGTCTACCATGATAGTTTACTGTGTAAAACATGTATGACATTATCACATTTATCAAATGTATGTGGAATAAACCCATGCGCCACCACATGAGCTCTATCCCATGACTTCCCTATAGCCTTTCTCAATATGGTGCATCTATGTAATGGACAGGATTTCTCCAAAGGCGCTTAATGGTCATCAATTAATATTGGTGGGGATCGATTACTTCACCTAATGGGTAGAGGTTATCACCCTGGCGTCAATAATGGCAAAGGTCATCAAACGTTTCATTAGGTAGGACGTCATCGCGTGTCATGGGGTGTCAGAGTCAATCATCACAAGCAATCCCAGAAATCTAAATAACAGGTTGTTTGATGGGTTGTATGACCAATTTAAAGATCAATCATAAATAAAATTCTCCATTTCGCCCACAAATGAATGGTGCACTGGAAGCAGCAATTAATAGACTATCACGATAAGTTGTCTTAGGATCTCATGGCAGACAGAACCTCAATACGGACATGAACAGGGGCATCCCCATTCTCCCTTGTTTACGAAACTGAAACCGTGTTGCCAATTGAATTAAATATCCCGTCAGCTAGGATCCTCACTGAGGCAGAAATGGACTAGCCAGAGTGAGCGATATGCAAATACAAGCAATTGAACCTCATAGACAAAAAGCGACTCATCACTCTGTGTCGTGAGAAATTGTACCAGAAACGTATGGCTCATGCATTTAAGAAAAAGGTGCACACGAAAAAAATACAAGCGGGCGATCTAATTCTAAAAAAAAAAAACTTCAAGTCAATCCAGACTCTTGGGGCAAGTTTGTACCTAAATATGAAGGGTTTTATGTCGTCAAAACGATTTTCAACGGAGGAGACATGAACATCACTGACATGGATAACGAAAAGCTCTCCAGTTTGGTCAATATGGATGCAGTAAAAACAAAATCCTTAAAGAGCGCACAACTAAAAAGCGAGCCTCCAAAAGTGAGAAAAATCCCGCTAAATCGAAAACCCAAAAGGACGGTTTAGACAAAATTAAGGGAAGAGGGGCATGATTAAAAATCCCTAAAAAGGGAGATTATGGCAAAAGAAAAATAATCAAATCCCTCTAGGTTGAAAAATCGAAAGGGCAACCTACGCAAAAATTAGGGGAACCGAGAGGTGCGGTAAAAAACAATACTGTAGCAAAAGGATAGAAAATTGAGAGAAAAAAAAACAATCCTTCAAATCAATGCAGACTCTTGAGGCAAGTTTGTGCCTAAATATGAAGGGTTTTATGTCGTCAAAGAGATTTTCAGCGGAGGAGCCATGATCATTACCGACCAAGATCTCGTAAGCAAGCCTCCAAAAGATCTCGTAAGCAAGAACTTCCTAGTCCAATCAATATGGACGCATTCAAAAAAAATCCTTAAAGATCCCGTAAGCAAGCCTCCAAAAGTGAGGAAATTCTCACTAATTCGAAAATTTGCAAGGGCGGTTTAGGCAAAATTAAGGGAAGAAAGGCATGATTATAAATCCCTACAAAGGGTGATCATGGCAAAAGGAAATGTATCAAATTCCTGCTAGGTTGAAAAACCGAAAGGACGACCTAGGAAAAAAATTATGGGAACCGAGCAGTTCGATAAAAAAAAATCATTCAAGTCAATCCATCCTCTCGGGGCAAGTTTATGTCTAAATATAAAAGCCTCATGTCGTCAAAGAAATCTTCAGCGAAGGAGCCATGATCATGACTAACATAGACAACAAAGAACTCCCCAGTCCAATCATTATGGACGCAGTAAAAAAACAAAAAAAAATTAAAGAGCTCGTAACCAAAAAGTGAGCCCCCAAAAGTGAGAGAAAATTCCCGCTCAATTGAAAACCCGAAATGGTGGTTTAGGCAAAATTTAGGAAAGAAGTGCATGATTAAAAATTCCTAAAAGTAGCGATCATGGCAAAAGGAAAGGAATCAAATTCCTGCTAAGTTGAAAACCCGAAAGGGCGATCAAGGCAAAAATTAAGGGAATCGAGAGATGTGGTAAAAAAATGAAAAAAAAATACTGTAGTAAAAGGTAAGGAAATCGAGAGATAAAAGGAAAAACAAATTACTCAAAAGTGGACCATAGTGTTTTAAGCTGCCTCGACAACTTGCGTAGATACACCTTGTGGACGTACCATGAATGGGTGTAGGAAACTCCATCAAGAGGGACACCAAAGTCGATTAATGAGAAAACAAGCCAAGAAGTGCGCACAAGCAGTTAGACATCTGAACAGAGTGTTTTGAGATGAAAAGTCAATTACAAGCCGACGAGCGGAAATTTTAGGTGTTCAACATGTGTGAGCCATCATCAACAATCGAAATTTGTAGATTTCCAACTTTCGAGAGTTACAAACCGACAAACAGAGCATGTAGGTGCTCAACCTCCGCAAGTCATCCCCAACAATCAGAACATGTAGGTGTCTAACTGCTGGGAGTCACAAGCTGACGAACGGAGCCTTTAGGTGCTCAGCCTCCGCGAGTCATCTTCGACAACCAGGACTTATACGTGTCCAGTTTCTGGAAGTTAGAAGTCAACGAATGGGGCCTTGAAGTGCTCACCCCCGTAAGTCATCCTCAACAACGCTTCTAGCCAGAAACATCATCTAACTCCACCTCGTTGATGGCCAAAAAAATCTAATGTGGACCTGTAGGTGTCCAACATCTCGGAGTTAAAGGTCGATGAGTGGATCCTTTAGGTCTTCATCCTCCGCAAGTAATCCTCGACGATGAGGACCTGTAGGTGTCCAGAAACTGGGAGTCACAAGCCGATGAGCAGAACCTTTAGGTGTTCAGCCTCCATAAGTCAACCCCAACAAGTCACAAGTCAACGACTGGAGCCTTAAGGTGTTCAGCCTCCGCAAGTCATCTCTAACATGTCACAAGCCGACGAGCGGAGCCTTTAGGTGTTTAGCCTCCACAAGTCATCCTCTACGACCAGGATATGTAGGTGTCCAGCTTCTGGGAGTCACAAGCTGATGAGCGTTTAAGCGCTCAGTCTCCACAAATCATCGTCAATAATCGGGACTTGTAGATGTCCAACTTCCGAAAGTTGCACGATAATGTTTGTCTACTATCTAAATAATGAATTAACATGAGCCAAAATCAGCTGTTTTTCTTTGAACGCATACTCATGAGCTCACTTCCATGAGCGTGTGTTCAAAGAAGGGCAACTGTTAACACCATATTTTGGACAAAGGTCAAAATATTGTACGCAAGGAACCGAGCCGAGAAAAATTGAGATAGAAAAATAAAAAGTTGCATATATATATATAACCTAAATTTACCACCTACAAGGTCTCCTCAAGTCATTCCCCACATGACCAACCCCTCCCAAAAGTGCTTTACAATAAAATAAAAACAAATTATAAGATAAGAAGCAAATGCTTCAATAAATGGAGGGAGCATCGTGAGAAATAAAGGAGAAAAACCAAAGGGATAGCTTGGAGAAGCATTGACGTAACTACGGTAAGGCAATAGGGAGAAAGAAAAAAGAAATAAAGGAAAAGAATAGAAAAGAAAAATGAGAAGAAACGAGAGAAAATAACATAATTGTAATTATCAGGCTCGGTTTCTCGTACGGTATTTGAACTCTGAATGATTTAGGAATATCTCGCTTGTATTCAATATTGTATTTGTATTTTTCTAATTTAAATTAAATTTATCTTATAAAAAAAAGGATTATATATATATATATATGTATATAATATATATATATTATGTATAAAAAAGTTTTGGGTCATTTATGCGATTTTTAAAACTTTTTTCCTATTCAGCTCGAAAGTTTTAATAATTACATTTTGTTCCCTGAACCTTTTTGGACATCCCATCATTTCTCAAAATGTTACAAATAATTCCAGAATAATTTTCGGGTTATTTTGAAACCTTGCCGAATGTTACAAATAAGTCCAGAATAATTTGGGGTCAATTCTATAAAATTTAAAAATATATTTACATTTCGGTTACAATGTTTAAATAATTGTGTTTTGGTCCCTAAATATTTTCTGGACATCTCATGACTTCTCAAAGTGTTACAAATTGGTTCAATGTTCTTAATATCTTCAAAATCATTCGTTCATGTTTGAGACGTTTAGAATGACTCCAAAGTTAAACCACTTATTTTTTCGAGCACGATTAACTTTATTCTTTATTGTTTACTTATTTGAAATTAACTTATAAATAAAAATATCTGTGTACATGGTTTGTTTAATTTAAAGAAAATGCATGTAATATTTTTGACCAAGCATGATTAAAACGGATAATTCGGGAAAACCGGGGAAAACAAATCCAAAAGCAAACAAAAGTACCGAAAGGGCGGATTCTGGGATCGCGAGTCCTTAATACGCATTCAAACCCATGAAATCAATTCTCTAGACGTAGAATTTTCCAAGCCCTAAGATGTTAAGACCATGTACCCTATACAAATTTTAAGATTCCGATTAGCCTCTAATTAATCGGTGGCGACTCTTTCATTTTTTGGTCTGGTTGATGACCCCGCTCGCCAAGACCCGAAATTTTCTAGCAAAACATAAAATAAAAATAATTTTTGAAAATAGTCAGGAAAAGTCGGATCCAACGTCCGACAACTGCATTTAGGAATTGATACAATTTAGTCTCTGCCCGTTTTATGTTCCAAATTGCAATGTTGTCTGGGGCATCTGGTAGATCATGATGACGAAAAAGGAAGATTCGATCGATCTGTTACTTGATCGAGAATTATATATCTAATACCATGTTGAACAGACTAAGCAATAAGTATTTGGTGACCCTCCTCACCGGATCCTTCTCTGTAATGTATAAAGTCAGATTCGGCAAGGGTGTCCCCATGCAAGATTGAATCAAAGTTCCCTTTGTAATCTTGAGGTGCTGGAATTATCAAATGTCGCATGGGTTCCGAAAACCTAAATTCAAAATACTATAGTAAAAATAAGGAATACACAATTGATCATGCATGATTGGTTTTGAACATTTTGCATGCTTCGTTCGTTCCATTTGTAGACTTTGATTACATGTATGATAAAAGTATTTTTGCAAGAATACTTTAAAAGGATTTAGCCAATCGAAGTCTAGTATGTTAACACGACGACGCAGCTTGTTGAGTGCATTTGTTGCATATTCCTTGGTTCGGAGGAAGGTTGAGGACATGCATTTTGAAAATACTTTTATTTGCCTCGTCCTTGGTCTAAATTATTCAGGGGTGCCATTCAACTCAATTACGTTTCCCCAACATTTCTCCAAGGTGCGATCCCGCCCCGTCGTTTCATTTCGCATACACCATACCTTATTGCGGAGGCGCTCGATCAGCCCAAGAAATACTTTGAACTTTCACATTAGTTTTCATGATTACATAGATGTCCTCGGGATATGACGGTGGTTGCTCGGGCTTGCAGGTGCCAAATAGAACTTGCGAACGTATTCCATTGCAGAAGATGTTATCCACATTCCAGAAGTCAGCCAACGCATCAAGGAGAAACGAGTTGACTTTGTAACTTGTGAACTTCAGCAATCTTCTCATTCACGTATTTATGATTCCCTTTTGTCATGGCTTTCAATATTTGGGCAATTTCGATCGTGGGGCTGTATGGCCTTAATGTGACGAAAATGATTTGTTTGCTTTATCCTTAAAAAAAGATGGCGCGTGAAGGTAAGGATACAAGATAGAATGAACGAAACTTACATTTTTTTTTTAAAACAATGCAATGCAAGTGAGAGAATGTAAATTTCATTAGAAAGGTTTGTATTACATTTACAGAAGTCTGAAATATATAATACGAAAGGCTCAATCCTATACATGTCATGATCTAGGGCCAAAACAAAACACATTTACATAATGGGCCAAACTCCCATTTACAATTGTTAGGATGACTTCTAATTCACAATTGTTGGGTCAAATCTTCTACGAATTGTGGGCCAATGTCGCATCCAAATATTTGGCCTGAATTCCCATTTACATCAGTTGGACCCAAAATGGAAATACACACAAAACTAGTAAAGGTTAAACACGGTGTGGAGCTTTTGTTCTAAATAGATGGAATTTCTAGGTCCTCTGAACCGAGGAAACTTCACCCCTATAGAGGATCACGAGACCATTCCGATCATCGAGTTGAATATTTTTGGTGTGTGCCAGCGGTCCAAACCACTTCGGGCGCATTCCCCTACTAAACTCCTTAAACTCTTAATGTGCTCCAGGTCCGAGCGGGTAATGGTAACCATCGTGGTGTGTGCAAACCGGGAATTTAATTCATTTTCGAATTATTACATTTACATCGCCTTTCGGACAAAATTTAAAATTGCAAGCATGAACAAACGATCAAAACGGATAGGCAAAATATAATATGGCAAAGCAAATATGACAAATATTAAACCCTCTAAACAGAAGTTCCCAGCAGAGTCGCCAAATTGTTGGACGTCGGATCCGTCTTTCCCTGACCCTTTTTGAAAAATATTTTGGTTTTCGCTTGAAAAATGTCGGGTCTTGGCGAGCGACGGGTCTGGTCGAGCGAGGTCATTAACTATACTAAAAAAATGAAAGAGTCGCCACCGATTAATTAGAGATAATGAGAATCCTAAAATTTGCCTAGGGTACATGGTGTTTACATCTTAGGGGTTTGATTACCTCTTAAGGGCTCGCGGCCCCATAATCCGCCATTTTGGTACTTTAGTTTGATTTTGATTTACCTGAATTGTCTGGTTCGCCCGTTTTGATCATACTTGACCAAATAGATGACATGCATTTTTTAATTAGCAATGTACAAGCATTTTTTTTATTCTTGAGTTAATTTAAAATAGATAAACAAGGGAAAATAAAGTTAATTGTGCTAGAAAAAGAATGAATGCATAAAATTATTGAATGACATGCAAATTGATGAAATGATGAAATTTCCCGTAGAAAATGGATTTTGTTGAAAAATACTGAGTCCCGTATCAAAATGGTCTCCTTAAGGCAATTTCGTCTTCCTCACCGTAAATGGTTCGTGTAGGAGGAAAATTGGGACGATTACATCCCACGCTAAAACAGTGTCGTCAAGGCGAAACCAACACGGTGTTTTCCTTAATCAAACTGATCAATACCTGAACTCGCACTTCGACAGGAATTTGAACACAACTGGGAACGCAGACCTCACTTAACTCATGAGCAATATATATGTTGATAATTTCAGTTTTTTGGGGGATTTTTTTAAAATGAGAATAACCAACCCTATTTATAGGGTTAATGATACTCATTGTAATTAAGGTAACCCACAAATTAATTTAGAAAAACTGAAGCTAAATTAAGTATTAAAAAATAAAAATACCAACAACTATATTATATTAGGAAATATTCCATTTGGAAATATTCCATTTGGAAATATTTTATTAGGAAATATTTCATTAATATTTTAATATTTCGTTAATACAACAATCATATTTCATAATATTACTTCCTTTCTCATTTATCATTCACAAGTAAAATTGAGTCGGTTTAACCATAAATCGGCCCAGACCGAATCAGACCGGCCCAAGGGCTGGGTCACGGCCAACAAGATCAACTTGGATACGTTGTGCTTACCCGTTGTATCTATCATATCATCTACCATGACAACTACTTTTCCTTTGCCATCACCAATCAAAATCTTTACCTCAAGTACACTAAATAAAATGCCCACTCTTACTCATGTATTTAATATGCAGAAATCGTTGTTAGACTACCCTAAAATCAATGATATACCAATAAACAAGCATTTGAATTGAATTGAGATCATATTTCAGTAATATTTTTAATTATCATATTCCCTAGGCACGTAGTGAAACCCAGAGGCCCAATCACTTTGCACGGAGTGAAACCCATGTCACTCGGACCGGGCTGGCCCATATTATGGTTGATTTGGCCCTCATGGAGCGGCCCAGTATCGAGCCCAAGCCAAAATGGACCACAAAGGCTCCATTACCGGTCACCATTAACCAAAGTCGCAGACTCCTACTGCTCGCCATAGGAGTGCAAGCCTAAGAGAGTCTAACCTCTCATCTCTGGTCCTGCCAACCATCACGAAAGATATGGCCACGATATCCCGCATATCTCAGGCACATATTCTCTAAAGATTACATATGGTAACTGCAATATTACGCCATAACCGTAATATCTGCTATCCTAATCTTCACTAACAAAATATTCACTATGATATTATGTTACCTCTAACGGTTTGGTATCTTTACTCTATAAATACATCTACTTTCCATACGTTAAGTTATGTTTTGAGTTCATATACACACATATACTCATTTAAGCATCGGAGAGGGACCCAGAGACACCCCCTATGTTGCGATTCCCTTCCTGCATGTTCACCGGAGCTAAGGCGAGATCAATTTTCATCCTTCCGTTGGCATTCAATTCACTGCCAAGTCAACATTCAAGAAATCAAGATCCAACATTTGGCACCGTCTGTGGGAACCGAGTAAAACAGCCATGCAAACTCGATCCAAAAGCAATCGCCAAAACCAGACCAATGAGCAGTCCTCTGACAGCTCTGATTCAGCAACAGTTTCGTCGCTCCATCAAGAACCTGCTAGCCAAGCAGCGCCTAATTCCGTCCCTCCCGAGGCTGGCCCGAGAGCACGTCGACAATTTCAGACCGGCTCCCGTTCCCAACACCACGGAGACTCAAGCACCGCAAAACTTCCACATCGCTGGGGAAAATATAAAGTTAACCCTGGAGATGATATCACTTCTGGAGGCCATCTTAGGGCAGGCTCGTACACAAGCCCCTGCTCCTCAGGATAATTCTCGCCCCGCAGCCGCATCCCCTCAAGAAGAGCAAAAGATGACTTCGGGACACCAGTCCTTACCCCTGGTGTCAACTAAGCCGCCGACAGCCACCTATTCTGTCAATCCATCCAGTGCACTCTTGACTAGGTGGAGGAGCTTATCAGCAAAAATCTCTAGGAACGGCGAGCGACCGTCGCAGCTCCCTTCAAGGAGCGATCAACTCATCCTTTCACCAATGACCTGGTCACCATCAAAATCCCGAAGGATGCCGTCGCCAGGGCCATTCCCGAATACTGTGGTGGAGGCTCCCCCATTATCCATGTCAACAAACATGAAGCATCTCTGTTTGATAAGTCGAATGATCCGAATCACTTGGCCCTATTATTTCCGTCGACCCTTTCGGGTTCGGCGTCGTCTTGGTTCTTCGGCCTCCCTGCAAGATCCATAGGGACTTGGTTAGAGCTTAATTATAAATTCCTGGGAACATATATGGGCGAGCGTCAACTTATGAAAAGAGTGGTCGCCTTATATGCAGTCAGGCAGCAACCAGGATATCACTGGCCGACTTTTACGGACGTTTTCATAAAAACGTCACAGAGATAGATCACTCAGTCGCAAATGGGGAGATGATTCGGGCCTTCTACCGAGGACTGGACGTGGCCAACAAAGCCTCGAGAAAGCTGCCCAACAACTACCACGTGCAGGAAATTGAAACGATGGAAGAGCTGGCAGCGAGGGCGAAAGGTTTCAAAGACCTTGAGAGGGAGAACGTCGAAGCAAATTTCCTGACAACCTCGCTAAGGGTGGTTCCTGAGACCCGACGCGATGGTAAGAAGTAAAGGAAGGACAAGAAGGGTCGAGACAGCAAGCCTCAAAGAGAAAACCCAAGGCCTAGAAATCCAGAGGTCCCCGAGCATTTCACGCCTTTAAACAAGCAGATCCCGGCGGTACTAGTCGAGATGGAAAGAAGGTCTCTGGCAAGGCCACCGATGCCTCGAAAGAGTGGTCAGCCCATGGGGAAGGACACTGAGAGTTATTGCAGATATCACAAGTGCAAGGGCCATAAGACTGATGATTGCCGTATCCTTAAGCGCGACATCGAGAAGTTGATACAAATGGAAATGTTGAAGGAATTTGTGACAGGACGAGACAGGAGTCGAATGCCAACACGCCGAAACCACTCGCCAGCTCCGCCTGAGCAATCCGGCCCATCCCAAAGAAGGAGGGTGATTAACCTAATTGTTGGAGGGTTTGGTGCCGTAGGAGAGGGGTCACACGCAAAAGAGGTCTATGCGACTCAGATTTCTACAGCGGTTCAGCTGGGAAAGCAACCTCGGCTTGAAGAGAACATTGTCATTTCATTCTCTGAAGATGACTTGGCACATGTCACCACCCCTTACAATGATTCCCTAGTTATCACAACTGATGTTGAAGGTTTTGACATGAAGAGAGTTTTGATAGACGGGGGAAGCTCGAAAGATATTCTGTTTGTGGACGCTTTTGAGAAGATGGGCAAGTCCAAGCGTGACCTGAAAATGGTCGATTTTCCATTGATCAGTTTTGCTGGGAGCAATAACCCTGCCGGTGATTCTGGGCGAAGGATGGAAGAGCATCAAGGTATCGATCACCGTCCTAGTGGTCGACTCGCCTACATCATAAAATGCCATCCTGGGGAGGACCGTGATCAATCTTCATAAGATTGTGGCATCCACAGTCCATCAAAAGATGAAGTTCCCTACACCCAACGGGATTGGAGAAGTTCTTGGCTACCAGCCTTCCTCACGATAGTGCTACGTGAACTCCCTGCGCAGGAAAAATCAAATGGAAACCCTCGCTATCGAGACAGAGGCCGAGCCTCGTGAGGACTTGGCTCGACCAACACCAATGGAGGAGTTAGTGGAGGTTGAGATTGACAGTCCAGACAAGAAGGTGTGCATTGCGATCACCTTGAACGACGACCAGAAACATGCCATGAGTGCACTCCTCAAGGAATTCAAATAGCTTTTTGCCTGGAAACCCAGCGACATGTCGGGTATTAGCACTCACATCATCTCTCATGAGCTGAGGATAGATACCTCCATCAAGCCAATCGCTCAAAAAAGGAGATGATTCGGGTAAGACAAGCGTTGTCAGATAGGTGAGATTTTAGAGCTGGGTCGCCAACCCAGTTCTTATCAAAAAATCGAATGGCAAGTGGAAGATGTGTGTCGAATTCCGCGACCTGAACATAGCTTGCCCGAAGGATTCCTATCCCCTTCCCCGAATTGATCAGTTGGTCGATGCAACCTATGGTCATGAGATGCTGAGCTTCATGGATGCCTATTCAGGCTATAATCAGATTCGGATGAACTCGGACGATGAGGCTCATACAGCTTTCTATGCAGACGGGGACATTCTTTGCTATAAAGTGATGCCCTTTGGTCTAATTAATGCCGGGGCGACCTATCAGTGGATGGTAAACTGCCTGTTTCAAGACATGCTGGGGCGAAATATGGAGGCTTAAGGGAATTCCTCACACAGCGGACTTTCGAGAAGCTTTCAAGTGCATGAGGAAGCACAGTGTTCGCCTGAACCCAGCAAAGTGTGCATTTAGAGTCAAGTCCGGAAAATTTCTAGGATTCATGGTAAGCGAGCATGGCATTCAGGCAAACCCGGAAAGGCTTAAGGCCATTGAGGAGATGAAGTCGCCAACTTGGCATAAGGAGGTCCAATGTATGAATGGTCGCCTGGCTGCACTCAATCGCTTCCTTTCCAGGTCGACCGACAAGTCACTACCGTTCTTCAAGACTCTCAGGGCCAACTGCAAGTTCAAGTGGACGCCAGACTGCGAGGATGCTTTCCAATCCCTAAAGCATCATATTCAAACACTTCCGACTTTGGCGAAACCTATTCCTGGAGAGCATATCTTCTTTTACTTAAGCATCAGCGACGTAGCAGACAGTGTCGTCTTAATAAGGGAAGAAGAAAATGTCCAGAGTCTAGTGTATTTTGTTAGCAAGATGTTTAATTCTGTAGAAATAAAATATTTCCAAATTGAGAAGTATCTTTATGCCTTAGTTATTGCTGCTCGAAAGCTAAGACCTTATTTTTACGCGCGCGACATTACAGTTCTCACCAATCAGTCTCTCAAAAACTTCCTGCTGAAACCAGATTCTTCAGGAAGAATGGTCAAATGGGGATCGAGCTCAGCGAGTTCAAGATCAAATTTGCGCCTAAAACGGCCATCAAAGGTCAAGCATTGACTGATTTTATAGTGGAAAGTACAAGCAATGGTCTAGCAGAAGCAGATAACAGGCCAAGTTCATCATCAGACACAAGCCAAAGCTGAGAACTTTATACTGATGGATATTCCTCAAGAGAAGGCTCGGGGGCAGGACTAATTCTCATCCCCCCTGAGGGCGAGCCTTTGAAGTATGCGATCGTCCTAACATTTCAGGCGACTAACAACGAAGCAGAATACGAGGCTCTTATTACTGGACTCAGACTTCCTAAAGGAATGGGCATAACAGCACTCAGGCGAAAAGTGACTCCGAGCTAATTGTCAATCAGGTTAATGGCACTTATGAAGCAAGGGGAAAAGATAAAGAAGTACCTTGACATTGCTAAGAAACCCATCGCAGAAATCCTAAATTTCGCGATTGAGTCTATTCCTCGCCAAGAGAACCAGATGGCAGACTCTCTGAGCAAGCTAGCGTTCAGAGGAACAAGAATTCAGGATGTGGAGTTTCTGGAAAAATCCTTATATTCAGTCCTCGACAACCGAGCAGAGGTCTTCAACATTCAAGGCCGGGTAACCTGGATGACTCCAGTACAGAACTTCTTGAAAGAGGGAATTCTACCAGAAAATGAAGGTGAATCCACAAGGATAAGACGCCTCTCAGCAAGTTACTTGATAATAGTTGGAGAACTCTATAGGCGAGGCTACCAACTCCCTATCTAAGGTGCATCTCTCATCCCGAAACAGAAAGGGTCCCTCGTGAAGCTCATGAAGGAGTTGTTGCATGCCATGAAGGTGCACGCTCATTGATGCGGAAAATCTTCAGATTGGGCTACTACTGGCCAACCTTTGGCAAAGATGCGGCTGAATTAACACATAAGTACGCAACTTGTCAACAGTTCGCGCCACGATCCGGTCGACCACCAACACTTCTATCCCTGATGGCGAGCGCCTGGCCTTTTGCTCAATGGCGAATAGACATACTGGGTCCTTTTCCCATCAGCACTGGGCAGCGTACCCACATCATTGTGGCGATTGACTACTTCACCAAGTGGATAGAGGCGAAAGCTTTGGCCTCTACAACGGAATTCCAAGTGATCAAGTTCCTGAAGATCAACATATTTTTGCGATTTGGCGTTCCCAAGTTACTCATCAGCGATAACGGTCCACAATTCATAGGAAAAGAACTTAAACGGCTCTGTGAAGAATACCATATCAATCACAGGTTCAGCTCAGTGCATCATCCTCAAACGAATGGACAAGATGAAGCAGACAACAAAGTTGTTTTAGCATAACTCACTAAACGGGTTCAAGCATTTAAAGGAAACTGGGCAGAAGAGCTGGAAAACGTACTATGGGCTATCCGAACAACGCCTAAAGCAGCAAACAGAGAAACACTCTTTAGTTTAGTGTATGGATCAGAAGCAGTGGCACCCACCGAAATAGCGGTGCCTACCCATAGAATCCTACACTTTAACACTGAAGCGAATGAAATCGAGCGCAGAACAGACCTCGACTTGGCAGAAGAAAAGAGGTGGCAATCAGAAAAAGCACAAGCCAAAATGCGACTAGCGACCGCTCGATACTTCAACAAAAAAGTCAGCGCTCGCCAATTTTTTGTGAGGGAGATGGTTATGAGAAGGAATGAATTTACAAGACTGGACAGCTAGAATAAGCTTTCAGCTAAGTGGGATGGACCATACAAGGTAGTAGAGATCGCCACCCCAAGATCTTACTATTTGGAAACCACAGAAGGCGAAAGGTTACCCCGTCCATTCAACACTGAACATTTAAGGAGGTTTTATACATAGCTTGTAATCAAAATGTTATGTCAATAAAAGCAAGTCATTCCTTCATAAAGCATGGCTACTCGAATCACATCGAAGAAAAAAGACCCGATAACAAAATTGGGCAAAAGACCTGATGACCGAATCATGCATCGAATAAAAAAGACCCGATAACAAAATTGGGCGAAAGACCTGACGCCAAAGTCAGGCAAAAGACCTAACGCCAAAGTTAGGCAAAATAAAAGACCCAATATCAAAATTGGGCGAAAGACCTGACGACAATGTCAGGCAAAACACCTAACGCCAAAGTTAGGCAAAATAAAAGACCTAACACCAAGGATAGGCGAAGTACCTGATGTCAAAAGTCAGGCGAAAGACCTGATGACTGAGTTAGGCAAAAGACCTAGCAACAAAGTTAGAGAAAATAAAAGACCCAATATCAAAATTGAGCGAAAGACCCGACCCCAAAATCAGGCAAAAGACCTAACGCCAACGTTAGGCAAAATAAAAGACCTAACACCAAGGTTAGGCAAAAGACCTGGCGCCAAAGTCAAATAAAAGACCTAACGCCAAAGTCAGGCAATATAAAAGAACCAATATCAAAATTGGGCGAAAGAACTGACGTCAAAGTCAGGCAAAAGACCTAACGCCAAGGTTAGGCAAAATAAAAGACCTAACACCAAGGTTAGGCAAAAGACCTGGCGCCAAAGTCAAGCAAAAGACCTAACGCCAAAGTTAGGCAAAATAAAAGACCTAACACCAAGGTTAGGCAAAAGACCTGGCGGTAAAGTCAGGCAAAAGACCTAACGCCAAAGTTAGGCAAAATAAAAGACCTAAAGTCAAATTTAGGCGAAAGACCTAACATCAAGGTTAGGCAAAAGAGCTGACACCAAAGTCAGGCACAACACTGTTCTCTTATAAGTTGGGCAAAATTTAAGAAAATTGAGAAGGAACTTAAAGCGATCACTATAGGTGAAGAAGCTCTGAGTAACGGATTTATCTAGATTAATCGAACACTCTAAAAGGTCTAAACCTTAACGAGGTAACACACCTTCTCAGAAGATGATAGTCTTCTTTAAAAGGTTTATACTTGGCAAGGGGAACAAATAACTCTATAAAGACTTATCATTTTAAGCGTAGAGAAAGGTCCAAGACCCTAAGGGTCGAGACCATTATAAAGCGAAGAAAAAATCGAAGGTAATTATAATTAGGACATCGGAAGAATCGCCAACACATTCAAAGTCAAATAAAGATAAAGGCTTATGAATATAAAAGGCATTCAATATTATAGAAAATAACCGAGTCTGAAATCGAAAAATAATTACAAGGCATTCCCAAAATACAAGGGAATATTCAAAAAAAACTATTATCTAAAACAAAAATAGAGATATGATCGCCGAGGAGTTGGAGACTTCGGGCATTGGGCTCTTCAGGGACGGAGGCACTCTGCTCGACTTCGGGGGCAACCTCCTCGATGACAACAGCAGCAGGAGCCTCCGTGGGGAAGGTGCTCTTGAGGAAAGGCTTGAGGTGCTCCGTGGCTTGAGGAAAGTTGGGGTCGATCACCTAGAAGCCACTTTAGTGTTCATCACCTCCAAGGCACAGTCGGTGAATTCTTCAGACCTTTTAAAGTCCTCGACTACGCTTTGGGGGGATGGAACATACTTCAGCTGAAGGGCGAGTTGTTCCTTCTCCAAGGCGTTCCCCCTGACCTCTGCAGCAACCGGCTGAGCCTCAGCAGCAACCCTTTGAGCCTCAGCTGTACCTCTTTGGGCTTCAGCCTCTTTTAGCTCAGCCTTCAGTCGAGCATTGGCCGCCTCCACCTCCGCGGAGTATTGGTCGGCCGCATTAAGCTGGAGCTCAGTGCTAGTCCGCTTGTTATTGGCGAGGGTCGCCTGTTCCTCATTCTCCTGCACGAAGGCAAGAAGCCTCTATTCCTTCTGGAAATACTTTTCTCGAGCATGTTCCACCAGGAAAGCCGCTGACTAAGCCGTCTCCTTAAATCCCGTCATTTGGTCAGGGGAGAACCCCAGACTTCAGTACTGCTCCAGCTCGATAAGCAGGTCAGTCGTCTTATCGACGAGCTTCCCGGCGACTCGACCGATCGCCAGCTCCTCCCGAACGAGCTGACAACAAGGACAAAGGGTAAAAGTACCGTTAGTTTAATGAAAAATAAACAGATGAATTGAAAATAAGTAAGGACAAAAGAACGTACCTGGGTGATCCTCTCGAAATGCGACCTCATAAGCCTCTCGATGGCGGGCAGTTCTGAGGGAATCAAGGCCCTGTCCCGATCAGGAACAATCCCCTCAAGGAGATGCATACACAAGTCCGGGTTACCCCGGAGAGGCTTCTGGTCGGAAATCTCCGCCTTTTGGAAATTTCCCCAAGGGGCCCAGATTCCCTTAGGGGTTGCAGCCTTGGGCGGCTGGAACAAGCCCACTAGGGGCAATACTCCCTGAGGGAAGTCTTCGAGGAGCTTGGGGTGATTGACCCCTTCTTCCAAGCCCCAGTATCCTTAGGAGGATTGGGTGCAGGTCGATCAGAAGGATGTGGGGTGGACTTTACCACCACCAACGCTTTTTCCTCGGGGGCAGCATGACCCTTAGGAAGAGTTGGGTGCTCTTCACCCGAACTCCTGGCCTTCTTGACAGGAGTGGGGTTAGAAGCCACCTCAGTAGTGGCCTTCTCTGCAAAAGATCAACAAAGGTGTTAGAAACCTAAGATTAAGACAGAGGAAAAGAAAATGAAAAAGACAGTTGTATACCTGGTTGTCGAGAGCCAGGAGTGGCAGAGGGGCGATCCTCCTCATGCTTCGTTTAGAGTAACGCCTGGAAGGAGGAGGGGGAAGGCTCAGTGACGCATAGTCCGGAGACAAACCCGCCTTACCCAGATCGGAAAAGAGATCTATGAGTTTGTGGCTCCGAGCGCCTACAATCAACAGAAGAAAATGTTAGAAAATTACCCACTCAATAGAAACTGGCGAGGCCTGATGGATACCCGCCAGCTCGAGCATCGATTCGGTGGTATCTGCCACTAAACGGATTGAACAGAAGTTCGATTGTTTGTGCAACCGAAAGAAATCATTGATGGCGTTTCGGTCGCTTCCTATCAACTCCTGGAAGACAGGAGGAGTATCCCTTTCCGGTTGGAATAACTTCCAAGTCACGCTCCCTTTACGGAAGTCGTCCACCAACCGAAAGTGCACGTTCCTGTTCCACGCCTGGCCTCTCCATTCTTCGAACTTGGGCCATCGGGTTTGGAAATGGTGGAGGTGGTTCGCTCCGGCAGCTAGTCGGTAAAAGCATCGGAACAAAGCCAGTGAATACGTCCATTCTTGACGTAAACGCATGAACTTGAACCCAATCCATATCCTAATGGCATTGGGTACTATCTATGTAGGTCATATCCCGTAATAGCAGCAGGGCTCTTGCAAATTCTCACAGAGAGGAAAACGCAACCGAGCATCAATCTGGGTCGCGTAAACGTAAACTTCTCCGTTGCGAGGATAATGCAGCCCTAACCTGGATATCTGGGGCATCAACTTTGCTTAGGTCAGTTACGGTGACCACTACCTTAAACTGAGTCGGCTTCAATTCGGTGGGCTTGATATCTACTCAGGAAACCAGGGTATGGCAAGAACAATATAAAAAACAAAAAGCTGAAGGCATTATATGAAAAGGAGTAAGCAGAGCATCGATGTTTACCTTTTGGGGAAAAGAGGGGCACGTTGGTCTCTGGCCCATCCACCACCACAGATTCCGTCGATTATCCAGAAATCGGCCCCAAAACAGGGTTCCTTTGGCTAGGAGTCGACGAGGAACTGTCACTGATTTTCAGGGGAGCGTTGGTGGCCTTTGTAGACACCTTCGGGTTGGAAGAAGAAGAAGACCTGTGGGCTAGTGCCTTGCTCTTTCTGGTGGATTGATTTCTGGAAGCCATTGTTTCTAAGGAGTTTTGGAAATCAAACGAGGAAAGAAGAAAGTTTGAAGAACAGAGTACTCTGAAAATGTGTAAGCACAGAACTCTCTGGAATATGGATGATTGGAACGCGTAAAAAACAAAAGGGTGGAGGTTCTGTACCTTATATAGACAAAATGGAAGTAACCGCCACAGACATAATCGAAACGACTCAGAGAATGATTACACATTTTGGGTAAAAATCGAAGCAGTGTCAGAATTCTAAGAGACACCTTGGGGAGACAAACGGTCGGACGGTTCAAAAACTGTCAACCTACCCTTGGGTTACAGAAGAATAAACGACATGCGTGTCTCAAGTGTCCGTTCAACTTCTGGATAACCGTGAAATCATTAAATGCTCAAGACCCTATACAGATAAGTGATTGCCAAAGCATTGTTAAGCCTCTCTGGAAAGTCCTTTCACATGCAGTGTTCGCCAAAGAGTGAGGAATAAACATTCATAAACCCTTACAACTCCAAGCGTTCGCCAAAAAGGGATAAAAGATCGAATATTCCATAAACTCTAGGCGACCAAACGACTGATCCCTACATGAAGTGTTCAAAAGGGTACAAATTGCAGAAAAGGACAAAAAAGATCCAATCTAAATGTCACTATATAAAACCCTATCACAGAATCAAGCTCGACCAAAGAAACTTCACTCGAGCTTCGGGGGCAAATGTTGGGTATTGGTAGTGACATCCCAATAAGAAAAATGTCTCAGAGGCCCAATCACTTTGCAAGGGGTGAAACCCATGTCATTCGAACCGGGTCGGCCCAGTATCGAGCCCAAGACAAAGTGGACGCAAAAGTCTCCATTACCGGTCGCCATTAACCAAAGTCGCAGACTCCTACTGCTCGCCATAGGAGTGCTCGCCTAAGTGAGTCCAACCTCTCATCTCTCGTCCCGCCAACCGTCACGAAAGATATGGCCACGATATCCCGTATATCTCGGGCACATATTCTCTAAATATTACATACGGTAACTGCAATATTACGCCATAACCGTAATATATGCTAGCCTAATCTTCACCAACACAATATTCACTAAGATATTATGCTGCCTCTAATGGTTTGGTCTCTTTACTCTATAAATACATCTGCCTTCCATACGTTCAGATACGTTTTGAGTTAATATACACACATATACTCATTTAAGCATCGGAGAGGGACCCAGAGACACCCCCTCTGTTGCGATCTCCTTCCTGCAGGTTCACCGGAGCTAAGGCAAGAGCAATTTTCATCCTTCCGTTGGTATTCAATTCACTGCCAAGTCAGCATTCAGGAAATCAAGATCAAACATCATCTAATCATTTCTAACACTATCTTTGTGATAATCTCCCAAGACATAAATTATTGATAAAACTTATCTACTTTACAATTTTATAGTGCCATAAATAGTGGTGCCTAATTAATGACAAACTATTACACTACTAGTGAAAAGAAAAGGTCAGTTCAAGCAATAGGTGCCCTATTGCAGAGCTTATGCCAAATTTGGCAATGCAAAAAAATATTTCTCCATTGATTCCCTTTTATATATGATGAAATATGTCATTCTGCCAAAAGCATTGATTCTTGCTAAATGGCTAGTAGTCCGCCAAAGAGCATTGATTCTTCCTAAGTGGCTATTAGTGCATTTATGAAACCTCTTTGACAATTAATACGCTATAAACAAGCAACGAAAAGAAATAGCAAATGTGTTCTGCCTAAACTATTAGCTTGGATCAAGTAGTGTGGATGAATGTTTAACAAAACAAGCTCAGATTCAACATAATGTTAAGCAGTACGACAGTACCTCTGCAACATTATGACCATGATTTCTCTGATCCAAAATGGCTAGTGGTTCGTCAGACAGACTGAATGATGCAGAGGTGTGAGGCATATATGATGTTGCATTCATCACATTATCAACATTGAGATCTAAGTTTGAAAAAGCGTACATACATAGATAGGTATCAGGAATTTACTACCTCGAACCTGACCAAAGACATGATCCACTGGGATATCGAAATAACCCATTGACTGTCCCGAGTTAAGATCACAAACTAAAACACGATTAGCACCCGCTTCAATGATCAAACTCGCAACAAACTTAGTAACAATGGACTTTAGCCCTTGTGTCTGTCCAATGGCAGGTACAATTATAAATTAGTAAGTTAAATCAAGTTTACTTAAATGACCTTAACTATTATAGCCTGCAAAACTTGACCTTTGTATGTGTCCTAGTATATCTGCGGTATGGAATAACAACAATTATATTCTTGGTTGAAGCTCGACGACAAGAATAATGTACAATCCAATTCTCCGCTGGTTATTTAAACCAAGAATGATGGTTTAGTTTCGGTTGGGACAGGATCTCCCTGGCACCGACTGGATGCTGATTTGGATGTCAAATGGTTGATGACCGTAAACTTTCGTCGAAGCTCCGGTGAACCTGCACGAAGGGGAGCGCAATAGAGGAAGTTCCTCTGGGTCCCACTTCGATGCTTCAATGAGTATATTGTGTGTATAAACTCAAAATGTAATGTAACTTATGTAAAGAAAAAGTATTTATGAGGATGGAAGACCAAACCATTTTTGGTAAACGAATATATCTATGAATATCGTGTCGTTGTAGATAAGGATAGCACATATTACGGTTATCACGTAATATTGCAGTTGCCTTATGTAATCTTTGTAGAATATGTGCCCAAGATATACGGGACATAGTAGTTGTATATTCAGTGTCTGTTGTAGGACCAGAGTTGAAACGTTTGACTATCTTGGCGAGCGCTCCGATGGCGCGCAGTGGGAGGCTTTAGCCTTTGTCGTTGGCAACCGCTTTGATTCTGGGTTTCACACTGGACCGCTTTATGAGTTCCAACTTACCCTTAGTGTGGGTCAGCCCAGTCTTGAATGATTTGGGTTTTATCTCTCTGAGATGATATTGGGCCCTGGAAACCTGATGGACTTTGTTCCATATTGGGTCGTCACTATCGATACCTAACATTTGACACTGAAGCTTGAGTGAAGTTTATTCGGTCGAGCTTGATATTGCGATGAAGGGTTTGAGATAGTGACTTCTTGATTGGACATTTGATGTCTTGTTTAATATTTAGGCCTTTCAATGCTATGTATCCTTTAGCAAACAATTTTGGTTTCCAAAATTTTGGAATGTTATCATTTACCCTTTTGGTGAACCCTTTTGGTTTTTAGGGTTTATGGATACTCATTCACTACTCTTTTGGTGAACGCTACCGTTGTTAGGGTCTTAGAAGAAGCTTGCTTGAGCTATTTGGCGAGCACCTCTATTCGTGAGGTTTTGGATATTTAATGAATGCACTATTCATACACGAGAAGTTAAAAGGACGTCTGATGCATGCGTGTCTCTTTGACTACTGTAATACGGGATAGGCTGAGAGTGTTTCGTACAGTACCGACCCTTTGTCTCCCCGATGTAATTCTTTAGGTTCTGACATTGATTCGATTTTATCCAAAATGGATGGTGTAATAATTCTCTGAGTTTCTCGAAGACAACTGTTCAGTTTCCTCAGATTTGGCAATAAAAAGTCAATCTTTGTCACTTAACACTTTACGTGTCCCAAGCTTTCTTATTCTCAATGTTCAAGTGTTTTTCTGCCCCTTCTTGTGTCTTCATCCTCTGTTCAAGTTTTTTTTCTTATGCCTTTTTCATACACAGTAAAAATCTTTCTCTTACGACCATGGATGGCAACAGGAATCAGACTTCCGACAAGGGTTCATCCTTAAGCCTTCCCCGGCCCATTCTTCATCTGGGCAGAAGGCTGCTTTTAGGGCTTCCAATGGCCCTCTTTCTATCAGGGATTCCTCCACTCCGGTGCATGACCAGAGGGCCTCTATGCTGAAACCAACCTTTGGGACTCACGATGTCGCACCGATAGTGATTGACATGCCTGAGGCCAATGTTCTAGCCTTCTCGCCGACAGATAGTTTTCTTGTCTTTTCTTCATCTTTTGATTCGTAAAGCCTCATCATTTTTGCTATTTTAGTCTTCTTCTTGCCTTGTCATAATGTTTTCTTAGATATTAAATCCAATGAACTGAGGCCATTTCAGTTCAAGGTTGGGGTTACCCTGACGGGTATAGGAGAAGCAGACACACCTAGGTATCCGAGCCTAGGGTTGCATTACTCGCAGGAGGGAGATTCTTACATCTATGCGGACGAGATTGATGATGGGGTGCATTTTCCTCTTTACGAAGACTTGAAGGCTCTTTGTTGTTATTACAAGATAGGTTCCACGCAACTGGTACCCAATGCCATCCGGATGTGGGTTGGGTTCAAGTTTATGTGTTTACGTTAGGGATGGACGTATTCACTTTCTTTTTTCCGGTGTTTTTACCGGTTGGCTATCGGGCTAACCACCTTCATCACTTCCAAACTCATTAGCCGAAGTTTGAGGAATGGAAGAGTCAGGCATGGAATTGGAATGTTCACTTTCGACTAGTGGACGAATTCCGAGCTACCAACTCAAATTCCAAGAATTACTATTTCTTCTATAAGGGTGGTGTGCCATGGGACCTTTATCAGCTGGAGCGAGATGTTCCTCAAAGCATTGAACGCCATTGATGACTTGTTACACCCTCACAAGCAGTCGGGCTTATATTCGATATGCTCGGTTGCGAAGACTTCAGAGTCCATGCTTAGGCTGACGGGCACTCAACAGTCTGCGCCCGTCTCTATTGAGTAGGCAATTTTCTGAGCATTTTCTTTTTCTGCTTCTTGTATTGTAGGAATTCGGGGACCTAAACTTCTCAGTCTTTTTTCCAAGAAGGATAAGACAGCGTTGTCTCCTGCCTAGGCGATCTAGAGTCCACCTCATCCTCCTCTCATGTGCGCGATAAAGCGTAGGCCTGAGGAGGGACATCCTGGGGTTACCTCCGTTGATCGACAAAGATGTATTTTTTGGGTTATAACCTTTGCTTACCTTGTCTCTTTTTGACTTGCCATTAAGGTTTACACCTTTCTTTATTGTTTTCAGAGAAGGTCATAGTTGAGGTGGCTCCTACTCCAGCCAAGAAGGCGAGGAGTTCAACCGAGGATCGTTTACTGTTGTCGGAGGATCTTCTGCTCCACGGAGCGAGTCACTTGCTCCCAGGTCGGTCAATGCCCCTACGACCGATCATGCTACTCCCAACCCTTCTTCTAGAGGAGCTGGGGCTCAGAAGAGGGTCCTGACCAAGGGCTCCACGATGGGCACTTCTTCGAAGACTCCCTTTTCTAAGGAGTACTGTCCTTTGGTGGCCCTCTACCAGACGCCCAAGGTGGCGGATCCGAAAGGTCTCTGAACCCTTTGCCTTAATCTCCAGAAAGTGGAGATTTTTGATAAGACGATACTGCGGGGTAACCCAAACCTCTGCATGCATCTACTGAATGAGATCCTTCCTCCCCAGGAACGGGGGAAGGTCCCTTCTAATTTGAATGACATTGAGGTCGTGATGAGGACGCAATTTGGGTGTCTTGCCCTTGTAAATTATTTCCCTTCCATACTCCTCTATAGACTTCCTTTTTTCTCCTTATTGGTTGCTCATTTTTAACTCCTTGGTTAACTTAGCCCCTTTTTCCTATTGTCATCTCGTTCACGAAGAGACAGCGATCGGGCGGATTGTAGGGGAGCTCGTTAATAAACAAGCTCATATATTTATCGAGATGGAGCAGTTTCAAAATTTTCGGTATACTCCTAAGGACATGGGGGAGCTGAAGCAGATGGATGAGGCGTCCACTTAGCTGATGGACCAGGCTCGCCGGGAGTCTGCGAAGACGGAGAATGAGTTGCTCACCTCGATCAAGGTGAGGGAGAATCAGGTGGCGCTCGCCGAGGGTGGAAGACTTCGAGCTGAGGTTGGACCAAGGAAGCTGACAAATACTTTGCTCTGCTGGAGACGGAGGTCACTCGCCATCAGGGCGAGCTAAGGAAGGCTCGGGCTCATAGTAATACATTCACGGCTGAGAAGGAGCAACTCGAGCTAAGGCTTAAGGTTGTCTCAGTCCCCCATTACGTGCTCAAGGACGTCTTAGGAGTTTTTCGACTGCGCCTTGGAGGTTATGAAAGATGAAGTGTCTTCCAATCTCCAGCTCTTGGTTGACGAGATCCAAGGGATAGATCTCAAGTTTCCTCTTCGGGAGATGAAGTCACTTCAGGACTTCATTGAAAGCGCTAGATCAAGGAAGCTCCTCTGCTGCTGTTGGCGATATTGGCCTTTCACACCATTCAAAATTATGGAGATTTGCTGCATTTCATCAATAGCATGACCACAGCTTGACAGACTATCGCATGTTAACTGAATATCAGTTAGATATTCACTCATAGACTGTGTGAGACGTTTTCTGACCTTTAATCTATCGTATAAACTCATTATCCGATTTGTCGATGACGAGGAGAAATTCTAATGCAATCTATTCCAGATTGACGCAGAAGTCATGCAGTCAACCAGTCCTTTACTGATTGGAGAGGAAATGTAAGCCAGAAGCCATGATGCCAGAGACGAATCATGTTGAGCATACTTCGTGTATTCTGGATTCTGCACTTTGTTCCCGTCCTCATCATCAATGTATCTTGGAATGTCGTTTGATCCGAACAGATATCCTTCCAAGTTTAATCCTCTCACAGCCAGTAACACCTGCTGTTTCCAGGATTGGAAGTTGTCGTCGCCAGTTAGCTGATAAATTCGCTTGTTGAAGAACGCAGGTCCAAGCTCATCCATGGCAATCAAACAGAAAACACACAGATAACAGAGAACATATGATTGGATATTAATCCAAAGAGAAATAGAATGAACCGATCGTTTGGAGAAGAGGTCGCGGAAAAGAAATCAGAACAGCTCTGATACCATTTAAAGAATTGAACTAGAACTAGAGGAGTTGATATGAAGAAGACGATACCTTGTTTATGAGCAAATGAATAACAGAAATAACAAAACCTTAGCTTTTAACCTTTTCATTCAAGTTATCTTCAAATCAGTCCTACATCCTCTATTTATACAATAACTAGAAGGTAATCAACAGAAATAACAGCTTCTTGAATCTTCTCTAAACATCTAAACACTTCTAAACTCTTCTAGACAAATCTTACACCTTACGACACAATAACTTGCATAGCAAGTAATCACTTGACTCATACATCCTAACAGCAATGAGGAGGCTTCCCTCGGGGCCGAGAAGGAGACTGCAGCCCCTCATGAGCCCAGACTTTGATGCTCCAGGCCCCAAGTGACTGAGTTAATGCAGAGATTCAAGTCGAAGGAGCATGTTGTGCTAAGAAGGATTACAACCCTGCAAAGTCACCTGGCCTCCTTGTGCTTCTGTTCTTCCTCCTTTTGTCTATTATCCTTTATTTAAGAATGAGAGTTTGTTTATTTTCCTTTTAATTCAGGAATCTTGTAATTATTTTATGATTTTAGACTGAGATATTTTTCTTGAATATAATGGACACCTTTTCATTTTGTAAGCCTTTGCTATTGTTTAACTTCGAATATGTTTGATTGTTTTTCCAATATCGATCTTACTCGAAAGCTTTAGGAAGTTTTACCATACTTGCTTTCAACTTCGCTTTAGCCTTTGTCGAATAGTCTCGCCTTTTTATATAAAGAGTCTTGGACTTCACGAGAAAATGTTACCCTTTAGATGGGGGGTTTCGATCCTTTAGGCTTCTGAGAAAGGACTGTTGCTTTTTATTAGCTTGTTTGTTCCTTTCGCCAAGTTTCTTGAGGAAACTGTTACCCAAAGATGATGCCTTTAAGGAAACTGTTATACTTGATGGATTCGTTCGCCTTTTAGGATTCTGGTCCTTCGATTCGTTCGTCGTTTTTGTGGGAAACTGTTACTTTAGATTCGTTCGCCCATTTGTAGGGAGTTCTTACCTAAGATCCTCTCACCTTTTAGGAAGGTGTTACCTTAGATTCTTCGCCCACTTAAATTTCCAGAAGAACTGTTACCTTAGATTCGCTATCCCTTTAGGAATTGTTACCTAAGATTCGTTTGCTCCCTTAAGCCTTTCTTTGGAGAGATTGTTACCTTGTCGGTTCATCTGGTCTATTGTACCCAACTTAAGGGAATTGTTACCCTTGGGATGTGTTCGTTCGCCTTTTGTGTCATGTCTTTATTTTGCCTAACTTTTCAAGGAACTTTTACCCTAGAGATGGGTTCGTTCGCCTTTTAGTTTAGGTATTTGTTTTGTATGGCTTTAGGAGAACTGTTACCTTGATGGTTCGTTCGCCTTTTAGCGTAAGTCTTTGTTTCGCCAAGTTTGGGGGGAATTGTTACCTTGGTGGTTTCTTCGCCCCTCGGTTGTTCCCAATATTCGTTTTTGCCTAACTAAGGAGCTCATTTTTGCCTAACTGAGGAGACTGTTAACTTGGCTGGTTCATCTGCCTATATGCGTTAGGCCTTATGTTCAAAGGGAGTGTTACCTTGCTGGTTCATCCTCTCTTTGGAGTTTGTTTCATTTTGGCTCGAGTGACTATGCTTTATACGAAGGATCGATTTATTCTATTGACATAAGATTTTGATTACAAGCATTGCATAAACCTCTGTAAATGTACGGAATTGAAAGGGCGAGGTAGCCTTACAGCTTCTATGTTTTCCAAGTAGTATGACCCTGGTGCAGCGATCTCTACTACCTTGTAGGGGTCTTCCCACTTGGTTGAGAGTTTGTTTTGGCTGTCCAAATTTGTGAACCATCTCCCCCACAAAAAAAAAATTAGTGAACGTTGACTTTTTTGCTGAAGTAACGAGATGTCGGCAGTCGCATTTTAGCTTGTGCTTTGTCTGATTGCCTTCGCTTTTCTTCTGTGAGATTGAGGTCTGTGAGGCGCTCGATGCCGTTAGCTTCGGCATAAAAGTGTAGAATCCTATGGGTAGGCACCGCTCGAATCCGTGCACCAGACCAAATGGTGTTTCCCCTGTTGCTGTTTAGGGTGTCGTTCCAATAGCCCATATCACGTTGTCTAGCTCGTCTACCTAGTATCCTTTTAAGTCTTGGACTATTTTCTTGAGTCCTGCCAGGATGACTTTGTTGGCTGCTTCGACCTGTCCGTTGGTTTGGGGATGATGCATTCAGCTGAACTTATGATCAATATGGTACTCTTCACAGAGCCATTTCAGTTCTTTTCCCACGAATTGTGGGCTATTATCGCATATGAGTATCTTGGGGATGTCAAATCGCGAAATTATGTTGATCATTAAAAGTTTGATCACTTGAAATTCAGTTGTAGAGGCCAATGCTTTCGCCTCTATCCACTTAGAAAAATAGTTGATCGCCACGATAATGTGGGTTCTTTGCCCATCGCTTATGGGAAAGGGCACCAAGATGTCTATTCCCCATTGGGGGAAAGGTCGGTCGCCCACCATTGGGGATAGCAATGTTGGTGGTCGACCGGATCTTGGGGGAACTGTTGACAAGTTGCGCACTTCTTTGTTAATTATGCTGCGTCTTTGCTCAAGGTTGGCCACTAATATTCTAGTGTGAAGATTTCTCGCATCAATGAGTGTGCACCTTCATGGCATGCAACAACTCCTTCAGGAGCTTCACGCAAAACTCTTCCTGTCTTAGTATAGGAGATACGTCTTAGATAGAGAGTTTAGTATCCTCGCCAATAGAGTTCTCCATCTATTAGAAGATAGTTTGCGGTTATGCAACTTATCTTTGTATCCTGCTCTTGAATATTAAAGACTTCAACTCCGTTTTCCAAGACTGAGCATAATGCTCGTTCCAGGTTCTGTATTACCTCCATTATTGTTCCTCTGAACACCAGCTTGCTTAGGGAGTCTGCTAGCTGGTTGGATTGGCAAGTAATTGACTTGATCGCGAAAGTTGGTATTTTAGCGATGCGTTTCTTGGAAATTTCGAGGTACTTTTCATTTTACCCCTTGGATTCGTAGTTGCCATTGATCTGGCTGACAATTAGCCCTGAGTCGCATTTTTCCTTTAGTGACGTTATACCCATTCTCTTAGCCATCCACAATTCAGTTATAAGTGCTTCGCATTCAGCTTCATTGTTGGCCGCCTTGAATATGAGGGTGATCGCGTACTTTAGGGGCTCGCCCTGAGGAGGTATGAGGACTAATCCTACCCCCGAGCCTTCTTTTGAAGAAGATCCGTTGGTATAGAGTTCCCAGCATTTTTCTTCAACCTTTGGTCGCTCTTGCTCATTTTCCGCTTCAATAAGACTGTTGCTGGTACTTTAAACTATAAAATATGTAAGGGCTTGACCTTTAATAGTCGTTTTCAGCGCAAACTTGATTCAGAATTTGCTCAACTCAATCGCACATTTAACCATCCTTCCTAAAGAGACTGGCTTCATCAGGAAGTGCTTGAGGGGCTTGTTGGTGAGGACTATTGTTGCATGGGCGTGAAAGTAAGGTCTCAGCTTTCGAGCAACAATAACCAAGGCGTAAATATACTTCTCAATATATTTTATTTCAGCAGAAATGGATTTCTTGCTTGCAAAATAGATTGGACTTTGTCTACCCTCCTCTTCTTTGACTAAGAATGCAGTGGTTGCGACTTCACTAACACTTATATAAAGATAAAGTGGCTCATTGGTAATGGCTTTCACCAAGGTCAGGAGTGTCTACAGGTGCTTCTTGAGTGATTGAAAAGCAACTTCGCACTCCGGTGTCCACTCGAACTTGCGGTTTGCCTTACGAGTTTGGAAGAACGAGAGAGACTTGTCTCTCGTCTTTGAGAGAAAGTGATTAAGTGCGACCAGGCGACCGTTCAGACTCTGGACTTCTTTATGGCAAATCGGGGATTTCAGTTCTTCAATAGCCTTGAGTTTTGTGGGTTTGCCTCGATGCCTCTGTCGCTAACCATGAAGCCCATAAATTTTCCTGATTTTACTCCAAATGCGCATTTTGTTGGGTTTAGGCGAACAATGTGCCTCCGCATGCATTTGAATGCTTCTCGAAGGTCTTTTGTATGATGGCTCCCCTTGATGGACTTTATGAGCATATCATCCACATAGCCTTCCATATTTTGCCCTAACCTCTCTTTGAATAGTTGATTGACCATAGACAAATTTGGTTTCAAGTAGTCTTCCCGCTTATTGCATGATCTCCAAGCGCTTATCCAATCTGAATGAACTTCTCTTCTAAGCGATGGGTTTGACCGAATGGTCTATCCACAGCTCATGAGAGATTATGTTGGTGCTGATGCCTACCATGTCACTGGGCTTCCAAGCGCATTGTTTATATTCTTTTAGTAGGGAGATCAAGGCGTCCCTTTGTTCTTCGTTCAAGGTGGCTCCAACGCACAAATGGGTTTGACGAAGGGTCTATCCGCAGCTCGTGAGAGATTATGTTGGTGTTGTTGCCTGGTAGGGTTGATCATGGGTGGGCTGGGCCGGTCCTGAAGACAAGACCGATACCGAAAATTCGGTCTTGCCTTCTGAAGGAACGAGACCAACCTCGGCCAAAAAAGCCCGTCCGAGTCGGTCTTTCTTGACTCGGGCCAGTCTCGGTCCTGGACCGAATCTGCCAAAAAAAACTGAATTGGTCCAAATATAAACATAAATCAAAATAACAAACATACAAAGTACAAATCAAAGCAACAAATCAACCAAGTAACAAACATACAAATTTCTAAACAAAGTTCTTTTTCTCCCAACATTACAACAATACAATAGTCAAGATACATTAATGGAATCAAAGTTCCCGTAAGCCGTAACCATGTTTCCGGTAAATGAAAGTCCAGCACTTTCAAAGTGTGGCACCATCTCGGGGTTCACCTCATATCTATGGCGATGTCTCTCATCAACGTAGCTTCGATTCTCATATCTAAGAAAATCAATACAACAAAGTTAGCCTAATGTAAGGCATCCATTGAGTGTAGTAAATTTTTACAATTCATTAAAGAAAAAATCCTACTCAAACAGACTCATAGTTTAGAGGACACGCAATCTGAGACATGGAAGTAAGTCCTCCTGGAACCGAGACGCATGGTGTCACCCATATGAGATTTTGAGCCCTGTTCATATTCAGTGGTCGATTTAATTTGATGCAGTATATCTATATGAATAATCGAAAGGTGAATGATTATTACCTCTGGCATGAATATAACACAAGGATTTTCTGTGTCTGGGTTAAATTCAGTGATGTTTGCATCATCTAGACCAAGAACGGATCGAGCAAATTCAATGACTGCAGTCTACATTCCAAGACATATGTTGAGGTAAGGAACTCTGTTTTATCGGGCATACTTTGTAGCCACAATTTTCCCTTGTACTCCTCTGTCACCAAAACCTCCTGAAACAAGGATACCATCTTCCCCCTGAATATACGCTATAAATATTGATTAATGATCAAACAGATAATCCACACACATTGACAAGGGTATGATACTGACCTTCAACAGTTTCCATGCAGCTTTATGAGCCTCAGGTTTCTGCAATTCATAACCATGATTTTTTAATAAATGAAACATAAAATTACAACAAGAAAAAGAAAGAAAAAATTGAGTCAGATAAAGAGTTTGATGGTTAACACACCTTGAGGACGGAGAGGTATGAATCGGAATGGTTCGTATACTTTCCAACCATGGAGATGCGAACCTGTAAAAAGTAAAGCATATAATTATAACAGTTGCTAAAATAACATCAAGTAAAACATAATGAGTAGAAAAAAAACTCACAGGTATATGCAATTTGTCGCAAAGTTCAGCCCAAAAAGTCCAATCTTTCAAAGAAGGTTCCATGGCCACACTGCAAATAACGAAATCAAGATTAAGCACAAGCACGCTACAAGAACAGGTACAATACTTGATTTAGTATAATGGTTTTTACAGACAAACCTTTCGAGGTTCAGCACCTTAAAGATTGCTTTGTGTGCTTTCTGGTCCTGTTTTTGGAAAACAAAAATAAGCAATCAATTTAAAATTCTCTTCGAGTTCAAGAAAAAATCACAAAAGTATTAGTTGAATTATACATACTCTCAGAAGCATAGGAACGAACGAATCAATCAGGTAATGCAGTCAATCAATCAGTTACACTAAACGAACGAACGAATCAGGTAATGCAGTCGATTACTCAGTCAACACCGAACGAACGAACGAATCAGGTCTCTTCATTGAACAACAAACGAACGAATTGAACAACTTCGATTACCTTCGATGGATAACGAGACGGGACCGAAGGGTTGCGTTTAGAACTTGTAAGGAGGCTGCGTTTTAAATTTGGAAGGATGACTACGTTTGGAACTTGGAAGGTGGCTGCGTTTGGAAGAACATGAAAGGATTGTTGACTGCGCGGCTGAAGTGCTGAGCGAGTGACTGACTGTTGTTTTAAATTTGTAGGATTTGTATAATAACTTCTGGTCGGTGTTGGGTATCGATAGTGACGGCCCAGTAAGAAAAGGCCTCGAAGGCCCAATAACTATAGAGGGGGTAAACCCATGACATCCGAACCGGATCGGCCCAAGTACAAGCCAAACTTGGCCCACCATCGAGTAATCCAGAATCGAGCCCAAAGTCTATAGAGACGCCAAAGGCTCTCAGACTGCTCGCCATTCTCTACCAAGTCGCGACCTTCCACTGCTCGACATGGGAGTGCTCGCCCCGAAGAGAGCCTTGCCTCTCTCCTCTGGTCCCGCTAAACCGTTAATAACAGAGTGGGCAAGATATCCCGCATATCTCGGTCACATATTCACTAAAGATTAGATTTGGTAACTGCAATATCTCGCAGTAACTGCCATATCCCACGATCCGAATCTTCAGCAACTCAATATACATTAAGATATTCAGTTGCCTTTATACGGTTCTATCTCTCTTACCCTATAAATACCCTTGCTTTACATACGTTTTTACGTTTTGAGTTTTATACACACATATACTCATTTAAGCATCGGAGAGGGACCCAGAGGCACCCCCTCTGTTGCGCTCCCCTACTTGCAGGTTCACCGGAGTTGGAGCTGAAGCGTCATCCCAACCTTGTCTGGCATTCAATTCACTGCCAGATCAGCATTCAGGATTTCACGATCCAACATTTGGCGCCGTCTGTGGGAAACGAGCAATTCAGCCATGAGAACTCGATCCCAAAGCAACCCTCGGAATCAGACTAGGGAGCGATCCTCAGATAGTTCTGATTCCGCCGCCGCTTCACCGCTTCAACAGGAACCTGCCAGCCGAGCAGGAGTTAATGCTGTTCCTCTGCGGACAGCCCGAGAACATGTCGGTGATTCAAGACCGACCCCAGCTGCTGATCAAAACGGAGCCCCTGCACCGCAGACAGTCCACATTGCGGGGCAGGATATTAATTTAACCCCCGAGATGGTCTCCTTGCTGGAAGCCATCCTAGGACAGGCGCGCCGCCAGGCCCCTGCTCCTCAGGAAAACAATCCCTCTGCTCCTAAGGAAAATCACCGCCCTGCTGCCACAGGGGCCTTCACCTTCAGAAGCGGCCAATCCTAGTCCTGCTGCGCCTCGGGAGGATCAGGAGATGACGTCAGGTCAGCAGTCCCTACCTCCAGCGCACACCAAGGAGCCAGCAGCCGCATATACTGCCAATCCTTCAGGTCCGCCTCCACCCGGAGCCTCTCCCATGTACTGCACTGTGGATCAGATGGATGACCTCCTCAACAAAAGGCTCCAGGAAAGACAGTTGACAGTCATAGCTCCCTTCAAGGAGCAGTCCTCTCATCCATTCACCGACGCGCTCGTCGCTATCAAAATCCTGAAGGATGTGGTTGCTCGGGCCATACCTGAGTATAGTGGTGGAGGAGATCCCACCGTACATGTCAACAAGCATGAGGCCTCCCTTCTGGGTAAGTCAAACGATCCCAATCATTTGGCTTTGCTATTTCCATCTACTCTTTCGGGTTCGGCTTCGTCCTGGTTCTTCGGCCTCCCTGCAGGATCAATCGGAACTTGGGCAGAGTTAAGAAGCAAGTTCCTGGAGAGATACATGGGCGAGCGCCAGTTGCTGAAGAGCGTGGTCGCCCTTGACTCGGTCAAACAGCAGCCTGGAGAGTCGCTGTCCAACTTCTACGGGCGTTTTCATCAAAACGTCACAGAATTAGATCGCCGAATCTCGGATGGGGAGATCATTCGAGCATTCTACAGAGGTCTGGATGTGGCCAACAAGGCCTCGAGAAAGCTGCGAAACAGCTATCACGTAAAGGAGATAGAGACATTGGAGGAGTTGGCATCCAGAGCGAAAGGTTTCATAGACCTTGAGCGCGCAAACATCGAGGCTAACCTCCTGACGACCTCGCTAAGGGTAACCCCTGAACCCCGACGCGATGGTAAGAAGGAGGTCAAGAAGGAGAAGAAGGGAAAAGAAAGTAAGCCGCGAGTCGAGTCTCTTCCAGCGCCTCGCCATCCAGAGGTCCCTGAGTACTTCACGCCTTTAAATAGGCAGATCTCAGCGGTACTAGTCGAGATGGAGAGGAGATCCTTGGCGAGGCCACCGATGCCTCGCCGAGGTGGGTTACCCATGGGCAAGTATGTCGAGAGCTATTGCAGATACCACAAGTGCAAGGGCCATAAGACAGACGATTGCAAGATTCTGAAACGAGATATAGAGAGGCTGATTCAGGGGGGAATGTTGAAGGAATTTGTGGCAGGGCGAGACCGAAGTCGAACGCCCCCCAGGAGACATCGTTCACCAGCCCCTGCAGATCAAGCTGAGCCTTCTGGAAGCAAGAGGAGAGTGAATCTGATTGCAGGAGGATTCGGCGCAGGCGGCGAGAGGTCAAACGCCAGAGAGGTCTACGCCACTCAGATCTCTACGGCAGTTCAGTTGGGGAAGCGGCCAAGACCTGAAGAAAACATTGTCATCTCATTCTCTGAAGATGATTTGGCACATGTCACCACACCCCACAACGATGCTCTGGTCATTACGGCAGATATTGACGGCTGTGATGTTGCAAGGATTCTGGTCGACGGAGGCAGCTCGACAGACATCCTGTTTCTGGACGCCTTCAAAAAGATGGGCAAATCAAAACGCGACCTGAAGAGGGTCGACTTTCCGCTGATCGGATTTGCGGGAAGGAAAACTTATCCACTGGGGGCTATAACCATGCCAGTGATTTTTGGCGAGGGGTGGAAAAGCATCAAGGTGTCGGTCACTTTCCTGGTGGTCGATTCACCTACATCCTACAACGCCATTATAGGGAGAACCACGATCAACCCAAATAAGATTGTGGCCTCCACTGTCCACCAGAAGATGAAGTTCCCTACTCCGAACGGGATTGGAGAAGTGCTCGGAGATCAGCCTTCCTCGCGGCAATGTTATGTGAACTGTTTACGCAGGAAGAACCAAAGGGAGGCGCTCGCCATCGAGACAGAGGCCGATCCCCGCGAGGACTTGGCTCGACCAGCACCCATGGAGGAATTGGAGGAGGTCGAGATCGATGGTCCGGACAAAAAGGTGCGCATTGGGACCACCTTGAAAGAGGATCAGAAGGAGGCCATGACCGCTCTCCTCAAGGAATTCAAAGAGCTCTTTGCCTGGCAGCCGAGCGACATGCCAGGAATCAGCACAGATATTATCTCGCATGAGCTCAGGATAGACCCCTCCATCAAGCCGATCGCCCAAAAGAGAAGATCGTTCGGCACTGATAAACGTTTGGCGATCAGGCAGGAAGTCGGCAGGTTGATTGAAGCTGACTTCGTCAGAGAGGTAAGATTCCAGAGCTGGGTCGCCAACCCAGTTTTGGTCAGGAAATCTAACGGCAAGTGGAGGATGTGCGTCGACTTCCGCGACTTAAACAAGGCTTGCCCCAAAGATTCATATCCCCTTCCGAGAATTGATCAGCTGGTCGACGCTACCTCGGGTCATGAGATGCTGAGCTTCATGGACGCCTATTCAGGCTACAACCAGATCAGAATGCATCCAGATGACGAGGCGCACACTGCTTTCTATGCTGACGGGGACATTCTATGCTACAAGGGGATGCCCTTTGGTCTCATCAATGCCGGGGCAACTTATCAGCGGATGGTGAACCGACTGTTCCAGGACATGCTGGGAAGGAACATGGAGGCCTACGTGGATGATATGCTCGTTAAATCCATCAAAGGCAATCCTCATACCACCGACCTCCGTGAAGCTTTTGAATGCATGAGGAGACACAGCGTTCGCCTGAACCCAGCAAAGTGCGCCTTTGGAGTCAAGTCCGGGAAGTTCCTGGGTTTTATGGTCAGCGAAAGGGGCATAGAAGCAAACCCGGAAAAGCTAAAGGCCATAGAAGAAATGAAGTCGCCAACCTGCCATAAGGAAGTCCAGTGCCTGAACGGCCGACTAGCTGCTCTTAACCGCTTCCTTTCCAAAGCAAGCGACAGGTCCCTCCCGTTCTTCAAAACCTTGAGGGCCAACCGTAAGTTCGAGTGGACGCCAGACTGCGAGGAAGCATTCCAGTCCTTGAAAAGGCATATTCAAACACTCCCAGCTCTGGCAAAACCCGTTCCAGGCGAGCAGCTTTTCCTCTATTTAGGCATTAGCGATGTGGCAGCCAGTGCTGTTTTAATAAGGGAGGAGAATAATGTTCAGAGTCCAGTGTATTTTATTAGCAAAATGTTCAACTCAGCAGAAATAAAATATGTCCAGATTGAGAAGTATCTCTATGCCTTAGTTATTGCTGCTCGGAAGCTGAGACCTTACTTTCATGCGCACGACATCACGGTCCTCACCAATCAACCTCTCAAAAACTTCCTGATGAAGCCAGATTCTTCAGGAAGAATGGTCAAGTGGGCGATCGAGCTCAGCGAGTTCAGGATCAAATTTGCGCCAAAAACGGCCATCAAAGGTCAAGCACTAGCTGATTTCATAGTGGAAAGCACGAGTAACGGTCAAGCGGAGGCAGAAAACAGGCCAAGTCAGTCAGCAAACGACAATCAAATCTGGGAACTCTATACGGATGGGTCTTCATCAAAAGAAGGCTCAGGGGCAGGTTTAATTCTTATTCCTCCTGAGGGCGAGCCTCTGAAATACGCGATCGCCTTGACATTCCCGGGGACCAATAACGAAGCAGAATATGAGGCTCTTATCACTGGACTCAGACTGGCAAAAGGAATGGGTATAACAGCGCTTAAGGTAAAAAGTGATTCAGAGCTTATTGTCAATCAGGTTAATGGCGCCTACGAGGCAAAGGGAGAAAAGATGAAGAAATATCTCGGCATCGCCAAAAAACTAGTCGTGGAAATCCCAAATTTCGCGATTGAGTTTATTCCTCGCCAAGAAAACCAGATGGCAGATTCTTTGAGTAAGCTAGCCTTCAGAGGGGCGACAATCCAGGATGTGCAATTTCTGGAAAAGGCCCTATGTTCAGTCCTTGAAAACAGAGCGGAGGTCTTCAACATTCAAGAACAGGTCACCTGGATGACCCCGTTCCAGAATTATTTGAAAGAAGGCATCCTCCCAGAGGACGAAGGCGAATCCACTAGGATTAGAAGACTCGCAGCCAGTTATCTAATCATCGATGGAGAACTCTATAGAAGAGGTTATTCGACGCCTTACTTGAGATGTGTTGCTCTACCCGAAACAGAAAAAGTTCTTCGAGAAGCTCATGAAGGGGCAGCAGCATGTCATGAAGGTGCTCGTTCACTAAGCAGGAAAATATTCAGACTGGGATATTACTGGCCGACCTTGGGAAAAGACGCAGCCGAATTAACACAGAAGTGTGAAATTTGCCAGCAGTTTGCACCACGATCGGGTCGACCATCGACATTATTATCCCCAATGGCGGGTGCCTGGCCCTTCGCTCAATGGGGAATCGATATATTGGGTCCTTTTCCCATTAGCACTGGTCAGCGTACTCACATTATAGTGGCGATCGACTACTTCACTAAGTGGGTAGAGGCGAAAGCTCTAGCTTCGACAACGGAATTCCAAGTTATCAAGTTCATGCAGGTCAACATATTCTCCAGGTTTGGTATTCCCAAAATACTCATCAGCGATAATGGTCCGCAATTCGTTGGAAAGGAGTTGAAATGGCTCTGTGAAGAGTATCATATCGACCATCGCTTCAGTTCAGTACATCACCCTCAAACGAATGGGCAAGCTGAAGCAGCCAACAAGGTTGTCTTAGCAGGACTCAAGAAAAGGGTTCGAGCATTCAAAGGGAACTGGGCAGACGAACTGGAAAACGTATTATGGGCAATCAGAACAACGCCTAAGGCGGCCACAGGAGAAACGCCTTTCAGTTTAGTGTACGGATCAGAAGCAGTAGCACCAGCTGAATTAGCAGTGCCTACCCACAGAGTCCTACACTTTAACACGGAGGCAAATGAGATCGAGCGCAGAACTGACCTCGACTTAGCAGAGGAAAAGAGATGGCTCTCGGAAAAAACACAGGCAAAGATGCGCTTGGCGACCGCTCGGTATTTCAACAGAAAAGTTAGCGCTCGCCAATTTTTCGTGGGGGAGATGGTTATGAGAAGGAATGAATTCACAAGGCTGGACAGTAAAAACAAACTTTCAGCCAAATGGGAAGGACCATACAAAGTAGTAGAGATCGCCGCACCAGGATCCTACTATTTGGAAACCATCGAAGGCGAGAGGTTACCCCGTCCATTTAATTCTGAGCATTTAAGAAGATTTTATGCATAGTTTGTAATCAAACTGATTATGTCAATAAAAGAAAGCCATTCCTTCATAAAGCGCGTCCACTCGAAGCAAGCTGAAGCCAAAAAAGCCCTGACGCCAAAGTCAGGCCTCAAAAGCCCTAGCAACAAAGCTAGGCCAAAAGCCCTAGCAACAAAGCTAGGCCAAAAGCCCTGACGCCAAAGTCAGGCCTCAAAAGCCCTAGCAACAAAGCTAGGCCAAAAGCCCTGACGCCAAAGTCAGGCCTCAAAAGCCCTAGCAACAAAGCTAGGCCAAAAAGCCCTGTCGCCAAAGATAGGCCAAAAGCCCTAGCAACAAAGCTAGGCCAAAAGCCCTGACGCCAAAGTCAGGCCTCAAAAGCCCTAGCAACAAAGCTAGGCCAAAAAGCCCTGTCGCCAAAGACAGGCCAAAAGCCCTAACAACAAAGTTAGGCCAAAAGCCCTAGCAACAAAGCTAGGCCAAAAAGCCCTGTCGCCAAAGACAGGCCAAAAGCCCTAACAACAAAGTTAGGCCAAAAGCCCTAGCAACAAAGCTAGGCCAAAAAGCCCTGTCGCCAAAGACAGGCCAAAAGCCCTAACAACAAAGTTAGGCCAAAAAAGCCTTAGTAACAAAACTAGGCCACAAAAGCCCTAACAACAAAGTTAGGCCTCAAAAAACCTGACGCCAAGAGTCAGGCAAAGCCCTGACGCCAAAGTCAGGCCAAAAGACCTAGCAAAATGTTAGGCAAAATGAAAGCCCTGACGCCAAAGTCAGGCCAAAGAAAGTTTAGGCGATCACTATCGATGATAAAGCCTGACAAATTACAAATCCCTTGTTATTAGGCCAACACCTCAAAGGTTTAAACTTCAAAGAAGGTAATATCTCTTTGAACTTAGAAGTTTACGCTTTTAAGTGTCAAAAGTATTATCCTTAGAAAGTTTAACTTATGATTGGTCTACGGCTTTAAGGGTCGACGACATTACAAAGCAAGAAAAAAGTGGAAAGTAATTATGAGTAAGATATTGGATAGCTAAATATGTTCGAAGTCGATTAAAGGCTCAAGAATATAAAAGCATTCAATAGAAAAACCCAAGTCTTCGACAGATAATTACAAACCAAAAACAGAAAATACAAAAATGGCTATCTAAAAAAGAAAAATACGGTCGCCAAGGAGTTAGGGACTTCAAGCTTTGGGGTTCTCGGGGGCAAAGACGCTCTGCTCGCCTTCGGGGGCAAAAGTACCGGGCTCGCCTTCAGGAGCAGCCTCCCCAGCAACAGAGGGCTGCGAAGGCTGACTCCGCAGGAAGGTCTTCAAGGAGGCAACTTCCCCAAGAGGAAAGTGGGGATCGACCGCCTGGACCTTCTCCACCAGGCCTTGAAGAAATTCGGCAATCGCCGACTTCATCACCTTCAAGGCCTGGTCCTCAAAGTCTTCGGAGGCCTTGAACTCCTCAATCACGGCATGGGGTGAAGGAACCGCTTTCAGCTGATCAGCCAGTCGGTTCTTTTCCCCCTCTAGGGCGACCCCCCTAGCTTCGGCAGCATCCCTCTGGGCCTCCGCGGCGACCCTAAGAGCGTCTGACTCGACCAACTGGGCACGAGCTTCCTTCAACTCGGCCTCCAGGCGAGCACGGACCGCCTCCCCTTCATCAAGGCACTGATGAAGGGCCTCAGCTTCATGAAGGAAGGCTGCAGCATCAGCCTCCCTCTTCTTGACATCAGCAAGGAGGCGCTGCTCCTTCCTGAATTACTCCTCCCGGGCGCCGTCCACCAAGGTGATTGCCATGTCAGCAGTCTTCGGTATTGCTCCAGCTCGACAAGCAGATCAGAGTGCTTGTCGGCGAGCTCGCCGAAAACGCGGCCGAGGATCACCTCTTCCCGAACGAGCTGACAACAAAAGCACAAGGAAAATGTCAAGTCATCAAAATGAAAAGGAATGACAAGGAATAAATAATGGAAAGAGGGCGAGATCATACCAGGGCAACTCGTTCGAAGTGGGTCCGTAAGAACCCATCGATCTGAGGAAGCTCCGTAGGGACAATCGAACGGTCCTTGGGAGGAATTATCCCATCAAGGAGCCGCATGCACATATCCGGGGTACCCCTTCTTGGCAAGGTCCCCACAAGGGACCCAAGGCCTCCGAGAGTCCCCAACCTTAAAAGGCTGGAACAAGCTCGCCATGGAGCAGTACTCCTCGGCGGGAGCCCTCGAGGAGCTGGAAGCAGCAGGCCCCTTCTTTTGGGCCCCAGACTCCTTAGTAGGAGCCGTGGGCACTGAATAGGCGGGAGGCGCCAAAGACAAGGCCTTCTCCTTAGCGGCGGAAGGGCCCTGAAGAGAGGGAGAAGGAGACGCCGTGTCCAAACCCTTCCCTTTGCTGGCAGAAAGGCCCTTAGGAGGGGAAGGAGAAGGATGTTGGTCGACATCAGGGTGCTCTTCACTCCTGACCTTCTTAGAAGGAGGAGGAGGAGGGTCCCGGGCCACGTCCGCCAAGGACTCCACTGCAAAGCAACAAGACAATAAGTCAGGAGTCAGAGAACCGCAGAATGTAAAAACATTAAATCAACAAAAGGCGAGGTAGTACCTGGTTGACGAGGGCCAGTAGTGGCCGAAGGAAGCGTCTCCTCGGGCTTCCTCTTGGTCGAACGCCTAGAAGGAGGAGGGGGAGAGCTTAGCAGCACCTGGTCGGAGGACAATCCCGCCGATCCCTGGTCATCAAAGAGACCTATCAGTTTTTTGCTCTTGCTTACAACCTTCCCTACAAGTAATAAAACAAGGGAAGAGTTAGAAAATTACCCAATCATCAAAGATTGGTGTAGCTTGATGAATGTCCGCCATCTCAAGGGCATTCTCGGTAGTCTCCGCCACTGAGCGGATGGACTTGAACTGAGATGACCGATGCAGCCGATATAAATCGTCGATGGCATTCCGATCACTTCCGGACAATTCTTCGAAGGAGGGAGAAAAATCCTTGTCCGGAGCAAACAATTTCCAAGGTACGCCCCCCTTATACAAGAAGTAAAACTTCTTGTAATTGGAGTTAGTGGCCCGGAAATCATCGATCAGGCGTACATGGACGTTCCAAGCCCATCCTTGAGGGCCTCCCCACTCCGAAAACTTCGGCCAGCGGGATTGGAAGTGGTGAAAGTGGTTAGCCCCTGCTGCCAGCCGGAAGAAGCACCGGAACAGGGCCAGTGAATATACCCATTCCTGGCGTAAGCATAGGAACTTGAAGCCGACCCACATTCTGAGGGCATTCGGGACAAGCTGTGTGGGGTGAATCCCGTAAAACTGACACAAGGTCTGTAAATCCTCACAGAGAGGAAAACGCAACCCAGCATCGATCTGGGCCGCATAAATGTAAACCTCTCCATCGTGAGGAAAATGCAGACCTAGGCCAGGATACCTAGGAGCATCCTCCGCACTGAAGCCACCAAGCGCCACCATGGTCATAAAGTAAGCCGGCTTCAGTTCGTTAGGCTTGATATCTACTCAGAATGATTCAAGTATGGCACAGCAAGTATAAAAACAAAGGAAAACAGAGGATATTGCCAAAATAGAGCAATAAAAGGGCGAAAGTTTACCTTTTGGGGAAAAAATAGGCGTGTTCAGCTCAGGGCCATCTACCACCACTGGGGTGGCCGCAGACCTTCCCACGTCAGGCTGTTTCCCCGCTGAGGAGGGCACAACTTCATCCCTAATGGTCAAGGGAACACCGACATTCTGAGGGGCGCTGGCTTTGTTAGCACCCTTGATGGCCATGTGTTTTATTCGCTGACTTCTGGGGGCCATGGAAATGGTCGAAATGAGAACTGAAGAGGATTGAAAGAGAAAGGAAAGGTTTGCAGCGAAGTTCTGAAAATCTGAAGGAGTGGATAAGCGTAAAAAACAAAATGCAGAAACTGACGTTTCTTATATAAGCCCAAAAAGGAGTAACCGCCACGAGCAAATCGAAGCGACGAAGAGGAATAATTGCACCCTTTTGGAAAAAACCGAAGCAATGTCAGAATTCCAAGAGACAACGGTTGGCTGGTACAGAAAGCTGTCAAGCTACCCTGGGTTTACGGAAAAGTAAATGTCAGGCGTGCCTCAAGTGACCGTTCGATTTCTGGACAACCGTGCAGTTATTAAATGCTAAAATTCCACTAAGGAGACAAGGTGGTCGCCAACGCACTAATAAAGCTTTAGCAGAAATACCTCGGGTAGATAATGATCGCCTAACTAAGAAAGACAGACTTCCATAAGCCTGAGTCACCTCGAGTGATCGCCAAAAGGGAATAAAAGGAAGGATATTCTTTCGGCTTTGAACAGAGAAGGAATTGCTCGCCAAATGAGCTCGAAGTATCTCAAAGGCACTGAACCATTACCAAAGACGTCACTATCTAAAACCCTACCAGGAAATCAAGCTCGACTGAAGGAACTTCAATCAAGCTTCGGGGGCAAATGTTGGGTATCGATAGTGACGGCCCAGTAAGAAAAGGCCTCGAAGGCCCAATAACTATAGAGGGGGTAAACCCATGACATCCGAACCGGATCGGCCCAAGTACAAGCCAAACTTTGCCCACTATCGAGTAATCCAGAATCGAGCCCAAAGTCTATAGAGACGCCAAAGGCTCTCAGACTGCTCGCCATTCTCTACCAAGTCGCGACCTTCCACTGCTCGACATGGGAGTGCTCGCCCCGAAGAGAGCCTTGCCTCTCTCCTCTGGTCCCGCTAAACCGTTAATAACAGAGTGGGCAAGATATCCCGCATATCTCAGTCACATATTCACTAAAGATTAGATTTGGTAACTGCAATATCTCGCAGTAACTGCCATATCCCACGATCCGAATCTTCAGCAACTCAATATACATTAAGATATTCAGTTGCCTTTATACGGTTCTATCTCTCTTACCCTATAAATACCCTTGCTTTACATACGTTTTTACGTTTTGAGTTTTATACACACATATACTCATTTAAGCATCGGAGAGGGACCCAGAGGCACCCCCTCTGTTGCGCTCCCCTACTTGCAGGTTCACCGGAGTTGGAGCTGAAGCGTCATCCCAACCTTGTCTGGCATTCAATTCACTGCCAGATCAGCATTCAGGATTTCACGATCCAACAGTCGGGCCGGTCCTAAACGGGCTTTCGGGAAAAAAGACTGAGACCGAGCCCGACCTTGAAGAGGAAAAAAATGCCCGCTCGGTCTCGGTCCTAGTCGGGCCGGTCTTGTCGGGAATTCGGTCATACAATCTCTTTTGATCACCCCTAATGCCCGGCATGTCTCTGGAATTCTAAGCAAACATTTCTTTACATTATTTTAGTAGGTAGGTCAAGGCATCCCTTTGGTCTTCGTTCAAGGTGGCTCTGACGCGTACTTTCTTTTCTGGACCATCTATATCGACTTCTGTCAGTTATTCCATTGGGGTTGGTCGAGATTTATCCTCACTAGGGGCAGTCTCTGTTTCTATGGCGAGAGACTCCCTATGGTTCTTTTTGTAAAGACAGTTCACATAGCATTGGCGTGAGGATGGTTGATCGCCTACAACATCTCCGATCCCATTCCGTGTAGCGAACTTCATCTTTTGGTGGACTGTGGAGGCCACGATCTTGTTTGGATTGATGGTGGTCCTTCCAAGGATAGCATTATATAAAGGGGTGCGTCAACCATTATGAAGGCGACCAACACCTCTATGCTCTTCCATCATTCACCCAAGGGTGAACAGATGGGAGGATCGTTCTCTGAAATGTGTCATGATAGCTCCGTGTTGTTGCTTTATCTTTTTGTTTATGAGTTCCTCAACTTGACCAAGAGTAAATTGGGATTACTGTTCTCCGGGCGGTGATGCACTCGATGGATTGACAACGTAGGTGACTGTCGATGCTGCTATGGAGGTCGGAGGCATGGATTGATTCAAAGGTTATCTCTTGGTCTTCTTGAGGAGCAGCGGTGTCAGGATGTCTAGTTTCTTCCTCGAACGGGCCCGCAGGACGGGATATTCATGAGGAGCGGGGGCTTGTCTGCGGGCATGACCTAAGATAGTTTCCAGGAGGGATAGAATCTCTACGATGACCTGATTGGTTTCCCCAGCCACTTGGACAGTTTGTCGAACTGGATCATCAGTGGGGGAAGAACTGGAGTCGGTCTTGAATTGTCGATGTGTTACTTTGTAGGTGTCGGTGGGACGACATTGGGAACCAACTCGCTAGCATGTTCTTGCTGATGGAGTGGTGATGCGGCGAATTTAGAGTTGTCCTGGGACTGCTCGTTCACAGTCTTCTTATGACGATTACGGTTAGAGCAAGTCTGCATGACTGTTTGCTTGTTTCTCACAGACGACGACAAATGTTAGGACATGATCTCACATATGCTAACTGCATGCTGATTTGGCAGTGATTTGGATGTCAACTAGTGTTGACCGCAAGCTTTTGCCGGAGCTCTGATGAACCTGCAAGAAGGGGAGTGCAACAGAGGGAGTTCCTCTCGGTCCCACTCCGATGCTTAAATGACTATATTGTGAGTTTGAACTCAAAATGTAATGTAACTTATGTAAAGCAGGATTATTTATAGGGATGGGAGAGTAAACAGTTTTTTGTAACCGAATATATCTATGAATATCGTGTTGTTGTAGATAAGGATAACATATATTACGGTTATCATGTAATATTGTAGTCGCCTTATGTAATCTTTGTAGAAAATATACCCGCGATATACGGTACATAGTGGTTGTATATTCGGTGTCAGTTGTAGGACCCTAGTTGAGAGATTTGACTCTCGTGGTGAGCGCTCCCATGGCGAGCAGTGGGAGACTTTAACCTTGGTCGTTGGCGAACGCTTTGATTCTGGGTTTGGCATTGGACCGCTTTATGGGTTTCAACCAATGTTACCAGAACCGAACCGCTTTATGGGTTCCAACCAGTGTTCCCCAGTTCGGTTGGTCCAACCTCATCGAACGTGGTTCAACGTGCGGTTCACTATTCACACAGAAAAAAATTGAAAAATTCAATTACAAACTACATAGTCTCAAACACACACATAATTACCTCAAACTACATTAGGACAGGATGCTAATTTGGCAGTGATTTGGATGTCAATTAGTGATTACTGCAAGCTTTTATCGGAGCTCCGATGAACCTGCAAGAAGGGGAGCGCAATAGATGGAGTTCTTCTAGGTCCCACTCTGATGCTTAAATGAGTATACTTTGTGTTTGAACTCAAAATGTAATGTAACTTATGTAAAGCATGAGTATTTATAGGGATGGAATGTTGACTTTCATAAATCAAGCACTCAGAAGCAGTAAAATTAGAACTGAAAGCAAAGTGTGATTAAATGTTTTCATTTCAAGAAATCAAACGAACTTGATTTTACTGTTCTGATAGCCTACTATTTAAGGAGATAGAAGAAACCGAAATTATAGAATAGCCCAATTAGTAATTACATAACAAACCCTTAACTAATTATAATTCAGATTGAGTCCCAAATACTTCGTCTTTCTAACCATATACTTCAATATTCCCCCATGAAGTTTGGTTTGCTGAATCTGGGTCTGCAGCATGGGTTAGACAACAATTCTGCACAGTGTTTAACTGATTTCCATACATGAAGTAGCAGCTAGATCTGTTATAGCATAACAACTGATTTCCAACTACAAATGATATGCTCAGACATCTTCAAGCACCCAACTGATTGTGTGATTAACATACTAAACTGAAGATGTAGTTTGAGATTTTTACACGGATAACAGAGAGGTTTGAGCCTTTTTCTTAGCAGTGTGATTGAAAGGTTTGTCCTTCATTTTTTATCCTCAAGAGTGTGATCATGGAGTGTCTTAAGGTTATCTCCATAAGCAATCAAATACTCTGTTTTTGGAGTGAAACCACACCATATGTCACCGACTGTGGTTGGAAGGTTTGACCCTTCATCTTTTAGTCCTCAAGAGTGTGATCAACAAACACTCTGTTTTCGGACACAAGCCACAGCTGACTGCATTATAATTTTGAGCATATATCACACAATCAGTAATATGAACTGAGTCACTTAAAACAGAACATAAAGAATAAAAAGGCAATTGAGACAAATCACAATATTGTTGTCTAAAACAGGATTACTGACCTTCGTGATGTTATGGCAATCAGCCAACTACAGATGCAGTTGTCATCTATCCTCAAGTTGAGACAAAGACATGCGAACACACCTTGAATGAAGAAATACAAGTATATGGAAAACAGAACTTAGCTTTGGATGCTGAGATGAGTACTGGTTGGTTTTGCAACAGAGTCAGAGACGATGTGATCATCAAGATAGCCAACCACCGCATTGGGCTCTTGAATAGATGTGACACCAAATTTTTTTCAGAATGGAATGAACTGCTTCTCCGTGAGTGGTTTTGTTAAGATGTCTACAAGTTCTTCTGCAGTTGGGACAAAGTTGATAAGGACCTGACCTACAACAACGTTTTCCCGAACAAACACATATCTATTTCCACATGTTTCATCTTGGAGTGTTGCACTGGATTTTCAGAAAGAGCAACTGCACTACTATTATCATTCCAAATTATGGGTGTAGAGGCAAGGGTGATATTTAACTCGGTCAATAAGGAGGTAACCCAGAGAACTTCGCAAACAACATTGGCAATGGCTCGATATTCAGCTTCCGTTGATGGTCTAACCACCACCGGTTGCTTCTTTGAGCTCCAAACCACCGGATTTCCATTAAGTAGAAGACAATGCCCCCATATGGATCTACGATCTCAAGCATCACCTCCCCAATCTGCATCTGAATAAGACACTAAAACAACATCATTGCGCAAAACAGAGGTATCAATCTTGAACATTAACCCATGATCAAGCGAACCCTTTAGGTACCGAAGGAATCGGACCACGGCTTTCCAGTGAGATAAGTTAGGATTTATCATAAATTGACTGAGCCTATTGACAGCAAAATGAATATCAGGACGAGTGATACAAAGGTGTTGAAGAGCCCCAATAGTACTTCTATAGAGTAAACCATCAGAAAATTTTTCTTGATCAAGAATCATACCTCACTTGGTCATGAACTTACCTGTCGTCGAAGTGGCAAGAGGGTCAGCACTGGGTTGCCTAGTTTTTGCAAGAAGATCTATGATGTACTTTTTTTGCCCCAAAAGGAGGTAGTTTGCAGTGCGTTGGATTTCCATTCCTAGGAAGTAATTGAGGATCCCAAGATCCTTGAGCTGAAATTCTTTGTTAAGTTTGGCAATGACATCACTTATAATCTCATCGGAGCTCCTAGTGAAGACTATGTCATCTACATAAACAAGAAGAAGCACATAACCTAGATCAAAAAACTTAAGGAAAAGGCAACTATCGGAATTGGAAACTATAAACGACAGAAAATTGAGGAGGAAACACTTCAGTAGTTCGAACCAAGCACGAGGTGCCTGTTTAAGCCCATAAATTGCCTTGTGTAACTAACATACCAGAGCAGTTCCATTTGTGTCCTGAAGCTGAAAACCCGGGGGTTGTGTCATGTGTACGTTCTCAAGCAACTGACCATAAAGGAAGGCATTGTTGATATTGATTTGCCGAAGTGTCCAATGATGAGTTAAAGCAATCGTGAGGATAATGCGCATGGTTTGTGGTTTAACAACTGGGCTAAAGGTGTCTTGAAATTCGAAGCTGGGTTTCTGTGAGAACCCATGAGCTACAAGTCTGGAGTCGATCCACCGAACCATCACCCTTCTTTTTTACTTTAAAAAACCACTTACAACTGATAGGGTGTCGCCCTAGCGGAATAGGAACTAATGACCAGGTGTTGTTGGTAGCAAGGGCATCCAGTTCAGCTCTTACAGCAGACGCCCAGCAGGAATGTGCCATGACTTTGTGAATGCTCACAGGTTCTATGATTGTATCCAAGGGGGCAGAGGATGATGAAGTTGTCAAGGCCTGATTATTCTTAGTTTTGGACCAAGTTTGCATGGAGTAAGTGGAAAGGTGTGAAGCACTAGGCTGAGATTGAAGAAATAAGGTTGAATCATTGGAGCTCAAGGGTATATACCTAATGGTTGATGGTAGGACTGCACAAGTAGAAGCAGAATTACTGATATGTGTATTATGAGGCTGAGTGGATACCTGTGGCTGAGTAGATACCTCTTCAGGGGTGACACCGAGAGGAACAAGACCAAACGAAAGACCTGAACTGGATAGGTTGACATGCACATACCTGACAACAGGTGTTGAGACAGAGAAGATGACACACCTACAGAACCTAAGGTTGGTCCTGAAGTAGGAGAGACACCTGTAGCAATAAAATTTGGTGTTGTGGCAGGGGAGAAACCTGCAAGGAGCAAGGTTGGTGCTGAAACAGGGGAGGAGGACGATGGAATAAAATCATCATGAAGGGGAGGCATAGACTCAGAACGCTGGACTGGGCCCGTGACATGCTAAGAATCAGGTGATTGAGGAGTTGAGGTACCTGCATCATGAAGAAGGGATGAATCATACGGTAAGAAAAAAGGTAGAGATGTTACCGTGTTCTTCACAACTCCAGAGGTAAGAAAGGGACTAGACTTATATGCAAAGGGAAATACGGATTCATGACAGGTAACATGCCGAGAAATATATATTTGACCAGTTGCATCTAAGCATCGATAACCATGATAAGACGAACAATAACCAAGAAAGACACACAGAACATAACGAAAGTCAAGTTTGTGTGTATTGTTGGCTCGGAGATGTGGAAAACATAGGCATCCAAACACACTGAGGAAGAAATAATCGGGTTTCACTTTAAACAAACATTCATGTAGAGAAACATCAGCTAACACACGAGAGGGAAGTCTATTTAGAAGGAACACAGTAGTAAAAGAACGCATCACTCCAATAATGTAAGAGCATGGAGGCTTGAGCCATGAGTGTAAGTCCTAACTCAACAATGTGGCGGTGTTTTCTTTCCACAATACCATTTTGTTGAGATGTATGAGGACAGGTTATCATGTGCTGAGTGTTGAGCTGTTGTAAGTAAGATGATAGGGGTTTAAACTCAGACTCTCCATCTGTTTGGACTGCTTTAAGATAAACACAAAGCTGTTTTTCAGCAGCTTTGTGGAATTGGACAAACGTGTTAGTGGCATCACTCTTGGTCCGAAGAAAATATATCCACGTATACCGGCTATGAACATCAACAATGCTCATATAATATCAGTTTCCATTGGATAAGTAAGGAGCTGGACCCCATAGGTCCACCTCAACAAGTTCAACAGGAGATGCATACGAAGATGTTGATGTATGAAATGGAAGTTTTTTACTTTTACCTATGGCACAAGCAACACAATCTTGAGTGGAAGCCGAAACAACAATTTTATTCAATCGTAAAATGTGAGACAAGAGTTGTGGGGAGGGATGATCTAACCTCATGTGCCACATATTATACTCTAACACTCGATGAGCTGCAAGACAACTAACATCGGAACCTAACTTAGAACTCTTATTTACACAAGACAAGGGAGGTAAAATGCTCTCAATTTTGGCAAGGTCAATGCAGTAAAGATCGTCACGTTCAGCTCCACACAACAACACCTGATGTGAAGAGGCATCTCGAATCACACACGGGGAGGGTGAAATTCGAAATACACATGGTTATCCCTGGTGAACTCCGAAATGGAAACGAGATTTTTAGTGACATTTAGAGCATACAAAATATTATTCAGCATAAGAGACCTATTTGCATTTCCAGTGTTACTAATACCCGAAATATCAAGAAAAGAGTCGTAACCTACTGTGACTTTACCTGATCCATGAAACAGGACTGTATCGACTGCGGATGCAGTGTTCGTGAGGTGGTTTGTGGAACCTGAGTCCGGGTAGCAAGCTGCAGACTGAACAAATGACAGGGAGGGCAGATGTGCTACCTGAATTGGAGGATTCATCGGGGTCGAAGGACCTAAAGCATGAGCCTGAACTGACAACACAGGGGGTCCAGCAGCAGGATGGCTAGGTTGACCTACAGCATATGAAGCTATACCAGGTGTTTGTTGAAAGTAGGAAGGCGATGCAGAGTCTGGATATGCGATGAAGGCCGACATAGGTGGTGCAGAACCAGGAGGAGGAAAATGATGTGGTGATAGGAGAGTAAACTGCATAGGTGAATTCGGATAGAACTGAGGTGGTGTTGAATATGGATTGACAACATTGCAAGGCTGCACATGTTGATGAGCAGATCCATGAGTCACATTCGTATTGGATGGGGCTGCATTACTATGCTCAGACCATGTGTTAGCACAGAGATTAGCACTCATATTCCCACCAGTAGATGTACCATTATTTGGATCAGTCACTCCCACAAAATTGACATTAAGCGTTGAAAGCAACGATAAACAAGATGTCCGATCTTACCACACAGTTGACACTGCGGTTTATTGCCACCAGAGTTTCGACCACGACCACGCCCAATGTATTGTGGAGAGGGTGTCGAATGATGGTGATGTGTCGTAAGATCCATAGGTTGTTTCTGCAGGGTAAGGTTGTTGACACCAGCATTGACATGAGTAAAGTTAGGCACCAAAAACCAGTTGTGTTCAGAGTCGAATGAGTAACAAGGTTAACATTAGGGGGAATATCAAATAAGAGATCCCTTTGCCTTGTTTCAGCATCCAACAGAACCGAACACACAGATGTGATGTCACATGTGTTCCGACTAGCATGTATAAAAGCAGCAACATGATCGAATTGATCATTCACACCATTTAAAATAATGGACATTTGCTGGATTTCTTCTATGGGATGACCACAACTAGCAATACTATCACACGTTGTTTGAATTTCTTTGAGATAGTCACGCATCGGCTGATGAGGAAGCTTACGAATTTTAAGACGATCATACAGACTCATAATACGGGTAGTCGAAGACGAGGAGAACGCTTGATGGAGTTTTTGCCAAATGGAGCATGTTGTCATACATCCAAGGAGACACCTATTGATCGAATGAGAAATCAAAGCAAGAAGCCAAGAGGCAAGGGAACTGTCACGCTGAATGAACTTTGGATACTCGGGATTTTCAACATTGTTACCAGCTGCATCCACAATAAACTGTGGGACAACAATGGTTCCAAAGAGATGAGCCTCAAGGTTTAAACCCCTTACCGTGAGTAAGACATGTTGCTTCTAGGACTGGAAATTCTCGTCTCCAATTAGTAACGAGATTTTCTTACTTGAAAACACAGGTGAGGTATCAACCATGATGGTCGAACAAAACAACAAACCGAATCTTAGAAACATAAGATAAGATACCAAAAACACAACTTTAGTTGAGCCTAAGCATAGATAACATAAAGAAAACAGAGAAGAGCAACCACTACTTCTGATGCATAAATGAATAGAGACCAAAAACAAAGAGAACTGGATTTGGTATTACATCAAACAGTAGTTGAACACCTAGAAACACCAGTTTTCACCCATCTGAATGCAGGGATTAAACCAGCCAACTACATCAGGTGAGGAACTAAGCCATACAACATGGATAGTCAGTGCAGGATTCAAACAAATACGAGGAAGAATCATCAACAAACTTGAACCGAAACTCAAACACAACGTATCGTAAAAACATACTGAAGAACCGAGATAAAAAAATCAGAACACCAATAGAGAAATCAATCGAACAAACCCAGCTTGCTCAGGAACACAATGAGCTCTGATACCATGTTGAATTTCATAAATCAAGCATTCAGAAGCAATAAAATCATAACTGAAAGAATAGGATGATTAAATGTTTTCATTTCAAGAAATCAAACGAACTTGCTTTTACTGTTCAAATAGCCTACTATTTAAGGAGATAGAAGAAACTGAAATTATACAAGAGCCCAACTAGCAATTACATAACAAACCCTTAACTAAATATAATTCAAATTGAGCTCCAAATACTTTGTCTTGCTAACCATATACTTCAATATGGAAGACCAAACCGTTATATATCTATTAATATCGTGTCGTTGTAGGTAACGATAGCAGATATTACGGTTATCACGTAATATTGTAGTCGCCCTATGTAATCATTGTAGAATATGTGCCCGATATATGCGGGACATAGTGGTTGTATATTCGGTGTCTGTTGTGGGACCCTAGTTGAGAGGTTTCACTCTCGTGGCGAACGCTCCCATGGAGAGCAGTGGGAGACTTTTGCCATTGGACCACTTTATGGGTTCAAGACAGTGTTAGCAGAACTGGACCGACCCTCGAACCGCCGAGGGGACCGGTTCGGCAGATCCAACCTGGTCGGACCCGGTTCGACGTGCGGTTCACTATTCACAAACAAACAAACAAAAAATGAAAACACAATTACAAACTACATAGTCTCAAGCATACACATTACTCTCAAACACAATATAACTCAACATAATTACCTCAAACTTTGAACATACATAACACAATAGTCTCAAAATCAAACACAATAGGTCTAAACTTTAAACATAACATCTAAACTGAAGAAGCTGCTCAGTCGAACCGAAGAACTCGGTTTAAATCGAAGAGAACCACCCAAAAAATTTAAACCACCCCCAAAAAACTAGAACCGTAAATCGACCAGGTTTTATAAAACTGGTCGATCCAACCCGGTTCAAACACTATTCATATGCATTTCGGTATTTTAGCTGAACCAAACCGGACAGGGGTCCGGTTTTCTATCGAACCGTTGGTCTCACCGATTTTGATAACACTGGTTTCAGTTTACCCTTAGTGGGGGTCAGACCAGTCTTGAATGATTTGGGTTTTGTCCATATGAGATGATATTGGGCCCTAGAAATCTGATGAACTTTGTTCCGTATTTTTTACAATTTAATGGTTTATTAAATTATATTAAGCATGCGTCCTCATACATTTTTTTAAACATATATTTCTGAAAATAAAAACTATAATCATAAATATCAGATCTTACAATACTTTAATGAATAATTAATAAAATGTACAAACTAATAAACAATAACAAAATAAGATTTGTTTAAATGAACTATTCAAGAACCATAACTTTATTATGTGTATAATATTGAGCATTTAAACCCGACACGATAATTATCGTATGTCATTTTGTTTCTTTTATTGTACAAGTTGTGTCTTAATACATGAACCGAAATATGATGTGAAACATACTTTTCTATAATCTTGTTTGCAATATGGTGTAATTATATGCATGCACAAGTCCGTTTTTTATGGTACGTATTCGTATTTATGCCAGATAAAAATTATCAACCCTAACTAACATGGACCCATGTATTATATATGATTTATTATTCTACTGCAGTACATTTTAGAGGTTGACCAAAGAAGAAAAAAGTAAATTTTGGAGGGAGTAGACTGTTGACTTTAAAGAAGCCGCTGAAGTCACGCCCTTTACCAAACCTGACCTTACTGTGGGGACTAATCGGCCTAAGCATTACCTGCCCAAATGACTAATATTTTTCAAAGTCTTTGAATTTCCATTATCTATATATATTAATTTAGTTGAAATTTCTAAATTATTAATACATAAGAAATTTTAAATAATTAGTTTTTATTGATTCATGTCATCCCCTTATTAGTAATAACTGACGCCACGTGAATATTATAGAATTCATATAAACTTCTTATTTATTCTCAAAATTAAAAAAATATATCATTACATACAATAATCAAAGATATACATATAATTATAGTCAAGAATGTTTGTTTAACCTAATCAGTACCAAATAAAATAAAAAAAACATACATATAAATTTAACTAGAAAAGTAAATTAAACATTTTTTAAAATAATAGATCGGCAAGTGATAAAGTTGTACGGGCAACAACTTTTATGTCTTAACTCTTAACTAAACCACCAATATCTTCCCCCAAAGAACACATGATTAGGAATAGCAAACAACAACTATTGGTTTAAAGGGTCTGTTTCCAGTCTTACACTGTTTAGGATCGAAATTAAGATCAATGTACAAAAAGACCAAATTATTGGTTTCGGTTTATAAAATAGCTCATTTTTATATTATTTTTTCAATTCGGTCACTATAGGTTATAGTTTGGTCGTGGTTTTTTGGAAGTGAATATATATGCACAAAAATAGAATCATGTCACCAAAAGCTGCCCTAGAGAGGACTAAGTTCAGTTACGTTACGCAATTGGTAGGTGCTTGTGTTTGAAAGTAATTAATTACAACATAATATGACTAAAAGAACACAGGGGAATTTACATATTTAACGAGTTGGGGTTTGAGTTTAGTGCATAAAACATGTACTATAGTTTATGGAGTGGTGTATATTTGGTAGCTTCTGCGATCTGATATTACGGAGATTGATCGAAATGGAACATGTTCTTTTATCCACAAAATAATGTATTGGTAATGAGTTGAATATGGAGAGAGTAATAATCCAGAGATATCTCTCATATATATATTAAATGTTTTAAAATAATGACACATAATATTTCGAATCACTTAGTTGTTAATAAGAGTTTTAAGGTACAAACAGACACCATTTTTAACATATATTTTCAATTTGACCCTAACTTGTACTCTATTTGATCAAGTATTAATAATGAAACGATTATTTTGCATATAAAGAGGTCAAATGTATATAATACAAAATAGATCATCATACTTTCATGATATTTTTCACATCCGTAAGAAAATCTTCAAAATTATAGTTTTTTAAACAGTAAAATTCTAAATATTAGAAAAGTATTTATACGTAGATTTGTTTCAAAAAATAATTATAATAAAAACAATATTTAGAATAAAAAAATCACAAAAACAATATTTCGAAATATGGGCATACGCGCTACCCCAATGACGTGTTGCCTCTTTGAACCTTTGTGTTTGCTGTTTTTGGTGTGTTCCACTATGCCAATGACACACCGTGCATTCCTTGGGCGGTGTGTTCATCTGTTGTTGTTTTTCTCGGCGACTCAATATTTAATTAAAAATTAAATTATGTATTTATTAAAAAAATAAAAAAATTATAATAAGTAGATATTTTAATTGCGATTAAAATGATGTAAAAAAATATTAAATTTAGACTTACAGATGGACTATATGCTATACTCTAAGTTGAAATATGAAAGTTTGACTTAAAAAAATATAACTCACACCTTGTGAGTCCAAACTCACACCTTGTGAGTCCAAACTCAACACTGTTAATTACATTAATTCAATTATCTACCTACTCCAAAGTTTTTGGATTTTTTAATTAGATATATATATTTAGTTTTTTAACATAACATCGTTTGTATGTAATTAAATATATGCCCATATTGTTTTAACTTAACCTGACAAGTCGCACCTCAGGGTAACGCGTATGCCCATATTTTGAAATATTGGTTTATATATTTATTTTTCTAAATATTTATTTTATTATAATTACTTTTTGGAAAAAGTCTTATACCTATCATCCCATATATATAGTGTGTTGCACATACAGTAAGATGCAAGCGGCCTCAAACTCATGAGGTAGCTTGTCCCCATTAGTATATATACTAAAATTATTTTAACAGTCACTTATTATCTTCACATGTGACTCAATAGTTAAAATTTATGTTGAAAAATTAGTTATATTTCAAAATTTTAGACAGCTTGGAGAAGAAACAGAAATAACAGAATTGAAGAACAATAACATAAATTTTACTGAATTAACAAGTTACCTTTTTACAATGACCAAGACCTCTATTTATAGTCTAAGAAGATCCTAATGAGAAGATCACAAGATGATGCTAGAATACACAAGAAGATTGCTAGAATACTTAACAAACATACATAGAGATCTCGGCAAACATACTTTTAAACAGCTCAACTATTTCATAACCCCTAACATTCCCTATCCAAGATCTTTCTTTAACACTACTTGTTTGATCTTGATTTGATGTTCTTCTTTTCACTATCTTCATGTTTGTTCAGTTTGTCCAAATATTTTGAAACCCAAGCTACCTCCACTTCATCATTCTCAACCGATTTGAGAACATATGTTAATCTTGACTTCACTTCTCCTGTTCTTCATCATATTTACACACTCCAAAATAAGGATCATATAGATTCATTCTAATACATCCCCAAAGGTTCACAAGTCATAAACCAAACTCAAACAACGATATTGTATTGCTTGACACTTAGAAGATTATCTACTTTCTCAACTTTTCTTCACACCTTACCTTTGACAGTTTCAACATTGTGAGATGTACCTGTGAAAGCAACTTCTTAAGCCTCATGATACACATATACATGACATAGAGTAATCCTTGTACTGATTTAATGTTCTTCTTTTTTATTTTCTTGATTTTTCTTTGTTTTTTTTATTGATCAATGTTTTTTTTTCTTTTTAATGACAGGAAGGGTTGAGCCTTCATCTTTTCATTGAGGTTGGAAGGTTTGAGCATTCATCCTTTCTTTCTCAAACCAGTGAACAAGTATATTTTACGTTGTCTTCTTCATTGATTATTTTTTAAATCAAACCCCAAGAGATGTCATTACATTTTGAATTTGGAACAAGGAACAGAGAATGACTCATTATCAATCAGAGATCGATGAGAATAAGAGAAGAAAACCTTCACCAATACATGATCACAATGAAAACATTCAAAAAAGGATGAAGAAAGCATACAAAAGCAATAATACCAGAGAATCAAACAATACAGATCATTGTTTAACCATTGTGTTATAACACAAACCAAAGGAGAGAAAAGAAAACGAAAGTATATATCACAGTTTTAGGAGAGTGAAAATAGTCCAAGAACACAGAACTAAAGTGTTGATTAGGATAGACCAAACAGGCTGAGAATTTGAAACAGAACACCCAAGCATCATATTATGACAACTACTGAACAGAACATATACTGATTTTGAAATAAAAACATCAATCAACAACCAAACTAGTTACACACCTTCTATTAAACATTGAGACAACTCATCAACCTCTTCAAGAGAATAAACACCAAGTCTTTTGCGAAGAGGAACAATTTTTTTTTTCAGTCAGAGGCTTTGTAAGAATGTCTGCAAACTGGTCATCGGATGGCACAAAATTAACAAGAACATGACCACTACTGACTTTTTCACGTACAAAACTCAAATCAATTTCAACATGTTTCATTTTCGAGTGATGAATAGGATTCTCAGCTAATCCTACGACACTAGTATTATCACACCACACAACAGGAATTGAAGAGTTCTTGAATAAGGGATTTAACCCATAGTACCTCACATATAGCATTAGTTATAGCTCTGTATTCTGCCTCAGCAGAAGAACGAGAAATGACAGGTTGTTTCTTCGAGCTCCATACAATTGGATTTCCATTAAGCAAGAGAAAATGACCTGAGATTGACTTCCTATCTGTTGGATCACTTCCCCAATCTACATCAGCATAGAAGACCAAAGAAACTTCATTAGATGAGACTGAAGGAGCTTGAAACAACAGACCATGACATAATGTGCCTTTGAGGTATTTTAAAACATGTACAAGAGCATGCCAATGACACAAGGTAGGAAATTGAACAAATTGACTTAATTTGTTGACAGCAAAAGCTATATCTGGTCGAGTTGCACATATGTGTTGAAGAGCACCAATTGTACTCCTATATATATCAGTATTAGGACATGGAATGCTATCCTTCTCAGACATCACCTTGGACAAGAAATTTCCTGTCATTGGAGTAGGCATAGAACACGTATCTGTCAAACCTGTTCGATGAAGCAGCTCTGTAATATACTTGTGTTGATTAAGAAGAAGACACTCATCTTTCTCCTGAACATCCATACCCAAGAAATAACTCAAAGTTCCCAAATCTTTCAATCTAAACTCAGAATTAATTTGCCTAATAACTGATTCAACATCATCAGAGTTAGTCCCAGTGACAACAATATCATCTACGTATACTAATAGAAAAACAGAACCTGAACTAGATTACTTTATGAACAAACAATTGTCAGATTTAGAAACAAGAAACATAAGCTGAGAAACATAGGCTCTCGGTGCTTGTTTTAATCCATATAAAGCTTTGTGAAGCGTACACACCAAGACATTTCCAGCTTAGTCACACTGCTGAAATCCAGGAGGTTGTAGCATGAATACTTCTTCAGTGAGGTCACCGTGAAGGAAAGCATTATTAACATCAATCTGTTTGAGTTTCCACTTATTAGTTAGAGCTAAAGAAAGAATAATACGAACTGTAGGAGATTTTACAACACGACTGAAAGTTTCAGAGAAATCAAAACCGGGTTTTTGAGAGAATCCTTTTGCAACCAAACGTGCCTTGTATCGTGCAACAGATCCATCTGAGTTTCTTTTGGTTTTAAATATCCACTTACACCCTACTGGAATGCGTCCTTCAGGAAGAGGAACAATAGACCATGTCTTATTGGTAGATAGAGCTTGTAACTCATCGTGTATAGCCTTAGTCCAATGAGGTGTTTGAAGAGCAATATGAATAGAAGTGGGTTCTAATTCTGTTAATGCAGATATCTGATGAGACTGAGAACTCTTTAAAGCTGACAAAGATTCAGCACTTTCTGCATTCAAAGCTGAAAACTTAACTGCAGGCTGAGAAGCACTCTTAGATCTAGTTAACATGGGATGTATATTGCAAGAAATAGAACACGAATCATTTGATGAACTCTGGCTAGGTGGAACAAATGGAACTAAGTCAGTTCCACCAACATCTGTTACTGGAACAAACCTTGCAGACTCGACTAATTCATTATTTAACGATGGAACATACGTGATAACTTCAGTATTGACAACATGTCTAGACTGATCCTCTGGTGGACTGATTGCTTCAAATGTTGCTTCAGCTGGTTGATTTACATCTTGTTGAGATGGAGAATCATCCAGAGAAGCATTTGTATGAGTAGAAATAGAAGTATTAGGTTCTGACATAGGATATGAAGGAGAAACACACTGATCTGAAGGAAAATTCATTAACCCAAATGGAAAAAAAAAACGGCTCACTGGTGTATGTGTTTTTCGGAGCAGCAGACATCATGAACTTACCATTTCGATCCGCAAATGGATACTCATTTTCATGAAAACGAACATGCCTTGACACATATATTCGACCATTACTACCCAAACATTTATATCCATGTTGCTGAGAACAATATCCGAGAAATACACATGGAGTTGAACGATAATCAAGTTTGTGATTATTGAAAGGTCTCGTAAACGGGAAACACAAACATCCAAAGACTCGAAGTATCGAATAGTCAGGAGCCTTACCAAACAATACCTCATGAGGAGACGCATGATTAAGTACCTGAGTGGGTAATCTGTTGATTAAACAAATAGCAGTATAGAATGAATCACTCCAATATTGGGAAAAGTATGAAAAAAAATGTAACATGTTTGCCAAAAATGGTGGTTGATGGAACTAGTTTTGGAGTGTAGGTAATTGATGTAACACGTTTTCTGTTGTAGGTTTTAGATGGAAACGTTTGTTATTCCGTCTGTTTGCCCGTTAAAAATCAGCATGTGCTAGCCACGTGACATGATTTGTCAGATTTTAATGAATTTTTTTTGTAAATGCCCAACATACCCCTACACCTATTTCCCTCCAAAAGCCTTCTTTGTTCATACACCGAATCAAAGTCCATTCACCTGCGATTTTCAACCCGTCGTTCCCAACCTTTAAACCCTAACTTCGTTTCTTCCATCTGCTGCGACGAGAAGCTGCTGCCGAAAAGACTCGTGAACCCACCCCTCCTCGCAAGATCATGGATTGTTAAGTCACCAGAGAGATTCTCTCCACAATTAACGCGGAAAACTAACAGAAGTTCTCTTTTACAGCAAACAAGATTATCTTTAGTTACGGAGGAAAATAACTACTATATGTAAACGAAAATATACACTGTTAAGGAATTGAAGAAACCTGAGAGGAAGCAAAAGACAATGAAACAAGTATGAGTCCGTGAGTGCATGGTTTTAAATTGTGGAGACTGCCAACTAGGGAGTTCATTTCATAGTCAACTGAGCAAGCAAAACCTTAAGATAATCTCCACTAACCAGAATAATGAATACAGACAGCTAAAGAGTGGAATTACCGGTCATGTTTCCGACTGGTTGCTTCATGGAAGGGCCTTCTAATCCACTTGGGGAAGTTGCCTTCCTTGTTACACAAACTTTCTTGCGATTCTTTTGCAGAGAATCAAAAGGTTGATCTCTGTGTAATTTGGTTCGGGGCAAGACCTGACATTTCCATCCACACTTTATCACATCAGAATCAGTCAAATTTATTTTCCTTTGAAACTTTTTCATGAAGAAACGTGATGTGGATTGAAAACTAATAAAGAAAATTCCAAACCTCATTAGAACTTGGCATTTCCAACAACGAAAACGAAGTATCTCGCGTGCGTCCACCCCCAGACAACAGTTTATATTGTTGCAGTTGGTCCAGAAATGATCTCTCTACTGAACCAATATACAGACAATGCTTCTCATTCGTCCATTCCGCCGAATGACCCTGACATATATGATCATCGTTAATCCAAGCAACAATTCCTTGTGTAATAATCTCAATCTAACTAGACAAACTTTATCAAACGTTTTTTCAGCAGCCACTACCATCCATTAAAGAGCATTAATCTCCACAGCACAACCAATATAAATTACATCCAGGAAACAGACAAATGGATGAATTCGATGACAATCCACAATTCTTAATTTTACGAGCATCAAGTTCTTTCTCTCCAGCCACAGATCTCGGTACCATAAAAGTCAATCGCATCAGTATCGCAGGATTAAAGAGCGTATGGTTCAAGTCAACAGACAATTGAAAAGCTTCTCGTATTGGACTCGAATGTGAATACCGTAGATGCAGCAGTAGCATCGTCCCCAAGGAAGCACCTTGAGGCGCCGACGGTGAAAACAGACTCCATGGATTTAGGCAGAGCCATCTATCTCTCCACGGCTTAGCGATCCGCTTCTTCTTCTTCTGTTGCTTGAATTGAAGGACAGATTTAGGCAGCTTCAGTTTACGGTGGCCTGATGAGGTTCTGTAATGGCGGAGGAAGAGCATGAATATGCAGAAAGCTCCGGCGATGGAAAGGAGGAGGAATGTTGGATTTGATCGATTCATTTCCGCTCGAATCGTCATCAGCCAAATAGAGACGCTCTGAAGCGAGAGAGTGAAGCCTTTGGATTGTCGAGTTTCGTCCCGCTGATTATACATAATGTCATTGACGAGGTGCCGTTGGAGCTCAGTGTCGAAGACAGAGTTATAACTGCTAGATAGGAATACAGGGGCATTTCAGTACTTTCACAATACAAATAAGTCACGTGCAGGGTATGTGCACACTTAACAGATATGTTGGACGGAAACCTAACGACTGCATCAAATACCTACAACATCAAACATGTTACATCAAATAATACAACTGTGTCGCTTTGACAATTTCTGGCAAACATGTTACATTTTTTTCATACTTTTCCCCTCCAATATTGCCTTGGAAGACTAGCTTGGTACATAAGTGTTAATCCCATTTTCACAATGTGTCGATGCTTCCTTTCGATAATCCCGTTTTGTTCTGACGTGTAGGGACATGTAATCCTGTGATCAATACCATGATTAGTGAAGTACAATGATAAAGACTTCAATTCTCCTCCACCATCAGTTTGAACTGATTTCAAAGAACAATTCAATTGCTTTTCCACAAGAGTATGAAATTGAAAAAACTGACTTGCAGCCTCACTTTTCTGATTTAGGAAATAAATCCATGTATAACGAGAGTAGACATCAATAATACTCATGTAGTATTTCTTGCCATTGGAAGTAACTGGGGCAGGTCCCCATAGATCAACCTCAACAAGTTGAAGAGGTTGAGTATATTTGGTAGTTGAGTTTGAGAAAGGCAACTTGATACTCTTTCCCATAGAGCAAACAGTACATAAACCATACGAAGAATAACATTTCATTCCAAAATTTTTGAAAACTGAAGACAACACTTTAGAATAAGCATGACCGAGTCTTTTATGCCATAGACTCGACGTTTCAACAACATTAACCGAATGATCATTCCTAATATCAAGACTAGCAGTTTTATTACATCTAGAAAATTCACGAAAATTTAACTTGTAAAGACCTCCCGCGTCTTCACCCTCCAGAAGCACCTCTCTAGTAACCAAATCACGAACAACGCAATGGTTATGATGAAACTCAAAATACACTCCATTATCCCTGGAAAACTGTGAAACAGACACTAAGTTCCTGGTAATCTCAGGTGTATAAAGAAAATTGTTGAGAAACAGAGATTTTAAAGGAGTGTTTATAACAGAAGTACTGATGTTTGATATGGTTAATTGAGAACCATTACCGACTTGAACTGTACCTGCTCCCTTATATGGTTCGGCTCCCTTAGTTGGCTGGCCATTTGTAATGTGGTTTGTTGCACCAGAATCAGGATACCAGATTTGGTCATTGCGAGCTGATTGAGGAGCAGGAAGCGAGGCAAAATTAACTTGAGGAGTGTACGTCGACTCTTGAGGTGGTGCTGAGGGTATGCCTATGTTTGAGTAGGATGACATAGCATTGCCAGCAGCATATCCAGATGGTCCTGCATTGTAAATAGATGGTATAGTATATGGTAACATAAACGGATAGTGACCATTTGGAGAGGCACTTGGTATGAACGCAGATGAGATGCTGAAACAGAGTTGTAGGAAACAGGAGCAATATTTGTTGAAGTAGTCATGGAAGGAGAGTTCACTAGAAACTGATCTGCAGAGTCATTCCAATCACTCCAAGAGGCTTGACACATGTTTGCGAACATCTGAGCATTTGAATTGTTTGAGGAAGTGACACCATGGAAGTTAACATCAATTCTCTTGTAGCATCGATTGACAAAGTGACCAATCTTCCCGCAGAGTTGACACTGCGGTCTGTTAGTTCCACCTCTTCCTCTTCCTCCAGCTCCTCTACCTCTGTCAAACATAGGAGGACCAGTTTGATTTTGTACACTGTGCTGATTCTGTTGATTAGCAGAACTTGAAGCATTCGCATCCGATTTGTACACAAAATCAGAGTTTTGTGTAGTCTTCTTCGTGAACTCTTCTGCAGTGTGAATCATCGCTTGAGGCATCAACATTGGATCAAAGAGGTGATCACGAGCTCTTGTTTCAGCATCCAGAAGTACAGAAATGATCGAAGCTAAGTCATATGGATTTCTGCTTGCGTGAATCACCGAAACAACATTGTCGAATTAACCTTTTACTCCATCAAGAACTATAGAGATCTGCTGCATTTTATCTATTGGATGACCACAACTAGCTAGGCTATCACATGTAGATTGAATATCAGCAAGATAATCTCTAACCAACTGAGTAATGAGCTTTCTGGTTTTGAGTTTTCCGTATAAACTCATCACTCTCGTTGTTGATGAAGAAGAGAACATTTGATGCAGTTTTGACCACACAACATTAATAGTCATGCATCCTAGCAAATATCTGTTAACCTGAGGACAAATCGACACTAGCAACCAAGATGCTAAGGAGTTATCTCTCTGTTTATACTTCGCATATGCAGGATTGGGCAGATTTTCACCATTCGCATTTGTAATATGAGTAGGCACAGTTTGAACACCATAGAGATGTGATTCTAGATCAAATCCTCTAACACCCAGAAGTACCTGCTGTTTCCATGACTGAAAATTGTCATCTCCAGTCAGCAAGCAAATTTTCTTGTCGAGAAAGCAGGTGGAAAAGCATCCCCCATTTCCGATTCGCCGACAGCAACTTTGATGAATCTTCGATCTTCGTTGCAGAAATCAGATGAACGAAGAGATCACTGGTTATAATCCGCATATTCGATTAGCTCTGATGCCATTTTAGACAGCTTGGAGAAGAAATCTCAGCAAGAAGAAGATGAGATTGATTGCTTAGGACTAAAGCAATCAGATTTTGTTATAACATAAATAGCAGAATTGAAGAACAAGAACAGAGATTTTACTGAATGAACAAGTTACCTTTTTACAATGGCCAAGACCTCTATTTATAGTCTAAGAAGATCCTAATGAGAAGATCACAAGATTATTCTAGAATACTCAAGAAACATACATAGAGATCTCGGCAAACATACTTTTAAACAGCTCAACTATTTCATAACCCCTAACACAAAATGTAATTTCGATTACAAAGAAATTTTATGAGAAAAAATGACTAAAATACATTTCCTCTCATATTCATGTTCTTCATCTTCAAACTCTTCTTTCTCGATTCGAACCTGAAATTTGATTTCAAACTCATATTTGCATATCTGAGTTCAATTCGAACCCACATTTAGATATGAACTCAAATCTACGAATTTTGGTTCAGTTCGAACGCAAATATGTAGATATGGGTTCGAACTGAACTCATATTTGCATTTTTTGGTTCAATTCAAACTCAGATTTGCACAAGTTTGAGTTTGAAACCATATTTGCAACATAAATATGAAGAATAAGATAAAAAAAAAAAAGTAAAATTGTTATTTTAGTGACTATTTAATCACATTTGTGAAACATAAGTAATTTTATATGACAACTTTAATAATAATAATAATAATAATAACATTTTTGAAACGTAAGTGACCGTGTAATTTTATATGACAACTTTAATAATAATAATAATAACATTTTTGAAACGTAAGTGACCGTTTAGCCACAAAAAAAAACGTAAATGATCATTTAGGCACATAGTATCAACATAAGTGACTATTGAGGTAGTTTACTCATATATATTTTTTTGTTTTTTCCTTAATGTTTTCTTATAAAAGTACACTAAATAACAAAAATAATTACACGTTTAGTGTTCAAAATTACATTTAGAGATTTGGTTTCTAGATAGATTATACACGTTGCTCAAAGTTAAAAATCGATATTATGAATTAAACTTTAAAATTATTCAAGTGTAACGGAATTGTGTAATCATTCTAAAAACTTAAAATTGTAATTGTATCTATTTTATTTTATTTTAGTAGGTGGATAATTATTTTTTAAACATAGTGTCGGAGATAAGGTTAGAGTTACTAACGCTACTACCAAGGGTGACCCGTATAATTACATTTCTACATATATATTTTTGTTATAATATTTACTTTTAAAATTTTTATATTAATATTTTTTTTTTTTGGCCGAAAACAAACTTCGTATATTAATCACAAAATTGGGAACCGGGAGGTTCCCGATACAAAGCGGAATCAAAATGTAACAACTGTAAGAGAGGGGATGGGGGCTGGGATACCCACTCACCCGGACACATCCTCTCGAGTGCCCTTTTGGCTACCCAATCCGCACAACAATTCGCGGATCTCGGTATTCTAACCCATGACAGAATCACAACCGACTCTGCCAAGTATAAACTATTTTGAATAATAGTTTCAATCTTCCAAAATCGCCCGAGCCTCCAAGGTGTCGATAGAATGCGACCACTCCGAGGCTTGGGCTCCGGCGACAATCGAGCCCGAATGATCCCGGGCGATAACACCTATACCGCCCCTTCCGTCTCCACTCGACCAAGCAGCGTCCACGTTTATCTTGATCGTTCCCCTCCCCGGTCTTGTCCATCGAGCCTCAGCTCGAGACACCGCGAGCCCTGACTGGATCTGGGCGTGCCCTGTGAGGGTACAGGCTGAGGACGGCCTGGCTAGCTGCAGCACCGAACCAGGAAGACTTCGGTGCTGCAGTGAGCCCTGCCTCCCACACGGCTGAACCAGCAGCTGAACCTGTTCAGAAACGAGAGACCGAACCTGATTTACGACCTTGTACGGGTTAGGACGGGTTCCTTCGAAAGCCATTGTGCACCGGCCCTTTCAAATCAGCCAGTAAGCTGTCAAAGCCGTTTTCCACCTGCAGCTCGCTCCCGACCTCCTCCAAGCTGGATCCGAGCACCTCTTGGCCAACCAAAGGTTGACCGAGCTGCACCCGTCCGACACGTCCACCAGTCCGAACTGTTCATGCCACACCACTCTCGCCCAATCGCACTCCAAGATCAAGTGCTCCACCGTTTCAGCATTGTTACAAAGGGGACAACATACCTGGACATTCATACCTCTACGACAAGGCCCGATCTAATATTTGAAATACAAAATCATATTATAGGGAGGTTTGTTAACAACGAGACTTGCTTATTAGTTCTAATATCGAGAGATTTTTGGCCATATCGAGACACACAGTAAATGCTCGATGTTCCGACATATACCGACGTCCACACGTTGCATGAAATATATATTCTCTTAGTGAGAGTAATCATGTGGACCTTCAATATGTTTATGATTCTTTATTCTTTATTAAACTCAACAATATATAATCTATTATATAATATCTTACCGTGGCAACTTTATATTATATTAATGAATTATGACGATGTATAAACTATAAAGTATGTATGGATTATGGTACTCGAATCATAGCTGTAAGAACATTACGATTTTGAATTATTGTAATAGTTATTTGAATATATTTTATATTTAAAATGGAAGAAAAATATATAAATACTAAGGAGAGTTACCTAATTATACATTTGTTAAATGGGAAATTATTTGACCGTATCTCAGTGGTTCATCCGTCTAGGGTTCTCCATGTGACATTGTTTAATTAATGGAAGTCTTAAATAAACAATTTTTAGGGAAAAGTAGAAAATTGCACCCGAATATTTGCACATGTTGGTAATTGCACCCATAATATTTATTATCACACTCAGATGTTTGTGTTTGTTGGTCATTGAACCTTTCCGTCCATTCTCAAACATTGTCCGTTAAATTACCCTCGCGTGGTTGTCATGTGTCTGACTCATAAATGTATATACCTAAACTACCCTATGCACTTTCTGTTGATAAAGTTTGTGTGTCTCTTCCATTTTTCATTTGTCTTCTCCCTTCGTTCGTTCGGCCTCTGTTTTGTCTACTACAGTGGTTGTGTCTTCTCCGTTCGTAAGATGAGGTATGATAAGTACTGTGAATGTTCTTCCGATTCTTCTTCCCCTTTCGCATCTAACCCGAATATGACCTATGAGGAACCACTGCGCTATTGCGGTCTACAAACCCATGCGAGATCAGTTGGACCATGAAAAATTCCGGTCGTCTGTTATTTTCATGTCCGAGATACCAGGTAATGCTGTCAATTCCTTGAGTTAATTTCGAAGATATGATCGATTAGTGTATTCCGAAAAAATTATTTTTTTTGGAAACCCTAATTTCTTTTTATCAATATGCAGCCATTAAAAAGGGGTTGTGATTTCTTCGCTTAGGCGGATCCACTGATGTGTGTGTATGGAAGGAGAGTCATGACCAAATTTGTGTCAAAGGAATCCAGACTCAACAATCAAATTTCTGTGTTGCGTAGCAGAAATCAGCAACAATTGTGTGTTATAGTGTTCTTACTTTTCGTTGTTGCTGGACTTATGTTTAAGATGTAGCTACGTTTAAAACGTTTGTTGTATAGTGTGTGAGTTATGTGCGTTGTCATTCAGTTGTACTTGATGTTTGTTTAATGAATACTTTGTGGACCCAAAAGTTATGTACGTTGTTATGCAGTTGCACTTGATGTTTGTTGTATAGTGTGTGTTTCCACCCTTATGTTTGGACGAAATTGGTGAAAGCACCCATATGCATCGACATGAAAATCCAACAGAACACACAAACCAACATGTTTAAAGAAAATCAATCCAAACAAAGGTTTACACATTATCCAACAGAACATTCAATACAGATCATGAGACCAACCTATTTAGATAATATCCAACACAAAGATTTAACAAACATAATATCCAACAAAATGAAGTCACTGAACCTAACAAACTAGAAAACATGACCGAACCTAACATCCCACAAAACATTGCGGTCACAACATCCATTTAAACAAAACGGGGTGAAGTATTTTCACCGAGTAGATCTTTGCACAAAACGGGGTGAAGTGCGGGCACCGCGTACCATAGTATTCTTTCTCGTTTTTCCCTTTTTAAGTGTTTGGGGAGATAACACTAATGCACGACAACCTGACAACTATGGGGCACTTGATCTTACTGTCTGAAAATCATCGTCCGATTCTATGTTGATTGGTGCCGACTTCGATGAAGATGGTCGATCAACCTACATAACTAGAAAGGTTGAAGATGCTGTCCATATCTAAATTTATCGTGAATACCCAAATTACATACCTTTGGTTTGCTTCGTCTCACTGACAACTTGACCCTTCTTGTTCTCTTTTGAGGCTCCACATGCGGTTCTGGTGGGTTCTTTTGTGCCTCGTCCATTGGCGATTCTGGTGGGTCCATTTGTGGCTCGGCCATTGGCGGTTCTGGTGGGTCCATTTGTCTGTCATCCATTGGAGTTTGGTAAGTTGTTCCAATTCGTACCTCATATTCTCCTTCACCTGCGTATAGCACCTGCATTCCCCGGGCTGATGTTTTTTCTTCTTAATCTTCTCCAGAACGTTGGACATTAAAACACCTTCGTGAGTATTCGCCTCCTGCCTCCTCATTTGGAAATCGGGCATTAACATTTGTCGCAGAGTTTCCATGAGTGTTATGATTGGTTTATCACGGGCCATGATAATCTTACTGTTCCAACTTTCTGAAAATTTGTTAACTATAAGATCAGTCGTTGATTCTAGATGAAACTCATACCTGCACCATGTCTTTTGGTCAATCTCATTGAGGTATTCCCATGCACTCTTGAAATTCACTTTGAGCCACTCCATGTGCACTTTGTGTGTGTGAAAGTTGTACGCACTGGCGACGGCCCAGAATCTGGATTTTATACCTGCGTCGTTCATATGCTTCGCCAGCATGTTCTGGTGTATGTGCCTAGCACATAATCGGTGGTCACTAAAAGGCAGAATCTCCTCGACTGCTGCTATTAAACCCTATAAACATACATCTACGATTAAAACATACATAGAGGTGTATTTACAAAACACTATTAAACCTATAGTATACATATTTCATGGTAGAACAAAACATGTGGTAGTTATAATTTGTACGAAAATTTCAATCAGGTTGCATGAATGTGCATGAACTAACCTTTTGTCTATCTGACATGATCACCCAGTTCCTGTCATTACCCACATCTTTACTCAACAATTCAAGGAACCAAGTCCATGAACTTCAAGTTTCAGCTTCAACCCATGCGTAAGCAAGTGGAAATGCCCGGTTATCTGCATCTCTGGAAACTGCTGATAATAATTTATCACCATCAACTCCCTTCAAATGGCACCCATCCAAGCCTATAAAGGGTATGCATCCATCTCTGAACCCATCGGCACATGCCTTTAAGCAAACATACATACGTTCAACTTTTGGACAAAGTGGGGATGGGATATGGTCTACTTGTATGAACACATTGTTGTTTGGGTTGTGCAACATAACTGTGCCCGCATAATCACGCAACCTCTCAACCTGCCAAACTCTATCTCCTTCAAGGGCTTTTCGAGCCAACTTGATCCCCTCGCAAATATTCCACCTTTTAACATCAAAGTTGAACCTTTTTTGAATCTCCTCGGTAATAGTCTTACTCTTTATACCTGGTTCGTTCCTTATGAGTTCCATGAATGTATCCGCAATCCACTTCCCACCAATCTTATTTGTGTGGTAAGCTCGTCCACATGTATGTTCTGGGACCAACTTTCTTCTTTGAAATGTTTTCTCTCTGTTCATTTTCGCACCAACCACGACAAATCCACAACCTTGCTTACAAACAACTTCTACACAGTCGGCGTTGACTTCTACACAGTCGGCGTTGTTTTTCTTGCTGAAATCTGGTTCGTAACCCTCCTCAATACTGTGTTCAACGACATGCTTCGTGAATGCATGACCATCTATAAACCGCATCCCTAATTTCAGTTCATCTTTAGGTCTTTGATTGTCTATCGTTTCCGCATTCAGAGACTCATCAAATATTTGGTAAGTCTATGCACTTGTGATGTCGTCTTCAACGTCAGAACCAACGGGTGTAGTTAGGGTATCACTTCGGCATTGACCTTCTCCTACCTCCACTGGTTCAACAACATGAACTTGCCTAGTTAGACAATCTTCAATGTTTCCACCGTATAGTAAATCTTCAAACTCACACTCATTCAATCATATCTGGTGGATACCTGAACTTGCACCAGCCTCATAATCTAGGCCCTTATATTTACTTTTCTTCTTCGCGGAAAGATTAACATCGGGATGTAAATCATCTTCATCATCTTCGTCATTGTCATCTTTACCGGCTTTCCAATTCAGATCGGATATAGCATCCGATAGTGAATATGTCTCCTCTGATGAAGACAACGCGTAGTCTTCTTACATGGGACATTTGCCTTTATCTGCCAAAACTTGACTCTCCAATGCCTTTTCTATCTGTTGCATTGCTTTTAGTCGAATGGCTTCCATAAATGGATCCTTCGCACATACAACACGATCAAAAGGTGTCAACACATACACGGACTAATCCAAACTTCCAGCCTGCCTCTCCAACATTTCAGAAACGTCTTCATTGCTTTTCAACACTTTTAAATCTGTCTTCAAATCACCAGTAGGAGTGATATAGCAAATACACCCACCGGCGACTAATCCGTAATACTCCATGAACACTTCCATTGTCTCATAACTGAGTATATCCCTCCCTAAATTAGTAATTTAGGTTTGTCCAACCCAATTTTCATCAATAAACTGTCCGTTGTGGTGAATCGTCAACATGTAATTTCGATTTTTCCCACTATCCTTGTCCATAACTTACCTAACAAATTCAAAACAAAACCCATCAATATCTACAAATCCAGTCACTCAACTACTGCAGCAATATCTACACGTCAACGCACTCATCAATATCTAAAAAACCCATCAATTCGAAACTTAGAAGCACTCACCTTGCTGCTGAACCGAAACCTGCAGAAACCGAAACCTTGCTGCAGACCTAAACATTGCTTGCTTTATACAGAATCAGAGTCAGGGTACAAAACCGAAACCTTGTTACAGACCGAGCTTCTCTGCAAATTCGATGAAATCGGAGCAATCGGAGGTCTGACTGGAGCCGCAAGGGAGTTTCTTCGTCGGAGTTACTGGGTCACTTCGTCGCAGTCACAAGAATGAGGGAGACATCGGAGTCGGAGCAAAAGGAGGTTTAGGGTTTGAGAAGTTCTCAAATGGGGGAGAGAAGTCGAACAAACTGAATGAAGTATGGAAGAAAGCAATCGGTTTCCAAAGAAGGTGATGGGATGTCAAAAAGGTAAACATGTCTTTCTACATTGCATTCTTTTAAAATAAACGTTCGCACATGATTACCACGTGACACTTAACGGATATAATTAACGTTTGGTCCAATTTCCAACAAATTAAAACATACGAGTGTCATAACATACGCCAAAAAACATATGAGTCCAATTACCAAAAAAAACATTCGGGTGCATTTACCTACTTTTCCCCAATTTTTATTTGTTTCGATGTACTGTTCATCTGATGTGTTATAACTATAAGTTCCTTATTTGCTACTTTCGGTACTTGCATAGTTTAGTTGATAGAACATGTTGCATTGTTTTTATTTAAAGCATTCATTTTCAAAAAATATTACAAAAAAAATTATACATTTGAACCACACTCGAATGAAATGAGCGTGCTTGATCGAACTATCATTAATTATATATGAACTTGTAAATTCATTCATTAATGAAAAAAAATCTGAAAATGGTTCAACATGTTTGCACAAAATTTTAGTTGTACCAACATTTTTTTTTTTTGCGATGATTAATGGTTCAACATATTTGAAAATGATGGTAATTGGTACTTTCGTTAATTCTTTGTTAAAAAATTTCATTAAATATTTACAAAATTAACCGGATATTTTTCTCAACATTACAACTAAACCCTACTACTTCACACTAATGTTACAAACAAGTCCTGACTCTAAAAGCAAGGAGGACATGCCTAGAGATACACCACCTATTGTTTGCGGATGACTCCCTCTTCTTCTTAAGAGGGACCGTAGAAAATGCTCAAGCACTCAAGCAAACGCTAGAGGAGTACTGCGAGGCATCCAGTCAAAAGGTTAATTTCAGTAAGTCCACGGTGTATGGGGGACATGGTTCATTTGGGGGGGGGGGGGGGAAATGAGGGAGTAGCTGAAATTTTTGGGATGACAATGACCTCGGATATGGGAAAGTACCTAGGACTCCCTTCGGTATGGGGAAGATCCAAGGTTGAAGCGCTCAACTTCTTGCAAATGAAGATATCCAACAGAATCAGGGGATGGACCTCCAAACTACTCAACAATGCGGGGAAAGAAGTGTTAATCAAAGTGGTGATAATGGCAATACCAACAAACGCCATGAGTGTCTTTCAACTACCAAAGACGTGGTGCAAGAAGATAAATGCACTAATTGCCCGGTTTTGGTGGGGGCATGCTAATGGCGATAGAGGGGTCCATTGGAAAAAATGGGATATAATGACGCGAGCTAAACATGAAGGTGGTCTCGGCTTCCAGGAGTTGGTGATCTTTAATACGGCGTTGCTAGGGAAGATGGCAACACGACTAATGAACGAGCCGAACGCTTTGTGAGTGAGGGTTCTAAAAGGCATCGACTTCCCATCTTCGAATTTCCTGCAAGCGGCGAAAGGGTGCAGGGCATCCTAGGCTTTGTCGAGTCTACTCGCCGGAAGGGAGGTGATGTGGGAGGCTGGGGTCTGGTCACTGGGGGACGGGCGGACGATTAGGCCGTTTATGGACCCTTGGATACCTGGTCACTACAACACAAGGCTGAGACAGCAGCCGGTTACCGATAGACAGGCGTCAACCATAGCTGCAGAGTGGATCAATCATCGAACTCGTACGTTATACGAAGGAGATGTGAGGGATGCAGTTACAGAGGAGGAAGTGGATGCCATTCTGAGGATCCCCATCCCCATCCAACATCGAAGGGCCGAGATGCGATGGCCCTTCGAGAAGGGGGCCATCTATCGGCCAGGTCGGCCTATCATTTCCTCACGAAGACGGCAGGCAGACGACACACGCTCGAGGACCAGGCTGAACATAGCTTGCTAGGCATACCATGGACAGCGATTTGGCGGGCAAAGGTGCACCCGAATATCAAGATGTTCTCTTGGAAGTTGGCAGGGAAGGCAGTGCCCGTAAGGGACATCCTCGTCCGGAGAGGTATAAATGTATTGTAGGTGTGCCCGATGTGCGACAGAATTGAGACACTAGAACACCTTATTATGGAGTAAGACTGGGTGAAGAAGGTCTGGACGACACTGCTTGGCTTGCACGATGCGGTGGATGGGTGCAGCTCGGTGGAACAGTAGATCGATAAGAGAAGCAAGGAAGGACCAAGCCGCGCAGCACAGGGAAGATCTCGGTGGGACACAACCATAATGGCGTGTTGGATGATATGGAAGGTCAGGTGCGACATGGTGTACCAGGGGACGAGGTCGGACAGACAAGTCGTTGCTGGGAACATGAGGAAGATGTTGGTCGATCATATCCATGCAAACAACTACAGTGCCATACAACAAATATGACTCACCATCCAGCAGCAACAAGTCGGAAGTTCCACTTATTTACCGCAGGTCTGGGAGAGGCTAAGTCCCACATCGATCAAGATTAATTGTGATGCGGCGATGTCGATCGAATCCAGAAGGGGTGGCATAGGCATAATCGTGATGAACAACGTGGGGGAGATAGTGGGAGATGCGGTGCTGTCGGAAATATCGGATAGTGTACCCTACGTAGAAGCCATGGCGGTCCTCGAAGGAGTTAAACTAGTCGTGGCCAAGGGCTGGGACGAGGTGGAAATTGAGACAGACGCCTCCGCGGTGATCAACCATATTAGAGGGAACGAAAAACTTTGACGAATAGAGACAATCATACAAAACTGTCTCCATTTGGCCGGCTCCATTAGAAGTGTTACTTGGAGGCATATTCTGAGGAATGCGAACCAGTGTGCGGACTGGGTCGCGAAGCAAACGCTTGCGGGGATGAGTCATATCGATTGGGTTTCACAACCACCACCCTCGCTTTATGTTCTGTTGTTAAAAGACTATGAGTTGTATTTGAGACCGTTATCAGATTTCTAAGCAATATGAAAACATTTGGCCAAAAATAAAACAAGTCCTGACTCGATTCAAGTCACACTGGGGTCTGAGCTTGGGTCCAAACTCAAACCAGGGACCCCCGATTGGGGCTCAATTGGGCCCCTAATCGCTCTGAACCCAATTGGGTGACCTGGTCTAGGATTGAGCCCCAATCGGGGGTCCTCTGGTCTAAGTCTGAGCCTTGACAAGGTCCCCAAGGTTGGGCGACATGGTCTGGTTTTGGAACTAGGCTAAGGGACACCGGTGTGACTCGAATTAAGTCGAGACTTGTTTGTAGTGTAAGTTTGTAAGATTTAATTATAACATTTAAAAAGGTATTTGATTCAATTTGTAAATATGTAAAATATTTAACCGAGAATTGAGGGAAGTACGAATTACCTCCTCTGTACGACGATGCTTGTTAAGACGAGAAGCACGAGTTGAAGCCATAGGCTCTCTCCGATTTAAGAGCTCGTCTATTGCCGCTATGAATGCAGGGGTAACGATCTCTTGGGCATCATGCACCATTGGGGGTGTTCTTCTTCCTCCTAATGACACTTTATGGGATTGCGCTGGCGTGGGCGGCGCCTGATTCTGTTAAGGTGGTGGTGATCTTGCATTCCCACCTATCGAGGCTGAAGCTCTTGGCAGCGCCGCTCCTAAGTGGTGCTGAAGGCGTGGAATGAAAGTCGAAGGTGTCAGGTGTTGTTGCAAACTGTGAAGTGAACTTCCCTCTTCAAGTTGCTGGTTTTTCTTCGCTCGTGTATTGGTCGGAGCCATGGCAATATTTTGCCTAAGGGTTCCCACAGACGGCGCCAGATGTTGGATCCTTGAAATCTTTCTCCTAGACAGACAGACATCGCTCTCCTCAAGTCGGACCTGCACAGATAGACAGCCTCGGGTTAACCGGTTTTATCCTATCTGAAGCTTAAGTCAGTCTAGGCTTTTGAAGAGATTTTATGTGTGTGTGATAAAATTTCTGAATGTAATAAATGATAATGAATGCCTGTATTTATAGCATTGTCTTAACTCGATGAATAGTGTTACTTTTTTACCGTGGTTAGCCTTTTAACTGAGGTTAAACCACCATCCGGATGGGACAAGGATTTTATTAATAAATATTAGAGATGTCTGATCCCCATTTAATGTTGTCTGAACCCCATATAATGCGGTCTTATCTTGACACCTGAAGGTGACACCTTTGTATAGGCTTACGCTTCTCTAACACTATGGGTGACGCCTTTGGTGCACATCATCTTATGATTTTTATTTAGAAGGTCAGTGATGAATGGTTATTATATATGGCGTCCCTTATAAACCCCATCAGTTTTCTTTAAAAAAATATTAACAAAAGATAATTGACAAATTAAGTAATTAATCCTAAATAATATATATTATTTGTGTTTTTATTCTTTTTTTAAATAGTTCGAAAGGTGTTGTAGCGTGTATTCTCCTCATTTGAGATGAATGTTGATCCAATTACTTAGATAGTGCAAGTAGAGTTAATTTTGCAGTTCATCGATCTGGAATGGGGATTTCAACGGATTTTGTTTTCTTCTGAAATATACCTTAAAATAAAAGTAAAGACCGAAATATCCTCAGTTTTGAAAAAAAAAATATATATCAAAGTATACCTACCCGTGAATGGTGTTCGCGGGTGAATATACTAAAAAAGCGTACTCGTGAATGTCGTTCGCGGGTGCCCTAAAAACCATCATCCGTGAATGTCATTCACGAGTGTAAGTTCTACCCGTGAATGGTATTTGCAAGCTGATGAAAGTTGTGCTGAAACTTTCATTTGTTAGGATATATGTATGATTACATAAGATTAGAGGATTGATCTGCAAATATTAGAAGGACTAAGATGTAATTTTCATTTCTTCTAGTCTATAAATAGATTAGAGTTGTACCGGCCATAACTAACCTGGAGTAATGAATCAAAATTCTTTCTTCACAAGCAGGTAAGTTTCATTTCTGTTTTCATTACATTTCGAGATTCCTATCATGGTATCAGAGCTGTTGCGATTCAGCGATTCAGCGTGATTCCTCTCGTTTTATTCGGTTCTGCAATTCTGTTTGTTCTGGTTCTCTGTTTCTGTGTTTTGTGATTCAATGGAAGAGATATCATCATCCTTCTTCAATAAGAAGGTCTGTCAATTGGAAGGAGAAGAGAACTTTCAATCTTGGAGGCAACAGGTGTTTCTAGCTGTTCGTGGCTATAATCTGGAGTCGCATCTGTATGGAAAGATCACAATTCCGCCTCGAATTCAAGGTCATGTTGGAGATGATGAGCCAAATCCTGAATATCTCAAGTATGCTCAAAAGGATAGCTCTCTTGCGTGATGGATGCTTGCTTCTGTGTCAGCACAGGTAAACAGAGGTCTTATAGGATGTATGTCGGTAGCTTCAATTTGGCAAATATTGCATAGGGACTTCTCTTCATCTTCTACAACTAGGATTATGCACTTGTATGATCGGCTTAAGGTTAGGAAGCTGCCTCAACAGAGCATGCGTAATTACTTGACAGCTATTCAGTCAACCTGTGATAGCTTAGCTAGTTGCGGACATCTGATAGAAGAGATGCAACATATTTCGATTATTCTAAATGGATTTAAAGGACAGTTTGATAGTGTTGTTTCGGTTATTCATGCTAGCAGAAATCCATATGATTTAGCTTCAATAAGTTCTGATCTACTGGATGCAGAGGCTAGACAAGTAAATTTGATATTTGATAGCAATGTCACGACAAATGTGGCTATCAATTCTGCTACTGTTATGAAGTAAAATACTGCTGGAAGTACAACTGATATAGTCACTAGCACATTTGCACCTGTTGCAGCTGTTTCTTCGAATGTGGCTGATACTAGTCTTCAATCTCCAATGGTGTCTAATTCATCATAAAATCAGCACTTCAATTCTGGAAGAGGCAGAGGTCGTGGACAAGGATATGGCAGCAATCGTCCTCAATGTCAGCTGTGAGGGAAGTTTGGACATCTGGTACACCAATGTTATCATCGGTTCATGAAATGTATTTTTATAACGTCAACGCTCACAATTCAAAAAATCTGTTAACTTCTTAGAAAGCAAAGAGATTGTTTCGAAGAAAACAAATCTATATAATTGTAGAAACATTAAAAAGCCACAATTAGAAAACCAATATGATAACTTGAGAACATAATATACAATTATCATTATTATATAAAATTGTAAAGTTATATAAAATAACAGATATAATAATTAAATTAAATTAATTAAAAAAATCAAATAAATAATAAATGAGATTTGTTCTTCCACTCTAATTTAAATTTCAAACTTGATTATATTGTACATATTAATTAGTTATTGCTTCAAATAATATATGCATATTTGACATATTAATTCAATATAAATTCTCTGAGTTGTAGATGAAAGTATAACCTTTATAAATGATCTAAGTCTTTAGATTCACTATTATCTTAATATCCGATAAAGTAAAAATATAATTTCATTTGTTAGCGAGAGTGCATGAGAAAGAATAATGGTATAGTGATAGAGAAATATATAATTATCATCGAGTGAAGCTCGTTAATATGTATGTCTTTAATATATAAGGCCATATGTTCGAGTCTTCGTACATATAGTTTTTAAGTTTTTGAGAAGATATTTGAATGACCAAAATAATCATGATAAACATAAATTAATTGGATTATTAAGGGGTATTTGTGTAAATTTACAGGTGCCGGTTACAAAAACCATATTCCCCTTAATAATATAGATGCATTTTAATTTAGAAAACCATCGAAATAAACAAGCACCCTTTAACTTCATGTATCAACCGTACATAAGGTTAATGTTCAATAAACAATACAACATGTAAACACTTGATTTTGAACATAGGTCAAAATATCGTACGCAAGGAACCGAGCCGAGAAAAATCGAGATAGAAAAACAAAAATAAAAAAGTTGTATATATTTATATAAATTAATGACATAAATTTACCATCCACATGGTCTTCTCACGTTATTCCCCACATGACCAACCCCTCCCAAAAGTGCTTTACAATAAAATAAAAAAATATATTATAAAATAAGAAGCAAATGCTTCTATAAATATGGGGAGCTTCGTGAGGAATTGAGGAGAAAAATGAAGGAGGCTGAAGGGTGCGGTGAGGAAAAGAGTGAGGGAAGAGAGAAAAAAAAATAGAGAGTTAGAGTGAAAACAAATAGAGAGTAAGAGTGAGTGAAAAATATTGATAATTATTAGTCTCGCTTTCTCATACGGTAATGAATTAAGTATATTTTCCTCATATTCAATATTGTATTTGTATTTTCTAATGTGAATGAAATTGAGGTTTTATATACATATATTATATATACGTGATACTGTATATATATATATACATATATATATATATATGTATAATATATGTGATACTATTATATATATATAATATAGGGTTAAATACCAAATAGCTACCCGAACTTTGAATTTTCAAAAATGTCTACCTAAACTTTGACATATGGGGCAAATAGCTACCTCCGTTAAATTTTCCGTTAAATATGGACGGAAAATGACGTGGCAGCACATGATTGATCCATAATTTTAAAAACTATATTATTTTTTTAAAATACTAAAATAATCATAAATATTCTTAAAAGACTAAACAATTATTAGAAAAAATAAGAGTTTTAAATATAATATTTTTATTAAAATTATGAAATAAAAATAAATGATTAGTTTGTTTCTTAATGTTGTTTCATATTTTCAATACAAAATTTATATTACAAACTCTTATTTTTCCTATTAATTTTCTAGTTTTTTTTTTAAAAAAATATGATTTCTTTATTATGTTAAAAAAATAATATAGTTTTTAAAATTACGGACCAATCATGTGGTGACACGTCATTTTCCATCCATATTTAACGGAAAATTTAACGGAGGTGGCGACTCTGGTGGGGATGTATCTGTTTTGAGGGTTAGGCTTTGTCATGTTTACTTTGCCATATTATATTTTGCCCTATCTGTTTTGATCGTTTGCTCATGCTTGCAGTTATAAATTTTGTCAGAAAATGATGTAAATGTAATAATTCAAAAAATATTTAAATTCTCGTTTTGCACACACCACGCTGGTTACCATTACCCGCTTGGACCTAAAGCACATTAAGAGCTTAGGGAGTTTAGTAGGGGAATGTGTCCATAGTGGTTTGGACCATTGGCACGCGTCCAAACAACTCAACTCGATGATCAGAATGAGCCCGTGATCCTCTTTAGGGGGTGAAGTTTCGCTAGTTCAGATGACCTAGAAATTTCATCCATTTAGAACAAAAGCTCCACACCGTGTTTAACATTTACCAGTTTTGTGTGTATTTCCATTTTTGGGTCCAACTAATGTAAATGGGGATTCATACCAAGTATTTGGATGCGAGATTGACCCACAATTCATGAAGAAGATTCAGACCAACTGTTGTGAAGTAGAAGTCAGCCCAACAAATATAGATGGAAGTTCGGCCCATTATGTAAATGTGTTTTATTTTGGCCCTAGATCATGACATGTATATCATTGGGTCTTTTGTATTATATATTTCAGACTTCTGTAAATGTAATACAAACCTTACTAATGAAATTTACATTCTCGCACTTGCATTGAATTTTTCAAAAAAAATGTAAGTTCCGTTCATTCTATCTTGTATCCTTAGGACGTTTCACGCACCATCTTTAGTAAGGATGAAGCAAAAAAAAATCATTGCCCTCACATTAAGGTCATACAACCCCCTACGGTCAAAATTGTCCGAATATGGAAAGCCATGACAAAAGGAATCAGAAATACGTGAACAAGAAGATTGTCGAGGTTCACAAGTTTGTAAAGTACAAAGTCATCTAGGTTCTCCTTGATGCCTTGTTTCAATTAAGGAATATGGAAAATGCGTCTGCGTGATTAACAACAATGGAGCACGTTTATAAGTACCATTCGACACCTGCAATGTGGGGGCACCGTAGCTAATTTGAATGACACCCTTGAATAATTAAGACGAAGGACGAGGCAAATAAAAAGATTTTCAAAATACATATCCTCGACCTTCCTTGCAACCAAGGAACAAGCAACAAATGCACTCAACGAGTTGCGCCGCCATGTGAAATGTCTTAAAGATTAGACTTCGATTGGCCAAATCCTTTAAAAGTTTTTTGAAAAACCCTTTTTTCGTACATGCAATCAAAGTCTACGAACGGAATGAACGAAACATGCAGAATTTTCAAAACTAATCATGGATGGTCAATTGTGTATTCATCCGTTTTACTATGGTATTTTTAATTTGGGTTTACGGGAACCCATGCGACATTCGATGACTTCAGCACCTCAAGAACACGAGGAGAGAATCATCCAGCTATAGCAAACCATGTACGCCATTAGTTCCCACACAGTACAGTCAATAGTCGACATAACCTCCCAGGTCGAGCGCCAGGCAGTCATGAAACCATAGTTTCCCTGACCTCATCTTCCCGAGCAACACTCCCGCCCGTAAGCACCTCATCCATTCATGTCAGGTACTTTTGCCATCCTAACCAAGATCCACCTCCCACATATGACCATCACACACTCGGGAGCTCCGATAAAGAACAAAGCCACTTTTGGGGTTGGGTTTCCATCCTAATTTCAAAGATTACGAAGTCGCCCATGGAAAATGTTTAGTCAAAAGTTCAGGGACATTATTGTTTCCTACCCCTCTCCGTTTCATTCCTAGTCCCACCACAAGTGATACAACCCAATGACGTTGATACTCACGAGGGCTTGTTATACTTATTTTCACTCGGGAGCTCCGATAAAGAACAAAGTCACTTTTGGGGTTGGGTTTCCATCCTAATTTCAAAGATTACGAAGTCGCCCAGGGAAAATGTTTAGTCAAAAGTTCAGGGACATTATTGTTTCCTACCCCTCTCCGTTTCATTCCTAGTCCGACCACAAGTGATACAACCCAATGACGTTGATACTCACGAGGGCTTGTTATACTTATTTTCAACCGGTATCACCATTGTATAACTCAGCTTGATGAAGTTCCCTCATGCATTTTTCCCGTCCACTCGCTAGTGGGAGACCCTTGTCGAATTCGACTCTATACAGATGATCATTCGATGATACCTGTTGGATCGTGAAATCCAAGATGGTGATCTGGCAGTGAATTGAATGCCAGACAAGGTTGGGAAGACGCTTCTGCTCCAACTCCGGTGAACCTGCAGGTAGGGGAGCGCAAAAGAGGGGGTGTCTCTGGGTCCCTCTCCGATGCTTAAATGAGTACATGTGTGTATAAAACTCAAAACGTAAAGAACGTATGTAAAGCAAGGGTATTTATAGGGTAAGAGAGATAGAACCGTATAAGGCAGCTGAATATCTTAGTGTATATTGTGTTGCTGAAGATTCGGATCGTGGGATATGGCAGTTACTGCGAGATATTGCAGCTACCAAATCTATTCTTTAGTGAAATGTGACTGAGATACGCGGGATATCATGGCCACTTCCTTAATAACGGTTTTGTGGGACCAGAGGAGAGAGGCAAGGCTCTCTTCGGGGCGAGCACTCTCATGGCGAGCAGTGAGAGGTCGCGGCCTTAGTGAAGAATGGCGAGCACTCAGGGCGTTCTCAGAGTCCTTGGGCTCGATTCTGGGTCACTCTATGGAGGGCCGAGTTTAACTTGTATTTGGGCCGATCCGGTTCAAATGTCATGGGTTTTACCCCCTCTATGGTTATTGGGCCTTCGAGGCCTTTTCCTTACTGGGCTGTCACTATCGATGCCCAACATTTGCCCCCGAAGCTTGATTGAAGTTTCTTCAGTCGAGCTTTATTTCCTGGTAGGGTTTTAGATAGTGACGTCTCAGGTTCGGTTTTCTTCGTTTCTTGTACTGGTTCATAACCTTTGAGGCATTTTGAGCTCATTTGGCGAGCAGTTTTTCTTCGTTCAAAGCTGAAAAAATATCCTTCCTTTTATTCCCCTTTGGCGATCACTCGAGGTAATCTAGGTTCATGAAAGTCTATTTTTCTTGGTTGGGCGATCACTATTCGCCTGAGGTATTTCTGGTAAAGCCTCTTAGTGCGCTGGCGACCACCTTGTCTCTTTAGTGGACTTTTAGCATTTAATAACTGCACAGTTGTCCAGAAATCGAACGGTCACTTGAGGCACGCCTGACGTTTACTTTTCCGTAAACCTAGGGTAGTCTGACAGCTGTCTGTACCAGCCAACCGTCTGTCTCCCCAAGGTGTCTCTTGGAATTCTGACATTGCTTCGGCTTTTTCCAAAAAGGTGCAATTATTCCTCTGTGTCGCTTTGATTTGCTCGTGTCGGTTACTCCCTTCTTGGTCTATATAAGATACGTCAGTTTCTATATTTTGTTTTTTACGCTTATCCACTCCCTCAGATTTCCAGAGCTTCGTTGCGAACCCTTCTTCTTTCTTTTTCAACCTTCTTCAGCCTTCTTCATCCATTTCCATGGCTCCCCGAAGTCAGAGAGTCAAGCATATGGCTTCCAAGGGTGCTAACAAAGACAACGCTCCTAGGAACGCCAATGCCCCCTTGACCATCAGGGATGACGTCGTGCCCCCCTCAGTGGGGGAACATGCTGGTCTGGGAAGGTCTGCAACCACTCTTGTAGTGGTGGACGGGCCTGAGCTGAACACACTTGTTTTTTCCCCAAAAGGTAAATTTTCGCCCTTTTACTGCTCTGTTTTGGCAATATCCTCTGTTTTCCTTTGTTTTTTATACTTGCTGTGCTATACTTGAACCGTTCTGAGTAGATGTCAAGCCTAACGAATTGAAGCCGGCTTACTTGAAGACCATGGTGGCGCTTGGTGGCTTTAGTGTGGAGGATGATCCTAGGTATCCTGGCTTAGGTCTACACTTCCCTCACGACGGAGAGGTTTACATTTATGCGGCCCAGATCGATGCTGGGTTGCGTTTTCCTCTCTGTGAGGATTTGCAGACATTGTGCCAGTTTTACAGGATTCATCCCACGCAACTTGTTCCTAACGCCCTCAGGATGTGGGTCGGTTTCAAATTTCTGTGCATACGCCAGGAATGGGCGTATTCACTGGTTTTGTTCCGGTGTTTTTTCCGACTGGCAGCTGGGGCGAACCACCTCCATCACTTCCAACCACGTTGGCCGAAGTTTGAAGAGTGGGGAGGCCCTCAAGCATGGAGTTGGAATGCTCATGTCCGTCTGGTTGATGATTTCTGGGCCACCAACTCCAACTATAAGAAGTTTTACTTCTTTTACAAGGGGGGGTGCCCTGGAAATTGTTTACCCCGGACAAGGATTTTCCTCCTTCCTTCGAAGAGCTATCAGGGAGTGATCGGAATGCCATCGACGACCTCTATCGGTTGCATCAATCGTCCCAATTCAAGTCTATTCGCTCGGTGGCGGAAACTACTGAGAACATGCTCGAGATGGCAGGCATTCATCAAGCCACGCCAATCTTTGATGATTGGGTAACTTTCTAACCTTTTTTCTTGTTTTGTCCCTTGTAGGCAAGGTCGTAAGCAAGAGCCAAAAACTGATAGGTCTCTTTGATGACCAGGGCTCGGCGGGATTGTCCTCCGACCAAGCGCTGCTGAACTCTCGTCCTCCTCCCTCTAGGCGTTCGTCCAAGAGGAAGTCTGAGGAGGTGCTTCCCTCGGCCACTGCTGGCCCTCTCCAACTAGGTATGTCGCCTTGCCATTTGTAGATTTAACATTTTCAGACTTTGCAGCTTTTTGGTTTTTGACATTTCGTCTTGTTGTTTTGCAGGGGAGTCCTCGGCTGACGTGGCCCGGGATCCTCCTCCTCCTTCCAAGAAGGTCAGGAGTGAGGAATGCCCAGAAGTCGACCAGCATCCTCCTCCTCCCCATCCTAAGGGCTCTTCCGCCAATAAGGGGAAGGGTCTGGACGTGGTGCCTCCTGCTCCTTCTCCCCAGGGCCCTTCCGCCACCAAGGAGAAGGTTTTGGCCTTAGCGCCTCCCGCTCCTACTGTGACCACGGCTCCCCTTAAGGAGTCTGGGACCCAAAAGAAGGGGTCTGACGCTTCCAGCTCTTCAAGGGCTCCTGCGGAGGAGTATTGCTCCCTGGCAAGCTTATTCCAGCCATTTAAAGCAGCGAACTCTCGGGAACCTTGGGTCCCTTGCGGGGACCTTACGAAGAAGGGGTACCCTCCCCAGAAGAGCCTCCGGGGTAGCCCGGATATGTGTATGCGGCTTCTGGATGGGATAATTCCCCCTATAGACCGCTCGATTGTTCCCACGGAGTTTCATCAGATCGAGGGGTTCCTTCGGTCCCACTTTGAACGAGTAGCTCTAGTAGGATCTCGTTTCTTATTTCGTAGAGTCTTTTCTTTGTTGTTCCCTTTTCGTTTGTTGTCCTGACAACTTTCATTCTATATTTGTTGCCAGTTCGTTCGGGAAGAAGTGATTCTTGGCCGTGTCTTCGGGGAGCTTGCCGACAAGCATTCCAACATGCTTGTCGAGCTGGAACAGTATCGAAGTACGGGGGTCACTCCTGGGCAATTGAGGACCATCAAGACGACTGCGGATGCAGCGATCGCCTTGGCGGACGATACGCGAGAGGAGTACTTCAGGAAGGAGCAGCGCCTCCTTGCCGACGTCAAGAAGAGGGAGGTTGACGCTGCTTCTGCTCTTCAGGACTTTGACGCCCTTCGCCTGTGTTTAGATCAGGGGGAGATCGTCCGAGTTCGCCTAGAGGCTGAGCTAAAGGAAGCTCAAGCGCAAGGGGCAGAATCGGAAGCTCGCAGGGTCGCTGCCGAGGCGCAAAGGGCCGCTGCTGACGCCCAGAGGGAAGCTGCGGAGGCCCAGAGGGCTGCTGCCGAAGCCAGGGGGATCGCCCTGGAGGAGCAGAGGGATCGGCTAACTGCACAGTTGAAAGATGTCCCTTCGCCCCAGAGCGTAGTCGAGGCATTCAAGGCCTCCGAGGATTTTGAAGACTGCGCTCTGAAGGTGATGAAGTCGGTGATTGCCGATTTCCTCCAAGTCCTGGTGGATGAAGTCCAGGCGGTCGATCCCAACTTTCCCATTGGGGAAGTTGAGTCTTTGAAGGTCTTCCTCCGAAGTTGTGCCCTTCAGCCTACCGCTGTTGCTGAAGAGGTTGTTCCAACTACGGCTGAAGAGGTTGCCCCTGAAGGCGAGCCAAGCCTTCCTGCCCCCGAAGGCGAGCAAAGTGCCTCTACCCCTGAAGGCGAGCAAAGCGCCTCTGCCCCCGAGGATCCCAAAGCTTGAAGTCTCCACCTCCTTTATCGACAATATTTGCCCTTTAGATAACTGTTTTCTTTGTAATTTTTGTTTGATTTAAGACTTGGGTTATCCTGTATGCCTTTTTATTCTTGAGCCTTTAATTGACTTCGAACATATTTGGCTATCCAATATCTTAATTGACCTTTCTTGCTGTAATGTCCTCGACTCTTAAAGCCTTAGATTAAGCATAAGTCTATACGAACTTTCTAAGGATAACACTTCTGACACTTAAAAGCATAAACTTCTAAGTTCAAAGAGATATTACCTTCTTTGAAGTTTGAACCTTTGAGGTGTTGGCATAATAACAGGGAATTTGTAATTTTTCAGGCTTTATCATCGATAGTGATCGCCTAAAATTTCTCTGGTCTGAGATTGGCGTCAGGGTTTTTATTTTGCCTAACGTTTTGCTAGGTCTTTTGGCCTGACTTTGGCGTCAGGGCTTTTTTGTTTTGCCTAACTTTATTGATAGGTCTTTTGGCCTGACTTTAGCGTTAGGGCTTTTGGCCTAGCCTTGTTACTAGGGCTTTTTTGGCCTGACTTTGGCGTTAGGGCTTTTTGGCCTATCCTTGGCGATAGGGCTTTTGGCCTAGCTTTGTTGCTAGGGCTTTTGGCCTAACTTTGTTGTTAGGGATTTTTGGCCTAGCTTTGTTGCTAGGGCTTTTGGCCTAGCTTTGTTGCTAGGGCTTTTTGGCCTAGCTTTGTTGCTAGGGCTTTTGGCCTAACTTTGTTGTTAGGGCTTTTTGGCCTAGCTTTGTTGCTAGGGCTTTTGGCCTAGCTTTGTTTCTAGGGCTTTTTGGCCTAACTTTGTTGTTAGGGCTTTTTGGCCTAGCTTTGTTGCTAGGGCTTTTGGCCTATCTTTGGCGATAGGGCTTTTGGCCTGACTTTGGCGTCAGGGCTTTTTGGCTTCGGCTTGCTTCGAGTGGACACGGTTTATGAAGGAATGACTTTCTTTTATTGACATAACAGTTTGATTACAATCTATGTATAAAATCTTCTTAAATGCTCAGAATTAAATGGACGGGGTAACCTCTCGCCTTCGGTTGTTTCCAAATAGTAAGATCCTGGTGCGGCAATCTCTACTACTTTGTACGGTCCTTCCCATTTGGCTGAAAGTATGTTTTTACTGTCCAGCCTTGTGAATTCATTCCTTCTCATAACCACATCCCCCACGAAAAATTGGTGAGCGCTGACTTTTCTGTTGAAATACCGAGCGGTCGCTAGGCACATCTTTGCCTGTGTCTTTTCCGAGAGCCATCTCTTTTCCTCTGCTAAGTCGAGGTCAGTTCTGCGCTCGATCTCATTTGCTTCCGCGTTAAAGTGTAAGACTCTGTGGGTAGGCACTGCTATTTCGGCTGGTGCTACTGCTTCTGATCCGTACACTAAACTGAAAGGCGTTTCTCCTGTGGCCGCCTTAGGCGTCGTTCTGATTGCCCATAACACGTTTTCCAGTTCATTTGCCCAGTTCCCTTTGAATGCTCGAACCCTTTTCTTAAGTCCTGCTAAGACAACCTTGTTGGCTGCTTCAGCTTTCCCATTCATTTGAGGATGATGTACTGAGCTGAAACGATGGTCCACATGATATTCTTCACAGAGCCATTTCAGCTCCTTTCCAACAAATTGCGGACCATTGTCACTGATGAGTATCTTAGGAATGCCAAACCTGGAGAATATGTTGACTTACAAGAACTTGATGACCTGGAATTCTGTTGTCGAAGCTAGAGCTTTCGCCTCTACCCACTTAGTGAAGTAGTCGATTGCCACTATAATGTGAGTACGCTGACCAGTGCTAATGGGAAAAGGACTCAATATATCGATTCCCCATTGAGCGAAAGGCCAGGCACCCGCCATTGGGGATAATAGTGTCGATGGTCGACCCGATCGTTGTGCAAACTGCTGGCAAATCTCACACTTCTGTGTTAATTCGGCTGCATCCTTTCCTAAGGTCGGACAGTAATATCCTAATCTGAATATTTTCCTGGTTAATGATCGAGCACCTTCATGACATGTTGTTGCCCCTTCGTGAGCTTCTCGAAGAACCTTTTCTGTTTCAGGATGAGCAACACACCTCAAGTAAGGTGTCGAGTAGCCTCTTCTGTAGAGTTCCCCATCGATGATTAGATAACTGGCTGTGAGTCTTCTAATCCTCATGGATTCTCCTTCGTCTTCTGGGAGAATTCCTTCTTTTAAATAATTCTGGAATGGGGTCATCCATGTGACCTATCCTTGGATGTTGAAGACCTCTGCTCTGCTTTCCAGGACTGAACATAGAGCTTTCTCCAGAAATTGTACATCCTGGACTGTCGCCCCTCCGAAGGCCAGTTTACTCAAAGAATCTGCCATCTGGTTTTCTTGGCGAGGAATAGACTCAATCGCGAAATTTGGGATTTCCGCGACCAACTTTTTGGCAATGCTGAGATATTTCTTCATCTTTTCTCCCCTTGCCTCATAGGCGCCATTAACCTGATTGACAATAAGCTCTGAGTCACTTTTTACCTTAAGCGCAGTTATTCCCATTCCTTTTGCTAGTCTGAGTCCAGTGATAAGAGCCTCATATTCTGCTTCATTATTGGTCGCCGGTAATGTCAAGGCGATCGCGTACTTCAGAGGCTCGCCCTCAAGAGGAATAAGAATTAAACCTGCCCACGAGCCTTCCTTTGATGAAGACCCATCCGTATAGAGTTCCCAGATTTAATTGCCGTCCGCCGACTGACTTGGCCTGTTTTCTGCTTCTGTTTGACCGTTACTCGTGCTTTCCACTATAAAATCAGCTAGTGTTTGACCTTTGATGGCCGTTTTTGGCGCAAATTTGATCTTGAACTCGCTGAGATCGATCGCCCACTTGACCATTCTTCCTGAATAATCTGGCTTCATCAGGAAGTTTTTGAGAGGTTGATTGGTGAGGACCGTGATGTCGTGCGCATGAAAGTAAGGTCTCAGCTTCCGAGCAGCAATAACTAAGGCATAGAGATACTTCTCAATCTGGACATATTTTATTTCTGCTGAGTTGAACATTTTGCTAATGAAATACACTGGACTCTGAACATTATTTTCCTCCCTTATTAAGACAGCACTGGCTGCCACATCGCTAATACCTAGATAAAGGAAAAGTTGCTCGCCTGGAACGGGCTTTGCCAAAGCTGGGAGTGTTTGGATATGCCTCTTCAAAGACTGGAACGCTTCCTCGCAGTCTGGCGTCCACTCGAACTTGCGGTTGGCCCTCAGGGTTTTGAAGAATGGGAGGAACCTGTCGCTCGCTTTGGAGAGGAAGCGGTTGAGAGCAGCTAGGCGTCCATTCAGGCAGCTATCGTGGGAGATGATATCTGTGCTGATTCCTGGCATGTCGCTCGGCTGCCAGGCGAAGAGCTCTTTAAATTCCTTGAGGAGGGCGGTCATGGCCTCCTTCTGATCCTCTTTCAAGGTGGTCCCAATACGCACCTTTTTGTCTGGACCATCGATCTCGACCTCCTCCAATTCCTCCATAGGTGCTGGCCGAGCCAAGTCCTCGCGGGGGTCGGCCTCTGTTTCGATGGCGAGCGCCTCCCTTTGGTTCTTCCTGCGTAAACAGTTCACATAGCATTGCCGCGAGGAAGGCTGATCTCCTAGCACTTCTCCAATCCTGTTAGGAGTAGGGAACTTCATCTTCTGGTGGACAGTGGAGGCCACAATCTTATTTAGGTTGATCGTGGTCCTCCCTATGATGGCGTTGTAGGATGTAGGTGAGTCGACCACCAGGAAAGTGACCGACACCTTGATGCTTTTCCATCCCTCGCCAAAAATCACTGGCATGGTTATAGCCCCCAGTGCATAAGTTGTTCTTCCCGCAAACCCGATCAGCGGAAAGTCGACCCTTTTCAGGTCGCGTTTGGACTTGCTCATCTTCTCAAAAGCGTCCAGAAATAGGATGTCTGTCGAGCTACCTCCGTCGACCAGAATCCTTGCAACATCACAGCCGTCAATATCTGCCGTAATGACCAGAGCATCGTTGTGGGGAGTGGTGACATGTGCCAAATCATCTTCAGAGAATGAGATGACAATGTTCTCTTCAGGTCGGGGTCGCTTCCCCAACTGAACTGCTGTAGAGATCTGAGTGGCGTAGACTTCCCTGGCGCTTGACCTCTCGCCGCCTGCACAGAATCCTCCTGCAATCAGATTCACTCTCCTCTTGCTTTCAGATGGCTCAACTTGTTCTGCAGGGGCTGGCGAACGATGCCTCTTGGGGGGCGTTCGACTTCGGTCTCGCCCTGCCACAAATTCTTTCAACATTCCCCCCTGAATCAGCCTCTCTATGTCCCGCTTCAAAATTTTGCAGTCATCTGTTTTGTGGCCCTTGCACTTGTGGTATCTGCAGTAGCTCTCGACATCCTTTCCCATGGGTAGCCCACCTCGACGAGGCATCGGTGGCCTCACCAAGGATCTCCTCTCCATCTCGACTAGTACCGCTGAGATCTGCCTATTTAAAGGCGTGAAGTACTCAGGGACCTCTGGATGGCGAGGCGCTGGAAGAGACTCGACTCGGGACTTGCTTTCCTTTCCCTTCTTCTCTTCTTTACCTTCTTCTTACCATTGCGTCGGGGTTCATGGACCACCCTTAGCAAGGTCGTCAGTAGGTTAGCCTCGGTGTTCGCCCGTTCAAGGTCTATGAAACATTTTGCTCTGGATGCCAGCTCCTCCAACGTCTCAATCTCCTTCACGTGATAGCTGTTTCGCATCTTTCTCGAGGCCTTGTTGGCCACATCTAGACCTTTGTAGAAGGCTCGAATGATCTTCCCATCCGAGATTCGGCGATCTAATTCTGTGACGTTCTGATGAAAACGCCCGTAGAAGTTGGACAGCGACTCTCCCGGCTGCTGTTTGACTGAGTCAAGGACGACCACGCTCTTCAGCAACTGGCGCTCGCCCATATATTTCTCTAGGAACTTGCTTCTTAACTCTGCCCAAGTTCCGATTGATCCTGCAGGGAGGCCGAAGAACCAGGACGAAGCCGAACCCGAAAGATTAGATGGAAATAACAAGTGATTGGGATCATTTGACTTACCCATAAGGGAGGCCTCATGTTTGTTGACATGTACGGTGGGATCTCCTCCACCGCTATACTCAGGTATGGCCCGAGCGACCACATCCTTCGGGATTTTGATGGCGACGAGCCCGTCGGTAAAAGGATGAGAGAACTGCTCTTTGAAGGGAGCTACGACTGTCAACTGTCTTTCCTGAAGCCTTTTGTTGAGGAGGTCGTCCATCTGATCCACAGTGCAGTACATAGGCGAGGTTCCAGGTGGAGGAGGACCGGAAGGATTGGCAGTATATGCGGCTGCTGGCTCCTTGGTGTATGCCGGAGGCAGGGACTGCTGACCTGACGTCATCTCCTGAGGCGCAGTGGGACCAGGATTTGCTGCTTCCGAAGGTGAAGGCCCTGTGGCAGCAGGGCGGTGGTTTTCCTTAGGAGCAGAGGAATTGTTTTCTTGAGGAGCAGGGGCTTGGCGGCGCGCCTGTCCTAGGATGGCTTCCAGCAGGGAGACCATCTCTGGGGTTAAATTAATATCCTGCCCAGCGATGTGGACTGTCTGCGGTGCCGGTGCTCCGTTTTTATCAGCAGCGGGGGTCGGTCTTGAATCACCGACATGCTCTCGAGCTGTTCGTAGAGGAACGGCATTGACTCCTGCTCGGCTGGCAGGTTCTTGTTGAAGAGGTGAAGCGGCGGCGGAATCAGAGCTATCTGAGGATCGCTCCCTAGTCTGGTTCTGACGGTTGCTTTGGGATCGAGTTCTCATGGCTGAATTACTCGTTCCCACAGACGGCGCCAAATGTTGGATTGTGAAATCCGGGATGTTGATCTGGCAGTGAATTAAATGCCAGACAAGGTTGGGAAGACGCTTCTGCTCCAACTCCGGTGAACCTGCAGGTAGGGGAGCGCAACAGAGGAGGTGTCTCTGGGTCCCTCTCCGATGCTTAAATGAGTACATGTGTGTATAAAACTCAAAACGTAAAGAACGTATGTAAAGCAAGGGTATTTATAGGGTAAGAGAGATAGAAATTTCATCCATTTAGAACAAAAGCTTCACACCGTGTTTAACATTTACCAGTTTTGTGTGTATTTCCATTTTTGGGTCCAACTAATGTAAATGGGGATTCATACCAAGTATTTGGATGCGAGATTGACCCACAATTCATGAAGAAGATTCAGACCAACTGTTGTGAAGTAGAAGTCAGCCCAACAAATATAGATGGAAGTTCGGCCCATTATGTAAATGTGTTTTATTTTGGCCCTAGATCATGACATGTATATCATTGGGTCTTTTGTATTATATATTTCAGACTTCTGTAAATGTAATACAAACCTTACTAATGAAATTTACATTCTCGCACTTGCATTGAATTTTTCAAAAAAAAATGTAAGTTCTGTTCATTCTATCTTGTATCCTTAGGACGTTTCACGCACCATCTTTGGTAAGGATGAAGCAAAAAAATATCATTGCCCTCACATTAAGGTCATACAACCCCCTACGGTCAAAATTGTCCGAATATGGAAAGCCATGACAAAAGGAATCAGAAATACGTGAACAAGAAGATTGTCGAGGTTCACAAGTTTGTAAAGTACAAAGTCATCTAGGTTCTCCTTGATGCCTTGTCTCAATTATGGAATATGGAAAATGCGTCTGCGTGATTAACAACAATGGAGCACGTTTATAAGTTCCATTCGACACCTGCAATGTGGGGGCACCGTAGCTAATTTGAATGACACCCTTGAACAATTAAGACGAAGGACGAGGCAAATAAAAAGATTTTCAAAATACATATCCTCGACCTTCCTTGCAACCAAGGAACAAGCAACAAATGCACTCAACGAGTTGCGCCGCCATGTGAAATGTCTTAAAGATTAGACTTCGATTGGCCAAATCCTTTAAAAGTTTTTTGAAAAAACCTTTTTTCGTACATGCAATCAAAGTCTACGAACGGAATGAACGAAACATGCATAATTTTCAAACCTAATCATGGATGGTCAATTGTGTATTCATCCGTTTTACTATGGTATTTTTAATTTGGGTTTACGGGAACCCATGCGACATTCGATGACTTCAGCACCTCAAGAACACGAGGAGAGAATCATCCAGCTATAGCAAACCATGTACGCCATTAGTTCCCACACAGTACAGTCAATAGTCGACATAACCTCCCAGGTCGAGCGCCAGGCAGTCATGAAACCATAGTTTCCCTGACCTCATCTTCCCGAGCAACACTCCCGCCCGTAAGCACCTCATCCATTCATGTCAGGTACTTTTGCCATCCTAACCAAGATCCACCTCCCACATATGACCATCACACACTCGGGAGCTCCGATAAAGAACAAAGCCACTTTTGGGGTTGGGTTTCCATCCTAATTTCAAAGATTACGAAGTCGCCCAGGGAAAATGTTTAGTCAAAAGTTCAAGGACATTACTGTTTCCTACCCCTCTCCGTTTCATTCCTAGTCCCACCACAAGTGATACAACCCAATGACGTTGATACTCACGAGGGCTTGTTATACTTATTTTCAACCGGTATCACCATTGTATAACTCAGCTTGATGAAGTTCCCTCATGCATTTTTCCCGTCCACTCGCTAGTGGGAGACCCTTGCCGAATTCGACTCTATACAGATGATCATTCGATGATACCTGTTGGATCATGAAATCCTAGATGCTGATCTGGCAGTGAATTGAATGCCAGACAAGGTTGGGAAGACGCTTCTGCTCCAACTCCGGTGAACCTGCAGGTAGGGGAGCGCAAAAGAGGGGGTGTCTCTGGGTCCCTCTCCGATGCTTAAATGAGTACATGTGTGTATAAAACTCAAAACGTAAAGAACGTATGTAAAGCAAGGGTAAGAGAGATAGAACCGTATAAGGCAGCTGAATATCTTAGTGTATATTGTGTTGCTGAAGATTCGGATCGTGGGATATGGCAGTTACTGCGAGATATTGCAGCTACCAAATCTATTCTTTAGTGAAATGTGACCGAGATACGCGGGATATCATGGCCACTTCCTTAATAACGGTTTTGTGGGACCAGAGGAGAGAGGCAAGGCTCTCTTCGGGGCGAGCACTCTCATGCCGAGCAGTGAGAGGTCGCGGCCTTAGTGAAGAATGGCGAGCACTCAGGGCGTTCTCAGAGTCCTTGGGCTCGATTCTAGGTCACTCTATGGAGGGCCGAGTTTAACTTGTATTTGGGCCGATCCGGTTCAAATGTCATGGGTTTTACCCCTCTATGGTTATTGGGCCTTCGAGGCCTTTTCCTTACTGGGCTGTCACTATCGATACCCAACAATACCCATTTGAGATGCATGAATGTTGAAGAAGTTGAGTGTTTAATGGAATAAATTCATGAAGATTGTTGCGACCCACACTAGAGTGTGCGAGGCTTGGATAAAACACTCCCAACATTGTCACCTTTGTCAAATGCACGCGGACTAAATCCACGCACCATTGCATGATCTCTATCCCATGACTTCCCCATGGCCTTTCTCAATATGGGGCATCGATGTAATCGACATGATTGTTCCAAAGAGGCATGAAGGTCATCGATTCATATTAATGACAATCGATTACTTCACTACGTGTGTAGAGGCTATCACCCTGGCGTCAATAACGACAAAGGCCATTGAATTTTTCATTAGGCGGGACATCATCATGCGTCATGGGATGCCGAAGTCAATCATCACCGGCAATGCCAGAAATCTAAATTGGTTGATGGATTGTGTGGCAAATTTAAGATCAACCATATAAGACTCATCTCCATATCACCCACAAATGAATAGCGCAGTGGAAGTAGTAAATAAATGACTGACACGACAAGCTGCCTTGGGTACTAATGGCATACAGGACTTCTATACAGACTTCAACAGGGGCAACCCCATTCTCCCTTGTTTACGGAACTAAAGTCTTGTTGCCAATTGAAGTAGAATTCTGTCAGCTAGGACCCTCATTGAGGCAGAAATGGACTAGCCAGAGTGGGGAAGATGCAAATACAAGCAATTGAACCTCATCGCTTTATGCCACATGCAATTGTACCGGAAATGTATGGCTCACGAATTTGACAAAATGATGCATCCGAGAGAAATACAAGTGGGCGATATAATTCTCAAAATAATCCTTCAAGTTAATCTAGACCATCGGGGCAAGTTTAGGCCTAAATATGAAAACCTTATGTCGTCAAAGAAATTTTCAGCGGAGGAGCCATGATCATCACTGACATGGACAACAAAAAATTCCTCAGTCCGATCAATATGGACGCAGTAAAAAAATCCTTAAATATCTCCTAATCAGAAAACGAGACTCGAAAAGTGAGAGAAAGTTCTTGCTAAATCGAAAACCCGAAGGGCGGTTTAGGAAAAATTTAGGGAAGAGGGGAATGATTAAAAATCCCTAGAAAGGGAGATCATGACAAAAGAAGAGGAATCAAATCCTTGCTAGGCTGAAAACCCAAAAGGGAAACCTAGACAAAAATTAAGGGAACTGAGAGGTGCGGTAAAAAAAAATATACTGTAGCAAAAGGAAATAAAATTGAGAGATTAAAAAAAATGCTCAAAAGTGGAAGACAACGTTTCCCACAATAACAATAAAGAGAAGCAATGATCGACATTAATTTGAGTTGCTTCGACAACTTGCATGGATATATCTTGTGAACATACCATGAATGACTTTAGGGAACTCTATCAAGAAAAACTCCAAGTCCATTAATGAGAAAACAGGCCGAGAAGTCCGCGCAAACAGTCGAACATCTCGATATGTTTTTATTACCTCCAAAGTAAAATACGAGCTGACGAGTGGATTCTTTAGGTGTTCAACCTCCGCAAGTCATCCTCGACGACCAGAACCTATAGGTGTCTAGCTTTTGGGAGTCACAAGCTGACGATCGGAGTCTTTAGGTGCTCAACCTTCGTAACTCATCCTCAACAACCAGGACCTGTAGATGTCCAGTTTCTGATAATTACAAACCGACGAACGGAGCGTTTAGGTTCTCAACCTCCGCGAGTCATCATCAACAATCAAAACTTGTAGGTGTTCAAATTCTGGGAGTCACATGTCAACGAACAGGGCCTTGAGGTGCTCAACCCCCGTGCGTCATCCTTAACAACGCTGCTGGCCAAACAAATCCTCAACCTTCACCTGAAATTGAATATTATATATTCAACCCTCATATTCAATATTGTATTTGTATTTTCTAATGTGAATGAAATTGAGATTTTACATACATATATTATATATCTATGTAATACTATATATATATATGTATAATATATGTGATATTATATAATATATTATATATATATATATATATATATGTGTGTGATATTATATCTATATGTATAATATATATATATATATATTATGTATATGTGATACTATATATATATATATTTGAAAAAAAAAAAAGTATTTTCAAAACATACTTTGGTCATTCCTGAACTTTGATGATGGTTACAACTCGATCATTGGACTCTAGGTCATTTTGGATTTTATGGAGTGTTATAAACCAAACCAGAAAGGTTTTGGGCTATTTTTGCAAATTTTAAAAATCTTTTCAATATAGCTCGAATTTTCAAATAATTTCTTTTTGGTCCCTAAACTTTTCTGGACATCTCATAACTTCTCAAAGTGTTACAAATTGGTCCAATGTGCTTAATATCTTCAAAATCATTCGTGCATGTTTGACACCTTTAGAATGACTCCAAAGTTACACCACCTTTTTTGTTCGAGCACGGTTGATTTATTCTCTTGTTAATTTTTTTTAAATTAATTCCTAAAATAATGTTTGTAAATGGTTTGTTTAATTTAAAAAAGATGCATTTAATCTTTTTGGCCAAGCATGATCCAAACGGGTAATTCGGGTAAATCAGTGAAAAAGAAATTCAAAAGCAAACTAAAGTATTGAAAGGTCAGATTATGGGCTCGTGAGCCCTTAAGGCGTAATCAAACCCTCAAACTTAATTATCTGGACGTAGACTTTTCTAAGCCCTAGGATGTAAACACCATGTACCCTAATTTTAGAATTCTGATTAGTCTCTAATTAATCGGGGGAGACTCTTTCATTTTTCGGTCGCCAAGACTCGACATTTTGAGCGAACAAAAATTAAAATATTTTTTAAAAGGATCGGGGAAAGTCAGATCAGACGTCCGACACTACCATGTTAGAAGCATATATATATATAAGAAGGATATAATATGATCAATGCCCCCTAAAGTTTACGCCGATTTTAATTTTTCCCCTTAAAGTTTAAAATTTAAATTTTAAATTTTAGTCCTAATGTTTGGACCCGATGAAAAATCCTCCCTTTCCGTTAGTTGGTCATTTATTATGGACGAAAGTTACATCCTGTGCGGCTAACGTGGTACTTTGAATGCCTGAGTTGATGAAATTGCCATATCTTCAGTTCATACATCCCCACGTGATTGGACAAACAAGAAAGCCACTACTTCATCTGCAACTGTTCGATTTAGGGTTCTTATGCGCCACAATAAGAAATCATCTCGTAATTTAGATTCAGAACTGCTACTGAGCTCAGTAATCATCTTTTGACCGAAGACTCGCCGTTTTTTGTACAAAGAAGAACACAACAATGAGACACTTTCTTCTCCGTTTCCTCTTTGAAAGTATCTCTCTCTATATATATATATATATACCAGGTCCAATACACTGCCACCAACAAAACATCTCTTCAGTTCTATCAACAGAATAAGAAGACAAACAGTGAATCGAAGCTAAAGATTGCAACTTTGGTTTCAGATCGGTCAGATTCATCGTTAAGTTCGTAACTTTACGACATTTGAGATTGGGGTTTTGGTGGGATCAGTGAGGAAGAGTCAGTTCTTTAAAAATGGCTATACACTCGTCGGAGACGATTTTGCCCGACAGACTAACAACTGTGGGAGTTGGTGTTCAGGCAGCGTTCGCGACATGTGGAGCCAGCAGGACGTGTTCCAGCGTAGTGCAAGGCAGGTCAACGACCGGGAGGACGACGAGGAGGAGCTTCGGTGGTCTGCCATCGAGCGACTCCGAACGTACGACCGAATGCGGAGGGGGGGTGTTGACTCAGGTAAGGATCAACGCCAAGATTGTCCACGACAAGATTGATGTCACCAAGCTCAGACCTCAGTAGAAGAAGGTACTCATGGAGAACATTCTCAAAGTTGTGGAGGACGACAACGAGAAGCTGCCCCGTCGGCTCAGGAAGAAGAAGAAGAAGAAGAAGAAGAAGAAGAAGAAGAAGAAGAAGACATGCAGACCTTGTAACAGAGAATGTCGCGGAGGAAGAAGAATGGTGTTTGTAATGGAGGGTGATTTTGTCATTTCAAAATGTAAAAAAATCATGTGTCAAACACATGATGGGTTCTTTTGAACTAAATGACAATTGGACGGAAAGGGAGAATTTTTCATTCGTTTCAAACATTAAAACTAAAATTTTAAAGAGTAAGGGAAAATTTTTAAATCAACGTAAACTTTAGGGGCAATTTCGTATTTTACCCATAAAAAAAACATGCACTCCCGTATTATTTTCAGCTCCATACTTCCAACCTAGTGATTCTCAATAGTTTTAACTAGAGCTTATGCAGAAACATACTTACATATATACCTTTCCAATATTACTTTTTTTTAAAAAAAGAGTAGAGCTGTTTTTGTTTTTATGTGAGAAGGGGATAAAACAACGACAGAGACAATAATATTAATGTTGTTACATGTTTGGTGTGTAGAATATATCTTTTATATATCCATAGGATTACACATCACAGCTAGCTAAGCTAGTCCATCACTTTGACCAAAAAAATAATATGCTAAGCTAGTCCATCCACCTAATCCACATTTCCGTTTGTAGTTAAAGGCGTCGACAGGAAGTAAAACTCCTACTTTTTCCTCCATTATGAAACTTTGATTACATCAAATTAGAATTAGAGTAAAAATTGGAAACAAATATTTATAAATATTATAGATACTGTAGGGAAAAATATCTAGTCAAAATATTTGTATGGTAAAAGATATATATATAGGGTTATATATATAGGGTTATATATATAATATTTATAAATATAGTTGAATGTACCCTAAACCCTAAGTGTGAGCAATGCTAGGAAAGATAGAGAAGTTTGATTCGAAACAAATTTTACAATTGGAGATTCAATCGTAAAGTTAACATGTCGTCCACATATGTATTAAGGTTTGGTTACATGTAATTATTTACGATACATCTCATTATTATTCACACAATTCATAGAATTTTATTAATTTGTTATAATTTATCTATTATTAGTTTCAATTATAAGTCGAACTATCGATCAATTCGTGCGTTTTCCCCTCTTCCTTTTCTTATAAATGAAGTAACAATTAATTAATTAATATACCCAAATCACAGCTGTAGCCACTATTGCTTCTATTTCGGCCACATACTTAATTCAGTACGACATTACTCAATTAGGGAAAATGAGCCACAAAACGACTGGGGTTTAAGTCGTCGAAGACCCTATCCATCTTCCCCAACAACTCTCTTATCGTATAACCATTTTAGGACCCACGATGTGGACTCTAACCCTAACATGCACGATTCATCGTGAATGTGATCAACTTAATTAATTACTCGAATTACATTAAAAATGTTTTTTGTAAAACTCTCGAATTACATTAAAATGAAATACGATCTAAGCAGCAACTTCGTAAAGACATTAACGTTATACCATCAAATTTATCAGCTCATGGTGTCTATCTTGGAAAAATGTCCCGTGTAGGAGTGTCACTCATAACCCATGAACTATGGGGCGTGTTTGGTTGGAGTAAGTAACTATCATCACGATGAGGGTTGAGTCAAGTGTGAAAGGTTAACCTTCGGATCAACTAACAACATTAGGAATCTATATAATTTTATAAAATATACGACATATTTTACAGTGATAAAAATACTAGGAGTTAATATGCAATGTGTACAAAAATATGGAAAAATTTATTTGCAGACCATTGATTACTTTATATAAACAATTTTTGTTGAAAGACTAAATTACCCTAATAGGTTTTGTACATATTTGCCCTACTAATTTGGAGGAAAATAATTATCAATTCGACTCAATATTTTCGTAGTTACCAAACTACAATAGTAAAAATTTTATGGTTTTGGCAAGTTTTGTACCCTATACCTCTTACTTAAAAGCTAAAAGTTTTTACCACTACACTACTAATTACAATTGTTTTTTTCTACACTTCAAATATATTTATTGAAGCAATTTTCAATTTTGACCAAATTTTATGATCGGTGTGAAAATTGAAATTTAACATCATATGTCGTTACAATTCTAATTTAATTATATACATAGTCTTTCTGAATTTTTTAGCGGTTGAAAAACTATTTTCAAAATGAGTATTCTGGTAGCCTATAAATACTAAATTTAGAATATTACTTATTTTTCAACTATTCCAAAAAATTAATACAGTAGATACATAATTAAATTAAAACTAACATTAAATAAACAACGTTGAATAAATGTTTATTACTAAAGAAAATCAATAAATAAACATGAGATGTTTAATACAATAATATGAGAGTTGTTGACTTGTTACAATAACTATATTTATATATAAGAAATTAATTAAAATTAATAGTGTGGTGGTAAAACTTTTAGCTTTTAAGTAATAGGTTTATGGTTCAAAAGTTACCGAAATCATAAAATTTTCACTATTGTACTTTGGTAACTATGCAAATATGAGGTCTATTTGATATTTAATTAACTTAAAATTAGTAAAGGCAAATATGTAAAACACTTTTAAGGCATTTTAGTCTTTCACAAAAACGATATAAAGTAATCGGGTAAGCAAATAGAGTTTTCCCAACACTAATTCATAATTATACAAATTAACTTTATATATATTGCATGTTAATTCATTATATTTTCATTACAAATAATAATTTCTATTAGAAAGCCACGGTGCACCGCGCGTCAACCTGGACCCACGATGTAATGGTATTATGCTTGAGTAGAAACCAATGTTTTCACACTCACGATGTGAATTTTGCAAACGATATCTATCCCGCGGTGTAGGACTGGCAATTGGGCGAAGCCAACCTGCCCCGCACCTTGACATCCCTATCTACTAAGGTTTAGGGTTTGCTTCTTCTCATCATTATAATTTCATAAAAATCTTAATTCCCCACTTTATAAATTCAAAAGCACTGTTGGTAGATCGGTCAACCCTAGATGGGTGTGGGTCTGGGGGAGGTTGAACATATATCATCTGCCTTAATTGACTGCACTAAATATATTTGTAATTATGGAGAAGTAGCATCCTATAATTAAGACTAAAACTCAGCTAACTCTATGAAATCATTCACTAATCAATGCTTAATTATTCTAATTAAAAACACTACAGGAGAGCATGAAGTTAAGGACTAAAAGTAGAATAGTTAACAACTCATTTTTTGAGCCGTTAATTTTAGACGCCTCAATAAAATTGAGCCGACATATTAAGTGTCCTCATATTTTTAAAAAAATATATACCTAATTTTAAGTTTTTTGGAGGTTCTCCGGCGGCGGTTCTTCAACCACCGTCCAGCATACAGCGTCTCTTTGAGTCTTCTTCAGCCCAACCAGCCATGCCACCGACGAGTCTTCTTCAACCCTAGCCGTTCCATTCATTGTCCACTTGATCTCTGGCACAATTGTAGAAATTCAACTACCAGATGATGTTCAAGCTTGAACAACATAGTACCATGTTAACTAACAGAAGAACCACAATGAAGTGACTCAAACTTTTGAATTCTTCCAGGTAACCAAACATTTCCTCAAACATAACTCTCTAACTCTAAGCTGCTACATCGAATCTTCAAGCTCATTTAACTCCTGCTTCTTCCTCTTCATCTCGACTTCGTATTTCTTCTCCTACTTCGACCCAATGATTGAATCTTTCTTCGTTCAATTGGAGAAATCTCACGGCAATCGGATCAAGTAATTTGAACAAGAAGAAAAAAAAATACTACTTTGTAGCTGATTTCGACGTGATGCATGACGTAGAAGCCAAGAACGCCACCGAGGATTGTTTCAGTGATGATTCGTACGTATCTGCGCCGCGCTGAAGCAACAATTCCCTCCATTTTTTACTCGAATGTCATCTGGACCACCACCCCATTGAACACCTTGCAAGCTTCTGAGCCATGCCCAATATCCTCATGCTCCGCCCCGCTTACGACAATGAAACTACCGGAGTGTACAAAATTTCCCAAGAGGATGGTGTTGCCAAGCGTGGTGTCGTTTGTGTCATGGGAGTTGTTGGAGGACCAGACCGACGAGTACAAGGAAACTGTCCTGCCTGTTGATGTCACCTCTCCCAATTGGACGGGAACTGAGGAACAGAGTCCGAGCTCCCAAGGGATTCCAGCCAAAGTTTGAACATGGGAGTTGTGGAGTCTTTTTCGTCGGTGGTTTCGGTCGTGGAGTGTGAAACAAAAGGAAAGAATTTTGAAAAAAGAAAGGGTGAGCAGGAAATAAAAAGTTTTGAATTTTATTTTTTACGGCTCAAAATTATTGAGCCGTTAAAAATAATTTTGATTAAAAAAATTATTTTGAATGACGACTCAATACTATTGAGCCGTAAAAAAATATTTTTGATTAAAAAATTTGTTTTGAATGACGACTCAATAATATTGAGCCATCAATTTTTTTTATTAAAACAAATTATTTTGAATGACGGCTCAATAGTATTCGAATCATCATAAATAATTTTGATAAAAAAAATTATTTTGAATGACGGTCCAATAATATTGAGTCGTCAAAAATAATTTTGATTAAAAAATATTTTCAATGACGCCTCAATAATATTCGAGCCGTCATAAGTAATTTTGATAAAATAAAATTATTTTGAAGGATGACTCTACATTATTAGAGTCGTTACAAATAATTTTAATTAAAAAAATTAGTTTTTGCGGCTCAATACAAAAATGAGTCGTAAAATAATAAACATGACGATTCTAAAATTTGGATAAGTAATTCAATAATGAACAATTCAACGACCATTGAGTCGTTAATAATTATAAAAATAAAATTTTCACACGTCAATCATGGTCGAGTAGTTCAATTTGGCCCTTTAAGACTAACTTCTTCCGCAGTGAAAACTCTTAAACAAAGAGAATAATAAATAAATCCTACTAATTAGTTTCGTACGGATCTATGGTGTGATGGGTTCAATATCAATATATATAAAACCATGCAGTTAAATCATAAGAAACCCCTACACACTGTATCTTGATTGGATGGTCAATTGAGAAATTGAAAACATGGAGCAACCAATTAAACTAGCGAAAACATGCATCATGTTATCTCTCTCTCGACGATACTGAAAAAAGGTAGCTTCTTACCGAAAAAAATAACATTACGATGAAATGAAATATCTCCACTTTGTCGTCTCGATTTTTTTTCATCTTTTCAGTCGATAGAATTTGCTGCAAAAGTTGACACAGCTCATTAATTGGTTCACAACCACATGCCACGACCTTCATTATTGACAAACTTCACATGATGTTTTCCAATTGAAAAATGGAGTCATATTTGCACGTTCCTTGCACAATTACATATACATTATTATAGTTGTATAAACATGATATACATGCATTGCAATTCTCTAAACTCAATCTATGCATCAACCCTTTGAGCAATACAATTGTCAACAAAGCAGATACAATGTCAACAAAGTGACATCCTTTACCAGTCAAAAGGTGCAGCAGTAGAGTACCAGATTGTCAAACATAGAGCACAATATTGTCAAATGTAATAATTAGTTGTTACAGTAGAAAGTTATTGTAATCTCTATAATAGACAATGTTGTACTGGAATGAAAATTGAAATTGAACGAATATCATCAAATATCAGTGTTTCTATCCTTCTACTCCATATTCAACATGGTATCAGAGCAGGTCTATCCTGACTAAATCGTTTCATCATAAACCGGATTCGCCATGTCTACACCAGATACAAGCAAATCCGAAATCATAGAAGGGCCGGATGATTTAGCCACAACACTTCTCAGATTTTTGAGAAGTGGTATGGAAAACTCAGCCAAGACAACCAGCAACCAGCAACATCAAAATTCATCAGAAAACTTAACTGCGGCGGTTAAGTTAAATGATTCCAATTACCCACTATGGGCAATTGTCATGAAGGCAGCAATTGGAGGGCGGCGACGACTCAGCCACATTACCGGGGTGCCATTACCACCAACCCCAACCGAGCCAACATATCCAGAATGGGAGGAACGTGACTTATGTGTTTTCTCCTGGATTATACAAAATATAGAACCAGAGTTAATCGGGAATGTTGCAGCATACCCGAGTGCAAGAGCACTATGGAGTGCCCTGGAAACAACTTACGGTGTAGGAGGGGATGCTCTGCAGATATACGACCTCCATGTCAAGGCAAGTGAACTAAGACAAGGTGAATTGTCTTTGGAACGCTATTTCAATACCCTGCAAGGAATTTGGCAAGCAATAGATCGACAACATCCGAATCCAATGAAGCATGAAGAGGATATCACGATATACAACAAAGAACGTCAAGAAACTCGTCTATTCCAGTTTCTAGCCGGACTTAATATCAGGTATGAAACAATAAGGCGAGATATACTCAAGGAGGAGCCACTACCTTCTGTCGAACGAGCATACGCGCAGGTCCGAAGGGAGGCAACCCGAACCGGCATCCTCAACCAATCAAACGAACCAACCATTGGAAGTGGGCTCACGGCAAGGGCTAGAACCACGGCTGGACCTGGAAACGGGAAAACTCTAAGCAAAGCAGATCGTGAAAAACTTTCGGAGGAGAAAAACAAACTTCGATGCTCTCATTGTGGACAGAACAGGCACACAAAAAACGAGTGCTTCAAATTAGTCGGATATCCCGAGTGGTGGGATGAAAAAAAACGAACCGGAAAAGCGAAAGTCGTCACCGTGGGAGCCTCCGGTGCGGGTAACCTCGCGGCCATCAGCGACAATCGGTGGAACCAAGCCACCAACGAAGGTGTGGCCATGATCGGAGGAATGGATGAATCGCGACCTGGGCAAGAAGAGGTACCGATGTTCCACCAAGGTGTTGGAAGAAGTTACGTGGTTGAATCCATAGGCCACGGACACGCTGTCGAACGGGATGTTGGAGGTGCTCCTTTTAATCACGATCGAACAATTGGTGGAGATGGAGATGTCACGATCGGCTTGAATGACAGACAGTCGGTTGTGTCGAGTGGAGCTCCTGCGGCTCGAGCTGGTCCCTATGGTGGGAGACACGACGCGGGACCTGGAGGAGCTCGAGGTGGCGCGGGCCCTGGAGGAGCTCGAGGTGGCGCGGGCCCTAGACAAGCTGAAGGTGGCAGACATGCTTTCGGCATGTTTTTGGCTGGTGGAGGTAGCCTTTCCACTGGTGGTGGCCGACAGGATGGAGCGGCGCCGGGTGTTGGAGCTGCTGGACTGGGTCCCTCGCCTGGTGGAGCTGCTGGAACGGCGCCAGCTTGGAGTGGAGGAAGCCTTTCCACTGGTGGTGGCCGACAGGATGGAGCGGCGCCGGGTGTTGGAGCTGCTGGACTGGGTCCCTCGCCTGGTGGAGCTGCTGGAACGGCGCCAGCTTGGAGTGGAGGTGGCCGACAGTGGAAAGGCACTGTGGCGGGTCCCTCGCATGCAGGTGGAGCTGCGGCGCATGCAGGTAGAGCTGCGGCTGGTGGAAGACAAGAGGCCGCCTCGGATGCTGTCGTGGGCTCCTTCGGTGCGCAGGTGGACCCCTCCGATGCTGGCGTGGGCTCGACTGGTGGCAGACATGGAGTCGGGTCGACTGGCGTGGGCTCCTTCGGCGGTGCGAAGCAGGAGTCGGGTCGTCTGGTATTCGACCGAACCGGGTCGGTTGGAGATAACAAAAATCACTCGGGTCCTGGTGGAGCGGATCTGTTTGGAGCTAGCGGGTCGGCGGGTCCGTTTGACCTAGGTGACACTTTTATGAATAATTGCAAAAGTGACCCTATAGTTTGTGCTGTACAGGATTTTAACCCCGACAAATGTTCTGAGTGGATATTTGACTGCGGAGCAACAGATACAATGACTCACGATAGTCGGGATATAATTTCATGGACGACTCCACGGAAGGGAAAAATTCAGACTGCTAATGGGAGTCTAACACCAGTAATGGGAGCTGGCACTATTCAAATGTCTCCAAATTTGAAAGTGTCAAATTGTCTCTACGTGCCGTCATTGTCATGCAAATTATTGTCAATTAGTCACGTCACTAGAGAATTAAACTGTACAGTACTGATGTATCCAAATTGCTGTATTTTACAGGATATTCAGACGAAGGAGATAATTGGGCGTGGAACTGAGCGAGATGGACTATACTATGTCGATGAGGTGGCTCAACAAGGGACTGCGCTACTGGCTCACGGGACGGTAGAAAGACAGTTCTGGTTATGGCATCGTCGGTTAGGGCACCCATCACCTTCATATCTCAGTATTTTATTTCCTACTTTCAAGAATAGGGATTGTGGTCCATGTGAAACTTGCATTTATGCTAAGAGTCATAGAACTACTTTTCGAGCAAATAATACGCGTGTCAATTCAGTGTTTGAGATGGTTCATTCAGATGTCTGGGGTCCAGCTCCAAACTCTATAAATAGTCGTTTTCGGTATTTTTTACTATTTATTGACGACTATTCTAGAATGACTTGGGTATATTTCCTCAAAAATAAATCTGAAGTTCCGGATAAATTCGTGTCCTTCTATAACCTCATAAAAACCCAGTATCAAAAACAAATCCGCATCCTTCGTTCAGACAATGGGGGAGAATATGTTAATCAGACTCTCACCCAATTTTTTAAACAACATGGGCTCGTCCATCAGACCACCTGTCCTAATTCCCCACAACAAAACGGAGCTGCAGAACGAAAAAACCGAATTATATTAGAAATTACTCGTGCCATTATGCTTGAGTCCCATGTGCCCCAACATTTCTGGCCAGAAGCTGTAGCTACAGCTGTCTATCTTATTAATCGATTACCCACAAAAATTCTCAATTTTCATACTCCATTCCGTCTATTATCCCACCAAACCAAAACGTCTCAAGTCTCGGATCTCACACCCAGAGTCTTTGGATGTTCTGTGTTTGTTCATATTCCAAAGTCGGAAAGGACTAAATTTGAGTCATGCGCTATAAAATGTGTCTTTGTTGGGTATGGGCCACATCAGAAAGGGTATCGATGTTACAATCCAGTTACACATCGCATATACACTACATTGGATTGTAACTTTGTTGAAACCGAGTACTATTACTTACCCCATCTTAGCGGTCAGGGGGAAAAAGAGGATGATCGCTTAAGTTGGGTTAAGATGTACGACCATAATCAGAACATGTTCAATACTGACCCAAAAGAACCAGATATCAGTCCAAACGATGTAACCTCTGAAACAGAAGGACGGTCCATCGAACTTAGCAACACGCATCAAGAATCTCTGACATCTGGAAATCCTGAGGTATGTACTACTCCCAGTATAGATCATTCTCTTTCTATATTTGAAACTGAAACTGATGATCCAGAAGAAGTAGTCGAGGAGGAGAATTCTGGGAGATACATACTACCTCCACGAACCACCAGAGGAATACCGCCAAAAAGGTACTCACCAGAGTATAAACCAAGCAGATCGCGGTATCCATTGGATGATGGCGACAGGGGGAGCCTATCTGCAACAGCAAAAAGTTTCAGAGTCGCAATCGACAATGAAGATATCCCAAGAACGGTGGAAGAAGCCAAGGGAAACAGAAAATGGAACCAGGCAATGGAAGTTGAGATGGAAGCTCTCATGGAGAATCAAACGTGGGAAAAATGCAAGTTACCCACAGGGAAGAAACCTGTTGGTTGTAGATGGGTATTTACAATCAAACACAACGCAGATGGAAAAATAGAGAGATACAAGGCTCGATTGGTGGCAAAAGGATATACTCAGACGTATGGAATTGATTACTCTGAGACTTTTTCACCCGTGGCAAAAATAAACACAATTCGAGTACTATTCTCAATAGCGGCAAACCAAGATTGGCCGCTTCACCAATTCGACGTGAAGAATGCATTTTTACATGGGGATCTCGAAGAGGAAGTGTATATGAGAGCTCCACCTGGTTTTGAATCAAATTTTCAGTCAAACGAAGTCTGCAAGCTGAAAAAGGCTCTATATGGTCTCAAACAGTCACCTAGAGCCTGGTTCGGAAGATTCTCCATTGTCATGAAGAAATATGGATACAAACAAAGTAATGCAGATCATACGTTGTTTTATCAACGCAAAGGTGAGTTGACTACTTGTCTAATTATCTATGTGGATGACATGATAATTACTGGAAACGACCAGGAAGAAATTAGTCAACTCAGAAAGAATTTGTTCTCAGAATTTGAAATGAAGGATCTGGGAAACCTCAGATACTTTCTTGGGATTGAAGTTCTGAGATCAAGAAGAGGTATCTATATTTCCCAAAGGAAGTATATACTCGACCTTCTAGCTGAAGTAGGGCTAATAAACTGTAAACCAGCGGATACACCTATGGTTCCAAACCATGGCCTGAAGATGGGAAATGAAGTCAAATCAGCAGACCGCGGGAGATATCAACGGTTAGTTGGTAGGCTTATTTACTTGGCACATACGAGACCAGACATCTCATATGCTGTGGGAGTAGTGAGTCAATTCATGCACAATCCACAAGAAGATCACATGGAAGCTGCGTTGAGGATTGTTAGGTATCTTAAAGGCTCTCCTGGGAAAGGAATCTTGTTTGAGAAAAATGGACATCTCGATGTTCAAGCCTACACGGATGCAGACTGGGCAGGAAATCCTATAGACAGAAGATCCACCTCAGGATACTTCACTCTGGTGGGGGGAAACCTAGTAACCTGGAAAAGCAAGAAACAGAAGGTGGTAGCTCTTTCAAGTGCTGAAGCTGAGTTTCGAGGGATTGCAAAAGGTCTAACTGAAGTTTTGTGGTTAAGAAGATTTTTAGAAGAATTGGGATTTCCAATTAAACATGCATGCAAGTTAATGTGTGATAATAAAGCTGCGATCAGTATAGCTGAAAATCCGGTGCAACATGACAGGACGAAACATGTTGAAGTGGATCGTCATTTCATCAAGGAAAAACTAGATGAGGGACTGGTCAAGTTTCCGTGGGTTAAGTCAGAAGATCAGTTAGCTGATATTCTGACTAAAGCTGTTACTGGTAAAGTATTACAAACAGTTCTCTTCAAGTTAGGTATTGTAGATCCTACTACCCAACTTGAGGGGGAGTGTCAACAAAGCAGATACAATGTCAACAAAGTGACATCCTTTACCAGTCAAAAGGTGCAGCAGTAGAGTACCAGATTGTCAAACATAGAGCACAATATTGTCAAATGTAATAATTAGTTGTTACAGTAGAAAGTTATTGTAATCTCTATAATAGACAATGTTGTACTGGAATGAAAATTGAAATTGAACGAATATCATCAAATATCAGTGTTTCTATCCTTCTACTCCATATTCAACAACAATAGCTACATCTACCTTTCTATATAGATACACTTGTGATCTGACCGTAACGAGCCATTACTTGAGACTAATTCTCTTATAGTTGCTTGGGTCAACTAGTAAAACGATTTAATTGCAATTATTAAGTATAAATGGAGTTTGAATCCTACTAGAGATGTAGATCGTCGAATTATTAGACGAATTTAGCTAGACTAAAGGGAATTTGGATTCCTTGGTTCATCCCTTGTGCTTTGTTTGTTGGGAAGAATATAGACAATGTTTAGCTGATCGATTCCAAACAAAGATCCAAACAGCACTTTAAAGGAAAAGACTTCTAGACAGCTAGCAAGCTGCAAAATGAATATAAAATAAAATCATATTTTATATAATACAAATTGAATATAATTAATAAATGGTATGTTTTTAATTAGCCCGTAATGACAACTTTGCTCCAACGACTACTTTCACCTATAAATATTCACTCATATTGTAGACTTACCCATCAACTAAACCACTCTTTCTCATCACTAGCTTCTTTAGTAATCTCTCTCTTCCTTTTTTTCTTAGTGAGAGAGAAACATTTATTGAGGGGAGACTATTTCTCCGGTGAAACAACAATGAACAAACTGGGCGGCCGCCCGTCAGGCCGCCTTTGGCCTTGGTTGGCCCTGGCGTTAGCCTTGGCAGTAGCTTCAAGCAATGTAGATTTTGCTGATGCTGATGCGTACCCTTACTCCTCTCCACCACCACCACCATACATTTACAATTCTCCTCCACCACCTCCTTACAAGTACAAGTCGCCACCTCCACCCTCACCGTCACCACCACCACCATCACCGTCTCCACCACCTCCTTATGTGTACAAATCGCCACCACCACCATCTCCATCACCACCACCTCCTTATGTGTACAAATCACCACCACCACCATCTCCATCTCCCCCACCTCCTTATGTGTATAAATCGCCTCCACCACCGTCCCCATCACCGCCGCCACCATACGAGTACAAGTCTCCACCACCACCTTCGCCATCACCACCACCACCATATATTTATAAGTCGCCACCACCACCCTCACCATCCCCACCACCACCATATGTTTATAAGTCGCCACCACCGCCATCTCCGTCTCCACCACCTCCTTATGTGTACAAATCTCCTCCACCACCATCACCATCACCACCACCACCCTATGTGTATAAGTCCCCTCCACCACCATCGCCGTCACCACCTCCACCGTACGAGTACAAATCTCCTCCACCGCCATCGCCATCACCACCACCTCCATATGTATACAAATCTCCACCACCACCATCGCCGTCTCATCCACCACCATACTATTACAAATCCCCACCACCACCCTCACCATCTCCTCCACCACCATACTACTATAAATCTCCTCCACCGCCATCTCCATCACCACCGCCACCTTATTACTACAAGTCGCCCCCACCACCTTCGCCATCTCCTCCACCACCCTACTACTACAAGTCACCCCCACCACCTTCGCCATCTCCTCCACCACCCTACTACTACAAGTCACCACCACCACCTTCACCATCACCTCCACCACCCTACTACTACAAGTCACCTCCACCTCCTTCACCATCTCCACCTCCACCCTACTACTACAAGTCACCTCCTCCACCCTCACCATCTCCTCCACATCCTTATTATTACAAATCTCCACCACCACCTTCACCGTTTCCTCCTCCACCATATTACTATAAGTCTCCACCACCGCCATCACCATCTCTTCCGCCACCATACTACTACACATCTCCTCCTCCACCTGCTCCACACCACCATCACCACCACAAGATAGTCAAGGTTGTCGGGAAAGTGTACTGTTACAGATGCTACGACTGGCAACACCCGACTAAGTCACACGACAAGAAGCACCTCAAAGGTATCACATCTCTCTCAGTCCAAAATCGCAACCACTTTATTTTTAAAAAACATTATTATACACGTTTTTCATGATATTTTCTTGTTTCTTCTTTTGTAATGTAGTTCTTTAATTTTCGTTTGGTGATATGAGTTCTGTACTGTTTCCATTTAGACTGTCTTTACCGTGTCGACGGTATACCATAGATGCACATAATATATATATATGTATCATCTTAATAAAAAAGACGATAGTCCTAAGTACATTAGGCCAAAACAAATTCACTGGTATATTTATTTTACAGACCAAGTTGAAATTAATTAGTTATTTATTAAATTTACAACTGCAAGTTTTACTTATGATGTGTATTTTCCACGATTTTTTTTTAAAAGTAAGACAGCTGTTTCGTCATTCATTAGTAATTAGTAGTTCAATTTTGTTGGTTTGACTTTTAATATTAAATGAAAAATGAGGGCAAAAAGGTTTCCCGACAACTATTATTTCGTGAAACAAAGAATCCTATGGTGCTTGATAGATATTTTCCCTTGACGTTTGATAAATTGATATATATAATCAAAATTATCATCAACTAAAATAAATATGAAATAGGTAAGTTACTATTACTTCATTATGTTGTTGAAATTTTCATTCGAGTAGTCCGTCAATAACTGGCAATATAATGTGTTGTCTTATCACTCATATACTATAATCGGTTTATTAAAGAGTTGCATGCAAAAAATTGTCTAAAAGGTCATTAGTTGTCGGTCCCGCCACTTTTTTATTTTATTATTATTATCCCAAGGAAAAGTAATAAATTGCAATTTGTAATTTTGTATGTGATTAGCAAAAAACAATACGTATTCGTTTTGTACATGATCTGCAATTACCTAAAATAATTAAATATAGGAAAACCACAAAATTAGTTAGCTGAGTAGGTGGCCACTGGGAAGGCACATTCTGTCGACCGACTCTTGTTTTTTGTTTATGATTTATTCTGAAATCGATGTGATTCTCTATTGTTTTATTCAATGCAGAACTTATTATTTATTTATCGTTGGAAACTTGTTATCTGTTACTATTAAAGGAAGATAAAAAAAAATGTTTCACTTCTAAATTACATTTGCTAATGAATATTATAATTATTTACGTGTCTTTTTATAACGGGATAGGTGCGGTTGTCGAGATTACTTGTGACGCCGGCGGCAAGAAGATCAAGGCTTATGGTCAAACTAAGATTAATGGTAAATACAGCATCACTGTCGATGGCTTTGACTACGGCAAGTATGGTGGTGCCGAGGCATGCAAGGCCAAGCTCCACGCGCCGCCTAAGGGTTCACCTTGCAACATCCCGACCAATTTGCACTTGGGCATCAAGGGTGCTTCTTTGAAGGTCAAGTCCATGGATAAGTACGAGGTTGTCTTAATCGCCAAACCATTTGCTTACGGTCCCAAGAAACCTTACAAGGAATGTGAAAAGCTGAAGCCACCTACTCCGGCTCCTTACTACTACACCTCACCACCGCCACCATCACCGACTTATGTGTACAAATCTCCACCACCTCCACCGCCATATGTATATAAATCTCCACCACCTCCGCCACCCAAGTACATTTATAAGTCACCACCTCCCCCACCTTATGTATACAAATCACCTCCACCTCCACCACCGAAGTACATTTACAAGTCACCACCCCCACCACCTTATGTATACAAATCACCACCACCTCCACCACCGAAGTACATCTACAAGTCACCACCTCCTCCACCCTATGTGTATAAATCACCTCCACCTCCACCACCTAAGTACATCTATAAGTCACCACCTCCACCACCTTATGTGTACAAATCACCTCCTCCTCCACCGCCAAAATACATCTACAAGTCACCACCTCCTCCACCCTATGTGTATAAATCACCTCCACCTCCACCACCGAAGTACATCTATAAGTCACCACCTCCACCACCTTATGTGTACAAATCACCTCCTCCTCCACCACCAAAATACATCTACAAGTCACCACCTCCTCCACCCTATGTGTATAAGTCACCCCCACCTCCACCACCAAAATACATCTACAAGTCACCACCTCCTCCGCCCTATGTGTATAAGTCACCTCCACCGCCAACTCCCACTTACATATACAAATCACCTCCTCCTCCGCCATACATTTATAAATCTCCTCCACCACCACCACCATCACCGACCCCAACTCCACCTTACTACTACAAATCACCACCACCTCCATCACCTTCATCACGACCACCTTACTATTACAAATCCCCACCACCACCAGTGAAGTCCAAACCACCACCATACTATTACCAATCTCCGCCTCCACCTGTCAAGTCTCCACCACCACCGTACTACTACAAGTCGCCTCCTCCACCATCACCATCCCCACCTCCTCCATACTACTACCAGTCTCCACCACCTCCAGTAAAGTCACCACCTCCACCATACTATTACAAGTCTCCACCACCACCATCCCCATCCCCACCTCCTCCTTATATCTACAAGTCTCCGCCACCACCATCGCCATCACCACCTCCACCATACTATTACAAGTCTCCACCACCACCATCCCCATCCCCACCTCCTCCTTATATCTACAAGTCTCCGCCACCACCATCGCCATCACCACCTCCTCCATACTACTATCAGTCTCCACCACCACCAGTGAAGTCACCACCTCCACCATATTACTACAAATCTCAACCACCACCATCACCATACTACTACAGGTCTCCTCCTCCACCATCCCCATCCCCTCCTCCACCATACTATTACAAGTCTCCACCACCACCATTGCTATCACCACCTCCTCCATACTACTATCAGTCTCCACCACCGCCAGTGAAATCACCACCTCCACCATACTACTACAAATCTCCACCACCACCATCGCCTTCCCCGCCTCCTCCATATTTGTACAAATCACCACCACCACCGGTGAAGTCACCTCCTCCACCATATCACTACAACTCTCCACCACCACCATCTCACTCACCACCTCCTCCTTACCATTACAACTCACCACCACCTCCATCTCCATCACCTCCACCACCATATATTTACAAATCTCCCCCTCCCCCATCCCCATCTCCGCCACCTCCCTACATTTACAAATCTCCACCACCACCGATAATATCACCTCCGCCACCATACCAATATTCATCCCCACCCCCACCCGTGAAATCACCTCCTCCACCCTACCACTACTATTCGCCACCCCCACCCGTGAAATCGCCTCCTCCGCCCTACCACTACTCATCACCACCTCCACCCATGAAATCGCCTCCGCCACCCTACCACTACTCATCACCACCACCACCTGTGAAATCACCTCCACCACCCTACCATTACTCATCACCTCCACCCCCCGTGAATTCACCTCCTCCCCCATACCTCTACTCCTCCCCACCACCTCCCGAGAAATCGCCTCCTCCTCCGGTCTACATATACACATCCCCACCACCTCCAACACACTACTAAGCTTAAGTAGCTTAGTTAGTGCATACCAACATCAATCATGTAAGTAATAAGATAAGACTATTTTTGTATAATATTCTGATTTCATTTCTCTTCCATGATCCACCTATCCATATCTATGCAATAACGTAATTATCCTTATCTTTCTAACTCTCTGCAGATCTTAGTTTGAAGAATGCAATAAAAGGGGGATCCATGCTAGAGACTTTTAAGCATCTAGCTTCATACAATAATAAGAGTCGTTTGAGTGGTTTATATTCAAGGGCAAAATATACAGATCAAACCAGATACTTGCTTCTGCTTCTCTTGTGGCCATCCCACACTTGGAAATTCTTATGTCAACATGGAATACGAATGGGGAAATGTGTATAGACAAACAAATTCAAGAGAATGCTTCCCCAAAGTTTGCCCTTCGAAAATTTACTCTTTGGAGTTTGTTAGATGTTACCTTTTAAGCCTTATTTTATCATTGCGTACAGTAAGTGATTGTCCCTTGTTTGGTCAGCTTTTCATTGATTTAGGGTGTTGGTTTATTCGTTGGAACCCCTCTTTCCTATTGTTGTTTTGTGTTTCTTGACAATGATGGATATACCCTGTTTAGCAATAAAGAAGAGACTTTTAATTGATATCTCGCAAGATGCACCTTTCTTGAAACTCACACTTTTTTCGTATATGTAAATACTTTTATTTGTATTTGAATTGCACATTTCTAAGACAATTACAAAACCCTTTAGATAGACTGAAATCCTATAGAAGCTATACATCTATTAAATATCTTAATCTTTTAATATATATATATATATATATAAACTTCTTTAACTTATAACCTAACATAACTTAATATAATAATAATGTATCATGAATTATTGAAACTAGTTTAATAATAGAGGTTGAGTTTAATTTTGTTTTTTAACATATTACTTTAAACCAACATCATAAAATTTGATCATGCAGGATATTCCATTCAGCTTAAGAAAAATATTGGTCTTTAACAATTTCATGAATATGTCAGCAACTTAATGCTTACTTTTACAATATTTTTGCTCAGTCTCGCCATCCTTCACCAAATCATTGAGGAAGTGATATTTAATGTCAATGTGTTTGCTCTTTCCATGAAAGATATGATTCTTTGACAAAGGAATTGATGACCGATTATCAAGTTTGATACTCGTTGGATGCTCCTACTTGTGGTGTAACTTTACAAGCATCTGACACAACCAAACTGGTTGAGTAGTATAATACGTTGTTGCAATATATTACGCTTCTATAGTGGATAAAGTTACTACCTGTTGCTTTTTCGAAGACCAAAAGAGAACTCTTGGTCCCAAAAGAAAGACATAACTAAAAGTACTTTTTCTCTCCTTGGTATTGCCTGTCCAAACACTATTTGCATATCTTACACTTGAAAATCTATTGATGCTGTATAAAATATACAATCATAGATTGTACCTTGATGTATCTCAAAAAATTTCTTTGCATCTTGCAAATAAGACTGTCATGGACACACCATGAACTTGTTGATAATCCTAAAATTATACATAACATTTCGTCTAGTAGAAGTCAAATACATTAGGCAACCTACTAGTCTCTTTTAATAGGTCAGATTCCCTTAAACACCTTCTTTTGTTACTCAACCTTTCTTTCCATTGATTGGAGTACAAAGCAGGTTGCAAGCATACATCTTGGACTTATCAAGAATATCCTTCGCATACTTCTTTTGAGAGATGAAGATACCCTCATCTTTTTGAGGGACTTCAAGACACAAAAAATATGACATAAGATCCATGTATCTTATCTTGAATTCTCGGACTATGGCCTCTCTGAAAACTTAGATCATATCATGACTATTATCAGTAAAAATGAGGTCATGAGTATATAAACACACAATGAGTATTTGACTATTTTCATTAACCTTTACATACAACATATGCTCAGAAGGACAGTTTACAAATTTGTGACATTAGAAGTACTTGTCGATCCGTTATTCTTCATCTCCTTGCCTGACATAACCTTTTAGTTAGTCCACATATACCTCATCTTCTAGAACTCCATTTAGAATTGTGGACTTGACAACCATTAATTGTATTCTCTAATTTATTTGTGTACCAAGACAATAATCATTCAAATAGTGTTTAACCGGCCAACTGGTGTGCAAACACCTCAAAGTAGTCAATCTTGGGCTTCTGCCTTGTAGCCCTTGAACACCTGACGAGCCTTCAACTTGTTAATATATCCATTAGGCTTGTACATGGTCTCGCACACCTATTTTAGACCAGCTTTTTTATTACCTTCTAATAGAGTCGTCAACTCCCACGTGCCATTCTTCTAAATTGCACGAATCTCTTCATCCACAAATTGAACCCACAACTTATCTTGTGAGGCTTCAACATATCTTTGTGTATCACAATAAGCAAATAAGGCAAAATTAATAATTTCCTCATTAGATGCATCTGGGTTCTTGGAAAAAACATAGTTTTGCAAACGAGCTGATAAGACTCACTATCGATAAGGTTGTCGAGAAGATGCTTCTAGAGCGAGCTATTCAAATTATGAACTTTAACATAATAGTCTGCAAAGACGGGAGAAACTTCTTCCTCATTTACTGGGAAGAAGTCGAACGACTTTTTTTCCTCATCTCATTCACCTTGTTAAGCAAACTTGACATATTTGCTAACAATCACCAACTCTTTCACCGGATCAAGCAATCGATAACCCTTAGTCACATCACTATAGTCAACAAAGATACACTTTTGTCTCTTATCACCAAGTTTTTTTTTAAGCTCTTTAGGTACATGCGCATACCACTAGTAGAATGTTGGTGTAGTGTCGCGGATCAAATTGTTGTCAATAAATATTATCACTACAGAAGATATTCTGTGTCAACATTTAATATTGTAGTTATACAACATATTTAGTGTCAAATAATTTGTCACAGCTAAAACTCATGTTTTGTGTGGATTTTTTCCGTCATAGAATAGTTTAACTTGAATTTTATTAATGTCAAGCCATCATCGACAGTAATTCAGATAATCAGTAATAGCCCTTAGCATTGCCGTAAAAACATATGTTTAGTGTCCAATGTACTTGTTATAAATTGTATATAAACAACATCGGTTTCTAGCCATCACATTTATCAATTTGTCGCCACTAAAATACATTATTTAGTAGGGCTGATCATGGACGGGCCGCGACCGGTCTTGGAGGCAGGACCGAGACCGAAATTTCGGTCTTGACATCTGGAGGACCGAGACCGACTTTGGCCAAAAAATCCCGCCCGAGTCAGTCTTGCTTGACTCGGGTTGATCTCGGTCTTGGACTAAAATATTTGGTAAAAACAAATCAGTTGTATTGGTCAAAAAAATCACCGAAGGTTTGGTCTTGAACACGCTCGCTTCTCGTCTTACTTCGCACTTCCCTTATGGAACCGATCTAAGGGTTGTTGAATGCTTCGGTCATGAATTATTAGTGTTTCAAGGGTTACACCATGAATTTCTAGGGTTTTATTCAAGGTCGGCCAGTTCGTTCCAAGTCGAGCTTTTGGCAAAAAAGTCTGAGACCGAGCCTGCGACCGATCTTAAAGAAAAAAATCCGTCCACTCGGTCTCGGTACTAGTCGGTCCAATCTTATCGGGAATTCGGTCCAACCAGTCTCTTTTGATCACCCATATTATTTGGGAAAAGTATGAAATTGCATCCGGAAGTTTACCATTTTTTGTAACTGGACCTATATGTTTTTTGCTGCAATTAATTACACCCATATGTTTCATTTTGTTGGTAATTGAACCAAACGTTAATAATCCCCGTTAAGTGTCACGTGGAAGTCACGTGAAATCGTTTATTTTGAAACAATGCAATTAGAAAATACTAATTTATCCCTTAAGGCATCCCATGAGTAAAGAGTCAGCGTTGCCTGAGTCAGCGTTGCCTTCAAGCTATTCAGCATCTTCAACTCCTCCGACTCCTTCCTTCTTACATACATTGCTGCCACAAACACAATCAAAATGCAGACGGAAGCAACAGACATTGGAGTCGTGTCCTCTGCCACCTTAGGATTCTTTCCATCACCTCGTTGAGTCGTGTCCGACATTGGAGCACTGTTCTTACACTCGGGCAACGGGACTCCACATAGAACCGAGTTATTTGCAAACTGGGTTCCAGGCAGCGTACTGAGCTGCCCACGCTGAGGAATCTGCCCGATCAATTCATTGTTAGAAAGATCAATCTGCATCAAGAAGGAAAGATTCGAGAAGGAATGGGGAATCTGACCCTGTAACCTGTTATGCGAAGCAACTAATACACCTAAGTATTTGAGCTTACCAATAGACTCAGGGATCTCCCCTGACAGTTGATTGTGGGACAAGTCAAGAACTTGGAGGGCAACCATGTCCCCGAACTCGTCTGGAAGTTTGCCACGCAGTTGATTGTAATATAAATCCAGGTACTCCAGTGTTTGGTAGCGCGTAAACATGATCAGAATCGCACCTGAGTACATCCTCGTGAAATCGCAGCTCCTCAAAGTCGGCACTTGAAGCAGCCTCTCGGGCCTAACCCCTGCAAATTCCAACAACCCGCCGATACCTTTGCAAGAATTTCCAACATTTCTGACGAACACTAAGGTGTTTCATGTTAGAATCCCGATCATAGCTTTGTCCCCAAGATGCCTCCCGAGCTGTGGCGGGATTTCTCCTGTGAGCTTGTTGCTGTTCAAATCGAGCCAAACCAAGCTGCTGCAGCTCTGCAGTTCGGGTGGTATCTTGCAGCTTCCCAATTCTGGTGGGATCCTCCCTTGGAGTCCATTGAACCACGCGATGAACTGATCGAGGTTCTTGAGCTGTCCTATCTATGTCGGGATTTTCCCAAAAATAAGGTTGTCTGGAACACGTAATTCTTCGAGAGACACAGCACCGAGGCATAAATCCGATGGGAAATCTCCTGAGAACTTGTTTGAACTGAAATCAACAACCCTCAACTTCTTACAGGATGAAAGCGAAGCAGGAAACATCCCAAAAATCATATTCTTGGATGGATTTCTTCATCCATATCACTATCAGAGTCAGAGTCATTCATCAATAACAAGATCATCAGGTGGAAGCTTTCCTCCCATATTCCAAGTACCAACACATACTCCGATACAGCAAAACCCATATGAATTAGAAACAATTATGATTTCTATCATGTAAATCTTGAAAACCAAATATATAAATCACAAATGAGAGGGAAAATGTATACTTGATATCTTTTGTGTTTATATACTGAGTGCGAAACGTCTATGACTTTCTCCTTCTTAGCATTGTAATGGTATCTATGTAATAGAGATGCAAATCATAAGTTGGAAGCGAAGCAGGAAACAACCCAAAAATCATGTTCTTACTCACTAGCAAACTCTCGAGTGCGCCAAGGTTTCGAAGAATCTTATCCGGAAAAGGACCCGACATAACATTATTGGACAGATCAAGAGTCCGCATCAAAGTGTATTGGCTTAATGAATAGGGTATTGGCCCCGAGATGTTGTTAAAGGCGAGAGTGAGCTCGAGGAGTGACGCGTAAGCACCACCAAACTCCTCAGGAATCTAACCACTGATATTGTTGTGCGACAGATTGATCGTCTGCAGATGGAGAAACACAATTGAAATTGGAAGAGATGAAGACTTTATCGACATAAGAGGTGGGGTATTTTAGGTATATCAGGTTATGTTTAAAGCACGTGACTGTAATTTAACGGATAATAAACGACAATGGATGGAAAAGTCCAATTACCAACAAACAGAAATATCTGGGTGTGATAACAAACATCATGGGTCCAATTACCAATTGTTGTAAACATCCGAGTGCAATTTCATACTTTTCCCATATTATTTAGTAACAATGCAGTATCACCGTTATTAAATCTATTGAACCGCTAAATCTAATAAACTAGTAGAAGCACCATAAATTAAAAAGAAATAAAGTCAAAACTTAAACAAAATCAACAAAAACCAAGTGCACACTGTAGCCTTCTCACTCATCATCTTGACGGTTACACTCCACTCCTCAACCCCATAGCATAGAATCTGCTCACCCACCACTCAAGATCTCCTTCAAACCCCCACCACCGAAAAACCCGTTTGACGAGAACATCAATTCCATCGGAGAAACGAGGCAGCAGACCGGAGACTCCTCTATTAAAGTGGAAGATCGAAGAGAAAAAGAACAATATCGTGTCCGTGAAGGATAAGGACGAATTCCTGGAGCTTCGTCAGAGTGGTCGACAGCGAATAAAACTCAAATCCACTAGGAAGCTGGCGCCTGTGCTCTGGCGACTTAGTCTACCGGAGGTTGTTGTTCACAACGATGAAGGAAGCGTCATCCTTGGTCGTGGCGAATCGAGGTTTAGGTTAGATCTTGTTGCGAATTTGCAAAAGACCCAATTTTGGCCTACATTCACCATAATAGAACACACTTTTAGGTTTAGGTTAGATCTTGTTGCTAATTCGTGCAATTTGTCAGAAAGATTTTAATTTCTTTATCAAATCAATGTTAAGGTCTGCAATTTGATTCATTTTATGGTAGATAAACAACATATGCTACAAATTCATGCAACTTTACAATAGTGTTCTTCATATATGTTCCATTGACAGTAGAAATATCTTTTGCGGTAGAACAATTGCACTAATTCCGATCGTTCGTTGGTAGGTTCTTCTCTTCTGTTTAGTGTTTTAACTTTTCCTTGTGTAATTAACAACTTCTAATTCTTCGGAATCACTGGAATCTCTTAATTCTCAGACATTTTGGTGACCGCTGAAGACCGAAGAACATAACTTGCTGCAAGTTGCTGCAGGATTCACTGTACGGAGCGAATCCAAAGAGAATTAACCATTAGATTAGAAAGTATGGTACCCAAGGTAGTAACTTATTTACTTAATTGCTTTAGCGATATTATTATCTCATAATATAGTGTTCAAATTGTATGCAAGTTCCTCAGCATGCAGACAGGTCCTCAACATACAGACATACACCATTCATCTTACATTGGATGATTATACAAGATGTTGTATCTATTTGGAATTCTTTAACTTTGATATTTTGAGTTTCTTTTATTTCTCACGCTCAGCAGACAACAGACAAACAAACATTAGACATTTGTACATTTGTCTATTTTTTTTAATCTTCTTATATTGAACACGCTTCTTTGGTCAGTTTGGTACCGTGAAGAGATTGAGAATTGCTAGGAATAAAAAGGTGAATTTTCTTAGAGTTGTTCCAAAACTTCTATGTATATATTGATTAGAGATTCCATTCTATGTACGTATCAAATAAACGGGAAGAATTCCACCAGAATTGATAAGAAACTGCATTCTAAAGCTGATCTGCTTGTAAATTGTCTGATCAACTTATTCTAAACTCATATGTATTATCTTTATCATATAATATGAGTTGTCTTGTGTTATGCCGTGTTAAGATATCTAGTGTTATATAGTGTGTTTGAGATTATCGTGTTACATGATTTTGTTATTGTGTTTCCTTTGTATATGATCACATGATAATGTTGGAGCTTGTAGGGGATTGTGAACTAGAGACGGAGATGAAGTTCGCAGTTTCGACATTCCGAATTCACAACCATCTCAAACATAAAAGCATATTAGTTTTAGGCTTCATCTGATTTAGAAAACTATGTATTTACATTCAAATTTATTGTAAGTTTGTAGTTTGGATGTTTATTAAGATGTATATATATACTTTGATAAATAATATATTATATTGTTTTAAAATATATTGTGTAGTTCATATCATATAACAATAACTAGATAATTAATAAAATCACACCACAAAAGTTTGTTTTTAACAATGATTAACCGTTTAGCAACAACATTACCTAACAATATCAACTCTTTTTAATGGTGGATTTGTAGTCACTAAATACACCTATTTAGTAACAACATATTATGATGTTAATAGCACTATATAGTGAAATTTTTTACCGTTGTTAATAAAGTGTATATAGTGGCGACAATTATTGTCACTCAATGTGGTTATAGTGGCGGCAGACCTTTTAGTGGCGACATTTTACTTTCGGAGTGACCTTTAGCCGCGAGACTTATCCTGACGAGACTTAGCCCGCTGCTAAATGTTAGTGACGACAAATATCCCTTTAGCAATTATTTAATGCCGATGTTATAGAGCAACATTCTACTAGTGTACGTTATACCTCGTAAATGTGAAATAGAAGGAATGCGACTTGTCATACCTCGTAAGAAGTCTTCATCTGGAGTCCTTTCGTCAGACATCTGTTTAGTATATGAACTACACAAGCATATCTATCTACCCCAAGGCGTTTCAACATGTTTTTTTGTTCATCACATGCAAGAAACCATATCCATAATAACTCAGTTCTTTCTCGCAGTAACACCATTCTGTCGAGGCGTGTACGTAGCTATTAACTGGTGTTTAATTCTTGATTTTTTAAGAAGTCATCACCCACCATATACTCATCCCTTTGGTACGTATCATTCCTTTGGTACGAACGCAGAGTCTTTACTATGTGCCCACTCTTTGTCTCGACATAGGATTTAAAATTCTTCAAAGCATCAGTCTTTGAGTTGTGCTTCAAGAAGTAAAATCTAAGTTTTTCGACTGAAATCATCGATAAAATTCATGAAATATTTATACCCTCGATTGAAAGGGTTTAGGGTTTAGGATTTGTCGTCATCCATGTTTGGCTCTGTCGTCATCCAAAGTCAATAAGGATTAGGGTTTAGTTTTTGGAAATATTTTCTAATGGCTTTGTCGTCATCCATGTTTGGCTTGAAGAAAATGACCCTCTATACTTCGTCCTTATAACACATGTCTAACACACATTCTTCAAAGAAGAAATCTGAGGTAAACCAGACACCATATTCTTTCGAGTTAATACTTTAGGCTATAAAAATGCACATGACAAAATTGTTTATACCATAACCCTGAGAAATCTTCAACGAAAGAACTTAAACAAGAAGTAACATACTTTGCAATCAAGCAATGTGTCTATCTTTAATGGTACAATCCCATCATGAATTTGCATATCATAGCCTCGTTCAGACAATTGTCCCATGCTTAAATGGTCTTGATGGTGCTCTCAAACATAATATTGCCTTCTTTATCTCAATTAAATAGGTCAAATGACTATCTCACTTCCAAAACTATTTATGATGTTCTTTATTTTATCGATTGCTTCGCTTGCATTAACCGACCTTAACAGTTTTGTTGCTGAAATTTTAGCATTGCTTGAAATGATTACGAGTCAAAAGTGTTTTTTAATACAAAAAATGCTAATTAAGTTTTTTAATGCCAATTGTAATGGTATTAGCTCTTTTTTATTCATTATATTTTTTACACAATTTTGTTTTATGGACACAAGCTATTTAGTGTTCCAAACGTCCGCAATACGTTATTTTGACCCATCTCTTACGTTTAAGAATCTCTTACGTTTAAGAGGACGTGCCATTTTCATGTGACATAAACTCTTGTATTTTCACCGAGGAGAATAGTTCGTTCTGTCCACACATATAATTGTTACACTTAGTGTCTAGAAACCAAACATTATTTTGGTCTTTCACCGCTATATCACACGTTAGTAATAAAATTTTCTCCATATCGGCATCACTATCAACGATCATTGCAACTTTAGCATAATGAGTCTACATTGCAACTTGAAATGACCAACCTTTCCTGCAGTGGAAACAATGGATTTAGGACATGTCTCTTCTTTTTCTAAACTTGTGATCTTTACTACCCAAAGTCTTGGAATTTCCTCCCTTCCAATTAGAGTAGCTGGATTGCTTCTCTTAATCGTCCCGCAACTTCAATTGGTTGTGCAAAGCTTCCTCGACGTTTTTTCTCCTGATCTCTCATTCATTCGTTGCTCGTGCACTTGGAGAGAACCCATCAACTCATGCACTGTCATAGTAGATATATCTTTGGATTCTTCATTTTCCCTTACGATAAATTGAAACTTCAAGTTAAGTGAGCGAAGAACCTTCTCAACAATTTTTTGAGTAGTTATTGTCTAACAATTGCACTTCATTTGATTAACAAGAGTCAATGTCCTCGAGAAATAATAAAATACTGACTTTGAGCGCTCCATCTGCCAAAAGCTCAAACTAGCTTCGCAAAACCTGAAGGCGAACCTTATGAACTCTCCTGACACCTTTATATGTATTTACAAGAGTTTCTCACGCCTCTTTCATAGGTTTTGCAATTTCCACCTTCTCGAACATGGTCGAGTCTAATGCCTAAAAGATGTATTATAACACTTTACGATATTTATTACAGTTCTCTCGCATAATATACACGTATTCCCAGTTGAATAATAACACCTCAAAGATGTAATTACTTAGCATAACCTAATAATAATGTATCATGCATTATTGAAACTATAGCTGAATAATAGAGGTTGAGTATAATTAATTTACACATTCACCTGGTTAATCGTATTGAGTGTGGAAACACCTTAAGATGAAGAATATATAGTTAATCTCATTTACAATTAGAGGTGAGTAATAATTGCAGGGTATATGCTTTTTGTATGCAAGTGGTTGCAGTTCATGAAGCCACCACGAACCAATTTGCTTGGTGACACTTTTAGTTGTTTTACTTATTTCTCCTTCTTTCTCTCTGTCATGTCAATAATTTCGATTCTCCATCTCCACAAAGTAGTTGGCCAAAAAAAAAAATCTCCACAAAGTTATATATATATATATATATTCATGAATAAAAGAAGTGTAATATATACGTAAAAAGGACTATTTAAGTGCAACCATTTTTCATTAATCTCACTTTGTTTTTGCCCTTATATTAATGAAAAGGACTGAGATTCTGTTCGGCATTAGAAAACATGCCAGCGCGTCATGACGCATAGTTACGGTTACACTAATTTGTTAGATTACTATTCAATAAAACATATAAAAGTTAATTGAAATGAGTTTTAATTGTAAGATAAGTTATTTTACAATTAAATTTAACAATTGTTTAGTTAGAGATTGTTGGGACAAAGTATCAGAACCTGGTCATGAAATTAGTATGGAGTTGTTCTAAGTAGGTCCACTACGGGAATGAGTCATGATAACAACAACAAATTTTGTTTTTTAACGGCTTATTTATTGAGCCGTTAAATTTTCACAGCCCAATACAAATGGAGCCACGTTGGGAAGTGTCGTAGGATTTATCAAGTTTCGAAATTTAAACAACCGTGAAAATTAATGACTCGAATGAAAAGTGCTGCAAAAATAATTATGACGACACTTATAATGAGCCGCGAAAAATTCTTTTAATTTTTAATCCTTATATTTTGCGGCTCATATAAAGAGCCACCAAATATAAAACAAAATTTAATTTTCGGAGCTCCACAAAATGAGTCGCGAAAATTAAATTATGTTTTATATTTGGCGGTTCTTTGTATGAGCCGCAAAAAATAAGGATAAATTTTAATCGCGACATTTTTCTTTTCAATTGTGATTTAAAAAACAATAATTTAGACCATAATTATAATCATACAACCTAAATAGTTTACATACCAAAATCTGTATTTTTGCATACAATACATTACATATCCGTAAGTTTGCTTCATTAAAAATTGTTATAGTCGTTCATTCGTAAAACACCAAAGAAGTAATATTTAACATCATCAGCTTATCGAGGGTTTAGAAATTTTTCTTTACCTGATTGGACAAGTTATAGAAATGGATAATGTTGCTCATCATCCAAACACTCTTGTAGAAGGGGCAGAACTTATCATACCTACATAATGCACCCATATTGCTATAATCGGCTCAAAAGGGTTCAACCGTATGTAAACAGGCAAAAACAGAAACCTCATCAAGAAAATGAAATTCGGAGGTTTAAAGCTGCAACTTACGAAGTACATGTATTCTGAGCAAGGTAATCTTCCCTTAGGAGCTTTGCTGTTTCTAAAGTAATCTTATATGCCTCCGTTAAAGCATCTTTTCCTTCAAGCTGTAGTCGTTAAAAGTTCATAAAAAATTGCCAACTAGAAAATACTTTGATGCACACTTTAAAACTTCTCAAATGTATGACAGTAGATATTCTTAGAACCAAACATCAATCATCACTGTTGGGTCTGAATTTTCTGGATGCTGACTTGACAGTGTGATGTAAATGTCAATTGATTGATGACCGCACACTTTCGCCGGAGCTCCGATGAACCTGCAAGAAGGGGAGCACAACATAGGGGGTGCCTATGGGTCCCACTCCAATACTTAAATGAGTATACTGTGTGTATCCACTCAAAACGTAATGAACGTAGGTAAAACAAGAGTATTTATAGGGATGGAAGACCAAACCGTTATAGGCAGCTGAATATCTTTGTGAATATTGTGCCGTTAAAGATAATGATAGCAGATATTACGGTTATTACGTAATATTGTAGTTGCCTTATGCAATCTTTACAGAATATGTGCCTGATATACGCGGGATATCGTGGATATATATTCAGTGTCGGTTTGTGGGACCAGAGTTGAGAGGTTTGACTCTCTTGGCGAACGCTCCCATGACGAGCATTAGGAGACTTTGGCATTGGCTGATGGCGACCTGTAAGGGCTTTGGCGACCACTTTAGTTTTGAGTTTGGTGTTGGACCACTTTATGGGTGTGAGCCTACCCTTACTGTGGGCCGACCTAATTCTGAATGATGTGGGTTTTACCCCCTGTAAAGTTATTGGGCCTTTGAGGCCTTACCCGTATTGCGTCGTCACTATCGATACACAACATTTGCCCCTGAAGTTTGAGTGAAGTTTCTTCGGTCGAGCTTGATCTCGTGATAGGGTTTGAGATAGTGACCTTTGGATTGGACCTTTTGCTGTCCTTTGACGAACGTTTTTTGGTTGCTTAGAGTTTTTGGAATGTTTGATCTCTTACCCTATTAGGAGAACAGTTTGGGCTACCAGGGTTTATGGATGCTCATTCACCACTCTTTGGGCGAACACTACCGTTGCGAGGGGCTTAGAAGAGGTCTGGTCTAGCTTTTGGCGTTCAACTTTAATTGTAAGATTTTATGCATTTAATGGGTGCACTGTTTAGCGAGAAGTCGAGGGGCGCTTGATGCAGGCCTGTCACTTTGACTTCTGTAAATAGGGGGTAGGCTGACAGGTTTCGTACCGTTTCGGCCCTCTATCTCCCCGATGTGCCTCTTTGAATTCTAACATTGCTTCGATTTTTCCCAAAGGGGGTGTAATCATTGCTTGAGCCTTTTCAGATGTACCCGTTTAGTTTCTCCAATTTTGGCTATAAAAAGCCAAACTTTGGCATTTAGCCCTTTGCATTCTAGAGTTCAAGTATTCCTCAATCATCTGTTTGAGCTTTTCCTTTTCTGCCTTTTACTCACAGTAAAAATCTCTTTTTTATCACCATGGCTGATAACAAGAATCAACTTTCCAGCACGGGGTCATCATCATCCAAACCTTCTCCTGCTCAGTTTTTTTCTGGGCAGAAAGTTGCGGCTAGGGCTTTCAATGCCCCTCTCGTTATCAGGGATGCTTCAACCCCATCACAGGACGAAAGAGATCATGGGTCAACACCGGCTTCTAGAAGTTAGTCGGTCGCACCGATTGTGGTGGACATGCCTGAGACTAATGTCCCAGCTTTTTCTCTGACAAGTAGTCTTCTCTGTTCTCTTTGCTTATTTTTAGGTAGTAAAACTTCCTCCTTTTTATTATTTTAGTATTGTTCTTGTCATGCCATGATGTTTTTCTTAGATATCAAGCCCAATGAGTTGAGGTCAGCTAAGTTTATGGTCGTGGTCGCCCTGAACGGTTTAGGAGAAGCAGATGCACCCATGTATACGAGCCTAGGGCTGCATTATCCTCGCGAATGAGAGGTTTACCTTTATGCGACCCAGATTGATGCTGGGTTGCATATTTCTCTTTGCGACGACCTGAAGGATATCTGTTGCTACTACAAGGTAGGTCCTACGCAAATGGTACCCAACGCCATTTGGATGTGGGTTGAGTTTAAATTTATATGTTTACATCAAGGATTGACGTATTCACTTGCCCTGTTCTAGTGTTTCTATCGGTTGACTGCCGGGGTTAACCACCTTCATCATTTCCAAACTCGATGGCCGAAGTTTGAGGAATGAAGGGCTCATGCATGGAACTGGAACATCCACTTTCGATTGGTGGATGACTTCTGGGATACCAACTCCAACTATAAGAATTATACTTCTTCTATAATGGTAGTGTATCTTGAGAGCTTTTTCAACCGGAGCGAGATGTTCCTCCGAGAATTGGCGAGCTGTCGGGGAGCGATCGGAACGCCATCGATGACTTTTTACGACGTCATAGGAAACCATACTTCTGTTCAGTCCGCTCGATGACGGAGACTTCAGAGTCGATGCTTAGGCTGTCGGGCATTCAATAGTCCCCGTCAGTCTATATTGATTGGGTAATTTTCTGAACCTTTTTCTTTTGTGCCTTTGTGTTGTAGGCACTTGTGGATCTAAAATTCTCATTGTCTTTTCAAAGCAGGCTAAGGCAGGGATGTCTGCTACCCATGCGTCTTTGAGTCCACCTCCTCCTTCAAGGCGCGCGACCAAGCGTAGGCCTATGGAGGAACCATCTGGGGCATCTTTTGGCGATTGTCCAAGAGGTATTATTCGAAATATGCCCTCTATTTTTTATTTTTATGATTCAGCCTTAGGTTTAATATAATTTTTGCTTGTTTTCAGAGAATGTCGCAGCTGAGGCGACTTATGCTCCTGCTCCGGCCAAGAGGCCAAGGAGTTCTAGCGAGGAGCGCTCTGTTGCTGCCGGAGAATCTTCTGTTCCCCGGAGCGAGGCTCCTGCCCCCGGAAGGTTAATGCCCCTGCACTCAATCATGCTGCTTCCATCTCCTCCAGGGGAGCTGGGGCTTGGAAGAGGGTCCAAACCCAGGGTTCCTCAATGGGAACTTCGAAGACTCCCTTTAACGGGGAGTACTACTCTTTGGTGGGCCTTTTTCAGCCACTGAAAGTTGTAGACGCGAGGGTTCTCTGGGTTCCTTGCCACAGTCTCCGGAAGGTGGAGATTGGGATAAGACCATGTTGCGGGGTAACCCAGACCTCTGCATGCATCTGTTGGATGTGATCCTTCTACCTCAGTAACGGGTAGAGGTCCCTTCAGACTGGAACAACAATGATGTCGTTATGAGGTCGCATTTTGAGCGCCTTGTCATGGTAAGTTCCTTTCTCTTATTTATTACTTTATAAACTTCTCTTTATTCCTCTCATTCGTTCTTTTGTAACTCCTTGATCAATTTTAACTTTATCCCATTTTCTCCTGTTGTCAGCTCGTCCGATCGGGCAGATTGTAGGGGAGATCGCTGATAAGCAAGTTGAGCTGCCCATCAAACTAGAGCAGTTTCAGAGTTTGGGCTACACTTCGGAGGAGATGGAGGACTTGAATAGAAGGGAAGATGCGTCCACTGAGCTGGTGGAGCAGGCTCAACGAGAGTTTGAGGAGATGGAGAAGGAACTGCGTACCACCATCCAGATGAGGGAGGATCAAGTGACCCTCGTCGATGACAACAGGACCATGTCTAAGAGTTAGACCAAGGAGACCGACAAGTACTTCGCTCAGCTGGAGGCGGAGATTGCTCGCCTCAAGGGTGAGATGAAGGAGTCCTGTGCTCAGAGAGACGCCTCTGTGGCTAAGAAGGAGCATCTCGACCTGAAGCTGAAGGAGATGGAGGACTTGAATAGAAGGGAAGATGCGTCCACTAAGTTGGTGGATCAGGCTCAGCGGGAGTTTGAGGAGATGGAGAAGGGACTGCGTGCCACCATCCAGATGAGGGAGGATCAAGTGACCCTTACCGATGACAATAGGCTCATGTCTAAGATTTAGACCAAGGAGACCGACAAGTACTCCGCTCAGCTGGAGGCGGAGATTGCTTGCCTCAAGGGTGAGATGAAGGAGTCCTGTGCTCAGAGGGACGCCTCTGTGGCTAAGAAGGAACATCTCGACCTGAAGCTGAAGGTTGTCCCATTCCCAGAGCGTGGTTGAGGACTTTAAGAAGTCTGAAGAGTTCTCCGACTGTGCCTTCGAGGTGATAAAGGTTGAGGTGGCTGCCTATCTCCAGGTCTTGGTCGACAAGGTCCAGGGGATAGACCCCAAGTTTCCTCTTCGGGAGGTGAAGTCTCTTCAAAACTTCATTGAGAGTGGCTACACCAAGGGAGCTCCTTCTGTTGCTGTTGGCGAGGAGGCTGCACCCGGGGCAGAGAAGGAAACTGCAGCCCCTGGTGAACCCAGACTTTGATGTCCCAGACCCCCAGGTGACCAAGTTGATGCAGAGTTTCAAGTCAAAGGAACCTGTTTGTGCTAAGAAGAATTACAACCTTGCAAAGTCATCTGGTCTCCTAATGCTGGTGCTCCTCCTCCTCTTCTCATATATTTGATGATAGCTTTGTTCGACTTCCTTTTGTTCCAGGAGTCTTGTAATATTTTTTTCTTAGATTATTGACTCAGATATTTCTTTGAATATAATGAACGCCTTTTACCTCGTAAGCCTTGATTTTTGCTTGACTTCGAATATATTTGGTCGTTCTTTTGATGTCTTTATTGTTTGAATGCTTTATGAAGTTTTACCATATTTGTTTTCAACTTCACTTTAGCTTATGTAGGATAGTCTCGCCTTGTAGGGTCTTCGACCTTTCCTTGGAAGAAACACTACCGCATAAAGGTTCTTTTTGCTCCTTTAAGCTTCGGAGGGAGGACCGTGGCCCTTTATCGTCTCAGCTGTTCCTTTTGCTAATTTTCTTAAGGAAATTAATACCCAAGGATCATGCCTTGAAGAAAACTATCTTCCTTTATGGTTTCGTTCGCCTTTAAGATTTTAGTTCTTAGATTCGTTCGCCTCATCGTGGAGAACCGTTACCTAAAGTTCACTCGCCTTTTAGTAAGTTGTTACCTTTGATTCGTTCGCCCTTTTTTGGGGAACTTTTACCCAATATTCGCTCGCCTTTTAGGAAGCTGTCACCTTAGATTCGTTCGCCCACTTTATTGTGCCCAACTTGTAAGGGAATTGTTACCCTTGATGTAGGTTCGTTTGCCTTTCATGTCAGGTCTTTGGTTTGCCCAACTTGCAGGGGAAGTGTTACCTTACCGGTTCGTTCGCCTTTTATATCAGTTCTTAGTTTTGCCCAACTTGTAAGGGAACTATTACCTTAACGGTTCGTTCGCTTTTTATATCAGGTCTTAGTTTTGCCCAACTTGTAAGGGAACTGTTACCTTAACGGTTCGTTTGCCTTTTATATCAGGTCTTAGTTTTGCACAACTTGTAAGGGAACTGTTACCTTAACGGTTCGTTCACCTTTTAAATCAAGTCTTAGTTTTTCCCAACTTGTAAGGGAACTGTTACCTTAACGGTTCGTTTGCATTTTATATCAGGTCTTAGTTTTGCCCAATTTGTAAGGGAACTATTACCTTAACAGTTCATTCGTGTTTTATACCAGGTCTTAGTTTATGCCTAGTTTGGGGAGAACTATTACCTTGATGGTTCGTTCACCCCTCGTTCCAGGTCTTCGTGGGAGAGGAACTGTTACCTTAATAAGGTTCGTTCGCAATTCTCCTTTTGTCTGAATGAGGAGGTTTTCACCTTTATTGGTTTGTCTGCCTGTATGCGTTAGGTCTTATATTTCGATGATTCACCCATTCTTTTTGGACTTTTCTTGGTTCGAGCGGCAATGCTTTATATGAAGGAATGATTGGTTTTATTGACATAACATTTTGATTACAAGCTATGCATAAAACCTCCATAAATGTTCAGAGTTGAATGGACAAGGTAGCCTTACACCTTATGTGGTTTCCAAATAGAAGGACCCTGGGAGGCGATCTCGACTTCTTTGTATGGACCTTCCTACTTTGGTGGGTGCTACTGCTTCATATTTGTACACCAGACTGAATAACGTTTCCCCTGTTGCTGTTTTGGGTGTCGTTCTAACAGCCCACAGTACATTATCCAATTCTTCTACCCAGTTTCCTTTGAAGGCTTGAACTCACTTTTTGGTCCTGTCTGGACAACTGTTTCGGCCTGTCCATTAGTTTGAGGATGGTGTACTGAGATGAATCTGTGATCGATATGGTACTCTTTGCAGAGCCATTTGAGCTATTTCCCCACGAATTGCGGATCATTGTCACTTATTAGTATTTTGGGGATGCCAAATCGCGAAAATATGTGGATCTTTAAGAATTTGATCACTTGAAATTCAGTTGTGGAGGCTAATGCTTTCGCCTCTATCCACTTGGAAAAGTAATTGATCGCGACGATAATGTGGGTACTTTGCCCAGTGCTTATGGGAAAGAGTCCCAAGATGTGTATTCCCCATTGGTCGAAAGGCTAGGTGTCTGCCATTGGGGATAGCAATGTCAGTGGTCGACCGGATCTTGGTGCGAACTGTTGACAAGTCGGACACTTCTTTGTTAATTCCATCGCGTTTTTGCTCAAGGTGGACCAGTAATAGGCTAGTCTGAAGATTTTGTGCGTCAGTGAGCGTGCACCTTCATGGCATGCGACAACTCTTTCGTGAGCTTCGCGCAGAACTCTTTCTATCTCGGGATGGGAGATGCATTTCAGATAGGGAGTTGAGTTTCCTCCCCTATAGAACTCTCCATCTATGAGAAGATAGTTTGCGTCTAGGCGGCTTATTTTTATGTCCTCGCCTTCGTGTTCTGGAAGGGTTCCTTCCTTTAGAGAGTTTTGGAATGGGGCCATCCAGTTATCCTGCTCTTGAATATTGAAGACTTCTGCTCGATTTTCAAGGATCGAGTATAATGCTTGTTCCAGGAATTGTACATCATGTGTCCTTATTCCTTTGAATGCCAATTTTCTTAAAGAGTCAGCTAGCTGGTTGTCCTGGCGAGGAATGGACTCAATCGCGAAAGTAGGAATTTCGGAGATGTGTTTTTTGGCAATGTCGAGGTAGTTTTTCATATTTTCCACCTGTTCTTCATATGTGCCATTGATTTTGTTAACAATTCGCTCTGGATCGCTTTTTGCCTTAAGTGATGTTATGGTTATTCCCTTAGCGAATCACAGTCTAGTGATAAGTGCTTCATATTCGATCTCATTATTGGTCACCTTGAATGTAAGGATGATCGCGTATTTCAAGTGCTCGCCCTCAGAGGAGTTGAGAATTAATCCTGCCCCTGAGCCTTCTTTTAAAGAGGATCCGTCAGTATAGAGTTCCTAGCTTTTGCCTTTGTCTTTTGGTTGTTCTTGCCGTTTTTCTGCTTCTGTTAGACCATTGCTAGTACTTTCCACTATAAAATCTGCCAATGCTTGACATTTGATGGCCGTTTTCGGCGCAAATTTGATCTTGAATTCGCTCAGCTCAATCGCCCATTTGACCATCCTTCCTGAAGAGTCTGGCTTCAGCAGGAAGTGTTTGAAGGGCATGTTGGTGAGGACTGTTATGGCGTGGGCGTGGAAGTACGGTCTTAAATTTCGAGCAACAATAACTAAGGCATTGAGATACTTTTCAATCTCGATATATTTTTTTTCATCCGAATTAAACAATTTTCTTACAAAGTAGAATGGACTCTACTTATTTCCCTATTCTTTTATTAAAACAACACTGACTTCGACTTCACTAATACTTATATAAAGAAAACGTGGTTCACTAGTGACGGGCTTTGCCAATGTTGGAAGTGTCTGCAGGTATTGCTTAAGTGACTGAAAGGTAGCCTTGCACTCCGGCGTCCACACGAACTTGCAATTTTCCCTAAGAGTTTTGAAGAATGGGAGGGACCTGTTGCTCGCCCTTGAGAGGAAACAATTGAGTACGGCCAGGCGACCATTCAGACTCTGGACTTCTTTGTGGAAAGCCGAAGACTTCATCTCTTCTATAGGTTTTAGCTTTTCGGGGTTCGCCTCTATCCCTCGCTCGTTGACCATGAATCCCAAGAATTTGCCCGATTTTACTCCAAATGCGCATTTTGCTTGATTTAGGCGAACGTTGTGCATTCTCATGCAATCGAATGCTTCTCGAAGGTATTCTGTATGACGGCTCCCCTTAATTGTCTTGACGAGCATGTCGTCCACATAGGCCTCCATGTTTCGCCCCAGGATTTCTTGGAACAGACGATTTACCATTCGCTGATTGGTTGACCCCACGTTTATTAGTATGAAGGACATTACCTTATAGAAAATATATCTCCATCGACGTAGAATCCTATGTAGGCTTCATCGTCCGGGTGCATTTAGATTTGGCTATAACCTGAATAGGAATCCATGAAGCTTAGCATCTCGTGACCAGAGGTTACATCTACGAACTGGCCAATTCGCGGAAGGGGGTACGAATCTTTGGGGAAGGCTTTGTTCAAGTCGCGGAAGTCAACACACATTCTCCACTTTCCGTTTCACTTCTTCACCAGTACTTGGTTGGCGACCCAGCTTTGGAAACGTACCTCCCTGACAAATTTGGATTCAAGTAGTCTCCCTACTTCTTGCCTGATCGCCAAGTGTTTGTCTGAGCCAAATGACCTTCTCTTTTGAGCAATATGCTTGATCGAATGATCTTTCCTTAACTCATAGGCGATTATGTCTGTGCTGATGCCTGGCATGTCATTGGGCTTCTAGGCGAATAATTCCTTGTATTCCTTTATTAGGTAGGTGAAATCATCCCTTTAGTTGTCATTCAAGGTGGTTCCAATACGCACCTTCTTTTCTGGACCATCGATTTCGAGTTTTGTTAGTTCTTCCATTGGGGTTGGCCGAGCTTTGTCCTCACGCGGGTTAGTATCTGTCTCGATGTCCAGGGTTTCCCTTTGGTTCTCCCTGCGAAGGCAGTTCACGTAACATTGTCGTGAGGACGGCTGGTCGCGTAGAACTTCTCCAATCCCATTCGGCGTGGGGAACTTCATTTTTTGGTGGACTGTGGAGTCTACGATCTTGTATGGATTGATAGTAGTCCTCATCAGGATGGCATTGTACGAAGTAGGTGTGTCGACCACCAGGAAAGCGATCGACACATTTATGTTCTTTCATCCTTCGCCCAAAGTTACCAGCAGGGTTATAACTCTTAGTAGATACGTTGTTCTCCCAAAGAAACCGATGAGTGGAAATTCGACTCGCTTAAAATATTTATGGGATTTTCCCATTGTTTTGAAGGTGTCCAAGAATAAAATGTCTGTCCAGCTTCCTCCGTCGATCATAATTCTTTTCATATCGCACCCTTCTACTTCCATTGTGATGTCGAAGGCATCATTGTGCGGAGTGACTGGTGTCAGGTCTTCCTCGGAGAATGAGATAATGCAATATTCTTCCGGTCGAGGTCTCTTGCCCAATTGTACAGATGTGGAGATTTGGTTGACATATACTTCTCTTGCAATGGACCACTCGCCTCTGACACCAAACCCTCTGGCAATTAGGTTGATTACCCGCCTGCCCTAGGATAACCCTTGGCGAGGTTGACAGGAAATTAACTTCAGAATTTTCCATTTCCAGGTCTATGAAACCTTTCGCCCTTACTACCAGCTCCTCCAATGTCTCTATTTCCTGAACATGGTAGTTGTTGTACAGTTTTCTTGAGGCTTTGTTGGCTACATCTAGCCCTCTGTAAAACGATCAGATGATCTCCCCATCCGTGACTCGACGATCAATCTCTGTAATGTTCTTATGAAAACGTCCATAGAAGTCGGCCAAGGTTTCTTCTCGATGCTGTTTGACGGTGTCCAAAGCGATCACACTTTTTAGCAGTTGGCACTCACCCATATACCACTCCATAAATTTGTTCTTCAACTCGGACCATGTCCCTATCATTCCTGCAGTGAGGCCGAATAAGCAAGACCACGCCGAACCCGAGAGGGTTGACGAAAATAACAGGCCTTAAGTGATTTTCATCGTTCGACTTACCCAACAAAAAGGTTTCGTGCTTGTTGACGTGGATCACAGGATCTTCTCCGCCACTATATTCAGGGATGGCCCCCGTCACCACATCCTTTGGTATTCTGTCCGCTATAAGATCAGCGGTGAATGGATGGGATGATCGCTCTTGAAAGGGAGTCATAACAGTTCTTCGCTGTTCCTTGATCCTTTTGTTGATGAGCTCCTCAACTTGGCCAATAGTGAATTAGGGTTGCTGTTCTCCAGTCCGTGAAGTACTCGACAGATTGATAGAGTGGGTGACTGTCGGCATTTCGGTGGAGGCCGGAGGCAGGGAATGATGTCTGGAGGTCATCTCTTGGTCGTCTTGAGGAGTAGAGGCACACGGATTTCTAGTTTTTGTTTCCCGTGGCCCCGCGGGATGAGGATCTTCATGAGGAGCAGGGGCTTATCTGCGGGGTTGTCCTATGATAGTTTCCAAGAGGGATAGCATCTCCGTGATTACCTGAATGGTTTCCCCAGCCACTTGAACGGTTAGTCGGTCTGGAATCTCAGTGGTGGGCGGAACAGGGGCTGATCTTGAATTGTCGACATGCTCCTGCACCAGTCTCAGAGGATCGACGTCAGGGATTACCTGGCTAGCATGTTCTTGCTAGAGTGGCGAAGCGACGACAAATTCTGAGCTATCTGAGGATTGCTCATTAACCTGTTTCCGACGATTGCGGTTATGTAATACTATATATATGTATATGAATAATATATATATATATATATATATATATTTATATTATGTCTATGTAATACTATATATGTCTATGTATAATATATATATATATATTATGTATATGTGAAAATAAATCATTTCAAAAAATAACTTAGATCCTTCCCAAAGTTTGATGAAGGTTACAACTCGGTCCTTGGACTCTCGGGTCATTTCTGGGACTTTATCGAGTGTTATAAACCAAACCGGAAAAGTTTTGGGCCATTTGTACAATTTTTGAAATTTTTTCTTATTTCAGCTCGTTTTTTTTTTAAATTACATTTTTATTTCTATACTTTTGTAGACATTATATGATTTCTCAAAATGTTACAAATAAGTCTAGAATAATGTTTGGGCTATTTTTGGAATTTTACCAAGTGTTACAAATAAGTCTAGAATAGTTTAGGGTCTATTCTGTAATTTTGAAAAAATATATTTTCATTTCAGTTATAGTATTTTTAAAAATTACATTTTTGATTCCTAAATATTTCTGGATATTCCATGATTTCTCAAAATGTTACAAATAAGTCCAGAATAATTTTAGGGTTATTTTGGAGGTTTACCAAATGTTATGAATACGTCCAGAATAGTTTAGGGTAATTTCTGTAATTTTCGAAATATTTGTCCAATTCAGGTCAAATTTTAATAAATTGTATTTTGTTCCCTAGATTTGTTTTTGGACGTTCTATAACTTCTAAAAATGGGACAAATGAGTCCAACTAGCTTAATATCTTCAAAAATCATTTGTGCATGTTTTGACACGTTTATAATGGTTCAAGAGTTAAACCATTTTTTTCGAGCACGATTAACTTTAGTTCTCTTGTTTATTTGAAATTAACTCATCAAAAAAATGTTTGTACATGGTTTGTTTAATTTAATAAAAATACATATAGTCTTTTGGGGCCAAGCATGATCAAAACGGGCAATTCTGGTAAAAGAAAACAAATTCCAAAAGCAAACTAAAGTACCGAAATGGCGGATTATGAGCTTGCGAGCTTTTAAGACGTAATCAAACCCCCGAACTCGATTCTCTATACGTAGAATTTTCCAAGTCATAGGAAGTTAGCTCCATGTACCCTAGGCAATATTAGGATTCCGATTAGCCTTTAATTAATCGGTGGCGACTCTTTCATTTTTCGGTCTGGTTGATGATCCCGCTTGACCGGACTCGTCGCTCACCAAGACCCGACATTTTATAAAATAATAATAATAATAAAAAATAATTCAAAACAGGTCGAGAAAGTCGGATCTAACGTCCGACAATTTGGCGACTTTGGTGGGGATTCTTTTAGAGGGTTTAGGCTTTGTCATGTTTGCTTTGCCATGTTATATGTTTACCTATCTGTTTTGACCGTTTGCTCATGCTTGCAGTTTTTAAATTTTTGTATGAAAACAAATGTAAATGTAATATTCCAAAATAATGTAAATCATCGTTTTGCACACACCACGCTAGTTACCATTACCCGCTCGGACTTGGAGCACATTAAGAGCTTAGGGAGTTTAGTAGGGGAAGGGAATGCGCGCGGAGCGGTTTGGACCGCCGGCACGCTCCTAAAAAACTCAACTCCATGATCGGAATGGGCTTATGATCCTCTACAGGGGGTGAGGTTCCGCTGGTTCAGAGGACCTAGAAATTCCATCCCGTTAGAACAAAAGCTCCACACCGCGCTTAACCTTCTACCAGTTTCGTTTTTTTTTTGCCATAGATCAAGACATGTATAGGATTGGGCCTTTTCTATTCCATAAACCTCTGTAAATGTAATAACTTAGTAGTGATATTACTTTCTGGTACTTGCATTGCATTTTTCTAAAAAAAAAATGTAAGTTTCGTTCATTTTGTCTTGTATCCTTAGGACGTTTCACATATCATCTTTGATAAGGATGAAGCAGACAAACCACTGTCCTCGCACTAAGGCCATCCAGCCCTCCACGACGGTCGAAATTGCCTGAATATGGAAAGCCATGACAAAAGAGGATCAGAAGTACGTGAACGATAAGATTGACGAGGTTCATGAGCTCGCAAATTACAAAGTCAATTGGGCTTTCCTTTATGCGTTATCTGATTTCTGGGATCGTGGTATTGTTTAACCTGACCTCCAACAAAGAGGCGAAGATAGCACTCTTGGCCAAACTGCTCAAAGTTACAACAAACAAAATGTCCACCGAGCTCAAGTTGAATAGGGGTCATGGCTTATCTATTGAACTTTTGGTATATTGGATCGAGCGCCAAATTGTCGATAAAACAAATGCTATGGGGAGATGTCATACTTTTATTTTACTTTTTCTGGGAACAGTCATATTCCCCTTTTCTAATGGTGTCATCGACTCAGCTATGGCCAAAGTCGTCATCCAAATAATAGAAGGTAAGGGTTTCGTAACATCATTGCTCGTCGAAACCATTGCATCTCTAAATATTTTAAAAACAAAAGGAAAGGGAGAACTAAAAGCAAGTCTGGACTTACTTCAGATTTGGTTTTTAATCCATATGAAAGAATTTGGCATGAATTTTCCCCGAGCAAACTTTTTAGGCGACAAAAGGGTCATCTCGAGGATGTTAGGTCGATCATTGTTCGAAGCTGAAAAATGGAAAGCTCTCGATTGGAAAAATTATATTTCAAAACTAGCGAACAGGGACATTTTATGGACGGCTAGATGGTTACCCATCCACTGCCCTACGATACTTAGATGCAAAACTTTAGAGGGAGTTCCGCTTCTCAGCCATCGAGGATCCATGACCACCTACCCTTCATGAGTTATTCGACAATTCAGTGGTTTCCAAGATATTCATGTCAACATTCATGGACCCCCAAGAGCATACAAGTGGCACAACCGAGCATACATTGAAAACACGCTACGAAACTCAGTTTGACAAGTGAATGATGATTGGGGAAACCGAGACCCACTATTCATAAATCTGATGGAAGGCTCCACGGCAAAGGAAAACGAATACCATGTGACAACAGAGTACATTCATAAGTTCTACTCGGCACCCGCAATTCCGCCTTTTGACCCAAAGGAGATAATCGGGGATATGCCCGAGCATCAGAGAGGGACCCAGAGACACCCCCTCTGTTGCGCTCCCCTACCTGCAGGTTCATCGGAGTTGGAGCAGAAGCGTCTTCCCAACCTCGTCTGGCATTCAATTCACTGCCAGATCAGCATCCAGGATTTCACGATCCAATATTTGGCGCCGTCTGTGGGAACGAGCAATTCAGCCATGAGAACTCGATCCCAAAGCAACCGTCGGAACCAGACTAGGGAGCGATCCTCAGATAGCTCTGATTCCGCCGCCGCTTCACCGCGTTAACAAGAAATTGCCAGCCGAGCAGGAGTCAATGTCGTTCCTCTACGAACAGCTCGAGAGCATGTCGGTGACTCAAGACCGACCCCCGCTGCTGATCAAAACGGAGCACCGGCACCGCAGACAGTCCACATCGCTGGGCAGGATATTAATTTAACCCCACAGATGGTCTCCCTGCTGGAAGCCATCCTAGGACAGGCGCGCCGTCAAGCCCCTGCTCCTCAAGAAAACAATCCCTCTGCTCCTAAGGAAAACTACCGCCCTGCTGCCACATGGCCCTCACCTTCGGAAGCGGAAAATCCTGGTCCCACTGCGCCTCAGGAGGATCAGGAGATGACGTTAGGTCAGCAGTCCCTGCCTCCGGCATACACCAAGGAGCCAGCATCCGCATATACTGTCAATCCTTCCGGTCCTCCTCCACCTGAAACCTCGCCTATGTACTGCACTGTGGATCAGATGGACGACCTCCTCAATAAAAGGCTTCAGGAAAGACAGCTGACAGTCGTAGCTCCCTTCAAAGAGCAGTCCTCTCATCCTTTTACCGACGGGCTCGTCGCCATCAAAATCCCGAAGGATGTAGTTGCTCGGGCCATACCTGATTATAGCGGTGGAAGAGATCCCACCGTACATGTCAACAAACATGAGGCCTCCCTTCTGGGTAAGTCAAATGATCCCAATCACTTGGCTTTGTTATTTCCATCTACTCTTTCGGGTTCGGCTTCGTCTTGGTTCTTCGGCCTCCCTGCAGGATCAATCGGAACTTGGGCAGAGTTAAGAAGCAAGTTCCTGTAGAGATATATGGGCGAGCGCCAGTTGCTGAAGAGCGTGGTCTCCCTTAACTCAGTCAAACAGCAGCCGGGAGAGTCGCTGTCCAACTTCTACGGGCGTTTTCATCAGAACGTCACAGAATTAGATCGCCGAATCTCGGATGGGGAGATCATTCAAGCCTTCTATAGAGGTCTGGATGTGGCTAACAAGGCCTTGAGAAAGCTGAGAAAGAGCTATCACGTGAAGGAGATTGAGACGTTGGAGGAGTTGGCATCCAGAGCAAAAGGTTTCATAGACCTTGAACGGGCGAACACCGAGGCTAACCTCCTGATGACCTCGCTAAGGGTAACCCATGAACCCCGACGCGATGGTAAGAAGGAGGTAAAGAAGGAGAAGAAGGGAAAGGAAAGCAAGCACCGAGTCGAGTCTCTTCCAGCGCCTCGCCATCCAGAGGTCCCTGAGTACTACATGCGTTTAAATAGGCAGATCTCAGCGGTAATAGTTGAGATGGAGAGGAGATCCTTGGCGAGGCCACCGATGTCTCGTCGAGGTGGGCTGCCCATGGGCAAGGATGTAGAGAGCTACTGCAGATACCACAAGTGCAAGGGCCACAAGACATATGACTACAAAATTTTGAAGCGGGACATAGAGAGGCTGATTCAGGGGGGAATGTTGAAAGAATTTGTGGCAGGGCGAGACCGAAGTCGAACGCCCACCAGGAGGCATCGTTCGCCAGCCCCTGCAGAGCAAGCTGAGCCTTCTGGAAGCAATAGGAGAGTGAATTTGATTGCTGGAGGATTCGGTGCAGGCGGCGAAAGGTCAAGCTCCAGAGAGGTCTACGCCACTCAGATCTCTACAGCAGTTCAGTTGGGGAAGCGGCCCCGACTTGAAGAGAACATTGTCACCTCATTCTCTAAAGATGATTTGGCATATGTCACCACGCCCCACAGCGATGCTCTGGTCATTACGACAGATATTGACGGCTGTGATGTTGCAAGGATTCTGGTCGACGGAGGCAGCTCGATAGACATCCTATTTCTGGACGCCTTTGAGAAGATGGGCAAGTCCAAACGCGACCTGAAGAGGGTCGACTTTCCACTGATCGGGTTTGCGGAAAGAACAACTTATCCACTGGGGGCTATAACCATGCCAGTGATTTTTGGCGAGGGGTGGAAAAGCATCAAGGTGTCGGTCATTTTCCTGGTGGTCGATTCACCTACATCCTACAACGCCATCATTGGGAGGACCACAATCAACCCAAATAAGATTGTCGGTTACTTTCATGCACACGACATCACCGTCCTCACCAATCAACCTCTCAAAAACTTCCTGATGAAGCCAGATTCATCAGGAAGAATGGTCAAGTGGGCGATCGAGCTCAGCGAGTTCAAGATCAAATTTGCGCCAAAAACGGCCATCAAAGGTCAAGCACTAGCTGATTTTATAGTGGAAAGCACGAGTAACGGTCAAACAGAAGCAGAAAACAGGCCAAGTCAGTCAGCAAACGACAATCAAATCTGGGAACTCTATACGGATGGGTCTTCATCAAAGGAAGGCTCGGGGGCAGTTTTAATTCTTATTCCTCCTGAGGGCGAGGCTCTGAAGTACGCGATCGCCTTGACATTTCTAGCGACCAATAATGAAGCAGAATGTGAGGCTCTTATCACTGGACTCAGACTAGCAAAAGGAATGGGTATAACTGCGCTTAAGGTAGAAAGTGACTCAGAGCTTATTGTCAATCAGGTTAATGGCGCCTACGAGGCAAAGGGAGAAAAGATGAAGAAATATCTCGGCATTGCCAAAAAGCTGGTCGCGGAAATCCCAAATTTCGCGATTGAGTTTATTCATCGCCAAGAAAACCAGATGCCAGATTCTTTGAGTAAACTAGCCTTCGGAGGGGCGACAGTCCAGGATGTACAATTTCTGGAGAAAGCTCTATGTTCAGTCCTGGAAAGCAGAGCAGAGGTCTTCAACATCCAAGGACAAGTCACATGGATGACCCCGTTCCAGAGTTATTTAAAACAAGGAATACTCCCGGAGGACGAAGGAGAATCCACGAGGATTACAAGACTCGCAGCCAGTTATCTAATTATCGATGGAGAACTCTACAGAAGAGGTTATTCGACGCCTTACTTGAGGTGTGTTGCTCATCCTGAAACGGAAAAGGTTCTTCGAGAAGCTCACGAAGGGGCAGCAGCATGTCATGAAGGTGCTCGATCACTAAGCAGGAAAATATTCAGATTGGGATATTACTGGCCGACCTTGGGAAAAGATGCAGCCGAGTTAACACAGAAGTGTGAGATTTGCCAGCAGTTAGCACCACGATCGGGTCGACCATCGACATTATTATCTCCAATGGCAGGTGCCTGGCCTTTCGCTCAATGGGGAATCGATATATTGGGTCCTTTTCCCATTAGCACTGGTTAGCGTACTCACATTATAGTGGCAATCGACTACTTCACTAAGTGGGTAGAGGCGAAAGCTCTAGCTTCGACAACAGAATTTCAGGTCATCAAGTTCCTGCAGGTCAACATATTCTCCAGGTTTGGCATTCCTAAGGTACTCATCAGTGAAGCAGCCAATAAGGTTGTCTTAGCAGGACTCAAGAAAAGGGTTCGAGCATTCAAAGGGAACTGGGCAGACGAACTGGAAAACGTATTATGGGCAATCAGAACAACGCCTAAGGCGGCCACAGGAGAAACGCCTTTCAGTTTAGTGTACGGATCAGAAGCAGTAGCACCAGCCGAATTAGTAGTGCCTACCCACAGAGTCTTACACTCTAACGCAGAGGCAAATGAGATCGAGCGCAGAACTGACCTCGACTTAGCAGAGGAAAAGAGATGGCTCTCGGAAAAGACACAGGCAAAGATGCGCTTGGCGACCGCTCGGTATTTCAACAGAAAAGTCAGCGCTCGCCAATTTTTCATGGGGGAGATGGTTATGAGAAGGAATGAATTCACAAGGCTGGACAGTAAAAACAAACTTTCAGCCAAATGGGAAGGACCGTACAAAGTAGTAGAGATCGCCGCACCAGGATCCTACTATTTGGAAACCACCGAAGGCGAGAGGTTACCCCGTCCATTTAATTCTGAGCATTGAAGAAGATTTTATGCATAGCTTATAATCAAACTGTTATGTAAATAAAAGAAAGCTATTCCTTCATAAAGCGTGTCCACTCGAAGAAAGCCGAAGCCAAAAGCCCTGACGCCAAAGTCAGGCCAAAAAGCCCTAGCAACAAAGCTAGGCCAAAAAGCCCTGACGCCAAAGTCAGGCCAAAAAGCCCTAGCAACAAAGCTAGGCCAAAAAGCCCTGACGCCAAAGTTAGGCCAAAAGCCCTAGCAACAAAGCTAGGCCAAAAGCCCTAGCAACAAAGCTAGGCCAAAAGCCCTGACGCCAAAGTCAGGCCAAAAAGCCCTAGCAACAAAGCTAGGCCAAAAGCCCTGACGCCAAAGTCAGGCCAAAAAGCCCTACCAACAAAGCTAGGCCAAAAGCCCTAGCAACAAAGCTAGGCCAAAAGACCTAGCAATAAAGTTAGGCAAAACAAAAAAGCCCTAGTGACAAGGCTAGGCCAAAAGCCCTGACGCCAAAGTAAGGCCAAAAGACCTAGCAAAACGTTAGGCAAAATAAAAGCCCTGACGCCAAAGTCAGGCCAAAGAAATTTTAGGCGATCACTATCGATGATAAGGCCTGAAAAATTACAAATCCCCTGGTATTATGCCAACACCTCAAAGGTTTAAACTTCAAAGAAGGTAATATCTCTTTGAACTTAGAAGTTTATGCTTTTAAGTGTCAGAAGTATTATCCTTAGAAAGTTCGACTTATGATTGGTCTAAGGCTTTAAGGGTCGACGACATTACAAAGCAATAAAAAGTGGAGAGTAATTATGACATTGGATGAATAGCTAAACATGTTAAAAAAGGCATTCAATAGAAAAACCCAAGTCTTAAATAAATAATTACAAACCAAAAACAGAAATTACAAAAATAGTTATCTAAGAAAAGATAAAAAATACGGTCGCCAAGGAGTTGGGGGCTTCAAGCTTTGGGATCCTCGGGGGCAGGGGTGCTCTGCTCGCCTTCGGGGGAAGAAGTACTGGGCTCGCCTTCAGGAGCAGCCTCTTCAGCAAAAGAGGGCCGCGAAGGGCGACTCCGCAAGAAGGTCTTCAAGGATGCCACTTCCCCAAGGGGAAAGTTGGGGTCGACCGCCTGGACCTTCTCCACCAGGTCTTGGAGAAATTCGGCAATGGTCGACTTCATCACCTGCAAGGCCTGGTCTTCAAAGTCCTCGGAGGCCTTGAACTCCTCAACCACGGCTTGGGGTGAAGGAACCGCCTTCAGCTGATCAGCCAGCCGGTTCTTCTCCTCCTCCAGGGCGATCCCCCTAGCTTCAGTAGCATCCCTCTAGGCCTCCGCGGCGACCCTAAGTGCGTCTGACTCGACCACCTGAGCACGAGCTTCCTTCAACTCGGCCTCCAGGCGTGAACGGACCGCCTCCTCTTCATCAAGGCACCGATGAAGGGCCTCAGCTTCTTGAAGGAAGGCTGCAGCATCAGCCTCCCTCTTTTTGACATCAGCAAGGAGGCGCTGCTCCTTCCTGAAGTACTCCTCCCGGGCGCCGTCCACCAAGGTGATCGCCATGTCAGCGGTCTTCTTGATGGCCTCCAACTGCCCGGGGGTGACCCCCGTGCTTCGGTATTGCTCCAGCTCGACAAGCAGATCAGAGTGCTTGTCGGCGAGCTCGTCGAAGACGCGGCCAAGGATCACCTCTTCCCGAACGAGCTGACAACAAAAACACAAGGAAAAATGTCAAGTCATCAAAATAAAAAGGAATGACAAGGAAGAAATAATGGAAAGAAGGTGAGATCATACCAGGGCAACTCGTTCGAAGTGGGTCCGCAATAACCCCTCGATCTGAGGAAGCTCCGTAGGGACAATTGAACGGTCCTTGGGGGGAATTATCCCATCAAGGATCCGCATGCACATATCCGGGCTACCCCGGAGGCTCTTCTGAGCGGGGTACCCCTTCTTGGCAAGGTCCCCACAAGGGACCCAAGGCCTCCGAGAGTCCACGGCCTTAAAAGGCTGGAATAAGCTCGCCATGGAGCAGTACTCCTCGGCGGGAGCCCTCGAGGAGCTGGAAGCAGCAGGCCCCTTCTTCTGGGCCCCAGACTCCTTAGGAGGAACCGTGGGCACCGAAGGGGCGGGAGGCGCCAAAGACAAGACCTTCTCCTTAGTGGCGGAAGGACCCTGAGGAGAAGGAGAAGGGGGCGCCATGTCCAAACCCTTCCCCTTGCTGGCAGAAGGGCCCTTAGGAGGGGGAGGAGGAGGATGCTGGTCGACCTCAGGGTTCTCCTCACTTCTGACCTTCTTAGGGCCGCGCTAACCGAGGACTTCTCTGCAAAATAGCAAGACAATAATTTAGAAATCAAAAAACCTTAGAATATGAAAACATTAAATCCACAAAAGGCGAGGCGATATACCTGGCTGGCGAGGGCCAGTAGTGGCCGAAGGAAGCACCTCCTCGGACTTCCTCTTGGACGAACGCCTAGAGGGAGGAGGGGGAGAGCTTAGCAGCGCCTGGACGGAGGACAATCCCAAAGATCCCTGGTCATCAAAGAGACCTATCAGTTTTCGGCTCTTGCTTACGACCTTGCCTACAAGTAATAAAACAAGATAAGAGGTAGAGAATTACCCAATCATCAAAGATTGGCGTGGCTTGATGAATGCCCGCCATCTCAAGGGCATTTTCGGTAGTCTCCGCCACTGAGCGGATGGACTTGAACTGGGATGACCGATGCAGCCGGTACAGGTCGTCGATGGCATTCCGGTCACTCCCTAACAATACTTCAAAGAAGGGAGGAAAATCCATGTCCGGAGCAAACAATTTCCAGGGTACACCCCCCTTGTACAAGAAGTAGTTGGAGTTAGTGGCCCGGAAATCATCAACCAGGCGGACATGGACGTTCCAAACCCATCCCTGAGGGCCTCCCTACTCTGAAAACTTCGGCCAGCGGGATTGGAAGTGGTGGAGGTAGTTTGCCCCTACTGCCAGTCGGAAGAAACACTGGAACAAGGCCAGTGAATTCACCCATTCCTGGCGAATGCACATGAACTTGAAATAGACCCACATCCTGAGGGCATTCGGAACAAGCTGCGTGGGGTGAATCCCGTAAAACTGACACAAGATCTGTAAATCCTCACTGAGAGGAAAACGCAACCCAGCATCGATCTGGGCCGCATAAATGTAAACCTCTCCGTCGTGAGGAAAATGCAGACCTAAGCCAGGATACCTAGGAGCATCCTCCGCACTGAATCCACCAAGCGCCACCATGGTTTTAAAGTAAGCCGGCTTCAATTCGTTAGGCTTGACATCTACTCAGAACGGTTCAAATATAGCACAGCAAGTATAAAAAACAAAGGAAAATAGAGGATATTGCCAAAACAGAGCAGTAAAAGGGCGAAAGTTTAACTTTTGAGGAAAAAATAGGCGTGTTCATCTCAGGCCCATCCACCACTACGGGAGCAGTTGCAGACCTTCCCAGATCAGTCTGTTCCCCCACTAAGGGGGGCACGGCGGCATCCTTGATGGTCAAGGGGGCGTTGGCGTTCCTAGGAGCGTTGGCTTTGTTAGTACCCTTAGAGGCCATATGCTTGACTCTCTGACTTCGGGGAGCCATGGAAATGGATGAAGAAGGCTGAAGAAGGTTGGAAAAGAAAGAAGAAAGGTTCGCAACGAAGTTCTGGAAATCGGAGGGAGTGGATAAGCGTAAAATACAAAATATAGAAATTGACGTTTCTTATATAGACCAAGAAGGGAGTAACCGCCACGAGCAAATCGAAGCGACACATAGGAACAACTGTGCAGTTATTAAATGCTAACAATCCACTAAGGAGACAAGGTGGTCGCCAGCGCACTAAGAGGCTTTACCAGAAATACTTCAGGCGAGTAGCGATCGCCCAACCAAGAAAAATGGACTTTCATGAACCTAGATTACCTCGAGTGATCGCCAAAGGGGAATAAAAGGAAGGATATTTTTTCAGCTTCGAACGAAGAAAAAAACTGCTCGCCAAACGAGCTCAAAAGACCTCAAAGGATATGAACCAGTACAAGAAACGAAGAAAAACGAATCTGAGACGTCACTAGACACTGAGAAATTTCGACCCAAGAGACAACACCTGAGGAGACAAAGTCCCGACCTAATCCTTAAAATTAAGGAAGAGATCATCAAGCAAATCGACGCTGGATTTTTAGAAGTTTGCAACTATTCTGAATGGGTAGCAAATATTGTTGTAGTGCCTAAGAAGGACGGTCGCGTCCACTTCTATGTCGACTATCGAGATATTAACAAAGCTAGTCCGAAGGATAATTTCCCTCTACCTCATATCGATATTGTTGGGTATCGATAGTGACAGCCCAGTAAGGAAAAGGCCTCGAAGGCCCAATAACTATAGAGGGGGTAAACCCATGATATTTGAACCGGATCGGCCCAAGTACTGAGCCCAAGGACTCTGAGAACGCCCTGAGTGCTCGCCATTCTTCACTAAGTCCGCGACATCTCACTGCTCGCCATGAGAGTGCTCGCCCCGAAGAGAGCCTTGCCTCTCTCCTCTGGTCCCACAAAACCGTTAATAAGGAGGTGGCCATGATATCCCGCGTATCTAGGTCACATATTCACTAAAGATTAGATTTGGTAACTGCAATATCTCGCAGTAACTGCCATATCCCACGATCCGAATCTTCAGCAACACAATATACACTAAGATATTCAGCTGCCTTATACGGTTCTATCTCTCTTACCCTATAGATACCCTTGCTTTACATACGTTCTTTACGTTTTGAGTTTTATACACACATATACGCATTTAAGCATCGGAGAGGGACCCAGAGACACCCCCTCTGTTGCGCTCCCCTACCTGCAGGTTCACCGGAGTTGGAGCAGAAGCGTCTTCCCAACCTTGTCTGGCATTCAATTCACTGCCAGATCAGCATCCAGGATTTCACGATCCAACAGATATGTTGGTCGACAACACGACACGTCATACAATGTTCTCGTTCATGGACGGGTTTTCAGGATACAACCAGATCAAGTTGTCTAAGGCAGATAAGTCAAAAACCGCATTTATCACAATGTGGGGCACATTTTGTTACAGAGTTATGCCTTTCGGTTTAAAACATGCAGGGGCAACCTACTAAAGGGCGATGGTAACACTGTTCCACGACATGATGCACAAACAAATCGAGGTGTACGTAGATGATATGATCGCAAAGTCTCAAGAAGGTTAAGATCACTTGATCAATTTACGCATGCTATTTGAAAGGCTCAAGAAGTACAAGTTGCGTTTAAACCCGACTAAATGCATTTGTGAAGCCACATCAGGAAATATATTGGGCTTCATAGTCACTGAGAATGGAATTGAGGTAGACCCTGACAAAGTGAAGGCGATACAAGAGTTACCCCCACCATCGACTGTTAAGAAGGTCCGAAGCCTATTAGGCCGTTTGAAGTACATTGCGCGTTTCATCGCAAATATGACAACCAAGTGTCAACCTTTATTTCGTCTTTTACCTAAGAACGCTCGGATAATCTGGGATGAAGAATGTCATAATGCCTTAGAGTCCATAAAAAATTACCTAATGAGCCCACTAGTCCTGGTGCCGCCAACTCCAGGACGACCGCTCATTATATATTTAACAGTAAGCCAAGACTAGTTGGGGTGCATGTTGAGGAAAATCGATGTGACTGGAAAGAATGCACATGTCATGTACCACGTGAGTAAGAAGTTTACGGAGGATGAAACAAAGTATCAGGAGGTGGATAGGATATGTTGTGCACTCGTGTGGGTAATGCAGCGACTTCGCCAGTATACGTTGTTCTACACGATACGTCTGTATTCGAAGATGGATCCCGTGATATACCTTTTACATAAACCGGCATGGACAAAAAATATTGCCAAGTGGCAAGTTCAACTATCTGAGTATGACATAGAATTCGTGCCTCGAATTTCGGTGAAAGGGCAAGAAATCGCTGATCATTTAGCGGAGTTTCCCATAGACGATGATCACTTGATCAACTCCGTATTCCCAGATGGTTAGATCATGCAAGTAGAAGAAAAAGGGATGCCAAAGGCAAATTGGAATATGTACTTCGACGGTGCTGTGAATTCAGTCGGAGGGGGTATCAGGGCAGTGCTCATCTCACCAAAGGGGCAACACTTCCCAGTGGCATCCAAGGTCACCTTCCACTGCACCAACAACATTGCAGAATATGAGGCATGTGTTCTCTGCATGCGCGTTGCACTAGACCTCGAAGTGAAGAAACTAGAAGTGTTCGGAGATTCAATGTTTATCTTCCTCCAAACGATAGGGGGAATGGAAGACGAGAGATGCCAAACTCCAGCCATACCACTAGCACCTTGAGGATTTAGCTGCAGAATTTGAAGACATCACTTTCACACATATGCCGAGATATAAGAACCAATTTGCAGACTCATTGGCAACACTCGCATCAATGAGTAAAATTTCGTCGGGAAATCAGGTACTGCCAGTGGAAATCAAGATCAAAGAGGTTCCAGCCTATTGTTGTGCAGTCGAAGAGTTAGACGGACAACCGTGGTTCACTGACATAAGGAGTCCGGAGAGTTCCCATAAGGTGCCACAAGAAATGACTGGAATGTCGTACGAAGGATGGCTTGCAATTATTTTCTCGGTGGCCCGATCTTATTCAAAAGATCATTTGATGTTACCCTCTTGAGATGCATGAATGCCAAAGAAGCTGAGCTCCTAATGGAGGAAATTCACGAAGGTTGTTGTGGCCCACACATGGGCGAGCGAATGCTATGAAAAACGATAATGAGACTTGGATACTTTTGGTCCACCATGACGTCTTATTGTATGAGACACATTCAACATTGTCACCTCTGTCAAGTGTACGCATACCAAATCCACGTGCCACCACACGAGCTCTATCCCATGACTTCCCGTAGGCCTTTCTTAATGGGGGGCATCGATGTAACCATTATGATCTCTTCAAAGGCGTCCAATGGTCATCAATTCATATTGGTGGCGATCGATTATTTCACCAAGTGGATAGAGTCTATCAGCCTAGCGTCAGTAAGAGCAAAATAGGTCGAGCGTTTCATTAGGCAGGATATCATCACGCGTTATGGGGTGTCGGAGTCAATCATCACAGATAATGCCAAAACTCTTAATAATAAATTGGTTGGTGGGTTGTGTGACCAATTTAAGATCAAGCATAGAAATTCGTCTCCATATCGCCCACAAATAAATGGCGCAGTGGAAGCAGAAAATAAGAATATCAAAGAGAAAATGACTGTCAATTATTAGGTCTGGCACTTATGGCATACAGGACCTCAATACGGACATCAACAAGGGCAACCCCATTTTCCATTGTTTACGGGACTGAAATCGTGTTGCCAATTGGAGTAGAAATCCCGTAAGCAAGGATCCTCGCTGAAGCAGAGATGGATGAATCAGAATGGGTGAGATGCAGATACGAGGAATTAAACCTCATAAAAGAAAGGCGACTCATCGTGCTGTGCCACAGGCAATTGTATCAGCAACGCATGACTCGTGCATTTAACATGAAGGTACGTCCAAGAGAATTACAAGCAGGCGATCTTGCGAGTCAATCCAGACTCTCGAGGTAAGTTCGTGCCTAAATATGAAAGGTCTTATGTCGTCAAAGAGGTTTTCAGTGGCGCAGTCGTGATCATCACCGATGTGGACGTCCAAGAACTCCCCAGTCCAATCAATATCGACGGATTCATAAAATACTATCCTTAAGGAGTTAGTAACCAGAAAGCGAACCTCCAAAAGTGAGAAAATTCCCGATAAATCGAAAACCTGAAAGGGCGGTTTAGGTAAAATTTAGGGAAGAGGGGCATGATTGAAAATCCCCAAAATGACAATCATGGCAAAAGGAGAGGAATCAAATCTCTGCTAGGTTGAAAACCCGAAAGGGCTACCTAAGCAAAAATTAAGGGAACCAAGAGGTGCGGTAAAAAAAAACGTAGCAAAAGGAAAGAAAATGGAGAGAAAAAAATTAAAAAATATCATCGACGACCAAGACATGTAGTTATCCAGCTTCTTGGAGTCACAAAAACCAGTGAGCGGAATCTTTATGTGTTCAACCTCCGCAAATCATTCTCGACGACCAGGACCTGTAGTTATCCAGCTTCTGCGAGTCACAAGTCGACAAACGGGGCCTTTAAGTGCTCAGCCTCCGCAAGTCATCCCCAACGATCAGAACCTATAGATGTCCAGATTTTGAAAGTTACAAGACGATGAACGGGGCCTTGAGGTGCTCGCAAATCATCCTCAACAATACTTCTGGCCAGAAAAATCCTCAACTTTCAGCTCGTTTAAAAAAAAAAAAACTGACGAGCGGAGCCTTTAGATGTTCAGCCTTCGCAAGTCATTCTCAACGACAAGGATCTATAGTTATCCAGCTTCTGGGAGTCACATGACGACGAGCGGAGCCTTTATGTGTTCAGCATCCGCAAGTCATCCCCAACGAGTCACAAGCCGACGAGTGGAGCCTTTAGGTGTTCAGCCTCCGCAAGTCATCCTCGATGACCAAGACCTGTAGTTATCCAGATTCTGGGAGTCACATGCCGACAAGCGGAGCCTTTAGGTGTTCAGCCTCCGCAAGCCATTCCCAACGAGTCACAAGCCGACGAGCGGAGCGTTTAGGTGTTCAACCTCCGTAAGTCATCCTCGACGACCAGGACCTGTAGGTGTCCAACGTTTGGGAATCACAAGTTGATGAGCGTTTAGAAGCTCAGTCTCCACAAATTATCGTCAACGATTGGGACTTATAGGTGTCTAGTTTCCAAAAGTTGCGTGATGATGTTTGTCTACTATGTAAATAAAGAATAAAGAGTAGCCAAAATCAGTTGTTTGTCTTTGAACACACTCATGAGATCACTTCCTTGAGTGCATGTCCAAAGAGGGGCAACTGTACACACCTGATTTTGGCTCATGGTCAAAATACCGTACGCAAGGAATCGAGCCAAGAGAAATCGATATAATTTTTTTTTATTAAAACTAAAAAAAATCTGAACGTTGGTCTTTTATTTTTTACAAAATCAAGTTATGTTCCTCTTTTGTACAAGTTGGTCTTTTTTTTATTATTTAAAATAAAATAAAATAATAAAAAATAATATGCAAATTGTGTATAAATAGATGGGAAGTGTCGTAGGATTCAAGGGGAAGAAATTAGTGAAGGAATTGAAGATAAATAGGGAAGAGAAGAGTGATTAGAGAGAGTAAAAGAAAAGAGTGAAAAAAATATATCGGTAATTTTCGATCTCCGTTTCTCGTACGGTGTTTAAGTTCTGAACGATTTAGGTATATTTCTCTTGCATATAATATTGTATTTGTATTTCCTAATGTTATTATTTATGTTATAAAAAGATAAGAAGAGTTTATATACATATATTATATATTCATGTATAATATACTTGTTATATATATATATATAGATAGATAGATATATGTATAATATATATATATATATATATGTATGTATAATATATATTTATATTATGTTTATGTAATACTATATATATGTATATGTATAAGATTTATATATTTATATTATGTCTATGTAATACTATATATGTATATGTATAATATATGTATATTATGTATATGTGAAAAAAACTGATTTCAAAAAATCACTTAGGTCCTTCCCAAACTTTGATGAAGGTTACAACCTGGTGCTTGAGCTCTCGGGTCATTTCTGGGACTTTATCGAGTGTTATAAATCAAACCAGAAAAGTTTTCATCCATTTGTGCAATTTTTGAATTTTTTTCTTAATTCAACTCGTTTTTTTAAATAATTACATGTTTATTTCTAAACTTTTCTAGACATTACATGATTTCTCAAAATGTTACAAATAAGTCTAGAATAAGTTTTGGGTTATTTTTGGAATTTTACCAAGTGTTACAAATAAATCTAGAATAGTTTAGGGTCAATTCTGTAATTTAAAAAAAAAATTCATTTCAATTATAATTTTTAAAAATTACATGTTGGATTCCTAAATATTTCTGGATATTCAATGATTTCTCAAAATGTTACAAATATGTCCAGAATAATTTTCGGGTTATTTTGAAGCTATACCAAATGTTACGAATAAAGTCCAGAATAGTTTAGGGTCATTTATGCAATTTTCGAAATACTTGTCAAATTCAGCTCAAATTTTAATAAATTGCATTTTGGTCCCTAGATTTGTTTTTTGACATCCTATAACTTCTCAAAATAGGACAAATTAGTCCAACGTGTTTAATATCTTCAAAAATAATTTGTGCATGTTTTGACACGTTTATAATGGATCAAGAGTTAAACCATTTTTTTCGAGCACGATTAACTTTAGTTCTATCTTGTTTATTTGAAATTAACTCATCAAAAAAAAAATTGTTTGTACATGCTTTGTTTAATTTAAGGAAAATACATATAGTCTTTTTGGGCCAAGCATGATCAAAACGGGCAATTAGGGTAAATGAAAAAAATTTCAAAAGCAAACTAAAGTACCGAAAGGGCGGATTATGAGGTTGCGATCTTTTAAGACGTAATCAAACGCCCGAACTCGATTCTCTGGACGTAGACTTTTCCAAGTCCTAGGATGTTCGCTCCATGTACCCTAGGCAATTTTAGGATTCCGATTAGCCTTTAATTAATCTTTGGCGACTCTTTCATTTTTCGGTCCGGTTGATGATGCCACTTGACCGGAATCGTCGCTCGCCAAGACTCGACATTTTAAAAAATAATAATAATATTTTTTAAACGAGTCGGGTAAGTCGGATATGACGTCCGATAACTGGGCATAACATCACTCAGGGCAAAAAGTGATTCATAGCTAATTGTCAATCAAGTTAATGACACGTACGAATAAAAAGGGGAAAAGATGAAGAAGTACCTCGAGATAGCTAAGAAACTCATCGCCGAAATCCCAAATTTTGCGATTGAGCCTATTCCTCGCCAAGAAAACCAGCTGGCAGACTCCCTAAGCAAGATGGCGTTCGGAGGAATAAGAATTCAGGATGTGCAGTTTCTGGAACAAACTCTATATTCGGTTCTCGACATCCGAGCAGAAGTCTTTAACATTCAAGGGCAGGTAACATGGATGACTCCATTTCAGAACTTCTTGAAAGAAGGAATCCTCCTAGAAGACGAAGGCGAGTCCACGAAAATAAGTCGTCTCTCAGCAACTTATCTTCTTATGGATGGAGAACTCTATAGGCGAGGATATTCAACTCCCTATCTAAGGTGCTTCTCTCATATAGAGACAGAAAGGGTTCTCCGTGAATCTCACGAAGGAGTTGCCGCATGCCATGAAAGTGCAAGCTATTTGACGCGCAAAATCTTCAGATTAGGCTATTATTGGCCAACCTTGAGCAAAGATGCGACAGAATTGACTAAGAAATGCGCGACTTGTCAACAATTGGCACCACGATCCGGTCGACCACCAACACTGCTATCCCCAATGGCTGGCGCCTGGCCTTTTGCTCAATGGGGTATAGACAGCTTGGGTCCCTTTCCCATCAACACTGGGCAACGAACCCACATCATAGTGGCGATCAACTACTTCACCAAATGGATAGAGGCGAAAGCTTTGGCCTCTACAACTGAATTCCAAGTGATCACGTTCCTGAAGGTCAACATATTTTCACGATTTGGCGTTCCCAAGATACTCATAAGCGATAATGGTCCACAATTCATAGGAAAATAACTTAAATGGCTTTGCGAAGAATACCATATCGATCACATATTCAACTCAGTGCATCATCCTCAAACAAATGGGCAAGCTAAAGCAGCTAACAAAGTTATCCTGGCAGGGCTCAAAAAGCGAGTTCCAGCCTTCAAAGGAAACTAGACAGAAGAGATGGAATATGTATTATGGGTTATTCGAACAACCCCAAAACAGCCACGGGGGAAACGCCATTCAGTTTAGTGTACGGATCAGAAGCAATAGCACCCGCCGAAATAGCGGTGCCTATCCACATAATCCTACACTTTAACACTAAAGCGGATGAAATCGAGCGCAAAATAGACCTCGATTTGGCAGAAGAAAAGTGATGACAATCACACAAAGCACAAGCTAAAATACGACTGGCGACAGCCCGATACTTCAACAGAAAAATCAGCGCTCGCCAATTTTTCGTGGGGGAGATGATTATGTGAAGGAATGAATTCACAAGATTAGACGACCAGAACAAGCTTTCAGCTAAGTGGGAAGGTCCATACAAAGTAGTAGAGATTGCTGCCCCAGGATCTTACTACTTGGAAACCACAGAAGGTGTAAGGCTGCCTCGTCCATTCAACTCCGAACATTTAAGGAGGCTTTATGCATAGCTTTGTTAGGGGTTATAAAATAATTGAGATGTTTAGAAGTATGTTGTCGTGATCTCTATGTGTGTTTCTTGAATATTCTAGCAAGCTTCTTGTATATTCTAGAATCAGCTTGTAATCTTCTCATTAGGATCAGTCTTAGACTATAAATAGAGGGCTTGATCATTGTAAAACTTAACTTGCTGATGAAGTAAAATCTCTGTTCTTGTTCTTCATTTTCTGTTATTTCTGTTATAACAGAATTGGTTGCTTCCGTGCTAAGCAATCAACTTCTTCTTCTTCCTGCTACGATTGCTTCTTCACACTGTCTAAAATGGTATCAGAGCTGATCGGATCTGCGGATTACAACCAGTGATCTCTTCATTCATCCAATTTCTGCGCCGACGATCGAAGATTCATCAGAAGTTGCTGTTAGCGAATCGAAAATGGAAGATGCTCTTCCACCTGCTTTCTCGAACAAGAAGATCTGCTTGTTGACTGGAGATGACAATTTTCAATTATGGAAACAACAAGTATTTCTTGCTGTTAGAGGATTTGATCTAGAATCTCATCTCTATGGTGTTTAACTGTGCCTACTCATATTACTAATGATAATGGGGAAAATATGCACAATCCTGCTTATGCGAAATTTAAACAGAGAGATAGCTCCTTAGCTTCCTGGTTGCTGGTGTCGATTTGCCCTCAGGTTAACAGATATCTGTTAGGATGCATGACTGTTAATGCTGTGTGGTCAAAACTGCATCAAATGTTCTCTTCTTCGTCAACAACGAGAGTGATGAGTTTATACGGAAAACTCAAGTCCAGAAAGCTAATAACTCAGTCTGTTAGAGATTACCTTGCTGATATTAAATCTATTTGTGATAGCCTAGCTAGTTGTGGCCATCCAATAGATGAAATGCAGCAGATCTCCAGAGTTCTTGATGGAGTAAAAGGTCAGTTCGACAATGTTGTCTCGGTGATTCACGCAAGCAAAAATCCATATGACCTAGCCTCGGTAAGTTCTGTACTTCTGGATGCTGAAACAAGAGCTCGTGATCAACTCTTTGATCGAATGCTGATGCCTCAAGCGATGATTCACACTGTGGACGAGTTCACGAAGAAGACTACACAGAATTCTGATTATGTGTACAAATCGGATGTTAATATTTCAAGTCATGCTAATCAACAGAATCAGCACAATCAATCTAGTCCTCCTATATTTGACAGAGGTAGAGGAGATGGAGGAAGAGGACGAGGTGGAAGTAACAGACCGCAGTGCCAACTCTGCGGGAAGATTGGTCATTTGGTCAATCGGTGCTACAAAATATTTGATGTTAACTTCCATGGTGTTACCTCTTCAAACAACTCGAATGCTCAGATGTCAGCTAACTTTTGTCAAACCTCTTGGAATGATTGGAATGAATCTGCAGACCAGATTCAAGTGAAATCTTCCTCAGTGCCTACTACAACAAATACTGCCCCTGTCTCTTTCAATTCTGCCTCTGCAGCTCATCCTTCTGTAGCTCATCCTGCGTTTATACCAAATGTATCTCCATATGGTCACTATCCATTTATGTTGCCATATCCTATTCCATCTGGTTATAATGCAGGACCATCCTATTCAGGAGTATCCTCAGCACCATCTCAGGAATCAATGTACACTCCTCAAGTCAACTTTGCCTCGCTTCCTACTCCTCAATCACCTCGCAATGATCAGGTCGGGTATCCTGATTCTGGTGCAAGAAACCACATTACCAATGGTCAACCAGCTAAAGGAACAGAACCATATAAGGGAGCAGGTAAAGTTCAAGTTGGTAATGGTTCTCAATTAACCATATCAAACATCGGTACATCTGTGATAAACACTCCTTCAAAATCTCTGTTTCTCAACAATATTTTTTATACACCTGAGATTACCAAGAACTTAGTGTTTGTTTCACAGTTTTCCAGGGATAATGGAGTGTAATTTGAGTTTTATCCTAACCATTGTGCTGTTCGTGACTTGGTTACTAAAGAGGTGCTTCTGGAGGGTGAAGAAGCGGGAGGTCTTTACAAGTTAGATTTTCGATATTTCTCTAGATGTAATAAAACTGCTAGTCTTGATAATACGAATGATCATTTGGCTTAGGTTGTTGAAACTTCGAGTTTATGGCATAAAAGACTCGGACATGCTTCGTCTAAAGTGTTGTCTTCGGTTTTTAAGAATTCTGGAATGAAATGTTCCTCTTCGTATGGTTTATGTTCTGCTTGTTCTGTGGGAAAGAGTATCAAATTGCCTTTTTCAAACTCAACCACCTAATACACTCAACCTCTTCAACTTGTTGAGATTGATCTCTGGGGACCTGCCCCTGTTACTTCTAATGGTAAGAAATACTGTTGGATCGTGAAATACTGGATGCTGATCTGGCAGTGAATTGAATGCCAGACAAGGTTGGGAAGACGCTTCTGCTCCAACTCCGGTGAACCTGCAGGTAGGGGAGCGCAACAGAGGGGGTGTCTCTGGGTCCCTCTACGATGCTTAAATGAGTATATGTGTGCATAAAACTAAAAAACGTAGAGAACGTATGTAAAGCAAGGGTATTTATAGGGTAAGAGAGATAGAACCGTGTAAGGCAGCTAAATATCTTAGTGTATATTGTGTTGCTGAAGATTCGGATCGTGGGATATGGCAGTTACTGCGAGATATTGCAGTTACCAAATCTAATCTTTAGTGAATATGTGACCGAGATTAGCGGGATATCATGGCCACTTCCTTATTAATGGTTCTGCGGGACCAGAGGAGAGAGGCAAGGCTCTCTTCGGGGCGAGCACTCTCATGGCGAGCAGTGAGATGCCGCGGCCTTAGTGAAGAGTGGCGAGCACTCAGGGCGCTCTCAGAGTCCTTGGGCTCGGTTCTGGGCCATTCTCTAGAGGCCGGTCCGGTTCAAATGTCATGGGTTTACCCCCTCTATAGTTATTGGGCCTTCGAGGCCTTTTCCATACTGGGTTGTCACTATCGATACCCAACATTTTCCCCCGAAGCTTGATTGATGTTTCTTCAGTCGAGCTTTATTTCCTGGTAGGGTTTTAGATAGTGACGTCTCAGATTCGGTTTTCTTCGTTTCTTGTACTGGTTCATATCCTTTGAGGCCTTTTGAGCTCGTTTGGCGAGCAGTTTTTTTCTTCGTTCGAAGTTGAAAAAATATCCTTCCTTTTATTCCCCTTTGGCGATCACTCGAGGTAATCTAGGTTCATGAAAGTCCATTTTTCTTGGTTGGGCGATCGCTACTCGCCAGAGGTATTTCTGGTAAAGCCTCTTAGTGCGCTGGCGACCACCTTGTCTCCTTAGTGGATTGTTAGCATTTAATAACTGCACAGAAATCGAACGGTCACTTGAGGCACGCCTGACATTTACTTTTCCGTAAACCTAGGGTAGTCTGACAGCTGTCCGTGTCAGCCAACCGTCTGTCTCCCCAAGGTGTCTCTTCGAATTCCGACATTGCTTCGTTTTTTCCCAAAAAGGTGCAATTATTCCTCTGTGTCGCTTCGATTTGCTCGTGGCGGTTACTCCCTTCTTGGTCTATATAAGAAACGTCAGTTTCTGTATTTTGTTTTTTACGCTTATCCACTCCCTCAGATTTCCAGAACTTCGTTGCGAACCTTACTTCTTTCTTTTCCAACCTTCCTCAGCCTTCTTCATCCATTTCCATGGCTCCCCGAAGTCAGAGAGTCAAGCATATGGCCTCTAAGGGTACTAACAAAGCCAACGCTCCTAGGAACGCCAACGCCCCCTTGACCATCAAGGATGCCGCCGTGCCCCCCTCAGTGGGGGAACAGACTGATCTGGGAAGGTCTACAACCGCTCCCGTAGTGGTGGACGGGCCTGAGCTGAACACGCCTATTTTTTCCCCGAAAGGTAAACTTTCGCCCTTTTACTCCTCTGTTTGGGCAATATTCTCTGTTTTCCTTTGTTTTTTATACTTTTTGTGCTATACTTGAACCGTTCTGAGTAGATGTCAAGCCTAACGAATTGAAGCCGGCTTACTTTAAAACCATGGTGGCGCTTGGTGGCTTCAGTGTGGAGGATGCTCCTAGGTATCCTGGCTTACGTCTGCATTTTCCTTACGACGGAGAGGTTTACATTTATGCGGCCCAGATCGATGCTGGGTTGCGTTTTCCTCTCTGTGAGGATTTACAGACCTTGTGTCAGTTTTACGGGATTCACCCCACGCAACTTGTTCCGAATGCCCTCAGGATGTGGGTCGGTTTCAAGTTCCTGTGCATTCGCCAGGAATGGGTGTATTCACTGGCCTTGTTCCGGTGTTTCTTCCGACTGGCAGCAGGGGCAAACTACCTCCACCACTTCCAATCCCGCTGACCGAAGTTTTCAGAGTGGAGAGGCCCTCAGGGATGGGTTTGGAACGTCCATGTCCGCCTGGTCGATGATTTCCGGGCCACTAACTCCAACTACAAGAAGTTTTACTTCTTGTACAAGGGGGGTGTACCCTGGAAATTGTTTGCTCCGGACAAGGATTTTCCTCCCTCCTTTGAAGAATTGTCAGGGAGTGACCGGAATGCCATCGACGACCTGTACCGGCTGCATCGGTCATCCCAGTTCAAGTCCATCCGCTCAGTGGCGGAGACTACCGAGAATGCCCTTGAGATGGCGGGCATTCATCAAGCCACGCCAATCTTTGATGATTGGGTAATTCTCTAACTCTTATATTGTTTTATTACTTGTAGGCAAGGTCGTAAGCAAGAGCCGAAAACTGATAGGTCTCTTTGATGACCAGGGATCGGCGGGATTGTCCTCCGACCAGGCGCTGCTAAGCTCTCCCCCTCCTCCCTCTAGGCATTCGTCCAAGAGGAAGTCCGAGGAGGTGCTTCCTTCGGCCACTACTGGCCCTGGCCAACCAGGTATATCGCCTCGCCTTTTGTGGATTTAATGTTTTCACATTCTGCGGTTTTTTGATTTCTGACTTATTGTCTTGCTATTTTGCAGAGGATTCTTCGGCTGACGTGGCCCGGGGCCCTCCTCCTCCTCCTCCTAAGAAGGTCAGGAGTGAGGAGCACCCTGAGGTCAACCAGCATCCTCCTCCTCCCCTCCTAAGGGCCCTTCTGCCAGCAAGGGGATGGGTTTGGACATGGCGCCCCCTTCTCCCTCTCCTCAGGGCCCTTCCGCCACTAAGGAGAAGGCCTTGTCTTTGGCGCCTCCCGCCCCTTCGGTGCCCATGGTTCCTCCTAAGGAGTCTGGGGCCCAGAAGAAGGGGCCTGCTGCTTCCAGCTCCTCGAGGGCTCCCGCCGAGGAGTACTGCTCCATGGCGAGCTTATTCCAGCCTTTTAAGGCTGTGGACTCTCGGAGGCCTTGGGTCCCTTGTGGGGACCTTGCCAAGAAAGGGTAACCCGCTCAGAAGAGCCTCCGGGGTAGCCCGGATATGTGCATGCAGCTCCTTGATGGGATAATTCCCCCCAAGGACCGTTCAATTGTCCCTACGGAGCTTCCTCAAATCGAGGGGTTCTTGCGGACCCACTTCGAACGAGTTGCCCTGGTATGATCTTGCCTTCTTTCCAGTATTTCTTCCTTGTCATTCCTTTTTATTTTGATGACTTGAAATTTTTCCTTGTGTTTTTGTTGTCAGCTCGTTCGGGAAGAGGTGATCCTTGGCCGCGTCTTCGGCGAGCTCGCCGACAAGCACTCTGATCTGCTTGTCGAGTTGGAGCAATACCGAAGCACGGGGGTCACCCCCAGGAAGTTGGAGGCCATCAAGAAGACCGCTGACATGGCGATCATCTTGGTGGACGGCGCCCGGGAGGAGTACTTCAGGAAGGAGCAGTGCCTCCTTGCTGATGTCAAGAAAAGGGAGGCTGATGCTGCAGCCTTCCTTCAAGAAGCTGAGGCCCTTCATCGGTGCCTTGATGAAGGGGAGGCGGTCCGTGATCTCCTGGAGGCCGAGTTGAAGGAAGCTCGTGCTCAGGTGGTCGAGTCGGACGCTCTTAGGGTCGTCGTGGAGGCCTAGAGGGATGCTGCTGAAGCTAGGGGGATCGCCCTGGAGGAGGAGAAGAGCCGGCTGGCTGATCAGCTGAAGGCGGATCCTTCACCCCAAGCCAAGGTTGAGGAGTTCAAGGCCTCCGAGGACTTTGAAGACCAGGCCTTGCAGGTGATGAAGTCGACCATTGCGGATTTTCTCCAAGACCTGGTGGAGGAGGTCCAGGCGGTCGACCCCAACTTTCCCCTTGGAGAAGTTGCATCCTTGAAGAGCTTCTTGCGGAGTCGCCCTTCGCGGCCCTCTGTTGCTGAAGAGGCTGCTCCTGAAGGCGATCCCAGTACTTCTGCCCCCGAAGGCGAGCAGAGCACCCCTGCCCCCGAGGATCCCAAAGCTTGAAGCCCCCAACTCCTTGGCGACCGTATTTTTTATCTTTTTTAGATAACTATTTTTGTAATTTCTGTTTTTGGTTTGTAATTATTTATTTAAGACTTGGGTTTTTCTATTGAATGCCTCTTTGAACATGTTTGGCTATTCATCCAATGTCATAATTACTCTCCACTTTTTATTGCTTTGTAATGTCGTCGACCCTTAAAGCCTTAGACCAATCATAAGTCGAACTTTCTAAGGATAATACTTCTGACACTTAAAAGCATAAACTTCTAAGTTCAAAGAGATATTACCTTCTTTAAAGTTTAAACATTTGAGGTGTTGGCATAATACCAGGGGATTTGTAATTTTTCAGGCCTTATCATTGATAGTGATCGCCTAAAATTTCTTTGGCCTGACTTTGGCGTCAGGGCTTTTATTTTGCCTAACGTTTTGCTAGGTCTTTTGGCCTGACTTTGGCGTCAGGGCTTTTGGCCTAGCCTTGTCACTAGGGCTTTTTTGTTTTGTCTAACTTTATTGCTAGGTCTTTTGGCCCATTTGGCTGAAAGTTTGTTTTTACTGTCCAGCCTTGTGAATTCATTCCTTCTCATAACCATCTCCCCCACGAAAAATTGGCGAGCGCTGACTTTTCTGTTGAAATACCGAGCGGTCGCCAAGCGCATCTTTGCATGTTTCTTTTCCGAGAGCCATCTCTTTTCCTCTGCTAAGTCGAGGTCAGTTCTGCGCTCGATCTCATTTTGCCTCTGCGTTAAAGTGTAAGACTCTGTGGGTAGGCACTGCTAATTCGGCTGGTGCTACTGCTTCTGATCCGTACACTAAACTGAAAGGTGTTTCTCCTGTGGCCGCCTTAGGCGTTGTTCTGATTGCCCATAATACGTTTTCCAGTTCATCTGCCTAGTTCCCTTTGAATGCTCGAACCCTTTTCTTGAGTCCTGCTAAGACAACCCTATTGGCTGCTTCAGCTTGCCCATTCGTTTGAGGATGATGTACTGAGCTGAAACGATGGTCCACATGATATTCTTCACAGAGCCATTTCAGCTCCTTTCCAACAAATTGCGGACCATTATCACTGATGAGTACCTTAGGAATGCCAAACCTGGAGAATATGTTGACCTGCAGGAACTTGATGACCTGAAATTCTGTTGTCGAAGCTAGAGCTTTCGCCTCTACCCACTTAGTGAAGTAGTCGATTGCCACTATAATGTGAGTACGCTGACCAGTGCTAATGGGAAAAGGACCCAATATATCGATTCCCCATTGAGCGAAAGGCCAGGCACCTGCCATTGGGGATAATAATGTCGATGGTCGACCCGATCGTGGTGCTAACTGCTGGCAAATCTCACACTTCTGTGTTAACTCGGCTGCATCTTTTCCCAAGGTCGGCCAGTAATATCCCAATCTGAATATTTTCCTGCTTAGTGATCGAGCACCTTCATGACATGCTGTTGCCCCTTCGTGAGCTTCTCGAAGAACCTTTTCCGTTTCAGGATGAGCAACACACCTCAAGTAAGGCGTCGAATAACCTCTTCTGTAGAGTTCTCCATCGATAATTAGATAACTGGCTGCGAGTCTTCTAATCCTCGTGGATTCTCCTTTGTCCTCCGGGAGTATTCCTTCTTTTAAATAACTCTGGAACGGGGTTATCCATGTGACTTGTCCTTGGATGTTGAAGACCTCTGCTCTGCTTTCCAGGACTGAACATAGAGCTTTCTCCAGAAATTGTACACCCTGGACTGTCGCCCCTCCGAAGGCTAGTTTACACAAAGAATCTGCCATCTGGTTTTCTTGGCGAGGAATAAACTCAATCGCGAAATTTGGGATTTCCGCGACCAGCTTTTTGGCAATGCCGATATATTTCTTCATCTTTTCTCCCTTTGCCTCGTAGGCGCCATTAACCTGATTGACAATAAGCTCTGAGTCACTTTTTACCTTAAGCGCAGTTATACCTATTCCTTTTGCTAGTCTGAGTCCAGTGATAAGAGCCTCATATTCTGCTTCATTATTGGTCGCTGGAAATGTCAAGGCGATCGCGTACTTCAGAGGCTCGCCCTCAGGAGGAATAAGAATTAAACCTGACCCCGAGCCTTCCTTTGATGAAGACCCATCCGTATAGAGTTCCCAGATTTGATTGTCGTCTGCTGACTGACTTGGCCTGTTTTCTGCTTCTGTTTGACCGTTACTCGTGCTTTCCACTATAAAATCATCTAGTGCTTGACTTTGATGGCCGTTTTTGGCGCAAATTTGATCTTGAACTCGCTGGGCTCGATCGCCCACTTGACCATTCTTCCTGAAGAATCTGGCTTCATCAGGAAGTTTTTGAGAGGTTGATTGGTGAGGACGGTGATGTCGTGCGCATGAAAGTAAGGTCTCAGCTTCCGAGCAGCAATAACTAAGTCATAGAGATACTTCTCAATCTGGACATATTTTATTTCTGCTGAGTTGAACATTTTGCTAATGAAATACACTGGACTCTGAAAATTGTTTTCCTCCCTTATTAAGACAGCACTGGCTGCCACATAGCTAATGCCTAGATAAAGGAAAAGCTGCTCGCCTGGAACGGGCTTTGCCAGAGCTGGGAGTGTTTGGATATATCTCTTCAAGGACTGGAACGCTTCCTCGCATTCTGACGTCTACTCGAACTTTCGGTTGGCCCTCAAGGTTTTGAAGAATGGGAGGGACCTGTCGCTCGCTTTGGAGAGGAAGCGGTTGAGAGCAGCTAGGCGTCCATTCAGGCACTGGACTTCCTTGTGGCAGGTTGGCGACTTCATTTCCTCTATGGCCTTTAGCTTTTCTGGATTTGCTTCGATTCCTCTTTCACTGACCATAAAACCCATAAATTTACCGGACTTGACCCCGAAGGCGCATTTGGCAGGATTCAGGCGAACACTGTGTCTTCTCATGCATTCGAAAGCTTCGCGGAGGTCCGCCGTGTGAGGATTGCCCTTGATGGTTTTGACGATCATATCATCCACGTAGGCCTCCATGTTCCTTCCCAGCTTGTCCTGGAACAGTCGGTTCACCATCCGTTGATAAGTTGCCCCAGCATTGATAAGGCCTTGTAGCTCAGAATGTCCCCATCAGCATAAAAAGCGGTGTGAACCTTATCGTCGGGATGCATTCTGATCTGGTTGTAGCCAGAGTAGGCGTCCATGAAGCTCAGCATCTCATGACCCGAGGTAGCGTCGACCAGCTGATCAATCCTCGGAAGGGGATATGAATCCTTGGGGCAAGCCTTGTTCAAGTCGCGGAAGTCGACGCACATCCTCCACTTGCCGTTTGATTTCTTGACCAAAACTGGGTTGGCGACCCAGCTCTGGAATCTTACCTCTCTGACGAAGTCAGCTTCAATCAACCTGCCGACTTCCTGCCTGATCGCCAAACACTTATCCGTCCCGAATGATCTTCTCTTTTGGGCGATCGGCTTGATGGAGGGGTCTATCCTGAGCTCATGGGAGATGATATCTGTGCTGATTCCTGGCATGTCGCTCGGCTGCCAGGCGAAGAGCTCTTTAAATTCCTTGAGGAGGGCGGTCATGGCCTCCTTCTGATCTTCTTTCAAGGTGGTCCCAATGCGCACTTTTTTGTCTGGACCATCGATCTCGACCTCCTCCAATTCCTCCATGGGTGCTGGCCGAGCCAAGTCCTCGCGGGGGTCGGCCTCTGTTTCGATGGCGAGCGCCTCCCTTTGGTTCTTCCTGCGTAAACAGTTCACATAGCATTGCCGCGAGGAAGGCTGATCTCCTAGAACTTCTCCAATCACGTTCGGAGTAGGGAACTTCATCTTCTGGTGGACAGTGGAGGCCACAATATTATTTGGGTTGATCGTGGTCCTCCCTATGATGGCGTTGTAGGATGTAGGTGAATCGACCACCAGGAAAGTGACCGACACCTTGATGCTTTTCCACCCCTCGCCAAAAATCACTGGCATGGTTATAGCCCCCAGTGGATAAGTTGTTCTTCCCGCAAACCCGATCAGCGGATAGTCGACCCTCTTCAGGTCGCGTTTGGACTTGCCCATCTTCTCAAAGGCGTCCAGAAATAGGATGCCTGTCGAGCTGCCTCCATCGACCAGAATCCTTGCAACATCACAGCCGTCAATATGTGCCGTAATGACCAGAGCATCGTTGTGGGGCGTGGTGACATGTGCCAAGTCATCTTCAGAGAATGAGATGACAATGTTCTCTTCAGGTCGGGGCCGCTTCCCCAACTGAACTGCTGTAGAGATCTGAGTGGCGTAGACCTCTCTGGCGCTTGACCTATCGCCGCCTGCACCGAATCCTCCTGCAATCAGATTCACTCTCCTCTTGCTTCCAGAAGGCTCAGCTTGCTCTGCAGGGGCTGGCGAACGATGCCTCCTGGGGGGCGTTCGACTTCGGTCTCGCCCTGCCACAAATTCTTTCAACATTCCCCCCTGAATCAGCCTCTCTATGTCCCGCTTCAAAATTTTGCAGTCATCTGTCTTGTGGCCCTTGCACTTGTGGTATCTGCAGTAGCTCTCGACATCCTTGCCCATGGGCAGCCCACCTCGACGAGGCATCGGTGGCCTCGCCAAGGATCTCCTCTCCATCTCGACTAGTACCGCTGAGATCTGCCTATTTAAAGGCGTGAAGTACTCAGGGACCTCTAGATGGCGAGGCGCTGGAAGAGACTCGACTCGGGGCTTGCTTTCCTTTCCCTTCTTCTCCTTCTTTACCTCCTTCTTACCATCGCGTCGGGGTTCATGGGTTACCCTTAGCAAGGTCGTCAGGAGGTTAGCCTCGATATTTACGCGTTCAAGGTCTATGAAACCTTTTGCTCTGGATGCCAGCTCCTCCAACGTTTCAATCTCCTTCACGTGATAGCTGTTTTGCAGCTTTCTCGAGGCCTTGTTGGCCACATCCAGACCTCTGTAGAAGGCTCGAATGATCTCCCTATCCGAGATTCGGCGATCTAATTCTGCGACGTTCTGATGAAAACGCCCGTAGAAATTGGACAGCGACTCTCCCGGCTGCTGTTTGACTGAGTCTAGGGCGACCACGCTCTTCAGCAACTGGCGCTCGCCCATATATCTCTCCAGGAACTTGCTTCTTAACTCTGCCCAAGTTCCGATTGATCCTGCCAGGAGACCGAAGAACCAGGACGAAGCCGAACCCGAAAGAGTAGATGGAAATAGCAAAGCCAAGTGATTGGGATCGTTTGACTTACCCAGAAGGGAGGCCTCATGTTTGTTGACATGTACGGTGGGATCTCCTCCACCGCTATACTCAGGTATGGCCCGAGCAACCACATCCTTCGGGATTTTGATAGCGACGAGCCCGTCGGTAAAAGGATGAGAGGACTGCTCCTTGAAGGGAGCTACGACTGTCAGCTGTCTTTCCTGGAGCCTTTTGTTGAGGAGGTCATCCATCTGATCCACGGTACAGTACATGGGAGAGGCTCCGGGTGAAGGAGGATCGGAAGGATTGGCAGTATATGCGGCTGCTGGCTCCTTGGTGTGTGTCGGAGGTAGGGACTGCTGACCTGACGTCATCTCCTGATCCTCCTGAGGCGCAGTGGGACCAGGATTTGCCGCTTCCGAAGGTGAGGGCCCTGTGGCAGCAGGGCGGTGGTTTTCCATAGGAGCAGAGGGATTGTTTCCTTGAGGAGCAGGGGCTTGGCGGCGCGCCTGTCCTAGGATGGCTTCCAGCAGGGAGACCATCTCGGGGGTTAAATTAATGTCCTACCCCGCAATGTGGACTGTCTGCGGTGCCGGGGCTCCGTTTTGATCAGCAGCAGGGGTCGGTCTTGAATCACCGACATGTTCTCGAGCTGTCCGCAGAGGAACAGCATTAACTCCTGCTCGGCTGGCAGGTTCCTGTTGAAGCGGTGAAGCGGCGGCGGAATCAGAGCTATCTGAGGATCGCTCCCTGGTCTGGTTCCGACGGTTTCTTTGGGATCGAGTTCTCATGGCTGAATTGCTCGTTTCCCACAGACGGCGCCAAATATTGGATCGTGAAATCCTGGATGCTGATCTGGCAGTGAATTGAATGCCAGACAAGGTTGGGAAGACGCTTATGCTCCAACTCCGGTGAACCTGCAGGTAGGGGAGCGCAACAGAGGTGGTGTCTCTGGGTCCCTCTCCGATGCTTAAATGAGTATATGTGTGTATAAAACTCAAAAACGTAAAGAACGTATGTAAAGCAATGGTATTTATAGGGTAAGAGAGATAGAACCGTATAAGGCAGCTGAATATCTTAGTGTATATTGTGTTACTGAAGATTCGGATCGTGGGATATGGCAGTTACTGCGAGATATTGCAGTTACCAAATCTAATCTTTTGTGAATATGTGACCGAGATACGCAGGATATCATGACCACTTCCTTATTAACGGTTTTGCGGGACCAGAGGAGAGAGGCAAGGCTCTCTTCGGGGCGAGCACTCTCATGGCGAGCAGTGAGATGTCGTGGCCTTAGTGAAGAGTGGCGAGCACTCAGGGCGCTCTCAGAGTCCTTGGGCTCGGTTCTGGGCCATTCTCTGGAGGCCGGTCTGGTTCAAATGTCATGGGTTTACCCCCTCTATAGTTATCGGGCCTTCGAGGCCTTTTCCTTACTGGGCTGTCACTATCGATACCCAACAAATACTACATGAGTATTGTTGATGTCTATTCTCATTATACTTGGATTTACTTTCTAAATCAGAAAAGTGAAGCTGCAAATATGTTTATTCAATTCCATACTCTTGTAGAAAAGCAGTTGAATTGTTCGTTGAAATCAGTTCAAATCGATGGTGGAGGAGAATTTAAGTCCTTAGCTTCGTATTTCACTAATCATGGTATTGATCACAAGATTACATGTCCCTATACGTCATAGCAAAATGGGATTGTAGAAAGGAAGCATCGACACATTGTGGAAATGGGATTAACTCTCATGTACCAAGCTAGTCTTCCTAGGCAATACTGGAGCGATTCATTCTATACGTCTGTGTTTTTAATCAACAGATTACCCACTCAGGTACTTAATCATGTTTCTCCTCATGAGGTATTGTTTGGTAAAGCTCCTGACTATTCCATACTTCAGGTATTTGGTTGTCTGTGTTTCCCATTCACCAGACCTTTTAATAAACACAAACTTGATTATCGTTCAATTCCATGTGTATTTCTTGGGTATTGTTCTCTGCAACATGGATATAATTGTTTGTATAGTAGTGAGAAAATATATGTGTCAAGGCATGTTCGATTTCATGAGAATGAGTTTCCATTCGCGGATCAAAATGGTAAGTTCATGATGTCTGCAGCTCCGAAGAACACACACCAGTGAGCCGTTCTTTTTACCATTTGGATTTGTGAATACTCCTTCTAATCAATGTAATGTTTCTCCTTCACATCCCATGTCAGGACCTAATACGTCTATCTCTTCTTATTCAGGTGGTTCTTTAGACAATTCTCCTACTTGTGACTCATCTCATCAAGATGGTATTCAGTCAGCTGAAGCAACAAGTGAAGAAATCATTCAGTACACACCAGAGGATCAGTCTAGACAGACTGATAAAAATGAAGTTATCAGGTATGTTCCATCTTTAAATGATTCATTAGTAGAGTCTGCGAGGTTTGTCCTAGTTGATGGCATTGACTCATCTCCTCTTGTTCTATCTAGTCAGAATTCTGCTAATGAATCATGTTCTGTTTCTCGCAATATACATCCCATGCTAACTAGATCTAAGAGTGCTTCTCAGTCTTGCAGTTCAGCTTTCAGCATTGAGTGCAGAAAGGACAGAATCCTTGACAGCATCTAAGAGTTATCAATCTTCTCAGACACCTGAAGCAACCGAATCAGAACCCACTTCTCTGCATATTGCTCTTCAAACACCTCATTGGACTAAGGCTATACATGATGAGCTACAAGCATTATCTACCAATAAAACATGGTATGTTGTTCCCCTTCCTGATGGTCGCATTCCAGTAGGGTGTAAGTGGATTTTTAAAACCAAGCGAAATTCAAATGGATCTGTTGCATGATACAAGGCACGGTTAGTTGCAAAAGGATTTTCTCAAAAACCTGGTTTTGACTTCTCTGAAACTTTCAGTCCTGTTGTAAAATCTCCTACTGTTCGTATCATTCTTTCTTTAGCTCTGACTAATAAGTGGAAACTCGGGCAGATTGATGTTAATAACGCGTTTCTTCACGGAGATCTCACTGAAGAAGTCTTCATGCTACAACCTCGTGGATTTGAGCAATGTGATGCAGCTGGAAATGTCTTGGTGTGTAAACTTCACAAAGCGTTATATGGATTAAAACAAGCACCGAGAGCCTGGTTTGAAAAACTTAAAACACTTCTTGCTATCTCAGCTTATGTTTATTGTTTCAAAATCTGACAACTGTTTGTTCATAAAGCAATCCAACTCAGGTTCTGTTTTCTTATTAGTATACGTAGACGATATTGTTGTTACTGGGACTAACTCTGAGGATGTTGAGTCTGTTATTAGCCAAATTAATTCTGAATTTAAATTGAAAGATTTGGGTACTTTGAACTATTTCTTGGGTATGAATGTTCAAGATAAAGATGAGTGTCATCTTCTTAATCAGCACAAGTATATTACTGAGTTGCTTCATCGAACAGGTCTGACTGATACTTGTTCTATGCCTACTCCTATGACAGGGAATTTTTTGTCCAAGATGATGACTGAGAAGGATAGCATTCCATGTCCCAATCCTGATCTATATAGGAGTACAATTGGTGCTCTTCAGCACATATGTGCAACTCGGCCAGATATAACTTTTGCTGTCAACAAATTGAGTCAATTTGTTCAGTTTCCTACCGTGTGTCATTGGCATGCGCTTGTACATGTTTTAAAATACCTCAAAGGCACATTATGTCATGGTCTTTTGTTTCAAGCTTCTTCAGTTTCTTCTAATGAAGTTTCCTTGGTCTCGTATGCAGATGCAGATTGGGGGAGTGATCCAACGGATAGGAGGTCGATCTCAGGTCACTTTCTCTTGCTCAATGGAAATCCAATTGTGTGGAGTTCGAAAAAACAACCAGTCATCTCTCATTCTTCTGCTGAAGCAGAATACAGAGCTATAGCTAATGTTATTTGTGAGGTACTATGGGTTAAATCTCTTCTTCAAGAACTTGGTGTTCCTTTGTCTTCAATTCCTGTTGTGTGGTGTGATAATACAAGTGCAGTAGGTTTAACTGAGAATCCTATTCATCACTCAAAAATGAAACATGTTGAAATTGATTTGAGTTTTGTTCGTGAAAAAGTCAGTAGTGGTCATGTTCTTGTTAATTTTGTGCCATCTGATAATCAGTTTGCTGATATTCTTACAAAGCCCTTGACAAAAAAATTCTTTGTTCCTCTTCGTAAAATACTTGGTGTTTATTCTCTTGAAGAGGTTGATGAGTTGTCTCAATGTTTGATAGATGGTGTGTGACTTGTCTGATTGTTGATGGGTGTTGTTCTTTCAAAATATAAATGTATTCTGATCAGTAGTGGTCATGATATGATGCTTGGGTATTCTGCTTCAAATTCTCAACCTGTTTATTCTAATCAACATTTGAGTTCTGTGTTCTTGAACTATGTTCACTTTCTCAAACCTGTGTTATATACGTTAGGTTCTGTTCTCCCCTTTGGTTTGTGTTATAACACAATCATCAAACAATGATCTGTATTGTTTGATATTCACGTTTTATTGATTTTGTATGCTTTCTTCATCCTTTGTTGGTAGTTTTATGTTGTGATCATGTATTGGTGAAGGTTTTCTTCTCTTGATTTCATCGATCTTTGCGTGATACTGAGTCATTCTCTGTTCTATGGTCTGAAAAAAAATAACAATATGTTATGACATCTCTTGGGGTTTGATTTCAAAAATAATCAATGAAGAAGAAAACGTCAAAGATACTTCTTCGTTGGTTTGAGAAAGAAAAGATGAAGGCTCAACCCTTCCAACCCCAATGAAAAGATGAAGGCTCAACCCTTCTTGTCATTAAAAAAAAAATATTTAAACATTGATCAATAAAAAAATTGGAATGAAAAAAAGAGAAGAGGAGATATTGGATAAGTACAAGGATGACTCTATCATGTATATGTGTATCATGAGACTTGAGAAGTTGCTTTCATAGGTACATCTCACAATGTTGAAATCGTCAAAAGTAAGGTATGAAGAAAAGTGGAGAAAGTTGATAATTTTCTTAGTATCAAGCATTACAATATCGTGTTTGAGTTTGGTTTATGACTTGTGAACCTTTGGGGATGTATTAGAATGAATGTATATGATGCTTGTTTTGGAATGTGTAAATATGATGAAGAACAGGAGAAGTGAAGTCAAGATTAGCATATGGTCTCAAATTGGTTGAGAATGAAGAAGTGGAGGTTGCTTGGGTTTCAGATTATGTGGCCAGACTGGACATATATGAAGATTGGAAAAAGAACAACATCAAATCAAGATCAAACAAGTATTTGAAAGAAAGATCTTGGATAGGGAATGTTAGGGGTTATGAAATAATTGAGATGTTTAGAAGTATGTTGTCGTGATCTCTATGTGTGTTTCTTGAATCTTCTAGCAAGCTTCTTGTATATTCTAGAATCAGCTTGTAATCTTATCATTAGGATCAGTCTTAGACTATAAATAGAGGGCTTGATCATTGTAAAACTTAACTTGCTGATGAAGTAAACTCTCTGTTCTTGATCTTCATTTTCTGTTATTTCTGTTATAACAGACTTGGTTGCTTCCGTGCTAAGCAATCAACTTCTTCTTGTTCCTGCTACGATAGCTTCTTCAAACTGTCTAAAAAGCTTGTAATCAAAATGTTATGTCAATAAAGCAAATCATTCATTCATAAAAGCATGGACACTCGAACCAAAACGAAGGAGAAAAGACCCGATATCAAAATTGGGTGAAAGACCTAAAGTTAAATTTAGGCGAAAGACCTGACGCCAAATTTGGGAAAAGACCCGATATCAAAATTGAGCGAAAGACCTAAAGTCAAATTTAGGCAAAAGACTTGACGCCAAGGTTGGGCAAAAGACCCGATATTAAAATTGGGTGAAATACCTAAAGTCAAATTTAGGCGAAAGACCTGATGCCAAAGTTGGGCAAACGACCCGATATCAAAATTGGGCGAAAGACCTAAAGTCAAATTTAGGCGAAAGACTTGACGCCAAGGTTGGGCAAAAGACCCGATATCAAAATTGGGTGAAAGACCTAAAGTCAAATTTAGGCGAAAGACCTGATGCCAAAGTTGGGCAAACGACCCGATATCAAAATTGGGCGAAAGACCTAAAGTCAAATTTAGGCGAAAGACCTGACGCCAAAGTTGGGCAAAAAACCCGATATCAAAATTGGGCGAAATACCTAAAGTCAAATTTAGGCGAAAGACCTAACGCCAAGATTAGGGAGAAGACCCGATATCAAAATTGGGCGAAAGACCTAACGCCAAAGTTAGGCACAAGACCGAATATTCAAATTGGGCGAAAGACTTAGCACCAAAGTTAGGCACAAGACCTGATATTCAAATTGTGCGAAAGACCTAAAGTCAAATTTAGGCGAAAGACCTAACGCCAAAGTTAGGCACAAGACCTGATATTCAAATAAGGCGAAAAGACTTAAAGTAAAAGTTAGGCAAAAAAACCTAGTATTAAAATCGGGCAGAAGTCCTGATGAAGAAGGTGAGCGACCCATCAAGGAATCCGTTCTCTTATAAGTTAGGCAAAATTTAAGATTCGAAACTCCAAAGGGTTAAAACCTCAACAAGGACACACATCTACAAAAGATGATAGTTTTCCTTAAAGGTACAATCCTCGAGTAACAACTACTTTAAAGGTAACTTGGCGAGGGGAGTAGATAAATCTATAAAGACTTATCATTCTTCCTTCTAAGCCTAAGGAAGGGTCCAAGACCCTATATGGAGAGATCATCCCAAAGCGAAGAGAAAGTGAAAACCAATACGATAAAGACATCGGAAGAAATCCAAACATATTCAGAGTCAAGCAAAATGCAAAGGCTTATGGATATAAAGGCATTCTATATTAATAATAAACCGAGTCTGATATCAAAAGATAATTACAAACTTTCCCAAAAGACACGGGAAAACAAAAGTGATTATCATCAAAATGAAAAATAAAGATATGATCGCCAGGGTAATTCGGGACTTCAAGATTTGGGCTCTTCAGGGACAGCGACTTCCTGTTCGACCTCAGGGGCAACCTCCTCGCCAACAGCAGCAGGAAGCTCCTTGGAATAGTCACTCTCGATGAAAGCCTGAAGAGACTTCACCTCCTGGAGAGGAAATTTAGGGTCAATCCCGTGAATTCCGTTGACCAGGATTTGAAGGTAGGCAGCCACCTCGGCCTTCATCACCTCCAAAGCGTAGTCGGTAAACACATCAGACTTTTTAAAGTCCTCGACCACGATTTTGGGGGAATGGAAAAACTTTAGCCGTAGAGCAAGCTGCTCCTTCTCCTCGGCGAGCTGACGACTCTCCGTTTCCAAGGCGTCCCCCTGGCCCCAGACTCCTTCAACTGAGCCTTCAGATGAGCATTCGCCGCCATAAGTTGGAGCTCGGTGCTCGTCCGCCTGTCATTGGCGAAGGCCACCTCATCCTCCTTCTCCTTCATGGAGGCGAGGAGTCTCTGCTCCTTCTCAAAGTATTCCTCGCGACGATGCTCCACTAAGAAAATGGTTGACTCGGCCTTATCCTTCAGGCCCTTCATCTGATCAGGGGAGAACCCCAAGCTCCGCTACTGCTCCAGCTCGATAATCAGGCCAGTCTGCTTATCGGCGAGCTCCCTTACAATCCGACCGATCGCCAACTCATGTCGGACGAGCTGACAACAGGAAAAAAGAGATAAAGTACAATCAGATCGAGGAAAGGTCAAAAAGGTAATTTGATGATAAATAATGAAAGAAGAACTTACCAAGGTGATCCGCTCGAAGTGCGTCCTCATGACCCCTTTGATTATGGTCAGCTCGGAGGGGATCAGAGCCCTATCCCGAGGAGGAACAATCCCCTCGAGGAGATGCATGCATAGATCTGGATTACCACGGAGTGCCAGCTGGTCGGAAATCTCCACCTTCTGGAGATTTCTCCAAGGGGCCCAGATGCCCTTGGGGTTCGCCGCCTTTGGCAGCTGGAATAAGCCCACCAAGGGGAAATACTGCCAAAAAGGAGTCTTCAAGGAGCCCGTGGCGGCGTCAAGGGTCTGCACCCTCTTCCGAGCCCCAGTTTCCTTGGGAGGATTAGGAGCAGCCTTATCGGAGGCAGGCGTGGCGACCACTGCGACCACTACAACCTTTTCCTTGGGGGCAGCAGGACTCCTACCGGGAGCAGGGCGTTCCTCACCCGAACTCATGGCCTTTTGGCGGGAGTAGGATTCGGAGCCACATAAGCAGTGGTCTTTCCTGTAAATGGTCAGCAAAGGTATTAGAAACCTAAGACTAAAGCAGAGGAAGGAAAAGTTAAAAGACAGTTGCATACCTTGCTGGCGATTGTCATAAGTAGCCGAAGGTCGTTCCTCCTCAGGCTTGCACTTGGATGAACGCCTGGAAAGAGGAGGTGGAAGACTCAACGGCTCTTGATTAGGAGACAGGCCTGCCTTAGCCTGCTTGGAAAACAGACCAATGAGTTTGAAGCCCCGAGTGCCTACAACCAACAGAGAAAAACAGTCATTAATTTACCCAATCAATAGAAATTGACGAGGCCTGATGAATGCCCGCCAGCTCGAGCGTCAATTCTGAAGTTTCTGCCACTGAGCGGATTGAACAGAAGTTCGATTGTCGATGCAGTCGGAAGAACTCATCGATGGCGTTCTGATCGCTCCCAGTCAGCTCTCTATAGCTAGAAAGAGTATCTCTTTCCGGCTGAAATAACTCTCATGATTCACTACCGCTGTAGAAGAAGTAAAACTTCTTGTAGTTGGAGTTGGTAGCACGGAAGTCGTCCACCAGGCGGAAATGAACATTCCAGTTCCAAGCCTGACCCTTCCATTCCTCAAACTTGGGCCACCGAGTCTGGAAGTGGTGGAGATGGTTCGCCCCGGCCAATCGATAGAAGCACCGGAACAGACTCAGTGAATACGTCCATTCTTGACGTAAACACATGAACTTGAACCCAACCCACATCCTAATGGCGTTAGGTACTAGCTGCGTAGGACATATTCTGTAATAGCAGCAAAACTCCTGTAATTCCTCGCATAGAGGAAAACGCAACCTAACATTGATCTGCGCCGCATAAACGTAAACCTCTCCATCGCGAAGATAGTGCAATCCTAAGCCTGGGTATATGGGGGCATCCGCTTCTCTGAAGCTAGTTACGACGACCACTTCCTTGAACTGAGCCGACTTCAGTTCATTGGGCTTGATATCTACTCAGAACACCAGGTATGGCAAGAACAATACAAAAATAATAAAACGCGAGAAGCATTACCTAAAAAGAAGCAAAAGTAAGACATCGAAATTTACCTGTCGGGGAGAAGGCGGGAACATTGGTATATGACCCATCCATCATCACTGGTGTGGCAACCGATTGTCCAGAAATCGGCTTGGGGGTAGAGTTCCTCTGGCTCAGTGTCAGGGAGGAACCATCCCTGATGGTCAAAGAGGCATTGGTAGCCTTAGTACAAACCTTCTGATAGGAAGAAGGCTGGTTGGAAAAAGACTTGTGGGCTGACACCTTTCCCTTTCCTGAGGATTGGTTCTGGGAAGCCATGGAAATATTGGAAAATCCTTTGAAATTTATGAAGGAGAAAGGGAAAGTCGGAAATGAAGCACTGAGAAGCAAGGAATTCTCTGAAATGCAAATGACTGGAACACGTAAAAGACAAAAGGGTCGAGGTTCTGTTTCTTATATAGCCAAAATAGAGGTAATCGAACAGACACGATCGAAACGGTTCAGAGAATGATTACACCGTTTTAGGTAAAAATCGAAGCAATGCCAGAATTCTAAGAGACACCTCGGGGACACAAACGGTTGGAACGGTACAAAAAGTGTCAGCCTACCCACGGGTTACGGAAGAATAAAAGACAGACATGCCTCAATTGTCTGTTCAACTTCTGGGTAACAGTGCAATCATTAAATGCTCAAAACCCTATACAGAAAAGGTGATCGCCCAAGACCCTTCTAAGCCTTTCCGAAAGCCTTTGTGAAGGTAGCGTTCGCTAAAGAGTAATGAATAAGCATCCATAAATCCTGGCAACCCCAAACATTCACCAAAAGGGATAAAGGATAAAAAAATTCAATAACCTCTAGGCGACCAAACAACCGCTTGCCAAAGGATACAGAGTATTTAAAAAGGCACAAATAGCATATAAGGACAGAAAAGATCCAATCCAAGTGTCACTATCTCAAACCCTATCACAGAATCAAGCTTGACCGAAGAAACTTCACTCAAGCTTCGGGGGCAAATGTTGGGTATTGATAGTGACGGCCCAATAAGAGAAAGGCCTCAGATGCCCAATAACTATACAGGGGGTAAAACCCATAACATTCAGACCAGGCCGACCCACATTAAGGTTAATCTGGCCCTCATAAAGTGGTCCAGTATCAAACCCAAACCAAAGTGAACGCCAAAGATTCACCCTAGGTCGCCAATAACCAAGGTCACAGCCTCCTACTGCTCGTCATAGGACTGCTCACCAAGAGAGTCTAACCTCTCATCTCTGGTCCCACCAATCGTCACTAAAGATATGGCCACGATATCCACCGTTTATTGGGCACATATCCTCTAAAGATTACATACGGTAATTGCAATATTACCTCATAACTGTAATATCTGCTATCCTAATCTTCACCGACACAATATTCACCAAGATATTCTATTTCCTATAACGGTTTGGTCTCTTCACTCTATAAATACCTCTGCTTTTCAATACGTTCATTACATTTTGAGTTCATACATACAGTATGCTCATTTAAGCATCGGAGAGGGACCTAGAGACACCCCCTATGTTGCGATCCTCTTCTTGCAGGTTCATCGGAGCTAAGGTGAGAGCAATAATCATTCATCCTTTGGCATTCAATCTACTGCAAAGTCAGCACCTGGGAGTTTCCGACCCAACAATTTACGTCATTTGACGACCATAAGAATTTAATATTTTATAACTTATTAATAACCTTTATTTTTTCGCACTTATCATTTCGTACTTTATTTTTTAGCTTGTTCACCAATAGGGTAGCCTTGTGGGCAAGCTCGTCTTCACCCAGTAGTCGACGTCGTCATAAGCCCTTATCGACGAGGTAGAACAGCTAAAGCGCCAAAAGACTATGCTTGAAAGGAACCGTGAGGATCAAGTGTGCACTGTTCAAGGGTAGAATCACCGACCTGGGGATGAGTTTTCTCAGATAGAGGGCGAGAGAGCTTGCAGAGGTGAAGGCGAAAGGTCGAGGGTGAGATTGTGGTGGTGGAAGCAAACAATGATCACCTCAATTTTGATGTCAAACCTTTTTGGGGGGATATGTATGCCTTGATGGTGGTATGGGAGTCCCAAGGGAATAAAATTGATGTGTTTTCTTCTTGTTTGAAAACTATCAAGGTCAAGCTAAAAACAATGCTTTCTTGGGAGCATATCTTGGGGGAGTACAAGGAGTTTGACTGATTTTAAATGGATTCCCGGCAGGTAAATAAGGTCAGAGATACATATAGAAAACCAGAATCCTAAAACAAGGAAGAGTTAAACATGGAGCATAAAACACGAAGAAGACATCTTTTTCATATATTCGTCCTTATACTAATATTAATGTTTTAAGCATGTTTGGTAGTTCTATGTATTCTAGATAGCTATATAATGTGTTGTAACCTTCAAATGGATAAGAGTGTGAATATATGAATTATACTACAATAACTATCTTCAAAGTTTAACATGGTATCACAGCTTGGTTCGTCGATCAATCAGGATCGAAACCTATAGCCTCATCATTTATCGGACTTATCTGAGGATGCCATAGTCAAATGGTAGCGTCAATTCAGGACCGGAACCAAGCACAACAAAGACGTTGGCGGCTCAATTGGCGGCCCTATTGAAGAACCTGCCACATACAAAGCAACCATAGTCAGTTCCACAACCGGTGAATCTCACTGAAAAACCGGGACATGATAACTACTCCCTCTGGTCCCGATTGATGAGGATGACCATTGGATGTAGAGGTGAAGGTCAGCCACATCACATGAATTCCCGCCGCACCTGAAAAAGGTACCGAAGAGTATACAATATGGGAGCAAATAAATTTAATTGTTTGTTCATGGATGCTAGAGAATATGGAACGCGAGCTAGTAGGAAACTACTGCGAATACCCGAAAACCAAGGAAATGTGGGACGGATTATCCAACACGTATAGTAAAAAACGTGATGGATTCCAGATTTTGATCTCACAGTCAGGGCAAACAACATAAAACAAAGATCAGACAGCATCGATGAATTCTTTAGCAATATACAACGCATATGGAGAGAAATCGAAACAACGAAACCAAACCCGATGGAGTGTACCAGGGACATCGAAACGTTCAACCGAATCCAGTCGGAATCGAAACTGTACTAGTTTATAGCCGGCGTGGGAGACGAATTCGATGCAGAAAAATGAGACTTAGTGAAGAACGAACCGAAACCCACGCTGGAGGAAGCCTATGAGGTGGTCTGAACAAAGCGAGACTGAAGGCTCAAACCAGACGGAGGAAGGCCATCATCGACAATCGTCTCAGGGATTGTAACGGTACTAGTCGTGAAGCCTCCAGTCGGATCACCAGTGACTGCAGACGGATACAAAGTCGAGTCGGAACAGGGTCTCGCCGCCGCTACCAAGACATGCTTAGGAGGATACTAGAAAGGACAAGAGTAGATGAACTCGTCATTGTGTGGCGGCAACGCGGCGTCGACCAGAGCAACCTCAGGTGCACACACTGCGGGAAAACGCGACACACAATCAACGAGTGTTTTAAACTTGTCGGATATCCAAAAGGATGTAGGCTCCCTCAGAAACCAACGGCGAGACGAGGCGTGGGCACGTTGGCCAGAACCGAACCCTTAAACAAGGGAGCAGGATTCGGCTTCCTAGGCACGACGGGAACAAACGGAATCCATGACTTGGAGGGATGGAGGTTCCCCCACGGACCAGCAGGACCGACTAAAGGTGCGACGTCCAGAACCAGCCAGGCCAGCCAAGGAGGCGGGCTAGGGTACCAAAACACTCATCAAAGAAAAGCTGCGCAGGAATCGGCTGGAATGAGAGGAGTGGCTGACAATGGTAGTAGGGTTAATGTGAAATGTGTTAATTTTCAAATTAGTGCCTATATTTCGAGCAGGTTATCTGAATGGCCAAAAAGTATTGAAGATGACTCAAACAGATCCAAGATCAATATAGCTGGGATATTGGAAGGAAAAAGTACAAAGTGGCTCCTGAACTCGGGTGGTACACATAAAATGACATTTGATAAAAATGACTTAGTAGGACGGACCAATCCTACTCAGATATGTATTCAAAGTATGAATGGTGAACTATCGGCGGTTTGTGGAGCGGGGTCGATAGAAATCTCGACATCACTAAAACTGAATAATTACCTTTATGTTCCTAGACTTTTGTGCAAGTTAATGTCTATAAGTCACGTGACTAAAGAATTAAATTGAATGGTGTTAATGTATCCGAGTTTCTGTGTATTATTATAGGATATTCAGTTAGGGAAGACGATTGGGTGTGGTACTGAGCGTGGAGGACTGTACTATGTTGACAAGGTGGCTGAACATGGAACTGTAGCGCTAGCACGAGGGACTATTGACAGGCAACGATGGATGTGGCACCGACGGTTGGGACATCCGTCTTCAGGGTATCTCCGCATGCTATTGCCTACATTATTTCCCCAGCAGAATAATTTCTCGTGTGAAACGTGTATTTTGTGCAAAAGTCATAGACAGTCATATCAACTTTCTATGACTAGAGTGGAGTCAGTTTTTTCCTTAGTTCATCAGATGTGTAGGCTCCTGCCCCAATTTCCGGGTCATGCATGAATAGTACTGTTTCAAGTATTTTGTGCTATTTATATATGATTGCTCTAGAATGACGTGGGTTTATTTCCTTCAAAATAAATCTGAAGTGATGTCCAAGTTTGTTGCCTTCTATGAAATGATCTGAACCGAGTTCAATAAACAGATAAAAATTCTACGGTCTGACAATGGAGGTGAATTGGTTCATTCCTCAATGCAAAATTTCTTTAGAGAGCACGGTATGATCCACCAAACATCGTATACACATATTCCACAACAAAATGGGGTTGCATAACGAAAAAATAGGATTGTCCTTGAAATGACTCGTGTGATTATGATTGAGTCACACGTCCCTACTTATTTTTGGCCTGAAGCTGTAGCAACTTCCGTATACCTACTAAATCGTCAGCCTACTAAAGCAATCAGTCCTAGAACCCCACTACATGAACTCTGACAACATGTTAATGTTCCCTCAACATTAACTCTTCTACCACACATTTTTGGGTGTTCCGTCTATGTTCATATACCAAAATCCGACCGTTCTAAACTTGATCCATGCGCTGTCAAATATGTCTTAGTAGGATACGGGATTCATCAAAAAGTCTATTGTTGTTATTTTCCGTCTACACATCGTTTATATACCACGATGGATTGTGATTTTCTTGAGACCGAATTCTATTTCTCCACCCAACATAATGCTCAGTGGGAGAATAAATCAGACCCATTAAGTTGGGTGTCAAGTGCGGAATGGCTCGAAACGGTCCCAAAAGAGTTAGTAGGCAGAACCACCGAGCTACTTCTAAACATAGTACAATCTGACCAGGCAGGCGCTGGTATCATACCCACCCCGACTAATACTCCTGAGGTAAGTACCCAAATTTCAGATAATAAGTGTACAAGTTATTTTGATGAAAATGGTACAGGAGAAGAAGAGCAAGGGGAGATAAATACATCGAGAAAGTATGTATTACCACCCAGATCAACCCGGGGAGTGCCACCAACTCGGTTTGAACCGGAGTATGTAACAAAGAGAACAAGATACCCGATTACTAATCTAGCGAGAGGAATATGTCACGAGTGGCTCATGCATTTTCCACGGAAATTTATTCAGAAGACCTACCAAGGCACGTTCATGAAGCTCAAACCAAGGAAGAATGGCGTCAAGCAATGAGCGTAGAAATGGAAGTACTAGAAAAGTAAAACAATGGAGAAATGTGTACTCCCACCCGGGTAGAAGGCGGTTGGATGCTGATGGGTTTACACGATCAAACACAAGGCAGAGGGGCGATTGAGAGGTCTAAGGCAATAGTAGTTGCAAAAGGATACACTCAGACCTATGGAGTTGACTACTCAGAGACATTCTCACCAGTAGCAAAGATTGACACTATCAAGGTATTATTCTCTATAGTAGCAAACGGGAACTGGCTGCTACACCAGTTTGATGTGAAGAATGTCTTTCTCCATGGAGAACTCTTTGAAGAAGTATACATGGAAGCACCTCCAGGCATGCTGGAGAAGTTTAAGAAGGGAGAAGTATGTCGATTAAAAAAGGCATTGTATAGGTTGAAACAATCTCCTAGAGCGTGGTTTGGAAGATTCACTACAGCAATGAAGAAGTATGATTACACTCAAATTAATGCGGATCATACGTTGTTCCTAAAAAGGAAGAACGGGAAGGTAACCTGCTTGATCATTTATGTTGATGATATGATAAGTACAGGTGATGAGGAGGAGGAAGTACACCAACTAATAAAAAATCTATTTGAAGAATTTGAGATAAAGGACTTTGGCAATCTCAAGTATTTTTTGGAAATTGAAGTACTTCGATAAAAAAAAAGGTATTTTTATTTCTCAACGAAAGTATATCCTAGATCTACTTGTAGAGACAAGAATGACAGATTGTAAGCCTGTTGATACTCCAATCATCGTAAATCGCGGATTAACAATCAATCGAGAAGCAAGGCCAGCAGATCAAGGACGATACCAACATCTGGTGGGGAAGTTGATTTATCTGGCACATACACGTCGCGATGTAGCCTATTAAGTAGGGGTTCTCAGACAATTCATGCATCAACCCCTAGAGGAGCACATGGAATAGTCATGCGGGTTATAAGGTATCTAAAAGGTACACCAGGAAGAGGGATACCATTCCAAAATAATGGACATCTTGAGTTCGAGGCGTATACAGATGCGGATTGGGTATGTAGCAAGATGGATAGAAGATCAACGTCTAGATACTTCACGTTTCTGGGAGGAAATCTAGTAACCTGGAAGAGTAAAAAACAGAAGGTGGTTGCTCTATCTAGTGCTGAGTCCGAGTTTAGAGGAATAGCTCACGGACTGATTGAGATACTGTGGATACAAAATTTATTGACAGAGATTGGATTTCCAATCAAAGGATCATGCAACTTATGGTGCGATAACAAGGCTGCAATCAGTATTTCTGAAAATCCAGTTTAGCACGATAGAACTAAGCATGTTGAAATATACAGGCACTTTATCAAGGAAAAATTTGAAAAAGGTATTGTAGTTTTTCCATATGTACGATCAGAAGATCAACTTGCTGATGTACTAACTAAAGTTGTCAATGGAAAATCATTTGATGATGTCTGGTACAAGCTAAATGTGTGTGATCCCACAATTCAGCTTGAGGAGGAGTGTAGGAAACCAGAATCCTAAAATAAGGAAGAGTTAAACATGGAGTATAAAACATTGAGAAGACACATTTTCCATATATTCTTTCTTATACTAATAATAATGTTTTAAGCATGTTTTGTAGTTCTATGTATTCTAGATAGCTATATAATGTGTTGTAACCTTCAAATTAATAAGAGTGTGAATATATGAGTTATACTACGATATCTATCTTCAAAGTTTAACAATATCCTCTGTCCTATAGGACATGACTGAAGAAATCATGGAGTTCGACACCAAGTTTTGTCTTGACCGTCCGAAAACTCTTTGCAGTTTAGTTGAATCCGAGTTTGAGTCGGCTATCGTGGGTTTGAGTCCCCACAGTTCATCGTGGGTCAATAGAAACCCAACCTAATGACCTTTCATATTATGGATTAGGTGCCTTCGTGGCATAAAACGTTTCTCTTCATGGGTTTGCCTCAGTACTTTTCTATTTATGGATGAACAATGCATAGGTTGTTCATTATCCTCGTTTGTGTGGATCTTTTATCGATGTTGAGGTAGCTAAGAGTTAGACGTCATAATTTATCGTTTCCATTTCGGATTCGAGCATAGTCTTTGTCGTCAACTATTTGTTGTTTCCTATCATCCAATTAGTTCGTTTTTCAATATGGAAGCCCACGAGGAATGAGTAGGGAGATATTTCCATGAACTGACCTTTTTGTGGTGATCTCTTATGAAGGTGAGCTTACTAAGGAAGTCTACTAAATGACTAATCTCTTTTAGTATGTTTCAATTAAGAAGTCTTAAATTTCCTTGATCATTTCTTGTGCAATGCTCATAAATTGCTCATCTATTACCTTTTTCTCGTGTATTCGCTTTTGACCTTATTAGTGACTAGCTGAGAATCACACTTGACTCTTAGTGATGTTTTGCCCAACTCTTTCGCTATTCAAAGATTGGTGATCAGGTCATTGTATTTAATTTCATTGTTGATCGCTTTGAACACGATAATGATTAAATATTTCAAGTTCTCATATGCTGGTGAGGTCAAGACTAATCCGGTCCCTGGTCCATCTTTGGAGGATGATTCATCCATGTGCAATTCCCATGTCGATTATGAAATTTTGTCATAGTATAGCCTTTTATGGTTAATTTGGGTGTGAATTTGGCCCTGAATTCTTTCAACTTTATTGCTCACTTTACCATTCTACCCGAGGCGTCTAGCTTTTGTAGAAAATATCTGAGTGGTTTGTTGATTAAGACTATTATTTCGTAGACGTAGAAATAAGAATGTAGCTTTTGAGCTGCAATGATCAATATGTAGAGATACTAATCAATGTAATATAATTCTTTTCAAACTAAGCAAATAATTTGCTTGCATAGAAAATGGAAAGTTGGGCCTTCACTTCCTACTTCAACAGAACCACACCAACCGCCATAGTCTTAATTCTTAAGTACAAAAATAGTGGCTTAACTGGTAAAGGCTTCACGAGAGAGGGAATGGAGTGCATGTGACTCTAAATTTCTTGGAAGACCTCGTCACATTCAGTTTTCCATTCAAACTTATTATTTGGATTTTTTTTCTTCATATTTAACCTTTTTTCTATAATTAATTACCTAAATAACCTTTAAGTTTTCAATTTTTCCAAAACACTAACTAGGTTCGCGTATAAGGGAGGAGTTATTTTGCAACAACTACTCCCCTCCCAGTCACACACACACACCACCACCACCACACCATGCAACAACGCCTCTTCCCCTCCAAAAACTCTCTCGACAGATTCCTACACTCCTTTTTCGTCAGTCTCATCGTCATCAACATTGTTTCCATTGCCTCATCGTCGTCAGCTTCGTCGTCTCAAAGATATGTATCATTTCGGATTAAAGCTGCTTTCGCTAGGCTCTTTCCATAGCCATTTGGAGTTCATAGGTACTATGCCAGACATATGGAAAGCAACTCTAACACTTACTTAAAGGATCACGCTCTTAAAAGTCGATTCTCTGAAAAGGCATGTACTACATCACGTAATTTTTTTTATAAGTTTTGTTGAATTCAGTACCCTAAACAACGGTCAGTTCAAATGGGGGTTGAATGATTGCGACTACTTTAGCTTAGGGGGATACAAATATGGAGTAATTATGACCAATCAATCTTAAGTGCTTACCAATATTTTTAAAGGAGTGCGGTCATTACTAGTGACATGCATTATTGAAATAAAATTCACACGGTGAAATACTTACTTTGTTGAATGTCGTGCGCGTTATGGCAACATATCATCGTTGGGTCATGTTTGGATGCCACAAATAAAAGAGTTGTTAGCGACGACAGAGTAAACATCTCATAGGTTTGATGTTGAGACATACTCCTACGGAGAAGAGTATAGGGTACACGAACATGTAGACTTAAACGTTGTACTATAAATTTGGTTGAACAATCATGCATGTACGGAGAAAGGACATTATTTTATAGGCCTTGTGCACGTGTGATGACTGTTTTACGTGTAGCGAATATGAATTGGAACCGATATGTGGATCATTACCTTGGCATTGAAGCTTATACACAAACGTACCTCCCGAAATTCCATTCTCTATTGCATGAAAGACCAGTGGAATTAGTGGATTAGTCATGTTGTTAAATGTGATCCACGAACGATGATATCAAAACGTGGTCGCGGGAGGTCAAGGATCCACAACAAAATGGATACTGGGTGTGTCTAAAAAGAAAAATAATGCGGTAAATGTTATCAACTTGGTTACAACAAAAGATCTTGTAAAAACTAATGTCAGTGTGTTACGATTTGTATAAATAATTATTAATATTATCGTTCAATAGAAGATAATGCATTGCAATCCAACGGCTCGAAGAGTGATCTTTTTACATCCTCGCAATAGTCAAATTATCCTTCCTTATTGTACGCTCAACAACATTATATGTCGTAGCAAGTTGCGGATGATATGGTAATTTTAATGTATTTTTAACATTCGTAAAATTATTTAAAATTTTGAACTCTATATAATTATTGTTAATTTTACGGTACTGCTAGTGATAAATCGAGAGATGATAGATATTGGAGGGCAGGTAAGTATTAGACCCTAGATCCACGGACTCGTGAGTAGGTGGATTTAGCAGGTTTTGGATGGGCATCATCTATACCCAATTTAATCGTTGATGTTGGGTTACTACTCTCAGTTAATGAGAAGTGGCGACCATACACTCACACATTTCACCGACGTTGCGGGATGTCCAGCTACTACTAGGGCTACGAGTTAGTGGACCCCCACAGTTACGAATACATATTACGTTGGAGACAATTTGCCTATTTTGCTTGATCTTAACCCACGATTTGTGGACACACACCAACCCGTGAGGATGGTCTAATCACGAACAATGAGGTACAACTATCTTGGTTAAAAGACTTTTCGAGAGAAAATCAAATACAACAGATTGGATACTTCAAACAAAGGAAGAAGCAGTGATGAGAGCATGTGGATACATCTTGCAAATGTTAAGTTCATTTTTGGTTCCCTAGCACTACTGGGTATAAACTAAACTTAGAGTACCTTCCACTATTGCAAAATCTACATCAGACATCTCAATACAGTTGGGAGTCAGTTGTGCTGAGTTTCATATATAATGGCTTATGCAGAGCTGCAGAGAAAAGGAAAACGAACACCGCAATATGTGTTATACTTTTACACGTACGACTAATTGTCATATGATTGTATTAATCATGATACTTGAATTACTAACCATGGTAATTGTGTTAAATGCAATAGTTATGGTCCTTGAACATTTATCTGTGAGTCGTCCAATGATAAATCTCAACGTGAATTGGCCCGTTCAAGTTCCATTAGGGATGTGGTGGACACTACCAAAGATAAACAAAAGAAACCCTAAACTCAACGTTCATAATTTCTACTGAGATGAGCTTGTTGCGCTTGGAGAGTTTTAGGGATTCAATCATATAACATATAAATTTGCACGTCTAATTGTACTATTAATTTAGTTTTTGTATACTGAAGGTAAGCAGGAACCCTTACATCCATGACCAATTACAGAAGGTACCCCAGTCTGTATGAAGGATGAGCATTTATGCTTGGCTAAGGTGTCACCCATACACTTTAACAGTAGAGATTGGCACATGGTGGATCATGTGATGCAGCAGTTCGGCCTCTGTCATCCTATCCCACAAGCATTTGAGAATCAAAAAGATTGGGATAAGTTGCACAAACTATGATGGGATAAGAAGAAGTGTGAGACATGGGTCGTATGGCATGTTGCATACATTCAGTTATGGAACAATCGTGGTCTACATCTAGTTCATGAACCAGAAATACATGTACCTCATTCTGAGTACTTGGCATGGTACTCAAGGATGACAATAACCTTAATCAAAGATTTAAGACCACATGTGCCAACTGGTGCACATACTGAGGTAACACCAAGCATGCCATTCGAACCACATGAGAATCTATGTTGTTGGTAAGTTTTATGTATATATTAATTCAACTGTAATTGTTATGAAATATTATGTTTTTTATGATATAGATGCGAGGTTGGAAATATGTTACTCCTTATTGCAACAAATTATTGAAGACAACAAACGAGAGGTCAAAGAAGTATGTCGATGAGATTAAGAATGCTTGTTGGTTATCTAACAACATAATTGGTGAACTATCGGGGTTCACTGCTCAGTTCTTTCAGATCATCGAATTTCATAACCTGCTCATGGAGAGATTGATTTAGAGAAGGGAATCAAAAAATTTGGGATTTAATTACATGACAAAAGATACATAATTAAGGTAAATTAGTATAACTAGAAAAAAAAAATGCTTCCCAGAAAAATATTGATCATCATAAAAGCAAAATTACCTCAGCACAAATGAACCCCTCTCAAAATCAGTATGAATGGTTCATGCAGCCTGAGGTGCATTTCACCTAAACAGAGTAAGATTAGAACATCTAAGACAATGAATTAAGAGGAAGAAATTTCAGAAAATAAGGTCAATGGGAAAAATGAGACTAGGAGGTATCAATAAGATAAGTTTATATCAGTAGTTCCTTTCAAGCACCAGAGAAGCAGAATATAGTAACCTCATCAGGACCGGTAGTGAAAAAGTATATCTGATTAATTTCTGCAAATCCTATCTTTATTATCTTTGGAAGTGCACTGCAAGAAAATGCTCACTTAGCTTAATAAAGTCACCACTAAAAATATATACTAATGAAATTATTTAAGGCTGAAAAAAGAACACAAAGATGTGTCACCCACTCACACCCAATCCTCTGTTTCCACATCAACAAGGGATTATAACAGAATAACAAATTGTAGTGAAATTTTGAAAAGTTAATACTTTGCTTTATATCCAAAAATAAAGACCCAAACTAAGATACTTCCAAGTTCCAACAGCTTACTGGTAGCGTAGCATAAAGAAGATTGATATCCAAGTACCTTTGTACTTTCTTCTCCTTGCAATACTTTTCTACCTCAAGTACAGAAAGATCAGCTAGAAAAATTGTCATAGCCGCCATGTTCCTGAACCCTAAAATTGTCTCTAATTCAATGAAAAGACCTATAATGAAAAGAACCTGCTAAACCATAGCAGCGAAAACACGAGCCAGTAACATAATGAGAGAGCGCATATGGTAAAATAACCGCAAGATAAAGGGTACAGGCATACCAAGCATTAATCTTGGGCAAAAACTTGTTCTTCTTTCTTTGGTAATCGTTCTCATTCATGTTAACCTGCCCAAATAATGAAAGGACATTTTACAACTTGAACATCATATAGCTGTCCCATTTATACTGCCATTTCTTAAAATATAGGGGAGACACTAATTTATCTGTGAAGTTTATTGTAAAATTCAGCATGGCTTGGACTGTTCTTTTGATTTCTCACTAACAATAATACTGTCAACACTGATAAATCACATTTTTCAGTTAACTAGATCTATCAACATCTAGAAATACACTCATCAAATGTTGTAGTAAATTTTCTACTGATGAAACATTTGAAGAATCCCAGACATTACATACTCCAAGGTGACCTCCAGATATCATCTCTTGTCAAACTGTAAACACGTGAATCATTCTGTAAACTTGCGTAAGGAAACCATACCTTCAACCTCAGATCTGAGCTAACCAAAAGAGCACAAACCAAAACAAATTCGTAAACCCTGGCTTCCCATCTGCTTAAGCGTGCTCTTTTTCCTTGTACAACTCCGGTATGCTTCTCGGAGTCGACGACATCGAGCTCAGCCACTTCGTTGTCCGATTGATTTTGAACTAAACGTGTCAAACATGCACGAATGATTTTGAACATCATTCGTGCATGTTTAGGGACCAAAATGCAATTATTTAAAAATTCGAGTTGTATTTAAAAAATATTTAAAAATTACAGAAATGACCCAAAAATTTTCTAGTTTGGTTTGTAACATTCGATAAAGTCCTAGATTGACCCGAGAGTCCAAGAATCGATTTGTAACCTTCATCAAAGTTCAGGAACGACCAAAGTAAGTTTTGAAAATATTTGTTTCAAATATATATAGTATCACATATACATAATATATATATATATTATACATATACATATACATATAGTATCACATATATATTATACATATATATATAGTATTACATAGATATATAATATATATATATATATATATATAAAACCTCAATTTCATTCACATTAGAAAATACAAATACAATATTGAATACGAGGGAGATATACCTAAATCATTCGGGGTTTAAATACCGTACGAGAAACCGAGACTGATAATTATCGATATTTTTCACTCAGTCTCATTTTTTCATTCTTCATCTCTTCAACTCTCGGCCTCACTGAAGCTTACGGATCCCTCACCTCTCCTACCGTAACATTCAGTCTTTTTCCTCTCAAAAACTCTCCTATAACCTTCAGTATTTTTCCTCTCCCAAACCCCCTTCCATTTGTCGAAGCTTGCCTTTTATTTATCTCCCTTTCTCCTTTGTCTTTTGGGTTGGAGACATACTTGATGAAAGTATGAGGGAATCAAAGGTAGGTGGTCAAAAGTTGTGTAGTGAAATTTGTATATTCAAAAGAGAAGTGTGGGTGGAGTGAAGGGTGGAATATGATGATGGTATTGGCAAAAGGAATGTGGGAAAAATGATGGAGGCGTGAGAATGATGAAGATGATAGTAGACAATAATTTGTGGATTTGTGGGTGGAAGTGTCTAATTTTTATATATGTATACATATGTGTATACATATACATATATATATACATATATATGTGTGTACATACATATATATATAGTTATAGTTATATAGTTTTTTTTTTAATCTCGATTTTTCTCGGCTCGCTTCCTTACGTACGGTATTTTGACACTGAATGGTTTAGGTATACATCCCTCATATTTAATATTATAGTTGTATTTTCTAATGTGAATGGAATTGAGGTTATATATATATATATATATGTATAATATATATGTGATATTATATCTATAGGTATAATATATATATATTATGTAAATGTGATACTATATATATGTATATGTATATTATAAATGTGATACTATATGTATATGTATAATAAATATATATATATAGGGTAAAATACGAGTTTCGCTCTAAAGTTTATGTCGATTTTAAGTTTTCCTCTTAAAGTTTAAAATTTTAAATTTTACTCCTAATGCTTGGACCGAAGGAAAAATACCCCTATTCCGTCACTTATCCGTTTATTTCAGACGGAATGCTTGCCACGTGAGTGCACGTGGTTGATTAATATTCTAAATGGACAAAACTGTCCTCTTTCATCTTCTTTGTTCTTCAAGTGTGGTTGTTTTGTTATTCTTCAAGTGCGGTCTTCTGAATCGAACTAGATTGAAATCCTGATTTCCTCTGCTCTTCCCCTGTGTGGAAAGGAAAGTGTACCAATGGAAAGGAAAGTGTCGAAATCCCAATTTCTTCAAGTAATGGGCGCAGTTGGAATGATGAATTAATTGGAGGTCAGGTGGAGGATGCTGCTAAGAAGATGCAATTGAGACTAAAGATGAAGATGAAGAAGAGACTCTCCATAATAGTGAACAACCACAACATCTCTGCCTCCTCCTCAGTTTCTCTCTCCGCTTCTCAATTAACAACCTCAGACCTAAACGAACTTGGCTCCGTCCCGGTCGTGCTCAGTGCCTACCTCCCCCCAACCAATATTGCATACTCAAGAGCATCAGTTCTTCCAGCACCAGATCCCTCGTAACGTGCACCATAACGCTTACCCTTCTCCCACTGATCCCAACCCGGTGCGCGGTTTCTTGAGCTTATGGGCCTCCATGCCTCTCGATTTGCCTCCACACCCTGTTACACAATCTCCGTTAGCTCCACCGGCGGCTCGTTCGCAGTGGAGAGGTTCGGGCATGGCGGGTAAAGGGAACTTCCGGGAATCTTCACATAAATAGACAGGGATTTCAACGGTTCCTGCCGGCCGTCGAGAACCGTGTCTTGGGGTATGGGTTGTTGAGAACCGTCTCAATTGCAGAGGATTCGGTCGTCGAGAAATTGCAGAGGATTCGACCGTCAAGAGGCGTTTCAATTGCGGAGGGTTCAGTCGTCTGAATTGCGGAGGATTCTCGGTGTATGAAAATATAAGTTGTACTTTTTGTATCAATTTTCTGTAAGTTGTACTTTAGCTGTGTTGATTATGTAACTTGTTTAGATTGAGGCAAATCGTTCTTGTATGACAGTGATTTATTCAAAGCAAAGCTTCAGTAGAAGGAGGAAGAAGAAGAAGAGTGTTAGTGATGAAGAGTAATTTTGTCATTTTAAAATGTGAAAAAATCACGTGTCAAACACATGATGGGATTTCTGTTCGAATTTAATAGCAATTGGACGGAAAGGGGGATATTTTCATCTGAGCCAAACATAAGGACTAAAATTTAATATTTTAAACTTTAAGGGGGGGAACTTAAATTCAACTCAAACTTTAGGGGGAAACTCGTATTTTACCCTATATATATATATATATTATGTATATGTGATACTATATATATTTGAAAAAAATATTTTTAAAACCAACTTCGGTCATTCCTGAACTTTGATGAAGGTTACAACTCGATCATTGGAGTCTCGGGTCATTCTGGGACTTTATCGTTTTGGGTCATTCCAGGTTATAAATCAAACCAGAAACGTTTTGGGTAATTTATGCAATTTTTAAAATATCTTTTCAATACAGATTAAATTTTTAAATAATTGCATTTTGGTCCCTAAACTTTTCTAGACATCCCATAACTTCTCAAAGTGTTACAAATCGATCCAACGTGCTTAATATCTTCAAAATCATTTGTGCATGTTTGACACGTTTAGAATAACCCCAAAGTTAAACTACTTTTTATTTAAAGCACGGTTAACTTTATTCTATTTTTTTATTTAAAATTAACTCGTAAATAAAAATGTTTGTACATGGTTCATTTCATTTAAATAAAAATGCATGTCATCTCTTTAGCAAAGCATGATTAAATCATACAATTCGGGTAAATCGGTAAAGAATAATTTCAAAAGCAATCTAAAGTACCGAAGGGCGGATTATGAGCTCGCGAGCTCTTAAGGCGTAATCAAACCTCCGAATTCGATTCTCTGGACGTAGACCTTTCCAAGCCCTAGGATATTAACTTCATGTACCCTATACAAATTTTAGGATTCCGATTAGCCTTTAATTAATCGGTGGCAACTCTTTCATTTTTTCGGTCTGGTTGGTGACCCCGCTCGATCAGACCTGTCGCTTGCCAAGACCCGATATTTTTCAAGCAAAAAAAAAAAAAAAAAAATTCAAAAAGGATCAGAAAAAGTCGGATCCGACATCCGACAATTTGGCCACTCTACTGGGGATGTCATCTTTTAGAGAGTTTAGGCTTTGTCATGTTTGGTTTGCCATATTATATTTTTCCCTATCCGTTTTGATTATTTGCTCATGCTTGCAGCTCTAAATTTTGTCCGAAAAACGATGTAAATGTAATAATTCAAAATTGATTTAAATTCTCGTTTTGCATATACCACGCTGGTTACCATTACCTGCTCGAACCTGAAGCACATTACGAGCTTAGGGAGTTTATTAATGGAATGCGCCCGAAGTGGTTTGGACCGCCGACACGCACCCAAACAAATCAACTCGATGATCGGAATGACCATGTGATCCTTTATAGGGGTGAGGTTCCGCTGGTTCAGATGGCCTAGAAATTTCATCCATTTAGAACAAAAGCTCCACACCGTGTTTAACCTTTACCAAATTTGAGTGTATTTCCATTTTTGGCCCCAGATGATGTAAATGGGAATTCGACCCAAGTATTTGGATACGAGATTGACCCACAATTCATGAAGAAGATTCAGCCCAAGTATTGTGAATTAGAAGTCAGCCCAACAAATGTAGATGGAAGTTCAACCCATTATGTAAATGTGTTTTGTTTTGGCCCTAGATCATGACATGTATAGGATTGGGCCTTTTGTATTATATATTTCATACTTTTGTAAATGTAATAGAAACCCTTCTAATGAAATTTACATTCTCACACTTGCATTGCATTTTTCAAAGAAAAATTATAAGTTCTATTCATTCTATCGTGTATCCTTATGACGTTTCACCCACCATCTTTGGTAAGGATGAAGCAAATAAAATCATTGCCCTCACATTAAGGCCATTCAGCCCCCTACGGTCGAAATTGCCCTGAATATGGAAAGCCAAGACAAAGGGGAATCAGAAATACGTGAACAAGAAGAGTGGCGAGGTTCACGAGTTCATAAACTACAAAGCTCATAAAAATGCTTTAGTTTGTCGGATGTCGGATCCAACTTTCCTTGACCCTTTTTGAAAAATATATTTATTTTTTTGTTCAATTGAAAAATGTCGGGTCTTGGCGAACGACAGGTCCGATCGAGCGGGATCACCAACTAGACCGAAAAAATGAAAGAGACGCCACCGATTAACTAAAGACCCATCGAAATTCTAAAATTTGTTTAGGGTACATGGTATTAACATCCTAGGGCTAGGAAAGTGCTACGTCGAGAGAATCAAGTTCGGTGTTTTGATTACGCCTTAAGGGCTCACGAGCCCATAATCTACCATTTCGGTACTTTAGTTTGCTTTTGAATTCTTTTTCACTGATTTACTCGAATTACCCATTTTGATCATGCTTGGCCAAAAAGACTATATGCATTTTCTTTAAATTAAACAAACCATGTACAAATATATATATATATTTTATTTATGAGTTAATTTCAAATAAATAAACTAGAGAGAATAAAGTTAATCGTTCACGAAAAAAGAGTGGTTTAACTTTGGAGTCATTTTAAACGTGTCATAAATACATGAATGATTTTGAAGACATTAAACACGTTGGACCAATTTGTAACACTTTGAGAAGTCATGAGATGTCCAGAAAAGTTTAGGGAATAAAACAGAATTATTTAAACATTATAACTGAACTGAAAATATATTTTTAAAATTACAGAATTGGCCCCTAACTATTCTGGACTTGTTTGTAACACTTCGTAAAGTTCCAAAATAACCCGAAAATTATTATAGACTTATTTGTAACATTTTGAGAAGTGATGGGATGTCGAGAAAAGTTCAAGGAACAAAATATAATTATTATAAATTTTGATATTTTTCACCCACTCTCATTCTCTATTTTGTTTTCTCTCACTCTTTTTTTTTGTGTGTTTCCTTCCCTCAAATGTCGAAGCTTACGGTAAGCTCCCTTCACCGAAGCCTTCTCTGTAATCTTCGGTCTTTTTCCTCTCCAAAAACCCCTCCCATTTGTCGAAGCTTGCCTCTTAGTTATCCCCCTTTTCTCCTTTGTCTTTTCTTGGTTTAGGGTCGGAGACATACTTGATGAAAGTATGAGGAGGGAATCAAAGGTGTGTGGTCAAAAGTTGTGTAGTGTAGTTTGTATATTCAAAAGATAAGTATGGGTGGAGTGGAAGGTGGAATATGATGATGGTATTGGCGAAAGGAATGTGGGAAAATGATGGTAGACAACAATTTGTGGATTGGTTGGTGGAAGTGTCTACTTTATATATATATATATATACTATATGACCGAGAGTTAGTTTGGTCATATATATAGAGAGATATATAGTTTTTTTTTATCTCGAATTTTCTCGGCTTGGTTCCTTGCGTACGATATTTTGACCCTGAGTCAAAATCAAGTGTTTACACTTCCGATATGACATTGCTGGTTCCTTTTTATGATGTGAGGAACTAAACTTTGTTTGGTCTTTTTGTAGGGGTTTCAACTATAGGGGTGATGAGCAACTGCGTTCTTTTCAAGCGACCACATTCTTTATGAAACCCCTTTGGATAATATCCTTAATGTCTCTTGTTCAAGATATTGTAGTTGGTAGTGTTGTGGCCTTTTTTATGGTATCTACAAAAGTTGTCCATATCGCGGCCCATGGGTGCAACGTTCTTTCTTGAAGTGGGGGCCTTGCCAATGGCTGTTTCCTGAAACTTCTCAATGTGTGTGTGTGGTGGGTGGGGGGGTGGGGGGTGGGGGGGTGGGGGGGGGGGGAGAGTGAAATGACTATCTCTCTCAGACTTGTTTTTGATCTTGAACTTCTTCTTTTTCTCCTCCCATTTAGACTCTCATGCTGGTGTAGCGAGTTTGCAACCATGTCAGCCCTCTCCATGTCTATATATCCCTTGGCTCTTATGACGAATTCTTTCAAGGTGTTTCATGTCTTTGATATCGTAGTTATTTCATGATTGTTGGAGGCCTACTCTGGAGTCAACACTATTGTTAATGATTCGAAAAATCTCATCTTTTGAACCCTATTAATCGATTTCATTGATGCTCTTGTGGAAGCGGTTGTCTAAGTCTACAACAGTCTAGTCAGGTTCTTGTCATATGTTTTCAAGGTGACCACATTCTCAATAATTGTCACTCGCCATATGTCTCTCTAAGAATTTTACATTTAGACCTTCCTAAGAGTTGAAGGATGCCAAGCATAATTCGAAGAAGCATAAGGAGTCCATGCTTGATAGGGTTGATGGGAACAACAACGCGATATGATCATTGTCAGATGTCTTTCCTAGGAAGAAAAATTGTACTTCTTCATATCTCGTATTGGATTTCCTACTTCGTTGTATTCGAGCACTAATCTCGCCACCATATCCTTGAGGATTTTGATCAAGATCAAGGAGGGGACAAACCAAATAGCATGATTTATCTATTATGGTGGTCATCTTTGCCTCCTTTATTCGTTCAACCTTTTGTTGAGTAGTTATTCGACTTGGCCTATACTGAAGAGTAGTTAATCGTTACAAATAGAGTTGAACATTCCTAGTGTAGTATTCTATTCAGTCTATGTTATATCTACGCATTTGGGATAGCAGAGTGACTTGGCTTGTATGTACAGATGTTATAACTTGTCTCCTATTCACGTTAAGGCACATGGTTTTGCCTATTCGAAAAGGCGATCAAGGTCTACATTAAGTGTCTTGGTAGGTGGACGCTTGGTGTTTGGTCTGCTCTAGGGATTTCGCCAAAGTGGTCAATATCTCTAGTGTGGTGGGACAAAGGTCTTCAAATGAATAGATGAAACGTATCAGTTGTTGAGGTGACGGTTGTGCACAAATCAAGCTACGGGTCGAGGGGGACCCATACTTGTTTCTAACAAAGGTTCTGTCTAATGTGGATGGATTGGATCCATTGTCGACGTCGGAGCTGCCTTGTGGTGAGGGTGTGCATATGGGACCTATAGTTGCAGGATGCACAAAGGGAAAGGTTTAGCAGTTCTTTATGCAGGTTCCTCCCTCACATGCTTACCATCATTGATTGTTGCGCGGTTTGCGTTGATTTTGTTCGGTCTCCCACATACGATGAAATTTTTTGGAGAAAGCACCGAAGTTTTTCGTGAAGCTTATCGTGAGTCGATTTAAATCGTCGTAGGTTGATCCGAGCACCTGCAAGAAAGGGAGGGTTATAGGTGTATTTGAGTAGCAATACAAAATTTAAATTGTATTTAATGGGAGAAGTATAATATATTTATACTTATCAAACCCTAATGTTAATATTAACGTCAATTTCCTTACCATTCACATTCTGGAATAGTTCTCGTCATGTTTCTGGTATCGGATAAATTTTCATCCCAAAGAAATAGGATATATCCTTATGAGTAATATTCTCATCTTAAATAAGTGTAACGTGCGGAGAGTCATTACCCTAAGGACAGGATATACACATCATGTTAGATATCGATAGTGACAACTCAATATGGCACAAAACCCACAAGGCCTTCTCAGACCAATACAATCTGAGAGGGGTTACATTCAAGCATTTTAAGATTGGGCCAACCCAAACTCTTGGACAACTAGAGTCCATAAAGTGGTCCAACATCAACCCAGAGTCCAAGTGGTCGTATATACCTCAGTTAATGCCTTTTAGGCGATCACCCTGAGAGCACTTGCCAAAGAACTCAACCTCCCACCTTTGGTCCCTTAACTGACTTCGAATATATGGCAGTATCTTCCCACGTATCTCGGACATATATTCAACAAAGATCATATACGGTAATTGCAATATTATGTAATATACGTTATTCTTAAAGCCACGACGGAAAATATACACAAAGATTCAGTTTCCTAAAATAGTTTTTTCTTTTACCTATACTAGACCCCGGCACGCGCTACGCGCGTGCACGGTGTCGTCGTTGGTCGTGTGTGAGGTCTTACGAGAACATGATCAACCCGACTCCTAGGATAATACAAGAATAGTACAAGCATTGAGCACTTCATAAAAATATTGTTAATGTAAAATTAAACTTCATTTGCATAAGATAATGAAATAATAAAATTTAAAAACTCTTAAATATATTTAAAAAATTGCTCGAGCGACCGAGAGCATATAATACTATCAAAAGGAATCCCGGTCGCTCGAGCAATTTTTTGAAAATATTTAAGAGTTTTAAAATTTTATTATTTCATTATCTTATGCAAATTAAGTTTAGTTTTACATTAATAATAATTTTATGAAGTCCTCAATGCTTGTACTATTATTGTATTATCCTAGGAGTCGGGTTGATCATGTTCTCGTAAGACCTCACACACGACCAACGACGACAACGTGCAAGCACGTAGCGCGTGCCAGGGTCTAGTATAACCATTAGGGAAATACACTTAAGTGGATTATGCAAAATTTCAGTATAGTTTAGTAGTTAATTAGATATATCTCTATATATACATAACACATATCTACATATTATGAAGGTACATCGTTGAGTTTATTCCAATTTTACTCTAAACACCTGATTAAAATATTATTTGAATTGTAAAACTAAACTTAAATTACCTAATATAATTAAATAAAATTATTTTTGTTTTAAAAAATTACTCGAGCAACCGGGAGCCTCTTTATTAGTGGTTCTTGCTCCTGGTTGTTCGAGTTTTTTTTTTAAATATTTGTTACTAAGAATATGATCAAACAAATATATGTCGATATTTGATAAAGTTGACCTTGCGCATTGTTTATAGTCATACTATGAGTATTTTCACTCACATACCATGTCATAATATCTCATCTCATATCAACTATCGCTTAATGCCCGACCTCGAACTAATTTCTATGAGTATTCATACTGACTATTACAAATCTATCATGATAACATCAACTATTGTTTAATGCCCGACCTCGAACTTTCTATGAGTACTCATACCAACCTCGAACTTTCTATGAGTATTTTCACTCCGACAACATTCGTAGGATTCGGTCCTATGCGCTCATACTATTTGAGATTTAAGACGTACGCTCATAAGTTAGAACTCGTTAATGAATACATTCAATATACTCTTAAGGTATCTTAACACATTGACTACCATGTCTATAAAGTAACGACTATTACAAATCTACCATGACAACATCAAGAAATTCCCACTAATGTGCACAAAAAAATAAAATTATATATTTGATCAATTTATTTCTTGTTTTTTTACTTTGATATTTTCAGAGATTATAAAATTTGGGTAAGTTAAGTTTAATTATATTTTAATTTCAAATATATTTATCAAATGTTTAATTCTCATATCAACACCTCAAGCACGATAAATATTATCATATTTGTTTCTAAGAATATGATCAAAAAAATATATATGTCGATATTTGGACAAAATTAAGTATTTTACTTCCGTCATCCAACTGACCTTTCTTTGAGTATTTTACTCCTGACATCCGACCTTTCATTGAGTATTATCCTCTAGACATCCAAATTTTTTCGACATCCGACCTTTCTTTGAGTATGTTCTTTGATTATTATAATGTTGACATCCCCTCGATTTGAACCTGGGCGCTGTCACTATTTATAATTTAAGGCGCACGCCTTAACCAACTGTCTCATACGTCCGAACATGCCAGTGAAGACATTCAATATACTCTTAAAATCTCTTAACAAATGCATTATCATGTCTATGAAACGACGATTATCAAAAATATACTGTCACAACATAAAGAAATTACCATAAAAATAAAATTATATATTTGATTAATTTTTTCCTTATTTTTTTATTTTGACATTTTTAGAGTTATTTTATTTTAATATATTCAGAGTTCATAAAGTAGGGTTGAGAGTTAGGTAAATTCATATTTTAATTTTATATATATTTAAAATGTAGAGTTAAGTAAAGCAATACTCATAGAATCTAAATTTGACAAATCCTAGAAATATTTTGTAAAGATAATTAATAATAAACACTGAAAATTAATATTGATTTTTATATATTAGTAATTCGTAAAATATTATTTCAACACATCACCAGAGTTATTTTAATTTTGTAGTAAAATATTTTTGTTACATTTTTCTCGGCATGTAATACTTAAATTTTGGATGATATTAGTTTGGAGTAATAACATATTAACAACTTTGGGCAGCTAGAATCATTTAGGCGTTAATATTAATAATACAAAAAATTTATAATAGTTTTTTACATTTTAATAATATCATTATTTGAAAATACTCTATAATACATAATTATCATTATAAAAAATATATACATTAATCAAATATCTCCTTTAAAGTTATAAAGAGAGATAAGTGTGTAGTTGGTTAATACGTATGTCTTGAAGCTGTAAGGTCATAAATTCAAATCTCCGTGAAAATACTTTTTATAACCTCTTTGAGAAGACATTTAAATGACCAAAATAGTCATGATAAATATAAATTATTAGATTATTAAAGGGCATTTTTGTAATTTATACAGATGACGGTTACATAAACATGTTCAGCCATAATAATATCGATTAATCATATTTATTTCTAAGAATATGATCACAAAATATATATGTCGATATTTGGACATAATTAAGTATTTTACTTCTGACATCCAACTGACTTTTCTTTGAGTATTTTACTCCCGACATCCAACTGACCTTTGTTTGAGTATTTTACTCCCGACATCCGATCAACCTTTCTTTGAGTATTATACTCCCGACATCTGACTGGCCTTCATTTGAGTATTATAGTCCTGCCATCCAACGTTTCTTTGAGTATGTTACTCCCGACATCCGACTGGACTTCATTTGAGTAATATTATACTCCCGACATCCGACCGACCCTCGTTTGAGTATTATAGTAACCTTTCTTTGAGTATTTTACTCCCGACATCCGACCTTTCTTTTAAGTATTGTAGTCCCGACATCCAACGTTTCTATGAGTATTATACTTTCGACATCCGACCTTTCTTTGAGTATGTTCTTTGATTATTATAATGTTGACATCCTCTAGATTTGAACCTAGGCGCTGTCACTATTTATAATTTAAGACGCACGCCTTAACCAACTGTCTCATACGTCCGAACATGCTAGTGAAGACATTCAATGTACTCTTAAAATCTCTTAACAAATACATTATCATGTCTATGAAGCAACGATTATAAAAAATATACTGTCACAACATCAAGAAATTACCAGAAAAATAAAATTAGATATTTGATTAATTTTTTTCCTTATTTTTTTTTATTTTGACATTTTTAGAGGTATTTTATTTTAATATTTTCAAAGTTCATAAAGTAGGGTTGAGAGTTAGGTAAATTCATATTTTAATTTTAGATATATTTGAAAAACTTTGGATGATATTAGTTTGGAGGAATAACATATTAACAACTTTGGACAGTTGAAATCATTTATGCATTAATATTAATAATACAAAAATTTATAATTGTTTTTTACATTTTAATAATATCATTATTTGAAAATACTCTATAATACATAATTATCATTATAACAAATATATACATTAAGTGTGTAGTTGGTTAATATGTATGTCTTCAAGCTGTAAGGTCATAAGTTCGAATCTCCGTGAAAATACTTTTTATAACATTTTTGAGAAGACATTTAAATGACCAAAATAGTCATGATAAATATAAATTATTAGATTATTAAAGGGCATTTTTGTAATTTAGATAGATGGTGGTTACATAAACATGTTCAGCCTTAATAATATAGATAGATACTCCTGCTTTACATACATCAATTACACAATTAAGAGTTCATACATCCCAATTCCACTCATTTATGCATCGAAGTGAGACCCAAAGGAACCCCCTCTGTTGACTTCCCCTTCTTGCAGATTCATCGAAGCTCCGACGAAGTGCTCAGTCACCACCCAATTAGCATCCAGTCAGCACCCCGAGAATTCTTGTCCAAACATTTGACGTCGTCTGTGGAAAAAAGAGCAAACAGTCATACAGACTCGCTATACTCACAAGCGTAACAAACAGGTGATGAACGATCCATCCCAGGACAGATCCGAATATCCCACCTCACCTCTCCACATGCAAGAAGATTCCCATGCGGCAATTCCCAATGTCTTTCCACCAAGACCAGCGGAATAACACGTTGTCACCTACTATCAAGTCCCGGTTCCTTTTTCATTCGACATTCCAGCCCAGTCCACGATCGCCTCGGTACTGGTAGCTGGGAGTACTCTCCGTCACTATGGTTATCGCTTCTGGAAGCAATCTTGGGGAAAGCCCGAAGACAAGGCTCTACCCCTAGGACATATCTCACCCTCAAGGGCCACCGGAAGGACAAACCGATAACCTCCGCTCCGTCAATCTTCAGCAGGAGCAGGAGGTGACTTCAGGCATTGCCTCTGTCCTCCCATGCAGCGCCAACGGCAGCAACTGTCAATCCTCTCTCTAATCCGTCGGTTGCCTTGCTCAACGGCTATCAACAACTCTTACTTACTATGGGCCAAGTTGAAGAGCTGATAAACAATAAGCTAAAAGAGTAGAAGAAATTGTGATAGCCCCCTTTAGGGAACGATCCTCACATCCATTCATGACCACCCTCATAGTCGTGCGAATTCCAAAAAATATGTTAGTAAGGCCCATACCCGTATATAGCAGCGGGGGAGATCTCATCATCCATATAAACAGGAATGAGGCCTCCCTCCTAGGTAAGTTAGATGATGATGATCACTTAGCCTTATTATTTCCATACACCCTCTATGGTTTGGCCTTTTCGTGGTTATTTGGCCTCCCTGCAGGGTCATGGATGGAGCTAAAAAATAAATTTCTGGAGTCCTACATGGGCAAATGTGAATTAATGAAGAGTGTGGTCGCCTTAGACACACTCAAACAACAACTAGGAGAAACCTAGCAGACTTCTACGGGCATTTTCATAAAAACGTCACAGAGATTCATTGTTGGGTCACAGATGAACAGATCGTTTGAGCCTTTTATCGAGGGCTGGATGTAAAAAAAACTGTTTGAAAGATCTGAAATGGATATCATGTGCATGAGATAGAGACCCTGGAAGAACTGGCAATCAAGGCCAAAGGCTTCATAGGCTTGGAAAGGGCGAACGCCGAAGTAGAGTTGTTCGCATCAGCTTCGGAAATGGCTAATGTTGAACCCATATGCAAAGGAAATAATGAGAAGAAGGATAAGAAAGAACGAAAAAAGCCTCGGTCTGAAGCCCCCATGCCAGATCCTAGAGAGACTCCCAAATATTTCACGCCATTCAACAGGTAGATCTCGGCAATGCTGGTGGAGATGGAAATAAGGTCACTGGCCAGGTCGCTGATGCCTCGAAAGATTGACAGACCCATGGGTAAGGATTTCAAAAGCTATTACTTCTACCACAAAGAGAAAGGGCCATAAGACAGATGAATGTCGAGTCCTCAAGCGAGACATCGAGAAGTTAATCCAAATAGGCATGCTGAAGGAATTTGTGGTGGGAAGAGAACAAAGTCGAACGTCCCCAAGGAGAGCCCGCTTGCCAACAAATCAAGAACAACATGGTCATTCACAAGGCAAAAGGGTCATCAACCTAATCGCTGGAGGATTTGGAGCAGGAGACGAGGGGAGCCATGCAAGGGAAGTCTACGCAACACACATCTCCATGGCTGCACATCTGAGAAAAAGGCCTCATCCCGAAGTGGATGACGTCGTCTCTTTTACCGAGCATGGCCTGACTCACGTTACACCCCGCACATTGATGCGTTGATCATTACTGTTGAAGTCGACGGGTGTGACATAAAGAGAATTATGATCTGCCGAGGTAGCTCAACGGAGATGGCTCGACGAAGGTGGCTCGACAGACATCCTGTTCCTAGACACCTTCAAAATAAATGGAAAAGTCAAAGAAGGACTTAAAGCGAGTTGACTTCCCCTCATAAGCTTTACTCGAAGAACAACATACCCGTTGGGAGTCATCACCTTACCAGTAAAAGTATGGCGAATGATGGAGAAATATAGTAGTGGAAATTCTCGTGTCGTATAACGCCATCCTTCATAGTAGTGGACGTTCTCGCGTCGTACAACACCATCCTAAAGAGAATCACCATCAACCATAACAAGATCGTGGCCTCCACAGTCAATCAAAACTTGGATTTCTCCACACCGAATGGAATCGGAGAAGTCTTGGGCGATCATCCATCTTCACGACAATGTTATGTGAACTGCCTTCGTAGGAAAACCAAAGGGAGTCTCTCGCCATTGAGACAGAGGTTGACGCGCGTGAAGATAAACTTAACTGAGGTCGAGATACATGGTCGGGGTAAGAAGGTGCGCATTGGAGCCACCTTGACTGAAGAACAGCGGGTGCCTTAACCTCCTTCTTAAAGGAATCCAATGAACTGTTCGTCGAAAACCCAATGATATGGCAAGGATCAGTACAAACATTATCTTTCATGAGCTGCGAATAAACCCATCCATCAAGCCAATTGCTCAGAAGAGGAGGTCATTCAGATCTGACAAGCGCTTGGCAATCAAACAGGAGGTCGGAAGACTGCTCGATGCCAAGTTTGTGATGGACGTACGCTTTCAGAGTTGGGTCGCCAATCCAGTGCCGGTGAAGAATTCAAATGGACAGTGGCGCATGTACGTGGATTTCCCAGACTTGAACAAGGCATGCCCTAAAGACTCATACCCCCTGCCGCGAATCGATCAGCTCATAGATGCAACTTCTTGTCACGAAATGCTAAGGTTCTCTGACGCATATCCCGACATTGAACCGCTTCCTTTAAAAGGCGATCGACAAGTCACTTTGTTTCTTCAAAACTCTCAAATACAATCGCAAGTTCGAGTGAGCGTCGGAGTGTGAAGCCGCTTTTCAATCAGCCAAGTAGCATCTGCAGTCACTTCCGGTGATGGCTAGACCCATTCCCAACAAACCGCTTTTCCTTTATGTAATTGTAAGTGAGGTAGCAATCAGTGCAGTATTAGTCAGAGAAGATGAGGTAATCATGGTCCAATCTATTTTTTAAGAAAACTTTTAACGCAACTGAAATGAAACATATTCCGATTGAAAAGTATATTTATGTCTTGGTCCTCTCCACGCGTAAGTTATGACCATACTTTCACGCCCATGCAATAACAATCCTCACCAATAAGCCCCTTTGCTTTAGGAAGGATGGTTAAATGGGCGATCGAGTTGAGAAAATTCATAATAAAGTTTGCCCCGAAAATAGCTATCAAAGGACAAGCTTTAACATACCTCATAGTGGAAAATATCGGAAATGGTCGTAATGAAACTGAAAAAGAGAAGCCAAAGGTAGAAGAGGGAACTTGGGAACTCTATACAGACGGATCCTCTTCAAAGGAAGGCTCGGGCGCAGGTCTGTTGATGTTTATGGATTTTAGGGATAGAAGGAAGAACAACGAAGAACAGAAGAAGAACAAGAGAGGAGAAGAAGGAGACAATACAGATTCAGAATGAATATTTGTTTGATATTGTCTGATCAATAGTAGACAATATATAAAGAAAAGGCAACAGACATAAAAGGACATCTAATTGCTACTTAGTCCCTATGGCTACTTGACCCACAAGCAACAATAATTACAAATTAACCCTTAAACATAAGTGTAAGACACACTTATAACCTAACATTCCCTATACTTGATATTGATTTAGGAGTCCAAACTTCCTTGGTGAGCTGAGCTGTTAGTCTGAAAGTGATAGTCCATTTTGAAGACAGAGTACTTACCTTACCTTCTTAGTGCATTCGGAGCAGTTCTGCGTTGCTTAACTGATTTTTACTGTGATGCACCTTTGGTTTTTAACTGTAGTGATCAGTACCTGAAATCTATGGTGATGATCATGACAGACTACTAGATTAGCAATACCAGAATATACCACAAGTCATATGTATAAATCTCCCTATTCCTGATCCAATTCAATTGCCAGAGTGCATCATGACCAGTCAATCTCTTTCTTGCAAGCTTATCACTGCATTTATTCATTGATGTTTCTTATTTTTGAATTTGAATTTTCATAACACGATGACAAAGGAATTTTGAGCTCCTATCTTGTCGTTTTCTTTACGGTATCACCCTATTTTTGGACTCAAGTCATGCCCTATGCCATTTAGATTTATACTTAGCAATTTAAAGAGAGACAGTAATGATGCACAGGGGCAATAGCATGATCAGGCATGAGAGGATAAACAGATGACATGCGAATCTGGAGAAGTTGCCAATCATGATAAGACAAACATGAACATACCAAAATTATCAGCATTATCAGATCAATGAGAGAGCTGATCAGATTTGTGAGACGATAGACAGAGTTAAAATCACAAAGGGGCAGACAACAGAAAAATGAAGCAAGCATACACATGGTTGTTCTAACGATGCAGAGGATAAGACAAGATACTAGTCAACAAAGAATGGAAGAACTTACAGACTATTTTGAGAAAATCAAGTCGAGCTGGATGTAAGCTGGAGAAATGTTGAAACACCATGATCCTCCAGTTCTTCAAGTGAGAAGATCCCTAGCCTTTTCCTGCAAGGAATGAAATGCTTTTCAGTTAGAGGCTTAGTTAAAATGTCAGTAGTTTGTTCTGAAGCAGGGATAAAATTAACCAAAACGTCCCCTGAGTGGACTTTCTCCCTGATGAAAAAGAGATCAATCTTGACATGTTTCATCTTGGAGTGATACATGGGGTTCTCTGAGAGTGCAACTGCACTTGTGTTATCTGTCCATATTACTGGTGCGGTAGGAGTATGAAGTCCTATTTCCTTGAGAAGAGATTGAACCCACATTATTTCACACATGGAATTAGCAATGGCTCTGAACTCAGCCTCTGCACTAGACCTAGACACGACTGACTGCTTCTTAGAACTCCATACTATTGGATTACCATTTAAGAGTAGGTAATGACCTGAGATGGATCGACGATCAGTGTGATCACCTCCCCAGTCAGCATCAGAAAATGAGGTAAGTGTGATATCATTGACAGGGGAGTGTGTTGTTCTGAATAAAAGACTGTGATTGAGAGTACCTTTGAGGTATCTTAGAATGTGAATAACAGCTTTCCAATTGCTGTTATTGGGAGCTTGCATAAACTGACTAAGCTTATTTACAGCAAAGTGAATGTCTGGTCGTGTGACACAGACATGTTGAAGAGCACCTATTGTGGTTTTGTAAAGTGTCTCATCATGAAAAGGCTCACAACAAGTGGTCATACCTGATTTGGACAGACACGTACCTGTCATTGGAGTGGGAAAGCTGGTTTGGTCATTGAGACCTACCATGTCTAAGAGTTACTGAACATACTTCTTCTGGTTCAGAAGGATGAAGTCATCTCCTGAGACTACTTCCATGCCAAGGAAGTAGATTAAGCTTCCTAAATCCTTGAGTTGAAACTGAGCATTAATAGAGTCAACAATGTTAGATACAACAGAATGAGAAGTACCAGTTATAACTATGTCATCCACATTAACAAATAAAAGCACGAATGAGTAAGAGGTGGATTTGATAAATAAACAACTGCCAGATGTAGAAACATGAAATCCAAGAGAGTTTAGAAGAAAGAACTTCAGTTTTTCAAACCAGGCTCTAGGAGCCTGTTTAAGACCGTATAAGGCTTTCTGAAGTTTATATACCAGATTTGGTGTAGTGGAATGAATTTAAAAAACTAGAGGTTGTGTCATGAAACCTCCTCATTAAGATCACCATGAAGAAAGGCATTGTTTATGTCAACCTGTCTAATACACCATTTATGAGTTAAGGCTAGGGATAACACAATGCGAACAGTGGCTGACTTAATAACAGGACTGAAGGTTTCCTGAAAGTCAAAACCTGGTTTTTGGGAGAAGCCTTTGGCAACAATGCGAGCCTTGTACCTGACAACAACCCCATCAGCATTTCTTTTTATCCGAAAAATCCACTTGCATCCAATTGGGATGCGTCCTGTAGGTACTGGAACAAGGCTCCATGTGTTGTTCGTAGAAAGAGTTGTAAGCTCCTCCTGAATAGCCTGGAGCCAATGAGGATATTGAAGAGCCTCATGAATGTTGCGAGGCTCTGAGTTAGTGAGATCAGCAGACATGGCAAGGGACATAGTGAGCCCTTGAAGAGAAGTTTTTGATCTCGTTTGCATGGGATGCACATTGGTGGAGGATTTGGGACGAAAAGGATGAGAGGATGAGGAGGGTTAAGCTAGTGGTGAGGTTGGAAAAGACTGATCAGAGTGAGCAGGTGGTGGTGTTGGTGGTTGGGTTGAAGAGACAAGATCAGAGGAAGTGAGAGGGACAAGAGTGGAACCAGAAGGAACATACCTGCAGACTTTAGTGGGTGAGGACAGATCTAGGGCTGAGACTGGTATTGTAGAGATAGGAATCTGAGTAGGGGTTGTGTCTTAAGTGGGTGTTGTTGAAGGAAGACTGGACTCACCAGATGTGTGAGCATGTGCAGGAGGACCCGAGGAATGAGAGACAGTGGAGGGAACATAAGTTGGTTGTTGGAAGAAAGGATCACAAGGAATGAAGAAAGGTTTGGAAGGAGTAGAGACTTTGGGTGTGTTAGAGGCATAGAACGGACCCGTGGTGTCACTGAAAGGAAATGTTGTTTCATGAAAAACAACATTTCGTGACACATAGGCTCTTCCAGACGAAGAGAGACACCTATATCCATGGTGATCAGAACAGAACCCAAGGAAAACACAGGGTTCTGACCTGAAGGATAACTTGTGAGACCGATATGGTCTCAAGTGTGGAAAGCACAGACATCCAAATACTCTCAAAAAGGAGTAGTCTAGTTTGGATTGAAAAATAAGTTCATGAGGATAACAATTATTGAGAACTTTTGAAGGCAATCTGTTAATGAGAAAAACAGCAGTAGAAAATGCATATGTCAAGTAGTGAAGAGGGACAGATGACTGTGCAAGGAGAGTGAGGCCAAGTTCAACAATGTGACGGTGCTTACGTTCTACCATGCCATTTTGTTGACTTGAGTAAGGACATGTGATCCTATGAACTATGCCAAATTGAGAGAGATATGCAATAAGAAAATGGAACTCTCCTCCACCATCTGATTGGACAGCTTTGAGTTTTGTGCCAAGCTGTTTTTCTGCCAATAAATGAAACTCACAGAATACCTTAGCAGCATCAGATTTGCGATTTAAAAAAATATATCCATGTGTATCTAGTGAATGCATCAACAATACTTAGATAGTAGTTGCTATTACTAGAAGAGAAAGGAGCAGGACCCCAGAGATCTACCTGAACGAGTTCCAGAGGATGGGAGTATATTGTGTCTGAGGATGTATAAGGCAGTGTCTTGCTTTTTCCTACTGCATAGGCAGCACACTCAGAGGAGATATGATTAGTAGGAAGATTCTGAAGTCTAAGAAAATTAACAAGGATGTTCTTAGAGGGGTGGCCCAATCTCATATGCCACAGATGAGATGATTCAGTGCTTTTAAGTGAAGTAAGAAAGCAACTGAATTCAAACTCAGGTAACACAGTAGAAGATACATTATTAAGGCAAATAACAGAGGAACTGTCATCAGAAATGTCACGACTATATGCAGAAGAAGCAGGATTAAACATAAACTGGGAAACTTCATTATCATTAACCGGAAAGGTTGAGTTTTGAGCAGATAAAACTGCATTATTACAAAATGACTGGAAATCAGTTTGAAGATTCAGACATTGATCTGGACAGACAGTAGCAGACTCGACTAACTTATTTGAACTAGACTGAAAGCTAGAAAAATCAAGACGATAAATACCTGCTGATTCAAAACTCTTGAGCAACACCCTGTTGGAGATGGAATCCTTAACCAGGCAGTGTGTCAGATGGAATTCAAAATAAACCTGGTTATCCTTTGAAAACTGAGATACAGAAAGAAGGTTTTTAGTAACAGCAGGTGTGTAAAGCATATTATTAAGGACAAGTGGTTTTCCAGTAGAAGGTAAATGTGAGGAACCAATAGCAGAAATTTGAAGTGAGGAACCATTACCTGGACCAGAATATGGAGAAGTCATGTGCGGAGCAGTCTGAGCATTGGTGAGGTGGTTCGTGGTTCCAGAGTCAGGGAACCAGCTTCCATCAGATGAAGTTGTGTTGGAGCTACTGGTCATCAGGTGGTTTGCCTGGAAGGGTGGCTGTGTTGGAGTCTGAGGTGAAGCAGGGGTGGTGGGAAGCTGTGGGTTAGGAAAGGCAGAGAATGGTTGAGTTGGGTTGACAAAACAGGGAGGGGCCAGTATATATGGATAGATGGGTGGTACGGGTGAAGGATAGGGAGAATATTGCAGCATTGAGTGAGTTTGAGCAGTGGGAAGAGATATAGTATTGGTCTGAGCAGGTTGAGGATGAGCTTGAGATTTGTGCATCTTAGGTGGTAGGTAATTGGTGGGACTGTGGTGAGGATGGTTGTTAGAATGTATCATAATCAAAGTCATAGGCAGCAAGGTTGGCTGAGGGTGCTGAAGAGGTGGACTGAGGGTCTGTGACTCCAATGAAATGCACATTGAATCGATGGAAGCATCTGTGCACTAAGTGCCCAAACTTCCCACATAACTGACATTGAAGTCTGTTATTGCCAAAGCCTCTACCACGACCTCTACCCCTACGAGACTGCTCATTGCTAAAGGGTGGATGACCAAACGGGGATGACTGAGGATTCTGTGTTATAGTCTGAGATGTGGAATGATACTGAGGTGTGGGTAGAAAACCAGACTAAGTGGGGTTAACAGAAAGACTTTCCTTACTTCATGAGCTACTTTCTTCATAAGGCACAACTGGTTTACTAAGGTTAGGGATCTTAGCAGCAACAATATTGACACTAGCACTTGCATCAAACAGAAGGTCACACTGCCTAGACTCAGCATCAAGCAAGACAGAGCTCACAGAGGCAATGGTATACGGGTTCTGACTAGCATGAATGACAGCTATCACATTATCATACTGACCCTTGACACCATTCAAGACAATAGAAATTTGTTGCATCTCCTATATTGGGTGACCACAGCTAGCTAGGCTATCGCAGGTAGTTTGTATTTCAGTGAGATAATCTCGCATGGACTAATGAAAATGCTTTATAAACTTAAGCCTATCATAGAGATGCATGATCCTAGTTGTAGAAGATGATGAAAAATCACAGTGAAGCTTTTGCCATATGGCAGCAGCTGACATATACCCTATTAATCCTCTACTGACCTGAGTGGAAACAGAGGCTAAAAGTCATGAAGCTGTCCTATTGAAGGAACTTCGCATAGGCAGGATTGGGGACTGCAGCTCCTATCTCATCCTCTAGGAACTGAGGAATATTGACCCCGTGGAGATGATTCTCGAGATTATAGCCTCGAACAGAAAGGAGCACCTGCTGCTTCCATTGTTGGAAGTTCTTTTCACCAAGTAGCTGGGCTACTTTCTTGTTGGCAAAGGCAGGTGATAATTCTTCCATGGAATCAGGATAGAAACAGGTTTGGGTAGTGATTTCAGGCTCGAATAATCTCTGATACCATGTTGATGTTTATGGATTTTAGGGATAGAAGGAAGAACAACGAAGAACAGAAGAAGAACAAGAGAGAAGAAGAAGGAGACAATACGGATTCAGAATGAATATTTGCTTGATATTATCTGATCAACAGTAGACAGTATATAAAGAAAAGGCAACAAACATAAAAGGAAAGCTAATTGCTACTTAGTCCCCACGGCTATAATAATTTAAACTTGACCCACAAGCAATAATAATTGCAAATTAACCCTTAAACATAAGTGTAAGACACACTTATAACCTAACAAGGTCTAGTCCTCGTCCCGTCTCAAGACGAGCCTCTCAAATATGGAATCGTACTCACATTTGTTTTGGCCAGTAATGAGCCAGAGTATGAAGCACACATAACTGGAGTTCGACGCACTAAAGGTATAGACATAACCTCCCTAAAGGTAAAAAGCGACTCTGAACTGATCGTCAACCATATCACTGGTAACTACGAAGCCAAGGGGGAAAGTATGAAGAAATACATCATCATTGCAAAAAAACATATCGCTGAGATACCGAAGTTTGCAATCGAATCCATTCCTCACACCGACAACCAGCTAGCAGACTCTTTAAGCAAGCTCACGTTTGGAGAGACACAAATACGGGAAGTACACTTCCTAGAACGATCCTTGTACTCAGTACTCGAAAATAGAGAATAAATTAGCCAACAAAGTTGTCCTAGCAGGTCTCAAGAAGAGAGTTCGAGCTTTGAAGGGAAACTGGGCAGAAGAGATCGACAATGTGTTGTGGGTCATTAGAACATCACCCAAAACAACAACAGGGGAAATGTCGTTCAGTCTAGTGTACGAATCCGATGTCATGGCCCCAGCCAAAATAGTCGTACCTATTCATAGGATCCTGCATTTTGACCCAGAAATGAACGATATCGAGTGACAAACAGACCTTGACCTAGTTGAAGAAAAAAGGTCGCGATCAGATGAAGCCCAAGCAAGAATGAGGCTGGCGAACGCTTGATACTTCAACAGAAGAGTTCACGTTTGTCAATTTTTTGTGCGGGAGATGGTTATTAGACGGAATGAATTTAAAAATCTGGACCAACACAACAAACTCTCAACCAAATGGGAAGGCCGGTACAAGGTTGTAGAAATCGTTGCACATAAGGCATACTATTTGAAAAATATGGAGAGTACATAGTTATCTCGTCCTTTTAGTTTCGAACATTTGCGAAGGTTATATGCATAACTTGTAACCATAGTATGTTAATTATGAAAAATCTCCCTTCGTAAAAGACACAACCACTCGAAGGGTGAAGAATAGAGCATCTACACCAAATAGGGGCGAACCAACAAGGTAATAGTCCCTCTTAAAATAATAACTAAGACCTAAACAAAGGTGCGGAATAACCAAGAAGGTAACAGTCCCCTTAGTTAGGCAAGATGAGGAGTGTGAATGAACCAACAAGCTGACAAATCCTCTCCCAAATATAACACCAAACCTGTCGGACGTCAGATCCAACTTTCCCCGACCATTTTTAAAAATACATTTTATTTTTTCTTTAGCTAGAAAAATATCGATTTTTGACAAGCGACGGGTCCGGTCAAGCGGGGTTATCAACCGAACCAAAAATTGAAAGAGTGCCACCGATTAAATCAAGTCTAATACGAATCCTAAAATTTGCCTAGGGCACATGGTGTTAACATCCTAGGGCTTGGAAATGTCTACGGCCATAGAATTGAGTTTGGGGGTTTGATTACGTCTTATGACCTCGCGAGCTCATAATCCGCCCTTTCAATACTTTAGTTTGCTTTTGAATTTTGTTTTCACCGATTTACCTGAATTACCCGTTTCGATCATGCTTCACCAAAAGAATCACATGCGCATTTTTTAATTAACAATATACAAGCATTTTGTTTTATTTTTTTCGAGTTAATTTAAAATTAATAAACAAAAGAGAATAGAGTTAATCGTGCTCAAAAAGGGTGGTTTAACTTTGGGGTCATTTTAAACGTGTCAAACATACATGAATGCTTTTTGAAAATTTAAAGCATGTTGGACTAAATTATCACACTTTGAGAAGTCATGGGATGTCCAAAAATGTTTAGGGTCCAAAATACAATCATTTAAAATTCGAGTTGAATTGGGAAGAAATTTCGAAAATTGCAAAAATGACCCAAAACGTTTCTGGTTTGGTTTATAACACTCGGTAAAATCCCATAATGATCCGAAAGTCCAAAGACTGAGTTATAACATTCATAAAAGTTCAGGAATGACCCAAGTCAGTTTTAAAATATGCTTTTTTTAACTGAAATAAAACCCCATAACTTTCACATATGCGTAAAATGACCTCAAACTTATACCGAACTTAAAACCGAGTACGATTCTTATACAAAATACAAATATTAACACATTATATCAATGAAACAAACTTCATTAACATTAGGAAATACAAATATCGAGCAGGAGAGAAGATATACCTAAGTTATTCGAAGTTTAGATACCTCACGAGGAACCGAGACAGATAATCGTCAATTTACATTCCACTGAATTTCTCTTTTTTTCTATGAATACCTCACCTTGATTTTTTTTTCATCTCTTTTATTCTCCTTTTCTTTTTTGTTCTCTTGGTCGAAGCTTACGATAAGCTTTTTTCTTCCCACTTATTGTCAAAGCTTGCTTCCCCCTTTATACAGTTTTCCAAACAATATTATAAGGTGATCAAGTGGGCAAGAGGTTATGACAATTAGGAGATATTTCAGTGGTAATTGGAGAAAATTTGGCCCAGGATGATGGGAGGTGAGCAAAGGTGATTAAGTGGCCAAATGGTGATGGGAATTGGAAGGACTTTTGGTGTCAATTGGGAGTAATTTATGGCATAGTGGGGATTTGGCTGAAAATGGATGGCATGGTGGGTGTTTGGACAAAAATGTGTTGCATGGGTTCAAGGGGTTAGGGGTTAGGGGGTTAGGGTTTGGAGTTTAAGGTTTGGTTTAGGGTTTAAGGTTTTTTTACGGTCTAGGGTTTTGGGTTTAAGGTTAAGATTTAGGGCTTAGGGTTTAGGATTTAGGGATTAAGGTTTAGGGTTTGCAGTTTAGGGTTTAGGGTTTGGGGTTTAAGGTTTTGGGTTTTGTTCTTGTCTTAATGTTTCTCGGCTCGGAACCTTGTGTGCGGTATTTTTACCCCCAAGCCAAAATTAGGTGTTTAGAGTTGCTACTCTTTGAACACACGCTCATGGAAGTCATCTCATGAGTGTGTGTTCAAAGACAAACAACTGATTTTGGGTCCTCTTGATTAATTATTTACATAGTAGACCAAGAATATCGTGCAACTTTTGGAAATTGGACATCTACAAGTCCTGGTTGTTAACAATGATTTGCGGAGACTGAGCGCCTAAACACTCACCGGCTTGTGACTCCCAGAAGCTGGACATCTACAGGTCCTGGTTGTCGAGGATTGTTTTATTATTGTTTTTTTGGCCATCAACAAGTTGGAGTTTGAGGATTTGGTTTTTGCCAGAAGCATCGTTGAGGATAACTTGCGGAGGCTTGTGACTTCCAGAAGCTGGATAACTACAGGTCCTGGTCGTCGACGATGACTTGCGGAGGCTGAACACCTAAGGGCTTCGCTCTACGTCTTGTGACTTGTCGGGGATGACTTGCGGAGGATTGTGACTCCCATAAGATGGACAACTACAGGTCCTGGTCGTCGATGATGACTTGCGGGGGTTGAGAACCTCAAGACCCCGTTCGTCGGCTTGTGACTCGTTGGGGATGAATTGCGGAGGCTTGTGACTCCCAGAAGTTGGATAACTACAAGTCCTAGTCGTCGAGGATGACTTGCATGGGTTGAACACCTCAAGGCCCTGTTTGTCGTTTTGTAACTCGTTGGGGTGACTTGCGAAGGCTTAACACCTAAAATATTTACTCGTCGGTTTGTGATTCCCAGAAGCTCGATAACTATAGGTCCTTGTCGTCGAGGATGACTTGCAGAGATTGAACACCTAAACGCTCCGCTCGTAGGCTTGTGACTCTTAGAAGATGGATAACTACTGGTCATGGTCGACAAGGATGACTTGCGGAGGTTTAACACCTAAAGCCTCCGCTCGCCGACTTGTGACTCCCAGAAGCTGGATAACTACAGTTCCTAGTCATCGAGGATGACTTGCGGAGGCTGAACATCTAAAGGCTCCGTTTGTCGGTTTGTGACTTCCAGAAGTTGGATAACTACAGGTCTTGGTTGTCAAGGATGATTTGTGGAGGTTGAACACCTAAAGGCTCCGCTCACCGGCTTGTGACTCCCAGAAGCTGGATAACTACAGTTCCTAGTCATCGAGGATGACTTGCGGAGGCTGAACATTTAAAGGCTCCATTTGTCGGTTTGTGACTTCCAGAAGTTGGATAACTACAGGTCCTAGTTGTCAAGGATGATTTGTGGAGGTTGAACACCTAAAGGCTCCGCTCATTAGCTTGTGACTCTCCGAAATTGGACAACTACAGGTCCTGGTCGTCGATAATGACTTGCAGAGGTGAACACCTAAAAACTCTGCTCGTCATCTTGTAATTCAGTTTAGATCTTAAAAAAACTCTGTCAAGATGTCTGACTGCTTGTGCGGACGTCTTGACCTGTTTTCTAATTAATTGACTTAGGAGTTCTTCTTGATGGAGTTCCTTAAAGTAATTCATAGTACTTCCACAAGGTGTATCCATGCAAGTTGTCGAGGCAACTCAAACTAATGTCGATCACAGTTTCTCTTTATTGCTACTGTGGGAAACAACATCGTCCACTTTTGAGCACTTTTTTGTATTTTTTATCTCTCGATTCTCTCTCCTTTTGCTACGGTGTGTATTTTTTTTATGCACGTGTTGGTTCCCTTAATTTGTTTGTCTAGGCCACCCTTTTGGGGTTTTAACCTAGCAGGGAATTGATTTTGTTTTTTCATTTTGCCATGATCGTCTTTTTTCAGGATTTTTAATCATGCCCCTCTTCCCTAAAGGGCATAAACCGCCCTTTCGGGTTTTCAATTTAGCGAAAAATGTTTATCATTTCTGGAGCCTCGCTTCGTGGCTACGCGCTCTTTGAGTTTTTGTTGTTTTACCATGTCCATATTAATTGGATGGGGGGAACTCTTTGTTGTCTATGTCAGTGATGATCATGGCTCCTCCGCTGAAAATATCTTTTACGATATAAGACCCTTCATATTTAGGCACAAACTTGCCCCGAGAGTCTGGATCTTTCGATTTTTATCCTTTTGCTACGGTATTGTTTTTATAGCATCTCTTGGTTCCCTTAATTTTTGCATAGGATCCCTTTCAGTTTTTCAACCTAGCAGAAATTTGATTACTCTTCTTTTGTCATGATCGTTCTTTCTAGGGATTTTTAATCATGCCCCTCTTCCCTAAATTTTACCTAAACCGCCCTTTTGCTTTTTTGATTTAGCGGGAATTTTCTCTCACTTTTGAAGGCTCGTTTTCTGGTTATGAGCTCTTTAAGGATTTACTTTTACTGTAACCATATTGATTCGACTGTGGAGTTCTTGGTCATCCATGTCGGTGATGATCATCGCTCCTCTGCTGAAAGTCTCTTTGGTGACATAAGGCCCTTCATATTTTAGGCACAAATTTGCCCTGAGAGCCTAGATTGACTCGAATGATTTTTTCTTAGAGTTAGATTGCCCACTTGCAATACACTCGAGGATCCTAGCTGGTGGGAATTCTACTTCAATTGGCAACACAAATTTGCCCCGAGAGTCTAGACTGACTCGAATGATTTTTTCTTAGAGTTAGATTGCCCGCTTGCAATACACTCGAGGATCCTAGCTGACTGGAATTCTACTTCAATTGGCAACACGACTTCGATTGTGTAAACAAGGGAGAATGGGGTTGCCGTTGTTGATGTTCGTAATAAGATCATGTATGCCATGAGTGCCCAAGGTAGCAAATCATGTCAGTCCTTTAATTTCTACTTCTACTGCGCCATTCATTTGTGGGTCATATGGAGATGAATTTTTTATGATTGATTTTAAATTTGTCACACAACCCATCGATCAACTTATTATTCAAATTTCTGACATTGTCGGTGATGATTGACTTTGGCACCCCATGATGCATGATGATGTCCTATCTAATGACGTTTAATGACCTTTGTCGTTTCTGACACCAGGGTGATAACCTCTACCCACTTAGTGAATTAATCAATCATTACTATTGGGCACCTTTGGGGAGATCATATTGATTACATCGATGCCTCACATTGAGAAAGGTCATGGGGAAGTCATGGGATAGAGCTCGTGTTGTGGCATCTAGATTTGGTCAACGTATGCCTGACAGAGGTGACACTGTTTGACGTGTCTCACATAATAAGTCGTCATGGTGGACCAAAATTATCCAAGTCTTGCACGTTCATGAGTGGGAAGTGGATCTTGGTCAGGATGGCAAAGTACCCTACACGGATTGATGAGGTGCTTACGCGCAGGAGTGTTGCTCGGAAAGACGAGGTAAAGGATACTGTGGTAGTCATGGTTGCCTAGCACTCAGAAGAGTAAAATCTAATCGACCTGAGGGTCATGCTGACGATTGACTGCACTGTGTGGGAACTCATGGCGGGCATGGTTTTCTCTAGTTGGATGATTGTCTCCTCGTATTCTTGAGGTGGAGTCGTCAAATGTCACATGGGTTCCCGAAAACCTAAATTCAAAATACTGTAGTAAGAAGAATGAATAAATAATTGATCATGCATGATTGGTTTTGAAAATTCTGCATGTTCCATTCATTCCATTCGTAGACTTTGATTGCATGTATAGCAAAAGATTTTGTTTAAAATTCTTTAAAAGGATTTGGCCAATCGAAATATACTTCTTAAGACGTTTCATACGACGGCGCACCTCGTTGAGTGCATTTGTTGCTTATTCCTTGATTAGAAGGAAGGTCGAGAACATGCATTTTGAAAATCTTTTTGTTCACCTCTTCCTTTGTCTAAATTATTCCAGGGTGTCCTTCAACTCAGCTATGTTTCCCCTACATTTCTCGAAGGTGCCCCCGCATTGCTAGAATGACGGTGGTTGTTCGGGATTATCCCCGATTATCTCCTCCGGGTTGAAATACGGACTTGTAGCTGCCGAATAGAATTTGTGAACATATTCTTTTGTTGTTAATCACAAAGACAATGCTTTAAACATTTTAGAATTTAGACAAGGCGCCAAAGAGAGCCCAGCTGACTTTGTAGTTTCCGAGCTCATGAATATTGTTAATCTTCTTGTTCACGTATTTTTGATTCCCCTTTTTCATGGCTTTCCATATTCGGGCAATTCGATAGTAGGGGGTTGTATGGCCTTAATGTGAGGGCAATGATTTGTTTGTTTCATCCTTACCAAATATGGTGCGTGAAACGTCCTAAGGATACAAGATAGAATGAATAGAACTTACATTTAATTTAGAAAAATGCAATGAAGTGCGAGAATGTAAATTTCATAATTACGGTTCATATTACATTTACATAAATCTGAAACATATAATACAAAAGGCCCAATTCTATACATGTCATAATCTATGACCAGAACAAAACACATTTACATAATGGGTTGGACTTCCATCTACGGTTGTTGGGCTGACTTTTAATTCACAACAATTGGGTTGAATCTTCTACATGAATTGTGGGTCAATCTCGCATCCAAATACTTGGGCCGAATTCCCACTTACATCAGTTGGGTCAAAAATGCAACAATCACAAAAACTGGTAGAAGGTTAAACGCGGTGTGGAGCTTTTGTTCTAAAGGGATGGAATTTGTAGGTCCTATGAACCGGCAGAACCTCACCCCCTATAGAGGATCACGCACCCGTTCTGATCATCGAGTTTAGTTTTTTTGGGGTGCGTGTCGGCGGTCCAAACCGCTCCGAGCGCATTCCCCTACGAAACTCCTTAAGCTCTTAATATGCTCCAGGTCCAAGCGGGTAATGGTAACCAGCGTGGTGTGTGCAAAAAGAGAATTTAAATCGTTTTTATTACATTCACATTGCCTTTCTAACAAATTATAAAACTGCAAGCATGAGCAAATAGTCTAAATGGATAAGGTAATATATAATATGGCAAAGCAAACATGACAAAGCCTAAACCCTCTAAACAAATACGTCCCCAGTACAGTCGACAAATTGTCAGGCATCGGATCCGACTTTCCCTAACCCTTTTGAAAAATATTTTTTGTTTTTGGCGAGCGACGGGTCCGGTCAAGCAGGGTCATCAACCGGACCGAAAAATGAAAGAATCGCCAACAATTAATTAAAGACTAATCGAAATCCTAAAATTTGTGTAGGTTACATGGTGTTAACATCCTAGGTCTTGGAAAGGTCTACGTCCAGAGAATTGAGTTTGGGGATTTGATTACGTCTTATGAGCTCACGAGCTTATAATCCTACCTTTCGGTACTTTAATTTGCTTTTGAATTTTGTTTTCATTGATTTACCCGAATTACCCGTTTCGATCATGCTTCGCCAAAAAGATTACATGCACATTTTTTAATTAACAATATACAAGCATTATTTTGAGTTAATTTAAAATAAATAAACAAAACAGAATAGACTTAATTGTGCTCAAAATGGTGGTTTAACTTTGGGGCCATTTTAAACGTGTCAAACATACACGAATGATTTTTGAAGATATAAAGCGTGTTGGACTAATTTGTCACACTTTGAGAAGTCATGGGATGTCCAGGAACGTTTAGGGACCAAAGCACAATTATTTAAAAATTGAGCTGAATTAGGAAGATATTTTGAAAATTGCAAAACTGACTAAAAAAATTTCTGGCCCGAAAGACCCGCAAAGACCCGCTTAGTTTATAACACTCGGTAAAATCCCAGAAAGACCCGAAAGTCCAAGGACCGAGTTATAACCTTCATCAAAGTTCAGGAATGACTCAAGTCAGTTTTAAAGTATATTTTTTAACTAAAATGAAACCCCATAACTTTCACAAATGCGTAGAATGACCCCAAAGTTATACTGAACTTAAAACTAAATACGAAATACAACTATTAACACATAATATCGATGAAACAAACTTCATTCACGTTATTAAATACAAATATCGAGCACGAGAGGAGATATACCTCAGTTATTCGAAATTTAGATACCTCACGAGGAACCGAGACCGATAATCGTCGATTTATTTTCCACTCAATTTCTCTCTTTTTTCTCTCAATACCTCACCTTGAATTATTTTTTTCTCGTTTCTTTTCTCTCCTTTTTGTTTTTGTTCTCTTGGCCGAAGCTTATGGCAAGCGTTTTTCTTCCTCCTTATTATTGAAGCTTGCATCCCTCTGTATATAGTTTTAAAACAATATTATAAGGTGATCAAGTGGTTATGGCAATTAGGAGATCCTTCGGTGGTAATTGGAGGTAATTTAGTGAAGGTTGATGGTGGGTGAGCAAAGGTGAACAAGTGGCCAAATGGTGATGGCAACTGGAAGGACATTTGGTGTCAATTGGGAGCAAATTGGGAGTGACTTGTGGCATGGTGGGGCTTTGGCAGAAAATAGATGCCATGGTGGGCAGAAAATACGGTTTGGTGTTTGGAACTTAAGGTTTAAGGTTTGGGGTTTGGGCTTTTGGGTTTAGAATTTATTTTATTTTTTTCCTTTTTTCTTCGTCTCAATTTTTCTTGGCTCGGATTCTCGCGTACGGTATTTTGACCCCGAGCCTAAATCAGCTTTTTTACAAACCCACAAGGCCTTCTCGGACGAATACAATCTCAGAGGGGGTTACGTTCAATCATTTTAAGACTGGGTCGGCCCACACTCCTGGAAAGATAGATCCCATAAAGCGGTACAGCATCAACCCAGAATCTAAGTGGTCGTCAAAACCTCCAATGGTCGCCTAGACCTACGTCAATGCCTCTCAGGTGATCGTCCTGAAAGCGCTCGCCAAAGAATGTACTTTGCAGGGAAAAGTATGAAAAAAATGTAACATGTTTGCTCAATGTTGTCAAAGCGACACATTTGTAGTTTTTGATGCAACATGTTTATTGTTGTAGGTATTTGATGCAGTCGTTATGTTTCCGTTCAAAATATCTGTTAAGTGTGCACGTGCCTGCACGTGACGTATTTGTATAGTGAAATTCCTGAAATGTCCCTGTCTTTTCATATATCAGTTATACACTCATTTGACGCAACAGGTTGGCTTCAGCTACACAGAGGAGGAACAACGGTGGCAGGGCCAAAAGGTTCGACTCCCGTTCTGAGTGGAGCCAGGCTCAACATCGTTCAATCTAAAACCTACCACTTAGCTCTGGACGTCATTTTCAATGCGGATGGTTGGGAAGTAGTGCAGGGCCCTTCCGTGGCGATCTTGTACAACCCGTAGAGTTGCAACTGCACATCATTGGACACTCGCTGAGAAAGTCGATCCGCGGCCGCCGCTGCTACGAACGCCGTGGCGGCACTGAACGCCTCGTCCAACTCTGTGCTCTCCACTCCCTCCCAATCACTGTCACTGCCATCATCGTCCTCACTCTAGACAAATCTCTCGTTCCTCACGCTTCCGTGCTCAGCGATAATCGAGTCTGTATCGTGTGAGCCACCACACGCCTCAGCACCACGATCCTTAGGCTCAGAGGTTTCTACTCTAGAGTAGGCTTCTGGTGGTTGTGAAACGGCGTCGCGGGTAATGAAGAGGTTGTCTTCTTTGAAGGAGACGAGTACGGATATCAGTTTCGCAAGGAGGTAAGAGAAGATGAGACCTAAGACGACTGATTGCACGAGTTGTTGCCAGTCCGCCATAGTCGTCTCGTCAAGGAAACCTGCTGCGCCATTTTTGAAGCAGTTGAGAATGCCTTTGTTTCAATTTATATACGGAAATGTCCTGTGGAAACTGCTAAAAGTATATTAAACCTTGCCACTGATTCAAATATTGGAGATCTTGCAGCTCTGGAGTCCATAATTAGTTCCTTGGTATCAAAGGGAGACATTCCAACCAGTACTGTGAGTTCTGCTTCTAGTGTGCAGGTATCTCTCTCATCTTTGCCAATGTCGACAAAATATGATGAATTGTCTATAATCTAATTTGTACTTTAGAACTACGGCTTTTAGTTTCACAAATTTATGAGGTATAAACATGCTGTGAAATTGTCCATCAAAATTAAATTTGTCCACATTTGGTTCTATATGCAACAGACATCACATTCCAATAATAAAACCCTACTTATGCAGATATGTGCACTGTGGGATTTTTTTTCCTTTAATGTGAATGGGACGATAGCAGAACAAAGTCGTGGTGCTTTGTCTGTCCTGTGCATGGCAGCAAAATCATCTGCTGGTATTCTTAGTTCTCATTAAAGGACATCATTGATATTGGGTTTGGACGTTGGGCAAAAGTGGAACCTTTGCTTGTAAGAACAGCATGTATTGCCATTCAGAGATTATCATATGATGACAAGACAAAACTCTTGTCAAGCAACGGAATTCAGATATTTAGTATTTTAGAGAGTTTGGTTTCTGGTGTTTGGCTTCCAGAAAACATATGGTATGCTGCAGCTGATAAAGCAATAGCTGCTATATATACTCTCCATCCTACTCCAGAAATTGTAGCTTCAAGTCTGATTATAGAGCAATCTCAAGTACTATTCCTGTTCAAGTATTTCTGCTTTGGAGGTTCGAGTCTTTCGGTGAAGAAGACAGTCGTGAGGTGCCCTGTTCTTAGTATTTCAAGAAGGCTTATGGAGGGAAATAGGTGTAGGGGTATCTTGGGCATTTACTAAAAAATTTCATTAAAATCTGACAAATCATGTCACGTGTCTGGCACATGCTAGTTTTTAACGGGCAAACAAACGGAATAACAAACGGAATAACAAACGTTACCATCTAAAACCTACAACATGAAATGTGTTACATCAATTACCTACACTCCAAAACTAGTTCCATCAACCACCATTTTTGGCAAACATATTACATTTTTTTCATACTTTTCCCTTGAGTATATTGCATACTCAAGGAGAGTTAGAGAGAGAGAAAATACTTCACAGTAGAGAGAAAGTGTTGGAGGAAGAACATGAAGTTAGGGGTAAATTAGACATTTTATAAGAAAAAGCACATGTGACTAACATGTGACTGGTTACAAAACTAAACATAGTAAATTATAAAACTATAAAACTAAGGGTCCAAAACAAGTTATTTCATATAATTATTTGACCAAATATATTACATTTTTTTATATTTTTCCCTATATAATTATTTATGTATTTCATAAATTTAATATTTTTCTTATTCTAAGATATAACTTAAACTAAATAAAAAATCATATATCAAACTAACCGCACAAAGCGCGGACCGTATATCCAGTATTTATATAATTATGCTTGTTTGGGCGGTTTACATATAAATCCAGATTTTTTGTATAAATGATCTAACTTTATATGAAACATTTATCTGGGTTCAAAATTTATTTGTCTATCTTAGGTACGTGAATAAAGCGGTGTTATCAGAACTGAATCGACTCTTGAACCAGCGTAGCTGATGGTTTCTGGTTCAGCGGTCGGATCGTCGATCCACTGTTTGAGTTGGTCGGTTCACTTAATATACTATATATAAACTATAAAATACTTTATAACATAAATTGAAAGTATTGTCTTCCCGTCCTTATAGGGTTTCACAAAGATTATTATAGGTTTTAGCAGGTTTTATCTGAATGAAGTTGTTTGATCAATATAATTATACATACAATTTAATCTGATATTCATACTTATATCTATATAAATGTATATTTATATATTGAGAGATCTATAATGGGTGTTGGATATCGAGATACATGCACGAGAAATAGCGTGTTAGAACGACAAACAACGTTATACGAAATTATACTTACATCGTTCGACGTGTGATAGCGGAAGCGTGCGAGATCACCGGCGGTTCGGAGTCACGGCGGGGGAGTGCCGGTCGAAAGGATACGTCACGTAATCGGAGCGCACCTTAGGTTCCCACGGAGAATTACCCAAAGATCGGACTAGAACAACTTTGTAGGGTTTTCGGGAGTGTAACAATCTATATCCTTTTATAGGCCCCGGGGAAGTTACAATATTTGTAACTTTACATTTTAGTCCCTGATCTTTTTACGGCTTGCATTTAGAACCCCATATGGGTTCCGATTTCTTACATCTCCCACTCACACATAATGTGGGTGCTCATGTGTGCAAGAAGACATACTCCATACACTTCGTCCATCCTTCATACAGGGTCTCCTCTGTGCGACCTACATACTTCCTGAGAGCTAGTTGTTGTATATTTGTTAGGAGTATACAACCTCTCATTGGGATCAACCTTCAATAAAGCATGCTTGTACCCTATATGGTCGAACCTCATTTCGGTATCTTTAAAGATCTCATTAGGCATACCTTGTATTCACAATCATAATGCTAAATCATGATTGGTTAACCGGTGAACACAATTCTTAAAAGAGATTCTGTTGACAATCTTCCTCTTTTCAGGATCCTTCAAACACTAACTCGACTCACTTGTCTAGACATGTTCCTCCCAGCCGAATCTGTGAACATGACCATCAGGCAACATACTAAGCTAGCGAACATCGTGTCAGGTCTCAAGTCTCTAATCGGAGTCATGAGGGCACATAATTTGGAACCATTCAAGGATCCTTGGGTCTCACACTACAACAAGCTGAGATCGTGTTTGTGCAAACCCGTGGTTGTTTAATAGGACACGTAGTATGAAATATGTGTCACAACACCCTACTCCTTTTCTCATGGAGTGTATTTCATTTATCATAAAGACGGTGTTGTGCAGATGTTTGTCTAAATACCGTATGCATCTAAACCAGAGTTCATCAACTCCCATCCTGCTCATAAGTAAACTACTTGGAAGTAATATTCCATTGAAATTATCAATGATCATAAATTTTATCAATGGTCGACTTATGAGTTCGAGTAGTTAGCTCTCAAATCATCCATTTGACGATTTTCAACTCGAAATCCTGTCTCATCTAAATTTGTCACATAGACGCGATATTACTAAAATGCGGAGGCGATTACTCGTGTGAGTGAGTCAACCTAAAGTTTACTCGACATACATTTCTAATACAAATCATGAATGCACTAAGCAATCATTATAAACATGTGTGTATTCAAATCAAACTTATGATAAAAAAAAAAAGAACAATGTGATGTGATTAATCTCATTGGTATATGCAACGGTCGTCACCATTTGCTTTATTAAGACAAAAATATTGGATGAATGCATCCCTACATAAGGGTTTTGACGGACTTATCCGTTTTATACATCTTTTGTCGATTACCAATTCACATCCTTTTTCTTGCATGTCACCATGCTTTATGCATAGTATTATTAGTCTTTTGAATGTTCTATCATCAATAGGATCCTTTTCGAATTATATTTAAACACGATTAACAGTAGACAAACACTGGATAATTAATGTGCATCATCTACAATACTTGTAGGAACCCATTGGACCAAACTAAATCCAGTTGTTGGTGCGAGAGTCACTCACTTAGCTTCAATCGCCTATAGTAAAGTTCTTACTCATTATCACTTATCGAATTAGATGGACATCTCTAGTAGGAAACCTTATCCCGAAAGTTCTTAACTCCCACTAGAAAAAAAATAACTTCACAACATTATATCACACGCATATACATGATGCTTCAACAACGATTAATTATGTAATCCTTGAGCATCAAATCAATTCGAGTCATATACCTGATTTGGTAGTTGGTTTAGTACATGCCACAACATGCATACAACTGCTAACTTAGCTCATCTTTAATACACTTGGTGCATTACGTCATGAATTTTAGATACAAGAGTTTTAAACGAATAATACTTCAATTGATCACTTAGGGACTCAATTTTCCAAGATACCTCTCTCGGAATTTTTATTCCAAGAATATATTACTGCTTACTCTTTAATCATCAATTAGGTCTTATCCTTCATTGATCAACTCAGTAATTTCCCATCATATACTATGTGTCATGACACTTGTACATTGCAAGATCTTATGGATATTTCAGTAACGAACTTATTCCATAGTGTCTATTCCATTCCATATGAACTAACCATGTTTGACATGTATAATATTGCCTCAAGAGAAAACATAGAGTTATAAGGATCACTAAAGTCCTAAAGTTGCATTCTCATACTCAATATAGAGAAGCACTTCACTTTATACTCCTAATATTTCTTGGGCAACATTTATATCCAAGATCTACATCTGGGTGTATACAAAGCTGATATTCGTAATCAATCAAGACACAATTCTCAAGATGAGTCATGACATCTAGGATCCATTTGATCCATTTATGCTTGACATTTTTCATCTTATCCTCCATTTTATTTTAATAGGGTGAAGTATAAGAAACCACAAATTAAAGGCTCCCACTGAGATCAAGAACATTGTACATGCTCCCACTGGAACGATATCTTTTGATTACTAACTTAGAGTAACATAATCTTCCTCCCACTTGAACTAAGGTGGTATACCAAGATCATTTGTATTCGTACTTGATGATGAAGAAAGGAAGTTGTGATGAGAAACTAATTTAAACATCTGAATAAATCTCCTCCCACTCGAATCAAGTTATCTTGGTGGATCCAGACAAGAAACTAATTCATCATCTGGTAAATCATCCCACTCGAATCAAGTTATCTTGGTGCACCTTAGCGCAAGAACTCGAAAATGGGCGTAATCCACTTTTTACCCTTATAAACATATATTTTACTTTGACACATTTCATTTGACTAACATTCGTAAACCCCCATTCAGAGTTTTCAATTCATAACTTATATGAAGGGGTATGTGATTGATATTTTAGGCACTCGATTAAGTTGATAAACATGTGTCCCGAACATAGTGGGTGCTGTTAATAGAGCGACCCTTGCATTACCGTGGGCAAGGTACAATTGGACAATGTTATCACTTAACTGTCTGTAGAAGTTTTGCTCACAACTTCTAACAGCAACACTTAGTTGTATGGTGCAAAAATATAGTCAATGAATGAGTTATCCTCTTTATCTCGTATCTTATTAAGTCGATTCGATGATCTTAATCAATGTCTCAACGTATCTATGAACTGGAAGTGAATTATTTATTGAATTTATCCACAAGACTCGCATAGCCATTGTAGAAAAATAAAATAAATATAACTGATACGAAATATAAATATACTTTTCCATAATAAAGATGGAGTAGTACATGTCTAAGTGAATTATTTCTGGTTTCCTACGTGAAGGCTTTCGGTTAAATGCACAAAATAGCGTAAATGAAATATACAAATATATTGATATCATATCAAGAACAAATCATGTAATGTTGATATTCAATAAATTCACCGGAACTGCCAATATATGACAAACTCAATAACATGAATACAATAAATGAAAACTTAGGTTTAATAGAAACAATATAAAATTGAAAAACAGCTCATGAATTAATTAATAAAGCATTGATGACTCATTTGTCACATAGACATAGCTTGCGGACACCGACTCCTTCAGTGGCAATTCTTGAATTTTCCACTTCATCATGCTTAGGCTGATTTTCATATAGTAATGATAATGCTTCATGTTTGTGGTTCAATTCCAACGCTTTGGTGCAGTGCAATATTTAGAGTTGTGACCCTTCCGGTTACAACTATAGCACTTTCTTTTAGCCATCTGGACACGAGGCGGTCGTTTCCGCTCGCCAATTTCATTAGTCTGTTATTTCTGACTAGACTTAGCAAGCTCGTTTTCTTACCACGATCCTGCCTTTTAGGTCTCTGTTGGGTATTGGAGGAAGTTGCCATACGCAACTCAGCCGGAGTTCGTTTACCCATATGCTTTTCCTCATTGAAATTTAGGAGCCTTTGGACTTCTTCCAGTGTGACCGCCCAATCAGAGTGAGACAACTGCATTCTAACATGCCTCCAAGAATTGTTTAATGAACGTATCACTACTTGGAGTTGTTGTTTTTTAGTGAGAACATGACCAACGTTTTTCAGTTCAGCTATCATATCGACCATGTGTCGAACATGTAACTTCAAGGAGTGTTTAGGGTGTCTCTTGTAGGAGACTAACTTCATAGTCAGGAACTGTATCCTTTCTGTGGAATAGAAAATAAATATCTTTCTCAAAGCTTCCCAGAGCGCCTTTACACTTTGATAATCTTTAAATTTCCTAAACACATCATCATCGATTGCACTTAGCAAAATGATGCACGCGGTGCGATTCTGCTCTTTCCAGATTTCATAGTTTTTCATGTATTGCCTTTGCTGGGCCAGATTCCCGGTTGTAGGCTTTTCCATGTCATTGTATATGGTCTAAATAATTCCTAGCTTTTGGAGTAAGTACTTAAATTTCTCTTGCCATATTTCATAGTTGTCACCATTCAACTTCAACACACAGCTGAGCTCGGCGACAATTTTCTGGAGGGGTGATGTCATCCTTCACACAAAGGATCATCATGTCATGATCAACATATACAAACAAGGAATGCAAGATTTATTGTTAAACATACATACACATGTCATACCTAACTCTCTTATTAACAAATCAATTAATGCAAGTATATCCTGAAGTCAAAAGTTCACTATGTTCCCAATCATCGTCCAAGGTATATGCTTAACAAAAATTAATTTTGCTAATAATTAAGTTAAGCACTCCATTCACATCAATCAAAAGAGCATACAATCATGATTTAATGTACACATGAATGCATAACAACACATGTATCATACTTTATTTACATAAATATTAAAACAAGTAAACATGTTTTATAATTGATGTATAGATAGAGTCTACATTAATAATCACAAAGATTATAATTATTTATTAAGTAATCATGCTCTTTATTTACTAGCACATGGAGTTGAAACAAATAATCAATACTTTTTCATGTTAGGGACACACAACTAACATGAAATAATTCAACATATATGCATGAATAAATTGTACATAGATGACGTATCATCAGACTTGCTTAATTTATCATACGTCCCTATACATGGATACTAGATTCTAAATCAAATCAACATGTATAACATGTAATAAAAATTTAGCAAGCACACATGATGTTTCTATACATGAAAATAACATACATTAACATGTATCATCTTTCATAAATAACAAAACATCATGTAAAATAATATGTACTCAACAAACATCAAAGGCCCTGTTCGAATTTGACAAGACTAACTTTTACAAAATTCTACTTTCGAAGACTATAGGGACCAAAATGTAATATTCTCAAAAGTTACGTTTAGAGGAAAGGTGGACCGAAGGGTTTGCTTGACGGCCTCAATTCCTCCCCTTTCTTAGACAGAACCCGTATGTTCCCAGGCTAGGGAGGAAGGGGCACGGTGTCAAGTTTCCACTTCCAGCTCGGTCTTTCTAGACATAATTTTTACTCAATTTAAACTCAAGAATATAACAATTGAATCCCTTAATACTTTAGCAAAACAAATTCGTGTATAGTTCAAACAAATTAAACTATAAGGGTCATCATGCAATTTATCAAAAATAAATTATTATAGATTATAGTTTCTTAAGCATGATACTAATAAATATAAATGGCAACTCAATGCGTTTAAAAAGATTAGGGGTCATTTTGAAATAAAATAAAATTATTTTTTCCCTAAATAAAGTTTGAGGACCTAATTGAACATTTTCAAAAATTACAGGTCCAAAAAATATTGTATTCATGGATCGGGTCACGACCCAATTCATATGGGCCACAGCCCATTACTGGACCGCAGCCCAGAGGTGGCTGGGCCAGGGCCCAGTCGGCTGGGGCAGCCCAGCTGCATATTGGGTTGAGGCCCAGATGCAGCTGGGCTGAATCCCAGCTATTGACTGGGTCAGGGCCCAGCCGATGGGCCTCTGCCCAGTTGATCTGGGCCATTGCCCAGACCGGTTTGGGCCAGTGCCCAAACCAGTTTTTAAGGAGAAAAAAACTTTTTTTTTAATAATCCAAAAAAAAAAATTATCTCTCCAATCACACTTTATCTTCAACCTCTATTCTGTAACCCACGACGGTTTTTTCTTCATCACCATGGCCAACTTACCTCAAACTTCTCCTTGTTTTGTGGAACCGTTGTTCCACTACTTCAACTTCCCGAGTAACTGGCGGAGACCCCATCACCGAAGAGACATTGAGGGAAAGAATCTGATGACGAAGCTCTCAACCACCATAGTATCTACGGAAACTCATTTTCGACAAAAAAATAAGAAACAACACTTTAGTGGGAACCTACGGGTGACAGATTGGTCGTAACCGTCGCTAGAAAATCGTTTCCAACGAGTCGCCGGAAAGTCATTTCCAACGACCCAACATATATGGCGACTGCAAATGCAACTCCGCGCCACTTACAAATGCATGTGAGGCCACAAAAAATTCTAATGCATGCAACGTCACTTGCAAATGCAAGGTTCTTTTCACATGCATAATGCAGAAGACGTGGCCAAATAATGGAATTCAACCTCCCTTCTGAGACAACCATCGGTGGGGAAAACAACCATCACGAAGACGATGTCGGAGACCGAACCTACAGCTCTGATACCAATGTTGGATATTGAGATACATGCACGAGAAATAGCACGTTAGAATGACAAACAACGTTATACAAAATTATACTTACATCGTTCGACAGCGGAAGCGTGCGAGATCGCCGGCGGATCGGAGTAACGGCGGGGGAGTGTCGGTCGAAAGGATACATCACGTAATCGGAGCGCACCTTAGGTTTCCACAGAGGATTACCCAAATATCGGACTAGAGCAACTTCGTCGGGTTTTCGAGAGTGTAACAATCTATATTGGCTATCTTGTGTATATGTAGATATGTGCAGCCAAAGGGGTCCTTTTATAGGCCCCAGGGAAGTTACAATATTTGTAACTTTCATTTTAGTCCCCGATCGTTTTACGGCTTGCATTTAGCACCCCATATGGGTGTCGATTTCCTACAATGGGTAAAGGAGGCGTTAAAATTCTCGAAGCGAAGAACCGACCTTCTTAAGAAAGTTCATGAGATCTAGTGACGTACGATGCTTGGGGTAACCTTGATTGTTTTCTCTACCAAAGAGATCTTCGAGTACTCCACGCGACTCCTAGTAAGTAAAATGAAGAGTTGTAGAACTGAAAATGAGGAAGTGCATGACTGAGAAGAATAAATTAAGCAGTTGTAGAAGTGGGAAGAAGGAGTTGGGCGAGGAGGAGGAGTTGATGATGCTACATATTAAACAGACTGTTGATGTTGACAGGGACTAAGTTGTTACAGAGGACCGATACTGCATAGAACCGAGATTGCGAAGATGCTGCAGAGAACCAAGACTGGATTTACAGAGTACCGATGTCGAGGAACATCAGAGGATCGATTTTGCAGAGGCAGAAGGCAAACAAACAATAACGAATAGATAGGCGTACGGGATACATCAGAAATTTAGGGTTTCAATAAAAGGAGTGACCATAGAACAGTCTGGTTTTCTAAAAAAATGCACGGTTTTCACTCACCAAACCAGGTTCATTATAAAAAACGAATTTTCACTCATAAATTTGGAAGGACTGGACCGTCAATGTGATCGGTTCATGGTTTGATCGGATTCGATCGGCGGTTCGGTCTGGTTCTAATAGCTATGGAATAAAGTTTGAATTTATCCATAATATTTGGTTCTTGCCTAAACAGTTTTATAACTTCCACGAAGGATTATCCAAACTTACAATTATTTGTAGTTAAGATTGTCCATTAAGAAACTTTCTTGGCTTTTATAAGTCTGACAGTCACGGATGAAACTTTCGTTAAGTTCTAGGGGTGACTGCCAGTTATACATAGGAAAACAAATTACATGTGACTGTCAATGCAGGTTATTAGGGAAATAAATGCCTCTCTCGTTCCAACGTCGTGCCTCCTACTGTGTCAGCATCATGCCTCTCACCTTGCTAGTGTTGTGTCAGCTAAGTGCCTCTCTGTGTCGATCATCAGGTCTTAATTTTGTTTATAAATTGAGTGTAATTAGGTAAAATTGCTAATTAGAATGCCTAATTGTTTGAAATTGATGAATTATTATGTGGTTTGCTTCAATTATAATGCACTATTTGATTAATAGTGAAATTCTATTTTTTAAAATTTAGGGCAAATTGTTAAATTGAATATAATTAACTATAATTGCTAGAATGCGTAATTGTTAAAAATTGATTAACTATTATGTGTTTGGCTTAAATTACAATGCATTATTAGAATAATTGTGAAACCCTATTTTTTCAAATATGGGGCAAATTGTTATAGTGAGTGTAATATGGTACAATTACTATTTAGAATGTCTAATTGTTTGAAGGGACAAGTCTGAAAATGGTCCAACATGTGTTGTAGAAAATGGTTTTCCAACCCAAACGATTGTTTTTTGCCATCATGTTTGAAAATATGGAATTTGGTACCTCCGTTACTTTTCTGTTAAAAAATTACATTAAATTTTTTAATATTTGCATAATTAACCAAATGTTTTTCTAAATGTTACAACTAAACCCTACAAACTTACACTAATGTTACAAACAAGTTTCGACTCGATTCAAGCCATACCAAGGGTCCCCTAGCTAGGGTTCAAACCCAGACCAGGTCAACCAACCCTAGGGACTTGGTCTGGGTCCGAGCACATACAAAGTCCCCCTGGTTGGGTAACCTGGTCTTGGTTCGTACCCAGACCATAGGACCCCCGATTGGGGCTCAATTGGAGCCTCAATCGGTATGGACCGAACCTGGTTGGGTTCAGTTAAACGATTATGGCTCGGGGGTTCTATGGTCTGGGTCTGAACCCAGACCAGGTCCCCATGGTTGTGCGACCTGATCTGATTTCAGACCCATACCATATGACCCTCGATTGGGGCTCAATTGGAGGCCCAATCGGTTTGGACCGAACCTGGCTGGGATCGGTTCAAACGATTGGAGCTCTAATTGAGCCGCAATAGGGGGTTCTATGGTCTAGGTCAGAGCCCAGACCAGGTCCCCAGGGTTGGGTAATCTGGTCTAGGTTTGGTCCGTGTCTAAGGGACCCCCGATGTGGCTCGAATCAAGTTGGGACTTGTTTGAAACATTAGTGTAAGTGCGTAGGGTTTAATTGTAACATTTAGAAAAATATTTGGTTAATTTTGCAAATATGAAAATATTTAACGGAATTTTTTAACATAAAAGTAACGGAGGTACCAATTACGATTATTTTCAAACATATCGAACCATTAACCATCATAAAAAAAACAAGTTGTACGAAAAACTATTTTGTGCAAACATGTTATACCATTTTTCAAACTTTTCCCTTGTTTGAATTAAAAATTGATATGTGTTTTGTTTGAATTATAATGCATTATTTGATTAATTGTGAAACACTAATTTTTCAAATTTGGTTATTGACAATGGATCGTGGTCAGGATAGTTGTTCCAAATTGTTATTCAATTCGCAGAAGTAACTGATGGATCTTTCTTTGTTGTATGGACAACCACACCATATGTCACAGCATACTGTTACAATTATGGTAATGGTGGACTTCTTTGTGATTAATTGTTATTATTATATTGTTATTTAGTGTTATATATTTAATTAAAAAAATTATCGGTTAATACTAGTACCTACCGTAGATATGATAATTACTTTTGGATGCTTAAATGCTGGAAATTATATTTGATATGGCATTAGCTCGATGTAGCTAGGTTTGGATGCACTTCATATATATCCTGAATAAAGATCGATGTGGGGTTACTGCACGCTCTTATCCAGAGGTGGCACCTAGAGACTCATACATCTCACTTCCTTATATGTGAAATGACTGTAACCCTAAAGTATGTCCAAAAACTCTTGGGTCTATTGATCAACGGTCGACCCGTGATCGATGGATACATATTGAATCAAAATGAGATCAACCTACCTGACTTATACCAACGACTACTGGTGTAGTTCCGTCTCGTGATACGAGAAGATCACCAAAAGCGATGTGCAAATATCTTGGTTGAAAAAGATCTTCGAGAATAAGAAAAATGATCCATATTCACTCCCCATGACGAAAGAAGAAGGTATTAGGAGAGCTAGAGGGCATATTTTACATTTTCTCGGTACATTTTTATTCCCGAGCACAAACGAAAAAAAGTTGCATTGGAATGCATCTCTCTTCTAGATGATTTACACCAAACAACTCAATACAGTTGGATCTTTAATTTATTGAGTTATTTATATGTTTAAAAAAAATTATATGAGTTCACAAAAACCTCATCGGTGATGTAAGAACTAAAAAAGGTTGTGCAAAGGTGTAGATGTGAAATCACATTCATGTAGGGGCTATCAAACTTTTGAGGATTTATCTTGAAAGGGCCAACAATATACAAGAGATAGATAGGCATCCACTGTTGTGGTCGACACCTCGAAGATAGTAAATAAGGACAAAAAATAACAATAAGAAAATTAGAAAGGTTACAACCATAGTTATATGAACCGGACTGGTCATCGAACCGGCGAGGGAGCCGGTTCACGGTTCAGCCGGTTTAACCCAGTCCAACCCAGTTCAGTGTGTGGTTCACTGTTCACAAGAGGAAAAAAATTGAAAACTTAAAATACATACATAGTCTCAAACACAAACATAATTACCTCAAACTACATAGTCTCACACACATACAAACTACATAGTTTCAATTCACAATACACACATTACTCTCCATTCTCAAACACAATACACAATAGTAGTGAACCGGTTTAACCAATTGGGTTAAACCGATTGGTTTGTGCATAACCAAAAGCCGGAACCCCGAAAAAAAACAGTAAAAAAAAATGAAAACCAAAAAAAAAATCAACTAAAAATTGAACCGGAAACCGAACCGCCTGGTTCAACCTGGTTCAAACACTGTTCATTTGTAAAATGGTCTTTTAACTGAACCAAACCGGACAGGGGTCCGATTCACGGTCGGACCTGGTCGGACCGTCGGTCTGGTCTGATTCTGATAACTATGGTTACAACAACGAGACCTATCACAAACTCTCGAGGGATGTCTGTTAGTTATTTACTCCACTTAACAAGAATATATCAAAAGTTCTAGCTTAGATGGAAAATAACGTCTCTCGCAATGCACTTTCGTCCGAGGAAAAAAGTAACCTCGTTGGATCATGAAGTGAAAAATTATTTCTACTTTTACATGACAAAAGGTTACAAGAAACATGATTATCGGATTCTCAAAAAGAACATTGAGAGCTAGATTTAGGGGGGCAGTTGAAGAATTTGGTGTCGCAAAGTATGCAAAGTCATTCGCCCAAAAGGCGTGAACCTTCTCCTGGTCGGATGGAAGTTGATCCTTCAAACGCAAAGCAAGGAATGATAACATCATACCTGGAAGCAACGCCTAAGAGGTGTACACTACCCAACTTTGAAGTGTTACCTAGATAGGGAAGTGACTAAGACCGCATGACGACATCGTGATATCATTCTTAGAGGAGGATATTACTCATGTTACTTTTCCACGTGATGATGCCTTGGTCATAACTGTTTAAGTATATCGCTTCAACATGAAGAGGATTCTAATACATGGAGGAATTTCAATTAGCATCTTGTTCCTTGAGGCGTTTCAAAACTTGAGGAAGGATAGGAAAAATCGTAAAAAGGTTGAATTTTCACTCATTGGGTTTATTTGAATAGAAACTTATATGCTAACCTGTTAGTGGTCCTGGGCAAATGCCATAGAATCCTTAAAAGTGACGTCCTGATTGTTGTTATTTTTACCTACTTTTTACAACTCCATTATATGTCGAAGAAGTATCCCAAACAAAATCTTCATATCCTCAAGCCAATAGATTATGAAGTTTCCAACTCTTCAAGGAATTGATGAAATGCTTGGCGACCAACAAAATATAATTGTTGGTAAATCAAATATTCGATGAGGAAAACTAGGATATATTGGTGATCATTACCGAGTTCGACTTTAGCTAAGAGCAAGGGAAATTGTCACTAATCAAGGACCTAGTTAAGGTTGAAGTGGCCAACTAGATAAAAATGTGAGGATTGGTGTGACACTCATTGTTTGTCAAAGAGTCGCCCTTATCGCCAAAATATAATGTCCCTTGCACAGACTTGTTAATTGTTCTGAACGCACTCTCGTCACCTATCATGTGACTATTGAAACCAGTGTCGAGGTACCATGCTCTGTCTGCTTAATCTGAAGGCACAACCTTCTCTTCGTTCAAGAATATCGCCTGTTGCAGATCGTTGGCGATCAAAGTTAGGGAGTTGATCTGCGCCATGAGCAAAGATGGTTCATCCTTTTCTTCCGACTCGGCTTGTATGAGATTAGTTTGTTCTTGTTGTTCTCGGTCACACTTTGCCTTGTGACACTCTTTGATCCAATGTCTGGGGATGCCACAGTAGTTACAATTGCCTTTCTTTCGTTCTCCATTGTGCTTCGCCTTAACCTTGTTCTCTGTTGGGTGATGCCTATGTCGGATTTTGTTGATGTCGCTTGATGAGCCTTCTCTACGCTCACATTGTCATTTTCAGATCTCTCACTCTTCCTCCGTGAGCAGTAGACGACTTTCAACTTGTGTAAATTCTTCGAGTTCATTGCGATCTTCTATCACTAAGAGTCATCCAATGAGTTTCTCAATAGACAACGTTTTTAAGTCCAAGAAAAACTCGATGTCCATCGCCATTTGTTTGTACGACTGAGGTACATTTTGAAGAAACTTGAGTATTGCCTTGTGCTATGTTACTAGATCGCCCAACACCTCGATATCGTTGACGATTGCCATGAATCGAATGTTGAACGACTCCACCTCTTCACTATCCTTGAACGTGAGGTTCTCGAACTCTGTTCATCGTGTCTGCGCCCTGGATTTCTGGACACTCTCGACTCCAATATTGATAATTTTCAATGTATCCCAAGTCTCCTTAGTTGTCTTCTTGACGCAGAGCGTGCGCATCAGTTCTGGGGGTACTGCCCGGAGTAGCACTGACATTGCCCGTCGATCTTCGCGATAATCCCCTGGACCATGCTCGACGATATCCCACAGGTCTTGCATCTATATTTGAACCTTCATTAGAATCACTCAATCTGGTAGTTTGTTTGTGTGAGAATCGGAAAGTGTGTTGCACTATCGCTCTCCCTGACCACTCGTTCCACAACGCGCAGTTCGTTACCGTCGCCATTGTTGAGCTGTGTACCCGATGAAGTCGTATTGATCGCCTTTTTCTCATGGTCTATATCTCATCCTTGTGCTGCCATCTCTGAAAATTGATCGAACACCTAATTGGCTCTGATACAAATTGTAGTTGCAAATAGGTAACAAGAGTAATTTTGTGCAGAGAAGATTTGCGTTTCTTATTTCACTCAAAGTCTTTTATACAAACTTATAAAATAACTGTCTACTAAAAATATAACTTATATGTACTAAGTTAGCATATATATAATATCAGATATAACTAATCATATCTATAAATTAACTTTATTTTTAATTAATAAAGATAAACAAACTATAGATAATGAGATTATATTTCATATAAGATGCGACAAAAGTGAAAAGAAAATGAATACCTTCCTGGCTCGTCTTTAATATGATGAGTGAAATTAAGTATTTTTCAATTTTGAAGTTGTTCCGCAATACGTAGTATTGGGTATTGATAGTGACGGCCCAATATGGGAAAAGCCTCGAAGGCCCACTGACTTTGCAGGGGGTAAAACCCATATCATCCATAAACGGGTTGGCCCACAGTAAGGGTAAGTTGGCACTCATAAAGCGGTCCAGTATCAAACCCAACACTAAAGTGGACGTCAAAGCCCTATTTCAGGTCGCCATCAACCAAGGTCAAAGCCTCCTACTACTCACCATAGTAGCGCCCGCCAAGAGAATCAAACCTCTCAACTCTGGTCCCACAAACCGAGACCGAATATACAGACATGATATCCCGCATATATCAGGCACATATTCTATAAATATTACATAAGGTAATTGCAATATTACGTCATAACCATAATATATGTTATCCAAATCTTCATCGGCACAATATTTACAAAGATATTCAGCTGCCTATAACGGTTTGATCTCCCAACTCTATAAATACTCTTACTTTACATAAGTTCATTACGTTTTGAGTTCATACGCACATTATACTCATTTAAGCATCGGAGTGGGACCTAGAGGCACCCCCTCTGTTGCAATCCCCTTCTTGCAGGTTCGTTGGAGCTCAGGCGACAGTGCGTGATCATCAATCATTTGGCATTGAATTCACTGTCAAGTTAACAGCTAGGCATTTCAGACCCAACATTTGGCATCATCTGTGGGAATTCGAGCAAACAGTCATGCAGACTCGCTCTAACCACAATCGTTGGAAACAAGCTAATAAGCAATCCTCAGATAGCTCGGAATCTACCATCGCTTCGTCACTCCACCAAGAACCTGCTAGCCAAGAAATCCCTGATGTCGTCCCTCCGAGGCCAGCACGCCAGCATGTTGGCAATTCTAGACTGACCACTGTTCCAAACGCCGCAGAACTTCCAGCTCAACCGATCGTTCAAGTGGCTGGGGAAACCATTCAAGTAACCGCGGAGATGATATCCCTCTTGGAACCCATCATAGAACAGGCCCGTAGACAAGCTCCGGCTCCTCATGAAGATCCTCGTCCCGCAGTGCCACGGGAAGCAGAAGCTGGAAATCCAGGCACCACTGCTCATCAAGAAGATCAAGAGATGACTTATGGACATCAGTCTGTTAGGATATATGTATAATCACATATGAATGTTTAGGGATTATTCTGCAATATTCTAGAATTAGCAAGTAAGTACTAGATTGTAATATCTCAAGACTTATCTAAACCCTAAACCCTACATATAGTCGTAGGTTGTATCATATGGATCTTAAGTTTTATTGAATTAATTAGTGTCGTTGGCTGCAAGTAAGCCTTGTTCATCTTCTTTCTTTGATTTTTTTGTTTATGTTTAAGTTCCTAACATGGTATCACAGCAAGAACGATTCTGCTCAAGTCGGTTCAAACGCAATTACGGTGTCTGCTAATCGATTGAAGTGATCAATCTCTTCGACTCCATGGAAGAAATTTATGTTGCATTCTTCAATAAGAAAGTGTCACAGCTGATTAGCGAGGAGAATTTCCAATCATGGCGACAACAAGTGCTGCTATCTGTAAGAGGATACAATCTGGAAAGTCATCTTTACGGCAATGTCACAATTCCAGCTCGAATTCCTGGACCAGATGTAGATGATGAACCGAATCCAGAATACCAAAAGTATGTTCAAAAGGATAGTTCACTAGCTTCCTGGTTGCTCGCCTCAGTGTCGTCGCAAGTCAGCAGAGGTCTCATAGGATGCATGACTGCTGCATCAATATGGCAGAAGCTTCACTGAGATTTTTTTGCATCATCAACAATAAGGATCATGCATTTGTATGATCGACTAAAGGTTCGTAAACTACCTCATCAATCAATGCGTGATTACTTAACAACAATTCAAACTGCCTGTGATAGCTTAGCCTCTTGTGGTCATCCAATTGAAGAAATGCAACAAATATCAATCATTCTTAATGGAGTAAAAAGACAGTATGACAGTATAGTTCGGTTATTCATGCAAGTCGTAATCCTTATGATATTGCCTCGGTGAGTTCTGTCCTATTAGATGCTGAAGCTAGGCATAGTGATTTGTTGTTTGATTCTTATATGTCTGCTCATATGGCTATAAATCGAGGTTCTGATGGAAAGAGGGGTGAGATGGAGTCAGATATGTCTAACACTAATAATCGAGGCAGATCATCTGATGGAATTTTACCAACACTTGTCAATGAAGGTCTGAATCAATCCTTTGTCAATTCCACTGATGTTCAACATCAACAATCTCCCCAATATGGTCGTGGTAGAGGTCGTTGCAGAGGTTATGGACACAACAAACCACACAATGTCAATTGTGTGGTAAGTTTGGTCATTTGGTTCACAGGTGTTACCAGAGGTTCAATGTAAATTTTACAGGTGTTACTAATCCAAACAATGCGAATTATGCAAGTGTCAATCCGTGTTCTGCTCAATGGGAAGATGCCTCAGTAGGATCTAATCTACCACAACAACAACAAAAGTTTCAAGCACCAAATCAGTTTCAGCAATTTCAAGCACCAAATCAGCCATTTCAAGCACCAAATCTGTTTCGAGCACCGAATCTGTATCAAGCACTGAATCAGCTCTTTCATGCACCAAATCAGTTTCAACACCAAATCAGCCATTCCAAGCACCGAATCAGCCCTTTCAAGCACCGAATCAGTTTCATCCATATATGTACTCTCCATCGGGTCCGATGCAATTCAATCCTTTCTCACATTGCCTATGTTGCTCTGATAGTTCAAGCAGATACAAACTGGTTTCCAGATTCAGGTGCCACAAATCATCTGACTAATGCATCTCCAGTCGGACAGTATACCTGCGTACCATATACTGGGCAAGGTAAAGTAATGGTTGGTAATGGATCTTCTTTGAATATTTCTGCAATAGGCTCAGCGTTAATTCCAACTGATTCTAGAATGTTGAGATTACAGGATATCCTTTATACTCCAAATGTGACTAAAAATCTGCTTTCTATGTCTTAGTTCGCAAAGGATAATCATGTCTACTTTGAATTTCATGAAAATCACTGTGTAGTTCGTGATGCTTCTACTCATTCAGTGCTGCTCCAAGGATATGAATGCTCTGGGTTGTATAAGCTTGATATGACAAAATTAAGTAGTAATAAGCATGTAATTCATTCTAGTGAGACCTCCAGGTCTGAGTCTAGGAATATGGTTGCCAACAGTTGTCTTGAGTGTTGTAATTCATCGATAACTGGTAATAATTCTCATAATAAAACATCTCTTTCTTGTTTATCACCGCATTCTCCTGTCACGGATTCGATAATAAATTCAGAAGACATTGATTGTTTAGATATGCATGATTCGGCTGTTTTTTCAAATCCTCTTCGCAGTCAATCTGAAGATGTACCAGGTAATATGCATATTGCTCTACCTAATGCTATTGATGATGGTGAGTTTTTGTGTTTTGTTTCTAAGCTGAATTCTAAAGACTCATCATCAACTTGGCACATGAGACTTGGTCATCCGTCTAATAAGATTCTTCAAAAAAATTTGTGAATTCATAATCTTCCAACACCTCATAACACTGATCAGTGTATAGCTTGTGGAGTTGGCAAAAGCAAAAACAGTCGTATCATGCTTCTCCTACTGTCTATTCTCATCCCCTTGAATTAGTTCAAATTGATGTGTTGGGTCCTACTGCATGTTCTTCTAATGGTCATCATTATTATCTTAGTATCATAAATGCATATAGTAGGTACACTTGGATATATTTTATGCAGAAAAAAAGTAATGCAGCTCGGTTATTTGTCGAGTTTCACAGGTTAGCTGAGAAACAATTGGGATACAAGCTTAAGGCAGTCCATTCTGATGGGGGATGTGAGTTTTAGTTTTTATCCACGAATCTATCTCAGTTTAGTATAAATCATCGTGTTACTTGTCCTTACTCTTCTGAACATAATGGCATAGTTGAGAGGAAGCATAAACATATTGTTGAGTTAGGATTAACTCTTCTAGCTCAAGCCTCGGTACCATTACATTACTGGTCTGATGCCTTTTATACTTCAGTGTTTTTGATCAACAGGTTACCTTCATCTGCTTTGTCCAAGGTTTCTCCACATGAAAAACTCTTTGGATTGTCGCCTGGCTATACCTTTCTTCGTGTTTTTGGATGCTTGTGCTTTCCTCATCTACGTCCTTTTCAGAAACACAAATTGTCCTTCATATCTGAGCCATGTGTTTTTATAGGCTATTGCTCCAAATATCATGGATATAACTGTCTTGCAGCATCAGGGCGTGTGTACACTACGAGAAATGTGGTTTTTCATGAATCACATTTCCCTTTTCTGATTCTAAAGGTAAGTTCTTTACTTCTTCCTCTCCTACTCAGAATTATACTTCCATGCCATTTTTCTTGCCATGTGACTCTCAGTTTATAGCTTCTTCTGATTCTTATAATGAGCTACTTCCTCCTTCTGATCCTGTTTCTATGTTTGATCTTCCATTTCCTTCTTTGGGTAACGATTCTGCTCCTCCATTAAATTTTTCTTCTCCTATAAATATGTCTCCTTCTTTAGTTACTTCTACTATATTGCCCGATAATGCTGCTATTCCAGATACTAGGTTGCTTTCTAATCCTATTACTTCTGTTACTAATCCTGTTACTTCTGTTTGTCCAACCTCTGTTTTAGAATCATCTTTACCTAATGTCATTTCCGGTGTTGATGCTCAGCTATTGCTAATGCAGTATGTGAAATCATGTGAGTTAAGTCCCTGTTAATGGGAATGGGTACTCTTCAATTGTCTTTGGTACCTGTCGTATGCTGACACTGTAACGATTCAAGAAGCTCCTGAAGTTGAAGAATAATTTCTGTTGAAAACCATATATCTGATGATCATGAATGGTAGTTATTAAAGGTATGCTAGTTCTGTCAGGAGTAGTCTTTATCATTGCAAATGGTTTTAGTTACTTGATGTTTGTACTTCTCTATTTTTTTTAGATAAATATATGTGAGCTTTTTCAGTATGATTGAATATGTCTGCATGATTGAGTGTCTTGTCCTGTTCTTTTCACTTATAATTCATATCAGATAAATTAGTTTCTAGCATTCACAGAATTCTTATATGTCATATCATTGGTCTGAATGATCTTGCACTGAGTTGTTTTTCTATTTTATGTGTGGTGTAGAATCTACACTCAGTGTCATTCCAGGGTAAACATGGTTGGCATATATGTTTTTCATCTTTTCAAAAGATCAATGAAGGATAAAATGAAACAGAGTTTTTTTACAGTTTTGAGTACTCTGCTTATGTTCTTGGCATAAAACATAGTTGAATTCCAAAAATAGAGTTTAATCTTGAAGAAAACGTCAAGATACTTCAAGGTTGCTCTTGAGGAAGGCAAGATGAGGGCAGAAACCCTCAAGCTATGTTGGTAAGATAAGGGCTCAAACCCTTCTGTCAAGTGAAGAAAAATTATGAAAATATCAAAAGATCTGAAATGGAAAGACCAGAAAAGAAGAAAATGGATGAATCATATATGCTTTTCCGAATATTTACCTTGTATGAAGACTGTGGTTAGATGAAAATACTCATCATAAAATAGTTAAAAGAGGTCAACTGTTTGTATGTAATTCAGATTGATTGGTAAGGAACTGTGACTAGATATGTGAATATGTGTATGCTGTGATTGATTTGTGTGCATATGATATATGTGTGTTAGGTTGATGGGATAAATGTTAATCATTTAGTATAATTCAGTCATGTTCGAAAAAGAGCTCATATATACATCTGATGAAAAGACTGCTGAAGTTTAACTGATGAGTATACTAAAAAGGATTTGGTTAATGATTATGGATGAATCTTGATTATTGTGAATAGTTTAATAACAATCAGATGGTTGTCAAGTAAGTGTTTTTTCAGCAGAAAGGTATTAGGTGGCGATTATCAATCAGGTGTTGGCTATCAGCTGAGTTTCGATTGTCAGGATTGACAAAGATGTTGAAGAGCAATGGATGGTTGTTTTTCGAGAATTCAACAAGTTCATTCATGCTGATCTTCATAGGAGAATGTTAGGATATATGTATAATTACATATGAATGTTTAGGGATTATTCTGCAATATTCTAGAATTAGTAAGTAAGGACTAGATTATAATATCTCAAGACTTATCTAAACCCTACATATAGCTAGGGTTGATCATGGGCGGGCCGGTCCGGTCCTGAAGGCAAGACCGAGACCGAAATTTCGGTCTTGCCTTCTGGAGGACTGAGACCGACCTCGGCCAAAAAAGCCCGCCCGAGTCGGACTTTCTTGACTCGGGCCGGTCTCGGTCCTGGACCGAATCTGCACACAAAAAAAACTTTGAGTTCACGGTATTCTTTAGTAAAAGGCGAAAGAATAGTTCACCTCTCAAAAAAACACTATGAACTCACTATATTCTTTAGCAAACTTATCAGGATGTAGTTTTATAGAGATAGAAAACCTCCAAAAACCACATTCCTTTCGGTGTGGTATTATGAAAATCTCAAATCCACATTCATTCGGTATGGGTCGGTCCTAAACGGGCTTTCGGGAAAAAAAAAAGCCCGAGACCGAGACCGACCTTGAAGAAAAAAAACTCTCTCTCGGTCTCGGTACTAGTCGGTCTCGGTCCTAGTCGGGCCGGTCTTGTCGGGAATTCGGTCCTACAGTCTTTTTTGATCACCCCTACATATAGTCGTAGGTTGTATCATATGGATCTTAAGTTTTATTGAATGGATTAGTGATGTTGGCTGCAAGTAAGTCTTGTTCATCTTCTTTCTTTGATTTTTATGTTTATGTTTAAGTTCCTAACACAGTCCCTACCCCCGGCTTCCACCGAGACGTCGGCGATCACTCACTCTGTCAACCCGTCGAGTACCGCACCGACTGGAGAAGAGCAGCCCTAATTCACTCTTGACCAAGTTGAGGAGATTATCAATAAGAGACTCAGGGAACAACGCGGAACTGTCATGGCTCCCTTCCGAGAGCAATCATACTACATGTTCACCACCGACCTTATGACGGTTAGGATTCCGAAGGATGTAATCGCGAGGGTCATTCGTGAATACAGTGGCGGAGGAGATCCTATAATCCACGTCAACAAGCATGAAGCTTCTCTATTGGGTAAGTCGGATGATGAAAATCACTTAGCCCTATTATTTACGTCGACCCTTTCGAGTTTGTTGTTGTCCTGGTTCTTCGGCCTCCCTGCAGAATCAATAGGGACATGGTCCACGTTAAAGAGAAAGTTTCTTGAACAGTATATCGGTGAGCGCCAACTCCTAAAAAGCGTGGTCGCCTTGGACACTGTCAAACAGCATCCAGGAGAGACATTGGCCGACTTCTACGGGTGTTTTCACAAAAACGTTGCAGAAATAGATCGTCGAGTCACGGATGGGTAAATCATTCGAGACTTTTATAGAGGACTTGATGTGTCCAACAAAGCCTCAAGAAAACTGCGCAACAGCTACCACGTCCAAGAGATAGAGACGCTGGAGGAGCTTGCAGTAAGGGCGAAAGGTTTTATAAACCTGGAAAGGGTGAACTCTAAAGCCAATCTCCTGACAACCTCGCTGTTGGGTATTGATAGTGACAACCCAATAAGGAAGAGGTTTCAAAGGCCCAATAATCCTGGAGGGGGTAAACCCAAGATATTTGAACCAGACCAGCCTAAGTCAAAGTTACTCTGGCCCTCATAAAGTGGTCCTGTATCGAATCCAAACTAAAGTGGACGCCAAAGTGCCACTTCAGGTCGCCATTGGCCAAGGCCAAAGCCTCCCACTGCTCGCCATGGGAGTGCTCGCCAACAATCAAGGTCGCAGCCACAGGAGTGCTCGCCACAGGAGTGCTCGCCTTGAAGAGAGCCTTGCCTCTCTCCTCTGGTCCCACCAACCGTTAATAAGGATGTAGCCACGATATCCCGCATATCTCGGGCATATATTCACTAAAGATTAGATACGGTAACTGCAATATCTCGCCGTAACCGCAGTATCTACTATCTAAATCTTCAACAACACAATATTCACAAAGATATACAGTTACCTTATACGGTTTGGTATCTCCTACTCTATAAATACCTTTGCTTTACATACATCATATACGTTTTGAGCTATATACACACATATACTCATTTAAGCATCGGAGAGGGACCCAGAGGCACCCCCTCTGTTGCGATCCCCTTCTTGCAGGTTCATCGGAGCTCAGGCGAAAGCGCGCGATCACCATATCCTTGGCATTCAATTCATTGCCAAATCAGCATTCAGGAAATCACGATCCAACATTTGGCGCCGTCTATGGGAAAACGAGCAAAACAGTCATACATACTCGCTCTAACCGCAATCATCGGAAAGAAGCTAACGAACAATCCTCGGATAGCTCTAATTCCGCTGCCGCTTCGCACTCCACCAAGAACCTGCTAGCCAAGCAGTCTGTGATGCCGTCCCTCCGAGACTAGCACGTGAACACATTGGCAATTCGAGAACGACCCCTGTTCCAAACGTCGCAGAGATTCCAGATCGACAAACCATCCAAGTGGCTTGGGAAACCATTCAGGTAACCGCAGAGATGATATCCCTCTTGGAAACCATCATAGGACAGGCCCGCAGAAAAACCCCTGCTCCTCATGAAGATCCTCGTCCTGCGGGGCCACCGGAATCAGAAACTGGAAATCCTGGCACCACAGTCCCTCAAGAAGATCAAGAGATGACCTTTGGACACCAATCCTTACCTCCGGCCTCCACTGAGACGCCGGCGATCACTCACCCTGGCAATCCATCAAGTTTTGCACCGACTGGAGGACTGCAGCCCCTATTCACTCTTGACCAAGTTGAGGAGCTTATCACTAAGAGACTCAAAGAACAACGCGAAACCGTCATGACTCCCTTTAAGGAACGATCAGCTCATCTCTTCACCACTGACCTGGTCGTCATCAAGATCCCAAAGGATGTTGTCGCCAGGGCCATCCCCGAGTATTTCACGCCTTTAAACAGGCAGATCTCGGCGGTACTAGTCGAGATGGAAAGGTCTCTGGCGAGGCCACCGAGACCCCGCAAGAGTGGTCAGCCCATGGGGAATGACACCGAGAGCTATTGCAGATATCACAAGCGCGACATCGAAAAGTTGATAAAGAGAGGAATCTTGAAGGAATGAATACACAAGGCTGGACAGTCATAATAAACTTTCAGCTAAGTGGGAAGGACCATACAAGCAAGTGATTCCTTCATAAACATGTTCACTCGAAGAAAATCGAAGAAAAAAGCCCTAACAACAAAGTTAGGCCACAAAAGCCCTGTCGCCAAAGACAGGCCAAAAGCCCTAACAACAAAGTTAGGCCACAAAAGCCATGTCGCCAAAGACAGGCCAAAAGCCCTATCACCAAAGATAGGCCACAAAAAAGCCCTAACAACAAAGTTAGGCCACAAAAGCCCTAACAACAAAGTTAGGCCACAAAAGCCCTATCACCAAAGATAGGCCACAAAAAAGCCCTAACAACAAAGTTAGGCCACAAAAGCCCTAACAACAAAGTTAGGCCACAAAAGCCCTATCACCAAAGATAGGCCACAAAAAAGCCCTAACAACAAAGTTAGGCCACAAAAGCCCTAACAACAAAGTTAGGCCACAAAAGCCCTATCACCAAAGATAGGCCACAAAAAAGCCCTAACAACAAAGTTAGGCCACAAAAGCCCTGTCGCCAAAGACAGGCCAAAAGCCCTAACAACAAAGTTAGGCCACAAAAGCCCTAACAACAAAGTTAGGCCACAAAAGCCCTATCACCAAAGATAGGCCACAAAAAAGCCCTAACAACAAAGTTAGGCCACAAAAGCCCTGTCGCCAAAGACAGGCCAAAAGCCCTAACAACAAAGTTAGGCCACAAAAGCTCTGTCGCCAAAGACAGGCCAAAAGCCCTATCACCAAAGATAGGACACAAAAAATCCCTAACAACAAAGTTAGGCCACAAAAGCCCTGTCGCCAAAGTCAGGCCAAAAGACCTAACAACAAAGTTAGGCCACAAAAGCCCTGTCGCCAAAGTCAGGCCAAAAAGCCCTATCACCAAAGATAGGCCACAAAAGCCCTGACGCCAAAGTCAGGCCAAAAGACCTAGCAATAACGTGAGGCAAAATAAAAGCCCTGACGCTAAAGTCAGGCCAAAAGTCCTAACAATAGAATTAAGCAAAGTTAGGTCAAAAGCCCTGACGCCAAGGTCAAAAATCCCTGTCACCAGAAGTCGAACGCCCCTACGTAGAAACCACTCTCCAGCTCCGCCCGAGCAATTTGACCCATCCCAGAGCAGGAGGGTGATAAACCTGATTGCTGTAAGGTTTGGTGCCGGAGGCGAGGGGTCCAATGCAAAAGAAGTCTATGCTACCCAAATCTCTACAGCTGTCAAACTGGGAAGAACAAAGACCTACACTAAAAGGCGAACGAACCCACATCAAGGGTAACAGTTCCCTTACAAATTGAGCACAACGGAGTAGACGAACCAATAAGGTAACAGTCTCTCCGAAGAAAAGCTTAAAAAAGGCGAGAGAATCTTGGGTAACAGTTCCCTAAAAAGGGCGAACGAATCCGAGGTAAAAGCTTCCTAAAAGGCGAGCAAATCTTAGATAACAGTTTCGTATGACTAGGCGAACGAATCTAAGGACCAAAATCCTAAAAGGCGAACGAATCCATAAAGGATGACAGTTTCCTTAAAGGCATAATCCTTGAGTAACAGTTTCCTTAAGAAACATGGCGAAAGGAACGGACGAGCCGATAAGAGGCCACAGTCCTTCCCCCAAAACCTAAAGGAGCGAAAAGAACCTCTAAAGGGTAACGTTTCTTCCAAAGAAAGGTCCAAGACCCTTTGAATGAAAACAAAAAGGCGAGACTATTCTACAAAAGCTGAAGCGAAGTTGAAAACAACTATGGTAAAACTTCCTAAAGCTTTCAAGCAAGATAGACATCAGAAGAACAACCAAGTATACTCGAAGTCAAACAAAAACCAAGGCTTACGAAACAAAAAGACCCGATATCAAAATTGGGCGAAAGACCTAACGCCAAAGTTAGGCAAAAAGACCTAACGCCAAAGTTAGGCAAACCAAAAGACCCGAAAGACCTGATGACTGAATCAGGTGAAAGACCTAGCACCAAAGTTAGGCGAAAGACCTGATGTCAAAATCAGGCACAAGACCCGATATCACAGTTAGGCAGAAAGACCTGATATCACACATTGAACGAAAGACCTGACGCCAAAAGTCAGGCAAAAGATTTGACGCCAAAGTAAGGCAAAATACCTAACGCCAAAGTTAGGAAAAATGAAAGACCTAAAGTCAAAATTAGGCGAAAGACCTAACATCAAGGTTAGGCAAAAGATCCGACACCAGAGTCAGTCACAGAACTGTTCTCTTATAAGTTGGGCAGAGTTCAATAAAGTTGAGAAGGAACTTAAAGCGATCACTATAGGTGAGGAAGCTTTGAGTAACATATTTCTCAAGATTAGGCGAACACGCCAAAAGACCTGATATAAAAGGTGAACGAACCGTCAAGGTAATAGTTCACTTACAAGTTGGGCACAAGAAGGTGGGCGAACGAAAACAAGGCAACCATTCCCTAAAAGGCAAGTGAGTCTTGGGTAATAGTTCCCCACGGTTAGGCGAACACTCTAAAGGACTAAAACCCTAAAAGGCGAACGAATCCATAAAGGACGACAATTCCTTTAAAGGTATAATCCTCGAGTAACAGTTCCCTTAAGAAAATTTAGTGAAGGGAATGGATGGGTTTATAAAGAGCCACGATCCTTCCTTCAAAACCTAAGAGAATGTACAAGACCCTATATGGCAAGAGTACCCTACATAAGCTAAAGAGAAGTTGAAAACAAATGTGGTAAAACTTCATAAAGCATTCAAACGAAAAGACATCGGAAGAATGACCAAACACATTCGAAGTCGAACAAGAGTAAGAGCTTACGAAATTAAAAGGCGTTCATTATGACAATACCCGAGTCTGAAGTAAAAAGAATAATTACAAGGATCCCAAAACATGGGGAAATCAAAGTGGTTATCAATAAGGAAGACGGAGGAGCAAAGAGCAAGAGGAGGTCGAACATGCTCCTTTGGCATGAACCTCTGCATCAACTCGGTCGCCTGGGGCCTAAGACCTCAAGGTCTGGGTTCATCAGAGTCTGCAGTCTCCCTCTCGGCCCCGGGGGCAACCTCCTCGCTAACAGCGGCGGAAGGAGCTTCCTTGGTATAGCCGCTCTCAATAAAGTCCTGAAAAGACTTCACCTCCCGGAGAAGAAACTTGGGATCAATCCCCTGAAACTCATCGAGCATGACCTGGAGGTAGAAAGGCACCTCGACCTTCATCACCTCCAAGGCGCAGTCACAAAACTTCTCGGACTTCTTAAAGTCCTCGACCACGTTAAGGGGGATGGGACAACCTTCAGCTTTAAAGCAAACTGCTCCTGCTCAGCCATCGAGACATCCCTCTGCGCCCAGAACTCTTTCAATTGAGCCCTGAAGTCACCATTCTCTGCCTCTAGCCGAGCGGAGTACTGGCCGACATCCTTGATCCGAAGCTCAGTCCTCTTCTTCAGGTCCTCAATCTTCTCAGGAGTATATCCCAAACTCTGGAACTGCTCCGCCTCGATAAGAAGATCAACTTGCTTATCGGCGAGCTCCCCTAAGATCCAGTCGATCGCCATCTCCTCGCGGATGAGCTGACAATAGGAAAAAAGAGGAATAAAGTTCAATGAGGTCAAGGAGCGACAAAAGAACGAATCAAGGGCAGATTTAAAGAAGGAATAAAAGAGGAAGGACTTACCAAGACAATTCACTCAAAATGTGATCTCATAACGACCTCGATGTCGTTCAGGTCAGAAGGGACCACCAACCATTCCTGAGGAGGAAGGATCTCATCTAGCAAATGCATGCAAAGGTCTGAATTACCCCGCATCAAAGACTTGCTGGTAATATCCACCTTCCGGAGACTGTGCCAAGGGGTCCAGAGACCCCTTAGGTCCGCCACCTTCAGTAACTGTAATAAGCCCACCAAAGGGTAGTACTCCTCAGTAAACAGAGTCTCCAAAGTGCCCGTCGCGACACTTTGGGTCTGGACCCTCTTCCGAGCCCCAGCTCCCCTGAAGGGGTTGGGAGCAACATGATCGGAGGCAGAGACAGCAACCTCCCCACTGACAGAGGTCTTGCCCAGGGGAGCAGAAGATCCCCCGGCGGAAACAGGACGCTCCTCACTAGAACTCCTCGCCCTCTTGGTAGAAGCGGTAGTAGGAGTCCCCTCACCGACAACATTCTCTGAAATCAGGCAAAAAAGAAATGACCCCAAGTTGTCCCTCCTCAGGCTTGCGCTTGGTCGCGCGCCTAGAAGGAGGAGGAGGTGAACTCAAAGACGCCTGGGCAACTGATAGCGCCGTCTTAGCCTGCTTGGAAAACAGACTGGGAAGTTTAGGCCCCCGAGTGCCTACAACACAAAACCAGCAAACAAAAAAGGGTCGGAAATTTATCCAATCAATAGAGACTGGCGCGGACTGATGAATGTCCATCAGCCTAAGCATCGACTCTGAAGTTTCCTCCACTGAGCGGATCGAAAAGAAGTTCGATTTCCTATGGCGTCGGAAGTCAAAGAGACAGGCATGCGTCAAGACATCCCCTTGACTTCTCGCCAAATAGTGCATCCGTTAAATACTCAAAACCTTACACAAAAAGGTGATCGCCAAAAGCTATACCAAGCATCTCCTAAGACCCTTGCAATGGTAGTGTTCACCCAAAGAGTGGTGAATGAGCATCCATAAACCCTGGCGACCCAAAGCAGTCACCTAATAGGGTAAGAGATCAAACATTCCAAAAACTCTAAACAACCAAAAACTGTTCGCTAGAGGATACGGAGCATCGAAAGGCACAAATAGCATATAAGGACAGGAAAGATCCAATCCAAGTGTCACTATCTCAAACCCTATCAAAGAATCAAGCTCGACTGAAGCAACTTCAATCAAGCTTCGGGGGCAAATGTTGGGTATTGATAGTGACAACCCAATAAGGAAGAGGCTTCGAAGGCCCAATAATCCTGGAGGGGGTAAACCCAAGATATTTGAACCAGACCAGCCTAAGTCAAAGTTACTCTGGCCCTCATAAAGTGGTCCTGTATCGAATCCAAACTAAAGTGGACGCCAAAGTGCCACTTCAGGTCGCCATTGGCCAAGGCCAAAGCCTCCCACTGCTCGCCATGGGAGTGCTCGCCAACAATCAAGGTCGCAGCCACAGGAGTGCTCGCCACAGGAGTGCTCGCCATAGGAGTGCTCGCCTTGAAGAGAGCCTTGCCTCTCTCCTCTGGTCCCACCAACCGTTAATAAGGATGTAGCCACGATATCCCGCATATCTCGGGCATATATTCACTAAAGATTAGATACGGTAACTGCAATATCTCGCCGTAACCGCAGTATCTACTATCTAAATCTTCAACAACACAATATTCACGAAGATATACAGTTACCTTATACGGTTTGGTATCTCCTACTCTATAAATACCTTTGCTTTACATACATCATATACGTTTTGAGCTATATACACACATATACTCATTTAAGCATCGGAGAGGGACCCAGAGGCACCCCCTCTGTTGCGATCCCCTTCTTGCAGGTTCATCGGAGCTCAGGCGAAAGCGCGCGATCACCATATCCTTGGCATTCAATTCATTGCCAAATCAGCATTCAGGAAATCACGATCCAACACTCGCCAAGGGTTATTATAGAGCCCCGACATGATGGTAGAAAGGATAAGAAGGATAAGAAGGGTCGAGAAAAGCTCAGATCAGAAACCCCAGGACTAAGTCATCGAGAGGTCCCCGAGTATTTCACACCTTTAAACAGGCAGATCTCGACCGTACTAGTCGAGATGGAAAGAAGATCCCTAGCAATGTCACCTATACACTAGAAGAATGCTCATCCAATGGGAAGAGACACAGAGAGCTATTGTCGATATCATAAGGCCAAGGTCCACAACACTGAGAAATTGATCCAGAGAGGCATACTAAAAGAATTTGTGGTTGGTCGAGATCGAAGTCGAACGCCCCCACGTAGAGCTCACTCGCCAGTTCCGCCAGAACAAACTGGCTCATCCCAGAGCAGACGGGTGATAAACCTACTTGCTGGAGGGTTTGGTGCCGGAGGCAAGGGGTAAATGATGCCGCCCAAATCTCTACAGCTGTCCAACTGGGCAAGAGACCTCGGCCTAAAGAAGATTGCATCATCTCATTCTCCGATGAAGACCTGACACATGTCACCACTCCGTACAATGATGGTTTAGTCATCACGACTGAAGTAGATGGCTGTGATATGAAAAGGATTCTAATCGACGGATGAATCTCGACAGACATCCTATTCCTGGATGCCTTCAAAAAAATGGGCAAGTCTAAAAAAACTCAAGCGAATTGACTTTCCCCTCATCGGTTTCGCTCGCTAGGAGAACAACATATCCACTGGGAGCTATAACCCTGCTGGTAATTTTGGGCGAAGGATGGAAAAGCATAAACGTATCAGTCGCCTTCTTAGTGGTCGGCGTCCCTACCTCGTACAACGCCATCTTTGGGAGGACCACCATCAATCCTCATAAAATCGTGGCCTCTACAGTCCACCAGAAAATTAAGTTCCCCACGCCGAATGGGATCGGAGAAGTTCTAGGCGACCAGCCGTCCTCACGACAATGCTATGTGAAATGCCTTCGCAGGAAGAACCAAAGGGAAACTCTGTCCATCGAGCATGAGAATGACCCGCGTGAGGACCAAGCTCGGTAAGCCCCAATGGAAGAACTAGTAGAGGTCGAAATCGATGGTCCATAAAAGAAGGTACGCATTGGGACCGCCTTGAACGACAACCAACGGGACGCCTTGACCGCCCTCTTGAAGGAATACAATGAATTATTCGCATGGAAGCCCAGTGACATGCCAGACATTAGCACCAACATAATCTCCCACAAGCTAAGGATAGATCCTTCGATCAAGCCTATCGCTCAAAAGAGAAGGGCATTCGGATATGAAGCGTTTGGCGATCAGGCAAGAAATAGGCAGAGTGCTTAAAGCCAATTTTGTTAGGGAGGTACGTTTCCAAAGCTGGGTTGCCAATCCAATGCTCGTAAAGAAATCAAACGGCAAGTGAGAATGTGCGTCGACTTTCGCGACTTGAACAAGGCTTGCCCAAAAGATTCGGACCCCCTTCCTCGAATTGATCAGTTGGTAGATGCAACCTCTTATCACGAAATGCTTAGATTTATGGACGCCTATTCAGGCTACAACCAGATCTGAATGCACCCGGCCGATGAAGCGCATACAGCCTTCTATGCAGACGGAGATATACTTTGCTATAAGGTGATACCCTTCGGTCTGATCAACGCATGGGCAACCTATCAGTGAATGTTAATTCGACTGTTCCAAGGAATGCTGTGGCGTAACATGGGAGCCTATGTGGACGACATGCTCGTCAAAACAGTAAAGGGAATCCCTCATAAAAAAGACCTTCGAGAAGCATTTGAATGTATGAGAAGGCACAACATTCGTCTAAACCCAGCAAAATGCGCCTTTGGGGTAAGATCATGCAAATTTCTGGGATTCATGGTCAGCGAACGTGGAATAGAGGCAAACTCTGAAAAGCTCAAAGACATTGTAGATATGAAGTCCCCAACTTGCCACAAGGAATTACAGAGTCTGAATGCTTGCCTAGCCGCACTCAATCGCTTTCTCTCAAGGGCAAGCGACATGTCTTTCCCGTTCTTCAAGACTCTCAGGGCAAACCACAAGTTCGAATGGACGTCGGAGTGCGAGACTACCTTTCAATCACTCAAGCAACACCTGCAGACACTCCCAGCTTTGGTGAAGCCCATTATCGGTGAACAGCTCTTTCTTTATATAAGTATTAGCGAGCTTGCAGCCAGTGACGTTTTAATAAGAGAAAAGGAAAATAAGCAAATTCCAGTATACTTTGTAAGCAAATTGTTTAATTTAGCTTAAATAAAATATATCGAGATTGAAAAGTATCTTTACGCCTTAGTTATTGCTGCTCGAAAGTTACTACCATACTTCCACGCTCACGCCATTACAGTCCTCACCAACCAGTCTCTCAAACATTTCCTGCTGAAGCCAGACTCTTCAAGAAGGATGGTTAAATGGGAAGTTGAGTTAAGCGAATTCAAGATAAAATTTGCGCCGAAAACGGCCATCAAAGGTTAAGCATTGGTAGACTTCATAGTGGAAAGTACCGGCAATGGTCTAACAGAAACAGAAAAACGGCAAAGTCAGTCAGAAGATACAAACAAATGTTGGGAACTCTATACTGATGGATCCTCTTCAAGAGAAGGCTCAGAGGTAGGATTAATTCTCATCCCCCCTGAGGGCGATCCCCTAAAATATGCAATTGCCCTTACTTTTAAGGCGATCAATAATGAGGCTGAATACGAAGCACTTATCACGGGACTGCGACTCGCTAAGGAAATAGGCATAATGTCACTCAAAGCAAAAAGAGATTCAAATCTAATCGTCAACCAAATCAATGGTCTTATGAAGCAAAGGGGGAAAAGATGAAAAAGTACATCGGCGTTGCTAAAAAACTCATCGCCGAAATCCCGAGTTTCGCGATTGAGTCCATTCCTTGCCAAGACAACCAGCTAGCTGACTCTCTGAGCAAACTGGCGTTCGGCGGAACAAAAATGCAGGATGTGCAATTTCTGAAACAAGCCCTATACTCGGTCCTCGACAATCGAGCAAAAGTCTTCAATATTCAAGAGCAGGACACTGACCCCATTCCAGAACTTCCTCAAAGAAGGAAAACTTCCAGAAGACGAAGGCGAGGCCACGAAAATAAGTCGTCTAGCCACAAGTTATCTTCTCATATATGGAGAGCTCTATAGGCGAGGATATCAACTCCCTATCTAAGGTGCATCTCGCATCCCGAGACAGAGAGAATTCTCCGCGAAGCTCACGAAGGAGTCGTCGCATGTCATGAAGGTGCATGCTCATTAACGCGCAAAATCTTCAGACTAGGCTATTACTCGCCGACGTTGAGCAAGGACGCGACAGAATTAACAAAAAGGTGTGTGACTTGTCAACAGTTCGCACCACGATCCGGTCGACCACCGACGTTGCTATCCCAAATGGCGGGTGCTTGGCCTTTCGCCTAATGGGGAATAGACATTTTGGGCCCCTTTCCCATCAGCACTGAGCAAAGAGCCCATATTATCATGGCGATCGACTACTTTTCCAAGTGGATAGAGGTGAAAGCATTAGCCTCCACGACTGAATTTCAAGTGATCAAGTTCTTGAAAATCCACATATTTTCACGATTCGGCATCCCTTAAATACTCATAAGCGATAATTCATAGGAAAAGAGCTCAAATGGCTCTGTGAAGAATACCACATCGATCACAGATTCAGCTCGGCACACCATCCTCAAACGAATGGGCAAGCCGAAGCAGCCAACAAAGTTGTCCTGGTAGGACTCAGAAATTGAGTTCAAGCCTTCAAAGGAAACTGGGCAGAAGAGCTGGATAATGTACCGTGGGCTGTTCGAACGACACTCAAAACAGCAACGGGAGAAACGCCATTCAGTTTGGTGTATGGATCTGAAGCAATAGCACCTGCCGAAATAGCGGTGCCTACCCACATGATCCTACACTTTAATGCCGAAGCAAATGAAATCGAGCGTCGTACAGACCTCGATCTTGTAGAGGAAAAGTGATGGCAATCAGACAATGCGACTGGCGACCACTCAATACTTCAACAGAAAAGTCAGCACTCGCCAATTTTTCGTGGGGAAGATGGTTATGCGAAGGAATGAGTTCACAAAATTGGACAGCCAAAACAAACTCTCGGCTAAATGGGAGGGTCCATATAAACTAGTTGATATTGTCGCCCCAGGGTTGTACTACTTGTAAACCACAAAAGGTGTAAGGCTACCTCGTCCACTCAACTTCGAACATTTACGGAGGTTTTATGCATAGCTTGTAATCAAAATGTTATGTCAATAAAACAAATCATTCCTTCATACGAAGCATAGCCACTCGAACCAAAACGAAAAGTCTCAAAGAATGGTCAACCTATCAAAAGAAAAAGAGGATTGCGAACGAACCTTGTTAAGGCAACGGTTCATTTCCCATGAAGACCTAGAACGAGATGCGAACGAACCATCAAGGTAACAGTTCCCCCCAAACTAAGTCTAAAATATAAGTCCTGATATAAAAGGCAAACGAACCGTTAAGGTAACAGTTCCCTTACAAGTTAGGAAAAAATATAAGTCCTAATATAAAAGGCGAACGAACCGTTAAGGTGACAGTTCCCTTACAAGTTGGGCAAAAATATAAGTCCTGATATAAAAGGCGAACGAACCGTTAAGGTAATAGGGCCCTTACAAGTTAGGCAAAAATATAAGTCCTAGTATAAAAGGGGAACGAACTGTTAAAGTAACAGTTCCTTTACAAGTTGGGCAAAAATATAAGTCCTGATATAAAAGGCGAACGAACCGTTAAGGTAATAGTTCCCTTACAAGTTAGGAAAAAAATATAAGTCCTAATATAAAAGGCAAACGAACCGTTAAAGTAACAGTTCCTTACAAGTTGGGCAAAAATATAAGTCCTGATATAAAAGACGAATGAACCGTTAAGGTAACAGTTCCCTTACAAGTTGTTCAAAAATATAAGTCCTGATAGAAAAGGTGAACGAACCGTTAAGGTAACAGTTCCCTTACAAGTTGGGCAAAAATATAAGTCCTGATATAAAAGACGAATGAACCGTTAAGGTAACAGTTCCCTTACAAGTTGTTCAAAAATATAAGTCCTAATATAAAAGGTGAACGAAACGTTAAGGTAACAATTCCCTTACAAGTTGGGCAAAAATATAAGTCCTAATATAAAAGGCGAACGAACTATTAAGGTAACAGTTCCCTTACAAGTTGGGCAAAAATATAAGTCCTTATATAAAAGGCGAACGAACCGCTAAGGTAACAGTTCCCTTACAAGTTGGGCAAAAAAGCTAAGACCTAATAGAAAAGGCGAACGAACCAAAAAGGTAACAGTTCCCTTACAAGTTGGGAAAAAAAGCTAAGACCTAATAGAAAAGGTGAACGAACTCATATCAAGGGTAACAGTTCCTTTACAAGTCGGGCAAAATAGAATGGACGAACAAATATAAGGCGACAACTTCCTAAAAGGCGAGTGAGTCTTGGGTAACACTTCCCCACGATTAGGCGAACACTTCAAAGGAATAAAATCCTAAAAGGCGAACGAATCCATAAAGGGTGACAGTTTCCTTAAAGGCACAATTCTCGAGTAACAGTTCCCTTAAGAAAATTTGGCGAAGGGTGGGTCTATAAAGAGCCACGATCCTTCCTTCAAAACCTAAGAAAAGGTCCAAGACCCTACATGGTGAGACTATCCTACATAAGCTAAAGAGAAGTTGAAAACAAATATGGTCAAACTTCCTAAAGCATTCAAGCGAAAAAGACATCGGAAGAACGACCAAACACTTTCGAAGTCGAAAAGAGTAAAGGCGTTCATTATAATAATATCCGAGTCTGAAATCAAAAGAATAATTACAACTATCCCAAAAACAAAGGGAAGTAAAAGTGATTATCGATAAAAAAGAAGGAGGAGCAAAAAGCATGAGGAGGTCGAACATGCTCCTTTGACTTGAAGCTGTGCATCGACTCGGTCGCCTAGGGCCTGAGACCTCAAGGTCTGGGTTCATCAGGGGCTGCGGTTTCCTTCTCGGCCCCGGGGGCAGCCTCCTCCCCAACAGCAGCAGAAGGAGCTTCCTTAGTGTAGCCGCTCTCAATGAAGTCTTGAAGAGACTTCACCTCCCGGAGATAAAACTTGGGATCAATCCCCTGAATCTCGTCGACCAAGACCTGGAGGTAGGCAGCCTACTCGGCCTTCATCACCTCCAAGGCGTAGTCAGAGAACTCATCAGACTTCTTAAATTCCTCGACCACGCTAAGGGGGATGGGATAGATTTCAGCTTCAAGGCGAGCTGCTTCTTCTCAGCCACCGAGGCATCTCTCTACGCCCAGGACTCCTTTAGTTAAGCCCTGAGGTCAGCATTCTCCACCTCTAGCCGATAGGAGTACTGGTCGGCATCCTTGATCCGAAGCTCAGCCCTTACCCGGTTGTCCTCGGTGAGAGCCATCTGATCCTCCCTTACCTTGAGGGTGTCGAGCAGTCTCCTCTCTTTCTCAAAATACTCCCGCTGGGCATGCTCCACCAACTCGGTGGCCGCCTCAGCCCTCTTCTTCAGGTCCTCCATCTACTCAGGAGTATAACCCAAACTCTGGAACTGCTCAAGCTTGATAAGCAGATCAACTTGCTTATCGGCGATCTCTCCTACGATATGCCCGATCGCCATCTCCTCGCGGATGAGCTGACAATAGGAAAAAATGGGAATAAAGTTAAATCAGGACAAGGAGCGACAAAAGAACGAATAATGAAAGAATCAAGGGTATATTTAAAGAATGAATAAAAGAGGAAGGACTTACCAAGGCAACTTGCTCAAAATGTGACCCGATGACGACCTCGATGTCGTTCAAGTCTGAAGGGACCTCCACCCGTTCCTGAGGAGGAAGGATTCTGTCTAGCAAATGCATGAAGAGGTATGGGTTAACCCGCAGCATGGACTTGCCAGAAATCTCCACCTTCCGAACATTGTGCCAAGGGGCTTAGAGACCCCTTGGGTCTGCCCCCCCCCCCCCCCCTTTCGGCGGCTAGAATAAGCCTAGCAAGGAACAGCACTCCCCGGTGAAGGGAGTCTTGGAAGTGCCCGTCGCGGCACCCAGGGTATGGACCCTCTTCCGAGCCCCAGCCCCCTTGGAGGGGTTGAGAGCAACAACATCGGAGGCAGGGGAGAAGACCTCCCTAGTGGCTGAGGCCTTGCCCCGAGAAACAGTGAATCCCCCGGAGGAAGTTGGGCGCTCCTCGCCCTCTTGGCAAAAGCAGGAGCAGGAGTCGGAGTCGCCCCAGCTACGACATTCCCTGAAAACAGTGAACAAAGGTATTAAAACCTAAGGTTGGAGCAGAAATATAAAATCAAAAAGCATAGTATGATTCATACCCCTTGGGCGATCGCCAGAAATGACCTCAGGTTATTCCTCCAAAGGCTTGCGCTTGGTCGCGCGCCTAGAAGGAGGAGGAGGTGGACTCAGGTATGCCTGGGCAGCTGATAGCCCCGCCTTAGCCTGCTTGGAAAACAGACTGAGAAGTTTAGGCCCCTGATTGCCTACAATGCAAACCCGGCAAAGAAAAACGGTCAGAAATTTACCCAAACAATAGAGATTGGCGCAGACTGATGAATGCCCGTCAGCCTAAGCATCGACTCTGAAGTTTCCGTCACTGAGCAGATCGAACAGATGTTCAGTTGCCTATGGCATCGGAAAAATTCATCAATAGCGTTTCGATCACTCCCCAACAGTTCTCCAAAGCTCGGAGGAGTATCCCGTTCCTGCTGAGAAAGCTCCCAAGGCACTACCTTTGTAAAAGAAATAGTACTTCTTGTAGTTGGAGACCCGGAAATCATCGACCAGGAGAAAATGGTCGTTCCAGTTCCACGCCTGACCCCTCCACTCCTCGAACTTCGGTCAGCGGGTATGGAAATGATAAAGGTGGTTACCCCCGGCAGCCAACCGGTAAAAACTCTGGAATAAGGCAAGTGAATACGTCCATCCTTGACGTAAACATATGAAATTGAACCCAATCCACATCTGAATGGCGTTGGGCACCAGTTGCGTAAGGCATACCCCATATTATCAACAAAGCTCCTTCAAATCGTCGCATAGAGGAAAACGCAACCCATCATCGACCTGGGCCGCATAAATATAAATCTCTCCTTCGTGAGTATAGTGCAGACCTAAACCTGGGTACCTAGGGGCATATGCTTCTCCTAAACCGGCCAAGGCGACCACTGCCTTGAATTGAGCTGGCTTCAACTCATTGGGCTTGATATCTACTCAAAACACCATGGCATGGCAAGAACAATACTAAAATAACAAAAATTAGAAAGTTTTACCGCCTAAAAAGAAGCAAAAGTATACATAAAAAATTAAATGTCAGAGAAAAGATGGGGACATTTGTGTTGGGCACGTACACCACTACCGGTGCAACCGCCGACTGCCCAGAAATTGGTTTCGGTACAGGAACTCTCTGGCCCTGCGTCGGGGAGGAACTATCCTTAATGGTTAAATGAGCATTTGCAGCCCTAGCTGCAACTTTCTGCTCAGGAGAAGGCTGGGCAGGAGAAGGCTTGTTAGATGATCCCTTGTCGGACGATTGATTCTTGCTAGCCATAGTAAAACAAAGAATTTTATCGAGGATGAAAAAAGAGGAAGGGAAAGTTTGAACAGAGGTTTGAAGAAGATTTGAGCTCTGGAATGCAAATGGCTTGAGTACGTAAAGGACTAAATGCCAAAGTTCGGCTTTTATAGCCAAAATGGAGGAAACCGAACGGGCACGTCTGAAACGGCTCAGGTAATGATTACACCCTTTTGGGTAAAATCGAAGCGATGTCAGGATTTCAAGGGTAGCAGGAGAGACAAAAGGTTGAAACAGTACGAAAAACTGTTAGCCTACCCTCTGGTTACAAAAGACAAAGAGACAGACATGCATCAAATGTCCTCTCAACTTCTTGATAACGGTGCATTCATTAAATGCTCGAGACCTTACACAAAAAATGTGATCGTCAAAAGCTATGTCAAGCCTCTCCTAAAACCCTCTCAACGGTAGTGCTCGCCTAAAGAGTAATGAATGATCATCCATAAACCCTAGCAACCCAAAGCGTTCGCCTAATAGGGTAAGAGATCATTCCACAAACTCTAAGCGGACAAAAATTCGTTCGCCAAACGATACAGAGCATCAAAAGGCGCAAACAACAGATAAGGACAGCAAAATATCCAGTCCAAAAGTCACTATCTCAAACCCTATCCCAGAATCAAACTCGACCGAAGAAACTTCACTCAAGTTTCGGTGGCAAATTTTGGGTATTGATAGTGACGGCCCAATATGGGAAAGGTCTCGAAGGCCCAATAACTTTGCAGAGGGTAAAACCCATATCATCCAGAACCGGGTCGGCCCACAATAAGGGTAAGCTCGCAGTTATAAAGCGGTCCAGTATCAAACCCAAAACTAAAGTGGACGCCAAAGCCCTATTTGAGGTCGCCATCGACCAAGGTCAAAGTCTCCTAATGCTCGTCATGGGAGCGCTCGCCAAGAGTGTCAAACCTTTCAACTCTGGTCCCACAAACCGAGACTGAATATACATCCAAGATATCCTGCATATATCGGGCACATATTCTATAAAGATTACATAAGATAACTGCAATATTATGCCATAACTGTAATATCTGCTATCCTAATCTTCACCGGCACAATATTTACAAAGATATTCAGCTGCCTATAATGATTTGATCTCCCAACTCTATAAATACTCTTGCTTTACATACGTTCATTACATTTTGAGTTCATACACACAGTATACTCATTTAAGCATCGGAGTGGGACATAGAGGCACCCCCTCTATTGTGATCCCCTTCTTGCAGGTTCGTCGGAGCTCATGCGAAAGTGTGTGATCATTAATCTTTTGGCATTCATTTCACTACCAAGTCAGCACCTGGCAATTTCAGACCCAACACGTAGCGCAATTACAAAAATAACAAATATAGTGTTAAATTTACATATTTGTCTTTGACCTAGATAAATATGGTGACTACTAAAATTAGGATCCAAAAGGAAAATAAAATGATTTTAATTTTACGTACAGGTGAGTAGTTTCATGTATCATGAAAATTTAGGAATTATGAACCTTGCCTTTTATGTACATGTTCCTGAATTCATATATGAACATTATCCTACTAGTAGTGAAAATATTTACCAAATTTGCATGAGTTAAGTAATATGTATTATGATGTACAGTTAATGTTTTCTTAGGGTTTAGTAACTCTACACTCCAAGAATGTTCCTCTACAGCAACAAACTGTTGTTTGTTGTCACTAAACTTGCACTAAATAATTATTTTCTGCAACAAAAAATATGATTATCACTGTTAGGTGTATATAAGGGTGACTAAATAAACCGCCATGTAAAGATGTTCTTAGTGTCGACCGATTTTGACACAAAAATAATATAATTTAGTGACAACAAATTATTCTCTCTACAAAACACTTTTAGTGTTAAACAATACTATCACATCAAAATAAGTGATTCAGCATCTAAACAACGGTTGCTAGTGAGTAGTTGTTTTTAGGACAAGAATGTTTGCCACTAAAATACTATATTTAGTCAGAGCCACCAGGATACCTTATGTCTTGGCACCTTGCATCACGGTAAATCCGTTTCTCCGTATTGTTCACAAAGGTCGGTTATTACTTATTTTTATCCCATAATTGATGGGGGTAATATTTTCTTTCCATAGGTTTGGAGAGATCCAAGATAGGACATGTATTATGAAGGTTACAGTGAAGATGAGAAGATTGTTCAGGAAATGGCACAGAATATACCTGGTTTACAAGGAGATCTTCCTTTGAACTACCCGAAAGGAACACCTTATGTTAGTGGGAAGTATGTTGGTCGCACCATGTGCTAAACACTTTGTATGCATTCACTTTTAGTGTTAAACACTTTGTATGCATTTAGTTTTATTAAGTCTTGTAAATATATAGTTTGGATGCATATTAAGACGTTTATGGATATTTTTGGGATTAATATATTATATTTTTAGCAATGACAATTAATTTAAAAAAAAACACTACAAAATAATGTATTTCGCAATGAGTAACACTAATTGTTACATAAAATATGTATTTAGCCACTTTATTAACTATCGCTATTAGTTGTTTAATGATGGATTGATATATTTTATCAATAAAAGTATGTGTTTAGTAACAATATATTTAGTTGTTGACTCCTCTATGTAGTGAAAATGTATGTTGTTGTTAATATAATGTATATAGTGGTGGTATTCTTGACATATATTCACCGCTAATATAATGTATATAGCGGCGGCATACCTTTAGCGACGGGGGCTACCGGGACAACGCTTTTGTTGCTGCCAGGTCGCTGCTAAACTTTTGGTTGTGACAAACGACCATTTAGTGACAACTTTTAACCGTCACTAAAGAAGAACATTCTTGTAGTGCTAACGAGGTGTTTCTCATCTACATTGGAGATGATCAAAACAATGGATAAGTATTTAAGGTATATGTGTATAATATATATATATATATATAGTACAGTACATCATTTTCTTTTATTATCCCTTAAAATACAAACGACCAATGGTTAATTAAAATTAGATTTTTCTGAACAGAAAACAAGGGACATAGATACTTATTACGTACCAAAAAAGTACTTTGATTTATACATAATACAAAACATACATTTTTATTATGCACGATATTTATCTGTTCATTCATACAAAATCAGTTTTAATGATTCTTACTAAGTCAACATTAATAATATTAGATATATTGATAAACAAAATAGTAACTATAAATAATTAAGACGGTGAAAAGTATATGAATATCTTCGGGTCTATAAATAGACTTCTTGGGGTGCCCATTAGGGCTGGCATGAACCGGTTCGGGGTCGAACCGATTCAGAACCGAACCTTTACCACTTTTTAAAACAGGTACGGGTTACCGCTCCAGTTTTTTGCCGCTCCAGATTTTGAACGATTTACCGAACCTTATATGAACCGGTTCGGCCGAACCACTTTATTTATTAAAAAAATCAAGACCTGAACATTCGAGTGAACATAGCTACAGACAGAGTACAGAGCAAGCAATCCATCCATCCAACAATGAAGTTCAATCAATAGTAATAGGCAATCAACAAATCAATCCATATTCAACACATTTGAATCAAGCACATCAAACCACTAACTACCTCTCCTTATTGTTACAAAGAGTGTGACTACCTGCCTTATTTTCTCAGCTGCTGATTTCTCTTCTCAGGTAGGTGGCATTTGAAAACTGGGAAATTTATCAATTGCAGTTTTACCATTTTCAGCTGATAATTTCTCATCCTTTCATTTGTATGGATGAAGTAACAGTTTTGAAAGCAAAATGAATCTCATTTATCTTCAACCCATATAGATTTGTATGGTTCTCTTTCTCTTGTTTTTTTTCCTCTGAATCATTCCATCCAATATCCACTACTGATTTCCTGATTGTGATGCTGTAGACAATCACCAAGCGATCATCTGATTGTTATGATGTCTTGAGGACATTGAGGATGAGTGTATGTGGGTTATTGATGATCGGACCTTGCCATCATTTCTGGTTCGGTTTCTACAGCGACGGCTACTATGTAGAGCTCGAGAAGAGAATCTTACTGCTAATGGGAGATGATGATGAATGGAGACGGCGAGCATGAATGGAGACGGCGACGAGCAAGATAGAGACGGCGACGAGCAAGATGGAGACGGCGACGAGCAAGATGGAGACGGCGACGAGCAAGATGGAGACGACGAGCATGAATGGGAGCCTCCACTGTTGCGCCTCCACTTCTGGTCCACTGCGCCTCTGATCTCCCTGCTGCGCCTCCAACTCTGAGTGATTGAAAAATGAAGACTGAATTAGGTTTGTTAGTGAAGCTTAGGTTTAGTGAAGACTCTGAAGTGAAGGCTTCGGTTTAGGGTTCTGGTTCATACTAAATTAATGTTCAAACCGTCCGGTCTGGTAAATATGGTCTGGTTTACTAGTTTAGGAGTATATTAAAACCAATACAAAAAGTGGTGCGGTTTACCGTTTTCGAACCGTTTTTTGTACCTCTTTTGAACCGCTCCATATTTTTACAAAAAAAAACGTTTGGTTTGCGAACCGGTTCAAAACCAGTACGGTTCAGGTACAGTTCGTCCGAACCGTTTTTTTATGCCCAGCCCTAGTGCCCATATACACTAATTATATTAACTCAACAAGTGATTGTAGCAAGAATCGAGTGTATTCCCTATGTCCCACTTGAATGTTGGACGGATCCCCAAAACCTAATTTTTATGTAATAAATTCAAAAATTGATTACGCATGAAAATTTAAAAAGAATATATGAGTGTTTTCACTAATGAATTCCAAAAAATAGATTAATAAGTTACGTAAATTATTTTTTCCCGTGAATAGTTTTCGAGAGAATGATGAAAATGCAATAAAGAGGAGAATGTTTAAGTGTTCAATATAAAATGGATATAAAGAACATGAAGAAACTTGTAACAGGATATAGATATAACTATTGGTAGAGTTGTGATGCATGAGAATTGTAGAAGTATGATGAGTATAGTTGCATGAAAAATTTGTAATGTGATGGTTGACTATTGATAGAGTTGTGATGATTGAAAATTGTAAAGGTATAAGGGGTATAATTGGTATAATGAAAATTGAAGAGACTAACCTTAGACTTATATTGAGAAGGATGTTCCTGAATTCATATATGAACACTACCCTACCAGTAGTGAAATCGAAACCTTGTTGGAATATGTTAATACTAATAGTTGGGTATCCTGTTGAACCCAATTAATAAATTTTTTCTCTGAAGTGCATACTAATATTCATACAAAATTGTATTTGATTACTTATTTTATAACAATTAAAACAAAATTAGACACGACACGATTAGACACATAATTCACTAATTTCACAAGTTATTTAACATATTTTTTTCATAACATAAATTCATATATACAAAGTAAGGTCTTCAAAGTTCAATATTAAAAAGTGGGTATTCCAATATTTTTTTATTATACTTGAATGTGTCTAAGTGTGTCACATGTATACACAACACGATTAGACTCGATTAATTAATCGTGTTTATACAGATATCTACAGGTCAGAAGTGTTTAGACACGATTAATAATTGTGTCTAAATGTATAATAGTTATTTATACACGAGATGTGTTAATGTCAAACACATATACAGTTTAAAGCAGATTGTGTCGTGTTAGAAATTGTACGCACTAGCAGGGGTAATAATTCGTATCAATAAATCGTAGGTGCCCGTGTGTTCGTATGTGAATACTGAATAGTATAGGGTGCATAAGTTGAAACTTGAAATTGTCCCCAACTATATATACAGTTTAGGTTTTTGAGTTCTGTCCGTCCTCGTTCATCTGGCTACATCTGCTGTATTCATTCTCGTACCTCTTTTAGCTGTCGGCTCAGTTTTTCTCAAATCACCATCCTCGTCGCATCACACCGTTGAACCAGTCGGCTATACAATTTTCAGACGGCGGGCCACGCTCGTGAGATTCGGTTTTCAGTTTCACTATGGTACGTGGGCATGCATCCAATTAGGAAAAGTCGATAATTTCCTTTTGCCGTTCTTTGATATATTTCAATCTCGATATCCCAATAGCAATGGTGCGAGGATATCGTGTGGTTTGTTGAACCTCTGCGAGTCAATCTTTTATTGGGTTGATTTTTTATGGTTTGGTGGATTCATGTTGAATACTTTTTGTTGCCCTAGGCTAGGATCTCTGAGAAGTGGTCGGCAGTGTTTGCTTTGTAGGGTTCTGCAGCTTCTTCAATAATCCTAGTCAAGTAACCTGGTGAATGAATTTGTGGCATTTGGTTAGTAAAGCGGCTATTAGAAATGGAACTTTTGAAGTAAAAAAGGCTATTTATTGGTGAAAATAAATGATAGATGGTTGGTTCTCTAGAGAAAAAAAAAAAAAAAGAGACGGTCGTTGGGCAATTCCAGCTCAATCTATTCTAATTTCAGGTTATTTTTCTGATTGCGCTCTAATGCAGAGTTTTTTTTCCCCAGCTTTTCTGTCTCTATTTTGTGCACACAACTTTTATTGTACTTTCTTGAAGTGTTGATTTTTTTTATGAATGTTAAAAGGACAACTAAAAGTGGTGATTGATAAGTCTTATACTAATGTTATACCTGTGTGTCGACTGCTATAGGCAGCAAGGATACTAGCTAACTTGCTTGTGATGGGTGGTGGTATTTTAGCCAGGGCCTGTGTCCAAGCTTATCGTCAAGCACTATCTAGTGAGTTTCATGCTAATGTTTTGAGTAAATTTTGGAGGTAAGGCCAAAACATTATGCTGATGATTTAAGTATTTTTGATGAGTTGCAGATGCCTCAAAATCGGGTGTTACGCAAGAAACGTTACAGAATACCATCCGTAGGGCAAGCAAAGCCATGACCGTGCAAGAAGCAAGACAGATTCTTGGTGTGCCGGAGAACGCTGCTTGGGAGGATATACTCAAGGTCCTTGCACTACTGAACTCCCTTTCATTTGTTTAATAGATTTGGATTTATCAAACCCTAAACTATATTGTTTTTCTTAATAAATTGATCCTGAAATATTGAGATGCTGTGGATGCAGAAATATGATGTTTTGTTTGAAAGAAATGCAAAGAACGGGAGCTTCTATCTTCAGTCAAAGGTTCATAGGGCTAAAGAATGTCTAGAGGTTGCTAGCACAAAAGCTGAGAGTACGGCGAATTAAAGACAATCCATACTGCAGAATTGTTATTGTATTAGAGAGGTTGTAGTCGAAAACTGAATCTATGTTGGTGGTGTTGGTTTGGGTAAGGATGCATCTCAAAATAGGAGCAGTGGCCATTTTTCCTAATCCTATTTTCCGGCAGAGTTTATTGAAAAATTTAAAGGCAAGGTTGATGAAGCTTTGATTCTTGTCGATGTCTGCTGCTACTGCAGATCTAAGTAGCTGTGTTGAATACATAATTCTGAAAACACAGATCTTGCAATAGATCTGATCAAGAATCCAGGCTTACTCCAAGGCCTGCTTCTTTTGGGCAATGCAGTACCTGTACCCTTACTGAAATATAATTATGCGTGATTGTCAATGAAGTTCAAAAAAAGCAATATAAAACTGGCAATGTTGAAATTCTAAAGATTATAAGTTTTAATTTCTGATTTTTGGTTATGTAGTATATTAAAAAATATATAGTGAAATTTTATTTGCAGACCATCGATTACTTTATACAGATCACTTTTATTGAAATACTAAAATGTCCTAATACCTTTTTAGATATTTACCTTTACTAATTTTAATAAAATTAATTATCAAATCGACTTCATATTTTTGTAGTTAATAAAGTGCAGTTTAAAATGGTGAAAATATCATGTTTCTAGCAGGATTTGAATCTTAAACCTCTTACATACTAGCTAAAACTTTAGTACTACACTACTAATTCCAATTATTTTGTTATATACTTGACATATAATTATTGAAGTAACTATCATATTATTACATTAAACATCTCATGTTTATTTTTCTCTTTAGTAATTCACATTTGTTCAACGTCATTTGTTTAATTATAGTTTTAAAATTTAATTAAGTGTCTACTATATTAATTTTTTGAAATGGTTGAAAAATAAGTAACATTCTAAATTTAGTATTTATAGACTACTAGAATACTTATTTTGAAAATATATTTTTCAACTATCTCTAAAACAAAATAGAAAGATTATAGTATGTAGATAATTAAATTCGAACTCTAACGATATATATGATGTTAAGTTTCAATCTTCACATCGATCATAAATTTGGTCAAAATAGTGTTGTTGAAGAACCCATAATCGCAAGGGTTCTTGAAGAACCTAGAAATTCGATTTTGGGTTCTTCAATTCGATTTGATTCTGGCTCTTCAAGACGATTATGAGTTCTTCAATACCACTAATGGCATAATAGTCATTTCACAATTCAATAATATGTTAAAAAATTTAATTAACGGTAAAATTAATGGTTTACTAACGGAATAATCAATTAATCACATTGGGAAAACACATGTGTAACCAATTAATCACATAGCAAAACCAATTAATCACATTTTGAAACATGTGTAACCATTCTGCACAATGGTGAAACATGTGTAACCAATTAAGTAATTAACCCATAAATATATTTGAAGTATATAAAAAACAATTGGAATTAGTAGTGTAGTAGTAGAACTTTTAACTTTTATGTTAAAGGTTTAGGGTTCAAAACTTGTTAAAAACATGAATTTTTCACCATTTTAGATTGTAGTTTGGTAATTACGAAAATATGAGTTCGATTTAATAATTAGTTTCCTTAAAACAATTAAGACAAATATGTAAAAAATTATTAAGGCATTTTAGTCTTTCAATAAAAGTAGTATGAATAAAATAATCGATGCTCTGCAAATAGAATTTTCCAAATATATATAGCACAAGTTTTTTGTCAAAATATCCATATTATCTAGGGGTGAGCAAAAAAGACTTGTGGACCGAAAATCCGCCTCTCAGACCATCCTGAATAGTCTGTACCAAATTTAAGACTGAATCAAAATGGGCGGGTATTTTATTCCAAACTCGGGCTTGAGCTCATTTTTTTTACCCAAAAGACTGAATTAACCGGTCAAACTCAAGCATAATTATCAGAACCGGATCAGCCATCGAACCAGCAAGGGGGTCGGTTCACGGTTCGACCGATCCAACCCAGTTCAGTGTGCGGTTCACTGTTCACAAGGGAAAAAAACTGAAAATTTAAAATACATACATAGTCTCAAACACAAACATAGTTACCTCAAACTACATAGTCTCACACACACACAAACTACATACTTTCAATTTCAAACACACATTACTCTCAATTCTCAAACACAATACACAATAGTGTCAAAATCAAACACAATGACAATACGTTTATTTAAACTTTAAAGTTTAAACATAACTTCTAAACTTCTCTTTGATCACCTCCACTCCAATATGTATAACCACCACTAGTTTCTTCATTGTGATAGACTAAACCCGATTGGTCTGTAAAAACAAAATCAGCTAAAAAGTGAATCGGAAACCGTCCGGTTCAACTCGGTTCAAACACTGTTCATTTGTAAAACGGTCTTTTAACTTAACCAAACCGAACAGGGGTCCGGTTCGCGATCGGCCCACCGACCGGGTCCGGTTCTGGTAACTATGGACCCAAGTATAGGTTAGAATCAATATTTGTTGTGTTTTTTTAATTAATTTATTGTGTGTTTAGGGTAGTGTTTGAAATTTGAACTTTTTGTATTGGATATTTGGTATGATATTTGTATTTTGTTTTGTATCGGATACTTGGTATAATATTTGCATTGTTTTTGTATTTAAATTTTTTTTATATTTTTATTTTATTTTTTTAAGAAAAAGTCGATCCAGGACCGAGACCGGTTTGAGCCAAGAAAGACCATCTCATACGTTTTTTTTATATGAACTCGAGCTCGGTTTCAGTCCTCCAAGCATGAATTCCGAATTTTCGGGCTTAGATTTTTTTTTGGAGAAAAGCTCGTCCTGAGGTCACTCCTAATATCATCCTCAATATTCCATCTAATGTTAAAATCAAAGGTGTGTCTCCAATTTTCTAAATATTCATCGTACTATCCTCTAGGGGTGGGCATGAACCGGTTCAGGGCTGAACCAGTTCATGAACCGTACCTTTACCACATTTTAAAGAGGTACGGTTTACCGATCCAGTTTTTGGTCGCTCCAGATTTTGACTAATTTACCGTACCTCTTCTGAACCAGTTCAGAATTGGTTCGGCCTAACCACTTTATATATATTAAAAAAACTATAATAAATTAATAATTAATAATACATAATCCATAAAGCATAATCCATAAACCATAATCCTAATTCATAAACCATAATTCATAAACCATAATACATAATCTATAAACCATAATACATAATTCATTATACTAATGTAGATTGTAAATCATCATCGAACCCACTTTGGTCTAATGGTTTAGAGTAGATATTTTAAAAATTAAATATAATATTATATTAAAACTGGTACAAGAAGTGGTATGGGTTACCGATTGTGAATTGGTTTTTTGTACCTCTTCTAAACCACTCCATATTTTTGCAAAAAAACATTTGGTTTGTGAACCAGAAAGTGAATATCTAAAAGTGAATATGGACGCAATCAGAAAATACTATCCTTAAGGAGTTCGTAACCAGAAAGTGAATATCCAAAATTGAGAAAATTCTCGCTAAATCGAACACCTGAAAGAGCGGTTTAGGCAAAATTTAGGGAAGAGGAACATGATTGAAAATCCCCAAAATGGCAATCAATAACAAAAGGAGAGGAATCAAATACATGCTAGGTTGAAAACCCAAAAGGCCAACCTAGGCAAAAATAAAGGGAACCGAGATGTGCGGTAAAAAAACTGTAGCAAAAGGAAAGGAAATCGAGAGATAAAAAAAACTAGGGTTAATTACTTAAATGGTTACACATGTTTGACCATTATACATAGTGGCTACACATGTTTCGAAATGTGACTAATTCTTTTTGTTGTGTTACTGAATGTGGCTAATTTTTTTATTTATCAAATGGTTATTATACCATCAATCTTATGATTCTTTGTACTATTCTTCATCTTCTCCTTCACTATTCTTCCATGGCAAAATCAACTCCTCCAATTGAGCTTCAATGAGATCCATGAGTGCCCAGACATAACCACCTAAAATCCATCCTTGATGGACTAACATTATTGAAGGTGCTGGGCACACAATTGTTGGACACACAATTGTTGAACCACAAACTCACGCTTCATTCTCATTTCCTCTTCCCCAAACTCACACCTCACCCACCAATGGAACCACATTGATTGGATCTGTGGCCGATCTGTAATTCTGGCAAGATCATAGCAACAACATCTACCATCCATTGTTGAGTTGGTCAATCTGGAATCAGCACTCGGGATTGGACCCATACTGGAATCAGCAGGAATCTGAGGTTTGAAGTTTGCAAATTTTTTCCTTGCAAATTGGTTTAGTCCACTGCAATTAAATCACGTAATTCAAATAAAGTTCAAAACTTAGATCTCACAGAAGAACTCCCACATCACCGGTAACTGGTACACAAACTAATCTAATACTCATACATGATATAAAACCAGTGCGGTTCGATACAGTTTAGGTACGGTTCGGCCGAACCGGTTTTTATGCCCAGCCCTACTCTCCTCTCACATTAACAATATTATCTCTTTCAGAAATTGTAATTGCATATCATTAATTTTTATCGATCACAATTTATGATTATTCCAATTTAATATATAAGTCATATTTAATATATATATATATATATATATATATATATATAATTACTATAAAAAAATAGGAAATAATATTAATATAAAAAAATTGCAAAAAATAAAAATAAATATTTTTTAAAATAAAAATAAATATTTTTTAAAATAAAAACGAACCTTTAAGGTTTATCTTTTTAAAGAAAACAAACCTTTTTTTAAGTATGTATTATAGTTTTTTATGTTAAAGTATTTTTTTAAGAGTTTTCAATTTTTGAAAGAGTTTTTTTAATAAAATTAAAAAAAAATAATACATTTATCAAAGTTTCAATTTGTGGTATGTAAAAAGTAACGAGTGGTCTTTCTATAAAATTTTCCTATCTCTTTAGTTTATAAAATATTATTTTTACTTTACTCATTCTCTCTCTTTTTTGCTATTATTTATGAATAAGTCTCTTCAAATTATTAATTAGCATTTTCTACCATTCCAGTCTCCTAATTAATTTTTATTTGTCGTTAAAACGTATTCATCTCAGTTCAACTGTTACATTGGCACATTGTCATATCTCTTCTTCATATTATATTGTGTGTATCAATGTTTTCTAGTTGTTTCAACTGTCATCTCCATTCTTTGAATTCTGTCATATCTTTCCACTTTGTATTCATTAACTGCTTACTAGCATGCAAATTGCAATTGCACACATACCTTTCAATTTCACATTTTCCTTTAAAAAAAACAGAAAACAGAAAACGTTGTTGTTGTAGGCCATCTCACCCCACCTATTTTGGAAGTCTCTCACTCGGAGAATTCATTAATTGATTCAATATTATGCTCTACCAACTTGGCAACTTGCATTGCCATTTATATTGGATTTACCACCACTCCACCAGTTTGCCCTCTATCGTCATTCAACACTAAACTAATAAATTTCTTATTTTTCAGTCATTTAATTATAAATATTAATTTGGTCAAAAAAAATTATAAATATTAAAACCTTTCAAGAATATGCAATAAAAAATAATAGAAAATAATCTCTCAGAAAGTCATATGTCGTAAGTTTTTCTAATATAGATAATTTTAATTTATGATTAAGTATTTAATTAAACATGTATGTGAATTAATTTTAACTAGAAAACCGACCCGCGTTTTGCATTGAGTATTAAATTTATTCGAGAAATTATTGTATGAATTTAGTTTAATGATAAATTTTAATTTCTTATATCAATAAAAAAATCAAATATGAAATAACTTTTAGTCCTATTATTATATTGATAATATTTATTCAACTTAAAAAATGAAAGTATTTTTGTTATTAATACAATTTTAATTAATATTATTCAGTATACCTATTAAGTTTATACTATTAATCATTAATTTTATATTTACAAATGCGTAAAAACGTCATTTGTAAATACTTTATTTCATGTTAGTTAATTATTATATATTTTTTCTTTATTTTTTAACTGAAAATATGTGAAACTTATATAAACAATAATATAATTTAACAAAATATATAACAACTTTAAATTCTAAACAAAAATGAATTATAGTTGAGGTGAAGATTAACAAATTAATTCCGAAAGAGTTAATTAGTCCAACAATTATGGTAATAATTAATTTCTAAGAGTTTAGATTTAATTTATTCCAATATTAAGTAATAATTAATTAATTACAATATAATTTTAATTAATGAATTAATCTTGAGAAATATAGTTAATTATAGTAGCTGAATAAGGTAAAACAAATGATGAATTAAATAATTACTAATAAGTAAACTATTTAACCATTTTATAACATCAGAATTGTTTATAATTAAATGTCTACATCATGCAAGGAAATGAAATGTTTGAAATAATAGTAATGGTACGATAGTATAAATAATAAACCTAATATGGAATAATTAGTGACTTTTTTCAAAAAGTATTCATTTTCGAAAAAAAAATTGAAAAAGTATATATATAAAAAAAATATTTAGAAAAATATGTATACGCGCACCTCGGGGTCGCGCTAGGGGACCACATAAGTTTTTTTTTTTAATAAATTTTTCAATAATGACGGTTTCAAGCGTGGAAAAATTCTGACGGTTTCTTGGAGTTGAGTTCTGTTCTGACATACTAATAACGTAGGTTAATGCCAGCATTTAATAATTAAAAAGATATATCAACTTTTGTTTAAAAGTTAAATTAACATTTGTTTCTAAATTTTATATCAACAGTGGTGTACATTTTTTTTTTCTTTCCCAATTACGTGTATCTTTCAAGTAGGAATCTTTTACCCTCTTCCTAGTGGAAAAAATAAAGTATTAATTATATTTATCCCTCTTTTCCTTTTATTTTAGACAATATATATCTATATTCTATATATCTATATAATACGTGGCAAAAACAAATAACAACTTGAAATTAAAATAAGCAAAACCCCAAAAAGAAACATTTAGGCTCATGTGTATCCAACTAGTGCTTCTCCTTTTCATGCAAATAAATAATATAGATAAATAAAATAATCATAGATAAATGTGTTTATGATAGACCAATTTATGGGTACCCAAAAATTTTCACATTTACTCAAGCTCAACCAACAACCTCTTGCATAGTTTATTTCTCTTACCAGCTTTTGCTACGTCCCCAGTCCCCACCCTTTTTTAGTTATTTAATTAATTTATACAATTATGAACAAAATGTTAATTTAACTTTTAAACAAAAGTTGATATATCTTTTTAATTATTAAATGCTGGCATTAACCTACGATTATTAGTATGTCAGAACATAACACAACTCCAAGAAACCGTCAGAATTTTTCCACGCTCGAAACCGTCATTATTGAAAATTTTATTAAAAAAAAAAAAACTTCTGTGGAATAAGCGCACCCCTATTGAATAGACGCGACCCCGGGGTGCGCCTATTGAATAGGCGCGACCCCGGGGTGCGCGTATACATATTTTTCTAAATATATTTTTTTATATATATACTTTTTCAAAAAAAATAATCAAAAATGAATACTTTTTGAAAAAAGTCATAATTAGTACATCGTCAATGTTGTTTTAGTATAATAATATTCAGTGTTAAATTTTGTTTTGAATGAGAACATCCATGGAAAATAAGTATTTTAGAATAATTAATAAAAATTATTAATGATTTTAGACATTTTGTTAATATACGTGTAATATATGTAGAATTAAATTTAATTAATTATAATTAATGTCATATATAACAAAATAATAATATACTATATTAAATGATTTCAAAATATTAAATTTAATTAATAATATTTATGCAATATGGATTAACTTAGAAAATTATTAAAAGTCTAATATTATAGTTTATTGAATATTAACTTCATTTAGTATTAGGGTATGGTAAAAATAAATTTAATATTTACACTTATTTATTAATAGATATATTATTACTTTAGTTTGTTATTTTATCATTATGTGAAATTACAGTATTACATTTATTTTATATTGTCATTATAGAATAAGAATGTAAGGTAGAAATATACATACATAAATATGACATAATGTTTTATTTATTACATACTAAATGAAATTTTAAATCGTAATTATGTATTTTTCTATATATTATTATCCAAAAACATGATATAGAAAACTGTGATGAGTTATTATCCAGATAAAAAAAAAATATTATTAAAATAATAATTATTTAAATAATTACATAATAACTTAATTTAAAAAAATGGAATTGGTTTATTTCAATATTAAGCAAAAATGAATTATTTGCAATATAATTATAACTAAACACTAATTAATAAATCTTGAGAATTAAATTAATAATTAATTATAATAGCTGAATAAGGTAACAAAATGATTAATATGGTAAATTGTTTAACTATTTTATAAAATTATAATTTATTATAAATAAATGTATACAATATAAAAGGAAATGACTAATAAAATAACAGCAGAAGGAACTCCCCTGGTGTAGCCACTTTCAATGAAGTCCTAAAGAGACTTCAACTCCCGAAGAGGAAACATGGGATCTATCCCCTGAATCTCGTCGACCAAGACCCGGAGATAGGCAACTACCTCAGCTTTCATCACCTCCAAGGCGCAGTCGGAGAACTCCTCGAACTTCTTAAAGTCCTCGACCACGCTCTGGGGGATGGGACAACCTTCAGCTTTAGCTCGAGCTGCTCATTCTCAACCTTCAAGGCATCCCTCTCAGGTCATGCCTCTCCTAAGACCCTAGCAATAGTAGCATTCTCCCAAAAAGTAGTGAATGAACATCCATAAACCCTGGCAACCCAAAGCGTTCTCCTAATAGGGTAAGAGATCAACATTCCAACAACTCTAACAACCGAAATCGTTCGCCAAAGGATACAGACCATCGAAATGCACAAATAGTAGTTAAAGACATCAAATGTCCAACCAAGAAGTCATTATCTCAAACCCTCTATCACAAGATCAAGCTCGACCGAAGAAACATCACTCAAGTTTCGGGGTCAAATGTTGAGTATCAATAGTGACAGCCCAATACGGGTAAGGCCTCAAAAGCCCAATAACTTTTCAGATGGGTAAAACCCAAAACATTCCGAACTGGGTCGACCCATAGTAAGGGTAAGCTGACACCCATAAAGTGGTCTAGCACCAAACCCAAAACTAAAGTGGACGTCAATGTCCGTATAGGTCGCCATCGACCAAGGTCAAAGCCTCATATTGCTCTCCATGGGAGCGCTCACGAAGAGAGTCAAACCTCTCAACTCTGGTCCCACAACCGACACCAAATATACAACCACAATATCCCGCGTATATTAGGCACATATTCTACAAAGATTACATAAGGAAACTGCAATATTACTTGATAACTGTAATATCTGCTATCCTTATCTACAACGACACAATATTTACAGATATATTCGGTTGCCTAAAACGGTTTGATTTTCCATCCCTATAAATACTCTTGATTTACATACGTTACAGTACGTTTTGAGTTCATACACACACTATACTCATTTAAGCATCAGAGTGGGACCCAGAGGAACCCCCTCTGTTGTGTTCCCCTTCTTGCAGGTCAATCGGAGCTCCGGCGAAAATGTGCATCCATCAACGAATTGGCATCCACATGACTACCAAATCATCATCTAGTCCGGACGTGGTAAATTCAGACCCAACACTCCGCTGAATGAATCGAAGTCTCGTAGTGTTCATTTCGAGTAGTGATTTGCAGTTCAAATTTTGTTCAAACCTGGATCTGAGGTAATTCATCACAACCCGTTGTAGAGAAATGGGTTTTCGGTGAATTTCATTCATGATTTCTTCTGCAACGAAGCCAAATCGCCGGCCCAGAAATACTATTTTTCAGTAGCTGATTCTGTACTGTTGGGTTGGGAATTCCTCAGCACTCAATGGCTTCCATGAGCATTGCCTCTCCTTCCACTACTCTTTCTTGCTTACAAATGTATAGAACTTTAAATCATACATCGTACTATTTGGATTGAATCTGTCGCAAGACAAATTCACCTCTGATGTCAATTTAGTTCAGACTACTAGTAGGATATGTTTAATGAACAAAGGATCTTGGAAAACAAGAGCTTCAATAACATCTAGAGGTGATGAGTTTCAACTTGAGGCAGTAGTTCTTGGAGCTCTGTTCGCAGACACTGCTCCAACAAGCTTCAACTTTCCCCTTGAATTATAGGGTTTAGGGGTAATATTATCATTTCATATGTTAGAATAGTGACTAACAGTGATTTTTAACAATGAACAGTAGCAAAACCAATTAGTCACATTTTGAAACATGTGTAACCATTCTACACAATGGCGAAACATGTGTAACCATTTAAGTAATTAACCCAAGTACTAATACTACAATAAAAAGTTGCACCGTAAAACATTGACCTTATTCGCTTGCATTTAGTTTGGTTGAATATATATACATGAACAAGAATTTGCGTCTCTTGGTATCACAATCCAATCAACAGTCGTAAAGGCTTTCGCCAACTCAACAACATTAGAAAAAAATGTGTCGATCCTCCATGAAAATTACGATCGCCTAATATGGTCGATGACCAGGGTGCATCAGATTCAATGACGACGTGGCGCCATCTATTTCTCCGAGCAAGGTGCATTCCTTCAAGGACAGCCCTTGCTTCGATTTCCTCCGCTGACGAGCCTACCACCGATGTAGTGAACCCGTCTCGAACCACCCCATTGTGGTCCCTAGCAATGACGCCTATCCCCCCTGCAGTGTGGCAGCACACCAGGCCCCATCCACATTGATCTTGATGGAGCCCAGTGCTAGAAACAAACACAGTTGGCGCGGATTGCTGCAGTTGTGGACCTCCCGTTGCTGTGTCATGATCTTTGTCTCCGCCCACACTCGTCCAACCTCATGGGTAAGATTGTCCAGGATCGGGCCTGCGTGCTGGAATATAAGGTTGCATCTAGCCTTCCAGATCACCCAACAAACAATCATGCACATATACCATCTCTGATTGCTCACCTGGTTTCTGGACGACCCATTAGGAGCCCAGCTGCATAACCAGGTGTTGAACGTAACGTTGCTGTCTGGTTCTGCCTCCGGTCCGAACACCCGCTGCCACAACTCCTTAGCTCATTGGCATTCTCAGATCAAATGCTCCATGGTCTCGGTCACCTGACACGAAGGACAAAGAGGAGATACCTGAATTCCCCTCCGATGCAGGTTGTCCCGAAAAGCCAAGGAGTTGGAGGCGAGGCTCCACATGAAGGCTCTGATCTTCGGCCAGACCCGAGCCTTCCAAATTCCTTTCCATATAGGCGTGGGAATCCCATTCACCAGCTGCCCATCCATTGTCTCACTCTGGCCAGCATGAACGCGGATGGAATGGTATGCAGTTTTAACCGACATCTCCCCCGACCTTGTGTGAGGCCACTGGAAGATATCTTTGCGTTGAATTACAGGGACTTGTTGCTGCAGCACCAAATTCACATCATCAGGGTGAACAGCGTCTCGGATGATGTCCTCTCGCCAAGAATGTTGGATTGGATCAATCCAATCTGCAACCGAAGAACAAACGCCGAGATGATCATCCGTTCTGTTCCTGATCCGCCTCCCCTGTTCTGCAAGAACCCACAGGTATGTGAAAGTTCTGATGGACCTCCCGTCACCCACCGTCCAGACTCCATTTCGATTGAGGACGTCCCTCCCCACTAACACACTCGACCAGCCCCAGGAGGCTCTCCCCCCCTTAATCGCCTGTAGGAAATCAGTATTAGGAAAGTACAGTCCTTTTAACATTCGAACCCAAAGCGCGTCGGGCTCCGCCACCACCCTCGCAGCCGTGTTGGTGAGCATTGCTGAATTGAAGGCCTGCAAGTCCCTAAACCCGTATCCCCCCTCTGCTTTAGCTCGGGACATGACTTCCCATTTCCTCCAATGAATTTTCCTATTCCCGTTTGGCGCCCCCCACCAAAACCGAGCTATCATGGCATCAACCTCCGCGCACCAAGTCGATGATAATTTGAACATATTCATAACATAAGTTGGAATCGCCGTTACCACCGACTTGATGAGAACCTCCTTACCGGCATTGTTGAGAAGTCGGGTTCTCCAACTATTAAGCTTGTCTCTAATTCGCTCCTTAAGGTACGTCATGACGTCTCTCTTAGAACGGCCCCATATGGTAGGCATCCCCAAGTAGAAACCCGGGTTGCTTACATGGTTTACCCCAAAAGTGTCCACAATCTCTTTCCGTATATCTTCCCCGGTCGATGGTTTGAAATAGATACTTGACTTCGCATGGTTAACCTGTTGGCCCGAGTCCCTACAATAGTCATCAAGTACCTGTTTCAAGTTTCTCACATTCTCCCCATCTCCCCGAAGGAAGAACAAAGCATCATCCGCGAAAAAGAGATGGTGTATCTCCAAACATCTCCTATTGGGCCGCACTCCCGTGATCCTCCCCAATCTGACCTGATCATCCAATCTCCTAGACAATACATCAACTACTAGAATAAATAGGTAAGGTGATAACGGGTCACATTGCCTCAATCCTCGCGTGGGCGAAATGACCTCTGTCCTCTTTCCATTGACCGCAACATGATACGAGACCGATGAAATGCATGCCTCAATCCACCCGACCCATTTGTCGCAAAATCCCCTTTTCTTAAGAACTTGGAGGAGGAAGTCCTACTCGACCCGGTCATACGCCTTTTGCATATCAATCTTCATAGCACAATCCGTTCGACCCGCATTTGACACCGGTCCCCTATTTGACTTGAGGAAATGGAACATCTCATGGGCAATGAAAATGTTGTCTTGTATCCTCCTGCCTGACACAAACGCACTTTGATACGGGGTTATCAGTTCTGGCAAGCAGATTTTTAGTCTATTTGCCAGAACTTTGATATAATCTTATACGCATAATTGCAAAGGCTAATAGGTCTAAAGTCCGAGGCCATGGAAAGGTTAGGCAATTTAGGTATAAGAGTAATATCAGTTTGATTTAAAAAGGGAGAAATGATACCTGATGCGAGGAAGACATTGACGGAAATGACAATGTTGGGGCTGACCACGGTCCAGTTCTTTTGATAGAAAGCCCCAGAAAAGTCATCCGGACCCGGTGCCTTAGACCCTCCCATCTGAAATACAGCTAACCGAACCTCCTCCACCGATGCCACCCTCGTCAACCTACCATTCGAAGCATCTGAGATCTGATGCGGGACAGCACTGATCGACTCAGCAAATACCTGTCCGGCTCCCCCCTCGGCTCTGTCCGATTTGGAAACCGCAGATAAGTAACCGTGCAGCTCAGTTTGAATGCCCCTGTCACCTTCAATCCATGCACCATTCTCACCTCTTAGCCTTAAGATCTTGTTTCTTCTTCGTCTAGCCATGGCAGTTTGATAAAAAAAACTTGGTGTTTCTATCCCCGTGCCCTAACCATTGGAGCATCGATCTTTGCTTCCAATAAATATCTTCTCTCTTCCAAAGCGCATCGATTCGAGACTTGATAGCTCTCTCCTCGTCTTGTCCTTCGTGATCAAGGACCCGATCACCAAGCCATCTCAGTTTCTGCTTCTCCTTGTTTATCTCCTTTATGTTGTTCTTGAAAGTGACCGAGCTCCATGCTGTAAGTGCCCTGCTGCATGAATTCAGCTTCGGTTTGAGGTGTTGCAGCATCACCACAGGTCCAGGAGCATTCCAGCAGTTTCTATCAATGTCAAAACAATCATCCTTCTCAAACCACATCTCCTCAAACCGAAACCGTCTCACCCCCTCCCATCTGCATGATGTAACTTAACAATGATCGGCGAATGGTCTGAACCTAAAGCCGGTTCGTTGATGCATTGGACATGTGGAAACCTTGCCCACCACGATGGATTGCCCAAGACTCGGTCGAGTCTTTCACGAATGCGGTCATCTCCTCTTCTATTGTTGGACCAGGTGAACCTCTGTCCCTTGCATCCTACATCCTCCATATTGATCGAGCTAATGAGTTCGTTGAAGCCATCAATCTTATGTTGTTCTTTCGGCCTCCCCCCAAGTTTTTCCCGATGATGTTTTATGTCGTTGAAATCCCCCGCACACATCCACGGTTCCGACCTATTCGCACCTATAATCTTTAGTGTCTCCCAATTAATCGATCTTCTCCAAAAATCCGGATCACCATAGATCCAAGAAGCTTTGAAATCTCCTTTGAACACCTTTCTCGATATACTTGTGTCCATAATGTTTCGGTCCTTGCTAATAATGTGAATCGTAATCTCATTTCTCCACCAAAGGGCCAAACCCCCACTTGCGCCAACCGGGTTGACGTATTCCGCATAATCCATACCGACTTGTCTCCGAACTCTCTCACAGTACGGCTCCAATTTCTTTGTCTCCATCAAGAAGACCACCACCGGTTGAAAGCCCTTGATTAGGTCTTTTAGGTGACGAACTGTCAGGGGAGACCCCAACCCCTGACAATTCCAACATAGTATGCTCATTGGGTCTGTGTGGCTGTGTTGGGACAACCACAAGAACCTTTTAGTCGGTATCGTCTTCCTTCTCCTTCACGGCCTCCACGGGTAGAAGCTCTTGAGCTAACTCGTTTCTGAATGTTAGCCCCTCGGCTGCCCTCACCTAACCTCGCCCTAGTCCTCATACATGTGTCAGATGTTCCTGTCCCTCTAACCTTTTGGCCTTCTATATCAGTAGATATCTCCACCCCTTTTCTCTTTTTGGAGTTTCCCTCCCTCGTACTCTTACATTCCAGCACAGCATCACATAAAGTTGAAACGGAGATACCTGTCTGGATGATGCTCCCTTGAGTTGTCTCAGACTGATCATCCATTGCATGTGGACCCACAGGGTAGTGTGAGCTTTCAGATTGTCTTGGCCAGGTCTCCCCCCCACCGGTCCACTTCAGGTGTAGGCGCCCCAAAACTCAGTCCAGCCATGTCCCACGCCAGGCCTCGCTCTTGTGTGTGGATGTCCTTCTCTTGATGCTTCCTCTCTCCCGCCATTGTGTTTAAGCTCAATGACAAGAAAAGGTTGGCATCCGATAAGGCAGCATTCGTATTTGGGTTCTCTTCCTCCTCAGGTATTTGGTTGAGATCAAATAAGGTACCCGATTTGAAAAGGCCGCTATCCCATTTCTCAACCTCATCAATGTTATCTATGTTCTCGTCCCCCAAAAACTCATGCATCCGATGTTGTGATGGAGATCCTCTATCTCTTGGTCCATTATGCACATTGTCAGAGCCGGTCGAGCTACTCTCCCCCCTCGGTTGCACTGAACCCTCCCCTCTAGATGATCCAATCTGTTCTGTCTCTGTTGCTGCCCTCATAACATCCCGCCACGATCGTTTGCTGTCATCCCTTAATTGCCTCTGCGGTTGGGTTCCCCCCCTCCCCACACATTGAACCATCTGCTGTTTGTACGAGGTCTGGTTCCTACCAACCACAGCCCGTAGCGTGGGAAGCTTGACCTGTGTTCGGACATGGCCATATCTTGCCCACAGTGCTGCGACGTATGCCCCAATCTCCCACATGCGAAGTAGTAATCGGATAGCCTTTCGAATTTAGTCGAAGCCCACTTATCTTCACCCCTTCCATTTGCCCACCAGAACCCAGCTACCAGCGGCACTGTTACATCTATTTCCATTTTTAGGTGCATGAAGGTCCTCTGTTTCATCACATGTTCGGGTTCCGCAGCAAGACATCGTCCCATATTATTCCCGATTCTCACTGCATTCGTCTGGTTATACATATCCAGACTGGGCCCATGAATCTGCGTCCAGACCTGCAATATGCTGAAGTCAAGCTCCTCCACCCTGGATTCTGAGCTGCATAGTTTGAGATTCAAGAAATGGCCATGGATGGACCACGGCGACTGATCAAGAATCTGGTCTCTGTCTCGGTCATTGTCGAATTCAAATGCCATAGTTCGTTCGTCGACATCAGTCATCCGCACAGGACCGAACCTTGCCCATGCCATCTTGAGCACGTTGACCACAATTGAGTTCCTTATCTGTTTTTGAGATATGACTCGCCCAAATACCTTTGGCATCCCATCTCTGATATTGTCCGACACCAGCTGCAGACTGCTTTTCTGGGGAGACTTTCATCTCCAGAAGAGGACCGATAGTTCGCCAGGAAGACACAGCCCCCCACGTTCACTTCCGTCCCCACCCACCTGCACAATCAGCAAAAGAAGGGACAGCGGAAAACACAAGATAAACAAGTTTCCAAAAGAAAGGACAAACCGATTTAGGACAAGGTTCTAAGTTCCTATTGGTTGGGCAACCGACTTTATCGGCTTTTAGCTACTGATTGGTTGGAGCTTTCCTGTTGGAACGACATGTGATTGCTGTTACAACGGAATGATTTGACATCCCTCGGAAACTGACGAAGGAATGTTTGTCAGGATTGCAATCAATGGCGAAACCCTAATCGCAGCTGCATTCTCTCACTGAGGAGAGAGACGGAAATGACCTATCGTGGTGTTTGAAGATGTTGTTAAATGCACCCACTATTATCTTTTCATATCGATTTTCCATTAAAAGACAGGTGAATGTCTCGTGTGACCACAGAGACACCTCCTCGTTTTACAGACTTCATCATCATGGTTCAAAACAATTGAATTTCAGAATCAGGTGACTATCACGTGATGAGATAATATACGAAAGTAACAGTAAATGTGAATGTGGTGCAAATAACAATAATTCTAAACATACGGGTGAACAAAACAATAGGTATGGTGCATTTAACAACATCTTCAATTCTTCAAACATCACGACACACAAAACAATATTTTAAAATAGATGAGTGTATTTAACATCACTCAAACATCCGAGTGCAATGCGACAATCTAGCCTAAAAAAATAAAACATACTAGATGTCTAGTTTATTATTATATGAGTTCAAATATATATATATATATATATATATATGATATATGCATGTTAATAAATCAATATAGCATAAAATTATTATTATATATCCCTTGGGATTGATGTTGAAAAGCATATGTCGGTATCTACTTTTGGTTGGATCCTGTTATTTTAATTGGAACTAACGTACGTACAGGACAGATAGATTACACCAGCACATCAAGAGTTGTTGACTGGTCAGATCCGAGCTTCTAGATAGTCAGTCAGTCCTCCACCGCCAACCCCAATACAATAAATACCATATTATATATATAATCACTAAAATTGGTAAACATATGGGCTGGGCATGAACCGGTTCAGGGCCGAACCGGTTCGGGGCCGAACCGGTTCAGAACCGAACCTTTACCACATTTTAAAATCGGTACGGTTTACCGCTCCAGTTTTTGGCCGCTCCAGATTTTGGCCGATTTACCATACCTGTTCAGAACCGGTTCGACCGAACCTGTTCATACAAAAAAAAAATTTGAGGTTCCAAAAAAAGTGAGTCACTTTTCCGAACTCTTCCAAGTATGAACTGCACAAGAGTTCCCGCAATGACATCTCTCGAATTTGTGCTGTTTGCACAAGCTTGAACCTTCTGATGACTTGAATATTCTACAATTTGGGCAATGCTGTTTGTTCTACGTGAGTGTGTATGTTGGTACTTAGGCATCGCATAGTACCCAACAAGACTGTATCAGACATCACAGAGATACAATTTGGAAACTAATTTTACATATTAGACACATCTTTTTCATTCCCAAAAAATCTCTTAATACTATTATTGAGTATGCTGTTGTTTTATATCCAAATAGTTTTTTCGACTTAGAGACAAACTGTAAACCAAATAAATGTGTCAGTAGTTTCAATTTCTTGTAGTGCTAGACATATATAACCAATTACATAAGTATGTCTAATCAAAATGAGATCGTATGTATTAATTGCTAAAAGAGCTTGAATAATGAACACTCCATGTCTTCATCATCATTTCGTTGATAGACTTATAAGGGAAAAGACGCAGAAGAATCATGACATCTCTGTGTGAAAGAAAGACTAATGTAATGAGGTCTTAGTGATTATATTTCAACAAGATTGGTTATTGTGGAATTTGAACTAGTTGAGTTGAGACGCCGTCCACTAACAGCTTCCATCTACCTGGAAACAATACCTTCTATAATAAAACTTTGTGATTAAAACTTTCAATTCATTTATCATAATTCAACTCAATAAAGCGATGTATACGTGACCAACCTTGAGAGCCACCAAGTTGTTGCAGAGCATTGACAAATCGGCGATGCAACTCAGGTGACCAGCACCTTCTCTGCTTCCTCGAAGATTGCTGTTGCGAAGATCTCAAGTTTCACTCCGTCCCTGCTACTACATGTTTTTACAGGTGCATCTTCATTTTTAGCCCAATCCTTGGCAAATTCACGTCCCTACTCAGCAGAATTCACAATCAGATTCAACAAATCTGAAGAAGCCCCACTTTAATTAGTCAATTCAAGATTTCTTCAAACCAAAAAAAGGTAGCTAACCTTCGTTTGAGCTTTCAAATCTTGCTTCGGACTGACAGGTTGAACTGCAGAGGAGTTGTTACAACTAGAAGTCCAGAGCTGAAGGCAACTCTTCCAATTCCTCATGTCTTTGGCATCCCTCAATTCTTACCATTTCGAAGCTTCGAGGAGATCTGAGGCGATCTGGACCTAGACAAGGCAGAGACGGGAACTTGTAATTCACCAAAGCAGAGATGGTTTGGCATTTCTACATACGATTCTCATTTCGACACTAGTGATTGAGTAGACCGGTTTTGTCTGGTCTGTTCTGGTTTAGTATTTAGTAGTATTTTAAGTTTAAAACCGGTACAAAAAAAGGTTCGGTTAACCGGTTTTGAACCGGTTTTCTGTACCTATTCTGAACCGTTCCATATTTTTTCAAAAAAAAACATTTGTTTTGTGAACCGGTTCAGCCGAACCGGTTCGAAACCGGTACGGTTCGGTTCGGTTCGACCGAACCGGTTATTTTTGCCCAACCCTAGTAAACATAGAAAAATGTTTTTATCTTTGTAATTTAATTTAGAAAAAGAATACAAAATATGTGCACGGTCACTTTGTGATGAATAACGTTTACTGGTCGGGTTCTCTCTAATGCTTTCTGACTTGGTTCTGTGCCGCTCCGTTAACCTGCACAGAAGGAAAGTCCGGGTGTGCCAGTTGTTTCTCCTCCGACGATCAAGTCAGTCGAAGGTTCGTTAATAGAATAAGTATGTAGCTCAAGTATGTAATGTTACACTTAACATGTTATGCAGATGGGTGAGGGTATTTATAGTGTTCACCTTTAACCTGACTGTAGTTTAGTTCTGACCCTGGTCATACCTCGATTCCTGTGTCGTCGGGCGCACTGAGTATGGTGCCATAAACATAGGCCCCCTGTTTCTCGGATCCTTGTCCTACACTAATGTTCCCCACTACCCCTTATCCGACCTAGAGCTTTGTGTTGGCCAGAGGTAAAGGAAAGTGTGGTCAGGTGCGCCTCTAGGGCGCGCCTTTTAGGGATACCTATGTGGCGCGCCCCTATGCCCGACCGTGGACTTTTAAGTCTCCTGGGCCTGAGTGGACTTTGAAGTACTCCTATTAGGATAGTCTTGTTTGCTGCTTCAACTTGTCCATTGGTTTGCGCATGTTTGACCAAGGCGTGTCTATGATCGATCTTTAGTTCCTCACAGAACCATTTTAGTTATTTTCCTCCAAATTGCGGGCCATTGTCACTGACTAGGATATTAGGGATCCCATATCTTGAAATGACTCTTGACTTGAGGAATTTTATGACATGGAACTTTGTTGTGGATGTTAGTGCCTTTGTCTCGATCCACTTTGAAAAGTATTCGATATCCACTATGATGTAAGAGCGCTGCTTTGATTAGAGGTCCGACTAGGTCGATCCCCATTGTGCGCATGACCACGTGGCGCTAATACTTGTAAGTTCTTAAGGGTGGCGCACCAACTTTGGTCCATACCTCTGACAAGACTCGTATTTTAACACTATGTCGACCGCCTCTTTGTTCATGGTGGGCCAATATTAGCCTTGATTGAGAATTTTTCGAACGATAGATCTTTCCCCCTCGTCATGGCAGGCGGCGTATCCCTCGTGCACCTCCCTTAGGATGGTGTTTGTATCAGGTTGAGTGACGCACTAGAGGTAGGGTACTGAAATACCTTTTTGTAGAGCTACCCATCAATTACTTTATACTTTGGCGCGATCCTCACGAGTCGTCTCAGTTGAGCGTCATCTTCCGGTAATTCTCCTGATTCAAGGTAGGTGCGGACGGGGTCGTCCAATCAGTCACTCTGTCGATGTTCGCACATTACCAACCTGTCTTTTCTCTGATGCTTTCCACAAAGTGTACCTCTAAAGGCGTCCGCTTCTTGGTTTGCTTCACGTGGTATGGATTCAATTTTGAAACTGTCAAACCATTCCACCAAAGTCATTGCCTCATTTAGGTACATATTCATCTTCTCCTTCTTCGGAGCGTACTCTCCTCTGACCTGGTTTACCACCAGTTGAGAGTCGCAGTAGACGTGTAGTTGGGCATCACCTACTCCTTTCGCCAGTCTTAAACTGGTGATTAACGCTTCATATTCTGCTTCATTATTTGTGGCCTTGAAGTAGGGTTGTCGATGGTTAGGGTATGGTACGGGTATGACAAATACCATAACCATACCATATTTTTAAACTGCATACTATAACCATAACCATTACATGTACAATTTTCAATACCATAACCATTAAAATAACCATGGTTATTAACCATGGTTTTACCCGTATACCCATATTTATTCCACATATGTAATATAATAAAAGACCGAAATTTTTATTTTAAAAAATATATAAATCTATATTGACAACAATAAAAATATATAAAACTAACATCATGGTCATTTATTACATGTATGTAGAGTAACTTTCATTATTTAGTATATATTAGTTTATTAATAATAAATAATTATTATATTTATATAATAACCATGGGTATAACTCAAATACCATAATCATAACCATTATGGGTAAAACATTCATCACCATAACCGTACCGCACCATAATGGTACAGTTAACCATATTAAACAGTAACAGTTATAACCATGGTTTTGGGTTTTTCACCGCACCATTGTCAGCCCTACTTTGAAGGTTAACACTATTGAATAACGAATTGCGACGCCGCCAGCTATTGGGGTTAGGACGAGTCCCACCCCCGAGCCATCAACAGATGAAGATCCATCAATGTGTAGCTTCCATGGTTTTACAGGTTCTTTTAGTTTGGGCGGCGCCTCTGTCGGGCAGGTCGACTCAACAATGAAGTCGACCAAGGCTTGACCCTTTATTATCGTTCTTAGTGCGAAGTTGATTCGTAATTCACTGAGTTCAATTGACCATTTTATCATCCTTCCTGAGGTGTCTGGCTTTTGCAGGAAGTGTTTTAAAGGTTGATTTGTTAATACAGTGATATCATGTTTATGAAAGTAAGGGCGGAGTTTCCTGGCTGAAACTGTCAACGCATAAAGAAACTTTTCAACCTCGATGTAATTCATTTTAGACTTTGTGAGAAACTTGGATACATAGTAGACTTGGACTTGACCCTTTTCTAATTCCTTTACTAGGATAGAGGCTACAAGACTGATGCTTATGTAAAGAAAAAGGGCATCACCTTTTGAGGATTTTGCCCGTGGTGGGAGCGTCCTGAGGTGTTGCATAAGGTCTTGAAATGCCTTTTCACACTCAGTCGTCCACTCAAATTTCTTGTTGGCATGCAGGACCTGGAAGAAGGGTAGTGACTTTTCTCCGGATTTTTCCAGGAAACGGTTGAGTGCCGCTAATCTTCCATTCAGGCGTTGTACCTCCCTATGACAGGTTGAACTCTTCATTCCTTCAATTGCTTCTAATTTTTCCAGATTTACTTCGATCCCTCTTTGACTCACCATGTAGCATAGAAATTTTCCAGAGTGGACTCCGAAAACAGATTTCTCGGGGTTGAAACACACTTGATGAAGGTGCATGCGCTCGAATGTCTTCCTCAGATACTCCATGTGGTCGACGCTCTTAACAGACTTTACAAGCATGTCGTCGACATAGGCTTCCATGGTGTTGCTAATCATTCCTGCAAACAGCTTGTTAACCATCCTTTGATAGGTGACGCCCGCATTAATCATCCCATATGGCATGACAGTGTAGTGATAAATATGACCATCAGCATAAAAGACAGTGTGTTGCGCGTCGTTCTCTGCCATTTGGATATGGTTGTACCCAGAATATGCATCCATGAAGCTTAGGAGCTCGTGGCCCGATGTGGCGTCGACTAGATGATCGATGCGGGGCAAAGGATAAGAGTCCTTGGGACAAGCCTTGTTGAGGTCCCTGAAGTCGATGCACATCCTCAATTTACCATTATTTTTTCTCACCAAGACCGGGTTTTCTACCCATGTCTGAAATCGAATTAACTTTACAAAGTTGGCGTCAATAAATTGCCTACCTCTTGACGGATGACAACTGATTTCTCTTCTCCTACGGTGCGCCATTTTTGGGCGATCGACATGATGCTCGGGTCGATATTGAGCTCATGGGCGATCACATCTCGACTTATCCTGGGCATATCACTTGGTTTCCAGACGAATAGTTCCTTGAATTCCACAAGGAGCATTGAGAGTGTCCCCGCCTCTCCTGATCGTAGCGCCACTCCGATCTAGACAGTCTTTTCCGGTCATTCGATCTGGACCTTTCTCGTTCCTTCAACAGGCTGGGGGCGGCTCTTTTCTTCCCTAGGATCCTATTCGGTCCGAATAGCGAGCGTTTCTTTTTTCTTTAACACGTGACGACGTGTCACGTGTACATAACAAGTGTGTGCCACAGGTTGATCACCTTTTACCACACCTATGCCGTGAGGAGTGGGAAACTTCATCAGCTGGTGATATGTAGAGTGCACCATCATGTGTGGGTTGAGCGTGGAGCGCCCCAAATTGCATTGTATGAGGCCGGGGCGTCCACCACAATGAAAGTAATGTTGAATCTTCTGGATTTCCATCCATCCCCAATTTCCACGGGCAGGGTGATGGACCCTACCAGGTATGTGGCATTTGAAGTGAATCCCATTAGGGGAAACTTTACTTTCTTCAAGTCTTTTGCCGACTTTCCCATCTTATGTAACGCCTCTAAGAAGATAACGTCGGTGGAGCTCCCCGAGTCCACCAGCACTCGTTTTACCGTGTAGCCGTGAATGTCCATAGTGACGACCAGTGCATCTTCATGTGGGCATGTCACGTGCCTCATTTCAGATTCTGAGAAGGAGATGGTGACATCGTCTTCCTCCCTGGAACGTTTTCTTGCTTTTGCCGTTCCTGAAAGCTGTGTCGCGTACACGTCCCGAGCGGCGTCCGTCTCTCCTCCTGCTACATATCCTCCGCTGATCACATTTACATGTCCCTGTCTGCCATTTGAGGATTCAAATTCTCTTTTTGGCGACGCCCGCCTCTCTCTTCGAGGGCTCCGACTCCTTTCTTGGCGCGCCACAAAGTTTTTAAGGCAGCCTTGCTGGATTAACCTTTCTATATCCTTCTTCACGATATAACAGTCATCCGTTCTATGGCCTTTACATCTATGATAACGACAGTATTTACTCAAGTCGTTGCCTAGGGTCACACCATTCGTTTTTGGTGGAGGGGGTGTTGCCAAGTCCTTCCTTTCCATCTCCACCAGCACCACTGAGACGTCCCTGTTTAGAGGAGTGTACCATGTTTCTTATACGTCGCGAGGAGGGCGCGCCAGGAAAGGGAAGCGTTGTTCGTGCGACACCTTTGCTAAATGATGTTCAAGCCTTTTACCTTCATGGATTTCCTTTTTTTGTTTCCTTGGGCTGCCTCCTCCCCACCTGGACGTAAAACTTTACACGCACCGCTAAGTCTTCCACGGTGTTGACCGGGATGATGCTTAGGCTGTCGTATAAGGACGATCCTCGTGGACCAAGCGCCCTGACGAATGCTCTTATGGTCTCACCTCTTGTGAAGACCTGGTTGATTCCTACCAATTCTTTATTGAACATGATGTAGAAATCTCTCAGTCTCTCCTCATTTCTCTGTCTAAGGTGGTCTAGCGTTCCTACGCTCTTCAGCAGTTGTCTCCCCCCATGTATTGTACGATGAAGTTTTCTTTCAAATCCCCCAAGACTTAATGGAGTTCTTGGGGAGTCCAAAGAACCAGTGTGAGGCGACACCCCCTAGGGTGGCCGGGAAGAGTAAGGCGAATTGGTTGTCGTCGCTAGTCCGTCCCAATAGTGAAGACTCATGTTTTTGTATGTTCTCTATCGGGTCACCCTCTCCTCTGTAATAGTCGATTCACTCGGACTGCACGTGTTTAGGCACGGTCACTGCCAGTATTTCAGGGGGTGAGTTGGTGCGACGCCCTATCTCGAAGGATAGACATGATCCCACTTTTCTGCTCTTTAACTTGTCGGACGACAAATTCCTTAATTTCCCCCATGGTCATTATGCGAGGGGGAGGAGCCATTGTTGCTGTAGAAGGTGAGGCGGTGCTCATTGGAGGTTGTGAGCTCCGGGGCGACACCTTATGAGGGTGATGTCGAGACGTTGCTTCCTCTGTCCGAAGGGAACCTTTCTGTAAGGCTTTTCGGATGTTGCGTGCAATGATCTCGTCCAGCGCTACCATGAAGGCAAGTGTTAGGAGTGCTTCCGAGCCCGCATCTACCCGGGGCGACGCCTTCCCTGAGGATGCCATTGCTGATTCGGCTAGTTTGTGCACCTCAAGTTCAGCCGCTGCCGATGGTTGGGGTGTGGGCGGTGTTGGGTACGTCGGTAGCTGGGAAGTATGCCCCTCCGGTTGCCGAGCCATTAGCGGTAAGTACGGCGAGGATCCTAGGTGTTGTTGGAGGTGGTGGAGGGTGGCATTTTTCGTAGCTTCGACTTGGTTTCTCTTTGCTCTAGTGTTGGGCGAAGCCATGACTTATTTGCTCAAGGGTTCCCACAGACGACGCCAGATGTTGAATCACGTTTACCGGTCGGGTTCTCTCCGGTGCTTTTTGAATTGGTTCTGTGTCGCTTAGTTAAGCTGCATAAAAGGAAATCTCGGGTGTTCCCGTTGTTTCCCCTCCGACGATCAAGTCAGTCGAAGGTTCGTTTATAGAATAAGTATGTCGCTCAAGTATGTAATGTTACACTTAACATGTTTTGCAGATGGGTGGGGGTATTTATAGTCCTCACCTCTAACCTGACTGTAGTTTAGTTCTGATCCTGGTCATACCTCGAGTCCTGTGTCGCCGGGCACACTATGTATGGTGCCCTAAACATAGGTCCCTTATTTCTCGGATCCTTGTCCTACACTACTATTCCCCATTACCCCTTATCCGGCCTAGAGCTTTGTGCTGGATAGAGGTAAAAGAAAGTATGGCCAGGTGTGCCTCTAGGGCACGCCTTTTAGGGATGCCTATGTGGCGCGTCCCTATGCCCGCTAGTGGGCTTTTAAGTCTTCTAGGCCTGAGTGGACTTTGAAGTACTCCTATGGAGCACCCTTTATTTGGGTCGGTTCGGTTCAACTGAGGGTATGCAGATTAATACCCAACACAATATTATATATATAAGGGTTAAATACCAAGTAGCTATCTGAACTTACAACATTTTGGAACGAGGTACCCGAACTTTGAAAATTCAAAACGGCCTACTTGAACTTTGAAGAAGGTGCAAATAGCTACTTCCATCCAATTTCTGATGACTTTCCAACGAATTTACGACGACTTTCCAACGGAAAATGGGATGGAGGTAGCTATTTGCACCTTCTTCAAATTTGAGGTAGCCCGTTTTGAATTTTCAAAGTCTGGGTAGCTCGTTGCAAAACTTCCAAAGTTCAAGTAGCTAATTGGTATTTAACCCTATACATAATCAGTAAAACTGGTAAACATAGAAAAATGTTTTTATCTTTGTAATCTAATTTAGAAAAAGAATACAAAATATGTGCACTGTGTTTGTACCCATAGGTTAATAACAAAAGAATAAGAAATTATTTAAAAACTAAGAAAAGTGGGGTGGCGACTCAAGCCATCATCTAACACATTTTTTTATTATTATTCTTTCATATTTTTTACATTGTAATTCAATAATGTGTTGCCATGTTAATAAAATTGCATGGCATGTAAAGTTAACAAAATAGCACAACAAAGTAACATAATGACCTAATACTAACAAAATAAAATGTAATCAATTTCAAATTTTATAAATATATAAAAGCAAGAAATTTGAATAAAAAGGTTAATTACTAATGTTTAACTAGAGATTTGATTTTTTTTAATTAATTTTAATATTAAAATTCGCCCAACTCACTTTTTAAACTTGATCACTCTAATATAACAAAAAAGAAGAAGAAAGGATAACCTAATCCTAAAGATCGATAAACTAATCCTAAAGGTGGGCATGAACCGGTTCAGGCCGAATCAGTTCGCGAATTGTACATACGGTTCGACCCATTTGTCCGAACTACTCCACTTTTTTGGTGATTTACCATACCACTTTCGAACCGATTAAAAAACGGGTTTGAACTGATTCGTCCGTACCTTTTCTTTAAATAAAAAATAATATAAATATTCTAAATTTATAAATTTTAACACATAATCCGATAATATATAAAAAGATCAATAGAAAGATTGAAATTAAAATATCTTAAAATAGGGAGAGCTCGTATGAACAAAATGGTTAACTTAAAATGATAAAATTAGAATATCTTAAAAAAATTTAAAACAAATAATAATAATATATATATAAAAAGCAGTTCATAAAATATTACAGTTTACCACTTATGAACCAATTGTTTTATGGTTTGACTGAACCGCTCCACATTTCTTCCAAAATACCATACCATTTCTGAACTGGTTCGGCCAAACTGATTCAAAAAAGGTACGGTTCACAAGTGATATGTTTCGGTTCGGTCGGACCAATTATTTTTTACTCAACCCTGTTAGAGTATTATGTAGTCTGTTGGATCTTGATTTCCTGAATGCTGACTTGGCAGTGAATTGAATGCCTATGGAAGGATGAAGATTGCTCTCGCCTTAGCTCCGGTGAACCTGCAGGAAGGGGATCACAACAGAGGGGGTATCTCTGGGTCCCTCTCCGATGCTTAAATGAGTATATGTGTGTATATGAACTCAAAACGTATCTGAATGTATGTAAATCAAATTTATTTATAGAGTAAGGAGACCAAACCGTAAAAGACAACAACATATCTTAATGAACATTGTGTTGGTGGAGATTAGGATAGCAGATATTACGGTTATGGCGTAATATTGCAGTTACCATATGTAATCTTTAGAGAATATGTGCCCGAGATATGCGGGATATCGTGGTCATATCTTTAGTGACAGTTGGCGGGACCAGAGAAGAGAGGTTGGGCTCTCTTTGGGCGAGCACTCCTATGTCGAGCAGTAGGAGTCTGCGACTTAGGTTAATGGCGACCAGTGATGGAGCCTTTGGCGTCCACTTTACCTTGGGCTCGATACTGGGCCACTTCACGAGGGCCAGATCAACCTTAACATGGGTTGGTCCAGTTCGAATGACATGGGTTTCACCCCCTTCAAAGTTATTGGGCCTCTGGGGCCATTTCCTTATTGGGCTGTCACTATCAATACCCAACATAGTCTAGCCTAGATTAATCAAGATTAGTCTTTATCTTTAGTTTATCTATATTAATTAGTTTATCCTTTTATATTTAGTTTATTATATATATAGATAGTTATATAGATAGTATGAGTATCTTTATAGATAAAATATATATATATATATATATAGATTCTTTATGGATATAATCAATATATATAGATAATTATCTCTATACTATATATATATATATGGAGTTCTCTATGTACAAAATAATAAGTTTCTCAATAATGGAGTCAGATGTTTTTCTTATTCATCTCTTTCACGTCTACATGTTCTATTAAATCTAACATGGTATCATAGCCTTCTTTCCAAGGACCGAATCATTCTTGCTGTTGATCTGTGATTTGCTTATACAATGCCTCTTCAACAATGCTGAATTATTTGTGCTGAAATCCCGATTTGGTATCGTAAAGATGTGTGATTAAATTGAGTTTGCACAACCAAGTTTTTGATGATTTACAATGGATTCAATAGAGGATTGGAATGCTGGATTTCAGATTAGTTTGTTAGCTACTACGGCATGACCACGACGAGATGACCGAGATGGCACCGCGATGGCATGACCGGGATGACCCTTCTTTATTTTACGGCATGACCACGACGAGATGACCAAGATGGCATGACCAAGTCTTTTTTTTCCTTTTCATCTGGATTTTAGCTTGAGAAACTTGTATTCAAATGTAGAGTATCTCACCAATGATGAAGATGTGCGAGCTCAATTCGATTGAGGATTTTATCGAGATTGAATTTGGGATTCGACACAAGCAAAGAAGCATTGGAAATTTGGAGACCAATTCAGCAAATTTCAAAGATTGAGTATCAAAATCAAGAAAAACAAAGAACGTGAGTGAATGTTAGAGTATTATATAGTCTAGTCTAGATTAATCAAGATTAGTCTTTATCTTTAGTTTATCTATATTAATTAGTTTATCCTTTTATATTTAGTTTATTATATATATATATATATACTTAGATAGATAGATAGTATGAGTATTTTTATAGATAGAATCAATATATATAGATAGTTATCTCTATACTATATATATGGAGTTCTCTATGTACAAAATAATAAGTTTCTCAATAATGAAATCAAATGTTTTTCTTATTCATCTCCTTCACGTTTATATGTTCTATTAAATCTAACAAGCCCTACCAGTCAACCCATAAAATTTATCTCTGATAACAATACTTCAAATCTAAAACTAATGTCCATCATTACAAATTGTAGGAAATTCACGATGCAGTTCGACGGGATGAAGTTCAGACATATTTTTCGAGAAGTAAATGCAGTTGTAGACATCATGTCAGGCATGACGATTAACCATTGTCAAATCTACGTTATTCATGAAATTCTAACGAGTGAAACAACAAACGCTATCCAAAAGGAAGTCATGAGATTTGTCTACTCGAGGACAATAAAGTTTAACTAGTTATTATATTGTAGTGCGGACTAGGGTGCGATCTTCTAGTCCCCTGTGTGTTTTATTTTTTCATAATCTATAATAACAAAAAAATTAATAATTTTGTCAAATATACTATATATATTTCATTATTTTCCTTTTAATTCGGTTGAATTTATTGGTTGAACTCTATTATTTTTTCAAATCCTGAAAAAATTACTTTAAAAAGAAGAGGTCAAAACGTATTGACATATTTATATTTCATTCATAAGTTTACTTATAAGCAAACAAATTTTATTATACTAAGGATAAAACGGAAGACACTTATAAAGTCGATCTAATTTTATATCTATTTATTCTACTTTAGAAAAAGAAGGGCCTCAAATAATTAATTATGCTTTATAGTTTTTGTTTCTTTTTGGTAGAAAATGCTTTATAGTTGTTACTAGGTGTCTTTGTAAGTAGTAGATTTAATTTTTAATTTATTAATTTTTAATAGTAATAAATATTAGTAAATTATAATATCATTAAATATAGATTACAAAAAATAAGAAAAACTTACTATTATAAAACTTAAATAGTTTATGATAGATAAATTATAAGTTGTTTTGAAAATTAAAAATTATTATTTACATTATACCATAATTATGAGTATAATAAGAATATTAAAATGGTTAAAAGTGAAAATTAAATTAATAAATAGTACAAAGAAAAGTGTAAGGGAATATGATTCACATATATATACACACACATATATATATATATATATTAATATTATAATGAATAATAACATGGGTTCCATAATTATGAGTATAATAAGAATATTAAAATGGTTAAAAGTGAAAATTAAATTAATAAATAGTACAACGAAAAGTGTAAGGGAATATGATACACACATATATATATATACACACACATATATATATATATATATATATATATATATATTAATAATATAATGAATAATAACATGGGTTGGTAATAAAAATGATAAAATTATTTACTAATATAATTTTAATGCATATTTTTTAAATGATTTTTTATCATATATTTATTATGAACATTATATTAAATATACATATTTTATAATTATAATTCCTATGATAATAGTTATTACTTATTTTGAGACTTATTAAAAATAATTGGAAATTGTATAAAATATTTAGAAAATGTATGATCGATGTATTTCTTACAACTATTCCTTACAACTAATATAAGAAATCTAAAATACATGATACATTTTCATAAAAAAGAATAGTAGTTTATAGTATTGTAATATTAATTGTAAATTTTAATAAATTAAAAAAATATAAATATATACCTTCATAAAAAAAGCTCTAATTATAATTAAAAAAATTTAAAATAGAATTTAAAAATTCTTATAAGAATAATAGTAATAAATTGATTAAAAAAACAAAAATAATTAATACAATAAATTTGGAGGTGAGATAAAATGTGAAACGTACCGTGAGAAGCAATGAGAAGCTCAGATGAATTTTAGAGCTTCTAGAGGTACGTGTGACGAGTCCATGTCATTGTCAGTTACAAAAAATATTAATCAACCAATGAAAATGTTTATTTTTGACAACTAAGCAACTCAAAAACTTATGTGTTATAATTATAAAAGTTGTAGCCAAATTAATATAGATATTTTTTAATTTATATTATGGATCTTTTTTCCTAAATGTATCAAATTAATGACTGGATTTTAGTTAATGCAATTGGAGTATCCGTTATTTTTATCACGAACTATTATGTAGTCTTGAAAAATTATGTCATCCATGTTTTGAAAGATTACTTCGGATGGAAGGATATCCAAATATAATAATAATAATAATAATTTCTAAAAGAGGGAGGGAGGATGCTTGATCCTAGGTTAGTAGTGTCCCACTTCTAGGCTTGTTCATGAACTGGTTTGATTCCGAACCGGTTCAAAACAGAACTGGACTGATTTAATAAAATTAGTATTTTTTTTCATTAAAAGAACTAGTCTGGTTTTGAAAAAAAATTAATTTGATTCGAACTGGTCTGACCTGATTTTTTTTTATATAACAATTTTGGTTAGGAATCGATCCGGTTCAAATTGGAACTGAACCGGTCCTATGCTACAATCTGAAAAACGCATCAAATTCTACATTCTTGGATTATAGTGGCTAGTACGAAATTCACAAGAGAAGGCTGAGAGTGTGGTACACTAAATTCTTAGGTAGGATTTTCCACAAATAGTTTGTGCGCAGTCAACTTTCTTAAAAGATTTTCCAAAAAAGAAATTACTTTTCCATGGATATCTAATGGAATAACATGAACAATCATCCAGAGCAGCAACATAACAAAGAAACAACTTTTGTTCAAGACAAACGACGAGACACATGAATTTCATAGCAAATTGAAATTAGGGTTTGCGACTTACTTTAATTTGGCGACTCATGATAATGGTAGAACGAATGACGAGACGCAGCGAAATCGGCGTGACTGCGTTGAGGAATCGCGAAATCGCAAAGAAGAAGAAGGAGTTCGTCGAGGATTTAAGGAAACGACCTAACTGCGTCGAGGAGTTCGGCTGAAACAAACAGAGTTGCTGAGAAAGCTAAAACGAACAGAGCTGCAGACTTCGGCGTGACTGCGTCGAAGAAGGAAGGAATTCAGTGATGAACGACTGAGCAACTGAGACGAATGAGCTCTTGAAGGAACTAAGTGGTCTAGGTTTGTGGTTTAAGAGTTTGAGTGACCAGTTTGGTTTATTGAAAGTGGTTTGGTTATATATGTTTGAAGTTGTTTGATTTGAATTTAAGTATAAAACAGTATAAAAAAACGAGTCGATTCAAACTGAATTGAAACTACTATTTTGAATTAATTTACTTGAAGCCTAAAAAATTGGTCTGATTTTGATACTAGTTTGGTCAAACCAATACCCAACCAGACCAGAACCGATTCAGTTCCGTCAAAACTTTTTTTTTTTTTTTCAATCCTACCCACTTCCTTCGTAAAAAATCGCAAAATTACGAGAATGTTTTCTTTTTCAATATGTATATATTTATGTAATTGAAAAGGAATAAAGAAAATTCCCAAGAGAGAGCATCAATCCACCCAAAAAAGAAAAATAAAGGGACAAAAAAGAATTTTACTTTTTTGCGAGGGAAAGAAATTAATTTACAGCACCTTCCCTCCCCCTTGATTTTTTACGTGTAAGGTGTGCTGTCCTCTCTCTCTCTCTCTCTCTCTCTCTCTCTCTCGTCTCTCCCCCTCTGAATTCAAAGAAGAACAGCTACAGAAAGAGAAAAAACGAACATTCCACCAACTCATTTTCGGAAGCTCTTCTTCTCTCTCGACCAGGAGACTTCATCCAATCGTTTACAGGTTTGGTTCTGATCTTGCAATTATCCTTGGATCGAGACTTCAATTTGCTTCCTGATTTCAATGGTGTTCAGATCTCATCCAGTTTTCTATTTGTTAAGTTTCTTAATTTTCTTGTTCAGATTCTATTGGTGTTCTACTTCCATGCTCGAGTTCCATAGAATGTTTCTTCTGTCTCGCGAGCATGGATTCTTCTTTTGGCTTTTCATTCCATTGCCAGTTCTTTATTTCTTTATTTTTATTATTATCTTGCTAATTGCTAATATGATCTCTAGATTCTATTTGTTTCTCATAACAATACTCGGATTTCAGTTAATCTGCGGGCGGGAAACACCGCCTGAGATGAAAATCAAGTCTCTTATTGTCTTTAAATCCTGAACCACGGATCACATATCGCAAATCATGGCAACGCTATACACCTTTTTTCATATTTAGGATGAAATCTACAGGTTAACCAATTTTTAGCGAAATTAAGTGCAGCACCGTGTAATGGTAACATAAATATAATATTTTGTAGTATCCGTTGGAGGGTGTGATTTTACCTATGCACTTATAAAACTAAAAGATATGATCATTTTTCAGGAAGCTAATATTTGCATAAACCTCTGTATCTAAACTGCTTTCATGTCATAGAGCCACATGGATGTCTAGTCTATGTAATTCCTCTTCAATATGAACTTTGAGACTTTGAGTGCATTCAGTTGCTTTGAGTATATCATTGTCTTTTGAGTTATGATCAGTTGTGTTGTGCTCTTTCTCTTTTATGTACATCAGCCGTTGGGTTTTCTCGTGCAATAATTCGAGCAACTGAAGACTTCTAAGCTGAGAAGCAGCTCCTATGAAGAAGGTTGTTAGAGACTTGTAAGTTACTGCTACTTTAGAATAGATCTTGATAATGCGTTCAGCTTTGTTAAGAGATGATTATTTGTCTCCCAAGCAACAAAGAATTTGATGGTGCTAGCTGATTTTTTCTTCAATGTGATGGGGCACAATAGCAAACTTGGGAATTTCACATCATTCATGAATCATGAGTAGCGATGCATATATTAATTTACCTAAGAGAGTGGGATTACTTTTGCTGAATTCCCCTTGAAGTGTTTCCTTGACAATTTTTTTGCTTTTTATTTTGCAGCAAGAGAGGGGTGAACAAAAAGGTGCTCAAGGTTCCTGGAATAGAACAGAAGGTCAATATTTTATTTTCTATTCTTCATTTACTAGTTGGACACATTTGATATGAATAAAGGATCTGTAGCAAAAGATGGCAATGTGCTTCTAATGTATTATCTCATGACTAAACGATTGTTAATTCATCATTTATGCATAATTCATCTGACGAACCTGAGAGTATGGATGACTCAGATGCACACACAGACAAAAAAGAAAATAGTAACGATGGCCCACGACTCTCAGCTATTGAGTGTTTTTCTAGGGATTATTTTTCTCTTTGTGCTCCATTTCCTATTGCTTTGGCAAATTTTCTAATGCACATCACTCTTTTGGTCCATCAGGTTCTTGATGCTACTAGTAACGAAGGATGGGGTCCACATGCGTTAGCTCTCGCCGATATTGCCCTGGCTTCCAGGAACTAGTATGTTTTAACAGGCACTATATTTGACATATTTTTTCTTTATTAATCATAAGTAGGTAAACCTTATGACGAGAATTTCTGCAGTCATGAATATCAAATCATCATAGCTGTAATATGGAAGAGGATTAACGATACAGGCAAAAATTGGCGTCATGTCTATAAGGTACTTCTTTAATCTTTTAGTGGTATGTTAACTGCAGCATGGACTGATTCATTTGGGTTTTATATATAAATCCTCATGTTCCATCATGCTTGCAAAGCATAATAGCTGATTCCTTTTCATTTGGTAAAGCAAGAGCTTCTTTGCATTTATCCTGGTCTTTCTGCCATTCCTTTTTTCACCTAACTTTTCTTTTCTTGTCAGGCATTGACAGTTTTAGAATACCTTGTGGCAAATGGTTCAGAACGTGTCGTATATGACATAAGGGAACGTGCACACCAAATATCAGTAATCTTCTGTTTCTATAAATCTATAATACTTATTTGGTAGCTTCAACTTTTTCCTCCTGCTTAATACTGTTGTTGTCAAGTGTCATTATCTCCTTCACTGATGTCATCTGTTCTGATACAGACATTATCCGACTTTCAATATATTGATTCCAGTGGAAAGGATCAGGGTCTCAATGTCAGAAGGAAATCCCAGAATCTTGTGGTGCTTGTAAATGATAAAGATCTTCTTTCTGAAGTTCGACAAAAGGCTGCTGCTAATAAGGATAAGTAAGTTGGACTCTGTAAGGAGATTCTGTGTCCATTCCCTAGTTATGAATCGTTCTTCCTTCTGCTTCTGTTCCTTAGGGATGAAGTTATGTTGTGGTGTTTTGTTCCTTCTATTTTGTAGTTCTTTTTGTTTTTATAACTTATATTAGATCTTTCTCATCTTGACGCATTTAGTTTTGGGAGGAATTCAAAAATATCTGCATGTTTGGTAGATGACTAGCATATTCCTCTTAGTATTTTGATCATTTGCTCAACCAATTTGCTCATCTCACTGCACTCTCCTTGTAACTGAACCCTAATATCTTTCTGCTCTTTTGAAAATGCTATATAGTAAAGTAATACATTGCAAGATTACCCGTTCCAAAGTAATTACTGATTTACTGGTGTCATCAAGTTGGGATGTTTGTAATCAATCCTTATCCAACATACGTGAAATCGTTTTTCTTTATAAAGTGCTGAGCATGTACGAATTTGGTATTTAGAATCTGAAGCATATGCATGCTTGATTTCTAGTAGAGTGTTGGTTTTCCTTTTCATCTTTTAAGTTTTCTGCATGAAAATAGGTATGGAAGTGCATCCCCAGCCAGTGGGTCAAGTAGAACTGGAGGATACGGCGACAAATATGATGCCAATGGGAATGATATCCGATATGGCAGCAAAGAAGATAATGGCTATGGCAGAGAAAGAGAAACCGGCTATAGAAGCGATGACCACAATAGTCGAAATGGAGATTCTCAAAGTCATGATGGAGATTGGAATAGTACAGATCATGGGGAGCGTAATGGGAGGGATAGTAACAGACAGGATGATCACCAATATGATTCAAGAAGCAGAAGTTCCGATGCAGATAGTCAACGTTCAACTCAGTAAGTGGTTTTACTTTTTTCTTTATAATTTGCTTCACTTTGATAGTAACTGTAGTTTGGTTCTGATTCTTAGGCAAGCAATCTAGTTTAACACATAGAAAGAGCTATCATATCACAGTATAATTGCATTTTGGCTGTAATTCCAAAAACCTGCTAGGTGAATTTTCTTGTGTCATATAAAAGTTAAAACCTCATGTGACCGGTGATCTCTGTCTAATATCTGGTATCATGTCAAGATTTCATGAGACTTTAGTTATATCTACAAATCTTGATTCTTGATTGATATCTATCCATCTGCTATGAGGGCAGTGTTGGCAGAGCTTATAATAATTCTTAAGACTTTTCTCTGACAATTTTTTTTGTGATAATTGTGCTGCTTTCTGGGATTTTGTCATCACCTGCCCTTAACTGTTGCATCTATTTGAATCAGTTAATAATTTATTGGCAGGGGGATGGCTCGGAGATTTTCTGAACAAAATCTTGGTGCTCCTCCTAGTTATGAGGACGCAGTTACCGAATCTCAAATACCTGAGCGCAGTGAGGGGTATCTCTACTCTATGCATGACAACATTATTTTTGGGCTGAAAATTTGCTAGATCAGTAGCTCAGCTTGTTCTTTAATTTTGTTTATTGAAGGGACTCAAAGACTCAATCAACATCTCCTCCTACACATTCGTCTCCTCCCGAAAGCAATAATGGAAACTCCCCCAAAGAAGGTCCTGACCTTTCTGCATCCCATGCGAAACAAAATTTTGCTAGTTTTGACGAGTTCGATCCTCGTGGTTCAGTTCAAGGTACCATAAAATTTCAGTGTAAAATGTTGTAGTTTCAAGCTGTTTTATTTGGATTTATTGCACGTAATATTTTGTTCTAAAGGAGACTACAAAGATTTTAGCTGTGCTAGGCCCCCAAAAATAATAAAGTTTCAGCTGCAATTACAGAAGTAACATGTGCTGAACTTGAATCATGTAAACTAATTATTTTCCTTGTATAATATTAGCAACTACCACTGCCCCAACTGCTGTAAATAATGCAGAGGTAGATTTGCTAGGCTTCTCAGACCCTTTTGACTCAAAACCATTGGCTATCACACAAGCAACATCTACAACAACAGCATCTGAACCTATGGACCCTGCTACAAATGGTATGGGATTTACGTTTGGAGCAGCAGCAACATATAATTTTGCAGAACAGGTAACCTTGATGTTTTTGACGTAACATATCGATTGTCTCTAGAAAATGTCTGAGCCTTTTTTACAAGTATTTTGGGCTGCCAACAACCCCTTGTCAACTTAATTAAGCAAGTAGATTAAATATGTTGATTCTTTCATTTGCTTCTCGCATTGTAGAAAAGCTACATAAACTATTAAATATTAATAGTATAAGCAGTAGTAAGATTCTGGAAAGTCTAATTTAGAAGCTACTATGGTGACATGTCAAATTAAATGTCCATTTGTAGGTGTACTCTGAATTGTTAAATAGTGGTATTAATAATCCGAATTACTATTATTGTCATATATGAATCTTGTAGGACAAAGCCGTTGCATCTTGTATCAGAAGATTCAGAACAAAGAAGACCTGTTAGCTTCATGCTCACACCTTCACATGCTTTAGAATGATTTAGATGTGGTCCTTAGTTAAAACAGAATGCTTACAGAAGATAGAGCCTTACTTACTTGCATTCTAAGCTACTTACATACTTTTCAGGTTATATAGGATGGCTCGTAAGTGGAAAGAATGGCTTTATCTAGATGTCATAGATTACAGATGACAACCTCATTAATAAATGCACCATGACCCATCTACAAAAAACAGGAATCTCTAAACAAGATGTACTGGAAAATTCATGAGCATGCTATAGTATTTAAACTGCGAATAAACACAAGTACATCTCATTTCCTACTCCTTGTACCAGTGATGTACAAGACTAACCGAATATGTAAGAGATAATGATAAAAATAGCAGAATTTTCTTGTTGCCTTGCTTGTTGCTAGGATTTATGATATGCCTTAATCTTGCTGCCCTGCTATTCGGTATCAGTTCTCTTGATTTACAATAAACACTTTATGTAGCTTTGCTTTTCCAACTCTTGGACTCAGTATTTATTCAACTGATGCAGTCTTTTGATGACCCATTTGGGGATTCTCCTTTCAAAGCACTTCCTTCCAGTGAGAATGCATGCGCACCATCTACTTTCGAGGTTGCAATGAATGAGAGCAACCGCCACCACCACCACCACATGAGTGGTCAGGAAGGCACGGTTCCTAACTTCGACTTTGGGAATTACGCTCCATCTGATTCACAATTCCCATCCCACGATCAGTCCAACCCAGATGAGGAAATTGATATTTTAGCAGATATTCTCCCCCCAACTGGACCATCGCCAGTCTCAGCTCCACAAGCTTCATTTTCAGTTCCACCTGACCATTCTACCCAATCGAGTGATCATTTCTACGGAGATTTCAGTTTACAAGGAGGAAATCCATCTTCTCAATTTTCAGCTCTGAGTGGTCTGCCTCCCCAGACAAATGATGGTTCCCATGGAGATTACAGCTCACATGCACAAACTGCAGCTTCTTCATTTTTAGCTACAAGCGGGGGCCCTGCTCAATCAAGCAATCATTTCGATGTGGACTTCAGTTCACAGGCTTCCCTGTTTGCAGCCCCACATGACCAATCCACTACTGATTTCGGGGATTTTGGTGCACTTGCAGTAGTTGAGGCACAAAATGGAGCACAGTTTAACCAAGGAAGCTTTCAACAGCGGACAGTAGCTCCACCATCTCCATTTGATGCTCCAAGTGGCAATCCTCCACATCCAACTCCCAACAACTATGGAAATTTCGCCTCTCAAGCGGGACTGGAGACTCCAGTGTCATCACAAATGTTTCTACAAGCACAAAATGGCATGGGTGTGCACTTTAACCATGAGTCAGGAACTTCACTTCCAATTTCATCTCCTAGTGTTCAACCACCACAGATGCCGCCACCTCAGGCACAAAACACAACAGCTGTGCAGTTTAACCAAGGGAATTTACAACATGAATCTGGAATTTCACTGCCATTTTCAGCTCATACTGCTCAGCCACCACAGATGCTTCCTCAGTCACAAAATGGAACGGCAATGCAGTTTAACCAAGGGAACTTTCAAAATGGCTCAGGAACCTCCCTTCCATTTTCCACCCCTGGTGTTCAGCCAGCACAGATGCTTCATCAGTCACAAAATGGAACGGAGCTGCCATTTAACCAAGGCCAACCTCAAAACCAAGCAGGACCTCCTGCATTTTCAGCTCCAAGTGGCCAACCTGCACAACCATATACCAATACTGGAACACCACAGCATCCATTTTTGACTTCAACTAGCCTGCCTCCACACTCAAATCCCAACATGTTTGGGGATTTTGGGTCACAAGCAGGATCTACTATGTCTCAAGCACCAAATGTAAACTTTCAATCTCAGTCAGCTCCTCCATTTGCTGCTGTTGCTGCTTCTGAATCTCAAAATACTCAAGTTCTGCAGCCAAACAATGGGACTGCATTCCCTCAGTATGGTTCTACTGCCCCACCCAATTCCCATAGTTGGGGCATTCAATCATCTGGAGGTTCTTTACCGCATATGAGTTCTCAGATGCCTAGTGTATCCATCAGAAAGACTATCAGTGGTGACTTCACTCAACAGCAGGGTCAGAAAGCGCCATTTGGAACCAATGATTTGTTTGATGATTGGAATTCTCAAAGTGGCCAATGCCCTCCTGTGTCTTCGCAACCCACAGTTATGTCTTCCAGTGGGCCGCTTGCAATAGTTCCTCAAGCATCCAACAAGAAGTTCGAGACCAAGTCAACTGTCTGGGCTGATACTTTGAGCCGAGGACTTGTGGATTTGAATATATCTGGGTGTTAGTACTTCCTTCTATCGTGCTTATTATTCTAGTGTTTGAGACAGTTAAAATTAACCGAAATACTTGTTTGTGTTGTTTTTGCAGCTAAAACCAATCCATTGTCAGATATAGGAATTGATTTTGACACGATGAATCGGAAGGAAAAGAGGATGGAGAAGCCCAAACCCTCTCCTGCAGTATCTACTATAACCATGGGTAAGGCTATGGGATCTGGAACTGGGATGGGCCGTGCCGGTGCTCTCCGACCTGCATCAAATGCTATGCCTAGTTCAGGCATGGGAATAGGGCCAGGACCTGGAATGGGAATGGGTGGTGGCCATGGTTCAGGCATGGGCATGGGTCAGAATTCAAGCATGGGCATGGTTGGTCAGAATCCGGGCATGGGAGGGTACAGAAGCATGAACCCCCATATGAACCAAGGATATAATAATATGGGGATGAACCAAGGATACAATAATATGGGGATGAACCAAGGATACAATAATATGGGGGTGAACCAAGGATATAATAACATGGGGATGAGCCAAGGATATAACCCAATGCAACAACCAGGCGACCCGAGTGGGTATTATAACCCTGTGATGGGTGTGGGTGGGTATCCACAACAACCTTATGGTGGCTACAGATGAGGAATCAATCATCAGTTCAAATTCGTAAGTAATCAACACATCATTCCGGTCCTTATTGTACGAAAAAAAGCACCCTATGTTGTTTACGGCGAAGAAGCTCTCTTTATGTGCATTCTGTGAAGGTCAACATTTGGTTGTATTTGAATTTTCATTGTTTTGGGTGCTTTGTTTATTTGGGCTTTAGCAGCTTTGGTATGTTATGTGCAAATAGTGCCCCTTGGGGCTACAAGCTTCTTGCGCAATGTTTTTTTTACCAGGCGGTGGCATCTGTGGAGGCGTCAGGCATGTTTAGGTTGACGAAATCAACAGTGATTCATTATTCATTTGGTGGGTTGGTTGGTGGGTGTATAAAGTATAAACATGATTTTTTTACTTGGGTTTTAACTTGTCGGAAGGGAAATTATATTTCCTTATCAAGATTACTTTTTATAAACTACTTCTAGACAAAAAAAAAAAACACTAAAATGTCGTAATTTTAATTTAAATATTTATCCTCAGTTTTTCAACTATATTTTAAATATTTATCATAATTGTTTTTCTACTCTTTCTCTCCCATTGTTATCTCTCTCTCTTTTACAATAAATAAGGAACGCTATTATAAATAATTAGCTAGTTAATAGAATTTTTGACTAATCTATTTAGTCACTCTTTTCTTCTTTCCTCTCGCCCTTCTCCATTCCCAATTTCCCACTCCTTTCTCTCCTCTCTTTACACTCCACTTGCCCTCTCTTCTCTCCTCCCATTTCACCTCAACTCACTTCATTATTAACTTTGCTAACTTGTATGATAATATTTGAATTTTTTCAAAAACTGTTTAGTTTAGAAAAAATATTTGAAAAAGTGTATATCAAAATTTTTTTTTTAGAAAAGTATGTATACGCGCGACGCGCCTATTGAATAGGCGCATCCCAGGGGTGCGCCTACTGCAATAGGCGCACGCCAGGGGTGCGCCTATTGCTTAAATTTATTTTTTTTTTCGCAAAAACACCAGTCTATCAGAAAACACGTTGATTTTAAGTCTGCTTAGGAGATCATTGCGTACATGAATTTGAATTGTATTGGTTAGTCGTACGGTGAGGACAGAAGAAAGCTGATCCCCTTCCAATGGTTAGGAATGGTCTTGGATCAAGAGGACAGAAGATCAATTTGTTAACAAAAGGGTCTTGGATCAAGAGGACAGAAAATTAATTTGTTAACAAAAGGGTCTTGGATCAAGAGGACAGAAAATCAATTTGTTAACAAAAGGGTCTTGGATCAAGAGGACAGAAGATCAATTTGTTAACAAACCACGGAGATGATTGTCTCACGCGTTGCTTTATCCCAGTATTCACAAGTCCAAATTCCTCTACGCGCACCAAATTCCTCCATGTATGCTTTTTTTCCTACTATATGCTTACTTTTTGAAAAACATCTGATTTTGAGCCTGCTTATACGGTTTTCCTCCTACATAGAAATTGAGAGATAGTCTCTCCAATAAAGAAGAAAGGAAGTTCTAAGAAGTTAAATACTTTAGGTTCCTGCCCTAAATTTTCCAACTTGTTCTGAACAACATCCGCGAGGTCAAACATTGAAACAAAGTTGTTTATTCACAAGTTTCTGAATGAGACTTTTCTTCAAATACACTATCCAGTTTGACATTTTCAGGAATTACTGCTGCAAAATAACTCTTTTGGGGTTATTTTAGATAAATTTCAAAAAGTAACTATGTCTGTTAGGCGCGACCCCGGGGTGCGCGTATACATAGTTTGCTAAATTTTTTTTTTGCATACATACTTTTTCAAAAAAAAATTCTGACATAGTTATTTTTTGAAATTTATCGTTACTTTAGGTTCCTGCCCTCCAACTTGTTTTGAACAACATCCGCGAGGTAAAACACTGAAACAAAGTTGTTTATGCACAAGTTTCTGAATGAGACTTTTCTTCAAATACACTAGCCAGTTTGACATTTTCAGGAGGAAAACCATTTCTTCTTAGAACTTCCTTTCTTCTTTACTGGAGAGAGTATCTCTCAATTTCTATTTAGGAGGAAAACCATAAGCAGGCTTGAACTCAGATAAAAAGCTATAGTCATTGGAGAAGCTTTACAAGATATTCGGAAGATTCAGAATCTTGTGAATAAACAACTTTGTTTCATTGTTGTTCAGAACAAGTTGGAAAATTTAGGACAGGAACCTAAAGTAACCCCAAAGAGCTCTTTTGTAGGAGTAATTCCTGAAAATGTCAAACTAGCTAGTGTATCTGAAGAAAAGTCTCATTCAGAAACTTGTGAATAAACAACTTTGTTTCATTGTTGTTCAGAACAAGTTGGAAAATTTGGAGGAAAACCTGTGAATACTGAGATAAAGCAACGCGTGAGACTATCTCTCAATTTCTATTTAGGAGGAAAACCATAAGCAGACTTAAAATCAACGTGGTTTCTGATAGACTGGTGTTTTTGCGAAAAATAAATAAATTTAGGCAATAGGCGCACCCCTGGGATGCGCCTATTCAATAGGCGCGTCGCGCGTATACATACTTTTCTAAAAAAAAAATTTCGATATACACTTTTTCAAATATTTTTTCAAAAGTGAACAGTTTTTGAAAAATATATCTATATTAAAAAATTAGATTTAGTAAGAGAAAGAGGCAGACGTCATTTACCTCAAAACTGTAGGAAGTTAACTGTAATAAAGAAAGTAGAGCTTTATAGAAAGGGAGGGCACTTGGAAAACAGGGAAAGGATGGGAAGATGGAAGGAGGGAGTGCAAACTAACTCAAGACTTACTTATCTTTGACTTATGTGATTAAAATGTTACTCATTTTTTTTAGGGTTAATAGGTCCAATGGTACCATAAGTTTGGGTCATGTGATCGGATGGTACCCGTATGTTGTTTTATGGTACCATATGTTTGGGCAATGTTGTTATTTGGTCTAAATTACTGTTGCCGTCAAGGTTAACTAACGGAATGCTGACGTGGCACTGATGTGGCGCTGACGTGGCAATTGGAAAATACAAATAAATAGGAAATATAATAAAAATAGAAAAAATTGGGAAAAAGGGAAAAAATCGAAAATAAATTATAAAAATATTTTAAAACTTTATATATTAATAAAATGTATTTTTTATAAATTGTTTTTCAAAAAATCGAAAATTGAAAAAAAATCGGAAAACTTATAAAAAATTTCAAAAAATATTTTAAACTTTATATATTAATAAAATGTATTTTTTATATAAACTGACCCAACCAGGGTCGAACCCAGGGCTGGGTCAGACCCAGACCTGGTCGCCCAGGTCAGGCGACCTGGTGGGGGTCCAACCCAGCCCAGGGTCCGACCGTTGGCTGGGTCAATTGGACCCCAAGGGTCCAACCTAGTTTTTTTTTTTTTCAATTTTCGATTTGTTTTTAAAAAAATATTATAAAAATACATTTTATTAATATATAAAGTTTTAAAATATTTTTTATAATTTTTCCGATTTTTTCCCTATTCTTTTAAATTTCCCTATTTATTTTTATTTTTTAAATTAAATATTATATTATATATCTACGTGGCGCTGATGTGGCGCTGATTTGGTGCTGACATTGACCATTTAACAGAAAAATCTAACGGTTGACTAACAGAGTACCATAAGACAACATGCTCCAAACATAACAGACCATTTAACCACATAAAAAAACATATGGTACCATCCGATCACATGGCCCAAACTTATGGTACTATTGGAACTATTAACCCTTTTTTTTATGTGACTCAAAAGTTACTTAAGTTTGAGAATGTGACTGACTGGTTATTCCGTGAAGTTTTTATCACATATTTTCGTCTCTGTCACATGGAAAGCATGTGACCTAATTTAAACGATTTGAAGTTAATTGAAAGAACGATTCTACCCTCCTGTCACATTTGAGCCATTTCCCCTCGTTTTATACTCATCAACACACACCCTAACTTCCCATCAACTCTCAATTCCCTCCAACCCACCTTTTCATCTTCACTTCCGCACACAGCTCTCACCCTTTCCAGCACTGAACTCTCCCTTAGCGACATTGCGGTTCGGAAACCACATCTCCATGTAAGTTCTCGTTTGCGATTCGGTTGTACTACAGGATGTTTGTCTTTTCACATTTTAATTGGTGCTAACATTTCGTTTTCTGTTTGTCTATAATTTTCTCTCCAGTAATCTTCGATTCCTTTGAAAATTACGGTTTGCCTCCGTGTGTCATCCGCCTGAAGGTACGATATTTTGAATTTGCTGCAAATTCTTGTTCCAATTTGTGTGTGATTGTGCGATTTTGAGGTTCCTCACGGTTGTTCGAATTGTGGGTTAGGGTTTTGTGTTCGTTTGCTTGGTACGTGTTGTAGAGTGTCGATTGTAACAAAGTTTCGATTTTTATTGTGAAAGTTTATTTTTTTCCCGAATATTTGTTGTATTTGGGTTGATTATGTCATTTTGTTGTTTGTATATGTTGTTAATTGGGTTGATGTTGTCTGGTTTTGTGCGTTGTGAGTTACATTTGTTTTGTATTTTGTGATAAATTTGTTATCTATGTTGAGACATACCTTTATCATCAGGAATGACAAGCAAATACTACCTTTATACTCTATACATTAGACATTGGCAATGGGGGAATTCATGCATACGAAGGTAAGGAGAAGCCATTTGCCATACAGTGAGAGAATATGAATTACGAGTTTCTCTCCAGATTAATGGCAATTTATTGCAATCTCGTAGACGATGGTGCACTTCTATACCTCCCACTGAACGGAAACCCGAAGACAGATTTGAGGGTAATCAATCATGAGAAAGACATTCCACCACTTTTGGAGTCCCAAGGTAGTTGTGAAAATATTGAAATTTTTGTGTTGCCTCCATTAAGTCAAGATTAGTGTGTGAATGATCCCTTTTTGATGATGGTGCGCAACAAAGTGCTCGAAAAGTTGGATGCAGGGAGACGTAAGAAACTCAACCTGCAAATTGGTAAGAAACATGTTGTTGAGGATGAGACCAAGCAATGAACATTTGTGGACAAATGTAAGAAACTGGTTGTTGAGGAAGATCGTAGTGATGACTCAATCTTTGAGGATGATGCTACGCTAGCCAATCTTCTCAACGACTTAAATCACTTCAAGTTCGAGGGTGAGACGAGGGATAGTTCGGTGGAGGCTGGTCCATCCTCCAAACTAGATGCGAAAATGAAGAAAGAAGAATAACGTAAAAAAACGAAAGCACCGTTAGAAAATGAATGGCCATGGGAAGTCTCTGGTTTTGGAGCAGACTTAAGTGATTATAGGAGTGACACATTGTAAATGGGTGGACAAGCGGACGTACAAGATGATGAATTAAGCAATGCATTTTTTAAACATTACAAGGACGAAAAGCATGTAGGAGATTTCGAGCTTCAACGCGAAATATTGTTCGTTAGTAGGTCAACCTTTAAAAGGGCAATGATAGACCATGCAATATTTCATGGTTATGACATTGTCATCCCAGTGAATAACAAGATTCGAATGGAAGTATACTACACACATAAGTGCTGATTCAGGGTGATTGTCCGAAAAGTGAACAAAGAAAACACGATGCAAATGCGTGATTTGGTGAAGTAGCATAAGTGTCCCCATTCTCACATTAACCGTAGGAGCACATTCATCCTCAGACTTCATTGTTGCTGGTTGTTCTGTCTTCAACTCACTGTGACTTCTTCGTTCTACTTTCCAGTGTGGCTACTCCAAAATTTTCGCGCCCAAAGATCTCCAACAGCTAATAAGGATCAAGGTGATTAAATAGACAATGTTTATGGTAGTTTGGGAAGTTCATATATAAGGATCACGTGATAAACACATTCCAATTGTTAACGGTGAGAAATAACGGAAGTTAAAAAACTAAATCGTTCAGTCACATATGGAAACATGAGTAACGGTTGAACTCAAGTTTGAACGGTTCAGTCATATGTGCCAAAATAAGTAACAGTTCAGGTAACTAACCCATGTATTTATTATATGTGACATTTGAGGGACAAAGTTATGAAGTTTCAAATCGAATGAGTTAACAAATAACTTTCATAATATAAATTAAACGAAATTTATTTCGGACATAGTCAATTATATTAAATAGTATCTTACTATATTAATTTATTTTGGTAAATACGAATTTCCCCCCTAAAGTTTGAGCTGAATTTAAGATTCCCACGTAATGTTTGAAATTTTAAATTTTAGTCATAATATTTGGACAAGATTAAAATTTCCCCTTACTGTCATTTATCCGTTAATTTCATATGGAAGTGTTGACATGTGCGGGTCACATGGTAATTACGAGGTGATAATTGGCCAAATTGCCCTCCAAATTAACCAAATGATACATAGAGAGCGACTGAAGAAGGAAATATGCTGCTTAGCGAGCGAGCGAATCGTAGTTTGCTGCTGCAGGGAGGAGGATTTTGATATTTTTTGGGTTTAAGGTCGATTGAGAGATCTAAAAAGAACCGGAGGTGGTCCAAGAAGAGAGTGGATATCAGCGGCGACATTGATGGCGACAACATCGGGTGAGGAGGGGAGGCCTTTGATCTTAGAAAGACTGTGTCGCAGAGAGAACCGCAGAGAGAGCCTTCTTCCTTAAAGACCCTTCTTTTCCTCCTAATATACCTTGCTTCCTGGTACTCAACTTAGACTCATCAGAACTTATATCAATGACATTGGCATGCACTTTAGCAGAAACTTTGCCATTCAAATTAGCAGTGATGGGTTTCTGCCAAGTAGTGATTGAAACTGATATTTTCAGTTTCAGAGGATTGAAAGAAACAAGATATATTTCATCAACAACACAATCTGAGACATGCAAATATTCATACCTTGTTCTCAGCAGGTGCCTGTGGTTTAACTAATTGTTGTAAAGCCAAACTCCTAGGAATGGAGGACTAGTATCAGAAGATTTACCATAAAAAATGAAAGGTGAAATGAAATGTAATACTATCAATGAAAAAAAGAAGACCTTGTAACAGGGCAGGAGAGGTTAGGAACATGCTTCTCTTTGCAGCTCGTTCCTTCCCAACGTTGCCGATATCTTGAAGAGCCCGTTTGTTGTGTGCCTCCCCGTCATGTTCTTTGGTTTCTGTTCTTCTGGGTAGATGATAAAAGAGGAATCAGTAAAGTGTTCATTGTTCATATTGATGAACAAACCAGATGCAACAGTACGCAGAACACCATCACAGATAAATCCAGTTTAGGTCTCGCTCTTCACTTGGCGAGAGAAGTTGCAGATCCCTTTCTTTAGAATGGGTTACAATAGTCTCTTGGTGCATTTGCTACTGTTAATCACCTTCACTTTCAGGTACTTTTTACAGTGCTTGTTTTCATTTTCCTCATTGGAAGAATACGTAGGCAGAGGTGTCATTGTCAGATGAGAGGTTTCAAGAGGTTGCAGAAATTAGATGCATAATAATAGTTGTTAGGTATTGAAGTCTGATTAGTATTAAACCCGAAGGCGGGGTTCTGGGGCGGGACCCCGTAGACTGTACTGTACTGTATTTCTCCATGTATACGTATTTTGTAACAGTAACCATCATTAATACAAAAGTCAAACTGCGTGGAGGTTACCCTAATTGAGTATTACCACGAAAACCTGAGCTTCTTCTTTTCTCTTTCTCTCTCTGTGTTCTTTCATAATTTGTGTGTGAAATTCTTCATCCGTTTGAAGTGTGGATCGATCCTAACAACAGTCTCCTCCCGACTGCGACTTTGTTGAAAGTGAACTGTTGCTGTGGAATTGTAGTTGGCGACGGAGGGGGGGGGGAATGAATTGCTCTACCTTTTGTTGTGGACGAGTTGTTGGGGTTGAAGGAAGTGGAAGACAAAGAGGATGCCATATAGGGCAATTTTGTCAATTTTCACCTTGAAAATACCAAGTGACCCGCACATGCCAACGAATCCGTGTGAAATTAACGGAGAAATGACAGTAAGGGAGAAATTTTTATTTTTGTCCTAACATTAGGACTAAAAAATCAAATTTCAAACATTAAGAAGGAATCTTAAATTCAGCTCAAACTTTAGGAGGGAAACTTGTATTTTACCCTAATTTATTTAATTGTATGTTATGATAATATATTATATTGGATAATATAATTGATTAAGTTTCAAATTGTTTTTTAAAAAATGGTTCAATTAGTCTATTTTGTTGTAGATCATCGAATCATAGGATTGGGCATGAACCAGTTCGGGACCGAACCGGTTCATGAACCGTACCTTTACCACATTTTAAAGAGGTACGGCTTATCGCTCCAGTTTTTGGCCGCTCCAGATTTTGATCGATTTACCGTACCTGTTCTGAACCGGTTCGGCCGAACCACATTATTAACAATATATATATATATATATATATTTAATAAATATTACTGAAATGCTGGGACTGCCTTCCTCAAAAGACGGAAACTTCCTCGTGATGATAGTGAAAGATGGACATGAGCATCTCTAAGCTTTTAAAGAAGAAATTTGAGCCTCGAGGAAGAAAGAGACGTTGAGAAAGAAGAAACTTCCTCGGAAACTTCCTCACCATGTTAAGCTTCAACAGAAAGTCCATTCTGGGAGTGGGAGTAGGAGCCTTCCAGCCTAGGACTTTTCCTTCGACGAGGTAGGAGTGGCCGACGATGAGAGACGAGGTAGAGACGTTCTCTTCAAGGAGTACTTTCTCTTCCGACTCATCTCCAAGCCGCGTAACCCGCCGGGCCGCCACAACCATCGTCGCCGCCGGACTCACCGAAGCAACTCGACTTCTTGTCGTAGAACCACCAAGAAAGACGGATTGTTACCTTTGAATGAATCGAAATAGGAAATCAAGGACAGCTTTGCGGTGGTGAAACGTTCGAGCGATCCATATGATTTCAGAACGTCAATGGTGGAGATGAATGGGAAGCTGACGAAGATGAAGAAGAACCAGCTGGTCCAACCGGTCGGTCTGATAAAAGTAGATATTTAATTAAATATAATATTATATTAAAACCGGTACAATAAGTGGTACTGTATACCGTTTGAGAACCGATTTTTTATACCTCTTCTGAACCACTCCATTTTTTGTAAAAAATCGTTTGGTTTATGAACCGGTTCGGCCGAACCGGATCAAAATTAGTACGATACATGTACGGTTTAGTACGGTTCGATACAGTTCAGCCAAACCGGTTATTTTTGCCCAACCCTATCGAATCATACTGATCGGCAAAAAAATCACTTGATATATTCCATATATTTATGATTAATAATTAAAAAACTACTTGAACTTTATTCACTTTATCTGAACTTTAATATTTTAAATTTTATTATTTATTTTTTCAGAGTTAGCAAAAACATACCTTAGTATCCTAAATTTTCCACTATTCGATTTCTCAGTCGATTAGTGATTTCCCCTTCATCTATATCATCTGTTGATTAGGTGGCGACTGCGTACCTAAACTCGCCCTAAACCCTTCTTGGATGAAAATGAGAGCTTCCTTCCTTCCTATTCCTATATATACAGACACCTCATATTATTGGTAGCCGAATCATGTGCCTATATACCCACCCTACTATACAGTCCACATAACGTTTTGTTATTTCACAACTATATTAGGTCTCAAGAAGATTCCTAACATTTAACAATGATAAATCGTGTGACACTTATCAAATACGAACACGCACGGAAAACTTATCGTGTCATGCTCCTCAACACGAACACGACACACAATTTTTTGTGCGTGTTCATGTCGTGCTATTGTGTTGTGTTAAGTTAGTTAATTATATATTCACATGCGAAATTTATAAATAAATACAAAATAACGAATCATTCATAGTAAGAATCATAAATTCAAACATCATATTTCACGAGTTTTTAATGTATAATTGACAAACTCTAGAAATTAAATACTTAAATAGATTTTTAAAAAGCTCGTTTAGAAATGTATTAAACAAATAGACTTTGTAGTCTAACTTTATAGTTGACAAAAAAAAAATTCAATTTTATCGTGCATATCGTGTTCTGATACTTAAACACGAACACGACATGACAATACTTTCATGTTATCGTTGTATCATATACTTTCACAAATACGATTCTTTTTCGTGCATATTCATGTCGTGTTATCGTATTGCGTAAGAAATTGTAAGCCCTATTATCATTTATGCTTATGCATGAGAGGACTCCTTTAGCCTAAGGCTGACAAATTTACGCAACACGATAACACGACACAAACATGCACGAAAAAAGTCGTGTTCGTGGAAACATATGGCAGAACGATGACAAGATATCACAAACACAATAACACGAAAGTTGGATCGTGTCGTGTTCATGTTTAGGTATTAGAACACGACACGCATGATAAAGTTGGATTTGAAAATTTATTTTTTAATATTTTTTAAAACAAAGCTCTTTAAAAATCTGTTTAGATATTTATATTTTAAAATTTGTCAATTCTATATTAAAAATTCGTGAAATATGTATGATGTTTGAATTGTTAATTATTACATAGTCAATTTTTTTTTTGTAATTCTTACTATAAACAATTCGTTATTGTAATATTTTCTTATAATTTTCGCATGTGAACATATATCTAACTAACTTAAGACAATACAATAACACACGAAAAATTGTGTGTCGTGTTCATATTAAAAAATATGATAAGATAAACTTACCGTGCGTATTCGTATTTGATAACTGTCAGTCAATAACAATAACATGTATATACGCCCGATTATTCAACCCTTACATCCACAACCTAGACATTGACTCCGTGTTCTTGGAGAGTGCTTCATTACTGACTCATCATGGACAACTGCCGACTGTACTCACTTTTCCATTACTGTTCAGTTCGGTTACATTTTGGGAATACATATATATTATATATATATATATATTTTTTTTTTTTTGATCAAAACATATTATATATACATATACTATATAGATAAAGTGCTGTGTGGCGTCTTCTCATTGCTGACTCATTCACTTTTCTTATTGTGGGGATGGAGTTTAAGCTCTGACTCAGCGGTATACGATAAGAAAAGTGAATGAGTCAGCAATGAGAAGACGCCACACAGCACTTTCCCCACCTCACTCGCTCATCTCTGCTTCCTTTTGTATTTTCTCTTACGGCCACGGCTTCATCTCCCTTTCTTTGTCTCGGCTGTGCCTACCATGGCGGCTTCCATCTTCACTAGTCGATTCTCTTCGACCTCACCTTCCATCAACCACAGAACATATCCATCCCTCCACCCTTCATATCTCTTTCCCAAAACATCAAGGCACCTCGCTCCCCATCTCTCATCTTCCTTCTCCGCAGCCTCACCCATTAGGTGCTCCAACTCCAATGGCGTTTCCCAGACCTCCCGCAGACCCAAGTACTTCCCCAACCGGATTTCGGATCCCAACTACGTTCGTATCTTTGACACCACCCTTCGCGACGGAGAGCAATCTCCTGGCGCTACCATGACCTCGAAAGAGAAACTGGACATCGCCCGCCAGCTGGCCAAGCTTGGAGTCGACATAATCGAGGCAGGATTTCCCACCGCCTCCAAGGACGATTTCGAGGCTGTGAAAACGATTGCGCAGGAAGTAGGGAATGCAGTGGATCGTGAGGGGTATGTACCCGTGATTTGTGGTCTCTCTAGGTGCAACGAGAAGGACATTAAGGCTGCCTGGGAGGCTGTGAAGTACGCGATGAGGCCGAGGATTCACACGTTCATTGCTACCAGTGACATTCACCTGAAGTATAAGTTAAAGAAGAGTAAGGAGGAGGTGATTGAGATTGCAGGGAGCATGGTGAGATATGCCAGAAGCTTGGGGTGTGAAGATGTTGAGTTCAGCCCTGAGGATGCCGGCAGGTTACTCGTCCAACCTTAGTAGTTGTTCTTGTTGCCTTATCTGGAACCAAAGTTTGGGTTTTTATTCCATTGGAGCAGTATTGATCTCAATTGCTTGATGAATCGAAATAATCATTTGGGTCTGCGCTGAAAATGCTTTAAGGATAGAATGGATAAATTATAAAGCGGAATATTCTAAATCAGAATTCGGAGGGGAAAGCACTTTAATTTGTCAACATCCCCCTATTATTTATCTATATAATTGGGCAATTAGAGAGTCTGATTGGTCGATTCTTTGTTTTGTAAACTGTTGCTCAAGGGAATATTTTATTCAGGTTCGTAGAGTTAATTTTAAAGACAGGATATTTTTTTTTTGACCGGAAAAGACAGGAATTGATGGTCTCGTCTTTTGTGTATAGTTAGTTGCTTCTTCTGGGTGCTTTGGTATGGATTCCGTGTTCGTGCTACTGCATCGGAAGATAAAAATACTGTATCTTTTTCAAATTTTCTAGTCATTTTAGCATTTGAAAACAGTGATTGCAAGTTACTCCGAGATTTTCAGTGGAAAAGGGGACATCCTTTTGACATGTATGTTGGTGTATAAGTTCATATATAATCTTCAAATGTCAACCCCATGGTTGTAGTATGATTGCCCCTGATAAAAGATCATGAAAACAGTAAATAAAGGATCTATCGTTTTTTTGTAGGTGTCATACTGTTGTGATTAAAAAGTTTGATTTAACTGATGTAATCCCTCTCCTAGTTCATACAACTAATGTAATGACATATCGTTCATCTCATTCAACCATAACAACATTTTAGTACTTTTATTTCGTTCCAGATCCGATAGGGAATTTCTGTATGAAATTTTGGGCGAAGTTATTAAGGCTGGTGCAACAACCTTGAACATACCTGACACTGTTGGTATTACTTTGCCTCAAGAGTTCGGGAAGCTGATTGCTGACATCAAAGCTAACACCCCTGGAATAGAAAATGTCATCATTTCAACACATTGCCAGAATGATCTTGGGCTTTCCACTGCCAATACTTTAGCCGTATGCTGGTTCTCTTTTTCTTTGTTGCTTTTAAATTGTTATTGGAAATAGTATAAGATAATAACATCTAATCACGTTTGAACTCAGGGAGCATATGCAGGGGCAAGGCAGCTAGAAGTGACAATAAACGGTATAGGTGAAAGAGCTGGGAATGCTTCTTTGGAGGAGGTATATCCTTGTGCATTTTATATAATTAAGATGGAGAAACAAATGAATTATATAAGATTGCTTCTTGAAAGAGGTGGCAATGCTACAGCCCACGGTGTTGTTTCTCTAAACTCAATCATGCTCTACCTCAAGCAGATGATGTATGTAATAGCTTTACCTTTTCCTATTCTAATTAATTCCAATTGCATCTTTGATGTCAAATACTTAGGTTGTAATGGCCATAAAATGCCGGGGAGAGCAAGAGCTGGAGGGTCTTTATACAGGAATAAATACACGTCACATTGTCATGACTAGCAGGATGGTATGTTACCCAAGTTCTACTCTTATCCCAGGCTTATTCGGTAGAACTATTATTGCTCGATGACATATATATATATATTTTGGCTTTAGGTGGAGGAATACTCTGGTTTACATGTGCAGCCGCACAAAGCTATTGTTGGAGCCAATGCTTTTGCTCACGAAAGTGGTATTCATCAGGTTAGTGATGATTCAGGTTCACTCTCTAATGGGAGTCAGTTATTTAATACTAGTGTCTTTCAACACCACTCTATTGTTTTCACTTAGCAGGAAATGGTTGTCTGTATTATCAGATTATGGAAAATTAGGCCTTATTTGTTCTGTTGTGATTATTGGTAATGGTCTATGCAATTGAGTTAGCATTCAGGAGTTCACTTGTTAATAAATGACTCTATTCGAATGTCGGGACAATCTTGCCATTGAATTGGCTTTGGTTGGTACTGCATAGGTATGAATTGGTGCATTACAAGTAAGCACTTTCCTTGGTTATCATTGTTTAAAATGAATTCAAATGCTTTTGGCGTTGTATGCTATAGCCTTTATTGGCGAAGGAATTTTTTCAATTTCTGTCTGCTTCAAACTCTTATAGTTTTATTTTGGGGATATACTGCTAAATTTGGTACTTTGCTCTCTTCCCCTTCCCCTCCTTTCAGTCTGTTTCAAACTCTTATGGATTCATTTTGGGGATTTACTAGTGTGTACTTCATACTGTATGCACCACGTTACAATCTATACTCAACTTTCTGAAAGACATATCTTTAACATTTTTTCTCATAATATAACGGTGCTTTGGTTAAATGTTGTCTTTTTGTCTTTCATTGTTATTTTAACTGAATTTTGATTAAACTAGCAATACAGTCTCTGCAAATGTGAATTTGTTAATGGTCTTATTTGGATGTTTCAATCAAATTCTATGTTCTTTGAACTTTTTCCCCTCAGATTAAAAGTATTTAATTTCAACAGGATGGAATGCTTAAACACAAAGGAACGTATGAGATTATATCACCTGATGATATTGGGCTTGAAAGATCAAATGACGCTGGCATTGTCCTCGGGAAACTAAGGTGTGCCCGAGTTTTTTAATGCTTGAAAGTACTTTTTGACTTTTCAGCATATGTATATGTATATTATATTAAAATTTTATGAGGGATCATACAGAGGAAGAATGAGGTTCTTCCCTAAAAGGTTATGTAAGATTTGGTGTGTTTAGGAGGTTTTCTCTTGGTTAAGTGCTAGAAAGTATGCTTTTCCAGGAAATCATTGTAATCACTAATCAGTGGTACAGCTGGATCCTGATTAATTTTTCACTCTGCCTAAAGAACCTTAGATATATAATGGACCAGCAAAGCATTGATTGGCCAAGTATATGTTTGAAGTTCTTATTTAGATGTGAAACCTGCTACTTTAGGTGATTGTTGCTGCTACGGTGAAATGCTTGGTTTACTTTTTTTTTAGGTTACAATCTGCATAGTTTGACATCAAAATGACAGAAATGATAATAACTCTTTGTTTATTTCTATTTCCTGTTACAGCGGTCGTCATGCTTTAAAAATGAAACTTACCGAGGTAAGCACTAAGCAAGAACTTTTTATCTGGTGAAGAGAAGTCCCTTTTGATATCACATTTAGACCTAAGAATAAGGACCTGTCCTCTACCTAATATCCTTTTGTCTTTTCAGCTGGGGTATGACTCCATCGGTGGTGAGCAACTGGACAGTATATTCTGGCAGTTTAAGGCAGTAGCTGAGCAAAAAAAGGTTTGTAGGACATATTTGAAACATATTCTGGTTTCCATTTGCTACTTAAGCATAGAATTCACTGAATTTATGGGTGGATTGCAATACACATTTCATCTCTACTTGTTTGACCTATAGTATCACAAAAACAGAATGACTTATCTCACTTCCTCCTACTGACAATAAATTTGTCCAGAGAGTTACTGATGCCGACATCCGAGCCTTGGTGTCAGATGAGGTTTTCCAACCAACAGTTGTATGGAAGCTTGTTGATTTACAGGTTCATTTTAGAATTTTGGTTTAGTCATTCTCAAGCTTAAATCTTGGGCTTATGGATGAAATTCTTTTCCCTTCTACTCGTACATATAATCTCAATTTCTGATTCATTTAAATCAATATCTAAGAATCACAGGTTACATGTGGGACTCTTGGTCTTTCCACGGCAACAGTTAAACTTGTTGATGCTGATGGAAAGGAGCACATTGCCTGTTCTGTTGGCACAGGACCTGTAGATTCTGCTTATAAGGCAGTTGATCTGATTGTGCAGGTTAGATACTGAGATCTTATTTGTTCCTAGCTTGGGGTCTGGACACTGATTATGGATTTTATCAAATAAGTATAGGACAAACTTTATAAGAGAGATAAAAGAATTAAGTTTTAATAGGTCCGCGCTTTGTTCAGTAAATTAAATATACTATTTTTTTTAGTTTAAGTTTTATATTTTATAATAAGGAAAATATTAAATTTATAAAATAATTATATATATATATATATTAGTTGTGAAATATCAAATATAGCTTGTTTATGTATGATTTTTTCTTAATAATAAAAATATAATTTTATGCTCATCACAGTTAATGTTTTGAGTTTGAAAATAGAACAATTTATTAATGTAGAGAAATTATGAAAAATATCTATTAAATAAATATATTTTTATGTTTTTTTACGTTAAAGTTAATTGAAATTAAAATTTCATATACAGACATAATAATATTTGAGTATTAGTTATCATATTATATATACAAATAAAGGATTATACTTTTTTGAATATTTTTATTTATTAATTATGATATTTTGTGTTGATTTAAAATAATTTCTGGCATAATAGTAATAAATTTATATTTTTACATGTCACTTTTCTAATTGAAGTTTTAGATATTATCTAGTTTATTTCTTCTAACAAATTAATTAATATTTTTATAGTTAAGTTCAATATAATTTGGAATCTATATATATATAATTAAATATATTGTTATTTTTTATGGGGAAGAGAGAGCAAGAGAGATATCGATGATGCTATAAGGATAAAAGTCATTTATATACATTAGAAATCACGTTTTTACAAATAGGTACCTCATAATTTTTTTTGTTACTTTGTGATACCCAGAAGTCATAAATGTATCTATTTTATTTTAAGTGGGAAACGTTACCCGTCCCTATCATATGTGCAATTTAGCGGTAAATTGAGGGAAAAAAATTAATGTGAAGACCGAAATATCGTTGAGCCATCTCCTCCATATTCCTACTCCGCTCCTCGTCGTCAACCATCTCGCCTAAGTCCGCAAAATTGGCTGCGCTGTGGTTGTGGTAGGTGGGTCGAATAATTCTGCGGCGGTGTGAGGCTGCCACTAGGGTTGCTTTGGCCTGGGCTTGCACTACTAGATTTCCCTCCATTATTGCACACCTCATGCTCCCTCCACCATCAACCACCAACACTCTACCATTACCTTTTTCCTCAAGAAACTCACGCACTATAATGTTATTCTCATACACCTTCAATGTGACTATGAGCCCTGAGAAAACCTGTCGCCTTCCATATATATGAAATACTGGGTGTAGGGCTCGCAATTCCCCACTCACTATCAACTGCGGATTCGCATCACAAACTTCTGCAGTGGTCACCAAAGCCATCCCTCCTCTTTCAACCTATACTACAATATATATTACAATGGTATTTCATTGGAAGCAATCTCTATATAGACAGATACATATAAAATTGGAAGCAATTTCATTGGAAGCAATCTAGAGAAATTTGGTTTAAAATTGAAATTGAAGTGATTATGCATATGTTTGGAAGAAGAAATGAGGAATTTTGAGAAGGGGAACTGGTTCTCGAAATGGGAGAAAGAGTTGTCGTCGGAGGAGGAGCTGCCATTGACCTAAACTCTGATCACTCCAGATCTCGCTGTCTAGCCGAAGCAACCCCAGTGGCAGCCCCAGAACCCGTCGATCCACCTCTCCACCTCTCCACACCGTCTCCTTCTGGCTCCCACCACATCGCAACCGATTTTGCGGACTCAAGCGAGATGGTTGGCGACGAGGAGCGTGGAGAAGAATAGGAATAGGGAGGGGATGGCTCAGGGGTATTTCGGTCTTCACAATAATTTTTTCCCTCAATTTACCTCCAAATTGCACACGTGACAGACACGGTAATGTTTTTCATCCAAAATGGATGTCAAAACAAAGTACATATATTTATGACATCTGGAGTACCCAAATTAACAAAAATATTTTGAGGTACATATTTATAAAACGTGACTTATGAGGCATGTAAATTATTTTTATCCCTGATATTAAATTGTGGACTAGAAGAATATGAGGTTATGTTGCATTTATTTTTTAAGGAAAGCTGTATTTATAATTAATACTTTGAACAAACATAATTAGTTATTTTTCCATTTCTAGACAACTATTTTCAATTCTTAGTTTGATATGAACATGGGGAGCCATGTTAATAATGAGCCACATGCTGCAACGGTATAAATGGTAGCGCCCAAAATACATTGCTGATATAATAAGAAATGTTGTTACTCAAATCCAAATGTATCACATGTTAATTCACGTTCATCTGAATTTTCAAAAAGAGGTTAAAGCGCCTGACAACATTCAAATGGACTAGAATTGGAATAGCAATCTTAAACTATTGAGATGTATGAACACCTTTCATACACGCATGTATGTAAAATCTACATAAGAAGGGGATTTGTAGATAGCTAATTTGACGGGGAGGAGAAAATCAACTTTGGCAGGCTGCCCAAGCCATCAATTTATGATTTTTTGTTCACTTCATAATTGAGTTGTTGGATATATTGCCTCCTTTGAACATGAACAAGTATTCACTTGCGTGATAAACACTTGCAAAACATATATATTTTTTTTTCCCTTTGCTCGGTGTCTATGGATTACCAAATCAAATATTCTCTACAGGTACCAGCGACCCTCCTTGAGTACTCCATGATCGCTGTAACAGAAGGCATTGACGCTATAGCAACTACGCGTGTTCTGATACGTGGTGAATGCAATCAAACAGCCACACACGGTTTAACTGGGGAGCAAGTAAACCGACACTTCAGGTAGTAAAGAGCACATGACATCTTAGTTGTAGTGTCTTTTTCCCTTTTTCTTTTTATGGAGGATGGGGTGGGGGTGAAGGTAAAGACTAAAATTAAATGGCATCAAGAATTCTACTTTTACTGTTGTCATGTTATTGGTTCTGTTGTTTTCATATATATACTAATTACTGTTAGATTCGTTGTCTTTGTTTCTGAAACTGCAGTGGAACTGGGGTAGGCATGGACATTGTCGTATCAAGTGTGAAGTCCTATGTCGGTGCTCTAAACAAGATGCTTGGTTTCATGGACATCACCACCTCTACCATCACAGAAGTTCAACCCGATAAAATCCTTGTAGCAGCTAAATAAAAGGTACACAATGGGATGGGATTGTCCCTTCACACCATCCCATCTCTCAGTTCAACAATGACCGTCCTGTTGAATCTGCTGCCAAAACTTAGGTACTCTGTTAGATGATAATATGTTGTTGATGACAAAATATAAACTTGAATGAATTGCTTGAATTCTCCTTCAGTTACATAGCATATATATAATGTACAACTAGGAACAATGACACCTAAATCCATACCTAAAGTATGAAGAACATGTTGTGTATGATGTGATCTTAGTTGTAAAGTATGTTAACACTAATAGCTAATAATAGTTGGATGTTAGGTGGATGTTGTATACAGTAACATCCCCCCTCAAATTGATGCTGGTAAGTCAACTAGCAACAATTTGCCAATAAGAAATTGATGTCGTTGTCGAGTCATAGCTTTGGTGAAGACATCAGCTACTTGAAGATCAGAAGAGATGTGAGCAAGAGATATCACCCGACTTTCCAAGGTGTCTCGAATAGAATGACAATCAACCTCAATGTGCTTAGTGCGTTCATGGAAAACGGGATTGGTGGCATTCTGAATAACACTAGTGTTATCAGCATGAAGAGGAGTAGAAGTGGTAGGAGGAAACCCTAGTTCCTCAAGAAGACCACGTAGCCATACAATTTCAGAACAAGCAGTAGACATAGCACGATACTCTGCCTCAGTAGAAGATTTAGACACGCGATCTTGTTTCTTGCATCTCCAAGAAATTAAGGCATCACCTAAAAACATACACCAACTCGTAGTGGATCGACGTGTATCTGGACACCCAGCCCAATCAGCATCACTATATGCAACAAGCTGAAGTGAGGAGCCGGTAGGAAAGAATAACCCACGAGTAGGTGAACTTCGAAGATAGTGGATGATGCATCGAACAACAGCAAGATGGAGATGTCGAGGAGCAGACAGAAAATGACTAACCTGATGAACATCATAGGATATATCAGGTCGAGTAGTGGTTAAGTAGATAAGACTCCCAACCAGACTCCGATAGAGAGTAGGATCATGCAGAAGATCCCCTTCATCTTTCCTGTATTTGACTTTGACTTCCATAGGAGTATCAACAGAAGAAGTGTCCTCCAAACCATCCAAAGTGATAATATCTTGAATATACTTATGCTGGTTCACGAAAATACCACTGCCCTGATGATGAACTTCCAATCCTAAAAAATATGTGAGCTGACCAAGATCTTTCATATGAAAAGTTGCATGTAACAACTTCTGAATCGTAGTAATCAAACCACAGTCATTGCCAGTAATGATAATATCATCTACATAAACTAAGAGAATGACTATATACGACGCAAACACGTGGAAGAATAGAGAAAAATCATACTGACTTTGTGTAAAACTGAATGAAAGAATTGTTCTGCGAAATTTCTCAAACCAAGCCCGTGACGCCTGCTTGAGCCCATACAGAGAACGTCGTAGCTTACATACATCATGAGAAGAAGAAGTAGTCATACCAGAGGGGAGCTTCATGTAAATCTTTTCTTGTAGATCACCATGAAGAAATGCATTCTTCACATCCATCTGATGCAGTTGCCACGACTGTGAAGCGGCAATAGCTAAGATGGTTCGAACCGTGGTCATTTTGGCAACATGAACAAATGTTTCCTCATAATCACTTCCATATTCCTGCTTGTTACGTAGAGCTACAAGGCGAGCTTTGTACCGGTCGAAAGAGCCATCATAGCGAAGTTTTACAGAGAAAACCCATTTACTCCCAATAGGTTTGACTGTAGGAGGACAAGGAACAATATCCCAAGTGATTCTCCTCAAGTGCTTGAAGTTCTATTTGCATTGCCTTTTGCCAACACTCGTGTTCCATGACCTGTTTGTAGCAAGAAGGAATGGAAATAGAGGATAAAGTAGCAACAAAAGAGACGGGAGAATAGAAACCATACCAATCAGGGGGTCGAGAAGTACGAGATGAACGGCGAAGAGTGGTGGAAGCAGGAGCATGAACAGGAGCATAAGCGGGATCAGGTGTCGAATCAGGATCGTTAGGGGGCACTGAGGAAGTGGAACTGGACTCATGTCGACTACGTTGTTCATACACTAAACCAGGTTTAAACCTTTCCACAATTGTCGGGGAATCCGAAAAAATAGGCAACAGAGATAAAGGTGCAATTGGAGGCTCAAAATGAGATGAAAAGAAATATTGATTTTCAAAGAAAACCACATTCCTAGAGACTCGTATACGACGAGCATGAGGATCATAACAAACATAACCCTTTTGAGGGATAGCATAACCAAGAAAGGCACACTTAATAGATTGAGCCGTAAGTTTATGTCGTTCATGAGCAGGGAGATGCACAAAACAAACGCAACCAAAGGTACGAAGATCAGAATATAAAGGAGAATGACCAAACAAATTGAAGAAAGGAGAAACATGATTTATCGTAGGAGATGGTAAGCGATTGATCAAATGAACTGAAGTAGAAATCGCCTCACACCAAAATCGAGGAGGAACAGCTAACTCTAGTAAAAGGGTTCTTACCACATCAAGGAGATGACGATTTTTCCTCTCAGCAACACCGTTTTGTTGCGGTGTTGAAGCACAAGAACGCTGAGAGATGATACATTTACTTTGGAGAAAGGTTTGAAACTCATTAGACATGTATTCACCTCCTGAATCAGATCGCAAGATCTTGATGCTAGTAGAGAATTGAGTCTCAAGAAGGGCAAGGAAGCGCTGAAATACTAAAAAAACTTCTAACTTAGCCCGTAGGAAGTAAACTCACGTAAAACGACTAAAATCATCAATAAAAGTAACAAAGTACTTATAATGCGCATGAGAAACAACATGTGCAATTCCCCAAACAACAGGTGTAATTCCCCAGATTTAAATAAAGTACGTAAAACCTCTGAATTTGGGTGACCTAGACGTCTATGCCACATCTTATTTTCAAGACTAACCGCATGACATGCAAAAAGAAAGTAAATGAAAACGAGGGATAGATGGTGTCAGACGTCGGATCTGACTTCCCCGACCCGTTTGAAAAATATTTTTAAGTTTTTTTTTTTCTTTTGAAAATGTTGGGTCTTGGCGAGCGAAGGGTCCGGTCGAGCAGGGTCATCAACCGGACCGAAAAAATTGAAAGAGTCGCCACCGATTAATTGAAGGCTAATCGGAATCCTAAAATTTTGCCTAGGGTACATGGAATTAACATCCTAGGGCTTAGAAAGGTCTACGTCCAGAGAATCGAGTTCGGGGGTTTGATTACGTCTTAAAAGCTCGCAAGCTCATAATCCGCCCTTTCGGTACTTTAGTTTGCTTTTGAAATTTTTTCATTTACCCGAATTGCTCGTTTCGATCGTGCTTGGCCCAAAAAAGACTATATGCATTTTCCTTAAACCATGTATAAATATATTTTTTTGATGAGTTAATTTCAAATAAACAAAAGAGTACTAAAGTTAATCGTGCTCGAAAAAAAATAGTTTAACTCTTGAGCCATTTTAAACGTGTCAAAACATGCACGAATGATTTTTGAAGATTTTAAGCCCGTTGGACTAATTTGTCCCATTTTGAGAAGTTATAGGATGACAAAATAAATATAGGGACCAAAATGCAATTTATTAAAATTTGAGCTGAATTGGACAAATATTTCTAAAATTACAGAAATGACCCAAAACTATTATGGACTTATTTGTAATACTTGGTAAAGTTCTAAAATAACCCGAAAATTATTCTAGACTTATTTGTAACATTTTGAAGAGTCATTGAATGTCCAGAAAAATTTAGGAATCAAAAATGTAATTTTCGAAAAAATTATAACTGAACTGAAAATACTTTTTAAAATTACAGAATTGACCCTAAACTATTCTAGATTTATTTGTAACACTTAGTAAAATTCCAAAAAATAACCTGAAAATTATTCTAGACTTATTTGTAACATTTTAGAAATCCTGGAATGTCTAGAAAAGTTTAGAAATCAAATTTTTTATTTAAAAAAAGAGCTGAATTAAGAAAAAAATATTGCACAAATGACCCAAAACTTTTCCGGTTTGGTTTATAACACTCGATAACGTCCCAGAAATGACCCGAGAGTCCAAGGACCGAGTTGTAACCTTCATCAAAGTTTGGGAATGACCTAAGTCATTTTTGAAATTATTTTGTTCCACATATACATAATATATATAAATATAGTATTACATAGACATAATATAAATATATATTATACATATAGATAAATAGATAACATAAACATAATATAAATATATATTATACATATAAATATAATAGTATTACGTAAACATAATATATATATATATATTATACATATAGATATATATAGTATTACATAAACATAATATAAATATATATTATACATATAGTAATACATAAACATAATATAAATATATATTATACATATAAATATATATAGTATTACATAAACATAATATAAATATATATTATACATACATATATATATATATATATATATATATATATATATTAACAAGTATATTATACATAAATATATAATATATGTATATAAACTCTCAATTTTATTTCACATTTATAAAATACAAATATAACATTGAATATGAGAGAAATATACCTAACTCATTGGAGATTTAAAATACCGTACGAGGAACCGAGTCCGATAATTATCGGTATTTTTCACTTTTTTTCTTCTTCTCTCATTCTCTCCTCATTGAAGCTCCTCACCGTAGTTTCCCCTCCTTTGAATACATTCACCCCTTCTACATTTTATAGAAGAATTGAATCTTATTTTATTAATTTTTTTTTAATAATAAAAAAAACCCAACTTGGTTCAAAAGAGGACCATGGCCAAGTGTAGCCATGTGGCCATGTTCGAAATTCATATATATATATATTTTAATTTTAATAAATTTTTTTTTTAAAAAAATATATTTTTTTATATCGATATCTCTCGGCTCAATTCCTCGCCTACGGTATTTTGATCCCGAGCCAAAATCAGGTGTTTACAGATGGCGAAAGTGAAACATCGAGAGGAAAGAGTCGTCCCACTTTAGGCCCCTTCACGATTATCTTCCCAGACACTTGATCCTGCACAACACAACCAGAACGAGAGAAGTTGACATTACAATTATTATCAACCAATTGACCAACAGAAAGAAGATTTGTAGAGAGAGCAGGAGACACAAAAACATCAGTTAAGGAAGAGGAAAGATCACCAACAACAATGATAGGTAAAGAACTACCATTAGCAGTATTAATTTTCAGATTTCCATCATAATTTCGGACATTAGAAAGAGGAACAATGGTTTTGGTCATATGATTAGAAGCTCTGGAGTCAAAATACCATGGTGTAGAAGAAACTTGATGATTACCTGAAAGGCCAAAAGTCGAAAGAGCAGAAATGCTCATTTGTTGTACCATTTCAGGAGTGAGTGTGTTCAGGTATGCATGTGTTGTAGGGACAGGAATAGGAACAACCGGCGGGGTAGCATGCAATACAGTAGAACTAGAGGCACCAATGGAGGTATGAAAAGCAGTATCCTGCTTCTTTTGAAGTACGAGACAATTAGAGATGATATGACCTTGTTTCTTGCAGTATTTACAAAACTTCTTAGGACAATCCCGAGCAATATGTCCAAAAGCTTTACAACCATAACATTGGACAACTTGCATGTCTCTCCCCTTCTGCCTCCCCTGTGCTGTATAAGCCACTGAAATAGGGACACTAGCAGGCGCCTGATGTGCCATGGAAGCTTGAGTGAGTAGACGTTGCTCCTCACGAAGAAGCTCACTTAAACAAGCATCTAGAGATGGGATAGGAACACGATTCATTAGATTATCCCGTGCAAATTCAAAGTCAGACCTTTGTTTCATCAAGAATTGATCTCGTTTGCTGGTTGCATGCCTTAAATTTAGAACAAGATGAGGCTCAACTGAGCTATGAATCCAAGTCATTACTCGAGCTTCCTTAATTTTCCATTTAGATAAAGCCTCGACTACTTCATGTGTCGGAGCACTCCCATCTATATGACCCCACAACTCTTTTCCCATAACAAATAATCGAAATTGAAATTCCCATGCAGAGTAATTTTTACCCGTGAATTTCACAGCAAAAGATTCAAAACTCATTATGCCAAAAGTCCAAATAATTGACAGACCAAGTCAATCAAAAGTCGAATTGAAACAAACCGGAGCAGAAAATCAAACATGAACCGGACTGTAGCAGTAATCTGAAGAACAAGACCAGAAAACTAAACCGGTTCAAACAAAAGAACCGAACCGGAGTTGTAGAAAACTAAACCGGTTCAACAAAAGAACCAAATTGGAGTTGTGTATACCTAGCAGAAGCAAATATACTTCACCAAATCTCTTTCAAACGCAGCCACAGTTCCAATTCAAGGTATGGTGCTGCGATGGAAGGAGAGCTGAGGCCGACGGAAGCTGAGGCCGACGGAAGCTGCTACGGAAGCAACGGAGCTGAGGCCGACGACGACTGAAGAATTGATCAGATGAACGGCGGTATGCTGCGCGGGCGGGAGGAAGATGCACGTTCGTCTGAGGCTGGAGACCGATGAATCAGAGGTATGCCTAATTTCTGATTTCTGGCTCTGATACCATGACAAAATATAAACTTGAATGAATTGCTTGAATTCTCCTTCAGTTACATAGCATATATATAATGTACAACTAGGAACAATGACAGCTAAATCCATGCCTAAAGTATGAAGAACATGTAGTGTATGATGTGATCTTAGTTGTAAAGTATGTTAACACTAATAGCTAATAATAGTTAGATGTTAGGTGGATGTTGTATACGGTAACCGGTGAATGGTTGTTATGCTTTGGTAAGATGAAAATCATTGAATGTGGATTGGGATTGTTCATGTTGAAAGGCTGAAGGCTAAGTTTTGCTTGTATTTTGCAGATGTTGATGAGATACAGATGAAAGGGTCCAATTGTTCTCCCTCACCTACCTATCATCTATAACAGGTAATCTTGTCCTTATTTGGTAGATCCATACTCACAGAATAATCACAGACCGAGACCAAATTACCTATTAAAACCAGTGTTATCAGAACCGGTCCGACCCTCGAACCGACGAGGGGCCGGTTCCCAGTTTGTCCGATCCAGCCTGACCGGACCCGGTTAAATGTGCGGTTCACTGTTTATAAATAAATAAATAAAACTGACCCCCCCTCTCCCCAGTCCTCCCGCGCCCTCTCCCCAGGCTGTCCTCTCCCCTCTTTCTCTCACACACCCTCTCTCCAACCCGCTCCAGCCCCCTCCTCCAGCCGCCCCCTTCAGCCCCTTCGTCCCCCTTTCAGTCCGCCCGTCCCCTCTCCTCCTCCCTTCTCTCCCCTCCCTCCCAGCCCCCTCTCCCCTCTCCCCAGCCCACTCCCGCCTCCCTCTTCCCCTCGTCTCCTTCAACCCTCCCTAGTCCCCCTTTCAGTCCGCCCACCCCCTCTCCCCAGCCCCTGTTCTTGCCGCCTCCTCCAGCCCCCTGCTCTTGCCACCTCCTCCAGCCCTCTCGTCCCCCTTTTAGTTATCTCGTCCCTTCTCCTCGCCCCCTCTGCTGCCCTCCCTCCCGCCCACCCATTCTCCTCTCCCCTTTAATCCGTCCACTTCCCTTCTGAACTTTAAAGACAAACATTAAACTAGGTGGATCAGTTGAAGATAACCGGTTAGACCAGATGAACAAAATAAATCGGTTTAAACTGAAAAATAATCGAAAGAAAAGAAACATAAAAAAACGAATTGGAAACCAACCGTTTTAAAAACAAATGACTGGTTCACACCGGTTGAAATACTGTTGCTATGCAAGTCGGTCTTTTAGCTGAACTAAATCGGACAGAGGTTCAGTTTCCGGTAGGATCGTTGGTCCGATTCTGATAACATTGATTAAAACCTCACCCCGATGTAAATTTGTTTGATTTGAGACATACTCGACTAAACAAATATTTGTTATTACCTCAATAATTCAAAATATATACAAATTTGAAAAAAAATACTAATAAAATAAAGGGAAAAGTCTGAAAATAGTGCAACATGTTTGACGAAAATGGTTTTCCAACCCAAACGATTGTTTTTGAAACATGTTTGTAAACAATTGTTTTTGGAACTCTCGTCTAACTTGCGTTCGAAATAGACGTTAACCTAGCACGTGCAATGTCACGTGATTGAGCTGAAAAAATTATTCTTTGCAATTCCTTTTCTGCCCTTACCTTTCTGCTTTACCGATCTTTGTAGAAATCGTTCCTTCCAATCGATTGTTCGCTGCACTGAACTTCATCAAATTCTCGCTCCTCCAGAGAGACTCAGGTATGGTTCCGGTGAATTTGTTTGAATGGACATCGAGCACCATGATCGGGAGAGCTTCTATGTAGCTCGGGATAGAACCGGTGATGATGTTGTTTGTCAGAATTAGTTGGGTAATAGATTCCTGAAAAAAACCGGTGACAAAAACATCGTTGATGTTTCCTGACAATAGATTCTTCCCGAGCCCAATCTCCATAATCAAATCCGAATGGCAAATCTCGGCCGGAATTGGCCTGCTCATTACTCGACCGGAATTGGTGCATACAGAGGGTGACTCTAACAACAAAAACTCTCATTACTCGTGTGATACTTGGGAGCTTTGGAATTCCTTTCGGGTTATTACTCGCTTCACTTACAGTGTCTACAATATGTACTGATGCTTTTCTTACAAATAATCAGGGTTATCCTTGTTTGTTAAGACGACTTCAGAAGTTTGTTTAAGAGTTTTTAACCATTCTATATTAGTGTTGATTTCTGGAAAGCAACTGCATGAACTCTCCATTGGAAGCAAAGATTCAGCTGGAATTGCGAATAACGGTAAAGGGGACCAGAGGCATCCATTGAGGCCGTATTTGGATTATCTTTGTTTTCTCTATCAGAGGATGGATACACTTCCTGAACAAGAGCTATTTGAGCTTGCTTACCGAGATTTTCTGCAGTCCCCTACAACCTCTCATGGATAACCTAGACTCCTAGCGGTCCAAACCTATGAGACGTTTGAGAAAGATACCATCAAATACACTTAGTGCCAAAGAGCCATTGCTAAAGCCTTGCTAGACAGAGGTTAGTGATGATGAAGCATCAGTTGTAACTACAATCCTAATGGTTGTAGGAGCAGGACGTGGACCACTTGTTCGGGCATCATTGCAGGTTGCTGAAGAAACATGATGCAAGGATGCTCGTGAGAAGGCCGACATACTAGTGAGCGAGTTGCTTGGTTCTTTTGGGGATAATGAACTTTCTCCTGAACGTTTAGATGGAGCGCAATAGTTTCTGAAGCAAGACGGAGCTGAGTCAACTCACCGAGTTCACTCGGTACTGCACCAGAGAGATCATTCCCGGAGAGGATGAGCGTTTGAAGATGACTGAGGTTCCCGAGCTCTGGTGGTATCTTTCTAGAGAACTCATCTTCGTTCAAAGACAACACCTTTAGTCTCCGGAGCTTAGCTGGGAGGATATTTATGTAATTTCAAAAAAGAAAAATATATAGAAGATCACGTGACAAAAACGTGAATACTTAACGGGAGAATTAAACGACGGGTGAACGGAAGGTTTAATTACCATCATTTTCCAAAATATTGAACAATTATCCATCGTCCAAACACAAGTTGTACCAAAAATCATTTTTGTCAAACATATTACTCTCTTTTCAGACTTTTCCTTAAAATAAATACATATAACTATTCATGGTAGAATTAGTCAATTAAATTACTGGGCATTTTTTTACCATGCATTGAAAAACTTGACAATAAAAAATCTGAGTCTGAAATCAAACCAATGGAACATCCGTCCCATCGATCCTAAACTAAGGAACAAAACATTCAAATTGACTTACGATTATTTTTTCATTTTCATTTTTGGGTGAGCAAGTTTTTTTTTTCTTGGTTCTAATATTAACATAGGGTAAAATATCACATTTATGCAGATTTTTAGTTCCCCTCTAAAGTTTAAATCGTAAAAATTTATTCCCTCATGTTTGACCAAAGTGCAAGTTTGCTCCTTTTGTCAACTTTTATATTTTAATAGAATTTGTTTTGAAAATTGAAAAAAGAAAAGAAAACTTTTAAAAATGTCATAATTTAACCATTTCAAACTTTTTCTAATGTTACAATTGAGTCCCAATCGAGGGAACTCGGGTCTGGGTCTTGACCCATACTGACCCCCCCATGGGTTGGGGAACCATGTCTAGGTCAAGACATATTCAACATGATGAAAGAAAATTTTACGATTTAAACTTTAGGGGGAAAACTGAAAATTCAGCCGAACAATGTCGTATTTTACCCTATTAATATATCTATATGTTCCAAAAGTTTGAATTAAACCCATGATATTTTTGTATTTAATTAATAATTGAGGTATATTTAGGTAAAAAATTCAGCTCTACCAAACTATAAAGAATATTAATAAACTTTAATGATAATATTTGTTTTCACGCGTTAAATTTTATAGTGTCTTGCATAATTATAATAGAGTATATGATATTAGACATAGAACTACTAATTTATAAAAAATATATTAATACAAAAAATTACTTATAAATTAGTTTTAGCTAAAAACTTTAACAACAAACTTTAATATGTGCACTTAATTGTTGTTTATATATATAATATTATGAATTTTAGTATTTCAGTAAAAATGATTTAATAAAAAATAATAAATTCACATGTAAAGTCAGGTGAAATTATGTCTAAAAATAAAGCTCTATATGACTATATATTCTTTTCAGAAACTATACTGATTGTATTAATTTTTATTTATATATGTGTTAAAACTTATATTGCATGCAAAATTATAAATGGGTACATAATGTTAGACATGCAACTATTAATTCTTAAAAGTTATATGTAATATATAAATTTAATTATAATTTAGTCTTAGAAATAAAACTTGATTTTTAATATGTGAACTTACTCGATTTTTATAAAACATAATATTATGAAATTTAGTATTTGAATAAAGGGCAAACTACCTCAACAGTTACTTATGTTTTACCTATGTGATTAAGCGGTTACTCATATTTTTTTTGTGTAACTCAACTGTTACATAAGTTGTCGTATGCGACTAAACGGATATTCCGTGAAGTTTCCGTCTAATATTATTGTTTGACTCTCACGAGAAAATCACGTGACTTAATTTGAACAAATTAAACTTATATGAAAGGAGAATTATACCCTTTTGTCACCATTTCTCTCCTTGCCACCCCTCCAACTTCTGAAAAAATACATTTCCTCAACAACTATATTCTTCTTTTTGCTACAAACTGTTATCAACAAGAATGTCACTATTTATCATTTTCGAATTAAGTAATACATAGATAACTAAATATTCAAACTAAACTAACCATTTAATAACATTTAAGTGAACATATAACTTCATTTAACAACTTCTCCATAAACATAAGTCATCTCTTTCGCAAACGACACAATGTTCTTCATACTTCAGTTACAGACATATGACATACTAAGTAGCTACTTATTTGACCTAATTCTTCGCAATTGAACTTAGAATAAAAACAACAATAACAATTACAAACGCAACAACTAACTTCCGATTCGTTCGACTTTCAAAAGCTCGAGTTTTCGCATACGAGATTGTGCAACAACAAACAAAAATTAGGGTTCGAAAATGATAAATAATTGAAGCAAAACGAATTAGGGTTACCCACTACGAAATTACCTCAAATTGAACAGATTTGTCATCAGTCTTCATGCTCCAAGCTGTGTGGGGTTGCTCCAAGCTGTTCTTTCTTCCGTAGGTGTGTGGGTTCTTCGTTCATCTTCCGTAGTTGCGTGGGTTCTTCGTTCTTTCTTCCGAAGGTTGAAGCTGGACGTAAATAGAGAGGGAGAGGGGTAGTTTGGTAACTTTAGCTTAGCATAAGGTCACGTGAATAACACATGCCCAAGTTTAACGGAGATAATTAACGGAAGTTACAAACCTGAACCGTTCAGTCACATTGTGAAACATGAGTAACATTTGGACTCAAGTTTGAACCGTTCAGTCACATCTGCCAACATAAGTGACAGTTCATGTAATTAATCCTTGAATAAATAATAAATGCACATGTAAATGAGGAATAACTTATTATTTGTTTGTAACTTATGTAGAGAATGAATGAGAATGTTTGGAGGATTTTAAAGTGAGTTATACGACTAGGGGTGGCAATTTCTGACACGACACGATTAAACGACACGACGCGATCTGCTTTAAAGCATATATGGGTTTGACCTTAACGGATACCGTGTCTAAACAACTCTTATACGTTTAGACCCGATTATTAATCGTGTCTAAACAACTCAGATCTGCGGATATCTGTATAAACACGATAAAACACGATTAACTAATCGTGCCGTGTATACCTGTGACACGAATAAAGACATGGTTAACTAATCGTGTCTAATCGTGTCGTGTCAAATCGTGACATGTTCAAAAAAATATATAAAATTAATGTTTTTCGTGTTAATCGTGTCGTGTAACGTGTCATTTCGTGTTTAATCGTGTAAATTCATATCAATCAGGCCGTTCTTAATCGTGCCGTGTCGTATCGTGTTGTGTTAATCGTGTCATATCGTGTCGTGTCTATCCATTATGTTTTTAGATTTTTAATTTCCAAGAAAGTTAACCGTGTCCCGTGTCGTGTCCCGTGTGATCTGCTACTTAATCGTGTCTTGTTCGTATCTGATGTTTTGAGACATGTTTAGAAATTATCCGTTTAGACACGAAACTTGTTAAGACATGACACAATACGATTAGACACGACACGATTGCCACCCTTATATATGACATGCCACATATGCATGAACATTATATGTTTGACATGAAGAAGTTATGAATTTAAAATTATGAGTGAGAAAATATAATAAAAATATTAATTGTCACAATTACACACTTACTAGCCAATATATATATATATATATATATATATATATACATACATAAATTTGATAAGTATTTAATGATAATTTTGGGTTAGGATTAATGAAAGGTTCAATTATAATATATTTTTTAAACATGTTGCGTTAGTTAGGCATAAACACAATATGTTGGTGGAGAGAAATGATACGTTTTACAATTGATAATTCTAACCTTTAAGTAACTCGAGTAAAAATGATCAATGTCATTGAATGAAAGCATATATGGGTTAATCGGGTTGGAACATGTATACACATTCTAGTAGTCGCAACTAGAGGCTAATTGTGAACTAAACTAACCTTCTAGCCTCGACTACCGGCCACAGCTAGAAAGTTAGGTTAGTTACGAAGTACCCTTCTGGTAGACATCCGAAATATCTAAGCTCTTAAACCATTCTAGTACATACCCAAAATTGAATTAATTATTTCAAAATGAATATATATATATATAGGGTTTATGGTTAATTACCTCAACCGTTACTTATGTTTGCACATGTGACTGAACCGTTCAAACTTGAGCTCAACCATTACTTATGGTGACAGATGTGACTGAACTGTTACTGTCACCTAACTGCCATTATTTCTTCCCGTTAAGTAGTCTAATGTGCTTGTCATGTGAGGTGGTTGTATTATGAAGTTCCGAAACTACCATAAACACCTTGTCTACTTATAATCAGCTTGTTCTTAGGTTGCTGGAGAAGTTTGAGGGAGAACAATCTGGAGAAGAAGGAAGAACTGGAGAACCCACAGTGCGAAGACAGAAGCCATGAAGTGTGAGGATGAATGTTGTCCTATGGGTTCTGACAACCGTAGAAAGGTTCGATCTCGGTCAATCTCTTCCCCTAATCCCAACCATGGAGCTTCACGTCTGAGAATGTGCTACTATGGGCTTGTGTGCTCCGTCAAATCTGCTGGTACGTGGCAGAATTTCTCTCGCTGTTTCCATGGATGCCCCAATTTTGAGATAATTTGATAGTGGGTAACCCTAATTGGCAACCCTAATTCGTTTTGCTGCAGTAATTTGAATCGTAATGCCTTATTTTCGAACCATAAATCTTCAAATCTGAGGTAACTGTTTGTTGTTTCTTCTATTGTAGTCTGTAGAAGTTTGTTGTACCTTTGTCTGTAACTGAAGGATTGCGAAGGTGGTGACTTATGTTTGTGGACATGTTGTTAAATGAAGTGTTATCTTTTTTGAATTGTTATTAAAAGGTTACTTAAGTTTCTGAACTGTTATTAAAAGGTGACTTAAGTTTGGACATTTTGTTACCCAACCGATACTAAACTCCAGAATACATCCGAAAACACAGAATCCATAATAATCCATAAAAATCCTGAATCCAGAATACATCCGAAAACATAATCCAACATATAATCCCAAGGCACCAGATTTATTGGTTTATCCGAGAGATACAAATCCAACTGACAACAAGAAAGCAATAACATTGTTGACTGTGAGAATCCACAAACATACACAAATGTCAATTAAGGTTTCTGACTTTTCTGGTGTCTTCAGATCATCCATCATTTGGAATACTACCCATCATACATCTATTGTTGCTATCTGAAACACAAGAGATTTCAGCTTCCTATGTGATCTGGGAATGATTCCTGATATATTGTTGTTATATAAGTCCAAGCTGATTAGACTTTTCAAGTCACCTAGCTCGGATGGAATACTTCCTTGAATGTTATTCTTGTAAAGCTCCTTAATTAACAAAAACGAGGTCGCGTGAGGAAAGGTGACTCTGCCAAGAAATAGCATGTTGGAGCTATAAATATGAATATGGTCATTGAGGAAGAAACATACAGGTACAGTAGATACTCCAGTTTACCAATCTCTGGCACTAAGTCCCTGTACAAACAATTACAAACAAAATTAATGAGCTAACTAGAAATAAAGTATAACTTGGTCTTCTAAACCTAATATGTATCACAAGAGAAGTATTAGTATTAGAAAAAGGTGTCAGTGTATTTTGTATTTGGACAGAGACAGAGAAGTGTTAAACATCAGAAAAAAAGCCAATGGACGACAACTTAGAGAAGTAACATATGGTTTTGTTATGCAGACTCCAAAAATCCAGAATCTATTTCCTCAGTCTAGTTGGTTGCAAAGTTTACTCTTGAAACTTGTCCCTAAGAGATAGTTTACTCTTCTGTTAGTACAAAGAAGATGAAAGATACAACATGACATTATATATATATATATATTTTTTTTTATCAAGATAGGAAGCCAGTTTTAACTAAAAATGACAGTAATTAAGCATACCAAACTGTTCCGTACCGCACAACAAAATCACACAGAAATATGAACATTACAGCAATTTCATCGTTTCGTACTGCACAGCAAAAACAAAACCGTAATCTTCAAACGAATCAATGATTAACGCAGATAATAGGGTAGACGAACACAAACCGAACTGGTAGCACACAGTAGAATGCGAAAAGCCAATGAAGTTGCAGTTCAATCGAATCGAAAATGAAAACTTACTTGCAGATGTAGTTTCTGAAATGCAATGTCGCTGAGGAGGGGGAGTTCGGTGTTGCAAATCGACAGAGTCTGTTCGGAATGAGGTATGAAAGGGTGGGTTGGAGGAAAATGGGAGTTGAGGGTATAATCGTACTTTCATTTGACTTCAAATCGTTTAAATTGGGTCATGTGCTTTGCATGTGACATTTAGACAGTAAGATTTGACGGAAACTTCACGGAGTAACCATTCAGTCACATCTTCAAACTTAAGTAACGTTTCATCTACACCAAAAAAGATGAGTAACCTTTTAATCACATGGGCCAAACATAAGTAACAGTTGAGGGAATTAACCCTAGGGTTTATCAAGTGCAATAAGGACAAGATATACTTTGCCTTCATCAGACCACCCCGCGCGTTGCTTCTCTCTCGTCTATCACCTAGAATCGGAAAGAAGGTGACATCCAAAAGCAAGTAAAAGCTCTTCAAATCCTACTTGAGTTGACAATTTTTGACACAACACAATTAAATGACAAGGCGCAATATACTTTAAAGTGTACATGCGTTTAACCTTAACACTTCTCGTGTTTAAACAACTCTTATATGTTTAGACACAATTAATAATTGTGTCCAAACACTTTTGATCTGCAGATATTTTTATAAACACGACTATGCATGATTAACTAATCGTGTCTAATCATGTCATGTATACACGTGATACGTTTAGACACACAATTAACTAATAATGTCTAATCGTGTCGTGTATACATGTGACACACTTAGACACATTTAAGCATAATAATAAACAATTATGTAATACCCACTTATTTTTAATATTGAACTTTTAAAACCTTTCTTTGTATATATGGATTTGTGTTATGAAAAATATGTGAAATAACTTGTGAAATTAGTGAATTTTGTGTCTAATCGTGTCGTGTTTAATCGTATCGTGTCTAAGAACTTCGTGTCGTTTCGTATAACCCGACATGTTTTTCAGTTTTTTTGTTTATTAAATTTAATTATGTCGTGTCACGTGTGATCTGCTAGTTAATCGTGTCGTGTTCATTTTTGAAGTTTTGAGACACGTTTAAGACCTATCCGTTTAGACATGACACATGTTTAGACACAAAACAATTAGTAACACGAAATGAATTGCCACCTCTATTTACTGACTCGACTCCCCTCTCCTCCATCGCTATCAATGAAGAGAGAGGAAGAGATAGATAGAACGGAACAGGTATGTTGTCTTGCATAAAATGGATTTTGTTTCCATATTAACTACTCCGTCGATTTCGGTTATTTGATCTACTATGCTTTAATTGGTGCTATCTATCTATATATCCTTTCCTTTTTTTTTGTCTTTCAATGATTTTGTTTCGCTTGCCCTACTTTCATCTTGGTGAAAGTAAGTGTTTTCTGTTTGCGTTACTTCATTTTAGCTTCTAGCTTGTTAGTTTGGCGAAGTCGGTGAAACATTCCTTCTAATTAGCTTATCAGTTCTATGTCGACAACTTTACTTTTAAGTTTCTTGTTGTTTGATTGATTGGCCATTGCTTTTATGAATATATGGAACATGACTCGTATTGTTGAGTGTAGGTAGTGACGACGCAGTACGACACAAAGCCCATCAGGCCTCCGAGACCCAATATCATTTCAGAGGGGTAAACCCAAATTATTTAAGACTGGGTCGGCACAGACTAAGGATAAGCTGGAACCCATAAGAGTGGTCTAATATCAAACCCAAAATCAAGGTGGTCGCCTAAGTCCTTACTGGTTGACAAGACTGAGGCTAAAGCCTCCCACTGCTTGCCATGGGAGCGCTCGCCAAGAGAGCCCAACCTCTCAACTCTGGTCTCATAACCGACTCTGAATATGTCCCGCATATATCAGGAGCATATTCTACAAAGATTACATAAGGCAACTGCAATATTTCGTGATAACTATAATATATGTTATTCCTATCTGCAACAACATAATATTTACGGATATATTCGGTTACCAAAAATGGTTTAGTCTTCCATCCCTATAATTACTCCTGCTTTGCATATGTTACTTTACATACATATAGTATACTCATTTAAGCATCTGAGTAGGACCCAGAGGAACCCCGTCTGTTACGCTCCCCCTTTTTGCAGGTTCATTGGTGCTCTGGCGAACGTTTGCGGTCATCAACCACTTGACATCCAAATCACTTCCAAATCAGTATCCACTTAGCACTTGGGAGATCATGTCCCAACATTTGGCGCCGTCTGTGAGAAACGAGCAAACAATCATGCAAACTCGCTCTAACGCAATCGTCATAAGCAGACCGTGAAAGAGTAGTTCTAGGACACTTCCGAGTACACCACTGCTTCGCCGCTCCATCAGCAAGAACCTGTCAGCCAGGCGGTTCCCAATATTGTCCCTCTAAGAGCGACAGAGGAACACGTCACCACTGCAAGACCGACTACAGTTCGTCCCCCCACTGACATTCCAGTTCGACCAACTGTCCAAATGACCGGGGAAACCATTCAGGTCACCGCGGAGATGCTATCCCTCCTGGAAATTTTCGTAGGGCAAGCCCGCAAGCAGGCCCCTATTCCTCATGGAAGATCCTCATCCCATGAGGGCACCAAAAGGAGAAACTGAAAATCCTCGCACCACTACTCTTCAAGAAGACCAAGAGATGGCTTCTGGAAATCAATCCATGCCTTTGGCCTCCACAGCAGCACTGACAATCACCCTCTCTGTCAATCCATCGAGTGTCTCATTGACCGAAGAACAACAACTCCAATTCACTCTTGGCCAAGTTGAGGCATTCTTAAACAAGAAGTTAAAGGAACAACGCGGAGCCGTCATGACCCCCTTTAGAGAACGATCACCCCATTCATTGGTCTCTGCCCTCATAGCGGTCAGAATACCAAAGGATGGTGTGGCAAGGCCCATCCCTGAATACAGTAGTGGGGGAGATCATGTGATCCACATCAATAGGCATGAAGTCTCTCTCTTGGGTAAGTCGGATGATGATAACCACTTAGCTCTATTATTTTCGTAAACCCTTTTGGGTTCGGCGTCATCTTGGTTCTTCGGCCTCCCTGCAGGATCAATAGAGACATGGTCTGAATTAAAGAACCAATTCCTAGAGTGATATGTGGGCGATCGCCAGTTGGTGAAAAGTGTGGTCGCCTTAGATGCTATCACGAAACAACCAGAAGAAACCATGTCCGACTTCTAAGGGTGTTTACAGAAGAACCTCATAGAGATTGATCGTCGGGTCACAGATGGAGAGATCGTTCGAGCTTTTTATAGAGGTCTGGATTTGGCAAAGTAAGCCTCTAGAAAACTGCGCAACAACTACCATGTCCAGGAAATAGAGACACTAGAAGAGTTGCAGTAAGGGCCAAAGGTTTCATAGGCCTAGAGATGGTGAACACTGAAGTTGATTTCCTTGTATCAACCTCGCCAAGGGTTATTCCAGAGTCCCGATGCCTTGGTAAAAAGTAAAAGAAGGACATGCGGGAATGTGAGAAGCCTAGATTCGAACCCCCATGCCAAGTCCTAGAGAGGTTCCCTAGTATTTACGCCTTTAAACAGGCAGATCTCGGCAATACTAGTTGAGATGGAAATGAGGTCCTTGGCTAGACCGAAAATGCCTCAAAAGAATGTTCAACCCATGGGCAAAGATACAGAGATCTACTGTCACTATCATTAAACGAAGGGCCACAAGACCGATGATTTTCGCGTACTTAAGTGTGACATCGAGAAGTTAATCCAGAGAGGCATGTTGAAGGAGTTCGTGGCAGGAAGAGAGTGAAGTCGAACGCCTCCACGTAGAACCCGCTCGTCAGTTCCTCAAGATCAATGTGACCCATCCCAGGGAAAGAGGGTAATTCAGCTAATTGTAGGAGGGTTTGGAGCTGGAGGCGAGGGGTCCCATGCAAGAGATGTGTACGCCACACAAATCTCCATAGCTAGGAAAGAGACATCGTCCCAAAGAGAACATCATTATCTCTTTTTCTGAAGAAGACATGGCAGATGTCACGACCCCGCATAATGACACGTTAGTCATCACGACTAGCGTCGCTCGATGCGATATGAAAAGAATTCTGATCAATGGAGGAAGCTCGACAGACATTCTATTTCTAGATGCTTTTGAAAAGATGGGCAAGTCTAATAGAGACATCAAGCGATTCGACTTCCACTAATCAGCTTTGCTGGAAGAACAGCATACCCGTTGAGAGCCATAACTCTGTCGGTAATCTTGGGCGAAGGATGGAAGAGCATAGAGGTGTCAGTCACTTTCATAATGGTCGATGCATCTGCCTCATATAATGCCATCATGAGGAGGACCACCATTAATCTAAACAAGATCGTGGCCTCCACAGTCCACCAAATAATGAAGTTCCCCACGCCGAATTGGATTGAAGAAGTTTAGGGCGATCAACCATCCTCACTCAATGTTATGTGAACTACCTTCGCAGGAAGAACCAAAAGGCGTTTCTCGCCATTGAGACAGATGGTGAAGCACGTGAGGACAAAGCTCGACCAACCCTAATGGAGGAAGTAACGAAAATTGAGATAAATGGTCTTGATAAGAAGATGCGCATCAGATCCACCTTGAACGAAGACCAAAGGGACGCCTTGATCTCCGTATTGAAAGAGTACAAAGAATTGATCGCTTGGAAGCTCAGTGACATGCCAACCATAATACTCACATAATCTCTCACGGGTTGCGGATAGACCCTTCAGTCAAACCCATTGCTCAAAGAGAAGGTCATTCATATCAGATAAGCGATTGAAGATCATACAAGAAGTGGGAAGACTTCTCGAAGCCAAATTTGTCAAGAAGGTGCGCTTTCAAAGTTGGGTTGCCAACTTAGTGCTGGTCAAGAAGTCGAACAGAAAATGGAGGATGTGCGTAGATTTTCGCGAGTTGAACAAGGCCTGCCCAAAAGATTCATACCCCATGTCGCGTATTGACCAGCTGGTAGATGCAACATCTGTTCACAAGATGCTAAGCGTCATGGACGCCTACCCCAGCTACAACCAGATCCAAATGCACCCAAACGATGAAGCCCACACAATATTCTACGCTGACGACGATGTTCTTTGCTTTAAGGTGATGCCCGTTGACTTAATCAACGCGGGGACAACCTATCAGCGAATGGTGAATCAACTGTTCAAAGAGATGCTAGGGAGAAATATGGAAACCTATGTGGACGACATGCTGGTAAAGTCCATCAAGGGGAGCCCTAGCATAGAAGGCCTTCGAGAAGCATTCACATGCATGAGAAGGCACAATGTTCGCCTGAACCCAGCAAATGCGCCTTTGGAGTAAAGTCAGGTAAATTTCTAGGATTCATAGTCAGCGAAAGAGGCATCGAGGTAAACCCCGGGAAACTCAAGGTTATAGAAGATATGAAGTCCTCGACTTGGCACAAGAAAGTCCATAGTCTAAACGGTCACCTGACCGCACTTAATTGCTTTTTCTCCAAGGTGAGCTACATGTCCCACCCAGTTTTCCAAACTCTATGGGCAAACCGCAAGTTCGAGTGGACGTCAGAGTGGAGGCTGCTTTTCGATAACTCAAGTAGGACGTGCAGACACTCCTGACCTTGGCCAAACCCATTCCCAATGAACCACTATATATTTACATAAGTGTTAGTGAAGTCGCACACAGTGCAGTCCTAGTTAAAGAATATGAGGGTAGACAAAGTCCAATTTCCTTTGCAACAAATTATTCAATTATGCTGAAATAAAATATATCGAGATTTAGAAGTATTTTTATGCCTTGGTTATTGCTGCTCAAAAGTTGAGGCCGCACTTCCTCGCCCATTCGATAACAATACTCACCAAAAAGCCCCTCAAGGACTTCCTGATGAAGCTAGACTCTTCAGGAAGGATGGTCAAATGGGCGATTGAGTTGAGAGAATTCATAATCAAATTTGCGCTGAAAAGGACTATTAAAGGTCAAGCATTGACAAACTCTATAGTTGAAAGTACCAGTAATGGTCTTACTGAAGCAGGAAAAGAACAAGAGCAACCAAAGGCTGAAGAAAAGGGTTGAGAACTCTATACCGACAAATCCTCCTCAAAAGAAGGCTCGGGGAGGACTAGTCCTCATCCTTTCTGAGGGCGTGCCCCTCAAGTATGCAATTGCCCTTACATTCAAGGCGACCAACAATGAAGATGAGTACGAAGCGCTTATAACTGGACTGCGACTCGTTAAGAGAATGTGTATAGCCTCACTAAAGGCAAAAATTGACTTAGGGCTAATTGTCAACTAAACCAATGGAAATTATGAAGCAGAGAGGGAAAAAATGAAGAAGTACCTCAATATTGCAAAGAAACTCATCGTCAAAATACCAAATTTTGTGATAGAGTCACTTTCTCACCAAGACAACCAACTAGCAGACTCCCTAAGCAAGCTGGCGTTTGGAGAAACAAGAATGCAGGAAATACACTTCCTGGAACAATCACTATGCTCAGTCCTTGAAAACCGAGCTGAAGTCTTTAATATTCAAGAGAAGGATAACTATATGACTCCATTCCAAAACGTTTTGAAAGAAGAAACTCTGTTAGAAGACGAAGACGAGGCTACAAAGATAAGTCGCATAACCACAAACTATCTTTTCATAGACAGAGAATTCTATAGGCAAGGATACTTCCGCAAAGCCGCATAGCATTTTTTTTGCATCTTTTTATATTTTAAACTGCATTTAAGTTAAAATTTAATGTTGTAAGCTATTGATTTTTTTTTTTAATTTGTCCAAAAAATAATTTGCTTTCCCAAAAACTATGCGCGAGAACTCAAAACACCCTTATGAAGATATATAATTTTTTCAGAACATCTCCAAGAAAATTGGTTCAATAACTAAACAAATTATAACTATAACCAAACAAAATAATAGCCACATTACTGTTTACACTACTCTCTACGTTACTATTTACAAAATTTCATGTTAGGGCATGTTTGAAGACATTACTTCATTCATTTTTTCGTGGTGTACTACTAGAATCCATCTCATTGTGAATTCTTACTTTCCAACACTCACGTGAAGAAATTAACATTTGCATATCACACATTATTGTTGGACCGTTCCACTTTGGCCACCAATATGGTTTTAGTAGAGGGTGGAATTGGGGAAGGTATGTCTGCATGTAGTAATCAACACCAAAATGTGGATCAACTTACAGTTTCAAAACTGTATTGTAAATTGGATTGCTGCCATGGAATGTTTATAAGGTCGTCGAAACAACGTTCATTCACCTCAATCACATGTTATTTGTTGCAAGTTTACACGATAGTTGTTACCAACACACGTTCTTACTCCATACTCTTGTTCGTACGAGTATGTGTCTGTTACAAATGGCTAAGCAACCTCTTCAGTTACCGTCAATAGCTATCTCAATTTGGTAGGAAAGTCATTACTTATCGTGCCTCCTTTTTCATACTGGGCCTTACGGTCGACAAAATACGTGTTTAGTCTTTTAAATGTAACATCGACCAATACAGTTACGAGTAATGACTGAGCTTCTTTCAAAAAGGATTTGAAGACCCCTGACTGATTTGTTGTCATAGCACCGTATCTATGTCCAGTTGTACAATATCGTAAACTTGAGACCATAGACTGGAATCCCCACAATTGATAACCATTGACAAAACTTGCCCTTATTAGCACTGTTGAATAATTTCAACAACCTATTGAACTTTTTTCTCGATGTTGTCCACACCATTTTAGAGAAAATTTTCTTCATATTTTTATCCTTAAAATTCTTATTGATGGTGTTGGCTAGCTGACAGACACAACAGTTATGGACACCCAGGATTTTGGAAAAATTGTCACAACAATCATTTTAATAATACCCGCATGACGATAAAAAAAATATACATAGCTGGCGTTGATCCTTCATCATGGGTTGACGCAAACGTTATAAAAATCATGTCTAAATCTTTGTACTCTTAGAGTCTGCAAAGGCGAAGCATAATCAAAAATTTTCATTCTCAACATCGTATGTCTCTGCCACTAATAACTTTTTGGTTTACTTTCCGTACAAATTTGTGCCGTCGATGCTCATTAACGATCGACAATATGGAAACCTTCAATTGAGGGGCCGTAACCGAAAACCACTTTCTAAAAATAACACCTCTCTCTGTATGTATACCTTTCCACTCATAGTCATAAATGGTTTCAGGTTTAAAATGACATATAGCAACCATGAGTTGTGACATCTATTGGAATGCATTTTCAAACATCTTCTCAATCACCTTATGTTTATCATACCGCACCTTGCGGTACGAAGGAGTTTGCGCATACTTATCTTTCAAAACTTCACTACTGAAAATCTGGCATACTTATCTTAATTTACCGACAAAATTTAATTTTTGTCGGTAAAAACTTATTTCACTGACAATATCAAATTTCATCGACAAAATCCAGAAATATTTACGGTAAAATCTCACGTATTTCCCAACGAAAAGCAATTATCGCCGGTAATTAAGTCTTTACCGACGAAACTCAATATATCGTCGACAAATAAATATATCATCTATAAATTTTACCGATGAAACTCAATTATCGTCGGTAAAAATATATCTTTACCGACGATATATACTTTTCGTCGGTAAAAAATATATTTACCGACGATATGTATTTTTCGTCGGCAAAAAGTATATTTGAAATTTGAATAGTTAAAACCATTCCCCGCCACTTCCCTTCACGTATTTATTGTTTTTATCAATTTTGTCAGGCTGGCCTCTCATCGTGATCCTCTTCTCATTTCCCGCCACTACCGTTTCCCACCTGACGATCTCGGTGATCCTTCCTATGTTGACCTTTCCTTTGAACTCGGCGAATCAGACATCTACTACTACTCTTGTAGATCCAACCTATCTGAGTGTCGCAAATCAATTGTCAGGACATGGATTGCCAGGAAACAACTTAGAAATCACGCGGAGTCTCGCGATCGAGACTTCGTAATGTCGCCTACGTCGCTGCCGGTAAACATTCCGAACATTGTTGATCAAAATGGCGCTTTGACGATCAATTGGAGGTGAGTTTCGATCAAGACATTGTCTTTCATGATCCTCGTGATATGGCGAAGCAAGGGAAGTCTCGGATAGAGACGGCGGTGTTGGATAATATAATAGAGAGTTTAGTGGGGTTCAAGAGCAACAGGGTGTCCAAGCAGGTGCATCATGCAAAAGCCTAGATCCAGCAGCTATGCTTGACTAATCGCGAGGTATTTCTCCAGCATCCCAATCTTCATGAGCTTGAGGCGCCAATTAAGATCTGCGGTACTGATTCTTCTCTTCTTACCTATTCTTTTGTCTGGTATTTGAGAACTTTAGGGAGAGTTTGTGGTCAAGGTTTCAATCTTTTCTAGGGTCATTTGTAGAATGAAACCGAGGTACTGGATATTGGAATATGTTTTTATTACCGAGTAAATACTGTAAATTTAAAGATGAAATTTAAGGATGTTTGTGATGTTATAGCAAAATCGATGGAGTTTGGAGAAACAAGGGACGAATTTGCAGTTTTTTGTACGTTGAATTCCAATGATTCTGCTAATTGACTGTATCGTGTTTCTTGTGTGGTTTGTTTGTTTGTTATGTTTCTGTTAAATGTAAGTATAATAGGTCTACCGCTTTTCGATTACGTTGTGCTAAGAATTTACTGTAGTTGTTTATTGCTAAGTAACAGTTTGGTGCTGAATAAGTTAATTTCACTTGTTGCACTGTATTTTTGTTTGTTATGCAAATAAGAGCAAGAATTGTTCCGTATTGCAAGTTTCTTTCGATATAGTTCATTGATATGGTTTGCTTTACTTCTATGGACTTGTTCATATTTCATCTATTGATTTCAAGTGATATTCATGGGCTATATTCTGACCTCCTAAGACTCTTCGAATATGAGTTTTTTTTGCTGATAGACAACTTGTTACTATTGGGATGTTGAGAACATGTTGTTCAATTGAGACTCTTCGAATATGAGTACCTCGAATATGTTGTACTTCAAATATGCTGTTCAATTGAGATTTTCAGAACATGTACGAGGAAGGTGATAAAGTTGCTGATCCACATAAGGGACTTTGATGATTCATACAAAATATAAATATTTCTAGTGTTTTTTAGTTGGTTTGTTCATGTTTGTAGTCTAAAACCTTTGCCTTTATCTTGATGAAATAATATTTGTTATTTCTCTAATTGACAATTGCTACTGTTCTTGTTGTCTCAGAAATTCAAATGATCAAATATAGGTAACAAATATAGTATGACGTGTTTATAACAAAATTGATGAAATTTTATGTTTATTATTATTTTTCTAAAATGAGTTCTTCTTTTACCGACAGAATTTGTTGTCGGCAAATATGTATTTACTGACGAAAGTTGTTTTGTCGGTATATAGGTATTTATCGACGAAATATTTTTCATCAGTAAATACATATTTACCGAAGAATTTGAATTTGTCGACGAAATATATGTTGTCGGCAAAAAAGTAAGTTGTTGACGAAAAAATTATCTTTGCCGACAAAAATTCTGTCGGTAAAAACAAGTTTTTTACCGACAACAAATTTGTGCCCTTTTTCGTCGATAAATTTTCGTCGACGATATCTTTACCGGCGAAAATATGTCTTCAAAGACGAAAATTATTTTTATCGACGGAATGTTCACCTATTATCGACATAATAATTTCGTCGGTAAAGACTAAATTTTCTGTAGTGCTTGTTGCAACTCACAAATTCCAGTACATGTGTGCTTATACACATACATATATATTAAATTAGTAATGGCTTTGCAGTCAAGTTATCTATGTTGCTGGATAGAAGCAACATTCGTACATGAGTGTGTAGTGGCGATTTTAGTGATTTCCCAGTTATCCATTTTGTTTTACATTCCTTATAAAGACGAAGAACAATTATTGTTAGCACACTAAAATAACACTACATATGACTGAATTTTTTCGTTAAGCATTCACGAAAATTCGTAGTATGTCACAGTTTGACGTGATGTTGAACTCAAATTTTATGATTGTATTGTGCACCGACATGGAAATCATTTTCATTGTGGGATGATTCTCCTTGCATGACTGCCCAATCAATACATTCAAACTTTTCTTGTAAATTGTCCGATGTAAACTTAGGAGGGTATTGAAAGTAGGTGACCGATTGGATTGATTCCAAAACATCGTTACCAAATTTCATGATCTGACGTAGTGTCCTCACGCTTGTTCAAATATGTAGGATGTTCTGGTTCAACGTCATTTACCAAGGATGAAATCTCTTGTTCATTTTTATTATCGAATTTAATACTTTCAGTTATTTTAATAAAAAATAGTCTTTATATTTGATAATATTATTGGTATAGTAAAACTCTAATGGCATGTTCGTTTGCAGGAATGACCACGGATTTGGGCTTACGGATTCCGTAAGCCCATGTTCGTTTGATGGAATTGGCCATTCCTTACTTGTGGATTCCGTGCGATCCGGGCTTAGGGAATCCAGGTAAAAAACACGGATTTCCTAAGCCCACACGGGTCGGAATCCGGAATCAGCTGCCAAATGACCGAATTGCCCTCGCCTTTTTTGAGAAATTACGAGCGTGCCATCGACAGAACAGGACAATTCACCTCGACAGAACAGAAATTACTGCAAGAGTGCTCCTGGGTCTCAGCTAATTCACCTCGACGAAGATGTTGGTGGCCAAACAGAACAAGAAGAAGAAGTCGCGCGGTCGCGCACACAAGAGATTGCAGTACAACCGTCACTTCGTCACCGCCGGTGAGTTCTTCTCATCCTCGATTTTATTTTTTACGTTTGATGAGAGTCACGTAGGCACTAGATCATCAAAGTAAGGTATTAAAGAACTAATTTGGTATTTATACAATTCAGATCCACACAGCAGATTGGTCAAATCCAATCCTGCTTTAGTTTCATCAATTTTCTTTTGCATGAAGTGAAGTTTCATTGTTCTTTAATCTGATGAATGCTTCTCTATTTATTTTGTTATTGTAGTTGTTGGCTTTGGCAAGAAGATATGTCCCAACTCTTCAGAGAAGTAAGCTGCGGTGATGAATTAAAGCCACCATAGCCTTTTTTCATTAACTTTTTCGGGTTGTATGGATGAATTCAAGGATGTACCTTGTTGCCAGAGCTGAATGAAGTTGTGTTCTTGATGATTTGTGTTTGTTTAGTTGTTTAGTTGCATTGATCTGTTTATTGTTTGATATAGTGATTTCTATTACAACATCTTGATAGTTTCTTGGATTTGTCTGTTTGATCTGTTTGATCTGTTGCATCTGTTGCTGTTTGATCTGTTGCATCTCGTCAGATAGGTAGTAAAGTACAGGTTTATTCCTCTAGTTTACTAGTCTGGATAGAGGTATGTACCCTTTGCCTTTGATGGTCGTGGATTGTTAGTGATCTTAGTAGTATAAGCCGAGTTCCGTATGAAAAAATCATAGTTGTAGTATTATGTATCATCAACATGCAACTTTGGTATGATAACTTCTGTTTTTTCTTTCTTTTAATAATGTATCAAGGTAAATGAGTTTTTGCCATCCCGGTTCTTGTTTTGGAGCTCTGATGATCATTCTCCGCGTTCGAAGTCTTAACTGCTAAATCATGAATGTATATATGGCATATTTAGCAAAGTGAGCATCTGAATCCTCTAGTTTGAAAGGTTTTAGGTCAGACATAATGAAAATCGCTCCATGAAGTGGTTTCTACTCTTCTGGTGCCGTCTATGTGTTCATCCACCTGGATTATCCCATTTTAGACAGGTTTGACAAATGAATTGCCTTTTACTTCATGCACCTTTTTTAAAAATAAAAATGAGGGCTCAGTCGGAATGAAAATTTTAAATTGGTCCACTCACATTTGATCAACTCCGGATCTATTAGCTAAGCTGCTTGCATCTCCTACAGTTTTGAAGAAAGCTGGTAAATCATCACTCTCCATTATTATCACTTGACCATTCTATCAGATTCTAGACAAATCAAATGAATGCAGAATGTCTTTCACAACTGAGGTGGGTTTCCAATATTTTTTAAAATATATATTCTGTCAGGTTAATGAATGCACAAATCTTGTCTGAAAACCTCTGTACTCCATTATTCTCAGCTTTAGTAAGTCTGGAGTGACCAAAAAAAAAAAAGTTGTGCTGGTAGACATATGCAGGAGGCTACATAGGGTCCTTAACTCATTATACCTAGTATGTTCTGCAAAACAATCTCTTCAACAAGGGAATTGAACCAGTTGGAGGATGGGCTAAAGCATTTGGTTTGGAATTCTCTGAGAATTGATCTGTGTGCAGAGATGTAGTTTATCATAGTTTCATCGGATCGACATGTATGTATAATTTTGATTAAGGACAAACCCACGTTTTGTATAATGTATGTGGTGACTAACAACATTTTGTATTATGTATGTAAGATGTATTATGTATGTGGTCATGTTTACATTCTTTATTTTTTTTAAATATAATTAATAAATTGGTCTTTTTAAAAAAATTAAATAAATAAAAAATTTCGTTTTTTATTTTTTATTTTTTAAAAAAACGTTTTTAATATTTTTAAGTTTTATAATTAATTAATACAAATTATTTTTATTATATACTATACATATATAAAGAGGGGCAAATATGTCATTTTACCACATTTCATTCCTTTTCCGTACACAATTCCACCAAAGAAACAACAGAATTCCTTATTCCGTTCTATTCAATTCCACCAAAAAAACAACTTCATATTCTTAACTCCTATTCCTTATTCCCAATTCCTATTCCGTATTCCGAATTCCGTCAAACAAACGCACCGTAAGTGCGATCATTATTAAAAGATGAATATATTTACTACTATTTGTAACATTTTTTTAAACGCGATTCAAATTTTAAGGTTAGATTCAATACAGTAATTAACATTACATAATAATTATTAATATTTGTTTTTATTAACTTATGTACTTTTTAATTATGTTACGGAAAATTATAATTAATCATGATGTTTTATACTATTCTTGGCATAATGAAAATATAAATGTAATTACTATTAAAAATAATATTTTTACTAGTTTTTTTTAACACTTTCTAAATGCAATTTATTTTTATTGTTTGTAATATAATAAATTTATAATATATTACCTTACCTAATTTGAAGCTGAATCGATTCATAATCTTACCTTACCTAAAAAGTGTTAAAAATAAGGTTCACCCGTGTACTTTATTATTTTCTCTCTCAAATGCCATATACTTTTCAAACTGATTCAACCATTTCATACATTTTGTAATAAAAATTCTATCATTAATATGAATATTTTGAGTCTCTAAAGATCAATAATTTGTCTAGTAATGCATGAAATATTAAAAACTAAAACAACTAAATATTATTGCAGATTCGTTACAAACCTGAACAGTATTAAAAAATAACATTAGAAATGTTTTGAGAAATGATATGAGAACAACATTAAAAACAGGTAAGTATGGTATAAATGATATTGGAAACAACTATATTTTTATTAAATAAAATATAAATAGATAAGAACTACTATAAGAAAATGTAGAATTTTTCACCAAAATATACCAAATTTCTAAACCAAATACCAAAATGTCATAATTTTGTCAACCTAGACAAATCTATATCAACCCGCGACTGGGAGCCGCAGGTGGAACTGTCGTTATCAGCTACCTTTTCACCCGCGACTGAGAGTTGCAGGTGGAAAGGTAGCCGACAGTAACCCGTTAAAATAGACGTAACCCATGACTGGGAGTCGCATGTGACTTTTTTTTTTGCCAAAAGTCGCGGGTGACTTTACTTCTTCATTTTCCTACAATTCCAGTCTCTAGTCTAGTCTAGTGTCTACGTTCATCTTCTTCTTTCTCATTCTCAGCTCACCAACCACCACGTACCCAAAACAAATAAAAAACTCATCTTCATGAATTACAGATTCTCTCTCTACCCTATGTCAGTATGCCTATCTATTATTATTATTCCCACAATTGTTATTGAATTAAGGAGAAGAGGAGCACAACAACTTGAGTAGAGATTCGAGGATCAACTGAAGTATACACGGTCAGATCCAGATTTTATTAAAGAGATAGGCTAGGTTATATTGAGATGACTTAAGAGTATACCTGTCGCATTCACTCACAAGTTCGAACTTTTGAGACAGTTGGTTAAGGCATACGTCTTTAATCTCACATGGTATCAGAGCGCGTAGATTCAAATCCTAGCGACGTTGAAAATATTGATACACTCCCATTAAAGGCCAATGTCAGACACAAAGCTCATGGGTAAACCAAGGTTCATAAACATCAGTTTAAAGAAGGATGTTAAGATGGTATAAGAGTATACTGATCGCATTCACTCACAAGTTCGGACTTTTGAGACAATTGGTTAAGGCGACTCCCAGTCGCGGGTGGAAAGGTAGCTGATAACGGTAGTTCCATCCGCGAATGAGAGTCGCGGGTTGGTATAGATTTGTCTAGGTTGACAAAATTAGGACATTTTGGTATTTGGTTTAGAAATTTGGTATATTTTGATAATAAAAAAACAAAAATGTACGGTTTGCTTTTTTTTTAATAGTTGGTATGAACCGCTTAATATTTTTATGCAATTTACCACTAATTCGAAACTAGTACGATACATAAAAGGTAAGGTTCAATTTGTGAGAACGAGTTTTTTATGTCCATTATCTTGTAGATGTTTGCATTCACTTTCTATTTTTACTTGAAAAAAAAACTATTTGTAAAACGTAAAATTTAAGATACCTAATTCATTGCCAAAATAAATAGACTTACACAAACTTATCTACTTACTTGATAAGTGCATTTATATATTTTACCTCCACCAACATATATGCACTCATACTACAATTACGGTGTATTGTGGTGTTAATTTCAGTACAATAAAAATGTGAATGCATATCTCCCCTCCCCTCCTTTTCATTGTATATTTATTTATTTATTTCTCCATTCTTTCACTTTTCATTTTATTATACAAGACATATTTCTGCACGAACACCAATAATGATATATAGTTTAAAGCATGATGACATCATTTATATGTGATAAATCAGTTTGAATTTAGTAAAGTAAAGAGTATGAACCAATTTGATTACTTAAAATACACACCAATTTGATTACTTAAAACCAAAAAGCACTTGTTTTTATTACCCATCCATTGCGACGTCCAACAATCTTTATGAATGTTTCCTACTTCTTAAACTATCCATGTACAAGAAAAATGATCATGTTTGCAAATTTAACTACTGTAAAGTTTTTTATCGAAGACTTTCCTCCTGATCACCAATACGACTTCTACTTGATGATGGAGACTGCAAAGATTAAAAACAATGAATGTTAGTAGAGCCTAAAGGAAGGAAGAGAGCTTATTGGAGTAAAAGCACTAACCAGTCCTAGTGCCTCAGTCAGACTAGGAGGGTTCTCTTCTCCACAGAGGCCAATGAGCATATTCAGTAAGAACTCACGCTGATCGGGTTTTAATTGCTTCTTCAGACCTAAGGATACCATTTCCATCTCCGGCTGCATTCATCATATAACAGAACATCGAACATCAGGTGGTTCAATCAGGGGAGAAAACAAGTAGAATAGCTCTTGGCTTGAAGCTTAGCAAAATAGAGGAAATAAACTACATAATTAGTTAAGAGGGTTCCGAAGGTCAATAGAATAATGTAGGGACTATATATGAAATGATTATTTAAAAACAAATACAAAATTTAATCAGATGAAATTAGCAGGATAATGGAGAAAAAGAATATCAGAGTAGGGTCACAACACATACAGAGTGATCTTCAGGAGGAAATATACGGTGAAGAATGCAGATCTTTGATAATTCCTCCAATGATCCAGAGTGTTCCCCTTGCATTTCCAAAGCCTGAAATCAAAGCACATGCATGCAGAATGTAAACTGTGTTTCCTTTTTTAAAAAAACTGAAAAGATAAAGGTGGTGTGCTTTGATATCCAAAGTATTGGATTCAATACACCATTAGCAATTCAGATATTTGCATGGGAAAAAAAATGTTCACATTACCCAGGCCTGTAGAAAGCTTGACCGTGTCCGTGCAGCTACGGCTGCAGAGACAATTCTCGCAGCACGAAGGTTTTCAAGTCCAATGTTCTCAGCAAGGCCAGCAATGAATGTTCGAGGATCATCCCCATCTATCTCAACAGCAATCGTGCGACCTACAGCACTGAAATTCCTTCTCCAGTGTTACTAATATTTGAGGAATGAGAATCCAGAATATATATATATATAATTGTGCGACCTACAACATTGAAATTCCTTCTCCAATGTTACTAATATCTCAGGAATATGAATCCAGAATATATATATATAGCCACAGATAAGCTGATGATTTTGAATGTGTATGACAAAAAAGTAAGAGCATCTGTACCTAAGCTCGGATTGTGTGCAAAGATTCAGAACGAAGTCAACAGATGTTCGGAAGAAGGAATCCCGAGTATTTGTTGTTCCAAAGGAGATGCGTATTCCCGATATTCTGCATATCCGACGTAGCTGCTCATCCATACAGGTAAAGAACATTCCGGAGCATCACCGAAGGAGCACCTAACAAAACACTAGTAAATGCAGAATACTTGTAGTAGCCTAATGATGAACTGAAAAGAAAGGTATGCTTCTACTCCCTTCACAGACTCTTAATTAAATCAGACTTAAATTCTACAAGACGGGGAATGGAATGCTGATAGCAACACTTAAAACGGAAATAGGAATACTAACTTGGATTATGTCAGATGGCACAATGTCCTTCCCATGCAGTCTGTTGTCCACAATGGCTGTAAATCAGAACAGTAAGTTGCAATGTGACAGATTAGGCATGAATTTGCAACGATATATGTTAGGAAATGGCATTCTCTTCTATGTTACCAAACATAATTAATTTAATGACCACCGTACTTCAAACTATTCAGGAGGGGCGAAAATGGAAAGATCTTTCAAGAGCCGTATCAAGAGATATTTAATGGAAAAACCAGCATTAGTACAAGTAAAGAAAATACTTAATTTTTTGGTCTGAAAATGCTTTGGAAAATGTAGAATATTGCTTTCATCATCAGGAAAGGTACCCTCAACCAACAACTTTAGCTGGTAATTGCTAAATTTTCTACAAAGTTCTCTAATTTCTGTCGAACTGAACATTATAATTGGCAGCAACAACTGATAAACTTCATGAAACTAAACTAGTAAGATTTCTCTCAGTAATGCTCAACATAATCATCCCAAACAGATTTCACAATTAGCATTGAAAACCTATATATCCCCAAGTGGTTGCAGCATTGCAAATATAGAAAGATACATAAATCTGTTAATTGGAAAACATTAAACGAGTACCTCTAACCAATCTGTTAGCCTCTCTCTGGTACTCCTCCTTATCAACCTCTAAATTGGGACCAGGTATTGAGGTTGGCCACCACTGGGGCAACGCAGTTTGAAATCGCTCTCCAAAACTCCGCTTCCTTTTCTCTGCAACCACCCTTTCCAATCTCCCTCTTCCAGGAGATAACGGACTTTCCAAAGACCTAAACTTCTCCGTTTCACTGTTTGTCCCAATAACAACTTCTCTGCCTCCCAGACTCCTATCTCTCCTGACAACTACTTCACTCCTCCTGCCCTTAAACTGTGAGCTAAAGCCTGACCCTAACCTAACCAAAACCTTGAAAACAATCACGGATACAAAACTCAGAACTACCAAAGCTCCCACAAACTCCCCTGTGGACCTGCGGCAGGACACAATCATTTTCCCAGTTTCATTGAAAGTGACTAGGGTTTTCAAGTCCTCATAAGCATCAATACCCCTATAGACAAATCGATCTACTCTAGTTCTAACTTGAGACGACAGGTTATCAAAATCAATTGTTAGCTTGACACTTTCATCATCAAATTGATCAACTCTGATAGGTTTAGCTTCATAGCTGCTACCACCAGTATAAGAATCGTGTCCAAGTCTTCTCGACCTGCCGCAGGATTCTTTACAACATGAAACACCATCCAAGAACACGGCAATAGATAGCCACAGATTAAAAATACAAATTTCCTGCCCGGTGCATACCTGCGAGGACGACGCCGAAACGAAGAGCAGGAGATGGAGCTGAAGAGGTGAGATCGTGAAGGGTGATGGTTACGCGGATTCCAATACCATAAGAGGGTATTCCTGCTCTGGGTCGTGAAGTGAGACTGTAGGGCGTGTGGACGAGGAAGACAGAGCGAACAGGGGATTACTGGATGAAGAGATTTCATCTGGGTTTGTGAATTTGAAATTCAATTAGAAAAACGTTGGAGCAGTAAAGAGCTGCGGAGCTTGATACTGAAAGTATGGCTGAGGGAAAGAATCAGAAGATTGATTTCTCAGTAAAATCCTATGATGCTGAAAATGCATTGTCAATGAGTCCAAAGTTATAGTTTCTTGTTTTGTTTTGTCTGAAATCTGAAATTTTTGTTTTGAGCCTTGCTGAAGATGCATTGCTATCATAGTTATCATAACCGGACCGCCGGTCTGACCGAGAACCGGACTCCGGTTCGGTTTGGATCAATTAAAGGATAGAAATGCATGATTGAACCGGTGTGAATCGGCCGGTTTCCAATTCGTTTTTTTTTGTTTTTTTTTTAAACCGACCGACCAATCAGTTTTCTTCGGTTTAAACCGATTTTTTAAAGGCGATGCCTTTTTTAAACCATCCTGTATCAGGTGATGCCTTTTCTAAAGGTCAACAAATTTGTCAGATAATCTCTACTTTCCAAAGGCGACGCTTGCCTTATTCTCACCTTCCACGTGTCTTTCATGCACGGTTCGCCTCTAACCATGCCATGATTACTTTTTGAAATTCCAATTTTTGGATGGAATCTTCTAGAAGCTTCCAGAACCGAGACTCTTCCATTTTAGGGGCAAACTTGTCATTTAGAACACCTAGGGTTAGTCTAGGCGACCCTTCGATTGACCTATGGGGAGTTTTATAATTACCTCCCCAACCCTTTTTTTTTTTGATAAAAAACATACGATATTCATTCAAACTTCCGATACGTTTCCAATAGTTTCATTACAATCACTGCTTAAAAGTAAAACTAGTGGGAGTGGGGGTTGTAACACCCAATTTTGTAGTCGCACTCCCAATCTCGCCTGTTTGGCAATCCAATTAGCGCACTCGTTCGCTATACGTCTAATTGTCGACCAATGTGTTTCCCCGATCATGTTTGCTCCTGTCCGTATCTTTGAGCAGATTGCCTCATGTCTCCATTCGTGTGTTTTTCCTTGTATCATATTCATTATCTTCACGGAGTCGGATTCCATGATTATGTTCGTCCACCCTTTCTCCTTCGCAAGCGTCACACCCATAAGGACCGCCTCTGCTTCAAGTGCGTCGATGTTCCATCCTGTCATTTGTCTATTCGCCCCACTGATCACGTTTCCGTCTTCTCCTCTTGCTATAATCCCGATTCCGCCCCTTCTCGTATTTCCGCACCATAAGGCATCGCAATTAATCTTCACCCAACCCATTTCTGGTTTTGTCCATTGCTGGTTTGCTTCCGGTCTGGGTACCATTTGTGTCGCAGTTCTTGTTTGGATGTCCTCTGTTGCTTCGGTTCTGCTATCATCGATGACTTCTCCTGGCTTCGGTTGGACGTGCTCAAAAACTGCCTTGCACCTGGCCTGCCACACTTTCCAACATGGTGTCAAACACAAGCTCCACTTCGCCTCCTGCTGCATGATGATCCCCCCTGATTTGTGTGTTGTTCTGTCAGCCACACCAGCATCGATTTCCCTCTGTGCTGCTCCTCTGTGATTCCTAGACATGCGGTCCATACTTCCTTCGTCCATTCACACCCAAACATCACATGTTCCACATCTTCTAACTGTCCACACATCTGACAGTTTGGACTAACATCTATTCCCCTCCTCACTAGATTTGTCATAACAGGTAAAGCATTCACAAGTAATTTCCAGATGAAACTCTTTACCTTTGGCTTTGTTTTCGACTTCCAGACTGCTGTCCAGATTGTGTTCGACCTGCACCCGTGAGTGTTGATGTTGGCCATCCTCCCTTCCGCTGCCTCTCTGAGCCTGTGATATGCCGTTCGGACCGAGACCCTACCGTGTTCTGCGTATGGCCACAGAAAATGATCCTGGCTCACTGGTGTTGGGATTGGAATGTTCATAATTTGGTCTACATCTGCAGGTGTTGCCAAGTGTCGCAGCATTTCTTCCTTCCATCTTCCTTCCGTGCTGTCAATGAGTTCATGCACTCGCAGATCACCACTCTGTTCCCATTCCTCAGTCATTTCAACCGTGAAACCAATTTGGTTGTACAACCAGGGATCACACGCAGCCCGTATCTGTGTACCATCACCCACCGTCCAAATTCCTTCCTTGAACAACACATCTCTTCCTTTTAGAAGACTCGCCCACGCACATGACGAGCGACCACCTTTGCTCGCTGATTTGAACTCCCCGTTCGGGTAGTACAATCCCTTCATTACTCGTACCCATAGTGCATTCGGTTCCTTGTTTGCTCTATCCGCCATTTTTGTCAATAATGCCACGTTAAAAGTTTCCAATTCTTTGAACCCCAATCCTCCTTCTTCTTTGGTCTTTGTTAAAACCTCCCACCTTTTCCAATGCATCTTTCGGGCCTCATTTCCGCCTCCCCACCAAAAACGCGCTATCATGGCATTTACCTCCATGCACCACGTTTTTGGCAATTTGAATATACTCATGACATATGTTGGGATTGCCGTTATTACCGCCTTTATTAATACCTCTTTCCCAGCCTGATTTAGGGTCTTGGATCTCCACCCTTGTAACTTATCCCGGGTTCTTGACTTTAGAAACCCCAACGCCTCCCTTTTGGATCTTCCCCACACTGTGGGTAAACCCAGATACTTTCCGGGATCATTCGTGCTAGATATGCATAATGTTTCCTCAATGTCCTTTGTGACCCCACCATCCGCTCCTTTGTTAAAAGTTATGCTCGACTTTGCCTCATTTATTCGTTGCCCTGAGCTTCTGCAATACCTTGTTATGATCTCCTTTAGGTGTTTAGCGTTTTCAAATGTTCCCTGAATGAAGAAAAGGGAGTCATCTGCGAAGAACAAGTGATGAAGTTCAGGGCATCCCCATTTGAGTCTAACACCTTGTAAACGTTTAGGTGTTTAGCGTTTTCAAATGTTCCCTGAATGAAGAAAAGGGAGTCATCTGCGAAGAACAAGTGATGAAGTTCAGGGCATCCCCATTTGAGTCTAACACCTTGTAAACGTTTCTCATTCACTTCCCATTCCACCTGTCTAGACAACACATCCGCCATTAGTATAAACAGGTAGGGGGACAACGGATCCTCTTGTCTTAGCCCACGTGTTGGTATGATCTGGTTTGTTCGTTCTCCATTTACCAACACTTGGTACACCGGGGTCGTTATACATGCACGCATCCACTCAATCCACTTCGGTCCAAATCCCCGTCGTTCCAGGCTAGTCAATAGGAACTCCCACTCCACCCTATCGTACGCCTTCTGCATGTCCAGTTTGAGCGCACATTCCGTCCCCTTCATGTTCTTTCCAGCTCTCAAGTGATGGAAAACCTCATGCGCCACCATGATGTTATCCTGTATTAGCCGACCTGCTACAAATGCACTTTGAAAGGGAGTGATCATATCTGTAAGGTGTACCTTTAGTCTATTCACTAGCACCTTAGATACAGCCTTATAAATGAAGTTACATAAGCTTATAGGTCTATAATCAGCTGCACGCGTGGGATGTGGTATTTTAGGAATAAGTGCTATATCAGTTTGGGTTAGGGAGGGAGGGAAAATACCTGTATCGAGGAAGGCTTTGACCGCATTGAACACATCTGATCCCACGACTTCCCAATTCCTTTGATAGAACAAACCCGGAAAACCGTCTGGACCTGGTGCTTTTGTACCCCCCCCAATTGGTATACAGCTTTTTTCACCTCATCCTGTGTGACCCCCCTTGTGAGACCAATGTTCATCTCCTCAGTCACTTGTATCGGTATGCATGCCCACATCGCCTCCTCCTCACAAGGCTGGTCGGTTTGGAATACTTGGTCAAAATGCCCCCATATCTCATTTTTTATGTCATCCTCTTAAGTTATCCACTTGCCCACTCCATTTTGTAACCTGGATATTTGATTTCTCCTCCTCCTAGTTGTTGTTGTCAGGTGGAAAAAAGTGGTGTTGCGGTCCCCGTTTTTTAGCCATTGAATCCTGGACCTCTGTTTCCAGTATAGCTCTTATCTTTTCCACAACTCCTTTATGTATCCCCGTATATGTATTTCTTCGCGCATTGTGTCCACTGTTGGCTTAGCATAGCCTATAATCCTCAATCTCTCCTTTGCCTTCCTCATCTCATTCATATTATTTCCAAACCTTTCCTTGCTCCAAACCATCAATCTCCTCCGACATCCCCCCAATTTTGGCCACAACCTCCTCCCCCTATCACGATCATTGTTCTCCCCCCATGCCTTTCGTATTACTTCCTTACACTCGGGATTTTCAAGCCACATTTCCTCAAATCTGAAACCCCTTTTTCTCAACCTCTTTCCCCTCTCCGTGGTTAATATTAGTGGTGTGTGATCTGATCCCACATCAATCTCGTTCAGGCATTGTGCGTTTGGGAATAGAGTCGCCCACCTCTCGTTTACAAGCACTCTATCGATTCTCTCACATACTCTTTCCTCCCCCCCTTCTGTTGTTACACCAAGTATATCTTTGCCCTTTCTCCCCCAAATCTTTCATCTCAACATCATTGATGAACTCTCTGAATTCCTCCATTTGTTTTTGTGCTTTTCTCTTCCCACCTTCTTTTTCATGATAGTGGGTTATTGCATTAAAGTACCCTAGACATGTCCAAGGGTTGGTACGCTCCCTTCCTACACATCGAAGATCATCCCAGTCTTGTTTTCTTTTGTGTTCATCCGTATCCGCATGAACCCAAGTAATATACATAGGTATTGTTTGATTTTTCAACAACACCCATGTATCAACCATGTGTTGCGTCGATCTCAGCACCCTTACGTCCGTGTCCTCTCCCCACCATATTGCAATCCCACCCGCTATACCCCTCGGCTCCTCATAGTGTGCATAGTCCATTCCGACTTGATTTCTTATACGCTCACAGAAGGTCTTCCCGTTTTTTGTTTCCAATAAACAGATTATCTCCGGGTTGAACCTTCTATTGAGGTCTTTTAAGTGTCGAATTGTCAGGGAAGACCCCAGACCCTGACAATTTCAAATGATTGTGCTCATTGATCCCGTGTGGCTGTTTGGGGACAGCCACCACAACCCGCAACTTCGTCACCACCTTCGTTACTCACGCCCACTGCACCTGTTTCCCCTTCCTTCCACTTTCGTATCATTATTCTCTTCTTTTTCCCCCTCTGTGTCTTTGTTTTGCTCTGTCGCGTTCTTTTCCTTGACCCAACGCCTTCACTTATCACTTTTACTTCTCTTCCAAATTTTCACAACTTTCTCTCTCTAAAACCTCTGACTTCTCTCTAGAATTCCGGCCAAGCTCCGATCACGTTCATCATTGCTCGGTGTTTTCCTTTAGCTCTCAACGCCCATCATCTTCAAGCCATTCGCTCATATAGGAAAATGGTATCTGACTCCGACGTTGTTAATCATATCTTTCTCCCTAAACCTTTTCTCGATCTTAAACCCAATATGCTTTCGTTAACCATTTTTGAAAAAGTGGTAGCTGAGGCAGGGATGAGCGACGCTCAGGCCCCCAGGTTTCGCATCCATGGTGATGTGGATCTTGAAAATCCTCACCCCGTGTGTCAACCCAAAGAGGGCGAGGATATCATATTCCCGCTTCAAATTGATGTGGGGCTAAGGTTTGCTTATTGCCCACCACTAGTCGAGTTGTGTCGCCATTATGGAATTTCTCCAGCCCAACTTTCACCAAATGCCCTCCGTACTTGGGTGGGTTCCAGAGTCTTGTGCTTCTGTCGTGGATGGGCATGTTCTTTAAACATCTTTCACTATTTTTATCGCCTGGATGCGAATCGCCTCGGAGTGCGCCTCTTTACCACCCAAGTGTTGGAATTTCGCTCATCCCTTGGTCACGGGTTTCCGAACAAGGAACTCAAATAGGAAGAGCGCATACTTATTTTTTCAAGGAGGCGTCCCCTGGTGTCTGGGATCATCGAAGGCGAGCAAGGATCCCTGCCTCTGTGTCGAGGAACTATCCTCGACTAACATGAATGCCTTAGCGGCTATATATATGGACCATAAGGCGGGGCGCGCTCAGATAATCTCCAAAGAGACCAGTTAGTCTAATTTAGAGCAAGTTGGTGTATCCCTTGTAGAGCATCGCCTTCTGCCTTTAACACTGATAAATGACTTATTATCTACTTTTTGCAGAAATGGATTTTTCCCTAATTTCTCACGTCTTATACGCTCCACAGAAAAAGGCGCCAAAGGAAAAGGAGAAGAAAAGTGATACTCCTGAGGGTTTGAGGAAACGCAAAAGCCACCACTCCTCAAAGGGGAAGAAGAAGGCGAAGCCTATGGAGGACTCGCTTGATCCCCTCAAGGTCTCGACCGAACTGTTCAGCGACGCCACGAATGAGGCCATCGTTGATTTCAAAGGCGCGGTTCCTAAATCCTACTGGACTACTAACAACATTGTTAGTAATAGAAATAATGTTATGTTCACTAAAACTTGGGGTACCCCTGTCTTGGCCTATGGAGGCATCATGTGGACCTATACCAAATATCACAATGGCATCCTAAAAAAGGGGACATTTGACCCTTCCTTTGATCCGACAAGGGCGAAACCTGTGGAAACATCGAGATCCAAGGCGTAGACTCCTGCCCGGACTCCTGCTACCGGGTCCAAGGCAACACAGTCTCGAGAGGTGATCTTGCTGGATGATCACCCATAACAAACTGAGGCCCGTACTTCTCCGCCACGAGTAGCGCATACCTCTCCACAAGTAGTGGCGTATACCTCTCCACAGGTAGTGGCGCACACCAGAGATGACCGACTTCCTCCTTATAAGGGTCCGTACTTCGACCTGAAGCGAGACGTATTGGAGACTGGAGGCGACGGTATCCCTTAACAGCCTTGGGATCCTTGCTCCAAGTTAAGGAAGTTTCCACTCATGGAGGGGAACTCTAGTCGGGACTCCAATTTGGGTATCCACTTGCTAACTGGCGCATGCCCCCCATCTGACCAGGTGCCTCTAAACTTGGAGGGTGACGCTCTGGAGGGTTTGGTCAGGCAATCACTCTCTATGATAATGAGCCAGGTATGCACCTTTACATTTCTTTTATTAAAAAAATTTCTAACACTTTGTTCATCCAGGTCATTCCTGATCAACTGTCTATGGCTGCCGCCATCATCGGGTTAGCTGAGGAGAGGGATCCAAACATTTCAAAACTCCAACAGGTGCAAACCACCGAATATGAGTTGAAGCGCACTCGTCGGTGCCTCAACATCGCAGAAGTTGCTAAAAAAAGTTGGAGATCGAGGTATCCTAAAAGGAGCAGCTCGCCACCAACCTAAGGGGTGCGCAGAAGAGAGAAACCAACCTCACAATGACTGTGGAGAAACTTCAAAGGGAATTGGCCCAGCTCCAAGGAGAGACGTAAACTTCTAAACATGTTGTTGTTGTTGAGGCGAAGAAGGAGGCAGTGCAAGCAATGAAGAAGACAGCGCTCCTTATAACTAAGCTTCCCAAGAGGTTGGAAGAAAGCGCCATGGAGGCCATAGAGACCTTTCGTACTAGCGATGTGTTCGGACTTGCTACTGCAGAATGGAATCACAAGGTGCTGATCTCCATATTCAAGAAGGCATCCAAGGATATTCAAAAGGTCGACGCTAACTTCCCTTTGGATAAACTAGATTTCTTGAAGAGTTACCTCGCTCTGAAGGATCGAGAAGTTGAGGAGGCAAAGAAAGCTGAGGAGAAGGGGTCAGAGGATGAGAGCTCTTCCTCTGAGGGATCCGCCACCTCTCAGGAACGCCCAAAGACTCTTTTGCTCAAGTGCCCCCTCCTTAAACATCATCCACAGTAAACACTCCTTCAATTGATCCACCATCGCTGCCTTCTCCTCCCCAAGATCCACCATGTTGTTCTAATCATACCGCTTTATCATAATCATAAACGAAACGAGTCGCCATAGTCTACTACTTTGTTTTATGACATTTAGATGAACGCCTCGCATAAACATGTTAGATGCACCCTTTAGTTAAACTTTAAGCAAACTTTAAATGGGTTGATTTCTTTCACGATTAATCAAACTTAAGCATTTACCAATAAGTATTGATCTGCAACGCCTTCGACATCAATCCTTAGCAAGATTAAAATACATATGCACGTACCACCTTTCAAGCATAAATTGTTTTCAAATGCTCTGCATTGAAAGTGTTCTTCAATACCTTCCCTTCTTGATCTTCTAGTACATACGCATTTGGATGGGGAATGGCGATGACCTTGTAAGGTCTTTCCCATGTCAGAGACAATTTATTCATTCTATCTTGATGTGAAAATTCATATATTCTCCATACCCTCTCCCCTAAGAAAAATTGGTGACAAGATACTCGCCTATTGTAGTATCTTGTCATGGTGGGGCGCATCCGACCTTGGGTTTTTTCATAAGCCCATCTCTTTTTATCAACCATATCCAATTCGAGACGCCTTAATATCATCATTGTTCAGGGCGTTGAAATGCTTCGCCCTATGGGACTCCATCGCTATCTCCGTCAGGGCCACAACCTCAGAACCATACACAAGTCCAAAAGGTGTTTCCCCCGTCGCCTTTTTTGGAGTTATTCGCAACACCCATAACAAATTTTCCAATTTTTCTGTCCACTTTCCTCCCAAGGCGTCAAATCTCTTTTTTAAACATTCAACACTGTCTTATTTGCTGCTTTGACTTTCCCATTAGCCTGCACATGTTTAACTGAAGCATGTCGATGTTCAATTTTTAACTCCTCGCAAAACTATTTCAATTCCTTTCGAACGAACCATTGTCACTGATTAGAACGCTTGGGATTCCATATCTGGAAACGATCCTCGACTTAAGAAATTTAATGACTTGAAATTTTGTAGTAGATACCAACGACTTTTCTTCAATTCATTTTGAGAAATAATTGATCGTCACTATAATGTAAGTGCGCTGCTTGGACCTTGGTAAGGAACCTACCAAGTCGATCCCCCATTGGGAAAACGGCCACGCAGCACCTATAATGGTAAGCTTAGCTGGGGGACACACTATCTTCGGGCTATACTTCTCGCATGATTCACTTTTCATGACCAAAGTCGTCACCTCTTGATTCATTGTAGGACAATAATACCTTTGATTCAGAACCTTTATCACAATTGACCTAGCTCTTTCATGACATGTCGCATATCCTTCATGTACTTCCCTCAAAATGGTAGTCGTCTCTGGATGAGCGACGCACCTGAGGTAAGGCGTAGAAAATCCCCACTTATAAAATGTTCCATCGATTATTCTAAAACTTGGTGGAGCTAGGCAAACGATCTTCTTGGCTTCGACATCATCCTGAGGGAGCTCTCCAGACTCTAAATAAGTCCGTATAAGTGTCACCCAATTTACCGCCATGTTAATGTTGGCACATTGATTCATCTCCCCAAGAATGATTTCTATGAAATGCACATGTATGGGTGTTGCCTGCTAGGCATATTTGCTTAAGGCATCTGCTTCCTAATTTGTTTCTCGTGGGATAGCCTCTATCTGAAAACTTTTGAATCCTTCTACCAATGTCTTAGCATCTTTCCAATATAACTTCATTTTTTCACCTTTCGCTGCATACTCGCCTTTAATTTGGTTTACCACCAGTTGCGAATCATAATACACGTGAAGAGAAGCAACACCTAAACCCTTAGCCAATCGTAAACCAGTGACAAGAGCTTCATACTCTGCCTCATTATTGGTCGCCTTAAAGGTGAGCACCAGAGTATCGTAACGGGGCGCCACCATCAGGTGGGGTCAGTATTAATCCTGCTCTCGAACCTTCGAATGATGACGAACCATTTGTATGAAGCATCACTTAATTTGATGGCCCATTTGACCATTCTCGCTGAGGCGTCTGGTTTTTGCAAGAAGTGCTTTAGCGGTTGGTTTGTTAAGACGGTAATTTCATGTTCATGAAAATAGGGACGTAGCTTCCTAGCCGATATTACCAACGCATAAAGATACTTCTCAGCCTCTAGGTAATTTATTTCAGCTTTGGCGAGGACTTTCGATACATAATACACTGGCACTTGGCCCTTGCCTATTTCTTTGACCAAAACCGAGCTTACAGCAACCAGAGTGATACTTAAATACAAACACAATGTGTCGCCTTTAGAGGATTTTGCTAATCGTGGGAGCATCCTGAGATGCTGCTTCAGGTCCTGAAACGCTTTCTCATACTCAAGCGTCCACTCAAACTTCTTGTTAGCCCTCAGCACCTGGAAAAATGGTAGCAATTTTCCCCCCCGCCTTTGCTAAGAAACAACTTAGTGTCGATAGCCTTCCATTCAAACTCTGCACTTCTTTGTGGCAAGTGGGGCTCTTCATTACTTAAATTGCGTCCAATTTCTCAAGGTTGACTTCTATCCCTCTTTGGCTAACCATATATCCCAGAAAATTGCCTGACTGAACGCCAAAAGCACACTTTGCTGGATTTAGACGCATTTGATAAAGGCGCATCCTCTCGAAGGTTTTCCTCAATTCTTTAACTTGGTCAACACATTTTATCGACTTCACCAACATGTCATCCACATACGCTTATATGGTGACGCCTATCATTCCAGAAAAATTCTTGTTGACCATCCTTTGATAAGTGACGCCCGCATTTATCAGTCCAAACGGCATAACTATGTAGTGATAAATATCACTGTCAGCATAAAAAATTGTATGTTGAGCATCACCATCATCCATTTGTATCTGGTTATAGCAAGAGTAAGCATCCATAAAACTGAGAAGTTCATGACTCGAGATGGTGTCGACCAATTAATCAATCCTTGGTAAAGGATATGAATCTTTTGGGCACACCTTATTTAAATCATGAAAGTCGATACACATCCTCCATTTCCCATTGCTCTTTTTCACAAGTATGGGATTCGCTACCCAGGTTTGGAACATGATTTCTTTTTCAAATTTTGCCTACACCAATTTTCCAACTTCTTGTCTGATAGTTATTTCTTCACCTACGGGTCATCATTTTTTAGCGATTGCTCTGATATTCTGGTTAATGTTGAGTTCATAGAAAATTACCTCATTACTAATCCTTATAAAGTCGCTTGGTTTCCATGCGAACAGTTCTGTAAACTCCGCCAAGAGCATTGACAAAGCTTTAGCCTCATCTTCTTGGAGTGACATTCCAATCTGCACTTGTTTTCTCGGACCATCCACTTCCACATTCTTTAATCCCTCAACCGGTTGAGGGCGACTCTTTTCTTCTCGAGGGTCCTCCTCTATTTGAGTTGCCAAAGCTTATTTCTTTGGAATATGGTGTTGCATTGTCTATACATAACAACTGTGTGTCGCTGGTTGATCTCCCTTCACCACTCCAATACCATGAGGCGTTGGGGATTTAAGCAACTGATGGTATGTGGAATGCACCATTTTATTGGAATTTAGAGTCGAACACCCTAATATGGAATTGTATGATGCAGGAGCGTCGACTAGGATAAAAGTAATCAATGACCTTCATCCTTCTCCTAAGTGCACCAGAAGAGTGACAGCGTATGTGAGGCAAATCCCATCAGGGGAAAATTGACATTTTTTAAGTCTTGTTCTTTCCATCCCATCCTTTTATACGCATCAAGAAACAAACATCCGTCGAACTTCCTGAGTCTACCAATACCCTCTTCACATCGAACCTATCAATACCCACCGTAATTACAAGGGCATCATCATGAGGGGAGGTGACATGTCCCATCTCCTTCTCTAAGAATGAAATGACCACTTCCTCTTCTTCTCTAGGGTGATTTCCCGTCTTGCGAGTTCCTGAAATTTGAGAGGCGTAGACCTCCCTGGCGGCGCCTGTCTCTCCTCTAGAGGCAAAACCACAACTTATTACATTAAGGGCTTCCCTCTTAGATTTGACCGCTTGTCGATTGTTCTTAAGCGGCACCTTCCTTGGACTCCTAATCCTTTCACGTCGCACCACAACATTTTTTGAATGCCTTTGCTGGATTAGCCTTTCGATATCCTTTTTCATGATGTGACAATCATTTGTGTGATGCCCTTTGCAACGATGGTATCAACAGTATTGGTTGGGATTGTTTCGCATGAGCGCATCGCCTTTTCGCTGTGGTGGAGGCGTCACTAAATCCTTCCATTCCATTTCTCCAAGAACAACCGAAATGTCTCTATTCGAAGGTGTGAAATTCTCGAACACTTCTCGTTGTGAGTGGGGCATAAATTGGCAACGCTTGTCATCATGCCTGGATTTCAAAGGATGTTGATCCAACCTTTTTATTTATGGAGCATCCTTTCTAAATACTTATTTGTTTGCCTTCCTTCTTTTGCAATTTCCAAGTCTATATAAGACTTTACACGCATCGCCATTTCCTCCACTGTATTGACGGGGATAATACTCAAACTATCGTACAAGACCGGGTCTCTTGGTCCCAACGTTCTTACAAAAGCGTGGACAGTCTCCCCTTCCGTGATCGCCTGATCAATCCCAGACAGTTCCTTATTAACCGGGTGCAGAAGTCGCCTAAGCTTTCATCACCCTTTTACTTCAAGTGGTCCAGAGTCCCAACACTTTTTAGGAGTTGGCGTCGTCACATATATTGCATAATAAAGTTTTCCCTCGGATCTCCCCATGACTTAACTGACGCCTTAGGAAGACCAAAAAACTAGTGAGACGCGACGCCTACCAAAGTAGTTGGAAAGAGGAGCGCAAAATGATTGTCATCGTTTGTTCGTCCCAATAAGGAGGCTTCGTGCCTCTGAATATGTTCGAGTGAGTCACTTTCTCCTCGATAATAATCAATCTGAAGTGTTTGCACATGAGGCGGTACTGTGCCAGACAAGATCTATTGGGCAAATCAGTGTGACACCCTATCTCGCAGACGTGGCATGGCTCTACTCTTCTGATCCTTCCTCTTCTGGTTGACAAGCTCCTCGGCTTCCTCCCTGATCATTATGCCAGGGGATGAGCCATTGTTGCCCCAGTGCCTATTGTGGCGGCGCTCGCGTGGAGAGAGGCTGGTTGTGGAGCCCTTGGTAAATTCTAGGGCCTGGAGGTGCCTTCTTCTATCCCACAGGCGTTCGCCCATTGAGATGCTTAGGTAGATATTGTTTGCTCTCTTCTATCTAAGATCTCGTCAAGGGTGGCCATAAACGATGGTGCCAAAACAATTTATGGAGTTACCTCCAATCGATGCAACGTCGTTTCCGCAGAGGAGGCAATACAAGAATGTGTTGGACTTGGTGTCTCAGACTCAGGTCTTTGCTCTACAGGGACGGGAGGTGCTTCCTGGGCAGGTTGACTTGGTTGAACAAGCTGGGACGGTATGAATGGATATAGTCCCAGGTTCTGTTGGAGGTTTTGGAGTGAGTCATCTTCATTAACCTCTTGGTTGTTGGTCTTTGCTCGAGTTGTAGGGGAACCATGGTTGATTTCGTTGAATAGGTTTCCACAGACGGTGCCAATGTGTTGGATCACATCAACTGGAGTTTCTTCTCAGATCCCTCCTAGTTGCTCTGTTGACCTACACATAAGGAAAACCTGATGAATTCTCATTGTTTCCCCTCTGATGATAAGATCAGTGGAGGTTCTTTTGGGAAATTGGAATAAATGTGGAACAACATATAGTAAGGGAAGGTGAAATATTAGTCCCCTTTAATAAGCTGTGTTGAGGGATACGTATAACCCTCAATACCTGGACCATGGTAGGGTCAGATCCTACCATTGTAATCCTAGTTGTGACTGAGGCGAGCGAACTATGGTTACTAGAAGTAATAACTGTTTGTAGGACGGCTACCCTAGTGTAGGCTATCTTTATAGTTAGTTTAATCATAGTCCGACTAAAAGTGGTCTAGCTAAACCATAGGAGTCTAGGTGTTTAGAATATGGTAGTCAATAGGTGTTCTAGCATGCACTTAATTCTAATACTTTTATATTTGGTGCATCCTTCTGAAGCGGCGCCCTTACCGAGGTGTATTATCAGACGCAGACCCATAATATAATATGAGCAACGTTGTTGGGCCTATAAGTCCATATATGAATGGTCTTGGGCCAAATGCGAAAATGACCGGCCCAAGGCTCATAACCCATCATTGTGCATATGATAAACTGGTCAAGATTTGAATAAAAAAACAGATCTATTAGTCTCAGTTGAACCTCTCAAGGTGTGATCATTCAGAGACTAGTAAATTAGTTAATCTTACATGGTTAATTTTTCCCTTCATTTTTTTTTTATTTATGGTGCTAAAAAATATGTAGGAGATTCAGACTAGGTGGATACTGAACTGAATGGTCGACTCATGTTTAGGTATGCTACGTACATATCTGAGTATTCCTTGAAACTAGGGTAGTATGCGTGCTGCATTTTTATATTTTGTTTTATTTATGCATGGTTAACCAGCCGGTCCGCCAGGTCCGATCGGCAGAACTGGGAACTGACTCTCTCACCAGTTCGAGGGTTGGTTCGGTTCTGATAACACTGGTTGCTATTACATAAATTGATTTAATTGGAGAATAAACAGTTTCTTAGTACGATGAGACAATACCCTAAAGCAGTCTTATTATAATTGGCATGGGTCATAGGTCAGATTCAATTGTGTTGTAAAATTGTAATAAGGACTAATATATTGAATGGTTACTTATCTTTGTTCATGTGACTAATTAGTTATAACTTGTGCAAAATGGTCACACGTGTTTGATCATGTGACTGTTTAGTCATTTTTACTGTTCATCACTTATTTTCTCTGTAAGTGAATTTTCTAATAGGTAAAATGACCAAATTACTCCTTTTTTTTTTAACTTATTAACAATCCAATAATTTAAATCCAACATCTTTCCTGTCTCAGGCAAAACCCAGAGTCGCCATAGCCACAACTCAGTACATCGTTAGGGTTTCAAACTACATCTAAGACAAGAAGCAGCTTCCACTGTTATTACAAAAACTAAAATGGATATCCACTGAAGATCTTAAGTCATCAATGTCCTCCAGGTAGAGGTTCAACTTTGTATTTTGACTTGTCTCATGAATCCAGTTCGAGCTATACCTAATACAATATACTTCCAGCGCCACCGGAATCACTAAACATGTCCTTGCCACTCCAGACTTCGTCGCCCACATCGTGAGAGCGACAAGAAAAACATATAACCTTCAGCCAAATAGAATCATCGCCTCATGATTACCACAGTATTTCTCACTACAGAATTTCTCGTTTGGTTTGAAATCAAATCAAATTATCGGGCTTCTTGAAACTGCAGTTGTAGAATAGAATATTACAATATCATATTTTTGAAATTACAGTTGTATAATGAGTTCAATTTATCAACAAATAATGGTGAAGGAGAACAAGAACAAGAACAGATAAAGAATAATAATAAGATAATTAAAGAGTAAAATAGTCATTTAATAATTTAAAAATATGTTCAAAAAATTGACTAACGGAAAAAACTAACGGTTCACTAACGGGGTAACTAACTAATCACATGTTGAAAGATACATAACTATTTAAAATTGATATATAACCAATTAGGCACATTGGACAAAGATGTGTAACCATTGAAGTAATTAACCCTTGTAATAATGATGATTCCATTCCCTTAAAAAAAACTAAATTTCATAAAGAATTCAACTTGAAGAGTAAAAAATAGGCATTTTCGCAACTCGGACTGTTTTTCGTGAACCAATTAATTAGGGGGATGAGAAAGAAAAGGGACGTCGTAATTAATCAACCTACTCTATCGCCTTCCGTAAATTTTCTAAGCTCACGCACGTCGTCCTTTGCGTTATACCCTAATGTTGGTATCGTGTTAAGTGTCTGATGGAGAACGTGATGAATGGAAGAGGGGAGAAATAGGAGGGGAGAATGGAGTGGCCTGGGAGGGAATGAAGAGGGGTGACTAGAGAAATAGATAAGGGAGTGATTGATGGGGAGGGATGGAAGTAGTTGGGGGAAGGGATGGAAGTGGTCAGAGGGGGAAGGGATGAAAGAGGGGAGATGAGGGATCCTGAGGGGACAGGTTATAGAAGGAGGGAGGAAAGAGGAAAGAGAGAGGAGAAGGGTGAGGAAAAGGAAAACGAGGTGGAAGAACTACAAAAGAGAATGAAGAAATACATTATTATCATAATGAAGTTGTGGTTGAACTGTAAATTAGTCATACTGACGGTCTGATTCTTTTAAAGATCGAAGTGTATAACGAGTATGATTTTAAAAATAAATATCATGTGCTTTTTCAAGAATCAATCGGATTTTCACGTTTGATTGACTGGGAGAAAAAATTGAGAAAGAGGCATCGTAATTAATTGATCCACTCGGTCTCCTTCCGCAATTCCTCACATGCTCGTCGTCTCTTGCATCATACCCTAATGTTGGCAGCAATCAAGTCCTTGGTCGGTTGATGAGGGGAGTGACTGGAGATGGAGAGGGATGGAGAAGACAGGAAGACAAAGGGAAGAGAATGAAGAAGGGTGGGAAAGTGGGAGGAAAATGTAAAAAAAAAAAAGGTGAGAATGGACCGGTGGTCGGACCGTGTGAACCAAAAATCGAAAAATTTACCGGTTTGATTGTCGGTCCCAAACTGATAACTATGAAGAAGGGTGAAAAAATTAGTGGAAAGGAAAGTGGATAAAAAAAAGTGAGAATGGACCAACGATTGGATCGTGTGAATCGAAAATTGGTACCTTGATCAATAGGATGATCAGTTTGATTCTGATAATTATTCCCTAAAGTCTTACTTGGGAAAGCCAAAGAACAACAACTACTAATGCTTAATAACACTAAGATCCAAATAGACACATTTATTATCATACTTATTGTTATATTGAGAAATATAAAAAAAATTACAAACGCACCCCCATCTTGCTTATAAGAAAGAATTGTGATTTGTAGAAAATAGAATATTAATTTGGTACAGTTTTGTTCTTTCACTAACAGCTCCCTAAACAAATCCTGAGCTACAAAACTCACAACTAGTGATTTTGAAAACCAAAGTGTCGTCACGTGACATTGATTAATGTAGCACGGTTACTAGACCCCTTAAATGATGTCTTCTTGTTAGTGTTTTACAGAGAGTGAGGGGATTATGATGAGTTAAGATTAAGAATAACAATGATACGAAACTTCATATTGATACTTTTAAGGGTTAATTAACTCAATTGTTACTTATGTTGGCATGTGTGACTGAACGGTTCAAACTTGAGCTCAACTGTTACTTATGTTGGCAGATGTGACTGAACGGTTATTTCCGTTAATTATCTCCTCTAAACTTACGCATGTACTGTGCATGTGACCTTCTTCAAACTTAAACTTCCTAATATACTCTTCTCCTTCTCCATTTACATACAATCAAAGGAAGAAAGAGTTGCAGAAATCTGAATTGTAATTTGAATTAGATTGAAATTTGACCCAATCTTTTGAATTTGAATCAAGAGCAATCTAGGGATCGAAGAACGAACAGACTCAGGTTCAAGAACGGAATTACATACCTAATGTGGAAATTTACAGCAAGAATTCTCTTGATTCTGCAAGAGATTGATGGAGATATTGGATGTGAGATCCAAAAGTGGGCTGCCTCCTCTGTGTCGGACCCTGGTGGACCTGGGTGGAGCAAGAGAGATCGCCACGAAGAAGATGTGGTTGGTGCTGAGGGACCTGAGTGGACCTGATATTGGTCGGAAAATCGCAGAAGAAGAAGCTTCGTCTTGCTAAAGAAGTCGCAACATCAAGACGAAGCTTCAGAGGTTGAAGATCAAGTCGCAGCATCCCCGCCTGATTTTGGTTGGAAAATCATGATGGCTTCGGTCCCCTTGATCGAAGAACAGAGGTTGAAGATGAAAGATTCGATTTTCAACTCAGAAAGGGTAAAATGGTCCTTCCATACGTTCAGACAGACGATATTGGACAGAAACTTCACAGAATAACCGTTCAGTCACATACGACAACTTAAGTAACGGTTCAGTCCCACAAAAAAAGATGAGTAACTTTTTAATCATATAAGTCAAAGATAAGTAACTGTTGAGGTAGTTAACCATACTTTTAAACTTGAATGATTACAAGGTTTGACACATCTCTAGATATAAGAGTAGTAGGGGACAAGTATCAAACCCCAAGACTTATGGACTAAACTGAAACAATGGTAAACCATAGTCCCTAACATTCCCTTTACGAGTCTTGTCTCCTAAATTTTCTTAAACAACCACCAAGATCCTTAAGCATTTGAAACACGAGATTGAAACATGAAATGAAAATGTTGAACTTGCATTGCACTTCACTTGCAATATAATGTACTTGCAACATTGTGTGTGGCACTACATCTGGCACTATGGATACACTACGCATGCACTATGACTGGGTTGAAGGTGGCCCAACACCTGCACTAAGAATAGCACTGTAGATGCACTTCGTCTAAGCACTGTCGTTGCACCTTGAACAACCTTGGCTGACTTCCGTCATGTTGTTTCTTTGAGATGATTCTTCTTCTTCTTCTTCTTCTTGATCATCTAGTTGTGCTGTGTGAGTTCTACGAGATGACTGGTCCTTGAGCTGATCTCAGTGATTACCATGTTTAAAATTGAAGATAAATGACTGATGCAACTTATCTTTGTTGAATATAAAAAATACACCTGATATTGAGAGTTACCTAGGCTTTCTAATGTCTGGAATTCATTACCTAGCCTTTTTAATGGGTGGAATTCAGAAGACAATAACGAAAAAAATATTGCAGCAGCAATTTCAAACAGTAGTTTCATTTCTTCAACAACAAATCATCAATAACAAATCAACATTCAGAGCATCAACGAACAAAATCTAAGCACAAGTCTTCTCAATAACAATGAGAACAAGTATGCTATATAACAATGACCAGATGATATCTCTAACATATCAGCTATCCAGATCACGTCATCACTACCTTGGGAGCACATGTTTGCTCAACAAAGCCAGAAACTGGAACATAACAGCATAGCAACAACGAGTCATGTTCATCTTGACAAATCATCGAATATGTTCAGCCCACAGCATAGTAAAGAAACTCAAAAGATGACCAACTCAACTCGATTGATGAGCAATAGTAATAGAATTAGCATTACCAACAACACGAAAAAGCAACAACTACATGACGTAACAGAACAATGAACCAAATCAACATTGAACTGAGCAATATGAACAATTAACAACTTCGAATCATAACTTCAGTAGCAGTAGCAGGAGTATTTAAGCATAAATGAATGTAATATAAGCACCAACAACTTCGAAATACCTCAATAGCATCAATGAAAGCACATGTCTGATCGTATATTAACTTTTTTCATCTAGCCAGAACGACAAAAGAGAAAACAAAATCTCATCTCAATGATAGATCAAGCAAAATCATATCAGATCTAGAACAGCAACACAAATTCAGTAGTAAACTTAAATCAACTTAGTGGTGAATCACAACATATTGGATCATAGCAGATACTTGCAGAACAACAATAGTAGAATGTTTTGATCCAAGAACAGATGAATTAGATGTACATTGCAAGTGCACTAAGCATGCTTTGGACGTGTCGAGTAGGTATCAGTTTGTTCCAGAGTTGCAGAGGAGTTGTATTTCGAGACAATAATAGAGCAAAGTGAGCAGAGCAACACGAGCACCAAAAGAGACGAACAAAACAAAAACAATGGTGTTATTGCAAAGATGTAGAACAAAGCAGATGAAATGGAGCAAAATTGTTGCAGATCTTAAAAGGAGCTTTAATTCGAGTTTTTGATGAAAGGACTAGGATTGATCTAAGCTTTGATACCATGTTAGTATTTTAGAGGGAATGCGGGGGAAATGATGAGCTAAGTGCAACAATGATAGAAACGTTTTATTCAAACTCTTACAAGGGTGGACACATCTATATATAGAAATAGTAGAGACTAAGAAATAAATCCTAGAACTTATGGACTAAACCGAAACAAGGGCTAATAACTAAAGGGTCATTGATATCAACCAGATATGTCATCTATGTGTCTCTGCTTTGGAAAATACCAAACACATCCTCCGGGAGTGTGAGGTTGCAAAAACAATTTGGACTAATATCGGTATTCCAAGTAGTATAAATTTTAGTTGTAATGCTCTCTCTACTTGGCTGAAATCAAATTGTGTCAATGATTTATCTTAGCCCACTATTATAGACTAATGATTAGTGTTTTCATCTGCGATTTGCTTTATTTGGAAAACAAGAAACTCTATCAGTTTTCATTCCCAATCGATAGGGTTGAATATGTATGTACTAATACTCTCATAGGCAAACGACATTTCATCAAATCTAGCAAAACATACAGAGAACAAGCATCGAAATTCCATTAAAGTAGGATGGGCCGTGACATATTATGGGTGGGCAAAACTGAATACTGATGGCTCTGAATACCGAAATTTAAAAAAGTTATATATATATATATAATATATATAATATATATATATATATATAATATGATACTACATGACCGAGAGTTATTACTATTTCAGATTAGTTTGATTTTTATGCTTCAAAACGGTTCTAAATTATATAGGTTTAAAGTGGTTTGATTTAAATTTAAGTATAAACCAGTATAAAAAACGAGTCTATTAGAACTGAATTGAAATTACTATTTTGAACTGGTCTACTTGAAGCCTAAAATATTTGTCTACAGACCAGTTCGACTAAACCAGTTTAAATGAACAAGCCTAATTCACCCATCATTTTCCTCACGCCATGTCAACCCCTCCCAATTCTATTGAGTGAAGTTCCTCACATGGCCATGTTCCTCTTTTGCACCGAAAGTACTTTGCAATAAAAAAATATATATATATTAAAATAAGAAGCAAAGCTTCTATAAAGAGAAAGAGTTTCGATTGAGGAAAAGGGAGAGACTTCGGACAAGGGGGAGACCGAAGAGGGAGGAAGCTAGAGGCTTCGGTGAGGAAGAAAGAAAAAAGAGAAAAAAAAATATAGAGAAAAAAGAGTGAGATTGAGTGAAAAATATTGGTGATTATCGATCTCGGTTTCTCGTACGGTATTTTAAACTTCGAATGAGTTCAGTATATCACCCTCATATTCAATATTATATTTGTATTTTCTAATGTGAATGAAATTGAGGCTTTATATACATATATTATATATCTATGTATAATATATGTGATACTATATATATGTATATGTAAATGTATAATATATATATATATATTATGTATATGTGATACTATATGTATATATATGTATAATTTATATGTGATATTATATGTATATGTATAATATATATATTATGTATATGTGATAAAAAAAATATTTTCAAAACTGACTTAGGTCATTCCTAAACTTTGATGAATGTTACAACTCGGTGTTTGGACTCTCGGGTCATTCTGGGACTTTATTCAGTGTTATAAACGAAACCATAAAGGTTTTGGGTCATTTGTGCAATTTTTAAAAAATCTTTTCAATACAGCACAAATTTTTAAATAATTATGTTTTGGTCCCTAAACTTTTACGGAAATCCCATGACCTCTCAAAGTGTTACAAATTGGTCTAATGTGTTTTATATCTTCAAATCATTCATGTACGTTTGAAAGTTTTAAAATGACCAGAAATTAAACCATTTATTTTCATGCACAATTAACTTTATTCTCTCTTGTTTATTTATTTGTAATTAACTCATAAAAAATGCTTGTACATGGTTTATTTAATTTTAAAACAAAATGCATGTAATCTTTTTGGTCAAGCATGATCAAAACGGATAATTCGGGTAATTGGAAAAATATAAATTCATAAACAAACTAAAGTACTAAAAGGGCGGATTATGGGCTTGTGAGCTCTTAAGACGTAATCAAACCCCCGAACTCGATTCTCTGGACGTAGATCCAAGTCCTAGAATGTTAACTCCATGTACCCTATGCAATTTTTAGGATTCTAATTAGCCTTTAATTAATCGGTGGCGACTCTTTAATTTTTTTCCGTCTGGTTGATGACCCGTCGCTCGACAAGACCCGACATTTTTCAAGCGGAAAAAATAAAAAATAAATTCAAAAAGGGTCAGGGAAAGTTGGATTCGACGTCCACAGTCAAGAACAACAGCATCCCGTCCCCTTGTGTCCGTAGAGAAATATCCTCATATAATAGCTATTCAACTTTATCAATATTTGTTTCTCATTCGACAACCAGGTTGCACTTTCATTATGAAGTCGGTGAATTTTGTTGCGTATACGCCGTGATATTGTTGTTCAGTGAAAAATGTGAAATTTTTGTTGCCATGGTTGCGCCATTTTATTCTCGATCGTTGTTTTCAATAAATCTCTTCTTTTTCCAAAGGTCACCGATTCGTTCTTTGAGGTTATCCTCATCCACCTGATCGGTTATATTTTGTCCACAATATGATATTTGTTTCATTCGCTCCTTGGCTTTCAGGATTTCCACTCAGTTATTGCCATAGCATAGAATGTCCCCGTCAAGGAGGATCAGAATGAGGCCATGACCGCCCTCCTCAGGGAATTCAAAGAGCTCTTCGCCTGGCAGCCGAGCGACATGCCAGGAATCAGCACAGATATTATCTCCCATGAGCTCAGGATAGACCCCTCCATCAAGCCGATCGCCCAAAAGAGAAGATCATTCGAGACTGATAAGCGTTTGGCGATCAGGCAGGAAGTCGGCAGGTTGATTGAAGCTGACTTCGTCAGAGAAGTAAGATTCCAGAGTTGGGTCGCCAACCCAGTTTTGGTCAGGAAATCTAACGGCAAGTGGAGGATGTGCGTCGACTTCCGCGACTTAAACAAGGTTTGCCCCAAAGATTCATATCCCCTTCCGAGAATTGATCAGCTGGTCGATGCTACCTCGGGTCATGAGATGCTGAGCTTCATGGACGCCTATTCAGGCTACAACCAGATCAGAATGCATCCAGATGACAAGGCCCACACTGCTTTCTATGCTGACGGGGACATTCTATGCTACAAGGTGATGCCCTTTGGTCTCATCAATGCCGGGGCAACTTATCAGCGGATGGTGAACCGACTGTTCCAGGACATGCTGGGAAGGAACATGGAGGCCTACGTAGATGATATGCTCGTCAAATCCATCAAAGGCAATCCTCATACCACCGACCTCTGTGAAGCTTTTGAATGCATGAGGAGACACAGCGTTCGCCTGAACCCAGCAAAGTGCGCCTTTGGAGTCAAGTCTGGGAAGTTCCTCGGTTTTATGGTCAGCGAAAGGGGCATTGAAGCAAACCCGGAAAAGCTAAAGGCCATAGAAGAAATGAAGTCGCCAACCTGCCATAAGGATGTCCAGTGCCTGAACGGCCGACTAGCTGCTCTTAACCGCTTCCTCTCCAAAGCAAGCGACAAGTCCCTCCCGTTCTTCAAAACCTTGAGGGCCAACCGCAAGTTCGAGTGGACGCCAGACTGCGAGGAAGCATTCCAGTCCTTGAAAAGGCATATCCAAACACTCCCAGCTCTGGCAAAACCCGTTCCAGGCGAGCAGCCTTTCCTTTATCTAACCATTAGCGATGTGGCAGCCAGTGCTGTCTTAATAATGGAGGAAAATAATGTTCAGAGTCCAGTGTATTTCATTAGCAAAATGTTCAACTCAGCATAAATAAAATATGTCCAGATTGAGAAGTATCTCTATGCCTTAGTTATTGCTGCTCGGAAGCTGAGACCTTACTTTCATGCGCACGACATCACGGTCCTCACCAATCAACCTCTCAAAAACTTCCTGATGAATCCAGATTCTTCAGGAAGAATGGTCAAGTGGGCGATCGAGCTCAGCGAGTTCAAGATCAAATTTGCGCCAAAAACGGCCATCAAAGGTCAAGCACTAGCTGATTTCATAGTGGAAAGCACGAGTAACGGTCAAACAGAAGCAGAGAACATGCCAAGTCAGTCAGCAGACGACAATCAAATCTGGGAACTCTATACGGATGGGTCTTCATCAAAAGAAGGCTCGGGGGCAGGTTTAATTCTTATTCCTCCTGAGGGCGAGCCTCTGAAATACACGATCACCTTGACATTCTCGGCGACCAATAACGAAGCAGAATATGAGGCTCTTATCACTGGACTCAGACTAGCAAAAGGAATGGGTATAGCTGCGCTTAAAGTAAAAAGCGACTCAGAGCTCATTGTCAATCAGGTTAATGGCGCATACGAGGTAAAGGGAGAAAAGATGAAGAAATATCTCGGCATTGCCAAAAAGCTGGTCGAAGAAATCCCAAATTTCGCGATTGAATTCATTCCTCGCCAAGAAAACCAGATGGCAGATTCTTTAAGTAAGCTAGCCTTCGGAGGGGCTACAATCCAGGATGTGCAATTTCTGGAAAAGGCCCTATGTTCAGTCCTTGAAAACAGAGCGGAGGTCTTCAACATTCAAGAACAGGTCACCTGGATGACCCCGTTCCAGAATTATTTGAAAGAAGGCATCCTCCCAGAGGATGAAGGCGAATCCACTAGGATTAGAAGACTCGCAGCCAGTTATCTAATCATCGATGGAGAACTCTACAGAAGAGGTTATTCGACGCCTTACTTGAGATGTGTTGCTCTGCCCGAAACAGAAAAAGTTCTTCGAGAAGCTCATGAAGGGGCAGCAGCATGTCATGAAGGCGCTCGATCCCTAAGCGGGAAAATATTCATATTGGGATATTACTGGCCGACCTTGGGAAAAGACGCAGTCGAGTTAACACAGAAGTGTGAAATTTGCCAGCAGTTTGCACCACGATCGGGTCGACCATCGACATTATTATCCCCAATGGCGGGTGCCTGGCCCTTCGCTCAATGGGGAATCGATATATTGGGTCATTTTCCCATTAGCACTGGTCAGCGTACTCACATTATAGTGGCAATCGACTACTTCACTAAGTGGGTAGAGGCGAAAGCTCTAGCTTCGACAACGGAATTCCAAGTTATCAAGTTCCTGCAGGTCAACATATTCTCCAGGTTTGGTATTCCCAAAATACTCATCAGCGATAATGGTCCGCAATTCGTTGGAAAGGAGTTGAAATGGCTCTGTGAAGAGTATCATATCGACCATCACTTCAGTTCAGTACATCACCCTCAAACGAATGGGCAAGCTGAAGCAGCCAACAAGGTTGTCTTAGAAGGACTCAAGAAAAGGGTTCGAGCATTCAAGGGGAACTGGGCAGACGAACTGGAAAACGTATTATGGGCAATCAGAACAACGCCTAAGGCGGCCACAGGAGAAACGCCTTTCAGTTTAGTGTACGGATCAGAAGCAGTAGCACCAGCTGAATTAGCAGTGCCTACCCACAGAGTCCTACACTTTAACGCGGAGGCAAATGAGATCGAGCGCAGAACTGACCTCGACTTAGCAGAGGAAAAGAGATGGCTCTCGGAAAAGACACAGGCAAAAATGCACTTGGCGACCGCTCGGTATTTCAACAGAAAAGTCAGCGCTCGCCAATTTTTTGTGGGGGAGATGGTTATGAGAAGGAATGAATTCACAAGGCTGGACAGTAAAAACAAACTTTCAGCCAAATGGGAAGGACCATACAAATTAGTAGAGATCGCCGCACCGGGATCCTACTATTTGGAAACCACCGAAGGCGAGAGGTTACCCCGTCCATTTAATTCTGAGCATTTAAGAAGATTTTATGCATAGCTTGTAATCAAACTGATTATGTCAATAAAAGAAAGCCATTCCTTCATAAAGCGTGTCCACTAGAAGCAAGCCGAAGCCAAAAAGCCCTGACGCCAAAGTCAGGCCTCAAAAGCCCTAGCAACAAAGCTAGGCCAAAAGCCCTGACGCCAAAGTCAGGCCAAAAAGCCCTAGCAACAAAGCTAGGCCAAAAGCCATGACGCCAAAGTCAGGCCAAAAAGCCCTGACGCCAAAGTCAGGCCAAAAAGCCCTGACGCCAAAGTCAGGCCAAAAAGCCCTAGCAACAAAGCTAGGCCAAAAGCCCTGACGCCAAAGTCAGTCCAAAAAGCCCTGACGCCAAAGTCGGGCCAAAAAGCCCTAGCAACAAAGCTAGGCCAAAAGCCCTGACGCCAAAGTCAGGCCAAAAAGCCCTAGCAACAAAGCTAGGCCAAAAAGCCCTGTCGCCAAAGAGAGGCCAAAAGCCCTAACAACAAAGTTAGGCCAAAAAGCCCTAGCAACAAAGCTAGGCCAAAAAATCCCTAGTAACAAAACTAGGCCACAAAAGCCCTAACAACAAAGTTAGGCCTCAAAAGACCTGACGCCAAGAGTCAGGCAAAAACCTGATAACCGAATCAGGCACAAAAAGCCCTGACGCCAAAGTCAGGCCAAAAGACCTAGCAATAAAGCTAGGCAAAACAAAAAATCCCTGACGCCAAAGTCAGGCCAAAAGACCTAGCAATAAAGTTAGGCAAGATGAGAAGCAGACGCCAAAACCAAACAAAGGGATCGGCTAACAAAGAATTTTAGGCGATCACTATGGATGACAAAGCCTTAGGATGACCTCGAAGGTCTAAACTTCAAAGAAAGTAATATCTCTTTGAACTTAGAAGTTTATGCTTTTAAGTATCAGAAGTATTATCCTTAGAAAGATCGACTTATGCTTGGTCTAAGACTTCAAGAGTCGAAGACATTATGATTAAGACGTTGGATAAATAGCCAAGCATGTTCAAAGTCGAATAAAAGGCTTATGAATATAAATGCATTCAATAAAAGAAACCCAGTCTTAAATCAAATAAATAATTACAAGGAAAACAAAAAATTACAAAGAAAAATAGCTATCTAAAAGGAAAATATGGTCGATAAAGGAGGGGAAGATTTCAGGCTTTAGGATCCTCGGGGGCAGAAGCACTTTGCTCGCCTTCAGGAGCAGGGACGCTTTGCTCGCCTTCGGGGGCAATATTGCTTGGCTCGCCCTCGGGGACAACCTCTTCAGCAACAGGGGTAGACTGAGAGGTACGACTCCGGAGGAAGCTCCTCAAAGACCCAACTTCCCCAATGGGAAAATTGGGATCGACCGCCCGGACATCATCCACCAGGACTTGGAGAAAATCGGCGATCGCCGACTTCATCACCTTCAGAGCGCAGTCTTCAAAATCCTCAGAGGCTTTGAATGCCTCGACTACGCTCTGGGGCGAAGGGACGGCTTCCAATTGTGCAGCTAGCCGATCCCTCTCCTCCTCCAGGGCAATCCCCCGGGCTTCCGCAGCTTCCCTCCGAGCCTCCGCAGCTTCCATCTGGGCCACCGCAGCTTCCCTCTGGGCATCAGCAGCGGCCCTTTGCGCCTCGGCAGCGACCCTGCGAGCCTCCGATTCTGCCCCTTGCGCTTGAGCTTCCTTAAGTTCAGCATCTAGGGAACTCAGACGATATCTCCCTGATCTAAACACAGGTGAAGAGTGTCAAAGTCCTGAAGAGCGGCAGCGGCTTCAGCCTCCCTCTTCTGGACATCAGCAAGGAGGCGCTGCTCCTTCCTGAGGTATTTCTCCCGCGTATCATTTGCCAAGGCAATCGCTGCATCCGCAGTCGTCTTGATAGTCCCCAATTGCTCAGGAGTGACCCCCGTGCTTCGGTACTGCTCCAGCTCGACGAGCACACTGGAATACTTGTCGGCGAGCTCCCCGAAGACACGACCAAGAATCGCCTCTTCCCGAACGAACTGGCAACAAATATAGAATAAAAGCTATCAGGACAACAAACAATAAGGGAACGACAAAGAAAGAACTCTACGAAATAAAAATATGAGATCTTACCAAAGCCACTCGTTCAAAGTGGGACCGAAGGAACCCCTCGATCTGATGAAATTCCGTGGGAACAATCGAGCGGTCAGTGGGGGGGAATTATCCCGTCCAGAAGCCGCATACACATATCCGGGCTACCCCTGAGGCTCTTCTGGGGAGGGTACCCCTTCTTCATAAGGTCCCCACAAGGGACCCAAGTCTCCCGAGAATTCGCTGATTCAAGCGGCTGAAACAAGCTGGCCAGGGAGCAATGCTCCTCCACAGGAGCCCTCGATGAGCTAGAAGAAGCATGCCCCTTCTTCTTGGTCCCAGACTCCTTAGGAGGAACCGTGGGCACAGTAGGAACAGGAGGTGCTAAGGTCAAAACCTTCCCCTTGGTGGCAGAAGGGCCCTGGGGAGAGGGAGAAAGGGGCACCACGTCCAGACCCTTCTCTTTATTAGCGGAAGGGCCCCCAGGAGGGGGAGGAGGAGGATGCTGGTCGACTTCCGGACATTCCTCACTCCTGACCTTCTTGGAGGGAGGAGAAGGATTATCCCGGGCCATGTCGGTCGAGGACTCCTCTGCAAAACAACAAGACAAAATGTCAAAAACAAAAAACCGCAAAGTATGAAGACGTTAAATCTACGAATAACAAAGCAACATACCTGGTTGGCGAGGGTCAGCAGTGGCCGAGGGAAGCACCTCCTCAGACTTCCTCTTGGACGAACGCCTAGAGGGGGGAGGAGGAGAGTTCAGCAATGCCTGGTCGGAGGACAGTCCCGCCGATCCCTGGTCATCAAAGAGACCTATCAGTTTTTGGCTCTTTCCTACGACCTTGCCTACAAACGATAAAACAAGGAAAAAGGTTAGAAAGTTACCCATTCATCAAAGATTGGCGTGGCTTGATGAATGCCTGCCATCTCAAGCATGTTTTCAGTAGTTTCAACCACTGAGCGAATGGACTTGAATTGGGACGGCCGATGCGACCGGTATAGGTCATCGATGGCGTTCTGATCACTCTCTGATAGCTCCTCGAAGGAAGGAGGGAAATCCTTGTCCGGGATCAACAATTTCCAGGGCACCCCCCCCCTTATAAAAGAAGTAACACTTCTTATAATTGGAGTTGGTGGTCCGAAAATCGTCAACCAGATGGACATGAACATTCCAACTCCATGCTTGAGGGCCTCCCCATTCGGAAAACTTCGGCCAGCGTGGTTGGAAATGGTGGAGGTGGTTCGCCCCTGCTGCCAGTCGGAAGAAACATCGGAACAAGGCCAGTGAATACTCCCACTCTTGGCGTATGCACAGGAACTTGAAACCAACACACATCCTGAGGGCATTCGGAACGAGCTGCGTGGGATGAATCCCGTGAAACTGGCACAATGTCTGCAAATCCTCACAGAGAGGAAAACGCAACCCAGCATCGACCTGGGCCGCATAAACGTAAACCTCTCCGTTGTGAGGAAAATGCAGACCTAAGCCAGGATACCTAGGAGCATCCCCTGCATTAAAGCCACCAAGCGCCACCATGGTCTTAAAATACGCTGGCTTCAATTTGTTAGGCTTGACATCTACTCAGAACAGTTCAAGTATAGCACAACAAGTATAAAAAACAAAGAAAACAGAGGATATTGCCAAAGCAGGGCAGTAAAAGGGCGAAGGTTTACCTTTCGGAGAGAAGATGAGCGTATTCAGCTCAGGCCCATCCACCACCACAGGAGTGGTTGCAGTCCTGCCCAAATCAGTCTGTTCTTCCACTGAGGGGGGCGCGACCTCATCTCTGATGGTCAAGGGGACATCAGCATTTCTGGGAGCGTTGGCTTTGTTGGCGCCCTTGGGAGCCATGTGCTTGACTCTCTGATTGCGAGGAGCCATGGAAATATTGGAAGAAGGATGAAGAAGGTTGGGAAAGGAAATGGAAAGGTTCGCAATGAAGCTCTGAAAATCTAAGAGAGTGGATAAGCGTAAAAGACAAAATACAGAAACTGACGTTTCTTATATAGACTAAAAGGGGAGTAACCGCCACGAGCAAATCGAAGCGACGCAGAGGAATAATTACATCCTTTTGGAGAAAACCAAAGCAATGTCAGAATTCCAAGAGACAAACGGTTGGCTGGTACAGACAGCTGTCAGACTACCCTAGGTTTACGGAAAAGTAAAGGTCAGGCGTGCCTAAGGTGACCGTTCGATTTCTGGACAACTGAGCAGTTATTAAATGCTAAAAGTCCACTAAGGAGACAAGATGGTCGCCTACGCACTAATAAGGCTTTAGCAGAAATACATCGGGTAGGTCATGATCGTCTAACTAAGAAAGATAGACTTCCATAAGCCTAGGTCACCTCGAGTGATCGCCAAAAGGGAATAAAAGGAAGGATATTCTTTCAAGCTTTGAACAGAGAAGAAACTGCTCGCCAAATGAGCTCGAAGTGTCTCAAAGGTCCTGAACCATTACAAGAGACGTCACTATCTAAAACCCTACCAGGAAATCAAGCTCGACTGAAGAAACTTCAATCAAGCTTCGGGGGCAAATGTTGGGTATCGATAGTGACGGCCCAGTAAGAAAAGGCCTCGAAGGCCCAATAACTATAGAGGGGGTAAACCCATGACATCCGAACCGGATCGGCCCAAGTACAAGCCAAACTTGGCCCACCATCGAGTAATCCAGAATCGAGCCCAAAGTCTATAGGGACGCCAAAGGCTCTCGGACTGCTCGCCATTCTCTACCAGGTCGCGATCTTCCACTGCTCGATATGGGAGTGCTCACCCCGAAGAGAGCCTTGCCTCTCTCCTCTGGTCCCACAAAACCGTTAATAAGGAAGTGGCCACGATATCCCGCATATCTCGGTCACATATTCAGTAAGGATTAGATTTGGTAACTGCAACATCTCGCAGTAACTGACGATCCGAATCTTCGGCAATACAATATACACTAAGATATTCAGCTTCCATATATGGTTCTATCTCTCTTACCCTATAAATACCCTTGCTTTACATACGTTCTTTACGTTTTTGAGTTTTATACACACACATACTCATTTAAGCATCGGAGAGGGACCCAGAGGAACCCCCTATGTTGCCCTCCCCTACTTGCAGGTTCACCGGAGTTGGAGCTGAAGCGTCATCCCAACCTTGTCTGGCATTCAATTCAATGCCAGATCAGCATTCAGGATTTCACGATCCAACATTTGGCGCCGTCTGTGGGAACGAGCAATTCAGCCATGAGAACTCGATCCCAAAACAACCGTCGGAATCAGACTAGGGAGCGATCCTCAGATAGCTCTGATTCCGCCGCCGCTTCACCGCTTCAACAAGAACCTGCCAGCCGAGCAGGAGTTAATGCTGTTCCTCTGCGGACAGCTCGAGAACATGTCGGTGATTCAAGACCGACCCCAGCTGCTGATCAAAACGGAGCCCCTGCACCGCAGACAGTCCACATTGCGGGGCAGGATATTAATTTAACCCCCGAGATGGTCTCCCTGCTGGAAGCCATCCTAGGACAGGCGCGCCGCCAAGCCCCTGCTCCTCAGGAAAACAATCCCTCTGCTCCTAAGGAAAACCACCGCCCTGCTGCCACAGGGCCTTCACCTTCAGAAGCGGCAGATCCTGGTCCCACTACGCCTCAGGAGGATCAGGAGATGACGTCAGATCAACAGTCCCTACCTCCAGCACACACCAAGGAGCCAGCAGCCGCATATACTGCCAATCCTTCCGGTCCGCCTCCACCCGGAGCCTCTCCCATGTACTGCACTGTGGATCAGATGGATGACCTCCTCAACAAAAGGCTCCAGGAAAGACAGTTGACAGTCATAGCTCCCTTCAAGGAGTAGTCCTCTCATCCTTTCACCGACGCGCTCGTCGCTATCAAAATCCCGAAGGATGTGGTTGCTCGGGCCATACCTGAGTATAGCGGTGGAGGAGATCCCACCGTACATGTCAACAAGCATGAGGCCTCCCTTCTGGGTAAGTCAAACGATCCCAATCATTTGGCTTTGCTATTTTCATCTACTCTTTCGGGTTCGGCTTCGTCCTGGTTCTTCGGCCTCCCTGCAGGATCAATCGGAACTTGGGCAAAGTTGAGAAGCAAGTTCCTGGAGAGATATATGGGCGAGCGCCAGTTGCTGAAGAGCGTGGTCGCCCTTGACTCGGTCAAACAGCAGCCTGGAGAGTCGCTGTCCAACTTCTACGGGCGTTTTCATCAAAACGTCACAGAATTAGATCGTCGAATCTCGAATGGGGAGATCATTCGAGCATTCTACAGAGGTTTGGATGTGGCCAACAAGGCCTCGAGAAAGCTGTGAAACAGCTATCACGTGAAGGAGATTGAGACGTTTGAGGATCTGGCATCCAGAGCAAAAGGTTTCATAGACCTTGAACGCGCAAACATCGAGGCTAACCTCCTGACGACCTCGCTAAAGGTAACCCATGAACCCCGACGCGATGGTAAGAAGGAGGTAAAGAAGGAGAAGAAGGGAAAAGAAAGTAAGCCCCGAGTCGAGTCTCTTTCAGCGCCTCGCCATCCAGAGGTCCCTTAGTACTTCACGCCTTTAAATAGGCAGATCTCAGCGGTACTAGTCGAGATGGAGAGGAGATCCTTGGCGAGGCCACCGATGCCTCGTCGAGGTGGGCTACCCATGGGCAAGGATGTCGAGAGCTATTGCAGATACCATAAGTGCAAGGGCCATAAGACAGACGATTGCAAGATTCTGAAGCGAGATATAGAGAGGTTGATTCAGGGGGGAATGTTGAAGGAATTTGTGGCAGGGCGAGACCGAAGTCGAACGCCCCCCAGGAGGCATCGTTCACCAGCCCCTGCAGATCAGGCTGAGCCTTCTGGAAGCAAGAGGAGAGTGAATCTGATTGCGGGAGGATTCGGCGCAGGCGGCGAGAGGTCAAGCGCCAGAGAGGTCTACGCCACTCAGATCTCTACGGCAGTTCAGTTGGGGAAGCGGCCTCGACCTGAAGAGAACATTGTCATCTCATTCTCTGAAGATGATTTGGCACACGTCACCACGCCCCACAACGATGCTCTGGTCATTACGGCAGATATTGACGGCTGTGATGTTGCAAGGATTCTGGTCGACGGAGGCAGCTCGACCGACATCCTGTTTCTGGACGCCTTTGAAAAGATGGGCAAATCCAAACGCGACCTGAAGAGGGTCGACTTTCCGCTGATCGGATTTGCGGGAAGAACAACTTATCCACTGGGGGCTATAACCATGCCAGTAATATTTGGCGAGGGGTGGAAGAGCATTAAGATGTCGGTCACTTTCCTGGTGGTCGATTCACCTACATCCTACAACGCCATCATAGGGAGGGCCACGATCAACCCAAATAAGATTGTGGCCTCCACTGTCCACCAGAAGATGAAGTTCCCCACTCCCAATGGGATTGGAGAAGTGCTCGGAGATCAGCCTTCCTCGCGACAATGTTATGTGAACTGCCTGCGCAGGAAGAACCAAAGGGAGGCTCTCGCCATCGAGACAGAGGCCGATCCCCGCGACGACTTGGCTCAGCCAGCACCTATGGAGGAATTGGAGGAGGTCGAGATCGATGGTCCAGACAAAAAGGTGCGCATTGGGACCACCTTGAAAGAGGATCAGAAGGAGGCCATGACCGCCCTCCTCAAGGAATTCAAAGAGCTCTTCGCCTGGCAGCCGAGCTACATGCCAGGAATTAGCACAGATATTATCTCTCATGAGCTCAGGATAGACCCCTCCATCAAGCCGATCGCCCAAAAGAGAAGATCATTCGGGACTGATAAGCGTTTGGCGATCAGGCAGGAAGTCGGCAGGTTGATTGAAGCTGACTTCGTCAGAGAAGTAAGATTCCAGAGTTGGGTCGCCAACCCAGTTTTGGTCAGGAAATCTAACGGCAAGTGGAGGATGTGCGTCGACTTCCGCGACTTAAACAAGGCTTGCCCCAAAGATTCATATCCCCTTCCGAGAATTGATCAGCTGGTCGATGCTACCTCGGGTCATGAGATGCTGAGCTTCATGGACGCCTATTCAGGCTACAACCAGATCAGAATGCATCCAGATGACGAGGCCCACACTGCTTTCTATGCTGACGGGGACATTCTATGCTACAAGGTGATGCCCTTTGGTCTCATCAATGCCGGGGCAACTTATCAGCGGATGGTGAACCGACTGTTCCAGGACATGCTGGGAAGGAACATGGAGGACTACGTAGATGATATGCTCGTCAAATCCATCAAAGGCAATCCTCATACCACCGACCTCCGTGAAGCTTTTGAATGCATGAGGAGACACAGCGTTCGCCTGAACCCGGCAAAGTGCGCCTTTGGAGTCAAGTCCGGGAAGTTCCTGGGTTTTATGGTCAGCGAAAGGGGCATTGAAGAAAACCCGGAAAAGCTAAAGGCCATAGAAGAAATGAAGTCGCCAACCTGCCATAAGGAAGTCCAGTGCCTGAACGGCCGACTAGCTGCTCTTAACCGCTTCCTCTCCAAAGCAAGCGACAAGTCCCTCCCGTTCTTCAAAACCTTGAGGGCCAACCGCAAGTTCGAGTGGACGCCAGACTGCGAGGAAGCATTCCAGTCCTTGAAAAGGCATATCCAAACACTCCCAGCTCTGGCAAAACCCGTTCCAGGCGAGCAGCTTTTCCTTTATCTAGGCATTAGCGATGAGGCAGCCAGTGCTGTCTTAATAAGGGAGGAAAATAATGTTCAGAGTCCAGTGTATTTCATTAGCAAAATGTTCAACTCAGCAGAAATAAAATATGTCCAGATTGAGAAGTATCTCTATGCCTTAGTTATTGCTGCTCGGAAGCTGAGACCTTACTTTCATGCACACGACATCACGGTCCTCACCAATCAACCTCTCAAAAACTTCCTGATGAAGCCAGATTCTTCAGGAAGAATGGTCAAGTGGGCGATCGAGCTCAGCGAGTTCAAGATCAAATTTGCGCCAAAAACGGCCATCAAAGGTCAAGCACTAGCTGATTTCATAGTGGAAAGCACGAGTAACGGTCAAACAGAAGCAGAGAACAGGCCAAGTCAGTCAGCAGACGACAATCAAATCTGGGAACTCTATACGGATGGGTCTTCATCAAAAGAAGGCTCGGGGGCAGGTTTAATTCTTATTCCTCCTGAGGGCGAGCCTCTGAAATACGCGATCGCCTTGACATTCCCGGCGACCAATAACGAAGCAGAATATGAGGCTCTTATCACTGGACTCAGACTAGCAAAAGGAATGGGTATAGCTGCGCTTAAAGTAAAAAGCGACTCAGAGCTCATTGTCAATCAGGTTAATGGCGCATACGAGGTAAAGGGAGAAAAGATGAAGAAATATCTCGGCATTGCCAAAAAGCTGGTCGAAGAAATCCCAAATTTCGCGATTGAATTCATTCCTCGCCAAGAAAACCAGATGGCAGATTCTTTAAGTAAGCTAGCCTTCGGAGGGGCGACAATCCAGGATGTGCAATTTCTGGAAAAGGCCCTATGTTCAGTCCTTGAAAACAGAGCGGAGGTCTTCAACATTCAAGAACAGGTCACCTGGATGACCCCGTTCCAGAATTATTTGAAAGAAGGCATCCTCCCAGAGGACGAAGGCGAATCCACTAGGATTAGAAGACTCGCAGCCAGTTATCTAATCATCGATGGAGAACTCTACAGAAGAGGTTATTCGACGCCTTACTTGAGATGTGTTGCTCTGCCCGAAACAGAAAAAGTTCTTCGAGAAGCTCATGAAGGGGCAGCAGCATGTCATGAAGGCGCTCGATCGCTAAGCAGGAAAATATTCATATTGGGATATTACTGGCCGACCTTGGGAAAAGACGCAGCCGAGTTAACACAGAAGTGTGAAATTTGCCAGCAGTTTGCACCACGATCGGGTCGACCATCGACATTATTATCCCCAATGGCGGGTGCCTGGCCCTTCGCTCAATGGGGAATCGATATATTGGGTCATTTTCCCATTAGCACTGGTCAGCGTACTCACATTATAGTGGCAATCGACTACTTCACTAAGTGGGTAGAGGCGAAAGCTCTAGCTTCGACAACGGAATTCCAAGTTATCAAGTTCCTGCAGGTCAACATATTCTCCAGGTTTGGTATTCCCAAAATACTCATCAGCGATAATGGTCCGCAATTCGTTGGAAAGGAGTTGAAATGGCTCTGTGAAGAGTATCATATCGACCATCGCTTCAGTTCAGTACATCACCCTCAAACGAATGGGCAAGCTGAAGCAGCCAACAAGGTTGTCTTAGAAGGACTCAAGAAAAGGGTTCGAGCATTCAAGGGGAACTGGGCAGACGAACTGGAAAACGTATTATGGGCAATCAGAACAACGCCTAAGGCGGCCACAGGAGAAACGCCTTTCAGTTTAGTGTACGGATCAGAAGCAGTAGCACCAGCTGAATTAGCAGTGCCTACCCACAGAGTCCTATACTTTAACGCGGAGGCAAATGAGATCGAGTGCAGAACTGACCTCGACTTAGCAGAGGAAAAGAGATGGCTCTCGGAAAAGACACAGGCAAAAATGCACTTGGCGACCGCTCGGTATTTCAACAGAAAAGTCAGCGCTCGCCAATTTTTTGTGGGGGAGATGGTTATGAGAAGGAATGAATTCACAAGGCTGGACAGTAAAAACAAACTTTCAGCCAAATGGGAAGGACCATACAAATTAGTAGAGATCGCCGCACCGGGATCCTACTATTTGGAAACCACCGAAGGCGAGAGGTTACCCCGTCCATTTAATTCTGAGCATTTAAGAAGATTTTATGCATAGTTTGTAATCAAACTGATTATGTCAATAAAAGAAAGCCATTCCTTCATAAAGCATGTCCACTAGAAGCAAGCCGAAGCCAAAAAGCCCTGACGCCAAAGTCAGGCCTCAAAAGCCCTAGCAACAAAGCTAAGCCAAAAGTCATGTCGCCAAAGTCAGGCCAAAAAGCCCTAGCAACAAAGCTAGGCCAAAAGCCATGACGCCAAAGTCAGGCCAAAAAGCCCTGACGCCAAAGTCAGGCCAAAAAGCCCTGACGCCAAAGTCAGGCCAAAAAGCCCTAGCAACAAAGCTAGGCCAAAAGCCCTGACGCCAAAGTCAGTCCAAAAAGCCCTGACGCCAAAGTCGGGCCAAAAAGCCCTAGCAACAAAGCTAGGACAAAAGCCCTGACGCCAAAGTCAGGCCAAAAATCCCTAGCAACAAAGCTAGGCCAAAAGCCCTGACGCCAAAGTCAGGCCAAAAAGCCCTAGCAACAAAGCTAGGCCAAAAAGCTCTGTCGCCAAAGAGAGGCCAAAAGCCCTAACAACAAAGTTAGGCCAAAAAGTTCTAGCAACAAAGCTAGGCCAAAAAATCCCTAGTAACAAAACTAGGCCACAAAAGCCCTAACAACAAAGTTAGGCCTCAAAAGACCTGACGCCAAGAGTCAGGCAAAAACCTGATAACCGAATCAGGCACAAAAAGCCCTGACGCCAAAGTCAGGCCAAAAGACCTAGGAATAAAGCTAGGCAAAACAAAAAATCCCTGACGCCAAAGTCAGGCCAAAAGACCTAGCAATAAAGTTAGGCAAGATGAGAAGCAGACGCCAAAACCAAACAAAGGGATCGGCTAACAAAGAATTTTAGGCGATCACTATGGATGACAAAGCCTTAGGATGACCTCGAAGGTCTAAACTTCAAAGAAAGTAATATCTCTTTGAACTTAGAAGTTTATGCTTTTAAGTATCAGAAGTATTATCCTTAGAAAGATCGACTTATGCTTGGTCTAAGACTTCAAGAGTCGAAGACATTATGATTAAGACGTTGGATAAATAGCCAAGCATGTTCAAAGTCGAATAAAAGGCTTATGAATATAAATGCATTCAATAAAAGAAACCCAGTCTTAAATCAAATAAATAATTACAAGGAAAACAAAAAATTACAAAGAAAAATAGCTATCTAAAAGGAAAATATGGTCGATAAAGGAGGGGAAGATTTCAGGCTTTAGGATCCTCGGGGGCAGAAGCACTTTGCTCGCCTTCAGGAGCAGGGACGCTTTGCTCGCCTTCGGGGACAATATTGCTTGGCTCGCCCTCGGGGACAACCTCTTCAGCAACAGGGGTAGACTGAGAGGTACGACTCCGGAGGAAGCTCCTCAAAGACCCAACTTCCCCAATGGGAAAATTGGGATCGACCGCCCGGACATCATCCCTTTGCGCCTCGGCAGCGACCCTGCGAGCCTCCGATTCTGCCCCTTGCGCTTGAGCTTCCTTAAGTTCAGCATCTAGGCGAACTCGGACGATCTCTCCCTGATCTAAACACAGGTGAAGAGCGTCAAAGTCCTGAAGAGCGGTAGCGGCTTCAGCCTCCCTCTTTTGGACATCAGCAAGGAGGCGCTGCTCCTTCCTGAGGTATTCCTCCCGCGTATCATTTGCCAAGGCAATCGCTGCATCCGCAGTCGTCTTGATAGTCCCCAATTGCTCAGGAGTGACCCCCGTGCTTCGGTACTGCTCCAGCTCGACGAGCACACTGGAATACTTGTCGGCGAGCTCCCCGAAGACACGGCCAAGAATCACCTCTTCCCGAACGAACTGGCAACAAATATAGAATAAAATCTGTCAGGACAACAAACAATAAGGGAACGACAAAGAAAGGACTCTACGAAATAAAAATATGAGATCTTACCAAAGCCACTCGTTCAAAGTGGGACCGAAGGAACCCCTCGATCTGATGAAATTCTGTGGGAACAATCGAGCGGTCAGTGGGGGGAATTATCCCATCCAGAAGCCGCATACACATATCCGGGCTACCCCTGAGGCTCTTCTGGGGAGGGTACCCCTTCTTCATAAGGTCCCCACAAGGGACCCAAGTCTCCCGAGAATTCGCTGATTCAAGCGGCTGAAACAAGCTGGCCAGGGAGCAATGCTCCTCCACAGGAGCCCTCGATGAGCTGGAAGCAGCATGCCCCTTCTTCTTGGTCCCAGACTCCTTAGGAGGAACCGTGGGCACAGTAGGAACAGGAGGTGCTAAGGTCAAAACCTTCCCCTTGGTGGCAGAAGGGCCCTGGGGAGAGGGAGAAAGGGGCACCACGTCCAGACCCTTCCCTTTATTAGCGGAAGGGCCCCCAGGAGGGGGAGGAGGAGGATGCTGGTCGACTTCCGGACATTCCTCACTCCTGACCTTCTTGGAGGGAGGAGAAGGATTATCCCGGGCCATGTCGGTCGAGGACTCCTCTGCAAAACAACAAGACAAAATGTCAAAAACAAAAAACCGCAAAGTATGAAGACGTTAAATCTACGAATAACAAAGCAACATACCTGGTTGGCGAGGGTCAGCAGTGGCCGAGGGAAGCACCTCCTCAGACTTCCTCTTGGACGAACGCCTAGAGGGGGGAGGAGGAGAGTTCAGCAATGCCTGGTCGGAGGACAGTCCCGCCGATCCCTGGTCATCAAAGAGACCTATCAGTTTTTGGCTCTTTCCTACGACCTTGCCTACAAACGATAAAACAAGGAAAAAGGTTAGAAAGTTACCCATTCATCAAAGATTGGCGTGGCTTGATGAATGCCTGCCATCTCAAGCATGTTTTCAGTAGTTTCAACCACTGAGCGAATGGACTTGAATTGGGACGACCGATGCGACCGGTATAGGTCATCGATGGCGTTCTGATCACTCTCTGATAGCTCCTCGAAGGAAGGAGGGAAATCCTTGTCCGGGATCAACAATTTCCAGGGCACCCCCCCCCCCCCTTATAAAAGAAGTAACACTTCTTATAATTGGAGTTGGTGGTCCGAAAATCGTCAACTAGATGGACATGAACATTCCAACTCCATGCTTGAGGGCCTCCCCATTCGGAAAACTTCGGCCAGTGTGGTTGGAAATGGTGGAGGTGGTTCGCCCCTGCTGCCAGTCGGAAGAAACATCGGAACAAGGCCAGTGAATACTCCCACTCTTGGCGTATGCACAGGAACTTGAAACCAACACACATCCTGAGGGCATTCGGAACGAGCTGCGTGGGATGAATCCCGTGAAACTGGCACAATGTCTGCAAATCCTCACAGAGAGGAAAACGCAACCCAGCATCGACCTGGGCCGCATAAACGTAAACCTCTCCGTCGTGAGGAAAATGCAGACCTAAGCCAGGATACCTAGGAGCATCCCCTGCATTAAAGCCACCAAGCGCCACCATGGTCTTAAAATACGCTGGCTTCAATTCGTTAGGCTTGACATCTACTCAGAACAGTTCAAGTATAGCACAACAGGTATAAAAAACAAAGAAAACAGAGGATATTGCCAAAGCAGGGCAGTAAAAGGGCGAAGGTTTACCTTTCGGAGAGAAGATGGGCGTATTCAGCTCAGGCCCATCCACCACCACAGGAGTGGTTGCAGTCCTGCCCAAATCAGTCTGTTCTTCCACTGAGGGGGGCGCGACCTCATCTCTGATGGTCAAGGGGACATCAGCATTTCTGGGAGCGTTGGCTTTGTTGGCGCCCTTGGGAGCCATGTGCTTGACTCTCTGACTGCGGGGAGCCATGGAAATATTGGAAGAAGGATGAAGAAGGTTGGGAAAGGAAATGGAAAGGTTCGCAATGAAGCTCTGAAAATCTAAGAGAGTGGATAAGCGTAAAAGACAAAATACAGAAACTGATGTTTCTTATATAGACTAAAAGGGGAGTAACCGCCACGAGCAAATCGAAGCGACGCAGAGGAATAATTGCACCCTTTTGGAGAAAACCGAAGCAATGTCAGAATTCCAAGAGACAAACGGTTGGCTGGTACAGACAGCTGTCAGACTACCCTAGGTTTACGGAAAAGTAAAGGTCAGGCGTGCCTAAGGTGACCGTTCGATTTCTGGACAACTGAGCAGTTATTAAATGCTAAAAGTCCACTAAGGAGACAAGATGGTCGCCTACGCACTAATAAGGCTTTAGCAGAAATACATCGGGTAGGTCATGATCGTCTAACTAAGAAAGATAGACTTCCATAAGCCTAGGTCACCTCGAGTGATCGCCAAAAGGGAATAAAAGGAAGGATATTCTTTCAAGCTTTGAACAGAGAAGAAACTGCTCGCCAAATGAGCTCGAAGTGTCTCAAAGGTCCTGAACCATTACAAGAGACGTCACTATCTAAAACCCTACCAGGAAATCAAGCTCGACTGAAGAAACTTCAATCAAGCTTCGGGGGCAAATGTTGGGTATCGATAGTGACGGCCCGGTAAGAAAAGGCCTCGAAGGCCCAATAACTATAGAGGGGGTAAACCCATGACATCCGAACCGGATCGGCCCAAGTACAAGCCAAACTTGGCCCACCATCGAGTAATCCAGAATCGAGCCCAAAGTCTATAGGGACGCCAAAGGCTCTCGGACTGCTCGCCATTCTCTACCAGGTCGCGACCTTCCACTGCTCGACATGGGAGTGCTCACCCCGAAGAGAGCCTTGCCTCTCTCCTCTGGTCCCACAAAACCGTTAATAAGGAAGTGACCACGATATCCCGCATATCTCGGTCACATATTCACTAAGGATTAGATTTGGTAACTGCAACATCTCGCAGTAACTGACGATCCGAATCTTCGGCAATACAATATACACTAAGATATTCAGCTGCCATATACGGTTCTATCTCTCTTACCCTATAAATACCCTTGCTTTACATACGTTCTTTACGTTTTTGAGTTTTATACACACACATACTCATTTAAGCATCGGAGAGGGACCCAGAGGAACCCCCTATGTTGCGCTCCCCTACTTGCAGGTTCACCAGAGTTGGAGTTGAAGCGTCATCCCAACCTTGTCTGGCATTCAATTCATTGTCAGATCAGCATTCAGGATTTCACGATCCAACAGGTATCACCATATTAAGGCATTCGCGCACCCTTTCCTAGCTCCTACGGTTGTTGCATTTCAGCAATCTCACCCTAATCTAGATGAGTTTGAGAGAGAAGAATGAAAAAAAAAAAAGAATGAAGAAGAAGAATAACAGAACTAACAGCTTTCCTTCTTTCACAAGTAATCTTCATACATCATCAAAAAGTTACCTTAAACTAAGATCTAAGAACTCTATTTATACCTGAGACCTATGATAACAACTACCTAATTCTTGAATATTCTAAAACCTTCCACAACCTTCTAACACACACTTCACGCTTCCTTACACATTACGGCACCTTACCTTGATCACTAAGCTATCTACAACACATACATATTCATACATCCTAACATTCCCTTGAGAAGATTGATTTTCTTTTTGTTTCTCCAATTTACACTTGACATGCTTTCTTGATCCTGTGTATCAAATAATATGAGTTCTGAATTTCAAGCCTTCAAGCTCTGCATCTGCATTCGATATATGTATACATACACTCAAGAGCACCTGTCAGCCAGCAACATCTTCAAAAACTCACATCATTGTTTCAAGACTGAGATCATCATCTTATTCCAAGACAATCCATCAACATATCAGTGCTGACAGCAATCATTATTTGAAAAACCAATCATCTTATCCCACATATCACACCAAACAACTTCTGAACACATATCATCTGAACAAATTACATGGATAGACATACTTCAGTCACCATGCTTGATACTTTTTTTTTCCTACAATTCTTTGCTTTGCTTTGACATTGCTTTTTTTTTATTCAATACTGTCCTCTTCACAATTTTCTTATGACTGACAGAGAGGTTTCCATTTGCCTGTATCTTACCAATGAAGTTGGGAGGTTTCCATTTGCCTCCATCTTTACATCCTCAAACAACTTCTCAAAGTAGCTTGAATGTTTTCTTTGAGAAAAAAAACTATTTTTGGATTCAAACTTCACCCTATGTCAATATTGCATAGGTGAATATAGTTTATCCATGCACATTCGAACAGAGATCACATATCAGAAGATGATAGCAGATAGAGGAAAATAAAAATAGACTAAACAAACAACATCATGCAGTCAAAACAGAGTGAAGAAGGCTCAGTCTGAAATAAAACTCCGATCAAAAACTGAAACAACACCATGTGAATCCCTGAATAAGAATGCAGCAGACAATTGCTCATCAAATGTAGGCAACGTATAATCGAAACCAGAGTAAGCCAAGAAAAAGAATTCAAAAAACTAACAACATTATCCAACAAACAGCACAAAGAAGCCTACCTAAGGAAAATCAGATATCAATCAGAACTCAACCCTTCTATCCCAAAAAAAAAAACAAAAAAAACTAGACAAACAAGACACACCAACAGCCAAACAGACTATTGATCTATATCCAAATCATCACTGACATACCTAGAATCAAATTGATCACTTACAGAGACATTCATTAATTCTTTGAAGGACATCACCCCAAGCTTCCTTCTAAAGGGCACAAACTGCTTTTCTGTAATCGGCTTTGTCAGAATATCTACCAATTGTTCTGATGCTGGTACAAAATTCACTAAAACCTGTCCATTTTGAACCTTTTCACGAACAACACAAAAATCAATCTCAACATGTTTCATTTTAGAATGATGAATTAGATTTTCAATTAAAGCAACAGCACTAGTGTTATCACTCCAAACAATAGGAACAACAGTTAACTTGACATCCAATTCTGATAACAGAGAAACAACCCACATATCTCACACACTGCATTTGCAATTGCCCTATATTATGCATCTGCACAAGAACGAGAAATAACATGCTGCTCTTTAGAACTCCATACAACCGGATTTCCATTAAGAATAAGATAATGTCTAGAAACATATTTACGATCAACTAAGTCACTACCCCAATCAGCATTAGCATAGGATATTAGCACAACATTAGAGGGAGCAACAGAGTTTGTTCTAAACAATAAACCATGATCAATTGTACCTTTAAGGTATCTCAACACACGAAGAACAACTTTCCAATGACACAATAATGAATGCTGCATATATTGACTCAATTTATTCACTGCAAAGTGAATATCTGGTCTAGTAACACAGACATGTTGCAGAGCACCCACAATACTTCTATATAAATGAGCATCTGCAAATGAAGACTGGCCTTGATGTTCAGCAACTTTAGCCAAAAAAAATACCAGACATTGGTGTAGGAAGAGTTGATGCATTCGATACTCCAGCCTTCAAAAGAAGATCCAGAATGTACTTCCTTTGACCAAGGAGCAAATAATCATCCATAACCTGCACATCCATACCAAGAAAGTAGTTAAGCGTACCAAGATCTTTCAACTTGAACTCACTGTTAATCCTACTAATAACTAACTCAATAGCAGACTTATCATTTCCAGTTATCACTATATCATCTACATATACTAAGAGAAAAACCATACCTGAATCAGATTTCTTAACAAACAGACAACTATCCGCTAATGATACAGAAAATCCAAGAGAATTAAGGAAAAAACACTTAAGTCTTTCAAACCAAGCTCTCGGTGATTGCTTAAGACCATATAACGCTTTATTGATCTTGCACACATAACATTTCCAGTATCATCACACTTCAAAAACCCAGGCGGCTGAATCATAAAGACATCTTCAGATAACTCACCATGCAAAAATGCATTGTTGACATCAACTTGTCGAAGCTGCCACTTATGTGTTAAAGCCAATGTCAAAATAATTCTAACTGTTGGTGCTTTAACCACAGGACTAAATGTATCCTGGAAATCAAAACCTGGCTTTTGAGAAAAACCTTAGCAACTAGACGAGCCTTATACCTGGCAATAGAACCATCCGAATTGCGTTTGATTTTAAAAATCCATTTACACCTTATAGGAATCCTACCACCAAGTAAGGGAACAGGATTCCACGTTTCATTAGCTGCCAAAGCACTCAATTCATCCTGTACAGCAGCTGCCCATCTGAAAGATTTCATCGCAGTATGTATATCATGAGGTTCATGTTGTTCAAACGCATCAGAATCAACTACAGAAGTAGTAAGAGCAGCAAGACTTTTAGTCTTGGACCTGGTTTGCATTGGATGACAACGTTTATGTCCTGAATCAACATGAGTAAGATGAGGATGGCTAGATACCTCAACTGTGGATGTCGGTATGATAGACGAATCCCTGAGCACATACCTTACCGTAGGTGGATCAGGTTGTTGCAACGAAGCTGCAACATTATCTTCAACTTGTCCCACTAGAGCTTCAGTATGATCAACATGTTGCTGATCAGAATTTGACTGTCTTGCATCTCCTGAAGGAGCAGAGATAATATCAGCAGATGTATTAGAAGTGATAGGACTTTGATGATGAACTACAAAATCAGCATCAATAGGAGTGCACAATGAAGAATTAAATGGTAAGAAGAAAGGCTCTGATGTTGCAGTGTTTTTAACAGCACCGAATTGCATGAAAGAACTAGATTTATCTGCAAACGAAAAAACATTCTCATTAAATCTGACATGTCTTGAAATGTAAACACACCCGTATGCATCTAAACACTAGTAACCATGCTGGTTTAAGCAGTATCCAATGAACACACAAGGGGTGGATCTGAAATCCGGCTTATGTTTATTGAATGGACGAATCAAAGGATAACAGAGACACCCAAACACTCTCAAGAAATCATAATCCAGTGGTTTTGAAAACATCTTTTCATGAGGAGATATGTTTGCCAAAGATTTAGATGGCAATCTATTAATGAGAAACACATATGTAAAAAATGAATCACTCCAGTATTGCATAAGCATGGCAGCTTGTTTCATCAATGTTAAACCCATTTCAACAATGTGACGATGTTTCCTTTCTACTATCCTGTTCTGCTCAGAAGTATAAGGACACGTGAACCTGTGATTAATGCCGAATTGAAGAAGATATGAAGCTAAGGCTCGAAACTCACCTCCTCCATTTATTTGAACATATTTAATGCTATGTCCTAATTGATTCTGAACAGCCTTATGAAACTGAGGAAATATAACAGAAACATCACTCTTCTTCTTAAGAAAGTAAATCCACGTATATCAAGTACAAACATCAACAATACTCAAGTAGTACAAATTGCCATTTGACGAAACAGGAGCTGGTCCCCGTAAATCCATTTCAAGAAGTTCTAATGGTGTATGATATTCAGTATTCGAAGCATCAAAAGGTAATTTGCAACTTTTTCCAACAGCACACGCCATACAGTGAGGTATGTTAGTGTTTAGATTCAATTTTTCATGCTTGATTATCAATGAAAGAACTTGTTGAGAAGGATGACCAAGTCTTTGATGCGGAATAGTCAGAGGCGGTTTTATTTGACTGATATTACAACCCATTTCAGAATCTAGAGTTGCAGCATTACAACTATATGAAGACAGGCAGTTATTTTTATTACTAGCTAAATGATCCTTACGGCAATCATCAAACAAACTAAAATCAAGCTTGTATAGCCCCTGATGTTCTTGCCCTCAAAGAAGAACATAATGAGTTTGAGAATCACGAACCAAACAGTGAGTATCATGAAACTCAAAGTAGACGTGATTATCCTTGGTAAACTGCGAGACAAAAACCAAGTTTTTAGTAATCTGAGGAATGTATAACAAATTATGCAAGATAAGAGGTTTAGACGAGGTATTTATAACAGATGTACCAATGTTGTTAATGTCCAAGTAACTTCCATTAGCTACTTGAACTTTACCTGAACCAGCATATGATTGTGATGCATGAGCCGGAGGAACAACATTGGAGAAGTAATTTGTAGGTACTCCAGCTGCTGAACTTGTAGTTGTAGTGAAATTGACTTGATTTCCGATATCTTGAGTGACAGAGGATACACTAGGGGATGCAGAAGTAAAGCAAACTGATAAAGCTGCATTGGAGGAGCAGAGGCATGAACCTGAGGTAGCTAAACCATAGAAGGCATAAATGTTAGGGGTTGATAAGTATGAGTAGATGCTGACATATATGGACTGAACATGGGCTGAGAAATGACAGCAGGTTGAGTATATGTTAGAGGTACACCAGACATAGGAAGATAACCAGAGGCTGAGGAGAAACTCGGACTGGAACTGCCAGCATTGCTACTGCAATATTGATTCTTGGTAGTACCAGAGTTGGAGTAGGAGATATCATCTGCATCATTCCATTGATTAGTGATCAGATTTGCACTCATATGATCATTTGCTAGAGCGGTGACTCCCTGAAAATGAACATTAAATCTCTGAAAACACCGATGAACGAGATGTCCGAATTTTCCGCAAAACTGGCACTGTGGTTTGTTATTTGCAAAACCACGCCATCTGCCTTTTCCACGTCCATAGGATAAATTGTTTGGCTGATAATCAGGAGTGGTGTGCACTGGATTAGGCTGAGCCTGTGACTGACCAGAGTCAAGGATAGTTGCTTGTCCAGAGTCCATCGGATGAGGCTTCTCAACAGCATTCTTCACAACGACATTAGCATATGACAAGGATGTTTCGAACAGAGTATCTCTTTGCCTAGCTTCGGCATCAAGCAAAACAGACGATATAGAGGCAAGATCATATGGATTACGACTTGCATGAATTACAGCAATAACACTATCATATTGTCCTTTCACACCATTCAATATGATAGATATCTGCTGCATTTCTTCAATTGGATGCCCACAGCTTGCCAAGTTGTCGCATGTCAATTGAATTTCAGTTAAGTAATCTCTCATAGATTGGTTTAGGAGTTTGCGAACCTTTAGACGATCATACAGGCTCATAATTCGAGTAGTGGATGAGGAGGAGAAGTTTTGGTGCAGCCTATTCCAGATTGAAGTTGCTGGCATACATCCAACTAATCCTTTGTTGATTGGAGATGAAATAGATGCAAGGAGCCATGAAGCCAGAGAACTATCTTGTTGAGAGAACTTGGTGAAATCTGGATTCAAAATCCTGTTGCCTTCTTCATTGTCAATCAGATGAAGAACAACCAAAGTGCCAAACAAGTATCCTTCCATATTCAGTCCTCTAACAGCTAACAGTACTTGATGTTTCCAGGACTGGAAATTATGCTCACCTATTAATTGACAGATTCTTTTGTTGAAGAAAGCAGGTATCAATTCATCCATGGCTCGGAGAGCAGATTGATGTGCAGCAGCAGAAAACTTGACGATGAAGTCTTCAACGAACAGAGATGCAAAGGATGGCCTAACTGAGAATGGCTGAGCAGAATGTCTTCAATCAAACTACAGATCTTCACAGCAACAGAAATAACGAATCTGATGACAGAAACTTCAGCGGAGATGAGGATTTAGAATGACACTGATACCATTTCAACAATCTCACCCTAATCTAGATGAGTTTGAGAGAGAAGAATGAAAAAAAGAATGAAGAAGAAGAATAACAGAACTAACAGATTTCCTTCTTTCACAAGTAATCTTCATACATCATCAAAAAGTTACCTTAAACTAAGATCTAAGAACTCTATTTATACCCGAGACCTATGATAACAACTACCTAATTCTTGAATATTCTAAAATCTTCAACAACCTTCTAACACACACTTCACACTTCCTTACACATTACGGCACCTTACCTTGATCACTAAGCTATCTATAACACATACATATTCATACATCCTAACATTGCACCATGTGGACGAGCCTAATTGGCTTGATGTCCTCCAAATGTAAGTCATTTAAGATGTCATTAAATTCATCAATTTTTCGTTGATCTTTTCTACTTCCATTCTTCCAGAACCTTCTCATGGTGGTGGATGATATCGTTAAAATCACCAGAACACGTCCACGATTCCACCATTCCTCATCTGATTTCTTGTAACTTATTCTAGTTGTTCGAACGGTGTCCATAGTTCGTGCTTCCCTACACCCAAGTGGTATATTGTCAATATCAGATAAACCAACAGACGCAACTAAGGAAAATGCCAAGAAGCAATGAAGAGAATGCACAGTTTCAGAGAGAATCAATAGGGTTTAAATAACAATACAACCTGATGAAAGAATCAGTCTGAATAAAAATAAAAGAAATAAAACAACAGATTGGTCCCTATATTATCAAACTAACAAATTACAACCCTGATAATATAAAATGTTCATATTGACACTACAACTAATTAGGAGTGAGCTTGGGCGGGTCGGGACGGTCTTTTTGGCTAGACTGAGCCCGAAATTTTGGCCCACACCTGTGGAGGACCGAGACCGACTTCGGTATAAAAAGCTTGCCCGAGTCGGTCTTGCTTGACTTGGGCCGGTCTCGGTCCATTACCCAAATTTTCATAAAAAACAAAAACGAAATTTGCTGTAAAACTTGAGGATAAGAATCCATTTCCAAGTGATTGAGAAGTGCATGAAGAGCAAACATTGTGCATGAAGAGGAAATCCGTCATCACTAGTGAAAGTAACTAACATCAATGGCCTGTCCATCTCTCTTACGGCAATACAAATGTTTTGGAAGTCAGATCTCATTGATTCATTGAAAGGAAATGCACTTCTAACACACATATATATGTTTGCAGGAGAGATGATTGATTCCACTTGCCAATCATATATTAAATAATAATAACAAGAAGAAAATATGATTTAGAAGTAACAAGTACCAGAATTGCCTCTACTGAACAGATTGTGAGCAGAGAACTCCCTCTCCAATTGATGGGCATAAGCAGCTCTTCTTCAATCTAATCTGCAAAAATTTACCAACAGAGACACCCTCCCTTATATAATAATAATAATAATAATGAATTATATTCGATTACAGAATGTTGTATGCATGCTGCTTTTATAGAATGCTGTTTATATTCATTGAAATCAAACTGTTGTATGTATGTAAATTGTATTACAGAAATACAGAATGATGTATGTATGTAAATTCGTAAATTGGGTTTTTTAATAACAGCAAACTGCTGTATCTATGTATGTCTTCTATTCAAATCTCTTAGTCAATCAGTAAATTGTGACCTAAATCAGTAAATTTGTTTACTAATCAGTAAATTGTGACCTAAATCGTGACAATCTTAGCCAATCACGAAGCAACTCGAAGCAATTTCGGAACAAGTTGAGCAACTTCGGAAGAAAATCGCTAAGGAAATGAAGAACACTTACTGATGCTGGAGGCGAGACGGCGAGAGGCGAGACGGCGAGAAGCGAGACGGCGAGAGGCGAACGGCGACTGTAAGGAAACTAGAGATGTGGAGAGAAATGGGAGCTCAAAGCAATGTAGAGAGAAAACTTCATCTTAGATTGCTTCAAACTTAAGGATTACAAGAGGAGTCTAAGGCTATATATAGTGATATCTAGGTAACATTAGAACTACCTAGAATACACTAGATCATACATCCTAACATTCCCCTTACTAGTTAACCTTGTAAAGCATTTAAAAAACAAAAAAAAAAAAAAAACTTAAAAATTCTGCTGAATCTTCATGGTTGTACTGCTGAAGCACAGGTTGAGCACTACTGCTGCACTGACTGGCTGAGGCACGAATGAAGCACAACTGAAGCAGGACTGGTGCACTGGACGACTGAAGCACTACTGAGACACAACTGGTGCACTGGAGCTGCATTATGTTTGCACAAGAACAAGCACAAGTCTGCTTGCTTTGACATCTTAAACGAACGAACACAGGTCTGTTCAAGAATGATCTAGTTGCTGTGAAGTCGGTTTTGGATCTACGAACTTTGAGACTCCTCGATTGCTCGATTTTGCGAGATCTTGAGCCTCATGTCTCACAGTCCTCACGTCCATGCATAGTGCAACTCAAATCACTAAACTTCTGCAGAATTCTTCAAGTAACAACTCAAATCATGTCCATGTCTGCTCAGTTTGACTTCGATTCTTCAATCCGAACACAAGCACGTAGGTTGCCGAGACAGACGAACAACAGAGGAAACAAAAAACAATGCCGCCATGGTCATGTCCGTGGTGCCTTCTTGGTCATCCATCGTGATCATACCATTTTAGGCTTAAAAAAAAACAGAAGAAACCGTATGCTCGGAACTCAAACTTGCTTGCAACGGTTGAAGTAATCTCATCAACACCTTGAGGCATGAATCAACTCATAATCATCAATCTCATCCAAATCGAGCAGCATCGAAATCTCAACATCAGAGAACCAAAACAACAACAGCAACATCCAGTATAGAGACAGCATTTCTGATCCATCCAGTATCATAAACAGAAACAGATACATAACAGAAATGTATCGCAGCTTTGTTTCGAACAGAACAGAACTTGAATCAAGCTAATTCAACTTGTATCACAGCAGTTGCTTTGTATTACAGTAGCTCTGTCCTAATCGGATGAATCACAGAATGAAACAGAACTCAGTCACAGCCACAGCATCGCCGCATCAGAACAAGATCAACAGAGCAGTTCATAGCAGAACGAAAAGAATTGAGAGCAACAGAGCAGTTCATAGCAGAACGAAATTGCAGCATAACAATCAGCAGAACGCCAGCAATTACCGCAGCAAAGAAATCAAAGAACGATGCAGCTCACCAGAGGATTCGCATCTTCGATCGAATCATAACGAGCGATGCTTGAGGATCAACTGAAGAACTCAGCGCTGGAAGTAATCGACTGATGCAGATTGCTTGAAGAACTCAGTCGATCTGAACTGGATTTCAACTGAAATTGAAACTTGATCCAAACAGAACTCGGTCGATCTGAATAGAAGAGATTATAACTGGAATTGATGGAGGATCGATCGAACAGATCATTGAAGTGAAGAATATTGCTATTCTGCTGGAAATGAACATGTCGAAAATTGAAGCTTGCTGCTCTCCAAATCGAAGATTCCTGACAGAATTGAAGATCGTTGCTGATGGAATTGAAGATTCCACTGATGAAATCAACGATTACTACTATCCGTGGCTGATTGAAGGCACTTGAAGGATGTTTGTGCGCGCGGATCTGAAATTGAAATTTCAGACGGAATTTCCAACTGAAACTTCCAACGAAATACACATTTGGTTCCTAATCTTACAGCTCTGATACCATGTAAGGAAACTAGAGATGTGGAGAGAAATGGGAGCTCAAAGCAATGTAGAGAGAAAACTTCATCTTAGATTGCTTCAAACTTAAGGATTATAAGAGGAGTCTAAGGCTATATATAGTGATATCTAGGTAACATTAGAACTACCTAGAATACACTAGATCATACATCCTAACAGAGTCTGATTTACCCCAAGTTCTATCAATAAACTGTGAAGCCAAACAATCTTCGAGAGGATAGTTCTCATGCTCCTGTATTCAGCCTCAGCTAAGGTCCTATAAATAATACTCTGTTATTGTTTCTTGACGTTCCAAGATACTAAAGAATTACCAAGTTTAATGCAATACCAAGTAACTGATTTTCTACTTTCAACACAACCTGCCCAGTCTGAATCACAGAAAGCAGATAAATATAGGCAAACTTTGAGAATCAAGAAAAATACCCAGACCTCGATCATTTTTAACATATCTAACTATTCTAAGTGCAACATCAAAATGAGATATTTTTTTGGTTCTTGCATATATTGACTAAGACACTGCACTGAGAAAGCTATATCAGGTCGAGTTATGGTCAAGTAAAGCAATTTACCAATCAGTTGTCTATAAATCCGGATTCTTAAGTCGCAAGTCATTAGAATTAACCTCAAGATGTTAATCATAGCTTGTTAGATTTATATTTAATTTCATCGGTGTTTTCACAATTCTACATGCAGAAAGCCCCAAATCAGATATCATCTCTAAGGCATATTTTCTTTGACACAGAATCAAGCATTTGTCAGATCAGGCAATTTCAATACCAAGGAAATGTCTAAGTTCACCCAAATATTTCATCTTAAACGTATTCATAAACATTCAGGTGAGCAATCATCATACAACTATTTCCAGAAATTACTAAGTCATCCACATATACAAGCACAACAACTATTTCATCACCACAATACTTAGTAAACAGAGAATAATCCAACTTAGATTGGGTATAACCATGCGAAATAAGAGCACTAGTCAATTTCATATTCCACTCTCTAGATGCATGTTTAAGGCCATAAATAGATTTTTGTAATCTGCATACTAAACCATTCTCCCCTGATTACGAAAACCAGGAGAAACATGCATATATATCTCCTTATTTAAGTCTCCTTGAAGAAACGCATTATGAGCATCCATTTGGTATAAAGGCCTCTTATTAATTGAAGCCAAAGAAAGAATTGTCCTAACCGTATTCATTTTAGCTACAGACGAGAATGTTTCAAAATAATCAATGTCATGGGTTTGAGTAAAACCTTTTGCAACTAATCTGGATTTATGCCTTTCAATAGAGCCATCAACATTTAATTTTACCTTGAATACCCATATGTATCCTATGGCTCTTTTACCTGAAGGGAGAGGGACTAAGTCCCAGGTGTGATTTTTCTCTAAACCAGTTATTTCATTGTTCATAGCATGAACCCACTCGGGGTGTTTCTCGGCTTCAGTAAATGAGGTAGGTTCAGTGATCCTGGACATACAAGCAAGGAACGACTGAAATGAAATAGATAAATGTTCATAGGAGACATAGTTTGTAATCGAATGAGCAGCATGGGAAGATTCAACCTGAAAATCCTTATGACAGATGGGTGGCCTGGTGTCCCTTCCAGACCTCCTAGGCACATATACGTTTTAAGTAGGGACTCTGTCAGACTCAGACAAAATGTCATCATTGTCTTGATCTAAATCAGCATTACCTGAATCATTCTCCTCCTGTGTCTGTGTGGGACCAACATATGTGTGTGGAGTCTCATTGATATCACCATTATAACAAAATGTATCATTCATCATATTACGATTCATATCATCATCATGCTTAGAAAAGGGAAACACATGTTCATGGAATTTCACATCCCTACTAACAAAGAAACCCCTTGTATCCATATTATACAGCTTATAACCCTTTTGGGTTTCAAAATATATCATCATAACAGCAAAGATATCACGAGAATCAAATTTGTCATGATACACAAGATTCTTAGCAAAGCACAAACACCCAAAAGTTCTCAAATGATCAACACGGGATTTCTTTTTGGGAAAAGTATGAAAAATATGTAACATGCCCAATGTTTGTTTTTGATGGAATATGTTTGTTGGTGTAGGTTTTTGATGAATTACATTTGTGTCCGTAAAAAAAGTCTGTTAGTTGCCTCCATGCCTTGCACGTGAGTTTCGGTCCGTTTGAAAAGACAAAAATGTCACTCACTCATTGCAACTGGGAGCCACACATACATTTCATCATTTCTCTTTCAGCACCAGAGATCAGAGAAGTCCTAACCGGAGCTCTGAGCAGGAATGGCCAACATGGTAATGACTTCCTCCTTCAAGACCCACATTCTGATCTCCTCCTCTCTCCCGGCCCACAAACCGAAATCCCCAATCAACCAATCCTCACCCCTAATCCCCAAAATCCCGACCCTGAATTCCGCTAAGCTCCAACTCCCCTCTCTCTCCCTGAAATCCCTCTCTCTCATTGGACACAAATGGATTGTAACTACTGCACATTGAAAATGTATACTTTCCACATGATATAGCTTTGCTTAAATTACATCTTTTTCCTTGAAGCCATGTCATCGCTGACTACATCTATTTGCTGGAACATCTTGGCTCATAAAACCGATGAAGAAACTGAAGTCGGAGTTAGAGTATATCAGAAGCCTGAATCAGATGAGATTTATGAATTAAGGAGGAGGAAGACTCCACCTCTATGCAAGGAAGATGAAAACCCAGATGCAGCTTGGTAAGCCACAACTTCAGTTTATATTTATTTTGATAATATTCCTTCAATCTTAGTATATATCTCATTATTTACAACAGGCGAATGGAAATGAGCGCTTATTCAGCCTAAACGTTTAAAACTGTTGTGAACAGAAGCAAACTCATTTTATAAACTTTTAGTTCTCAAATATGATAGTTTTGTCATGAAATGTATTCAATGTTGCAGGTACGTTCATATGAAAACTTGCTTGCATCCAGTTCCTGCTTCAATCGAGTAGCGAGGAACCGAGTGGCCAGAAGAATGGCCTAAGAGACTTGAGTCTTTGCCGGATTGGTTGGAGAACAAGGAAAAGGTGTCTGCTGACACAAGCCATTGGAAATCTATTTTTCAGAATTCATACCTCATTGGAATCGACATTGATTGGTCAACAATCAGGAATGTTATGGACATGAAAGCCATCTATGGAGGGTACAAAAAGATCTTTCAGCTTTTAAAAATGCAATTTTGCCACAGAAGATTTGAACTTTTCTTCATGTTCTTCACTACTAAGTAAACAAATTGCCAATTTTCTATTAACAGATTTTGGATTTTGCTGGATTGCTTATAGTGGATAATTGTAAATGTCTTCATACATAAATGAATTCCCCGCTGGGGAACTTCATGGACCAGCGTGACACCGCCATCAAGGAGAAGCTCGGCAGCGTATCGGACACTTCCGTCGAGGTACTTCCTACTCAATAAGCAGCAGCTGCTGCACCATCAAATGTTTCTTCACTTCACTTGTATCCTCCTCCACTTTCTTCTTTCTCCATTCCTACTGTGTTGTAAGATTTGTCATTAATTATGTGTATCTCCTTGACTGCCATCCATGATCTGGTGTAAGATCAGTTTTTTTTCTGTGATATGTTTTTTGGGAGAGGGACCGGTTCGGTCTTAGGGAGGGAAACAGTTCGGTTCGCAGAGAATAAACGAGGGAATACATAGAGGGTAGTTTGGGTATTTTCGTTTTTGGTTATTTCAACGTTCAAATTATATGTCATGTGACAAGCACGTGCTAACTTTTAACGGATAAATTAACAGAAAAACTAACGTTTCTTCAAAAACCAACAGAAGTAAATGTTTTACATCAAATACCCACGGCCCAAAACAAATTTCATCGATTACCATTTTGAGCAAACATGTTACATCTTTTTCATACTTTTCCCTTTCTTTTTAGTCATGATTTCAAAAGGTGATTTTCCATTAAAGATAGAGGACGGAGTCCTGCTTATAAGATAACATGCAGCAAGTACACATTCTCCCCAAAAGATATCAGGAACAGAGGCTTGTATTTTTAAATATCTAGCCACCTCCAAAAGGTGTCTATGTTTACGCTCTGCTCTACTCTTCTGCTGGGGAGTATATGGACAAGTGCTTTGATGTATAATTCCCTTTTCTTTAAATATAGCATTGAGATATTAACTAAACAATTCACCCCCATTAGCTAACCTAATTGTCTTAATTTTCATATTAAACTGGTTCTAAATGAGAGCAAAAAACTCCTTAATAGCAACAGCAACATTCGATTTGTTTACTAACAAATATATCCAAGTTACTCTAGAATAATCATCAACCAGAGTTTAAAAAAAAATATTTATTTCCCTCATGAGTTTGTTTTTTATATGGGCCCCACACATCAGCATGCACAATATCAAACAAGGAAGCAGCTCTAGATCGAGACTCAGTAAAAGGCAATCGAGTAATCTTAGCAAGGGGACAAATCGTACAATGCTGAACATTATGATCCTTATTCTTGAAACAATCCAATCCAGTTATATGTCTTAACTATTGTAAAGAAGCATGACCAAATCTCATGTGCCATTACATTGGATGATTAACACAATCAGAAGAAGACAAAGCAGTATTCACAAGAAAAGATTTCAAACAACATTTGTTCGATTGTTTAAAAATGAAAAGACCATATTAAGATTCCTCTCGACCAATCTCCAAGACCCTCCCACTCGAGAGGTCCTGCAAGATAACAGTCTTAGGGTAAAAAGTGACAAAACAGTTCAGTTCTGAAGCCAACTTAGAAATAGATGTGAGATTATATTTAAAATTGGGCAGATAAAGCACATTTCTCAAAATCTTATCTGAACTAAGCTTATAATCACCTATGCTATCAATATTCCATTTGGCAATTGTACCCTAGATTTAGCAATTGGCCTAGTATTCTCAAGCTAATCAGATCTCTTAGTCATATGATTAGTAGCACCTGTATCTAAGATCCATATATCATCATTTTGATAATGAGAATTTAGGCTAGTTGTAACCTGCCATATTCACTTGGGCACCTGCAGCAGGAGATGCCTGCACAGAAGAGATACTTCCACCATTGATGGCATGTCTTAGGAAAACTAAACCAAATGAGGAGAAAATGAAGAGCTTAGTTCTACAAACAAAGAGAATTTCATCTTGTTAACACTAAGTTTGATTATTACAATAGGGGTGGTCATCTATTTATAGGTGATGCTAGAGAAATGTATGCAAAAGTCCTAAACATGTGGACTTGAATGTAATTGTCCTAAACATTTGGACTATATAAACACTTAAATAAACCACAATCCCTAACATTCACCTTTGTATATCCACTTCCTAATGTAAATCAACATCCTAAACCAACAAAAACCAGAAAAAGAAGTTCATCAATATCTTCAACTCCTAACATTCATTCATGTGGACTTCTTGCTTCGTTTTGATTGTCATTATCAACACCATGATCTTGTTGCCATCCTCAACATGTAGACTTGCTTTAGGATATGATTTCCATGGAACAGGTCTGCCCAAAACAGGAGCACATGTCTGCTCAAAACAGTAGCACAGATCTGCTCAAAACAGAAGCAGAGATCTGCTCGACTAGCTTGTTGATGTTGATGATTTAGGTTGAGTTGAGTGTTGTGGTTGATTTGTTTCATCTTGGTCAAGCATAGAAAAGATAGAAGAAGTGCTGAATTTGATGAAGCAACCTCGTGGTGCAGTAAACATGCTTGAAAGGTACGCAGCAAAACACAAATACAAGCTGAAAACGTGTTTGAACACGTAGCTAAACATGGAATCATCTAGGTTGCACAAGAAGAATTAGAAGAAGGAGAAGGAGGAGGAGAGTACCGCGCTGCAGCTTACACCAGGATATCTATGTAGTGGAAAGGAGGAGATAAGAGGCCATAGCATGAACATATCAACATCAACAGCTCATTCGGTTCAGTATACCAGCTCAAAACCAACCTCAAACAGGGGACAAATCAGCATCCATATTAGAGCATCCATCAGCAACATGAGGAGGATCTCAGCAAAGAATAATCATCATGATATGTAAGAAATCAGTCGAAACTAAGCTGTAATAACTGCATCAAACAGCTCAGTTCAACAACAATTAACCAACTCGGTAGGATAAACAGAGTAATCAGCTCAACATGAGAAAACAGAGTCGAATCCAGGTCTGATCACAGGTCTGATTAGATTTGAATCCAGATATGATCTCAGGTGATCACAGGTTTGATCACATGATTCGAAAAGAAGCAGTAGAATCGCAGCAAGCAGTAATCGCAGAGCAGCATCGCAGAAAATAGAGGTGGAGATGCAGAAGACTTACAGCATTTCAATCGCATGATCACAGGTCTGATCATGTGGAGCTGAAGAAGAATCACATGGAACAGAATCACAGGCATGATCATGTGTAGAACAGAATTAGATGCGAATAATCAATCTGGCACAGAATTACGTGTTGCAGAATCGATGCTATGAATTGGTGCAGAGCTGGAACCGAAACAGAGTCTGAAAAATCGCATATGATCTGTGGAGTTCACAACTCAACTGGTGCAGTCAGTGCGATCAGAATCTATGTGATCATAAGCTCAGTTGCTGCGATAATCTGTGGAGTCTGAAGAATTCGAAGTTGATGTAGATTGATGTAATTGGAGTGAATCGATGCTTCTATTTACCGAATTGACAGGAGGAGGTGGCACAGAATGTTTAACTGCAGTGAATTGGTTTCGATAGTAGAAGCATGAGCTGGAGAAATCACTGAATGTAGCTGGAGATTACCGAACGATAGTGGAGAATTGATTCGGTAGTAGAAGAAGGACGTGGCATCGAATGTTGCTGGAGTTGTGAAAGATTGAATGTTGCTGGATCTTCTAGAGGTGGCAAGCAAGAGGTGGATGATTGATGATTAATGCTTGAGCTTCTCGAGATTGAAGCAGGAGGTGGCACTGAATGTTGCTGGAGTTGTTGGAGATTGAAGCAGGAGGTGGATGATCTGATTGATGACTTTGATGCTGAATATGAACACTCAACCAACTGAATTGCGACGAATGTAAGTTGATAATGAATGAAGCGCAGTGAACAGAATTGCAATAACTGAATCGCATGTCACTAACAGAAATTGAATTTGTCGAAGATTACGATCAATTTGAGATTATGAAAGTTTGCCAATGAAACTGATGATGATGGACGATCTGATGGAAGTGAATGTGATATGACGATGATCACTTCTTGAGCTGCAAAACGAAATCAAGCTGGAACTGATGAAGCGCGGCTGGAACTGATGAAGCGGGGCTGGATTTGATGAAGCGCGGGATTAAAGGAGCTGAAGAACAGAGCTGATTTCCTAGTGATTTTCCATTGGAAAATTCTAACCAAATGAAAATTTCGTCCATGATCTTGTAGCTCTTATACCATCTTAGTAAAACTGAACCAAATGAGGAGAAAATGAAGAATTTAGTGTTATAAACAAAGAGTATTTCATCTTGTTAACACTAAGCTTGATTATTTATAGGTGATGTTAGGGATATGTATGCAAAAGTCCTAAACATGTGGACTTGAATGTAATTATCCTAAACATTTGGACTATATCAACACTTATCTAAACCATAATCCCTAACAGTCTGGATGAACTGTCCAAACCGCTCAGTTGTGAAGCTCACTCCTCCTTGCAGATTGGAAGTCCTAGATGGTTTGGATGTAGAGCTAACAGGGATAGAATCAACAACATTAGTACTGACAGAAGTAATAGTATTAGCCTGGAGGTGTTCATTTTCCCTTTCTTAAAGTCTCTAAACTTGAAGCAATTATCTTTGGCATGCCCTTTTTCTGACAAAACTCACACACCCTAGCATAGCATTTGTCCTTGTTATGTCCTCTTTTATGGGAAAAAATTACACTCTACAGTGGCATTCATCCTAACACGATTGTTTGAGGATGAAACAACATTAGTAGAAGCCACACCTGCAACCTCTCTCTGACTCTCTTCCTGAATGACCATACTATAGGTTTGGTTCAAACTAGGCAGAGGAACCCACAACTAGAGATTACTTCTGATACTCGAAAAAGTTTCATTTAATCCCATCAAAAATTGACACAGGCGCTGGTTATCATAATGAACTATGTGTTTTTTAAAATTCTCACAATCACAAGGTCTAGAGTAGTAGCAGCAGCATATTCTGACCATAAAAGCTTCAGTCTCGTAAAAAAAAGGCAGAGACTGAATCAAGCCATTGTTGAGCTGTAAAAAATTCTCTATGTAACTGATAGTAGAGGTGAGGAAATTACCTATCCGGAACCGACACTTCGGGTAGGTTCCGGGTAAACGCTTTAAAAATTGGGTAGGTTCCAGGAGAAAATTTTGAAAACCTATTTATTCGGTTCTGATTCTCCTATCTGAGTACCCTAAAGTAACTGGAATCGGAACCGGTTCTATATATATATATATTAAACAAAACTAAAGCTAAAAGTAACATGGGTCAGTCGCAACCTTCTATTGCCTCTCTTCTACAATTTTTCTTCCTATCCTCATTGTATTCTTCGTCCTGGCAGTTGTAGGAGTAGATAATTTGAACGACCTTCAACTACAAGACTTACGTCCTCACGCCCACGAATCCTTCAATCTCAAGAACATCCAGGTAAGAACTGACTTCCTGCCACTCCACTAATTTGATTATTCCTTAATTTTGGACTCTGATTTCGTTCTCTGTTCCGAAGTCACTTATATAGGGACTTCTCTGATAAAGACTCGTCGCCTCCTGTCTCATTCGATAGCATGCTATTAGATAACATTAGTCATACTCGTGAAGGCCCAATGGGAATGGGTGATTTTCAAACAAGCCATCAAAGTGTGCAAACAGCTCAACTGCCTAAGGTTATAAACTTATAATCATGGCATTGCCTTAGTGCTTCATATTTTGTTCATATTAAACATTATTTGTGTTGCTTATGTAGATTCTGCCTCAGTTTGGTCCATTTTTAAGGTTCATCAATAAACGCAAGCAACTAATTGTTATTCAGTGTAGTCTATAAGCAGAAAATATGTCGTATGATAAATAATTTTTTAGGTACCATGCTAATTCCCTCCCATTATCTGTTGGAGAACACAACTTTTCGATATCATTTTTTTTTTTTGCAAATTCCTTTCTTTCGTTGATTTTACCCTTAAAAAATGCAAGAAGATAAGGGATTCAGCATCAAAACAACTTGTTTTCTTTAGGGATTCAATCAGTTGTGGTGGAAATTCAATCAATTTTTTAATTGTGTCTTAGAAATTGGTAGGAAGCTTGAATGCCTTGAAAGAACTATGTCTTTAATGCTAAGATGTGGTGATCTTCTCTGAACTGTTTGTGTTTTGGAACTGTAATGGATTGTGTAACTGGAACCAGATCGAAACCGAACCGGGGCCGAAAAGAAACAGGTTCCTAATAGGGTACCCGGAACCATTTGTACAAATAGGGTACCCGGTCGGAACCGTTTGTACAAAACAGGTTTCGGGTAGGTTTCGGTTCCAAAAGAAAATGGGTAGGTTCCGGTTCCAAATTTACATACCCTGTATTAAACTAGGTAGGTTCCGGGAACCCCTAAATTTACAGAGTACCCGGAACCGCTCACCCCTAACTGATAGAGACGCGGTCCATTTACTTTATCGTATTTTTCTCTAAGATCTTTCCATATAAGGTATGAAGAATTAGAGTACATAATACTGTTGGAAAGCTCACCGGAAAGATAATTCAGGATCCAGCTAAAAACAACCACGTTGCACCTTTCCCATAACTCATGCAAGGAAGAATCAAATCTTTCTTTATTAAAAGATTCATCAATAAAATCCATCTTGTTGTTTCCTCGCAAGGTTATGAGCATGGCACAACTCCACATCGGATAATTCTCATGTCCGATGAGTTTCACAGAAAATACATGGGTTGTCATAAGGGTAAAGGTAAAGGGGATGGTTTGCATGCACCTCAACCTCGCGACCCAGAGATTTACCGCCTCCGCAACTGCAACTTCATCTGCAGCAATATATGTTGCACAGATGTTCTGAATCTCCACGTTGGCAATCTCTGCAGCCATCAGGTCGATTGAAGTAACCAGAAAAAACAACCGCCAAAAACTAAACAAACACAGGTCGAAACCCACAGATCTGTGATAAGAATCCACGAATCTGAAGGAATAAGCAGAAGATATATGAACCTCCAAGACAGATTAGTGAAGAAAAAAGTAGGTCACTAATCTGAGGCTTCAATCTTGATCGCTTTGATAACAGAGCAAGGTCATGAGACTTGAACACAAAAAATCTTCAAAGAAAAGTCGTGGGTAGGAGAAAATCTTGAACTGCTCCATGAAATACATAACTCAGGATCTCGAATCCATGAAGCAAGGAAGCGTTATGAAGAAAGGTTTCAAAGGAAAATGCAGAAGCAACCAGAGAAAGAGGAAGAAGATATGGATCACTGCTCGGATACCATGTCAATATCAGAGAAACCAACAGACGCAACTAAGGAAAATGCCAAGAAGCAATGAAGAGAATGCACGGTTTCAGAGAGAAACTGAAAGGACGCACTTGATTTGATGAGATCTTTTGGAGGATTATATTCAATGTCCTCCATCCCCCATCAATAGGATTTAAATAACATTACAACCTGAGGAAAGATTCGGTCCAAAAGAAATCGAACGAAAATAAAAGAAATAAAACAACAGATTGGTCCCTATATTATCAAACTAACAAATAACAGCCCTGGTAATATAAAATGTTCATATTGACAGTACAACTAATAATAAAATATATACCTTCTTGTCATCACCAACACCAGAAATAAAGCAATCAAGAAAGTATGTGTCCTTATATAATACATGCACGTCACTTTTTCTTGCCACCATAAAGCAAGTATGTGTGTCATTCCTCACGGAGCTCCACATAAGTTGCTCCATCCATTCCATCTTGTTGTTGTATTTTTTCACAAAAGACATCATTATTTTTTGTTTTCATTAGGAAAAGGAGCATCGGTTGATACCTTTTGACGAGGTATTGTAGGTAGTGAACTGTTAGGGCTCAGACTCTAACAGATCCAGCATATTGCATTCATTGGGGGGGCATGTGGCTATTTTGGGAGCAGCCACCAAAATACTTTTATGCTTTTTATGTTGATGGTTAGTTCGTTGATCTATGGTTCGTTGACCCCTACTGGTCTAGTTATCTTCCTTCCTTTGTTAGGTACTCGTTTGACCAACTTCTTCTTTAGGTGTGTGATCTTAGAGAGTGGTGGTTCCAGGAGGCCGAGTACTAGACTACCCCTGTCTGAAGGGTCGATCTTTGTTCTCTTTCTCGTTTTATGATCATCTTCATCAATCGATCGTTTAAGGATCATTCGTTTCATAAACTGACTAGCTAGAGCTTGGTTTAGAATTCTCATGTTTATAAACAATGTGCTACCTTTAATAAAATTCATTGATAACTTAATCACATGCAATATGCATGTTTTATGACCATCTTTTTGTGAGACTAAGTATCTTTGGCATGTGTTTTATTGTATATTTGTATGATACAGGATAATCATGGGCTTATTAAAGAGAGTGATGAACTATTGATTTTGATGCACCTTATCTCCTTGAGATAAAGATGTTTATTGCAACTTGTACTTCATTAATAGAACTCATATTTTCATGTCTATGTACATGACTTCTATCTACATTTAGTAGCAATGTTTGTTTGTTGATATCTGTTATTTTAAATGTTTATTTTATTATGAAAATGCTTCATATGCCATAAAACATTTACCTTATACTTAAAAAGTAATTTTAAATGACTAGTATGAATCATAAGTTTTAAAATGCGTTTAAATATTACCAGGTAATAATAATTGACTGTGGAATGAAAAACCATCCACAAGGTCACTTTTCCAGTTTAGTAACCAGTCGGATTCTCAAAAACACTTCTTTCAGCCACAAAATAATATTTATTTTCCAAATATATTATAAAGAAAGACCTATATATGCATATTATAAAGAAAGACCTCAATGCATATAAGTAGACCCCCAATTTAAACAATGTTGAGTAACGCTATGGAAACCATTGCAGGTGCTAAGTATTTATTTATTTTAAATCTAATTTATATCTTACATTTTCTCCCGATTTAAGAGATACAAGAAACCTGTGTATAACCACACAACCCTTATGTAATGAATATGTTCTCTAATTACACAACATTCAAAAAATTTGTAAGAACAACCACTGAAATCTACACGGTGTAGTTCGTCTAATGCCAATGGTGTTTGTGCACCACACCAGACATTTACAGTCCATGATATAACTAAAAAGTAATTTTAATAAACAAAAATATATTCTGCAATGTCTAACAGAATGATAGAATACAAGGTCATATATCTCCCTCTTTAATTTACCTTTTATTTGATTCTGAGAGTTCAATAAATGAGATAGATCTGTATCTATTATACCCACCGGTAAAACAAACAATTGCGCAACACCTGCTGAAACACGAGGACATGGAAAGTAATCAGTTGCATCCTAAAGCCAACTGAAACATACAAATACACGATACCCCTGTTTTTACAGAAATATTTAGAACTGAAAAATGTCAACTGATTTCTTTTTTAAAAAAACTTTAATTTAATTTAAGGATCAGAGACAATTAAATGTCTAAAGATAATCAGATTTGAATGCATGTTCATGGCAGATGAGAAGGATAAAGAAACACGGTCTCAGTCACGTACCTCAAGTAAACGTTTATCTGGGAAGAAGTGGCTGTCTGTCATCATTTACACGGTGACTTGCCTGGATAGAACAACCTTAATTAGAAAAAATAATGGAGGCAATAAAATACTCATATGGTATGAAAGAAACAAACTATCACACCTCATCATTAGCCCCAGCTGCCATATTGATAAATGAATCCCTTGACCTGAAAAAGAAATCACGACCATATGACACGGATGGTCATAATGCAATCAGGTGAAAGGTTGATCCATAAACAAGAACGGGAATGGGCTAAGTACACCATACATTTTACATGTTCGTGTTATCATTAATGAAGTCATAAAACTTTCATAAACAGTAGTCTCATAAGGAGCAAGATTTTTAATGTTTTTGTTTACCTGTGCTTATCATGGTCATCTCTGATTTCAATTTGTGGCGCATCTTTTACTTTTGACAGTGGAGAAAAGAACTGCAGGAAAAAGTCAGCAGGGGAGAGTTCAGATAGAAAATGATGCACATATTTGCTTTTCCTTAGAAACGAATCACTCATGTTCAGTCACCTGGTGCATTGAGATGAATACGATTGAAATCCCTAACAAAAAGTTCACGGTCAGAGTATGCCCAAACAGGAAAGCAGATGCTATTCCTGTGAATATTGTCGCGACTGTTGACGAGTACTTCTTCAAAATTGTATCTGGAGCATACAATGAAGGCTTATGTTAGTGTCATGGCCAAAATGGATTACCATTCATTTGTAAACAAACATGTAATTTATGTCTATCTAGTCAAACATGAATACAAATACAATCATCAATGTGAGGCACAAACCATTACGGTTTTAAATAAGAAATGTCTATTATGGATCTAGTAGATAACACTGAAGTTGACAGAAAGAATCCAAATCCAACCATTTAAGATTTAATACCTGCATATTTAAAGAAAAAGGAAGATAAAATCCCTTGGGCCGCATTGTTGCATATTAAAAGCATCGTTGCTTTTGAATGTCCTTCTAGGATATTGAAGCTGTTTGGTCCTGAAATGAACCATCAACACTATTACTGAATGATTTTTTGATATAGTACATTAGTACAAACAAGATTGTATATTTTTCTCAGTCTTGAAGTCGAAAGTACAAGTACAGTGACAGTAATAATGATATATGTAATCGGGTGTTGAAATTGTATATAAAAAAAAATACAATAATCCTTAATCAGAATATTTTTTTCAAAGTAGACTTTGCCTCTCCTACTCCCATTCACGAATAGAACGTTTGTTATATTTGTAAAATAACCCTCCAACCGAGACTTGAATTGGGGACCTTTTTTACAAACTTAAATTATAAGTATTGCATCAAGTCCCCAAGTGAAATAATTATTTTTTTTCCAAAATTTTGTTAAACACGAGAATCGAACTCGAACCCATGTTGAAACAACACAACACAATGCTTTACAACTAAACCACCACTAATGCTAAATAGTTTCTTTACGTACACAGATTATACTTCAAAAATGTTATTTGATTACCTTAAACCATTTAAATTAAAATTTTCAATTTTTGGTTCATCTACAAATAAAATGAAAAGGTTATATTCAATAGAAAAATAAATTCTAATTCTAAACAAACAAACGATGTTGAGTTTCGACTTATACGATGTAGTCATCCAGGTCGAGTTAAAAAATTACAGAAAAGATATATTTAGACCAGATATTATAGAGATACTATAACCAATGAACGTAGGTTTTCTAAATTTACCATCTCTACTATATTAAAAGATCACCATGTTTGAAGTATATTTATCTCATTCTCATCCTTATCAAAGTTGACAGATTAATATTAGGAATTTTTGGACAAATGTTGATCAAAATTTTATATAACTCAAAGTCATTTGTTTGGTTACAGTTTTAATTTTTTATCTATTGAATATAATTCTTTCAAATTATTTGAAAACGGTCCAAAATGATATTTCTAAATTAAAAAGTGTACGGTACCTGAATAGTATTTTTTAAATATAATTTAAATATCTAAATAAAATATTTGGTATTACTAGTTTATTGGTAAAACAATGTATTGTTATAACATAGTCACAAGTTAGATTCCTGGCTGGAACAAAAATTTGCATGAAAATGTTGTAATAGCATGGTCCTAAGTTCGAATCTCATTTGGAGCAGAATTTTACAAGTTATTTTGATATATAGTTTTCAATGCAGGTCTATTTTGGAAGAAAAAAAAGGTTAACCACCAATTCAGATGAAAGAATTATATTAGATCAAATGGAAGTTAACTGCATACCTTTAATAACGACAGTAACCATAATCCCAAGAAAGTTGAATATAGCACCATAACCGTATAAGAATAAATTCTGCAACAGAAAGAAACAAACTCCAAGTCATGAACAATATTTGGGGGTGGAGGTGAAGCGGGGGATGCAACTCTGAGCAGATCAATGTCTAAGAAAACATTTGGAAGTTTCTACTGCACACGGACTATTGAATCAAGATCTAAGGTCACAGCCTAGTTTTGATTTTTCCTTGCTAATCATATTATTTTATAATCTATATCTTAGATTTCTATCCATTAATCTTTTGTGTGGGGTGTGGGATTAGGGCGACTAAAGTAAAACAGAATGTCATAAGAAGGTTCCTCTTGCAATATTTGTGTGTTATAAGAGAGGAATGTATAGAAGATACTTCAAGGCCATACTTACTCGGGAGGAAATCTTCATAGCAAATTGGGTTAGACTTGTAAGGTTTTGGTCTAGCCGGGGAGTACAGGTGGGACTTAAATGTATTCAATGACATGATAGACATGTACATTCTTGGGTTTCTCGTTCTTCTGTAATGGGTCCGCACTGCTTGGTGCACTACCAATGAAATATCCTAACCCTTAACATTATTTTTGAAAAAGAAAATCTAGTAGATAAATATGCAATATAATGGTATATCACCTGAAGGTATATACTAGTGTCATATTGACTCTTCATAGCATATTCATTGTAGACAGAGGCCAAAGATGGAACAGTAACCTGCAATGTATTTTCACTATAAGTATTTCAAAAGAGGAGAGCACAATCAAGGTTAGATAATCTACATTGGAAAATCTGGTATAACAGCTTAAAGAGCAGCAAATTACTAATGCCACTGAAACAACAGCAATTAGCTGAAACTTGTGGAGCACTTACAAATATTACTGTGTAGATGTATGCAACTGTTGCAATTGGAATGCCCATTGCAGAGGTGCCTTCTGGAAGAGAACGCAGCTGATTCACACTGATCCCAATAAGCAATAGAACAAGGGCTTCCCACTAAAAAAAAGTAGATAAAACCCATAAATGAGAAGTGTCCAAGAATAGACACAGCAAAAAGTGTGTTAATGTTAGAGCTAGTGTTAGAGTGAGAATGTGCATGTGTGCGTGTTTTTCTTAGATAGAGAAGGACAGATGGATTTAAAGAATCAAATATGTTCAGAGAAAATTAGAAGATAAACCTTACCTGAATAGTAGAGAATCGGCGTCTCATTATTACTTTTAGCAGGACAGCGATCACCAATACCTGCATGATTGTGGCAAGACATGTACCAATAGGTTTTACGACTCATAATGAAGAAAATCAATGAAAGCTTATTAGAAAACAGGGAAGTTTAATTCAGCCAGGATACACTATAGCATCCATTAACAACCATGTTGCAAGAGGGAGGGAAAATATATTAAATGGAAGAAAAAAATATAAATCATGGACAGGTCAAGAGTGAATCATTTAATGTCGTTTGGAATGCAATCATTTAATATAAATCATTAGAGCCAAATGTTCGATACGCATGTACAGGAAGGCACTAATAACTCATACAATACCTTCAAATTGCTCAGCATCTTGACAGTTGCAGGATTGAAGTAGAGCTGCAAACAAATAAAGTTAAGGTCATAATAAAATAGGGTAAATTACTTATGGCAGATGTTATTTCGGGTTCAAACTTATTCTATTTAGTCACTTATTTTTAAGAATGTTTTTTTTTCTAATCACGATCTGAAGTTAGCTTTACTCCGTTAGTTCAACGTGTGTATTACATGTGATTATTTTATGAGTTAAAGTACTGAAAATGCCCTCTTCTAAAATCAAAGCACATGTCTTCTAAAGATAGGCAACGAAGAAGAGATGCCAGAAAAAATGGACAATCAATTAACGGAGTGACAACTAGTCACATTCTGAAAGAAAAAAAAATAAGTAACCAAAAAGTAACATGGAGCAAACATAAGTAACTAAAAGGTAACATTGAACAAACATAAGTGACTAAGTAGGTAATTAACCCTATTAAAATATGCATGTTCCTGAATTCTAAGAAATAATAATTATTACCAACAGCAAAAGATAACTATCTACATGGTAAAGAATGACCACAGACGGACTAATCTCTCAAATGGAAGACGGACTAATCTCTCAAACGGAAATCCATCGACTCGAGTTATTCTGGTGGTCAGTATAATGAAGTTGCTTCTTCCCCATTTTTCAGTATAAAGTTGTTTTTTCCATCCATTGAGATAAAAGTTGCTAGATATGTTGATTTTTGGCTAATTTTTTGCAAGACAATAAATGCTACTATGCTATTATGAAATACCTGCATAATGAACTTCAAATAGTTATTGATAGCATAAAGAAAAGCTGGAACAGCAAGAAGCACATTGTTACGAGCTGCCTGTAGAAATAAACAAACCAAATCAAATAGAGAATATGATAAAAGTTAGGACTTTAACAATAGCAAGTTCCTTACGCAACAAGCAAGGTACAAAAGAAACCCATGCACTAACAATTATCATAAACAAAGAGCAAGAATACATGCAACCAATATGACATCTCAAAAGAAGACAGAGAAACAGAAAAACTAAATAATACCTGCACAAACGTAGATATTGATAGCAATGGCTTCTCTCCAGGTCTTTGATTTCTTGCCTATGCAATGAAACAGTAAATGGAGAATCCGTGACAAAATAAACTATCTCTGCCATAATAATGATACTCTTTAGAATTGTTCAGGATAAAATTCTCCTCAGAAGATGCAAAATTCGAGGAGATACGAGAACAATCCAATCAGATCAAAAGAGCTTCTAAACCACCCAACAGTCACTGTAATAGGGATGGCAACAGGCCAAGTTGATTACCATCACCTTGAACAAATTTCCTTCCCCAACTTGGCCTCAATACCCTAATAAAAATTAAATTGTTAGTCATCCTCTGATACGAACCTTAGTCTAAACTACGTCGTTGTGGTCTGTTAGTAGCCTAGGTTTAGCAGTAACTTCCTATATAGCTGGACTGGACTGTACTATGGTGAATATGATGAAAAAAACAGCAATATTCTAATCTCGCTCTAATTGTCCTATGTTTTTTGTTGCATTCTGTTGTGGTACAACCATTCTGTTATTGGTTGTATCATTTGGTATCAGAGTCGTATGTCCTACGACCATAACCACCATCACCTCAATCACACGCCCACTTTTTCCGGCATTTTCCTTCGGACATGGGGTGGAAACCAAAGCACAAAGAGATGCAAGGATCGATTCAACCATTGATGAACACGCCAAGGTTTTATCCAAGCTTTTGTCATCCAACAAAAAGCTCACAGCAGCTAGCGATAGACACTCTGCAAGCTTCGAAGAATTGAAGGTAATGCTTTTGATAGTATCAGCTAGCGATATTCTTGGGTCGGCTTCCTGATCAACACTCTCATCAACAAGAGGAACCACACTGGCCCAGAACCCTGCGCCACCACCAACCAATGGAGTTACCACTCAGCCCGAACCTCTTCGCGATCGAGGTCGTCGGCATTACCATATTGGCAAGGTCGACCTTCCTCGGGTCAATGGGTCAAACCTACCAAGATGGACTTTCAAATGTGAACATTATTTTGAAGTAGATGAGATGCCAGAAGAAGCTAAAATGAATATTGTGGTTATTCACCTAGAAGGGGATGTCCTACAATTGCACCAAAGCGTCACCCGGGTCTGGAATCATCAAGGCAGGAAGAGCTCATGGGACGAGTAAATTAAAGTCGTACAGGTCCACTTTGGAGAAGAGATGTATGGGGATCCAGTACTAGAAGTGAAGAAATTTGAGGCTTGAAGAATCCCTTACCGACTATTTCTGAAAGTTCTCTCTGTTGAACAACGTGCAATTGATCTAACCAGTATAGGAGAGGTCGATTTTGAGTCATTTCGTCGTCGGAGGGATCAACTCTTCCTTACAAGGCCCGGTGTGTTTACTTTGACTCAAGTCAATGCATGAAGCTTAAGCACTAGCTAAACTGGACGATGATATCATTAATGCCCAACTAAAATAGAGGATTGTTAGCAAACATTCTTACATTCCAATGGCAAGAAACGCTTCGGAAACTCCTCCTAGCAGTTTTAAAGCTCATTCTAATAGTCATACCACCAAAACCATGACTAACAAGGAGATGGAGAGTAGAAGAGCTAAGGGTTATGTTATTGCGCCTCGAAAAATACGTAGTAAGACACCAATCCAAAGGAAAACAGTTGTCCTTAATCGATGTTGGGGAAGAGGATAGCGAAGAGCTAAGGATAGAAGCAATAGATAACTTCTCAGCTGAGGGAGCTCCGTGAATCTCCTTACATGCCATTAGTGTCACAATGAAGATTAAAAGAACAATAAGGAATAAGAGGCTACAAATCTTAACAGACTCCGGAAGTACTCATAATTTTCTGGATATTGCATAATTGAAAGATTGGGATGTTACTCAAAAGATCAATTCGATGAAAGCGGTAGTGGCAAATGGAGATTTGATTATTTGCAGGAGTTTCCAATGTTCTATGCAAAGGGAGATATGCTATGATATTTTAGTAATCTTACCATGAGGTTTAAGCTAAATGAGGTATGTCAACTGAAAAAAGGAAATGGGAATTTGGTCCACTACCCTTCCGTCAAACAATTGTTAACAAAGAAGGTTACTTTTGTTCAGCTACGTAGTATTCCAGGAACCAACAAGCTTACTTTCAATTCGAAGGGTGGATCATTAAATACCACTCAAAGAGGGAAGGGTAGTTGTCAACCAAAAACCGCATAGATACTCGGCTTCACAAAAGGATATCATCGAAAAAATAGTGAAAAAAATATCGGATATGGGCATCATTCGACCGAGCTCGAGTTTATTCTCGTCAACCGTTGTATTAGTCAAGAAAAAAAACATTCATGGTAGATTTGTGTGGACTATAGGAGGCTTAATGACTTGACCATCAAGTATTCCACTTGTAAGCCATTGATAGTCATTCGGGTGTTTCGGTTACTCTGCAGAGGATCTCCACGCTATTATACTGGAAGGGAATCAAAAAGCTCATAAAGGAATTCATACGACATTGCAATGTTTGTCAATGCATCAACTTCGATAATTTAGCTTCACCAGGTTTGCTTTAGCCGTTGTCGATACACCGCACTGCCTTCACCAATATCTCTATGGACATTATTACCGGGTTGCCGAAATCCAATGGAAAGGAAGTGATTTTTGTAGTGGTTGATAAACTGACAAAATACAACCATTTCATGGCATTGGGTCATCCTTGCTACAGTGAGGAGTGTTCTTGGATAATGTGTACAAGTTACATGGCATGCCGAACCGAATTGTGAGTAATAGGGATTCGTTCTTCTTTTAGTTGTTTTTGGCAAGAATTCTTTAAACAGTAAGGCATCGCCCGTGCTTATCATTAGTATACCACTCCCATACGGATGGGCAAACCGAAGTGGTAAATAGATGTTTGGAATCCTATTTAAGGTGCATGATCGAGGAGGGACCTTCGATACGATCCAAATGGTTAGCACTAGTTGAGTGGTAGTATAATACCTCATGGCATTCGTCCATCAAAACGACTCTGTTCGAAGTCCTCTATGGATATACGTGTACCTTCCATATTCCATACTTTCCTATGAACTCAAACAAAATCACCATGGACTCGTTACTTTGTAACTGAGAGGAAAGAATCAAATTGCTGAAATTTCATCTCACCTGAGCTTAGAAACGAATGAAGCAATTGGTAGATACGAAGAGGTCTGAAAGAGAGTTCGAGATAGGGGATTGGGTGGTCATGAAACTCCATGCCTATGCGCAGCACTCGATGCGTCACCAGGGTATCCAGAAACTGCAGTCGAGGTACTTCGGACCATTTCAAGTGCTAGAAAAGGTGGGGCCAATAGCTTACATGCTTGATTTGCTTGTGGATGCTCTATTTCACGCCACTGTTCACATCTCTCAGCTGAAACGGGCATATGGTACCACTACCGAATTCACTCCACTTTCAAAGGAACACTTGAAATTAAAGACACCTGCTCTGAACACTAATTTGGAAAGAAAAATGGTGAAGAGGAGGAACCGTGTTGCAACTAAGTTGCTCGTGCAGTGGAAGGGATCGCCAAAAGAAGCTACATAGATGTTCAGGGATTAATTTTGCAAGAAACACACGAATTTTGACCTTGAGGTCAAGATCTCTTTACAGGTAGGAGTATTGATACGAACCTTAGCCTAAACTAAGTTGTTGTTGTCTGTTAGTGGCCTAAGTTTAGTTCTAACTTCCTATATAGTTGAATTGTACTACACTGAGTTGAATATGATGAAAATAACAAAATTTGGATCCAGTGTTATTAGAACCGGAACGGTGGCCGAACCCTGTCAGACCCTGAATCGGTCATAGTGACAATCTGGTTCTTTTAAAAGACCAAATCGCAAAGCGAACCTGCTTCAAAAGGTGAAAAACATACGGTTTTCAAATAATCGAATAGATTTCAGAGAACTGGTAAGTTCTCCGGTCTGATGAAAAAAAAGGGAGGATGTGTGACGGGGATGAAAGAGGTGATGGCGAAATCAGCGTCGGACGTGGTTGTAGTCGGCGTCGTACTTGGCATCGAAGAAGGAGGAGGAGAGGATTGATTGCAGGAGGGAGGAGATGGGGTAGGGTTGATTGCAGGAGGGAAGGAGGGAGAGTTGATTTTCGAAGAGGGGGCAGGGTTGATGCTGATTTTCGGGGAGGAGGTGGCGCAGGGCACAGGGCTGATGCTCAAGGAGGATAAGGTGACAAGGAGGTGGTCGAGGAGGAGGATGTGGAGGCCAGGCAGAGGAGACCTGATGGAGGTGGCAGATGAGGCCCGGTGGAGGTGGCAGAGGAGGAGGTCATAGTGGAATGTGATGAGAAGGAGGTTGACTGCTGAGATCCTGAGAAGGGGAGGGTTGTTGGATGAAGGTTTATCATTAAATAACATGAACCTATCGGTCCAATTGGCAGACCGCGGTCGGACCGAATGAACCAGGAACCGACTCCCTTACAGTTCAACGATCGGTCTGGTTCTGATCTCTCTTTCTAATTCTCCAATGTTCTGTTACTTTCCTGCTGTGGTACAGCCATTCCGTTATTGGCTGTATCATCCTCGAACAGGGGAATCCATGTTACATAACCCCTAATGATTATCTAACCTCCCAACATTGCTATTATATTAAAATACTAAGAATTTAATGACCTCAATGGTGTAGAAGCTTTTATACCACATCGGACAGCTTAAGAGGAAAAGGAGCAGTATAGTTAAGTGGTGCAAAATTATGGATAATTCCTAATGACCTCAATGGTGTTCTCCAACAATTTCAAAACATTTTCTTTATACCAAAAACGGGAGGAATAGCTACAGGGGAATCCATGTTATAACCCACTACCCAGGTAGTCTACAGGGGATTCCCGCCCCATTTCCATCCCTATAACCCAGTACAAAGCAAATTAAACTTGGGGTCTTCTTTTGCCGATTACAGTGAGAGAAAAATACACAGAAAATAAGTTACCTGGATTAGAAGCATAACAATTGCAAAGATAACCTTTGCCAGCTCTGTCAAAAAGTTCACACTGATGGGGCTAAAGTTGAATTTTCCATCTACTTTGCACATATAGACCAACACAGGCTGGCAATAAAGTAGTAAAGTAGTCAGGAAACATATTCATCATTTACTGTTTAAAGGAAATTTTAACCGCTATTTACCTCTGTAAATCAAATAAAACCAAACTCAGAGGAGTATTGAAAGGAAAAGCAAAACAAAGAAATTAGACTTAATTACCTGCAAACCAACTAACATACAATCACCAACAACCAAAAGTGTGTTGAGGGCTTTCTGCTTTGATGAGACCCTGCTTCTATATTTTCCATAAGCCTTTGACACAGATTTAGTGGTGGTTGGAGACGTAAGCTTTGAGTGACAGACACTACATTCTACAATCCCGTTCTTCATTGTCTGTACTCAGCCTTCTACTCTTAAAAATAGTATCTAGAACACAATATAGAAGAGAAATTATGTCAAGCGAGAACATAAACTGAAATAAATGGAGCACCAACATGCTCTTTGCTGATGGAACTGTCAATCAAGTAAAAAAGGTAAACAAAAATTAAAATCCAACAGATGTCATGAGGGAGAATTTATTATAATCCAACAAAGCAAAAGAGAAAACTGGCTGACTGTTTAAAAGTGTTAAAAGTGTCTAGAACTAGGAAAATATTTAGGGTTAGAAGCTACCACTTTCGTATATATATGTACTCTCTTCTCTTCCTAAGAAATCTATCAATGAAATTTAGTCTCTCAAATCTGTACATGATATCAAGTCAATACTCTAATCTTATTTTGTTTGTCTTCTGGGCAGATAAACAAAACCCGAAATTCTACCACCAATATTCTAGTTTTATCCCTTTTGTCATTTGCTTAGGAAAAATGTGAAACCCTTCCACGTTCTTTCACAACAAGTCATAAGTCAGATTTGATGTGTCAAGTCTACTTTTTTTACAAAATTATCATCACCATCCGTTTTACAAAATTGTCAAGTCTACTTGTTCCGACTGGCGTCATTCCATCCCGGTTACCGCCCTTTGAATCCATTCCGCTCAAGGACTCTATCATCGTCATATCTTCCAATAGTTTAACCACTTCTATTTACAATGGTGGACACGGAGCTACTCACTCTCGATGTTTTTATTGCAGCTGAACGGATCAGGTTGTCGAAAAATTTTGTTCTCTTCATGGATTCTTGAAGAGGCATCTTTCTAATGTTAGTCATAGACTCATACTAGGCAGACAAAATTTATTACTTCAATTGGACCAATGGAAGTCACAAACTCTGTAAATAAATATAGTGAGATTCTAAAGATGGAGAGGGACCAACAAGTCCAATATGCAACTACTAATTCCACTACTTGCATCTCCCGGTTTGGTAATAATCAGAATCGATGGATTATTGATTCAGGTGCTTAAGGTCACATTGCAGGTAACCCTTTCTCTTTTACTTCTATATATCTCCACTGAATTCCATTCATCGAATTACGTTGCCAAGGGAATTGGTAAAGTCTCACCGATTCCATCAAATTAGAGTTTGTTCTATATATTCTCGATTGTCCTTTCATCCTAATTTTCCTCAGCAAGTTGATACCTTCCTTGTTCAATGACTTTCAGTAAAGACTCATGTGGTATACATGATCGTGGTACGGGACAGACGATTGATGTGGGATATGAATCATGAGGACTATATTACTTCAAATCATATTTGATTATCGGTGCTAAAGAATCTTCAAATCTCCTAAATGAGCATCTTGGTCATCTCGTTTTGTCAAAATTTCAACACATGGTTTCTAATTTAGTCAAACTGAAAACACTACAATGTGAGCCTTGATAACTCGCAAACATGTTCAATCTACCTTCCAAGTCACAGAGAAACTAGGATCGATTCTCATATGTATGTCATAATATACTCAGATATTTGGGATCCTAGTCAAGTATTTACCTCCGTTGGTTACAAACATGTTGTCACTCTTATTGACAAATTCTCTCAGCGCACTTGGCTATATATAATGGAAGACCATTTTGAGTTATTCCCTATTTTTTAGTCCCTTTGCTTTGAAGTCAGAACTCAATTTGGTCAAAACATTTTTAAAAAAAATTGCAATGATAATACACGAGAATATATCACAAGAACATTTTCATCATTTTTGAATTAAAATGCTATTTACATCAGTTGACATATTGCTGGAAAATGGTATTGCTGGAAAAAAAATAGATATCACGTTGATACCTCCCGCGCACTATTACTTCATTCAAATGTGATTTTGTTTTAACATTTTGTCATCTAATAAGTATGATTTCTTCTCTCACTAATCAAGTTTCGTATTCTCTCTTGTTTGCTAAGGAACCGTTGTTTTACGTGACCCCTCGTGTCATTGGATGTACCTGTTATGTTTATGATCTTACTTCAAGACTCGACATATTTTTAGCACGCATCATCAAGTGCATCTTTCTTGGATACTCCAAATTACAGAAAGGATACCAATGTTATTCTTCCATTAGAAATCAGTATTATACGTCTATGGATGACACGTTCTTCGAAGACCCATCATTTCGCTCCTTCATCCGTCAAGTCCACCACTACCTCTTATATATTATCACTTCCATCTCTTAGTCCACCGTTTTTAATTCAAACTCCACCACCACTTCTAGCTTCTCATGAGATTTAGGTAATATTAAATATTTTTGGGGACTGAAGTTGCTGAGTTATCGACTGATATCTAAATTTTTCAAATAAAATATGCACTAGATATTCTAGGAAAAAACAGGCATGTTAGACCTTAATCCTATTGGGAGACCATGATTCCAGACAGTACATTTCTGCCAAATAAGGGAGAGTTGTATGATGATCCAATCTAGAAGATTGGTGGGAAAACTTAATTGTCTCACCATACCTGACATCTCATTTGATGTAGGTGTAGTCAGTCAGTTTATGCATACTCTGTGTGTTGAACACTGGAATGTGGTCATTTGAATACTAGGTTATATCAAGAAGGCACCAAGACAAGGTTTGATGTACAAAAATGAAGGAAACACGGAGCTAGTGGCGTCTATTGATGTTGATTGGGCAGGATCTCCAACAGACATAAAGTCCACTTTCGGGTATTGTGTTTTTGCTGAAGGAAACCTAGTCTCATAGAAATGTAAGGATCGGAATGTTATTGCTCATTTTAGTGCAGAAACAGAGTATAGAGCCATGGTTGTTGGTACGTGTGAATCTCTTTGGATTAAACAATGTTTTCAAGAGTTAAGGATTGGAGATAATAAACTAACGAAATTGTGTTGTAGAAGGAGAATTAATTAAAGTTAGAAGTATTTATAATTATTAGAAGTATTTATAATTATGTGAATTATTGAATTATGTATAAATCTAGGAGAGTGTAGAAGTAGTGGAATTATTATAGACCTAAGAGAGTGTGCTTTAGGATCTAGAACCTACTCTTGTTATATATATTCCTCTCTTCTTAAGAAATGCATCAATAAAATTTAATCTCTTAAATCTCTAAACAACAAATTGTTAATTTATTCTTTTTTCAAAAATAAGAATCAAACATATTGTTCCATGAAATAAATAGCCAACATCTCAAGTTGCAGAATCAACTAACTCGCCTTCCAAGTGTCAATAGGAAAACAGTGTATATCATTGTTCCTCATTAGCTCAGTGGTAAAGGGTATATATTGCATTGTTCCTCATTAGCTCAGTGGTAAAGGGTATATATTGCATTGTTCCTCATTAGCTCAGTGGTAAAGAAAGCAATGCCAATACATAGAACGATGTGTTTTCCAACCCTAACGATATTTCATATGAGTGCAACCAATTTGTCTTTACCCACAAGCACCAACATTCTCCTGGCAAGAATTACTATGAAGAAGTGAGAAGTAATGAGAATGGAGCAAGCGTCCTGAATGAAACAAGTGAGATCAAGTACAAATTCAATGAATCAAGGTCCTAGCGCCCTGAAGGTTTATCATTTGTACAGTGCAAGCTAAGCAACTCTAACAACAAATCCATGAACACGCAGATCGATATGTGATGTTCCACGCCCTTCCTTCAGCGGAAAGAACGTCTACCATTTAACACAGATAAAACCAAATAAATGTTTGGACGCCAACATGCAATGGAAACGTGTAGTTTGCCTACAATTTCACGAGTTCACTTCCAATGTGAACCATTTCCAATGCACTTTTAACAAATTCAGCCAGATCGTTTCTTACTAATGTGATTATCACTATTCTAACTGGATTAGACAATTTCATGGCAGTGATCACAAAATTATGCACGTTTTGGATTTAAAATAAAAAAGGTGAAACCCATATAAGAAGTTCAGATCTCGCGATAATGATAAGCAAACTGAAGCAATCTTAGAAATAGATATACAGTACACGAAACTCTGGCAAATGAAACAAAATTGACATTGCTCACCTCAAAACTGCATTTTCTGGATACAATCGAGCTAGAGATTGATGATAATTGCCAGATCCGAAGCGCTGGCCACCGCAATACAGATAGCAGCCGCTCAACAGTTGCGAGATATCTGCGTTGATGCAATGGACGACAGCAGAAGAAGAGAGATGAATCTTGAATGAGTGTCTTGTAGCGTTGAACTGGATCTTCACAAAAGACTTTGGTAGAGGGAGAGAGGAGAGTCTCTTTGCTTTGTATTTGATTCGGCAAGAGAAGAGAACTTTGTTGTCTGTCTGGCTCTCCCTTTAGAAAGTGACAGTCATCGAAACGGCCATCCATACCCTCCTAACTCCTAAGGTGACAGTAATTTGCATTTTCACGAATTTTATTTACGGTCTGGCAAAATATATAAGAAAAAAAGTAGGAAAAAGATTTAATACATTCTATCAAAATGCCAATAACTTGTTTAGTTTATGGCATGTTCTTTTCGCAAAAAGAAAAAAGAATTTGGCTTAAGAATTCCGTAAGAAATTGTTATTTTTGCGGAATTAGAAAAATTTTGCTTACGAATTCTGAATGGGGTAGGCTTAGAGATTCCGTATGAAAACCTCGGAATTTCTAAGCCTAGAAGATAAGGAATCCGGAATAGGAGGGTAAATGACTGTTTTGCCCTTATAAACGTTTCATAAGTCGAATCTATCCTCTCTGCTCTTCATTCATAATGAAGCTCCTCTTCTCCTTCGATTGCTCTTTCGGATACAACAGGTATGCTTCGTGATTCCTCTTTCCAATCATCGGCACGAACAAATAACGATTATGAATTCGTGTTGAACCCATAAATCGGTTGAATGTTGTTTGGGTTCGGTTGTTTGTTGTATGAATTACTGTATTTTGCTTTATAAATGTTGTTCGGTTGAATTGTGGTTCGGTTGAATGATGTTTGAACTGTTGTTTGTTGTTTTACTTGATGTAGTTTATCTGCAGTGGTGATTAGATTTTTGAATTGTTTTTTGTTGTTGTTACTTGCTGTTTAATGTTCTGTTACTTGCTGAAATCAGATTTCTCCAAATAGATAGTTGGATCGGACCTGCTAAAAAAATAGTATTTATGATGCACATTTGTCATTGGCATGATATACTGTTGCATTTAGGTGATGGTGTTTTCAACTTTGTTGTTGAAATACCGAAAGGGTCATTTGGGGATAATGATCCTGGTAACTTTTTCCTCAAATGTGATAATGCTTCCTTTCAGAAGTGTTAACTTTTATTTTGGAACTTATAGAAATGTCTCTGACTCTAATTTATGGAATAACTTCTTAATCTTTAGTTGATGTTGTTGAAATTGGCTCTCTTATGGTTGTTTGGATGAAATTGGCTTTGTTATGTTGATATCTCTAATTCAACTCTTACTTGAGTTGACAACCTATTTGGGCAAGACAACCTGCTTGTCAAGCTCCATTACTGTGAGATCTTGCAGGTGTGTTTATTTTCCTCTGCTTGTTCTTCTTTTTCTTCCTTGCAGGTGTATCTGGAACTATTTTTGCTCGGTTGAAATGTAGGAGGATGGAGACGTAGTGAGAAGAAATAAGGTTGCGAAGGTAGTAGAATGAGAAGAAATGTTGAGTTGTATTCAATTCCACTAAAGAAACAACTTCATATTATTACCTTGTATTCCTTATTCCTATTCATATTTCCTATTCCGTGAAAGAAACGTACTGTTAGAATTAATATGTTTCGTTTTATTGGTTTTAGATTAGGTCTGTTAAATAAAATTAAAAGTTGATAACGTGGCATATAAAATAATGACGTGGTAAATAAATAAATTATTTTTATGGAAATATATTTAAAATTTTGAAAAAATACCTTAAAATACGCAAAAAAGATTATTTTTCTAAATATTTTATATAAAACAAAAATAATATTTTGAAAATAATAATACAAATATAACGGGGCGTTTCTTTCATGGAATTCGGAATAAGGAATACGGAATAGGGAATAGGAATAGAGAATAAGGAATAGGAGATAAGAATATGAAGTTGTTTCTTTGGTGGAATGAAATGGAATGGAATAAGGAATTCTGTTGTTTCTTTGGTGGAATTGTATATGGAAAGGGAATGGAATGTGGTAAAATGACATATTTGCCCCTCCTTGTATATGTATAGTATATAATATATATAATTTGTATTAATTAATTTTAAAATTAAGAATAATAAAAACTTATAATATAATTAATTAATAATTAAAAAATAAAATAACTTATTTAATTAATTATTAATTAAGATAAAATTGTTGAATTAATATAAATTTTAAAGTAAGGGCATTTCGGTCATTTCGCCTCCTATTCCTCATTCCTAGCGCGCCCGGCTTAGGAATTCCGAGCTTTTCACACGGAATGTCTAAGCCTACCCCGCCCGGAATCCGTAAGCCAAATTTTTGCAATTCCGTGAAAAAAACAACTTCTTACAGAATCCGTAAGCCGAATTCCTTTTCCATTCCGTGAAAAGAACATGCCATAAAAGACATGATTATAAATATAAAAAAGGGAATTACTTAAAAAAAAGGAAAGAAAATAAATTTTATTTATTCCATATATTATAAAAATTATAAAATAAAATATACTTAAAATTCAAAAATAAATTAAAAATATTATTTGTTTGTATTATATTTCATTAAAAAAAATAGGAAAAAATTAGCAACTCTAAATCTTTTTTTATATAAATATATTTTACTAAAAACAATAATTTACAAAGCATTTAAGAAAACAATACTACAATAGTATATTAGTATGTAACTATAAAAAAAACATTATTATAAATATGAAACTGAGAAATACTAAAAAAATCTGAAAATTATTATTTTTATTTATAGAATATAATATATTATATTATAAAAAAAATAAAATGAACTAAATTATACTTACAAAACCTTTTATTGTATATTCTATTTTAATTTTTTAATAAAATCTAAAAATATAGTTTACCATTTTTTCAGAATAACGTTAATTTATTCATATTAATAATATATTAAAAAATTATGTTTTTTTCTTCATATTTTTTAAATAAAATATGAAATATATAGAAACAATATTTTATTTTTTTTCCTTAATTTTTCTAACATTTTCCTAATTTTATGTATTTGTTCATGTTTTATATGACATATGATTGTTTTTTACAGTGTGGTCCAATCAAAGCTGCTACGTGTACTGTCATCAAAGTTAACGAAACAATTAACGTTTCATTTAAAATTAGCAAAATGAAACATATGTTATCGCATACCAATAGCCCAAAACAAATTACATTTAATAATGATTTAGTCAAACATATTACACATTTTTTGTACTTTTCCCCAAAATATAATAAATGACTAAATATGTAAAAAAAATAAGTATTTGCTAAGTTATATTTTTCTTCCATGGGGTTATCTAGAAGGCCAGCATGTTTGCTCGTCACCTAGAATAATTTTCACTTATATCATAGTCGACCCTTAAGAGGTACATGTGTTGGTAATGAAAATTCTTTCATACTTACATAGGAATATGATAAATGACTAAATATGTAAACTATAAGTATTTGTTAAGTTAAAAAGTTTCTCGTGGGGCCATTTAGAAGAGCAGCACCCTTGAAATGCATGTTTCAAATCAAAAATAATTTACACTCACACTAGATTCAGTCCTTAAGAGGTATAAGTGTTGTCTATACATATTTTTCCATTTTGTAAGCTTGAACACGAGACTTCTAATTATGGAACGAAGCGTTGAACCCTTACGTATTATTATGATAGCTTGTTAGGTCACATTGATAATGTTGGAAGTGTTAAATGATGTAATTAAGAGATCCACTAATTTTCATTTTTTTTTAAAGTATGTATAAAAATTTATTTAGAAAAATAAGTATTAAAAAAATATATTTTGAAGTCTAGGTATACACACGCCCTAGAGGTGCAAGTTATTGTACAACTCACTACCTTTGGTGGAGTGTTGTGCCAAAATGCACAACACATCACTGAGTGGGTAGCGTGATAATTTATTTTTATAACAACACGTCGTTTAATTAAAAATTAAATTATATATCTATTAAAAAAATAGAGTGAATAGATATTTAAATTGTGATTCAAACTCCACAAAACAAATTGAATTTTAACTTACAGAAACTCAACACCATTAGTAACATTTATGACGAGATTCAATTATTTACCTACTCTAATTTATTTTGATTTTTTTTATTATGTATGTAATTAAATTTTTTACCTAACATCGTTGTTTTTATAATTTGATCGAAATGATAAAATAATTTATATGTTATTATACACTTACTTAATATAAAAAAATATAGTATGTAGATAATTTAATTACGACATAAATGTCGCTAACGACATTGATTTTGGACTTTCAATCTACGATACGATATATAATTGTTGTAAACATGAAAATGTATAAACTGATAAAATAAGGTACTTTTTAGAAATAATTAGGTTAGAAAATATATAAACAAAATCAAAATATACCAAAAAGGGAGAAGCTGCTAGTATATATATTTTTTATATAAAAAAGGAGATTTGTAAAATATAAATAGATTTTTAAAAACAACAAAATGCGTAAAAAGATTAAAAAATGTAAATATATAGATTAAAAACTTTTAAGAATAAATAAATAAATAACTTCTAACGTTATGGCTTGAACCCTCCGGCAAACTACATATCTCACGTCCTCGTTTGTTGGAGAATTCGAATTTGAGCAAAAAATTAGATAGAGTGCACCATTAGTCCGATCGAGCTAATTTAGTTTGGATGAAGCGAAACGGTGGCACGTTCTTGTTTTCCTTTTCTAAAGTATATTTTCCAGGTAATGCGTTTCTTGGACTTAAATACAAGATGCAGGAATTTATTTATTTTCTGCTCAATGCAAGCCCGATGCATCGACATTTTATGAATATATGTATGTAACATTTATTATCTTAGGACTTATACTTATTTTTTTCGTTTTTCTTTAATTAATAAGTTATTTTTCAAAGACTGAAGGAAAAGAAAGAAACACGACTGAGAATGAAGTTTAAGCAAAGTTGAAAAGCTTGCTTCCAACGTTGAATCGTCACGATCTCCCACCTTCCTTTCTTTTTCTCTTGAAAGCAAAGAGGGTCTCATCATCATGATAAATGATAATAGTAGTTGTTGTTGCTTCATGATTAATTTAAGACAAGATCTCCACAGAAGAACACAACATAAACATCATAGAATAATAATAAATAAACCACCAAACATCCAATCCAGACCACATCTTGTGCTGGTCTTTTGACACTGGTTCTTCTTCCATCTCGATCGACCAGAATTGCTAACGAAGTCCAGCCTGTAGATCCGGTTGAATTTGAATTTTGAAGGGCTGTCTACTTCTTCATTCTCGATCCAAGTTTGGAACAGATAAGATAAGCTAGCACTCTTCAATTGGATAGACATTTATATACTACCAGGATCGATCAAATGACTCAACCAAGTTGCTGGAATTCATACAATTCTGCAATAAACATGTCTGGTCAGAAATTGGTAAGATAAAATATTGAGAAAAGCAAATAATTGAAAACTCATTAGAATCATGTAGACAGACTGCAATGTTTCAGCTGCAGTTCATTGCACAGCGAACAAAGACATGAATAGTTAATATTAAGAGGCCGGTTTCAAGGGAAGTAATTTGTATTGTCCTTAAAAGTTGTCCATGTACTTCCAGAATTGTTTTTTTTCTTCAAAATTACTAATATACTTCCTTTGATGATCCAAGTGAACAACAAAATTCCATGCATTGCAGCTTCTTAAGTACAACAACTGGAAAAATTAAGTTAACTCAGTCTACCACCATGTCAATTGACATGAACAAATGGACTAACCTTGCAAGATTCACGGATCAGAAGAGCTGCTAAGAAGACTAGTAGTTGTAGGACCCCGTCTCCTCCTCCTCGTGTCGATGGCGCTTGCTTCGATGCCCATGATGATGCTTGTGAGAGCTGTACTCTTCTCTATCTCGAGAACTTCTCCCATAGGTATGAGGAACATCCACATCTCTTGACTCGCTTTCCCGTTTAGCATAAGAACTTTGTTTCCTTCCTTTATGATGGTCATGGTCCTTCCTGGTGTCAACAGACTTTCTTCTATCAGAGCGGTCATCCTCATCTCTGGAGCTTCTATGGGTGTGATCCTCTCTGGTCTCATATCTTGAGTATCGCTCCTCCTTTTCCATGGAATTGTAGCGTCTTTTGTGATCCTCTTCGAAGCTCCTATTACTATAGGGGGATTCCTCATCGATAGAGCTCCTCCTGTGGGAGTGGGAGCGTTCTTCCCTGTCCTCACTCCTCTTACGGCGGCCACTCTCCTTGGAGCTTCTGTGTGAGTCCTCTCTGTCTAAAGAACTGCTTTCTCTTCTATCCCTTTCTAAATCAGTTCCTTTTCTTCTAGGAGGTGAAGGAACCTATAATAACACATTGAAGCAGAAAAACAGCAAATGAATGACCTCTTTGTTACAAAGATTTTTCTTCTAAACATTTTACTCTCATCTACCAACACCAAAATTTACCAACCCATACCGAAGTTGTTGCATTCGTTGCACCATGCGCAAATTAAGAAATCAACCTCTCGAAATAAAGATTTTTCTCGCAAACTAGTGGATTCGGGTATCAATACCTGAAAGCGTGACATATACCTGCCTTCTGGAGGAGGTGGAATCCCTAGCCTTTTCAACTCATCATGTGGAATAGGCCGACTGCAAAAAAAGCAAAGACTAATCAATGATTAAACCAGAAATGATATTTGTTTTTATTATCATCATTCAGAATTCTTTCGTTTTAGCAAGAGGAGAATATTTGTGTCATTTCTTTCTCTACAGTCAACCTATGGTATGACTTTGCAATGTGACAGATCATACAACAAGAGAAGAAACATATTCAAGATTCACACGTGACCCAAACAAGAAAAGAATATGACTATAGTGTGCATTGAAAAACTTCTTAGAATAACTGGAATATATAAGCCTGACAAGCACATAATTCATTTCAAAGAACTGTAGGGATTCAAGGAAAGTCCAAATCAAATGCCTACATAGGAGCTCGGAATGGTCTTTCTCGTCCTCCAAAGCGAAGCTGTCCTGATTCTTTCTTGCCACCAAGACCGCCTCCTGACAAGGGAAAAAAGTTTTTGAAGTATTTAAACCCTAATCATTTTATAAAGCAGATTAAGCCAAGGGATGCAAAAAGACCAACCTAACCTTCTAGGGATCCATCCTGGCATTAGCTGCTGTCTATTGTAGTCAACTATAATTTCAGAATCATCAATAAAGGAATGGTGAGCATCCTGCAAAACAAAGCCACACACTACAAGTTAATAAATTCTCATTCAGGAAACACCAACAAGGTACCTCAAAATATAGAGAAAGGCTATCAAAGAGAACTCCTCAACCTCAACACTACTGAGACAATCTTATCAATAAGACATATGCCATCTGCAACTTAACACCATAAATATATGCAAAAGAACCCATCTACCCCAAATATTACTAAAGAACTTAGTATCGTATAACTAGCACAGTCACATCTCGATTGAACCACCCATTTTGCTCAAACATTCATTTTAAGAGGAATTTAAATCATTCATAATTAAGGTAGTCTGTAGGAGCATTCCTAATCCTATTGCTTTACCACACATCAGAAAGATGACTATAGTAGTTAACATTCTAACAACTAAAGGAATTGAAAGAACAACTTTAGAGCCAAAATAAACAAAAGAATACCTTATAAGCACGTCTCATTTCTTTCTCACTTTTGAATTCAACAAAAGCATAACCTCTTGAAGCACCAGTAACTACAGAAAGGACAATGTAAACAATAAGGTCAGGAATCATAACTTAAATATTACTGGAGGAGGTACAGATCAGTACAATGTACTTGCTGTAAGCAGAAACTACTGTATTTGACATTTGAATGGAACAGAAGCACGAACACAAGATCACAAACTGCAGATGGAGATTATACCCTATCAGAATAAATACGAGCAAGTAAGGCACTTACCAATATGCCTAACCAAACGCAGACTTTTTACCCGACCATATTTGCTCATGGCCTGTAACAAAAGTGCAGATATCTATTGAATGAATCTTAAGATGAAGAAGACAAAGTTTATATTAATAGTATGAGTATCACATAGAAACCAGTGAACCACTGCAAGCAAAAGAGGTGAAGCTCTACTACTCGACACACCACTGAGCTGTGTGCAAGCGTCTTAATTAGCAGTCAGCAGCATGTATAGCACCATCAGTGATACAAATAACAAGTTTTTATTTAACCTCCAAGCTCTATGACCTAATCGTTATATATCAAAGAAGCAAGATAATCAATAGGTTCATTTCGATATTTGTGAAGCAACAATTTCATAACATATATGTTCAAGTTAGGTCCTTGCACAAGAGGGAAAGAAAGTCTTCTGCACTGCAACCAAATGGGAGGTCAAAACATTGCCTTAAAGAGAGTATCTTCAGTGGTGAAGTGAGATAGGCGCCCAACGAAGAGAGAGCAGTACGGATCGCCAATAGCCTTGGGATCACCAAATGGGTCATCTGCAAATCAAAGTGCAATTGGAAGAATCAGAGTGGATACGGAGCACCAAAATTTAGCATCTGTAAACTGAAATGTAGTTCGCCTCCCTCATTACTCGGCAGACGCCATAACAATCTTAGTAGAAAATTCAGCATACTACAGAGAGAGAGAGATGTTACAGAGTCCGGCGGCGGAGCAGAGATGTGCACGATAGACGGCGTTGTCGTGAGGGGCGATGTCAGTGCCGTCAATGCTTCCCGCCTGGATCGGATGATAGGACTCTGCATAGAATACAGAGTTTAGGTTTCCACCACCGCCACTCATCATCTTCTCAAAACTCAGGTCAGTAGTACGTTGGCGCCAAGAGAACCTAGCAGCCAGCTGGTCTTCCACTCTTCTGAAATTCTGATATGGGGGTAAAAGCCGGTAAGGACATTAATTAGAGTTTTGTTGGTATGAAAGACGCTAGTCGAAATTAGAGATGAAGGATTAATGTTTTGTTTTGTTAGTTACAAATGGAATATAAATTCAGAATTAATTTGCTGTTCTTGGAATTGTATATAAAAATAGAATAGAATAATATTAAATTATATATATATATATATATATACACATATATATACTATTTATTTTAATATATTTAATAACTAAATAAATTAAATTATAAATAAAGAGATTAATTATTTTTTTTAAATATATTTTGGATTAAATTATTAAAAACCAATGAAACTAAAAATAGAATTTATTAAAAAAATAGAATAAATAAAAATATAAAAAATACTTAAATTAATTTTAAAATATAATATATTATATACTTTAGAATAAATAAAATTAATTTATTAAAATAAAATTTAATTATAAATATATTTAATTATAAATTTTAGAATAATTTAAATTTAATTATTAAAAATATAATTTAAATTTAACTATTAAAAATTTAATTTATTAAAAACTTTGAAAATAAATATAGAGAAGAATGCTCAGGATGTAGTAAAAACTAAAAATGGTAGAGACATACTCTAACAATATTCTTTAGAAATAAATATAGTTGTATAAAATTTCTATTTTTAGTTGTATTTCAATTTTTCCTTCTGCAATATTAATATCTTTAATGTGAGTATTCTTCTATTAATCAATACAATTATTGACCGACAAATTTCGACAAACAAATTTTCTAGCAAAAATGAAATTATCTCAATCGGTCAGTTTCGACACATAATAAAGGACCGTTTATGTGTAGGGCTGACAATGGTTAGGGTATGGTACATGTATGAGTATGATAAATACCATAACCATACCATATTTTTAAACCACATACCATAACCATAACTATTACGGGTACAATTTCAATACCATAACTATTAAAATAACTGTGGTTATTAACCATGATTTTACCCGTATACCCATATTTATTCCACACATATAATATAATAAAATACCGAAAAATTTATTTAAAAAAATACATAAATCTTTATTGTCAACAATAAAAATATATAAAACTAACATCATAGTTATTTATTACATGTATGTACATTAACTTCCATTATTTAGTATATATTAGTTTATTAATAATAATTAATTATTATATTTATATAATAACCATGGTTATAAACATGAGTATAGCTCAAATACCATAACCATTATAGGTAGAAAATTCATCATCATAACCGCACCACACCATAATGGTACGGTTAACCATTTTAAACAGTAACGGTTATAACCATGGTTATGAATTTTTCACCGCACCATTGTCAACCCTATTTATGTCTGCTTTCCGGACACTCTGATTTCTATAACCGGTAATACTTGTAATACTCACGTGCTCACAATACGTATTTGTTCGATGCATATGCATCTATGTAAATTTTATATAATGACCATCCAATAAATTCATAATTCACAATTTTTTTATTAAAATAATGGTACATCTATACTATTTACGAAATTGTTTTTGTAGCCATCATTATCTCAATATATATATTTATACTTCAATACTATCTCTTAATAATCTAATTAATTTAAACATATCATGATTATTTTGATTTATATTTTATCCCTTCACCATTTTCTTAAAGACAATTTATGGATAGATAATCTCTTAAAAAAACTTTAGCAAAATTTTCAATTCAAAATCTTTCACTATTACAATAACACAATATTCCGTTAGATCACTATTACTATTTATTACTCTAACTACTTAATGAAAAATTAAATTTGTTCCAATCAAAAATTAAATTTGTGATTATAGTATAACAATACAATAATATTTTATCACTAAATTCACTTTTATAAATTCTCTACAATTGTTATTTACGGTTGGTATTGGCTAAGGCAACGAAAAATGGATCAAGTCGGGAAATGTCGGTCTTAGAGCGGGTAGATTGAGGTTGGTATTGGGGAAAAAAATAAAGAGCAGGTAGATTAAAGAGGTCGGAATTGGATAAGGTGATCAAAGATTGATGTTAGTATTCGTCGAAAAAGATTGGTATTAAAGTGTGCAAGTTCAAATTATAGGGACGTCAGAAAAATATTAGTTAGCTAAGGCATGCAAGACTGTGCGACTGTAATAGGGCGTGCAGCTAGAGGTGTCAATTCGGGTTGGTCCGTCGGGCCCGACCCGTCGTACTGTACGGGTCAACCCGAACCCTACCCGCCACACTGTACGAGTCAGGTTTTGTGAACCAAACCTGACCTGGCAGGTCGACAGGTTGGCGGGTCAGCCCACCTAACCCGCCCGTGGAGAAACAGTCTGCAACCGGAGGATAAACAACCTAACGTAAACCAACCTTGCACAACACAACCGCGGAGAAACATTGAAATAAAATTTTACAACCAAAACCAATAATAGATACAAAATCTTACAACCAAAACCCACACAAATAGAGGAAAACAACACCAAGGATGAATTAAAAATAACCACTTGTTGGGTATTAACAGTGACAACCCAATAAAGAAAAGGCCCCGAAGGCCCAATAACCATGGAGGGGGTGAACCCAAGTTATTCGAACTGGACCGGCCTATGCTAAAGTCGATCTGGCCCACAATAGAATGGCCCAAAGTCGAGCCCAAGCTAAGATGGACGCCAAAGGCTCCATCGCTGGTCGCCATTCATCACCAAGTCGCGAACTCCTACTGCTCGCCATAAGAGTGCTCGCCCTGAAGAGAGCCCTGCCTCTCTCCTCTGGTCACACCAACCATTCCTAAAGATATGGCCACGATATCCCGCATATCTCGGGCACATATTCTCTAAAGATTACATATAGTAACTGCAATATTACGCCATAACCGTAATATCTGCTATCCTAATCTTCAACAACACAATATTTACTAAGATATACTGTTGCCTTCTACGGTTTGGTCTCTCATACTCTATAAATACTCTTGTTTTTCTATACATTCATTACGTTTTTGAGTTCTATACACACATATACTCATTTAAGCATCGGAGAGGGACCCAGAGACACCCCCTTTGTTGCGATCCCCTTCCTGCAGGTTCACCGGAGCTAAGGCAAGAGCATCTTTCGAAACATCCATTGACATTCAATTCACTGCCAGATCAGCATTCAGGAAATCAAGATCCAACATTTGGCACCGTCTGTGGGAATCGAGTAATACAGCCATGCAAACTCGATCCAAAAGCAATCGCCGGAACCAAACTAATGAGCAGTCCTCTGAAAGCTCTGATTCCACCGCCACTTCACTGCTCCACCAAGAACCTGCTAGCCAAGCATTACCTAATGCCGTCCCCCCAAGGGCGGCCTGAGAACACGTCGGCAATTCCAGACCGACTCCCGCTCCCAACCACAACGAGACTCCAGCACCGCAAACCGTCGACATTGCCGGGGAAAACATCCAGTTAACTCCGAAGATGATATCACTGCTGGAGGCAATCTTAGGGCAGGCTCGCCGACAAGCCCTTGCTCTTCAGGAAAACACTCGTCCCACTGCCGCTGGGCCCCTGCCAACAGAAACTGGAAATCCGGGCACCACAGCCCCCCACGAGGATCAGGAGATGACATCGGGACAGCAGTCCCTACCCCCGGCGTCCACCGAGCCGTCGGCAGCTACCTATTCCACCAATCCATCTGGTCCCATGCTAAATGGGGCTCCGCCAAACCAATGCACTCTGGACCAGGTGGACGAGCTCATTAGCAAGAGGCTCCAGGAAAGGCGAACGACAATCGCAGCTCCCTTCAGGGAGCGATCTGCTCATCCCTTCGCCGATGATCTCGTCGCCATCAAAATCCCGAAAGACGTCATCGCCAGGGATATCCCCGAATACAGTGGTGGAGGAGATCCCACTATCCATGTCAATAAGAATGAGGCCTCTCTTTTGGGTAAGTCAAATGATCCAAATCACTTGGCTTTATTATTTTCGTAAACCCTATCGGGTTCGGCATCGTCCTGGTTCTTCGGCCTCCCTGCAGGATCCATAGGGACTTGGTCAGAGCTGAGAAGCAAGTTCCTAGAGAGGTATATGGGCGAGCGCCAACTGATGAAGAGTGTGGTCGCCCTGGATGCGGTCAAACAGCAGCCTGAAGAGTCATTGGCTGATTTCTATGGACGTTTCCATCAAAACGTCACAGAGATAGATCAACGAGTCTCGGACGGGGAGATTATCAGAGCTTTCTATCGAGGGCTGAATGTGGCTAACAAGGCCTCGAGAAAGCTGTGCAACAGATACCACGTGCAGGAAATTGAGACAATGGAGGAGCTGGCAGCCAGGGTGAAGGGTTTCATAGACCTTGAGAGGGCAAACGCCGATGCTAATTTCCTGACGACCTCTCTAAGGGTGGTTCATGAGCCCCGACGCGATGGTAAGAAGGAGGTCAAGAAGGACAAGAAGGGACGAGACAGCAAGCCCCGAACAGAGAACCCATGGCCTAGAAATCCAGAGGTCCCCGAGTATTTTACGCCCTTAAACAGGCAGATCTCGACGGTACTAGTCGAGATGGAGAGAAGATCTCAGGCGAGGCCACCAATGCCTCGAAGGAGTGGTCAGTCTATGGGGAAAGACACAGAAAGCTATTGCAGATATCACAAGTGCAAGAGCCACAAGACTGATGATTGCCGTATTTTGAAGTGGGATATTGAGAAGCTGATTCAGAGGGGGATGCTGAAAGAGTTTGTGGCGGGACGAGATAGGAGTCGAACGCCACCAAGGAGAAACCACTCGCCAGCTCCGCCTGAACAAGTCGACCCATCTCAGAGCAGGAGGGTAGTCAATCTGATTGCTGGATGGTTTGGCGCTGGAGGCGAGGGGTCACATGCAAGGGAGGTCTATGCGACTCAAATTTCTACAACGGTTCAGCTGGGAAAACGACCTCGACCTGAAGAGGACATTGTCATCTCATTCTCTGAAGACGATTTGGCACATGTCACCACCCCTCACAATGATGCCTTGGTTATCACATCCGATCTCGACGGTTGTGACGTGCAGAGAATTCTGATTGATGGAGGGAGCTCGACAAATATCTTGTTTCTGGACGCCTTTGAGAAGATGGGCAAGTCCAAGCGTGACTTGAAGAGGGTCGATTTTCCATTGATCGGGTTTGCTGGGAGAACGACTTATCCGCTGGGGGCAATAACCTTGCCCGTGATTCTGGGCGAAGGATGGAAGAGCATCAAGGTGGCGGTCACCTTCCTGGTGGTCGACTCACCTACATCATATAATGCCATCCTGGGGAGGACCACGATCAATCCCAATAAGATTGTGGCCTCCACAGTCCACCAGAAAATGAAGTTCCCCACACCCAACGGGATTGGATAAGTACTTGGCGATCAACCTTCCTCGCGACAATGCTACGTAAACTGCAAGCGCAGAAAGAATCAAAGGGAACTCTCGCCATCGAAATAGAATACCCGGAGCGGGGGATTCAATTAACCGAGACTCCGAAGAAGAAATTTCACCTCGACCATCACTGACCCTCGTGAGGATTTAGCTCGACTAGCGCCTATGGAAGAGTTGGAAGAAGTTGAGATTGATGGCCCAGATAAAAAGGTGCGCATTGGGACCACCTTGAATAATGACCAGAAGCAGGCCATGACTGCCCTCCTCAAGGAATTCAAGGAGCTCTTTGCCTGGAAACCGAGCGACATGCCATGTATTAGCACTGACATCATCTCTCACGAGTTGAGGATAGACCCTTCCATCAAGCCGATCACTCAGAAAAGAAGATCATTCGGGTCAGACAAGCGCTTGGCGATCAGACAGGAAGTTGGCAGGCTGATCGAAGCTGATTTTGTCAGAGAGGTGAGATTCCAGAGCTGGGTCGCCAACCCAGTTCTGGTCAAAAAATCAAATGGAAAGTTTAGGATGTGCGTTAACTTCCACGACTTGAACAGAGCTTGCCCCAAGGATTCCTACCCTCTTCCTAGGATTGATCAGCTGGTCGATGCAACCTCTGGTCACGAGATGCTGAGCGTCATGGACGCCTATTCAGGCTACAACCAGATCTGGATGCACCGAGATGACGAGGCCCATACCGCTTTCTATGCAGACGGGGACATTCTTTGCTACAAAGTGATGCCATTCAGTTTAATCAATGCCGGGGCGACCTATCAACGAATGGTGAACCGCCTGTTCCAAGACATGCTGGGGAGAAACATGGAGGTTTATGTGGACGGCATGCTCGTCAAAATTGTCAATAGCAGTTCTCACACAGCAGATCTTCGCGAAGCTTTCGAGTGCATGAGGAGGCACAACGTTCGCCTAAACCCGGAAAGTGCGCCTTTGGAGTCAAATCTGGTAAATTCCTGGGATTTATGGTAAGTGAGCGAGGTATTGAGGCGAACCCGGAAAAGCTCAAGGATATAGAAGAGATGAAGTCGCCAACGTGCCACAAGGAAGTTCAATGTCTGAATGGTCGCCTAGCTGCATTCAATCGCTTCCTCTCCAGGGCGAGCGACAGGTCTCTGCCATTCTTCAAGACTCTAAGGGCCAACCGCAAGTTTGAGTGGACGCCAGACTGCGAGGAGGCATTCCAATCCTTGAAGCAGCACATTCAAACACTCCCAGCTCTGGCAAAACCCATTCCTGGCGAGCAACTCTTCCTTTACCTGAGCATCAGTGATGTGGCAGCCAGCGCCGTTTTAATAAGGGAAGAAGATAATGTCCAGAGTCTAGTGTATTTTGTTAGCAAGATGTTTAATTCTGCAGAAATAAAATATGTCCAGATTGAGAAGTATCTCTATGCCTTAGTTATTGCTGCTCGAAAGCCGAGACCTTATTTTCACGCGCACGACATTACAGTTCTCAGCAATGAACCTCTCAAAAACTTCCTGCTGAAACCAGATTCTTCAGGAAGAATGGTCAAGTGGGCGATCGAGCTCAGCGAGTTCAATATCAAATTTGCGCCGAAAACGGCCATCAAAGGTCAAGCACTAGCTGATTTTATCGTGGAAAGCACAAGTAATGGTCTAATAGAAGCATATAGCAGGCCAAGTTCATCAGCAGACACCAGTCAAATTTGGGAGATTTATACAGATGGATCTTCTTCAAGAGAAGGCTCAGGGGCAGGTTTAATTCTCATCCCTCCTGAGGGCGAGCCTTTGAAGTATGCGATTGCCCTAACGTTTCAGGCGACTAATAATGAAGCAGAATACGAGGATCTTATTACTGGACTCAGACTGGCAAAAGGAATGGGTATATCGACACTCAAGGTAAAAAGCGACTCTGAGCTTATTGTCAATCAGGTCAATGACACTTACGAGGCAAGGGGGAAAAGATGAAGAAGTACCTCGACATCGCCAAGAAACGCGTTGCGGAAATCCCAAATTTTGCGATTGAGTCTATTCCTCGCCAAGAGAACCAGATGACAGACTCTTTAAGTAAGCTGGCGTTTGGAGGAACCAGAATTCAAGACGTACAGTTCCTGGAAAAAGCCTTATGTTCAGTTCTCCACAACAGAGCAGAATTCAAAGACAGGTAACATGGATGACTCCATTCTAGAACTTCTTGAAAGAGGGAATTCTCCCAGAAGACGAAGGTGAATCCACAAGGATAAGACGCCTCTCAACCAGTTACTTGATCATAGACGGAGAACTCTACAGGCGAGGCTACTCGACGCCTTATCTAAGGTGCATTGCTCATCCAAAAACAGAAAGAGTTCTTCGTGAAGCTCATGAAGGAGTGGCAGCATGCCACGAAGGCGCGCGATCATTAACAAGAAAGATATTCAGGCTAGGATACTACTGGCCAACCTTGGGAAAAGATGCGGCTGAATTAACACAAAGGTGCGAAACTTGCCAACAGTTTGCACCACGATCAGGTCGACCGCCAACACTGTTGTCCCCAATGGCAGGTGCCTGGCCTTTTGCTCAATGGGGAATGGATATATTGGGTCCTTTTACCATTAATACTGGGCAGCGCACTCACATCATAGTGACGATCGACTACTTCACCAAGTGGATAGATGCGAAAGTTTTGGCCTCTACAACGAAATTTCAAGTGATCAAGTTCTTGAAGATCAACATATTTTCCAGGTTTGGCATTCCCAAGATACTTATTAACGATAATGGTCCACAATTCATAGGTAAGGAACTCAAATGGCTCTGCGAAGAATACCATATCGACCATCGGTTCAGCTCAGTGCATCATCCTCAAACGAATGGGCAAGCTGAAGCAGCCAACAAAGTTGTTCTAGCAGGACTCAAGAAAAGGGTTCGAGCATTCAAAGGAAATTGGGCAGAGGAGCTGGAAAACGTACTATGGGCTATCCGAACAACGCCTACGACAGCCACTAGAGAAACACCCTTCAGTTTAGTGTATGGATCAGAAGCAGTAGCACCCGCCGAAATAGCGGTGCCTACCCACAGAATCATACACTTTAGCACCGAGGCAAACGAAATTGAGTGCAGGACCGACCTCGACTTGGCAGAAGAAAAAAGGTGGCAATAAGAAGGAACACAAGCCAAGATGCGACTGGCGACCGCTCGATACTTCAACAGAAAAGTCAGCGCTCGCCAATTTTTCGTGGGGGAGATGGTTATGAGAATGAATGAATTTACAAGACTGGACAACCAGAATAAACTTTCAGCTAAGTGGGAAGGACCATACAAGGTAGTAGAGATCGCTGCCCCAGGATCTTACTATTTGGAAGCCACTGAAGGCGAAAGGTTACCCCGTCTATTCAATTCTGAACATTTAAGGAGATTTTATACATAGCTTGTAACCAAAATGTCATGTCAATAAAAACAAGTCATTCCTTCATAAAACATGACTACTCGAATCAAATCGAATAAGGAAGACCTGATGCCAAAAGTCAGGCGAAAGACCTGATAACCGAATCAGGCATTGAAGAAAAAAGAGAAGAAAGACCTAACGCCAAAGTTAGGCAACAACAAAGACTTGATATCAAAATTGGGTGAAAGACCTGACGCCAAAGTCAGGCGAAAGACCTAACGCCAAAGTTAGGCAACAACAAAGACCTGATAATAAAATTGGGCGAAAGACCTAACGCCAAAGTCAGGCAAAAGACCTAGTAACAAGGTTAGGCAAAAGAAAAGACCTGACGCCAAAGTCAGGCAAAAAACCTAGCAACAAGGTTAGGCAAAACAAAAGACCTGACACCAAAGTCAGGCAAAAGACCTAGCAACAAGGTTAGGCAAAACAAAAGACCTGACGCCAAAGTCAGGCAAAAGACCTAGCAACAAGGTTAGGCAAAACAAAAGACCTGACGCCAAAGTCAGGCAAAAGACCTAGCAATAAGGTTAGGCAAAAGAAAAGACCTGACGCCAAAGTCAGACAAAAGAACTAGCAACAAGGTTAGGTAAAACAAAAGACCCAACGCCAAAGTCAGGCAAAAGACCTAGCAACAAGGTTAGGCAAAACAAAAGACCTGACGCCAAAGTCAGACAAAAGACCTGTTGCCAAAATCAGGCAGGAGTCCTAACGACAAAGACAATCAATCCATCAAGGAAGCTATCCTCTTATAAGTTGGACAAATTTTGGAGAAGTTATCTACTAAGGGTAACAATTCCTTTATGAAGCAAATTATAGAAGATGGGCAAGGAACCTTAAGCGATCACTATGGATGATCAAGCTTTAAGTAACAAGTTCCTTGCAATTAGGCGAACACCCCAAAAGGTTTAAACTTCAAAAAGGTAATATATCTCTAAGCTTAGAAGTCTATACTTTTAAGTCTTAAGATGTTTATACTTGACAAGGGGAATAGATAAGTCTATAAAGACTTATCCTTTCAAGCCTAAAAGAAAGGTCCAAGAGCTTAAGAGTCGAGACCATTATCAAGCAAAGAAAAGTCGAAGGTAATTATGATTAAGATATCGGAGGAATCGCCAACACATTCAAAGTCGAGTAAACACAAAGGCTTATGAATATAAAGGCATTCAATAAAAAGTAACCGAGTCTTCAATCGAAAAAATAATTACAAACCAACCAAAAATACAAAGGAAGATAAGAAAATAATTATCTAGAATAAAAAAAGATGATCGTCGGAGAGGTGGAAGCTTCATGCCTTGGGTTCTTCAGGAGCGGAGGCACTCTGCTCGCCTTCGGGGGCAGCCTCCTCAACAGCAGCAGCAAGGTCAACCTCTTCAACAGCATCAGGAGGAGTCTCCTAGGGAAGGGTGCTTCGTAGGAAAGGCTTAAGAGCCTCAACTTCCCGAAGTGGGAAGTTGGGGTCAACTGCCTGGATGTCCTCGATCAGGACTTGGAGATAGTCAGCAACTGCCTAGATGTCCTCGACCAGAACTCCTCAGACTTCTTGAAGTCGTCGACCACACTCTAGGGGGATGGAACAGACTTTAGCTGTATAGCAAGCTGTTCCTTCTCCTTCTCCAGGGTGTTCCCCCTGGACTCAACATCAATCCTCTGAGCCTCAGCAGCTTCCCTCTGAGCCTCAGCAGCTTGCCTCTGAGCCTCAGCAGCTTGCCTCTGAGCCTCAGCGGCGACCCATTGAGATTATGCATCTGCCCTCTGAGCTTCCGCGTCTGCCCTCTGAGTTTGGGCCTCCTTAAGCTCAGCCTCCAAGCGAGCCTTGGCAGCCTCAACCTCAGCTGAGTACCGATGAACTGCCTCAGACTCCTGAAGGGCGATCGCTACCTCTCTTTCATTCTCCTTGACGAAGGCGAGGGGCCTCTCCTCCTTCTTGAAGTACTCCTCTCGAGCGCTTTCCACTAGGTAAACCGCCGAGTTGGCAGTCGACTTCATACTCTCCATTTGCCCAGGGGAGAACCCCAGACTCCGGTATTGCTCCAGCTCAATAAGCAGGCCAGTCTTCTTATTGGCGAGCTCCCCGATGACCCGACCGATCGCCAGCTCCTCTCGAACGAGCTGACAACAAAGGAAATAAGGGGTGAAAGTACTGTTAGCCTAAGAAAGGTACAAGTGATACGAAAACACAACAGAGATGTAAAATCTTACCAGGGCGACTCTTTTGAAGTGCGACCTCATCATCCTCTCGATGATGGGCAACTCAGAGGGGACCTCAGAACGATCCTTGGGAGGAACTATCCCCTCAAGGAATTGCATGCACAAGTCCGGGTTGCCCCAGAGAGACTTCTGATCGGAAACCCATGTCTTCGAGAAGTCTCCGTTGGGTAACCAAACGCCCCTGGAGTTGGCAGCCTTGGGCGGCTGGAACAAGCCCACCAACGGGCAGTACTCCCCAGAAGGAGTCTTCGAAGGACCCGGGGCGTCGTACCCCTTCTTCCGAACCTCGGATTCCTTTGGAGGAATGGATGCTGAGTGCTCAGGAGGAGGAGGGGTCGCCGTGACCACAACCAATGCCTTCTCCTTAGGGGCAGCAGGAACCCTAGGAACCGAAGGACTCTTGGGAAGAGCAGGGTGCTCCTCGCCTAAACTCCTGGCCTTCTTGGCAAGAGCAGGAAGAGGGTCCCGAGCCACATCATCAGTGGGATTCTCTGCAAAAAATTAACAAAAGCATAAGAAACCCGAAACTCAAGCGAATAAATAAAAAGGTATGAACAGGAAAGTAATGTACCTGATTGGCGAGGGCCAGGGGTGACCGGGGGACGTTCCTCCCCAGGCTTTCTCTTGGAGGAACGCTTTGAGGGAGGGGGAGGAGGGTTCAATGATTCCTGGTCCGAAGACAGCCTCGCCTTACCCTGGTCATCAAAGAGACCCATGAGTTTACTGCCCCGACCGCCTAAATCCAATAAAAGGAAAAAATGTTAGAAGAGTTACCCAATCAATAAGAAGTGGCGTGGCCTGATGAATGCCCGTCATCTCTAGCATATTCTCAGTGGTCTCCGTCACTGAATGGATGGGGTGAAAACTTGATTGCTTGTGCAACCGGAACAAGTCATCGATGGCGTTCCGGTCGCTCCTTGGTAGCTCGCCAAAGGTAGGGGGAATATCCCTTTCCGGCTGAGACAACTCCCAGGACACGCCCCCTTGTAGCAGAAGTAGAACTTCTTGTAGTTGGAGTTGGTGGCACGAAAGTCGTCGACCAACCGAAAATGGACATTCCAGCTCCACGCGTGACCTCTCCACTCTTCAAACTTCGTCCAGCGGGTCTGGAAGTGATGGAGGTGATTTGCTCCGGCGGCCAATCAGAAGAAGCATCGGAACAAAGCCAGTGAATACGTCCATTCTTGACGTATACACATGAACTTGAATCCGACTCACATCCTAATGGCGTTGGGTACGAGCTGCGTGGGACCTATCCCGTAATACAGGCACAGTTCTTGCAAATCCTCTCAGAGAGGAAAACGCAACCCAACATCGACCTGGGCCGCAGAAAGGTAAACATCTCCATCACGAGGATAGTGCAGTCCCAGGCCCGGGTACCTGGGGACATCCAATTCGTTGAAGCCACCTATGGAGACTACCATCTTGAACTGAGTCGGCTTCAGTTCGTTAGGCTTGATATCTACTTAGAAAGTCAGATATGGCAAGAACAATATGAAAACAAGAAAAACAGGGGATATTATCAGAAAAAACAACAAACAGAGGAACCTTGGTGTTTACCTTTTGGGGAAAAGAGGGGCACGTTGGCGTCTGGCCCATCCACCACCACAGGTGTGGCCGCGGACTTTCCGACGTCAAGATTCCTCTCACCCGAGGCCGGAGTAGAACCATCCCTGATTAGCAGGGGAGCGTTGGCATTCTTCGGAGGCACCTTTGGGGCTGAGGAAGAAGACCCGTTGGCCGTCATCTTGGCCTTGCCTATAGATTGACTGTGGGTAGCCATGGATGTTTGGATTTGAAGTTTTTGGAAATTGACAGGAAGAAGAAGATCGAAGGAACTGAATGCAAAAAACAGAAGGAATTCTCTAGAATCTGAGGGAATGAAAGCGTAAAAGACGAAAGAGTGGAAGTGTTGTCCCTTATATAGACAAAAAAGGAGTAACCGCCATAGACAGAATCGAAACGGCACAGAGAGTGATTGCACCTTTTGGGTAAAAATCGAAGCAATGTCAGGATTTTAAGAGACACCTCGGGGAGACAAACAGTTGGCCAGTACAGAAACTGTCAGACTACCCTTGGGTTAAGGAATAATAAATAACATGCGTGCCTCAAATGACCGTTCGACTTCTGGATGACTGTGCAGTTATTAAATGCTAAAGTCTATTAGGCAGATAAAGTGATCGCCAACGCACTAATAGGCCTTTTTGGGAAATCCCTTTCAGAGGCAGTGATCGCCCAATAGCGAAGGGTAAATCTCCATAAGCCTAGACTGCCTCGAGTGATCACTAAGAAGGAATAAAAGATCGAATATTCCTTCATCCATGGACAACCGAGCGACTGGTCGCCAAAAAAGCATAAAGTGTTCATCGAGGTATAAACAACAGACAAAGACAAAGAATACCAAATTCAAGTGTCACTATCTCAAACCCTACCAAGGAATCAAGCTCGACTGAAGAAACTTCACTTAAGCTTCGGGGGAAAATGTTGGGTATTGATAGTGACAACCCAATAAAGAAAAGGCCCCGAAGGCCCAATAACCATGGAGGGGGTGAACCCAGGTTATTCGAACTGGACCGACTTATGCTAAAGTCGATCTGGCCCACAATAGAGTGGCCCAAAGTCGTGCCCAAGCTAAGATGGACGCCAAAGGCTCCATCGTTGGTCACCATTCATCACCAAGTCGCAAACTCCTACTGCTCGCCGTAGGAGTGCTCGCCCTGAAGAGAGCCCTACCTCTCTCCTCTGGTCCCACCAACCATTCCTAAAAATATGGCCACGATATATCCCACATATCTCGGGCACATATTCTCTAAAGATTACATATAGTAACTGCAATATTACGCCATAACCGTAATATATGCTATCCTAATTTTCAACAGCACAATATTTACTAAGATATACTGTTGCCTTCTACGGTTTGGTCTCTCATACTCTATAAATACTCTTGTTTTTCTATACATTCATTACGTTTTTGAGTTCTATACACACATATACTCATTTAAGCATCGGAGAGGGACCCAGAGACACCCCCTTTGTTGCGATCCCCTTCCTGCAGGTTCACCGGAGCTAAGGCAAGAGCATCTTTCGAAACATCCATTGACATTCAATTCACTGCCAGATCAGCATTCAGGAAATCAAGATCCAACACCACTGATTAATTAAACCATTACCTATTATATTCTACTTAACATATTGGATGTCTGTAGCTTTCTGGGTGTATAAACTACTTCCGCATCATCTTCATCATCAACTTGAAAAAAAAAACACCACATTTCAGCTTCAAAAACATATTTTCCCTCTCAAAATCAAGAAAATCTATTGAAATCTTGAACTTAGAGTGTAGATAGCAAGAGCAGGCCAATTACTGCCGCCGTCCCCCCAACAACTGGAATTTTCACCACCATTTTGCAAGCTCAAGTAGTTTTCGGTCTCCGATACAACATTATTTTGTTCTGGACCGCAGTCCATGTTGGGGTCGGAGTTGAGATTCTCGACTGTCCTGAAATACTTCCAACTGCATGTTAGACGCCAGGAGAGAACTGAAGCTGCCGCTGAGGTTAGGGAAGTAGCTCCGAGTCGATTCCACGCCAGAAGTGCTCGGAGACCGCTAGGAGGGAGTAAGTGCCAGAACAGCCGTTTGTAACGATGTCGAGTTCAGAGAATCGTGTCCAGAGACAAGACACTGCTTTTCAGATTCTGTCCCGAGTTCAGGACGCTTGGGGTTATTAGTAACATTGTCATCTTCCTCACCTTAACATCTACGTCTCTGGTTTTTTGGAGTACCCCAAAGCATAATTATCAAAACCGGACCGGTCATCGAACCGACGAGGGGTCCGGTTCACGATTCAGTCGGTCCAATCCAGTTCAGTGTACGGTTTACTGTTCCAGCCTATTCATTCAAAATTTGAGGTAAAACCCCATCTGAATAATGTTAAGAGTGTAACCTCCAGACTTTGCATTGTTAAGGGAATCAAGAACGGCAGAAGTTGGAAGAGATCAAACAATTGTGTCGTTCATTCGTCAGAATCAATCCAGTAAACACTTGAGCGCAAACCCGAGAGAGAGAGAGAGTACCAAAAACGCAGCGATGTTGGGAGGAGGCCATGAATTCAAGCGAAGGAACGGCGGGACGAGAAGGTGAAGCTCAGCTCCATCTTATTCTTTATTCACTTTGCGTTAATTTTCGCTCACTTATTGTGCGATTCTCTTCACATATTCGACTTCTTCAAATTGAATATGCTATATAACAGTAGAACATAACCTCGAATAGGGGGATTCAGAGGATCAGTCTATTAGGCCTGTGGAAAGCTGCTGAGAATTCTACAACCTTACACAGATAGCAGTATGGTAATGCTAAGGCTACTCAACTTCAGAGCTATTGTGATTAACTCCATCCACTTTGATCCGATCCTCAATTGTTATCATGTTACTTCATCATCATTGAATTGATGTAGTTCACTCATTTCTTCACTCGTTTCTTATTCTTCTTCTCTTCTGTTCTCTTCATCTTCTCTTAATGACTTCTTCAAGTAGCTGGAAAATCGTAGAAATATAAACCGATCAACCGGTCGGTTTAAAAAAACTTAAATTAACAATTTGCAAAAAAGGTGAACCGGAAACCGACCGGTTTTCAAAAAATCGAACGGTTCAAACCGGTCCAAATACTGTTCATATGCAAAACAGTCTTTTAGCTGAACCAAACCGGACAGGGGTCCGATTCCCGGTCGGAACGCCGGTCTGGTCCGGTTCTGATAACTATGCCCCAAAGCCGTATCAAATCGTTCTTCCTCTCCGACCTCCGCTTCTATAAGCTGATTTTAAACTATATTTAGGTTTAGTTTTTTTTTTTAAAATTTATTTTAACCACGGGTTCAGGTCACACGGGTCAACCTAGACCTGACCTGTCTCTTTCGCCGGGTCAGACGGGTCAACTCGAAAATGATTCGCCGTACCTTTTTTGTGACTCGAACCTGGGTCGATTCCAGGTCATTTACGAGTCGGTCATATTTTGACAGGTCTACGTACAGCAGATGCACAAATAATTATTTCTTTCACATTTTTAAGCCTAATGTACTTTGTAATGACACAAGACTGATATGATTGAATTTTATGTTTAATCACTTGCAGAAGTCTTAGTGGACTATTTAAATGAATTAAAACATTTATTTCAAAATATCAAATAAACAAAAATGTTCACTTAAATTTTTAAATGTCCCGTCACTACGGGAACGATTGGAAAAACCATTTTTAACGGCTCAATTACGAAGTGTCGCAAGATTTATCACGACTCGAAATTGGTAGAGTTGTGATAATTGACTCAAATAAATGAGTCGTGGAAAATACTTTATTATTTTTTACGGCTCATTAAATGGGCCGCACAAAAATATGTATATTTTATTAGCATAAATGACTCAAGTAGAAGAATGTGGATCGTGTTCTAATATTGCTCTTGTCCAAGGACTTACTAGCTATTATTATTTAGGGAGTCTGTTGCAATTTGTTAAATGTTGTTTTCTATTTAATCAACTCATGCGGCTACTGTTCAAATTAAGCTGATTTGGTAAAGCAATGGAATGAATTTCAGTATTTACTCTTCTGTGGTTTAGTCTTCATTTCTGTTCTCTCGTCACTCTCTAGATTAGGTCGACTTTCCTCACATGGTATCAGAGCTCTTGCTTCGATCCTGGTATGTGTTCTTGTTGCCTTTGTGTTCTTGAGCAATTCCTTGGCTAAGTGGCAGCTTCTCCTATGCTGTCTTACTTAGCTACGGCTGCTTCTGGTTTCCCTTGCTGTTATTCAGTTTCATATGCTTTTATATTCTGTCTGTTCTCGTCTTCGAAAATGTGTTACTTATCTGCTGCTTCTTTACTGGCTACACCTTCGGCACCTTGCTAAGACAGACTTCATATAGGTTTCTGTTCTTCGCAGTGTCTGCTTTGGTGGTATTCTGCACTTGTGTGCTGCAATATCATGATTTCGGTTTAGCTCACTCTTATATCTACTTATGATGTTTGATTAAGTTAGATTATTTATGGTTCCTTGCTGATTCTTGCTATTGAAGCTCTTTGTTTCTTCATGTTTTTTTTCTGTTAGTGTTTTTTTTTATCGGTTCATTATGGATGATACCTCTCCTGTTTTTGCAAATAAAAAAATCTCACTCCTTACAGGAGATGAGAACTTTCAATCCTGGAAACAACAGGTTTTACTTACTATGAGGGGTTTCAACCTTGAACCACATCTATTCGGTAATCTTGCTGTGCCCCAGTATCTTGTTGATGCTGCTGGTAATAACACTCCTAATCCTGAATATAACAAGTTTATTCAGCGTGACAGCTCCCTTGCCTCCTGGCTTCTTGCATCCATTTCTCCCTTCGTGAATCAGTGTCTCCTTGGTTGTATGACAGCTTGCTCTATCTGGCAAAAGCTGCACCAGGTTTTTTCCTCTTCCTCTACTACTAGAATAATGAGTCTTTATGATTGGCTTAAGGTTCGTAAACTTATTCATCAACCTATGCGTGAGTATCTTACTGAAATTCAGTCCACTTGTGATAGCCTTGCAAGCTGTGGTCACCCCATTGAGGAGATTCAACAGATTTCTATTATTCTCAATGGGGTTAAGGGTCAATTTGATAATGTTGCTATTGTTATTCATGCTAGTCGCAACCCGTATGATATTGCTTCTGTTTGTTCGGTTTTACTTGATGCTGAAACCCGTCAAAGGGACCTGCTTTTTGACATCCTTCCCTCGGCTAATGGTATGACTAATCAATCTGTTTCTGATGCTTTCACTGGTAACACTATTAAGCTCAGCCAGAATCCTTCCCTTTCGGATGCATTACCTCAATCGGGTGGGGTTCCAGATACTCGACAGTATTAGTCAACCAATCCTCAGCCTCAGTTTCAGTCCTCTACCCCTCAGTATACTGGTCGTGGTCGAGGAAGGGGTAGAGGAAATCCAGCAAACAAGCCACAATGTCAGCTGTGTGGCAAGATCAGCCATCTTGTGCACCGATGCTATCAAAGGTTCAACATCAACTACTCGGGTGTTACAGCTCCATCTGGAGGGCCTATGACTGCAAATGTGTCCAACTGGTCTGATCCCAGTGATGTTGCTGCTCATATGCCGATCTCACTTGCTGCACCTCCCTATCCCACAGCTCCGTCCCACATGGCTCCCCTGGCCTCCCTAACACCCTATTCACAAATGTTGATCCCTGGGTTCTCTGTTCCAACCCCTTCCCACCCGTACCTGCAATATGCCTCTCCAGCCCCCCTCCGCCCTTACCCCACCAGTACCTAATGTATCCACCTGCCCCAAGTCCCTCCACACTATCAGTCCCTCACATATCGCCTTATCATGTTCATCAATCAGCCACCTCTGGAATGGTGCCTTCTGGACCTTCTGCCTCAGTACCCTCAACCCCAAAAGCTCACATAGCACATATGGCTCATCCTACTCTATCCTCGGCTGCCTGGTATCCTGATTCTGGGGCCACCAATCACCTAACCAACACGGCACCGAATGCTGACTCCATCCCGTACTCTGGCCTAGGTAAAGTTATTGTGGGTAATGGTTCTTCTCTTCATATTTCAAATATTAGCAATTCAGTTATTCCTACTTCTACTAGAACACTTATGTTGAATAACTTATTGCACGCCCCTCATGTGACAAATATCTTGTTTCTGTTTCTCAGTTCTCCAAGGATAATAATGTTTACTTCGAATTTCACCCGACATATTGTGTGGTTCGTGATTCTCTGTCTCATCATGTTCTGCTGCATGGAGTAGAAAGTGCTGGATTATATTGCCTTCATCTCTCCAAACTTGACACCAGTCTCTCGTCTAGTTCGGCATCTAGTGTTAGTTCTACGTTAAGTTAGTCTAACAATTTTGTGTGTGTGTCTGATGGTGTTTGTTTAACTGCTCGTACTCTGTTACCTTCTAATATCTGGCATATGAGGCTTGGGCATCCCTCCTCTCAGTTATTGTCTCAAATTCTCAATATTAATAAAATTTCTGTTTTGAAATCAAGTGATCCTTGTGCTGCGTGTGCTATAGGGAAAAGTAAGAAGCTTCCTTTCCAATCTTCCACTTCTAAATATGATTTCCCTCTTGAACTTGTTGAAGTTGATCTCTGGGGTCCTGCACCATACATGTCAAATGGCAATGTTTATTATATGAGTATTGTGGATGTTTACAGTAGATATACTTGGATCTATTATCTGAAAAATAAGAGTGAGACAACCAAACACTTTATTGATTTTCACCATGCTGCAGAAAAGCAACTCGGTTTCATCCTTAAAGTTTTTCAAATAGATGGAGGTGGTGAGTTTAAACCACTATCCGTCTATTTGAAACATCTTGGGATTAGTCATTGAATTACTTGTCCGCACACGTCTGAACAAAACGGGATTGTGGAACGAAAACACAGACATATTGTCGAACTTGGTCTTACACTTATGGCACAAGCCTCCTTGCCATTTCACTATTGGAGTGATGCATTCTCTACAGCTGTGTTTCTTGTTAATAGACTCCCCTCGACTGCTTTGAATAATATTTCACCTCATCAGATGCTATTTAAAAAACAACCTGATTACTTGTTCCTTAGAGAATTTAGTTGTCTTTGTTTTCCTCACATTCGGCCATATAATTCTCATAAGTTTGATTTTCGGTCTACTCCATGTGTATTCCTTGGCTACTGCTCCACTCATCATGGATATAGGTGTTTAGATGCTTCGGGAAGAGTTTATATCTCTAGGCATGTTTTGTTCCATGAATCGGTTTTTCCTTTTGCTGATCATGCTGGTCCTTTTATGAAATCTGCTGCAGTCAAGAACACTGATACTTCGTTTCAATTCTTCATGCCTTTTGATGCCTCTTTACTATTCAATGCAGGTTCAGCTGACTCACATAATCCAGATACACAGCAACTATCAGGTTCTGTCCATAACCCCTCATCTGTTTCGTCTCAACAGCATGACCCTTGTCCATCATCCTCACCCTCAGATCAGGTGGCTGCTCCCTGTGCTGTTCCGCATGCTGCGGAGCTGACGGTCAATCTTGAATCTTCTATGCACCCATCCCATTCTGGTTTGTCAGCTCCCCCTGCAGACTCCTTGGTCAGGTATGTCCCTTCTAGTTCCAATGCCTCAGATTTACCTTGTATACTGATTCCTTCGTCTTTGCTTAATGTTGTATCTGCTGAGACAGCTTCAGCTCCCACTCCGAGCTACTCACAACTTCCCTCATCTAATCCTACCTTTCCGACTTCTTCCATTTGGTATGTCCCTGGGAATTCTACTTCATCCACTCTTGTTCCCCTACCCAGTTCCACCAGCTCTCATCCTTCCTCCCATCCTAATCAAACTCGTTCCAAGTCTAAATCTCAACACTTACTGCTTTCATACCTACCTGACCCTGCACAGTCTTCATTTGTTGAGCCTTCAAACATTCATGAAGCCATGGAACAGGCTTGCTGGGCTACGGCTGTTAGGGCTGAACTTGATGCCTTGACAAACAATAACACCTGGTCCCTAGTAACGCTACCTCGTGGTAGGATACCTATTAGTTGCAAATGGTTATTCAAACTTAAAAAGAAACCTGATGGGTCAGTTGATCGCTGTAAAGCACGGCTTGTTGCTCGTTTTTTCCCCCCCAAAAAACCGGGCTTTGACTTCCAAGACACATTCAGCCCGGTTGTGAAACTCCAAACCATGCGAATCATACTAACCATTGCCTTATCTCATCATTGGGTTCTTAGACAGATTGATGTCAACAACGCATTTCTTCATGGTGACCTTCTTGAAGAGGTTTACATGACGCAACCTCCCGGTTTTCAGCAAACTGACAACAATGGTGCTGCCCTTGTGTGTCGGTTGAATAAGGCCATCTACGGACTCAAACAAGAACCCATAGCTTGGTTTGAACGTTTAAAATTTTTTCTTCTCAATACTTTATCTTTTTCTGTTTCAGTCTCTGATAATTGTCTATTTGTTAAGTTTACTAATGATGGTTATGTGCTATTACTGGTGTATGTTAATGACATCGTCATCACAGGTAGCTCTCCGTCTATCATTGATGAAGTGATCGGCCTAATGAACAAGGAGTTTCAGCTCAAAGATCTTGGCACCCTTAATCATTTCCCGGGCATGGAGGTCAGCAAAGGTGACAACTACATTCTCCTCGGTCAACAGAACTACATCAGAGATCTCCTCGACAAAACAGGTCTGTCTAAGGCTGACTCTCTTCCCACGCCCATGACAGGTAAGTGTATGTCTAAGTCTGGTATGTCTGCACCCTCAGAGCCTTTTTCGATGGTCTTCTCTATAGAAGCACCATTGGGGCTCTGCAACACATCTGGACCACTCGTCCTGACATTCATTTTTCAGTTAATAGGCTTAGTCAGTTTATGCAAGCCCCTCAGCTGTCCCACTGGAAAGTTGTGACTCGCATTCTTCGTTATCTTAAAGGAACACTTGACCATGGTCTTATGTTTCAGCTTAATTCCTCTTCAGTGTCTAACAATGCCACCTTAGTATCATATTCGGATGCAGATTGGGGTGGTGACGCCACGGATCGCAGATCCATTTCTGGTCACTACCTACTGCTTAATGGAAATCCAGTTGTCTGGAGTTCCAAGAAGCAGTCGGTGGTTGCCAGGTCTTCTGCGGAAGCTGAATTTCGTGCCCTGTTAAATGCAACTTGTAAAGTTCTCTGGGTTACCTCCTTGCTTGCTGAACTTCATATTCATCTCTCTAGCACTCCAAATATCTGGACTGACAACAATAGTGTTGTTGCGATGTCAGAAAACCCAGTGCAGCATGCCAAGATGAAACATGTAGAAATAGATCTCTGCTTCGTAAGAGAGAAAGTGATGGCTGGACAGATTGAGGTCAATTTTGTTCCAGCCGCTAAGCAGCTTGCTGATATTTTAACCAAGCCCCTCACCGAAAAACTATTTCTTCCATTTCCCAAGAAGCTTGGAGTCACAAGTCTTAGTGAACTTGCTCAAGAAGAGGCTTACTTGAAGTTGCTGGATTCTGACTCTCCTAAAGAAGTGCACGCCTAAACAGATAAGCATTCCTCCTTGAGTCCTGCTTATTACTCCCTTGGTTGTTCAATAATATTTTTTTTTGCTAGGAAGCAGTAGTGTCTCTCCTGAGGATCGTTCATTCAATCAGAATGCCACTAAGCTCTTTCGCATCTGCTGAGTTTTCCTGGTTCTAGTGTGTTCAAACCAGGTTCTGTTTCTATTTTGCAGCATGTGTTCTGTTCCCATCTTTCAAATCCTTGATCATCTTTTGACCTGTGTCTTTTATTATTGTTTTTAATATTGGTGGCTTATGGTCAAAAACATAGTTGTGCTTAGTCATACTCTTGAGACCTTCAAGATGAAGGCTCAAACCTTCCAACCACTTCAGTTGGCATAGGGAGTGGTTTAGTCCGAAAATAGAGCTGTTGATCATTAAATAACACATTTGCGACAAGTTATTTATATGACTTCATGATCACTCTCTTGAGGCTATCAAGATGAAGGCACAACCCTTCCAATCACTCTAGTAAGATAGAGGCTTCAAACCTCTCTGTCAACTATCATGTTTTTCTTTATCAGATACAGTGGTCGGGTTGATCTCGTATTATTTGATCCTTGGTTGAATATTGCCCATGATGTTAAATGATGTACATGTGTTTGTTCTCACTCAGCTCCTCTATTTTGTTTCATGCTGTAGTTGGATGTCTGATTGAATGAAGTCCTCTTGCAGTAACTTGGCTGTTCCTGCAGATCACATCTTCATAAGGGAATATTAGCATAAATGACTCAAGTAGAAGAATGAGGATCGTGTTCTAATATTGCTCTTGTCCAAGGACTTACTAGCTATTATTATTTAGGGAGTCTGTTGCAATTTGTTAAATGTTGTTTTCTATTTAATCAACTCATGCGGCTACTATTCAGATTAAGCTGATTTGGTAAAGTAATGGAATGAATTTCAGTATTTACTCTTCTGTGGTTTAGTCTTCATTTATGTTCCCTCGTTACTCTCTAGATTAGGTCGACTTTCCTCACATATTTCAAAAAATATATGTACATCTTCGTCGGTGGTCAGGCCACCTCCGTCGACCCTTATCCTCCGACACACCTCCTTCTGTTGCCAGAGGTTCTTCAGTCGAGTCTTCTTCTTCCACCGGAGGTTCTTCGCCAGTTGTCGATCCTAGTCGAGTCTTCTTCAACCCCATGCACCAGAGGGTCTTCAGCCCAGTAAGTTGAGCTCTTGGTTGTTGTTGTTATTAGGGTTGTTGTGGTTGTTCTATTCCATCTTCACCGGAGTCGTCGACCAAGTATTGTACCCATTTCTCCAGAGCTGAAGTCGGTCAAGTATTGTAGAAGACCCATGGACAAGGTCGCTGCTTACACCAGATATGACCCCACTGACGAAGGCACCGACACTGGCAGACCAGTACCCCGACAGGTCTTGCAGAAGTGTCCAGGCTTTGCGTGCGGGAAGATGCAAAGGGAAGAAGAAAAGGGAAGATGAAAAGAAACGTAAGGCAAAAACAGGAAGAGAAGATGAAAAGGATCGATGAGAATTTTATTGAAAAGTTAGCTTTCTTTTTTCACGACTAAAAAAAGGAGTCATGAAAAATAATTTAATTTTCTTTTATTTCGCGACTCTAGCATTTGAGCCGCGAATGATTTTTTGTTTAAATTCAATGGTGTCTCATCCAAGATTGAACCGCAGAAAAGACAAAATAAAAGTGAAAAATAAATTATAGGACGACTCAACTATTTGTGAGTTGTGAATAATCAGATAAATAAATTATTCATGGTTCAATAGTATTTGAGTCATCCTGTTGAGCATTTAACTTCGATCCTTCCCCTAGTGCATAAACTGTTTCTAGTACGACTTAATATTATGATACCTATAAACAAAGCGCAAAGTCAAATTTTGTCAAATGCCGACATATATTTTTTTGAGCATATTTTTAGTCACAGTCAATTATATATTATCATGTGACACCACACAGTCAACAACAAAAGTTTTGGTTAAGAAATGAGACTTCGAAGGAATTACAGATATACATACTCGAAATGTAGTCTACATAAATGTTTTGTTATCTAGATCAATGAACTCTTAAAATACTAAGGACATATTTGTATATCTTAATTTCCTATATAATAGTGCTTCTGAATTTAAATGGTTAAATACCAATGAGCTACCTCAACTTTGATAGTTTTGCAACAAGCTATGTGAACTTCAAAAATTCAAAACGGGATTCTCCAACTTTGGACGGAGGCTCAACGAGCTACCTCTAAATCATAACGTCCCACCTCCACACCTTCTGATGCGTTAGAAGGTTTCACATGATCAGCCAAGGGAGTTTCTACCCTCTACGAAACTAAGCTAGCTTGTTCCCAAAAGTTATTATCAGTATCATCCTCTTCTTCCGACTCTTGCAGGTAATCTTCATCACTTACATCTTCTAATTTATCCTCACAAGCCCTATCTACAACTGACCCATCTAACCCTGATCCATTAATATCCAATTCACCTACATCAGACCCATTAATACCTACCTCTCACCTAGTCTTCTCTGTCACTAATCCATCTAAGGTTGGCCCAAAAGAAATGCCTTCATCGCCAAAATGCATGGTCAATGAAATGTCTTCATCAACTTGTTCATTCCTATCCAACCGACTAAGACCATGGACAACATCTTCATTTTTTTATACCAAGAATAACATCAACACACAATTCTTCTCACAGTCTAACTTATCCACCATTACTTTTAAATAAACCTCTTTGGAAACAACATGTAATCCAATCGGAATTTCATCCTTCGGATGCATATAATATATCAAATCCCCATTTCATGATAATACTTTTGTACCAAAGCAGACTGCAAATCCTTGAAGCATCTAGACCTAGGGAATTCCTCATAATTAAGCAACCCTACATATTCAACCTTACCTTCCAGTTCAATTAGTCGTCCATGAAAGTGGATCTCGAACAACAAATCATCATCTGCTGAATAGTGAATGAAGAACCTGTACATTACGAACCGTGATCAAAATGTTGAACAAATAGCAGTACAATACGTATAAAAACACAAGCATTCGTGCATTACAATAGGAAAACCCTAATATACGTTAAGAGGCAACCAACAAAATCGTATATGTGCCCTTCTTTGTCGATCTTCTGCTCCATCTTCCAAAGTCAGACTAAACCCTATAAATTTAGTACACCGAACATAATAACAGAACGCACGGATGAAGGAATCAACTTGAGGAATCATTTTACATGCACAGAGGAAGGAATCAACTTGAGTAAGGTTCAGTTTCTTCAAAAATTAAGAGGATTTCGTCTAAGGAGGAAGCATCTGCAAAGAATATAGATTTTTTTTACACCGAGTCTGTTCAGTTTCTTCAGACTTCAGTAATGAGAGTCACTTTGACACGCAAGAAAAGGAGGAAATGGTATTGTTGACATTTTTAATAAAACGACTCGGTTTACTGCAAAAATAGACCACGTGAGCGACACATGTCCATTTCCGTGATGAATTGACAGTAATTTAGATGAAGGTAGCTCGTTGGGCCTCCGTCCAAAGTTGGAGAATTCTGTTTTGAATTTTTAAAGTTCAGGTAGCTCGTTGCAAAAGTGTCAAAGTTGAGGTAGCTTCTTGGTATTTAACCCTTAAATTGTTTTTCGCTGACTATTAATGTTATTTTGTTTCACTATATGTAATAATATTGTCATTTAAAAGACTATTTACACTCATTGAATAGTTATAGAAAAACTTAAATCAACATATATAGAAAAATTTTGCCTTAATCAAAAATTAAATTTGTGATTATGCTATAACATTACAATACTTTATCACTATACTATCACTTTTATAGATTCTCTACAATTGTTATTTATTATATTTTTAGAATTCAATGATTCTTTAGGGTTGTTGATCGATCTTAATTCAGTTTAAATTCCCTAAATTTATTGATAAAATGAGATTTTTATGATGACGGTGATATAAGTTTTCAATTTCAAGGTTTGAATTAAATAATAAAATAAATAACAAACTCAAAAATAAGTTTACTTTACTTTTTGATACATATTAAAGAATGCATACAAACTTGGTTATTTTGTATGTATTGCTTATTTATCGTTTTAAACAATATATTATGGATAAAGCGATAAATAATTAATACATACAAAATAATCAAGTTTGTATGTATATTTTTCCATGGGTATCAAAAAGTAAAGTAAACTTATTTTTAAAAGTTTGTTATTTATTATCTTTTCAGAATTTAATGATTGTTTAGGGTTAGTCAAATTTAGAATGTATGAATATTTTATTATTAAAGAGTCAATTACCTAAACTGTTATTTATGTTGGCAGATGTGACTGAACGGTTGAAACTTGAGCCTAACCGTTACTTATGTTGGTAGATGTGACGGAACAGTTATCTCTGTTAAACTTGCGCATGTAATGTGCACGTGACATTCTTCAAACTTAAATTTTCTAATATACCCTTCTCCTTTACGATACTTCTCTTTCTCCGGCACGATATGCGGAGGGTGATGGCTGGGTTAGTTTGTAAATTGACCTTAAGGGAGATATGCAGCTACGCGCTCCACCTTCCTCGCTCTGTTGAATTCCTTATTCTTCTTAACTTCGCAGTGAATACAACGTTCTTCTTTCTCGACGAATACATCGGATGTGCTGCGGTTGCCTTGGATTAGCTGTAGAAGGAAATGGCGAGGTAAGAGCATTGTACTGGTTATGAAATAGGGTTGCAAAGATCTCGTGGTTGTAATACTTCAAATGTATGGAGAAATTACACTTCAAATTGGTGTATCCTCGGATTTGGATGTGATTTTCCATTGATTTTAGGTTTCACACCATCAGTGGCGTCGCTATTGCTTAGGTTTCCGACGGTTTCTCCCTTCGATTGAGCTATTAAGCTCTTGGTGGCTCTGTGGATTAAAGTATATGGTTTGAAGCGTGTGCCAGATAGTGAAATGTGAAGGTTTTTATTTTGAGTCGCAGACATTGGCGTTGACACCAATTTCTTGATAGATAGAATGTTTGTGGTTTACCGAGTCTTCAATTTTTTTTTTTTGTCTTCGATGGTCTCGAGTCGAAAATGAAAATATAGTACATGATATTTGCAGTTGCAGTTAGTGCAGATTATAACACACTGCTATATTATGTTGTATCTGTTGTGAAGCAAAAGGAAATTCACCTTTTATCGATGGAATGTTACTTTATTTTCCTGAAGTTTTTCAAAAAGTAACTATTCTGAAAAAAATACATTTAAAAAGTAACTATACAAAAAAAATATTTAGCAAAATGTATATAAGCGCTACTGGGAGTAGCGTACGTTTTTTTCTTCCCATTTTTTTACGACTATGAGATGAATTATGTAGTAGAGAGAGAGAGTAAGAGATATATTATATAATAAATAATAATATTAATTAAATTAAATAATATAAAATGACACTTGCTTGGAGATCTTCATTTGTTTTTCCTGTACATTTATTTATTTTTTTTAAAATAAACCTAGACCCTTACTTGGAGACAAACCCTGCAATTATGGAGACAAACCCTTTCATAATTCGAGATGCTTTCTGTTTCTTGAAAATTGGAATCTTGAGTACGCTCTCAACCACAATGGAGAAACTCAACACAGATTTACAGCCATAACAACAAGTATGAAAGGGTCAATGAATATTTAATTATGAAAGGGACAAGTAATATGAAATGACCCTTTCATAATTCAAGATGCTTTCTGTTTCTTAAAAATTGGAATCTTGAGCACGCTCTAAACCACGATACGCTCTCAGCCACAATGGAGAAACTCAACACAGATTTACAACCATAACAATAAATATGAAAACACATGAATATTTAATTATGAAAGGGCCAAGTAATATGAAAGAGACTAGGAATATTTAATTAATTAGTCCATATTTGCACGGTTTGATACAAATGAAGGTTTCCAAGCAAGTATAAAAAAACAAATAAAACTCTCCCCAAAAAAATGCTACTCCAGTAGCGCTTATGTACATTTTGCTAAATATTTTTTTTGTATAGTTACTTTTTCAAATATTTTTTCGGAATCATTACTTTTTGAAAAACTTATATTTTCCTTATATAGTTAGGATTATAAGGTAGTTAATAAATTCACGTCTGATTTCTGCTAAAACTTGAGGGATTATGCTATAATTTTACTAGAGTTAGAAATTGAGAAGTTTTACTCTTACGACAGAAATGAGCTTGTTTGTTTCAATTTGTGTGGAGATGTTCACCAACTTAAAATATTAATTTTTTTAGTCAAGTTGGAGTACTAAGTTTGCAAACTGACTCTTTTTTGTAGAACAACAATCTGGTTGGTTGATGGACGAACCATTGCAAAGAAAGTTGAAAATCCTACCTGGTCATCTGCTCAATCTAGGGCTGGCAATGGTGCGGTGAAAAACCCATAACCACGGTTATAACCGTTACTGTTTAATATGGTTAACCGTACCATTATGGTGCGGTGCGGTTATGTTGATGAAATCTCTATCCATAATGGTTATGGTTATGGTATTTGAGTTATACCCATGGTTATTTTATAAATATAATAATTATTTATTATTAATAAACTAATATATATATATTATACTAAATTTAAATTACAGCATAAAAGTGAAATCAATTGATGATATTGAGGAAGATGATGATTGATAGAAACAAATACGACAAGTGTGAAATGGTTAGGGGTGTTGAATCATTACTCGTTATGGGTGTTTGTTGAATTTTAATGTTAATTCAGTGGTGTGAATGTTAATGTTGAATCATATGAATGTTGAATGATGTTAGTGTTAATGTTGAATGATGTTAGTGCTATATATTTTTATTGTTGGTAATATAGATAGATGTAGTTTTTAAAATTAAATTTTCGGTCTTTTATTATATTACATGTGGAATAAATATGGTTATACGGTTAAAACCATGGTTAATAACCACGGTTATTTTGATGGTTATGGTATTGAAAATTGTACCCATAATGGTTATGGTTATGGTTATGGTATGTGGTTTAAAAATATGGTATGGTTATGGTATTTGACATACCCTGACCATACCCTAACAATTGCCAGCCCTAGCTCAATCTCACTGCAAAGACACTGTATGGGAACGTGAATGCCCAAACTGCGATGTAAGATACTGATATTTTACGCTTTATGTTGTAATGAACTGATTGCCTACCATAATTTGCACCAATTTGCACATTCTGTTTATAATTGCAACACTTTGGAAAGGAAATCATCGCTAAAGAGCTCCAAGTTAATGAGGACCATCTAGATGTGCTTCGTTTGTATTTGGCTGTTTACAAGAGTTTCATGGAGGTACAAATTTCTCATTTTTCCATAACAATATCGACTAAGTTTCTGTTATCAAAGGTATGCATCATTACAAATCCATTAAATAAGACAATATAATTATACCAATTTTATCTGAAGGGTGGGATGAAACTTTGATAGACGGGATGACACACGAGTGCCTTTTGAATTACACACTGGATGACACTTGACTGGATGACACACTGGATGACACTTGACTGGATGACACTTGACGAAGCTAGCAAAATGACATTGTTAATGCGTTGTGCTGCATTTAACATGCCATTTTGAACTCGAATTTAGAGAATCCATTATTTATTTATTTATTAAAAAGTTGTTGCTTGTGAAACTTAATTTCTACTTGAAATACATTTGCCCAGAAAGTCTTTAATGTAAGTTTGTGAACTTTATATGTCATTTGTCAGTAACCTTTGTATGTAAATGAAATATGAAGAACATTGTGTCGTTTGCAAATGTAATGACTTATGTTTGTGGAGAAGTTGTTAAATGATATTTTATCTTCTCTTAAATGTTATTAAACGGTTACTTTAGTTTGAACATTTTGTTACATAACTGTTACTACATCATAATCCATAACCATAAAAAATGGGGGTAGAATCATCTTTAAATTAGACAACGTGACTTTCTCGTGACATTCAGACGGAAATATGCGACGAAAACTTAACGAAATAATCATTCAGTCACATCCTCAAACTTAAGTAACGATTCAGTCACACAAAAAAAGATGAATAATCTTTTAATCAAACATGTCAAAGATAAGCAACTGTTGAGGTAGTTAACTCTTATTTAAACCCAAAACTTGAAGGTTAATCAATCTCTATAATATACATGCACATCAATACTCAAACAAACAATAATTTGTATAGTTTTTTTTTTTTTCCAAATACATCTAAAATTATAATCTAAATAACACTTAACACACTCTAAGTTTTAAAATATCAAAGTAAAAAAAATGAGAAATAAGTTAATAAAATATATAATTTCATTTTATTTTTAAAAAATATCACTGAAATTTTATTAACGTTGTCACATTAAATCTGTAATAGTTATTTCATAGATATTAGTGAGCATGTTAAAATATCTTAAATGTATATCGAATGCATTCTCTCACAAGTTCTGATTCATGAAACATTTGGTTAAGATATATGTCTGAAATCTTATATGATATTAGAGTGCCTATGTTCAAATCTTGTTGACTTGGAAAAAAAAAATCACAAAAACATTCATTTACATTTTCAAATTGTGATAACTATAAACAAACTGCAAAGTCAAATGTTGTCAAACGTCGACATATATTATTTTTACCATATTTTTAGTCAATGTCAATTATATATTATATTATCAGGTGACCGCACAGTTAACAACAAAAGTTTTGGTTAAAAAATGAGATTTTGAAGGAATTGCATGTATACATACTCAAAATGTAATCTACAGAAATGTTTTGTTACCTAAATCAATGAACTCTTAAATTACTAAGAACGTAGTTGTATATCTTAATTTACTATAATAGTGTTTATTAATTTAAATGATTTTTGTTGACTATTAATGTTATTTTGTATCACTATACATAATATTGTCATTTAAGAGACTATTTACATTCATTGAATAATTATAAAAAAAACTTGAATCTATCTATCTATATGTCATTTACAATAGTAAATAAATGGTTGTCCTTTCATAACATGTAGATATATGTTTATACATACACAATTGAAAAAAATATTTTAAGTAAGCTTTTTAATCCACTAAAATGTATTTCCCTAATGAGTATACTAGAATACTACATGCAGCGTGTAGAAATTAGTGGACTTTTTCGTGTAGAAACCTACCTGAAAGCACAATACCAAAAGTAATGGGAGGAAAGGAATCTTTTCAACGAATATAAAATTGCTGAAAATAAAGCATACATACAATTATACAAGGGTATATTAAGTTCTTAATGGTCTACAGCATCAGCAATTAGTAGGCCAATCTCAAGAAGAAGCTGAATTGGCCCACGTTAATTGTGTTAATAACTAATTAATTACCCTTTTAACTTTGATTTAAGATAATTTATGCAGTTTTTTTTAATATTGGCATCAATACCTGGAGTTGCATCACCTTTGACTGTCTTTGAAAATGGCAATTGCTCCTTTTTCAGCTTTACTGGACTTTCTAACATAGATTACCACCACTGTCAATCCAACTACATCCTGGAGTTTTGTGCAATCCAGCATCTTTCAGTTTAGATCTTGTTTCTCTAGCATCAGTCCACTGGCCTGATTTAGCATATATACTGGATAAAGTCACATAATGAGTTGGATTACTCGGTTCAAGTTTAAGAAGATGATTCAATGCAAGTTCTCCAATCTCCACATTCGAATGCATCCTTGATGCACCTAACAGAGCTCCCCACACTCCAGCACTGGCTTCCATTGGCATTTGTTCAATTAAAATCATAATCTCATCAAATAGTCCAGCACGACCTAATAGATCCACAAGACATGCATAATGTTCCTCCTTTGGTTCCACTTGGTTCTCTTTCATGGAACAAAATATTCTTCTGCCTTCTTCAACCAGCTGTGCATGTCTACATGCAGACAACACACTAATATAGGAGACAGAGTCCACTTGCAGTTTGCTTTTCTGCATGAGTTTGAAAAGTTCAACTGCACGTTCCCCTTGGCCATGGACAGCAAACCCAGAAAGCAATGCATTCCATGAAACTCTATCTTTATCCTCCATCTCATGAAAGGCTTTCTCGCAAAAATCAACTTGTCCACATTTAGCATACATGTCAATAAGACTATTTCCCACTTCCTTAACAGACATAAGTCCAACTCTGATTACCAAAGCGTGCAGTGTCATGCCTTCTCTTAAGAATGTCATATGAGCTACAGCGGGAAGAACACTTACAAATGTGACTGCATTTGGTCTGATCTCTTCCAACAACATCTTTTGAAAAGTATTGAATGCTTCCTTGGCATCTCCATTTTGCATGTACCCAGAAATCATTGTATTCCAAGATATCACGTCCTTAACAGAACTATCACTACCAAAAAGGCATAAAGAAGAGGAGAGGCTTCCACATTTTGCATACATGTCAATCAATGCATTCTTGACGTGGCGATCTAACTCAAATCCACCTTTAGTTACTAAAGCATGCACAGAAGTACCTTGTTTTAGATCATTCAAGAGGGCACAAGCTGAGACTAAACCAACCATCGTGCCTGCATCTGGATGAAAACCTGAAACCTGAAATTTATGAAACATTTGGATTGCCTGGTGTGGTTCACCAATCTGTGCATACCCATTTATCAAAGCATTCCAAGTAACAACGTCTTTGCATGGCATCTTATCGAATGTTTTAATTGCACAATCAAAATGACCACACCTAGCATACATGGACACCAATGCCGTGTCTACCGGAATATCATTGCTGAAGTCACCCTTGATAATATAACAATGTAGACTCTTTCCAAGTGTAACGGAAGACAAATCTCCACAAGCTGGGAGAATACTGATTAAAGTTACCCGGTTTGGTTTGAAGTTCTCATTCAGCATAGCACGGAATAGACATAGCGCCTTTTCAGGATATCCAGACTGCACAAAAGCAGATATAATTGCAGACCAAGCAATTAAATCCTTCTTGCGGATTCCGTCAAACACCTCTACAGCATTGTCGAGTTCTCTGCATTTTGCATACATGGTCATGATAGGAGTAGCAACAGTAACATCTGTATCAATCCTTTGTTGGATGGCATAATGGTGAATTTCCTTTCCTCTCTCTATATCTTGGACCTCTGCCGCAGCCATTAGGGCACTTACAGTTGCTACTTTATTCATCTCAACATTTTCTTTCTTTATTCCATCAAACAACTCCAACACCTCAAAGAAATGTCTGTTGTGAGCATATCCTGCCATTATTGTTCCCCATGAAACAGCATCTCGCTTTTGAACTTTGTCAAAAATGAGTCCAGCCTTCCCCATATTTCCACATTTTGAGTACATATCAATCAACCCATTAGAAAGCTCGGCTTGGAGATCAATTCGAATCACATAACCATGGATACATTTACAAGAAACAATATCTCCCAGCTTTGAAACTGCTGGAAACAAATTCAACAAGCTTACGCCATTGGGCTTTACTCCATTCAATTGCATATCATGAAAAAGTTCCAGTGATTGGCTAGGGTCTGAACACTGTGATGCCCCAGCAATCAATACATTCCAGGCTACAACATCCTTCACAGGCAACTTTTGAAACAAGTCATGAGCAGCCTCAAAGCGACCCAACTTACAGTACATATCAACAAGACCCGTCCCAATAAACTTGTCACACTCTAGACCTCTTTGAACCACCTCTTGGTGGATCATAACACCCTCTTCCAGGTCACAAGCACCAGTGCAAGCTTTCAACACAAAAGTGAAAGTATAATTATCAGGTTTGATACCCATGGTACCCAACAAACTATGGTACAGATTGATAGCGCTTGTCCATTTATTCGACCTGGTATAAGCTTTAATCAAGGAATTCCACAAAATAAGACATGGGTTTCGAGTGGAATAAAATACCGAGCGAGCAAGATCACATCTTTGGAGTAAAGAATAGTTGTTGATGAGGTGGGAAAGTGCGGAAGTTTGTTGAGACAGGCCAGACACAATCAAGTGGGCATGGAGTGTTATGAGAGATCTCAAATTGTTGCATGAGGGTAGAAGAGAAATGTGATTAGTGCTGCTGGAACTGATGGTGGATGAAGTTGAAAACCTGGAAGGTGATAGGATAAATGGAAGAGCACAGAGAGCTCTTCTGCACATTTGCATAGAATAGAACTAGGTGGAATGGAAAATACCCCGACTCCTTGAAGGAGGCCAGGAAAGTACGGTGATGCAATTACTTTTGGCTTAGATACAACTTAGTTATCTACTGTAAACTATGTGTCAACAGATTTGTTCAGAGCAGAATACTGGGATAATAGCAATGGAAGTGATTCTTCTCTGTTACAAAATCAGTAGACAGATATCTGCAATTGTTGACAGGAAGATTCACCACGAGGGCACTCCCAGCTTCTACACCACTAACTACTTCACTTTGGTGTCAACCCCAAGTGATTAACTATGTAATGGTACATCCTTTCACCTTTAGTCCTAGAGATTCAATCTGCAGTAATCCTCCCTCACCCTCCCAGCAGCTGCATTTGCATAATGAAAAGACCATAACTAACCGAACTGAAAGGTGGAAAAACAAATACATAATATTCAATAAATGACATAGGGAAAAATAAAAGGTAAAAACCAGAAAACTAAAATTTCATGCTTCTGGAAAAGGAACTTCACTTTCTTTAATCTACGGTTGTTAGGTGTATGGATTTTCACTTGTAAAATTTATTACATGATTAAAACATCTCAACCAAAGAAATATGGATTCAGGGAGGAAGAAAAGCGACATTACGTGAATTGACTCTAACTTGCTGGCAATTTCGGATGTTCCTTCAATAACGAGAGGCAAAACATCTGGCATGGGATTAAAACTTTTGCCGGTATCAGTGAGTTCACATCATTGCAATGACCAGGAACGGATGCTGGGTCCTTATTTTCTAGCGATTAATCTAAAATTTAAACTAAGCAGGCAGCCAAGTGTGATAAGATTACCTTGGTAGTTGTAACAAAATTTCACATAAAATAACAACCCTAACCATTCATGACAAGCAAATCTAAGAAAAATCGAAACTTTGGAGTTGTGGCTACTGGCTTTGATTCGTAATGAATTCTGCTTTTGGTTTTGATCTTTCTCTCTTGAACCTCAACTGTCGTTTCACTCTCTTTTTCCACACAAACAGACTCCAAAATGTGCTAAATGAACACAATCGATTAGAAAAATCACAAATTCAAGTGAACAAACGACAAAAAGATGACGGCCTCCAGAATGCCAAAAGGCAGATAGTGCTCATATTTGATAGAACAGATAATAACGTTATAAGCAGATGAAAGAGGGAAGAAACATACCTGGGTCTAGTTCAGGGTTTAGCAAGAAGCTGGAACGGAATAGTAGAGAAGAGATTTGTGTTGAGCAATACTCAGGTTTACCGGGCTCAATTCTTCCCTAAGAGAGAACACACATCAGACAAAATTCTGATTCTTAAAGGAGAGAATAGATTGTCGTTTTGTACTGTACGAGTAACTGTCTGTGCCTCTGTGGCCTGAGAAAATTCTATTTCTGAATACGTTTGCGGTTTGCTTCGTTCACCGTTGCAGCAAGCAACCTAGAGTTGTTGTTTTTTGGCCAATTCAACATAGAGTTCGTGTGAATGAATGCTGCTGTAGAGTAGGTAGAAGAAGACGCTGATTAAACAGGGAAGATAGTAAGATACTAATTGTCTTCGGGCTTTCGGCCGAAAAAATTGTCTTCGGGCTAAACATTTTATCGGCTACAACTGTACTTGAGTTAATGGGCTTCTGTAAATATATTTATCAGTATCAGACCGGACAGCATGTTAAACCAGTCATAGTGCAGTTCTCGGTTTCATCCGGTTTGAATCTGGTTTGAACGGTCAGTCGTGCCGCAAGTTCATTAAATAAAAAGGATCCTTGGTAGGGCTGGCAATGGTTAGGGTATGGTCAGGGTATGTCAAATACTATAACCATACCATATTTTTAAACCACATACCATAACCATAACCATAACCATTATGGGTACAATTTTCAATACCATAACCATCAAAATAACTGTGGTTATTAACCATGGTTTTAACCGTATAACCATATTTTTTCCACATGTAATATAATAAAAGACCGAAAATTTAATTTTAAAAAATACATCTATCTATATTACCAACAATAAAATATGTAGCACTAACATCATTCAACATTAACACTAACATAATTCAACATTCATATGATTCAACATTAACATTCACATCACTTAATTAACATTAAAATTCAACAAACACCCATAACGAGTAATGATTCAACACCCCTAACCATTTCACACTTGTCGTATTTGTTTCTATCGATCATCATCTTCCTCAATATCATCAATTGATTTCACTTTTATGCTGTAATTTATATTTAGTATAATATATATATATTAGTTTATTAATAATAAATAATTATTATATTTATAAAATAACCATGGTTATAACCATGGGTATAACTCAAATACCATAACCATAACCATAACCATTATGGGTAGAGAATTCATCACCATAACCGCACCGCACCATAATGGTACGGTTAACCATATTAAACAGTAACGGTTATAACCGTGGTTATGGTTTTTTCACCGCACCATTGCCAGCCCTAATCCTTGGGCAAAAATTCTCACAACCCGGTATTTGCTTTGGGGTAGAAAACCGGATCTCCCGATTGGAAAGCTTTGGATTAAGGTATGAGTATTCTTAAAAAGATAGAGGGGTGGATTATTGGCGAAACCACATAAATCTTTGGTGGGATAATTGGTTGGGTAGCTTAAATATTAGATGTATGATATTTGGGCCCCTTCATTTGGGGGAAGATAACATGAAGGTGAATCACATTATCACGGGATCTTGGGGAATGAGATGTCTTTAGCCTCTCCTTCCAAATTATGAAAAGAATCTGATGGAACCAAAGACTTCAACCATGTAGATGGCCCAAGGGCCTCGTCTTACCTTACAAATGGGGCGTCGCCTCTTTGTATAATAAAGGGCGAGAAATCACATAAACTCCTCAATAGGAGTGTTGCCTTCTACTCCTCTTAGAAGAAGAATCATATGAACTCGACTTTAAACAGGCGCTGCTGTCTCATACTGAGATGTGACAGGGGCCATAATCCAGGCGCCACCTGGTGAAGGGACGTGACAACCATCCCTCTGACCGGTGATGTGACCTTGTTTCCTTTCCCAAGTCGATAACAAGTAACCACAATAAAGATATTTAGCCATGGTAAATCAAGTTGGCTCGGTTAACAGGTTACCTTTTTCTATAAATAGCAACTCATTTATTACCAAACTCAAATTTTACATTCTTACACAGTACATTTACCGCTCCTGAATTCTCGGACTAACTTACACTTCAGAGATGAAACAAACGGGAATACCCCCGGTTTTCCTTATGCAGGTTTGGGACATCTGGAAGCGACGCCACGTGTATTCAAGAAATACGTGATCCAACAAAACCAAAGAGATTATTTGGTCCAGCCCGAGAAGCATCACTTTGGACTATCCAGATAGGAAAATGTTGATGGGGTCTCCGAAAGATACCCCATCGATGGCTTTGGAGTTTGGTCCATGATTCTATCAAACTTAAGCGCCACCAACTTATTGCCTCTTCGCTAGATGTGCGAGATTGTATATGGAAATGTGAAAACATTATGAGGATAAAACACGTTTTAAAGCTTTGTAACCATATGATCGAATCTCTTCTGCAAGTATGCTCAACAAAATGGGCATGAATATTAGCCATATCTGTAAAAATTGTGATCTTTCTGAAGAAAATACCTTACATATTCTTCGACATTGTACTGTCGCGCGTAAAGTCTGATTTGATATAGGTACCCCTATTAGTATTGATTTCCATGGGGTACCGTTATTAATTTGGCTTAAGTCTAACTGTGTTAGCAAATTGGTGCATCTGAATAGTATTCAATGGAGGTTGATATTTTCCTCAGTGATCTGGTATATATGGAAAAATAGGAAATAGAGTTCAAAACCTTACTATAACAATCAACATTAATAAAAACTAGAAGAAAGTTTGGAGTGTGTGAAACCCAGTCATTCATTCGCAATCCCATTCTTACTTTCGTGGCTATCCAATTCACATATTCTTTTGTTTTCCACAATATCGTCATCTAGGTGACACTCCTTCTAGTGTTCGCTACGTAAATGAGTTGTCTTACGGTCGAATTGGTTCTCCAGTAAACCCGTGTTTGAAGGATTTGAATGATAACATTTCTCACATCGGGCTTGACTTCCACACTAAGCCACCCTTTGTCAGTTTACAGGTGTAGTGGTTCTAAATGGTCATTGGTTCCACATAGTCTGCATCTTCTCGTCTCACTCGTCTGTTATTGTCGTCGATATTCTTCCGTTTGAGTCACGAGCAATTACCCCAACACCTCCTATTTTTTATTGCGAGCACCAAAAGACATCGCAGTTTGACATGACAGTCCCATCTGCTGGCGGTGTCCAAATGCGGGTCTCAAATCTCGGTTGTGACTCATCGTTTGGTGGGGGTTCTTCTCAATATTCATATGTTTCTCGTAGAATGTTCTGGGTGACTTCCACGAGGTTGAGTAGTTTACCCACAAAAGTTAACTGCACTTAGCTTTCCAAATGTGCCAACATGTTATTAAGACCATATTCCATCTTACCTTTTGGATCGCCCTAGAGATATTCAAATCATTCCTTCTCTCGACCAACCACTCCACGAGGTTTAGTTGAAGATAGCTCGGGGTGTACTCCTTGGACACCTCATTCTAGTCCAATCGCACTGATATCCCTTTGTAGGCTTGTTCAAATTAACCGGTGCAGATGAACTGGTCTGGTCTGGAACTGGTTTGGTTCGAAATGATTCAGCCAAACTAGTTCCAAAACCAAATTAGTGTTTTTAGGCTTCAAATAGACCAATTCAAAATAGTACCAAAAATTCAGTTCGAATCGGTTCGACTCGACTCATTTTTTTATACTGGTTTATACTTAAATTTAAATCAAACCACTTTAAACCTAGGGTCGGCAATGGTGCAGTGAAAAACACATAACCATGGTTATAACCGTTACTGTTTAAAATGGTTAACTGTACCATTATGGTGTGGTGCGGTTATGATAATGAATTTTCTACCCATAATGGTTATGGTATTTGAGCTATACCCATGGTTATTATATAAATATAATAATTAATTATTATTAATAAACTAATATATACTAAATCATGGAAGTTACTCGACATACATGTAATAAATAACTATGATGTTAGTTTTATATATTTTTATTGTTGACAATATAGATTTATGTATTTTTTTAATAAAATTTTCGGTATTTTATTATATTACATGTGTGAAATAAATGTGAAATAAATATGGGTATACTGGTAAAACCATGGTTAATAACCACAGTTATTTTAATGGTTATAGTATTGAAAATTGTACCCGTAATGGTTATGGTATGTGGTTTAAAAATATGGTATGGTTATGGTATTTGGCATACCCGTACCATACCCTAACCACTGCCAGCCCTATTTAAACCTATATAATTTTAGAACCGGTTTGAAGCAAAATTAACTAAACCGGTCTGAAATTAAACCAAACCTAGAGATGTCTTCAATAAACCAAACCTAGAGATATATTGGACTCTCGTATGTTGATGTTGGATAGGATTTTAGTCGGTTGTGGAACAGATTTTCAATCGGTTTAGTGTATTTTTCAGTCGGTTCAGTGTTTTTTCAGCCGATTCAGTGCTTTTCAGTTGGTTCATTATTTTTTTAGACGGTTTAGTGTGTTGGGCAGGATTTTCAGCCAGTTTAAGTTCAGTTTGAACCAGATTATTTCCGAACCAAAATTGTTATTAAAAAAAAACATACCATAACAGTTCGAACCGGTTCTGAACCGGTTCGAACCAGACAAGTTTTTTTAGAAACAAAATTTTAAACCAAACCTGTTCAGTTCAGAATCGGTTCGACCCCGAACCGGTTCATGAACAAGCCTATCCCTTTGGGTGCTAATTTTGTATTCTCGATGGAGTGAGTGACGAGTCTTCACATGAAAGTCTTGATTTTAGTGAAGACCTTGAACTTCCATATGTGTGGCCATAACTTTTTCTGTCCTGCTTTGCTTTCTCCACTGGTCATCGGCTGGAGCCCATATTCTGGATTGTTCCGAAGGTGGTGGTTGACCGATTTTGCTAATGGAAAGCATTCACAATTATGGAGTCATATAATGATATCTTGCCATCTCTCAGATTCTCAGTTGGGAAAGAGACTCACATGATGTCCTCTGCTACTTATTGGTTCATGATCTGACAAATATACTCTTCATCCCATCGGTTTGGATGATGAACACTACCTTCGCATTATCAACCACTAAAATTTTAAGTTGGTGCTCAATATCTGTATTACTACCTTTGTAAATTCGTGCATATTTTGCTAGTCTGATCCTCTTTCCATCTCCCACTATTTAGAAACCCTCATCTTGAATTACATCTCTATCTGCAAACAAACTCGACCAACCCCATGATGCCCTCGACCCTCTTTTTTGCGCCCGTGAACTCACTGTGCTTAAAATACAAACAAAATTAGAGAATTTAGTTGTGAAAAAAATGTTAACAATTATTTTCTTAGACGAGAGATAAGTTATTAATTAAGATAAATAAAATAGTTTTTAAGATTTTTTTTTGTGGCCGATAATAGTTTGTAAGATTGAATGACAATTTATTAAAGCAATTTGGACTTGTTTATTTAAGAAAAACGTGATGTCAACGAAATATTTGTAACGCGTGTTACTGTTAATCACAAATTCACAATCAAGTTAGTGTTGACCAATCAAATTGAATAATATATATATAGATTTTTGGAAAGTGCAAGTATTCGTCAGTTCACTTCTCTCTGTTCTTCTCCATTCGTCCGTCTCATCTCGATTGTTGATCGATTTCTTCTGCTTCTTCTCTTCAATTCCTTCTCTAGCACTTACATCTTCTTGTTGGCTCTGCCGCGAAGCGTCAATTCCTAGAATCTCTATTCCCTCAGTAACCTTCTTTAGAGAAGAAATAAAGGTACTTTTTTTGTCCAACTTTAGGGTTCTCGATGGTTTTGTGATTACTGATTTTTAAACAAAAAACTAGATATTTTCCCCCAAGTTCTTGTTCGTGGGAGTTCTGAGATGTATAAAACAACCGTGGATGGCTCATGCGTTTTTGCATGTAAGGTGTTTGTGAAATGTAGTAGTCAAGCACACAGCCGTTTCAGCCAAAAACGAAAAGAAACCCAACATACGTTTCCTGGATCAATTCCACGTTTCTGAACTCATATTCATCTACCATCTTGATTTTGAGGCACTTAACGCACGTCTCACTTATGATATGTTTTCGTTCAGTCAATCAACTTGAGATTGAGATATAAGTCTAAAATTTTGTTCTTGAAAAAAATGATTTTAAAAAATATGATATCAACGCAAGTGTAGAGTGGTTTTAGTGATAGTGAACACGCTAAATGCTGTGCTGAATCTAAAATCTATATATTCATAGTCGATATTGTGAACTAGCAGTGCATCAAGTCAGACCTCAGTCTGCAAATTTATGGCCGTCAGTAAAGTCTGCCATGCTACAGTTTTGACACATAAGATTGCGAGTCTAATTATCAGATCGAGCGAACTAAGGGAACCATATGCAGTTCTTCATTTGAATGAATAGTTGGTGGAAGACCCACTTTGGAACCTTCATATTAGTCCGGGTAGCTTTGTAGACTATACTAGCAAATTGCTACTTAACTGTTTTTTTCTATTTAAATGCATCAATGGCCTTATTTTGTACAAAAAATTTCAATTTTATTCCGTCTGATGAAGTATCCTGATAACCTTCTGGACCTTTACTGGTTAAAAGCCATGCGTTCTACCAGCTGACCTAAGACAGCTTTGTTGAAATTAGTCAATCTGCTTCTCTTGTTGGCCCATAGGAGTTCCTATAAGATTGTATTAACCCTGCAACTTTTAACTTTGCGGGAAGTTTAGAACAAGTGTGATTCTGCTCAGAAGTATTTAACAACGTTACTATTTGCGGTTTTCTTACCATTTATAGTGGATTTTTCCTGACAGAAATCGAGGTATGGACCCGGCCATGAGACAGTTCCAAAGTAATTTAATTGAGCTTGAGGCTGAAGCTGAGAATGTTCTGTTAGCCCGACACCAGGTAGTCAAAGCAAACAAAGAGAAAGCAATATATGTTGTTTGTTTATCATTACGCTCTGATAAATTCTTATCCCTGGCTGAATTGGTGAAGAAGTTGAGGATTCAAAACCGATTTTGATAATTATCCCATTTGACATATTTCTATAGTCGTATTTTATTTGATAAAAAATTGCTAACAGTCTTTGATGAATTAACAAGAGATGCTTCAACTATTATCTCTTTCAGGGACTACGTACCCATTGCATTCGTTGATTGTAAAATAAAATAAGTAGACAGTTCCTTATTAAGTACTTACGCACTAATTGGACTTATCCATATTTTGTTATGATCAAAGAAGTAGCAAAGTATTAGACTTGTTTTGCTTGTTAGTTCGTGCTTTCCCTTTCTATTTGTGCAAATATTAAATAAGTTGCTCATTACTTTTGTTACTGTTGTTGAGGCAGCTTGTTGAAAATGATAGATTACGAAATGGAAATCGAGAGGCACTAACAGCATTGCGAAAGAGGGCTCGTACAACAAGAACTAGTGTTCCAACTCCTTTCGAGACGCTGATGAAGGACATGGGTGGCTCTGGGTCGAGATCCCTGGTGCAAGAGGTGTGTACATCATGTGGCAACCATGACACGAATGAACAAACTTGGATGATGTTCCCAGGCACTGATGTATTTGCCAGTGTTCCATTTCATGCTGCTCATACAATCTTAGAAGAAGGTACTTGTGGCTTCCTTTTTGTCCCCCTTTATTTTCACTGTAATATATTTTTTGCTAAAAGATCTCTCTGCTAATGGAATTCGTGATATCTACATTTACGTTAATAGTGATGATCAGGATAACTTTGACATAATATATCATGTTTTGGCTTGAATAGATATCCTTCATTTTGTTGAACTATGTATCTCTTAAAATGCATCTGTTCTATTATCGTCCTACACAGTGGAATTCGATTAATGCTAATAAGTATAAGAGAAAGTGAAAATAATGTTATCTCAAGGGTGCCCGTGTCACTACGAAGTCCTGTGTTCTGTCATGACCAAATTCTTAATTTCATTCGATGTAATCAATTGGAGGGTCTGTTGTGTTCTATGTAGTTTATAGCATATTTGTGGTATACATACATACGGATATGTTTATGTTTAAGAATGTAATAAGAAAGGCATTTTGGTTTAATAAATCGTGAAGGACTCTTATGGTTTATGCAGATCAGAAAGAATTAGATTTTGATTCGAAGAAGCTACAGAGCTACGTTAAGGAGAAGGCTTTCATTCTATCCGAAAAGGGTGCCCTTGCGGATAAGATCAATCCAGGAGTCATGCGATCTCTCGTCACTTTGACGGATCAACCAAAGTAAGTCTTTTCCCTTAATCATCATATATAAGGAAATGAGATTTGCTGAACCATATTATTAGTGTTAAACAAACTGCTGTGGGACTATCATGGAAAACCTCCTCAACTAATGCAAGAAAGCATACCAACTGAAATGCATGATTATTTAGATGGCGTGCATCCAAGTTCAAACGTTTGGTTATCTCCTTATGTGGTTTAGTTATTGTAAAAGATAGATCCATAAGTTTTTACCTCAGGAATACAATTCTAATCTACCTTTTAGAGGAGACAAACATTGAGTGGTAACTGGGAAGGCTTCGAGTAGGGGTGTTAATTATCCCGTGCAGTGCGACCTTCAGAAGAAGGATGGATTTGTTATATAGTAAGAGCAGATGGTTACCATCGTTTTTTTTATTTCAAAAAGTAAGCATGATTAAAAAAATATTTAGAAAAATAAATATTTAGAAAAGTAGGTATACTATGTGTCCGGGTACGAGTTAAAAATTACACACATATGTATACAGTTATCACACGGTCATATATATTGGTGTGTATATATAATGGTGTATACAGAATTTTTTCAAAAAGTAAACATGTTAAAAAATATACTTAAAAAAGTAATATCCGAAAAAATATATTTAGCAAACTATGCATAAGCGCTACCTGGGACAACCCATACTTTTTTTATTTTTACCAAAAACACTTTTTATTTTCCAAGCCGAAAACGCTACTTGGGGTAGCATTGGTAGCGTTTTTACACAAACGCCACCCCTTCGTGGTGTTTTCACATTAATTTTTTTTTAAAAAGATTTTTGACGACTCAATGTTTAATTAAAAATAAAATTATGCATCTATTGAAAAAAATATAGTACATAAATATTTTAATTGCAATTCAAATGACGCAAAAAAATATTAAATTTGGATTTACGAATTGACTGTACGCTTTGCCATAAATTGAGATATGAAAAATTAACGTAAAAAAATATAACTCAGACCCTGTAAGTCCAAATTCACCACGATTACCGAAATTTACGTTGTAATTCAATTATCTACCTAGGGTAATTTTTTTTATTAGAAATATATTTAATTTTTTAACCTAATATCGTTTTTCCTATAATTTGATTGAAATGATTAAATGCATTAAGTGAGAAATTTAATTATATACTTACTCAAAAAAATTATAGTGCGTAGATAATTTAATTATGATCGTATAACTAGATAATTATAGTACTAACTAGACATTATTTTTTTTATTTTCAGACTGATCGTATAATACGTCATGTAAAAAATTATACATGCGTACAGTAATTTCTTGCATATATATATATATATATGTATGTATATGTAGTTTTTTACGTATTGTATTATACAGTCAATCTGGAAATAAAAAGTTAGCGTCTAGTTAGCATCATTTAATTCGTAATTAAATTATCTATGCACTGTAATATTTTTGAGTAAGTATATAATTAAATTTCTCACTTAATGCATTTAATCATTTCAGTCAAATTATAGGACAAATGATGTTAGGTTAAAAAATTAAATATATTTCTAATCAAAATAATTACCCTAGATAGATAATTGAATTACACTGTAAATGTCATTAACCGTGGTGAGTTTGGTCTTACAGGGTCTGAGTTATATTTTTTTAAGATAAATTTTCATATTTTTACTTACGACAGAGCATACAGTCAATCCGTAAGTCTAATTTTTTTTTTTTGCATCATTTGAATCACAATTAAAATATCTACATACTATAATTTTTTCAATAGATACATAATTTTATTTTAAATTAAAAATCGAGTCGTAAAAAAAAAATGTGAAAACGCTACCAAGGGGTGACATTTTTCACAAACGCTACCTTGGGTAGCGTTTGTGTAAAAATGCTACCCCGAGTAGGGCTGACAATGGTGCGGTGAAAAACCCATAACCACGGTTATAACCGTTACTGTTTAATATGGTTAACCGTACCATTATGGTGTGGTGCGGTTATGGTGATGAATTCTCTACCCATAATGGTTATGGTTATGGTTATGGTATTTGAGTTATACCCATGGTTATAACCATGGTTATTTTATAAATATAATAATTATTTATTATTAATAAACTAATATATATATATTATACTAAATATAAATTACAGCATAAAAGTGAAATTAATTGATGATATTGAGGAAGATGATGATTGATAGAAACAAATACGACAAGTGTGAAATTGTTAGGGGTGTTGAATCATTACTCGTTATGGGTGTTTGTTGAATTTTAATGTTGATTCAGTGGTGTGAATATTAATGTTGAATCATATGAATGTTGAATGATGTTAGTGTTAATGTTGAATGATGTTAGTGCTATATATTTTTATTTTTGGTAATATAGATAGATGTATTTTTTAAAATTAAATTTTCGGTCTTTTATTATATTACATGTGAAATAAATATGGTTATACGGTTAAAACCATGGTTAATAACCACGGTTATTTTGATGGTTATGGTATTGAAAATTGTACCCATAATGGTTATGGTTATGGTTATGGTATGTGGTTTAAAAATATGGTATGGTTATGGTATTTGACATACCCTGACCATACCCTAACCATTGCCAGCCCTAACCCCGAGTAGCGTTTGTGTAAAAATGCTACCCCGAGTAGCGTTTGTGTAAAAATGCTACCCCGAGTAGCGTTTTTTGTAAAACAAAATTATGCGCTACCTCATGTAGCGCTTATGCATAGTTTGCTAAATATGTTTTTCAGATATATACTTTTTCTAAATATTTTTTAACATGTCTACTTTTTGAAAATAAAATTGTGTATACATTAAAAATTGGCAAGGGCTAATCGATTTTTGAGTTAAAAATTGGTAAGTACAAACCAAGTATTAGAGGAGAAATTAACAATTTCATTTTAAAGGATTTATATATCAAATTAAAGGTTTTAAATCAATCATTTCATAGAAAATTGATAACATTATGAATAATTATAGAAAAATGATTTATCTCAGTTAAAAAATGTAAAAAAAAATGATTTCAAGAGTAAAAATTGTTGTCGGAATGAATTATAACATTAAAAAAGTTTTGGATGGTTAAATTGTGAGAGTTTTGAAAGTTTTCTGTTATTTTTGCAATTTTTAAAACTTGTCTTGTTAATTTTGAATGGAAAAGTTAGCAAATGGGGCAAACTTGCACTTTGGTTAAACATGAAGAATGAAATTTTCCAATTTAAAGTTTAGGGAGAAAAATGAAAATCTACCCAAACACTAGGGGCAATGTGATATTTTATCCAATGTTATTACTTTGTTTGAGAACCTCTAGTTTTTGTTAAAATTTTAAAAAGGTGTCATAAATTTGAATTGGTACTGATTCTTAATACGTCACGTAATCTATTGTTAGTCTCTTTTAAGTTTTTATATACTTATCAACACGGGGGTGGCGTGCTTAAGATGTAGTTTACTTGGAAAATTCAACGAAACTGAGCGGAAGAGAAGATTGTTTCGTTTTCTCCCATCAAATCCATGTTTCGTAGGAACGAAGGGAAGAAGAACGTTGTAATTATGAACACAAAAGAAGAATGCAGACAGTAGTACCAACACAACATACTTGATGTCTGTAAAAATAACGTGTCAGCAGCAGCTACCTACAAATTAATGATTGCTGGTAGATGGACCCCACCGTGCTTTATTACAAGTAGGGTCGGGTTTTTTGGCAATATCACAGCGACTTGTAATAGTGTCCCATTCTGAGTTAAAGAGTAGTAGGGTCAGGTCAGAATCATCAATATCATAACTCAACTAACAGTTGGGATATAATAGATCATGATCACCTCAGGAGTCACTACTACTGCAATGTTATGTTAATACAGAAGACACAAAAGTAAAGATTCATAAAGAAGAAACTAAGGATCATCTAGAATAGAAAGGTGGTCACAAGAAGAAGCAACGTTTCTGCTCTTCTCGACCCCCTTCAATTTGTCTTTCCTTCGTTCTTCAGAGGTCCAGTTATAACCCAACTACAACCAGGGTAGCATTTTTCGTAATGGGGTCGGGGTTGGAGTCCAGGATGGGGAAGTGAAATAGAACCAAATTGAGCAATCAAACAAAGGAATTGCGCCATATTCAACCAGCTAGATTAGTTACCTCAGATATTGCATAGGCCTGCAGAAGTTAATTGATTTGGAGAGGAGAAACTCTCTCTCTAATTGAAAGGAAGCTCTCATTAGCTGCAAAAGACACCAACACCTTCAGTGTTGGAACTCCATGGCAAAACCAAATCCAATTGATACATGAAATAACACAGCGTTTATTCTCTTATTATTTCTACAGTTCTTGATACAATTATCCTAGGACAGTTCTTATAGCTCAGAAGAACAGTGAATCAGGAATTGGATAGTTAATCCCGAACCTGCAGCGTTAACCGACACTTCTCTTTCTTCTTTCCAAAACCAGCTCTCCGCTGATGTGTTCATCAAGGTCCACCCCAACTAAAGATTTGCAGCAGTTACAATTCCTGCTTGAGAGAGTACCCTTAAAATGAAGAACGCCGTATTCTTGAAGGTGCTGGCTATGGAAGCCCAGGCTGTGGTGAAAAGCATCAATTTTGCTTTTAATAAAGCAAAACTGAAGCAGGCACCATCATCATTTAGCTGCATAATCTGACTGTGCAGGCCACCGCCTGTGCCCAGAACTTCAGTCTAGCCTTCACATCTTCTGGATGGTCACCTGCACAGATAAAGAATCACATCAGGAAGTTAAAACCGTAGCCGCTATAAAGAAAATTGTATGTTCAATGCCAAACGAAAGCAATATATTCTGCTCGAATCACTGGTAAAACGGATAAAAATGCAAGCATTGATAATAATCACGAAGAACAAGGGTAGTTAGTAGAATTGTACATGAAAGTAATTGCAGATTTTTTATATTCCATTTGAATGAATAGACATGATCATATGTAACACAAGTTGACAAACAACGTTCATTTTAGCTCCCAAGATAATACAGCCACCTGATTCATACGTCGTCCTGATCATCAGAAATCTATCATGACCAATCTAAATGAAGCATAGACCAACTCTACGAATCCCTCAACTCATCCAAAATTATATTAAGAATTGAGAAAGAAGATTGAGATAAATTCTTACCAGGACTGGAGATCCTCCAGCTAGCAATGGGGATTGCCGTCGATTCAGCGGCCGAATCCGTCGACTCCGACGATCTGTCTGGAGACTTCTGGCTCTCGTCACCAAACTTCTGGCTCATAGAGTAACAGAGCTCCAGCGCCGGCAAGGTGCTGCATAGCTCAGGAATCTCATCGTAGCTGAATCCAAAACCTAGATCCAAACATCCCTTAAGCTCATCCAAATCATCATCCGTCAAGCTCTTGGTTCTCCCCAGATCGTTCTCATCACCGTTTCCCTCCACGTAGCCTTCCAGCAGCACCGGGTTCTTCTTTTTCTTGATGTTGCTTCCGGATCGGCTTAAACCCCTCCTTGTTCCGTCTTTCATGGAGGCCTGGCTAACAAACGGCCATTGCTCATCGATGCTCCGATCGAAGCGCATTGAGGCATCATCGTGTGCGGAGGAAATGGGGGATTCAGTCTCACAAGAAATTCTCCCCATTCTCTCTCTCAACTCAGGTCTCGAGGTATGTGTGTGTGTTCTAGAGGGAGAGATGGTTGGTTTATAATGCTGTGGCCAGAGAAGAGATGAAAAGGTCTCATTTTCGGCGCTTTAGTAGAAAGAAATCATTACAAAAGGCTATATTTTCGGGAATATCCAGAAAGGGTCCGTTATATCTCTTGATATCTCTTTGCCCCCCCTATACGTTTACATTTTCGAATAAGATACCCCATAAATTTTATTTTATTGTTACTAAAATTTCCGTAGAGTTGATTTAATTTACCAATTGCAAATTGATTAATAAAATATTTAATTGAAAACTGTATATTTTAATTAAAAAATGAATGCATTATTTTACTTGAATAACTAAACAATACTTTATGACGATAGAATTTGTATGCACATTTTACTTGAAGCATATTATTGTAATGCTCATTATCATGTTGCACGTTATTATTTTTTATTTCATAACCGGCCGTATGGTTGAAAAAGTCTAACCATTTTTGTGCAGGATACTTTGCCGAAAATAAGAAACAATTAATAAGAGGGACTATATTGTCAAGTAAAATATCCATACATATTTTACTAAATCAGAATTAGGTCCCTCTAGTTATTTCTGTATGTTTTCATCATCCTTGCAACATAGCTTTATTTTAACCGGGAAACAAGAAAGCGCAATGCTTACAGAGTTCTATCATGATGATTTGGGGTGATAAAAAAAGACGGTTGGATCAATTTTCCGACAAGACTGGCCCGAGATGGCCTGATTAGGGTCGAGATCGAGCATGCGTTTTTTTTCCTTCAAGGCTGGTCTCGTTTTTTTCACTTCAAGGTTGGTCTCGTTTTTTTTTTCCCGGAAAGCCCTTTTAGGACCGGACCGGACCGAAGGAATGTGGATTTGAGATTTTCATAATACCACACCGAAAGGAATGTGGATTTTAGAAGTTTTCTATCTCTATAAAAACTGCATCATGATAAATTTACTAAAAAATACCTTGAGCTCATAGTGTTTTTTTGAGAGATGAACTATTCTTTCGCCTTTTACTAAAAAATACCGTGAACTCATAGTATTTTTTTTTGTGCAGATTCATTCCAGGACCGAGACCGACCCGAGTTAAGAAAGACCGACTCAAGTGAGTTTTTTTGACCGAGGTCGGTCTCGATCTCAGTCCCCCAGAAGGCAAGACCGAAATTTCGGTCTCGGTCTTACCTTCGGGACCGGACCGCCCATGATCAGCCATAATGATATGATGGTTGAAGAAAAAAAACATGTATGTATGTATGTGTCAATGTATGTCTGTTGAGAGAGGATAGACATTAGACATGGCAATTGCCAGCTGGACGTAAGTTGGAAAGACGCCAAAACCATACAGATGATGACACGTGGTGTTTATTTTATTCACTAGATTCTGTCTTTGTTCTTGTTGATCTAATTTTGAATTGGGTGGTGATGGATAGGTGAAGTTGGATACCCACAAAAGCAGGAGTCAAAAGACGACAAGGCATTTCAAATTTAGCTTTAATATATGAGGATGAGGTTTGTGAATATTATCACGGTACGAGAGCCAAACGAATTGGATTGATACAAAAATTGACGAATTTATTTTACTTATTACTTTATGTCGTTGTAATAAAATCACAACATGCTTACAAAAATTTATAACTATTTTTGTAATTTTTAAGACATATTCTATTGAGTTTAGATAGAATATTTACGGAATGAAAAAAATATGTCAGATTTTTAAATATTAAGTACTGAATCTTTTAATTTTAAACATTAGAGAAAATTAATTTTAATTTAAATATTATGAAACAAAGAATATTTAACCTTATAGGAATATATGAATGAAATGGATACGAGTCTTATTCCAGTTCCTTACAAACTTATATATGATTTTAAACTTTGATTACAAACTCATGTGCAATCCATTATTATGCAATCCTACATTTTTTGATGCACATGGTCGGGAGCTCATATCTTATGTCAGCATCAAATTTTTATTAATACAATAAGAAACTATATATAAAAATAATTGTGTGATAAAAAGATACCTTAAACAAATGTATTTGCGTATTTATTAGAAGTTGTAATGACACGTGGATTTAACATGAACTGATGCAGGGCCGAATTGGTTCAAAACCATACCTTATATAAAAGGTGGTAAAAGTACCGTTTGAGCCATACGTTAAAATCACTCCACATTTTCAGTGAAATATTGTATCACTTTCAATCGGTTCTAAACTAGTTCGAGTGGAACCATTTGTTAAAAAGAGAAGCGAAACTAACATAAAATATTCTATGTTTATAAAATTTAACGACGAATCTGATGATACATAAGCAATTTCAAAATAAAAATTTAAATGACTTAATGCACAAATAATTAGAAACTATTTTTTTTAAAAATGGAACAATTTACTGTTTTAAAACAGTTTTTTTATTATTCAGCCAAATCACTTCATGTTTTAGTTAAAATGTTGTTTGTTTGCCAAACTAGTTCAAAAGAAGTGTGATTCACATGTGGTACGGAACATTCAGCTCAACCATTGTTTTCTCAGCCCTACTCCTATTAGGGTCGACAGTGGTGCGATGAAAATTTGAAAACCGTGGTTAGAACCGTTATTTTTAAACATTAAAAAATCAATTTTATCAAAAATAAATGTTAGGGGTGAAATGATATTTGTCAATTTCTTAGCGATGTCGTGGGCTAATAAATTGACAAATATCAATGTTAGGGGAACAGTAAAATCACTGTATATATATATGTATGTATAGTTTTTTATGTGTCATATTATACGGTCAACCCGAAAGTTAAATATTCATGTCTAGTTAGTTTTATTTATGTCGTAGTTAAATTATCTACGCACGGTAATGTTTTTGTTTTTTTAAGTATATAATTAAAATTTTCACCTAATACATTTAATCATTTTAGTCAAATTATAGGGCAAACAATGTTAGACTAAAACATTAAATATATATCTAATCAAACAAATACCCTAGGTAGATAAGTGAATTTTGTCATAAATGTCGTTAACTGTGGTAAGTTTGGACTTACAGGGTCTAAGTTATATATTTTTAAGTCAATTTTTCATATCTCAACTTACGACAGAGCGTACAGTCAATCCGTAAGTCCAAATTTTGTATTTGTTTTGCATAATTTGAATCGTAATAAAAAAATTTACTTACTATAATTTTTTTAAAATATGTTAATAGATATATAATTTAATTTTTAATTAAATATTGAATCGTCGAAAAAGGAAAGGAAAAAACAATGGTGCAAACAAATGCTACTCATTGGTAGTGTTTTTCCAAAATGCTACACGGGGTAGCGTATTTTGTAAAATAAAAATATAACGCGCTGCCTGTAGTAGCTCTTATGCCCAAATTTCTAATTTTTTTATATACTTACTGGTTTAAAAAATATTGCACAGTGCATACTTTTTTAAAAAAATCTTTATATTATCTGCTGCAGAAAGTCACTTGGGATAGTCATCTAAGGGGGAAGGATTCCTAAAAATATTTTCTGACTAAATCTTATATATTATTAGATGATCAAAAGATTTTTAGTTGACCAAACTTAATTAAACAATGATGACGTCAATTGTATACAATTATATATATATATAATGATATATATATATATATATATATATATATATATATGTATCTCCAATGTATTATTTTTCTTGAACGCTATCAAGAAGTGCACGCAGCGGCGGATCTGGGAACCCAAGCAAGTGGGTTCCCATTCCAAAGCTGATCGGTTTACTAGGATTCCTGTTTCCAAATGGTGTTTTCAAGCGGGGTCCTCTCTAATAATTTAGTGGGTATTTAATAAAATCTAAGAAAAAATTTTTTTTGAATCAATAAAATTAAGTAAATAAAAAAATCAAGTGGGGTCCTAGGACCCCACTCCTAAAGAACCATATCCGCCACTGAGTGCACGCCATATCATGTGTTTGATTAATTATTTTGGTTAATTAATGGTCAATTTTGTGTATATTTCTATCGTGATACGATATTGATTATATTTGTGCAATAGAGTGCAAGAGAAATGAAAATAGAACCATTATTTCACGTTAGATATGTGCAAATTGTTCATTAAAAAAATAAATAAAAGATGCGTACCATTAGTTCTGACCATTTTTAACACGACGCGACACGATCTGTTTTAAAGCGTATATGAGTTTGACCTTAACGGATTCCGTGTTTAAACAACCCTTATACGTTTAGACACGATTAATAATCGTGTATAAACACCTCAGATCTACATATATTTTTATAAACACGATTAACTAATCGTGTCGTGTATACATGTGACACGTTTAGACACGATTAATAATCGTGTATAAACACCTCGGATCTACATATATTTTTATAAACACGATTAACTAATCGTGTCGTGTATACATGTGACACGTTTAGACACATTTAAGTATAATAATAATAATAAAATATTGAAATACTCACTTATTTTTTAATAATGAATATTGAAGATCTTACTTTGTATATATGGATTTGTGTATACATGGATTTGTGTATATATTTGCTTTAAGACGTATATGAGTTTGACATTAGCGGATCTCGTGTCTAAACAACTCTTATACGTTTGGACACGATTAATAATCGTGTCTAAATACTTCAGATCTGCATATATCTGTATAAACACAATTAACTAATCGTGTCGTGTATACATGTGACACGTTTAGACACTTTTAAGTATAATAATAATAATAAAATATTGAAATACTCACTTACTTTTTAATATTGAACATTGAAGATCTTACTTTGTATATATGGATTTGTGTATATATTTGCTTTAAAGCGTATATGAGTTTGACCTTAACGGATCCCGTATCTAAACAACTCTTATACGTTTAAACACGATTAATAATCGTGTCGTGTTTGTGTTTGAAGTTTTGAGACTCGTATAAGACTTATCCGTTTAGACACGAGACACAACACGACACAATTGTCACCCCTACATACCATCATTCTATATAAACCATTTATGCATCTCATTTAAAGAAAAGTAATAAGAGACTGCTTCATTATATTTACAAAATATAATAATTTAATCCAACATATTAATATTGTATACTAATATGCTCTAAAAAAACGGTACTAAATAATATGTTTAAATGTGTCGTTAAATAATTTATTTTTTTAAAAATAAACGCAGAATTTTTCACATGTCATTATTAAACTACAATATTTTTACTATAACTACAACTTAATTCCATCTCGATAGCCAGGTGTAGGTTTATAATATTACAACATATTTGGTTGCAGAATTGAAGTGGAATTAGAGAATACGATTTCCGTATTCCGACGTCGACGTTTGTTTCGCGGAATTGGAATTCCGCAGAATCCTTATGTCTAAAGAACTAGGCATACCTATTCCGTATGTAGAGCTCGGAATTACATTCATTGTTCTCCCGGAATACGAAATAGATGGTCAAATGACAAAAATATCATCCATTGATCTGTTTAATTATGAAAATAATCATGTACTGTTTAATTACTTATATTTTAATTAAATTTAATTATTTATATTTTAATTAATTAAATTATTACAAAGTTTTATTAAAATATCCTTTTTAATTAATTACTTATATTTAAAATTAAATAATTATATTAGTTAATTTACTTTTTTATTTTTTTAATAAAATATATTTTAAGTTTAATTAATCTTAATTTAAGCTTGCCAAATTATTTAATATAGTTTTTTACAAATTAATTTTATTATATATTATACATATTAAAACAAATGACATAATTGTAAGTTTAAATTATTTCATTCCATTTTTATGTATCATTCCACACAGGGACGGAGCCACGTGAGGGTGAGGGAGGGCAATTTGCCCCCCCTCAACTTTTTGATTTGTGTCAATTCTCTCCTGAATTTTTGGATTTGTGTCAATTTAGCCCTAAAAATTCTTACATTTACCCCCTCTGAATTTTTTTATTTTAACTATTTGCCCTTATACTAATTATTACTAATTATTGCCCCCACTGACTTAAATTCCTGGCTTCGTCCCTGATTCCACAACCAAACATTGGAATTCCATATTTCATTTCAATCAACCTAACAAACAAAATCATATTATTAGCTCTTATTCTTTATTATTATTCTCAATTTCGTATTCTTTACTGCATCAACCAGACGCACCGTTAATCTGACTCAAACTAAAAATCGTTGATGAGAGTTGAAATTAAGACTTAAATAAATCTTTTGGTCTCTATGGAGAGCATACCATCTTCCTACCCTTAGCGAGATTAGGTCAATCAAGATAATTTTTACGGTAGTAAAGTTTTAAATAATTTAATTATAACATCTTAAAAAAATATTCGGTAATTAAAATTATTTAATGATACATTAAGTAAAAACGATTTAATTATCATAATTTTGATCATGCTGATGTAATTAACTGTCATTAGCAAATATATTAATAGTATTTGTTTATTTTACAATTATTATAGTAATACAACTCCATACTTTTCCCTATCAAGAAAACTCATTCGTGAAAAAGTTTTTTTTTTTGTTAGAATAATACAATTATTACAACTAGTTAACTTGCAAGATAGATCTAGGGAAAGTTATCGCCGCATCCCAAGATAGTTGTATAAAGATATCTTGAGACGGTGATCTTTAAGTAGGACAACTTCCTTTGCTAAAAAGATCGCAACCCTGTTTACCTATGTGTATATATGATAAATTTTAAGTTTCATGAAGTCTCGCATAAATTTTATGCAATCAATGATTAAAGACATTAACAGTCTATCTACATTGTTATCCTAAATTAACATGTTAGTCGCTTCCTAAGCGTCAGATTCCATGAGTAAATCATTGATGTCAATGTTGGCCGCCATGGACAGATCATCCCATATAGCCCATATCTCAGCAACAAGACTGTTATTTATGACAATCCTACTTTGGAAACCCTTGATCCAATCACCCCATTCATTTCTTATGATACCAGCACCCCCAGTAGGTGTCAGATTTTCTATTGCGGATCCATCTGTGTTTACTTTGCACCATTCGTGTATAATGCCCATCATTGTTTTTTTTTTGAATGTCCTATACATTGCATATGGAAAGTAGTACTTTTGTATATTTACTTTATATTCAGAATAATTTTAATTTGCATTGAAATTAGTGTATGAATGTTGATTATGCATTTTGTTTATTCTTAAAACTCGAATTTGAAAACTCTAATTAAGGAATGAAACGTTAAACCGCTTTTCTTACAAATTAAACTGCTTATCTTACAAATGGTTATAATTGTCCTTGATATTCATTAGTTGTAGCTTATAATGGACTTATTTTAAGTTTATATAAGTGGATTTGAGAATCTGTAAAATAATATATCTATACTATTTATAAAGCACGAAATTGTTTTTGTAACCGTCAATATAATCTAATTAATTTAAACATATCATGATTATCTCTTAATAATCTAATTAATTTAAACATATCATGATTATTTTGGTCATTTATATTTTCTCTCTCCAAAAATTTCTTAAATGCAATTTGGATAGAAAATCTCTTGGAAAAAACTCTAGTCAAGTTTTGAACCTAAGACTTTTCACTATAACAATAACACATTCTTATGCTTAGGGCCGACAATGGTGCGGTAAAAAACTCATAACCATGGTTATAACCGTTTCTGTTTAAAATGGTTAACCGTACCATTATGGTGTGGTGCGGTTATGGTGATGAATATTTTACCCATAATGGTTATGATTATGGTTATGGTATTTGAGTTATAACCATGGTTATTATATAAATATAATAATTAATTATTATTAATAAACTAATATATACTAAATAATGAAAGTTAATGTACATACATCTAATAAATAACTATGATGTTAGTGTTATATATATTTATTGTTGACAATATAGATTTATGTATTTTTTTTAACTAAAATTTTCAGTATTTTATTATATTACATGCATGGAATAAATATGAGTATACGGGTAAAACCATGGTTAATAACCACAGTTATTTTAATGGTTATGGTATTGAAAATTGTACATGTAATGGTTATAGTTATGGTTATGGTATGTGGTTTAAAAATATGGTATGATTGTGGTATTTGTCATACCTGTACCATACCCTAACCATTGTCAAACCTACTTATTCTAGATCAGTAGTACTCAAATATTTTCTAATAAACTTAACTTCTAAAACACTTAACTTATATTTATTGCTCTAACTACTTAAGTGATTTTTTTGTTTGTTATAAAATGTTTTCTAAATCAAAAATTAAATTTGTGAGTATGATATATCAATACAATAGTTTATCACTATACAAGCACTTTTGTAGACTCTCTACAATTGTTATTAATTATCTTTCAGAATTAAATAATTTTTTTAGGGTTGGTCAAATTTAAAGTGTATGCGTATTTCATTATTTAATCTCATAACTTTAAAGTTAATAAATCTCTATAATACACATGCACATCAATACTCAAACAAATAATAAATTGTATTGTTTTTTCAAATATATTTGAACTTAAAATCTAAATAAAACTTTACGATTTTTTTCAAAAAGTGTTACTATTAAAAAAAAAAATTGAAAAAATATATATGGTAAATTTTTTTTTAGGAATATATGCATAGACGCAGGGGTAATTGTGTCGCGCCTATGCATAGGCGCTTATAAAAGCGCAGGAAACCCTACGCAGACAGACCCGCCGCTCCCCTCTCTACAGACCCGTGCCACGCCAGCTCCCTCCGCTCCTCCGTTCAGCTCCAGCCGCCGCCGCCTCCGTCTCCGCGCTCAGCTCTAACCCGCCGCCTGAGCTTCCTCCAGCCAGCCCGTGCCCCCGTCGTCGTCCCGTGCCTCCACCCAGCCTCCAATACAGCCGTGCCCCCGCCGAGCTGCTGCCGTCGTCCCTTGCCCCCGAGCTGCTGCCGACCCTGTCGCCACCCATCCCGCCGTGCCACAGGTCCTCTCCGACGAAAGAAAGGTCTGTGTTTTATATATATATATATATTTATTTATTTTATAAATATATGTTGTATAAAAATTGTTTATAGAATTTGTAATTGTGCTAATTATTAGTAATTATACATGTTATTAATAATTGTTAGTAATTATTATGATAATTATATAATTAATCATTATTAGATAATGATTAGTAAAAAAATGTGGAAAAAATATAAATTGTTAGAAATTAAAAATTTATACTGTTTAATTGTAGAGTTATCATGCCGCCGCGTGCACTTGTTACAAATCAGTCGCGTGGTCCAAATGTTGTAAATGTTGGTCCTTTGGATCGGTCGGTCCTTTGGGGACAAGACCAACATCGTTCATCGGATCTAAGTGGTAACTAACATATTGATTTTCGATGTTCAAAACTTGAAGAAAAATTAATTTCAGAAGAAGCGAAAACCATTGTGCAAGCTGTTGGTTTATGGGATGTGGTTGTTATGTCACATCCCAAACTTGATCCAAAATTACTGACATCATTGTGCGAGCGATGGTGGCAGGAGACACATACATTTCATCTGAGACATGGGGAGATGACGATCACGCTTGAGGACGTAGCTGTGATTCTTGGACTACGTATACACGGAGATCCAGTAATAGATGATTATGCAGCTAAGGAAGACATGGATGCTGCAGGTCTTGAATTATTAGGTCTGAACTTACAAGGTCGTAAAGATTTTGTTAAGTTGACTACGTTACGACAACATCTTTATCATCCTCATCTTACCGTCGAACAACAAGCTAGGACATTTATGCTCATTTTACTCGGTGGTGTGCTGTTTACAACGACAAAGAAAGCTAAGGTGTCGTTAATCTACTTAACACTGTTGAGGGATTTAGAAAGAGCGACTCATTATAGTTGGGGATCAGCTGTTTTGGCTGCTACCTATCGGGGATTGTGTGAAGCATCTGAGCTTAACGCTGCCACATTCTCAGGCTGTGCCATATTAGTACAGGTATTCCATATGATAGTTTTGTATGAATATTTAGAATTGATTGTACAATTTTATTAATTTTTGTACACTACAGTTATGGTCATGGGAGCACCTCCATGTTGGTCGTCCCGTGCTCCAGGGTGAAGTGCCTGGTGGAGAGTTGCATCCCATAGGATACAGGTTGATTTTATTTTTTATTTGACAACAAATTGTTTATGTAATATTGATGAAATCGTAATTGTGAATATTTTTCTTAATAGGTGGGCATTTCTAAAACGATCGTTTAGTCACCAAATTAGAACTTCTAATTTGGTGTACTATAGGGATGACTTGGAGTCTCAGTCAGCTGATCAGGTACCATATTGGAATCCATATTTATTATCTATGTTGCGAAGATTATTAACCGTTCCTTATATTTGCGAAAAACTTTCAATATTAGGTGACATGGATGTCGTACAGTCCCTTTAGGTTGGCCACTGCACCCCCTATCTGTCGTGATCGACCTGAGTTATTCCGAGCGAGGGTGCCACTTATCCATTTTAATGTGGTCGAGTGGCACCGTCCAGATAGAGTCATGCGACAATTTGAAATGCAGCAGCACGTTCCAGAGATAACTCATGCTGAAGTTCAGGATCATGTGAGGCTGCATAAGATATCAAGGAAAGGTGCGCAGGGGGAGCGTTGTTGGACAACAATGCACCAAGATATGATCGCACTGTGGAACAACCGTGTTCCTTTTGTCCAGCCGGAACACCAACCATTGATGAACGTCGCGCAATATATGGCGTGGTATCGGTAAATAACCCGACGATTCATCACGAGCCCGTTTCCAGAGTCTGGTACGACCTTACGGGCTAATCAACCAAGATCTCCGTTTGTCCCTCACGGGGGCCAAATAGAGACAGTGGTAAGTAACTACGTAGACATTACTTATGTACATTTGATCAATTCATTGTTGTTAATATTTGACATGGTGATTGTTGTTAATATAGCAGATGGGGTATATGTCTAGAGGAATTCACCTAGCTAGGAAAGCTGCAAGAGGTACCCTGAAATTCACAAAACAGAATTTCAAATTACTTGGCTAGGCTTACTTAGAAAATTGTCGGTCGTCTTATGACGCTATTGGTCAACTACCGGTGTACAAAGAACACATCAGACAGTCGGATGAAGTAACTGATCGTGAGCTGAGGGGACTACGCGACTCATTGTATGCTGATCCAAGCAGTTTTGGAGGACGTGCTCCGGGAGCACCAGGGCGTGGACGTGGGGTCATCGGGGAACCCTCCTCAAGTCAAGGGCCATTAGGACCGTCACGTAAATTTAGGGTTGTTGAACGTCGTACCCGACAACCCTCTTCAAGTGAAGACACCGAGGATGAGTATTCCGAGTAGATTCGTATGTCATTAAATAATATTGGACCGTCTTGTTATTAACGGTGTGTAAGAACTATTGCATTCATCTTCTATGTTATTTAGTTAGTTGTCCTATTTTTTTTAAGATTTTTTTGACAATCTTCAAAATTTGACATTTCTTACAATCGACCCATTTACCCCCCCCCCCCTAAAACGATGTGACATAGAAGATGCTAATTTTTTCACTTTTGTATTTTTTTTTTCCCAAAACTTTAGTGGAGATAACTACTGACATTAAAAGAGTAATGCCACTGGTTACATGAAATTTCGACATTCACATTTTTCTTAAAAATTACAACATACTCTAAGTACGATATACTCCATATTACAACATCTTCAAATTACAACATTTTTCTTATGAATCCTAACATGGAGCTTTACATGTCTTTCGGTTATGTCCACTTCCACCGCATTTTGAGCAGTTGTTTCTCCTGGGCAACCCTTCCCTAGCGTCCATCTCGTTATGAATACGACTTGATTTTCTTCTACCGCGCTTTGTCCTCCACCTATCCGGATCATGAGTGTACTTTGGAAGATCAAACTGTGGCCAACAATAATCGTCTGGTATTGGTTGAAAACATGGTGAGTATGCTGCTAGACGTGCATGATTCGAATATAGCGGATCAACATGAGGAGCCCATTGCATCCCTGCCTTAGTGAGTGCTGCCATTCCATGTGAACACGGGTGATGATATATTTGCCATAATCCACACTAACATTTTTGCTCAACCACGTTAACCGTATAATTCCCGGGAGTGGTCCAACCGACACCTTGTACAAATCTACCAATATCACGCACTTGGAAAACACCGTGTTGTTGACTGAACTGGGCCACTTGCATCCTACCAAGTTGTTTTTGTGCCCGAGAAATGGTATTTTAGACAACGTCCGACCATACCTTCGACTCCTCAATGGCAACCATTGCTTCGTGTCGACGCTTGAAGAAGTACGTATTGGATCTCCAATAAGTTAGTTTGACTAACTCAGTCAACGACAATGCCCTTGCGCCTTTCAAAACGCCGTTAAACACTTCAACCAAGTTCATGGTCATATTTCCATACCGAGCTCCTTCATCGTACGCTAATGCCCATCTCTCAAGGGGTATGTTGGATATCCAATCCTTGTACTTTCCATCATGTATCGCCAATAGATTAGCATACCAAACATCAAACTTACGTTTATCAGGTGTACTTGTCATTATGTAAACCTGTTTTTTCAGGATAACACTTTTGAAGGCGTGATTGAAATTACTTGCTATGTGATGTGCACAAAAGCGATGTGTTCCAATACCGTATTGACAATATACAGCCTCCACCGCGTTAATTATTGCCTTGTGCCGATCAGACATCAGACATACATATCGATCCTTGGTTACGTTATCCCTCAGATGCTGTAAAAACCAGTTCCAACTCTCGTTTGTTTCTCCGTCTGCAATACCAAATGCCAAAGGATATATGCCATTGTTAGAATCGTACGATACAGCTACAAGCACTTTTCCATTGTATTTCCCATACAAATGTGTCGCATCTATACTTATAAGAGACCGACAATGGACAAATCCTTCAATTGCTGGACCAAATGACCAAAACATCATCCCAAAGGTTGCTACTCCAGTTTTAGCATTTACCCTTTTGGGCATGAAATCATAAACTGTCCGAGGGATATATACGGCCATAGCTGAAAGTAGCCTAGGGAGGTTTACAAAGGCATCTTCGTGCGTTCCATATAACGACTCCAACACCACTTGTTTGGAGTACCATGCCTTTGGATATGAAATTTTAGAACCAAACTCATGCTCAACCATGGACTGAATTACTGAAATTTTCAGACCCGTGTCAGCTAAAACTGAATTTCTTATCAAAGACGCTATCAACTTGCAATCGATGTTTTGGTGTCGTTCAATGAGGACTTCATTAGCACATGTATGTGGAGAATGCAGTTTGGAAATTCTCCACAATCTAGTATGCTTAAAAAGACTTCCTCTCAATGACCAAGAACAATTTGTTGGATCAACCTTACACTTAAAAACAATTGTTTTTGGAGTGGATGACTCGACAATACACACCTTAGAATTTGCTATGTGCCATTTCCTCACAGCGGCAGCTAACTCGTCCTTACTACTAAACTTCATGTTTGTATTCAGGAAACTTTCACTCGACGTGTCATCAACAGCCATAGACCACTCATCCCTTGATTGAAAGTTTTCGATCCAGTTACTATCAACCCAATTTTCAGCAGTGGGTACACAAGAGAGATATCCAAGGTAGCTGTAGTAATACTGGATGTACCACCCACATAAACCTCACTACCATTCTCACAAACTATTTCGCCGCCATATAAGCAAATTATACCAATTTCTGTCATGCTTGATCCTAAAAAATTAGTATTATAAAAATTCTTATCAAATATTTTTATTTTGTATTTAACTTAATATTTATGTAAATATAACATACCTGTATTTGGAGAGGAACTTCAAGTATTTGGAGAGGAGAGTATTTGGAGAGGAGAGAACGGAGGATGCAGACTGCTTGAAGGAGAGATTCCAGCCGAATGCCTCCTCGGTATACATATTTAACGAAGTAAGTAAATAATTGGAAATTACTGTTCGAAATGACCAAATTATTGGCTGAAAATCGCCAATAATTGGTACATACGCGCGTCCTAGGGATGCGCCTATTCACATTTTCCTAAAATGTTTTCGACGGTATCTACTTTTTCAAAAAAAAAATTCTAACCTATATATTTTTTGAAAAAATTCAAACTTTACACATGAGGAGTAAGTTAATCAAATATCTAATTTAATTTTTAAAAAATATCACTGAAATTTTCTTCACGTTGGCATGGTATATTTGTAATAGTTGTTTCATACAAATGGTAATAAGTGTGTTAATATATATCTTAAATGTATACCAAATGCATTCTCTCACAAGCTCGAATTCATGAGACAGTTGGTTAATGTGTACGTTTGAAATCTTATATGGTATCAAGGTGTCCAGGTTCAAATCTTGCCGACTTTGGGAAAAAACAAATACTCTTAGAGCATGGGTAGATTGGGGTCGGTATTAGATTACCCATGTTCAAATCCTAGAGACATTGGAAAAAAGTTGTCGAAAAATGTTGGTATCAGAGTGTGCCCTGTTTCAAGTCGAAAAATGTTAGGATCAACACAGGTAGATTAAGGTTAGTATTGGCTTAGACGGCGGTCAAATATTGATGTCAGTATTCATCGAAAAACATTGGTATCAAAGTGCGCAGGTTCAAATCCTGGGGTCGTCGGGAAAAAAATTAGTTGGTCGGTATTGGTTGAGGCAACATTCAAATCTTGGGGACGTCAGAAAAAAATTAGTATGTTAAGCTTAATGTACTTTGTAATGACACAAGACTTATAAGTTTGAATTTTATGTGTAATCGCTTTTGTGCAGAAGTGTCTGTAGACTATTTAAATGAACCAAAACATTTATAGCAAGATATCAAATTAATCACAAAAATGTTCACTTAAATTTTCAAATGTCCCGTAAACTGTTTTCAATACGGCTTAATATTATGATGACTATAAACAAAAGTTAAATTTTGTATCACTAAATGTAATCATACTGTCGTTTAAGAGACTATTTACACTCATTGAATAATTATAGAAAAATTTGAATCAATATATATATATGTCCTTTACTATAGTAAATAAATGGTTGTACATTCATAACATGTAGATATATGTCTTATACATATATAATTAAAAAATATTTTTAAGTGAAAACTTTTTAATTCACTAAAGTATATTTCCTTAATGATTATACTAGATTACGACACGCGCTACACGTGTGCACGTCGTCGTAGTTGGTCGCATGTGAGGTATTTCGAAAGTATGATTTGATCATTCTCACTTCTAGGATAATACAAGAATAGTACATAAATTAAACATTTGATTAAAATATTATTGATGTAAAACTAAACATAATTTGCATGAAATAATGAAATAAAATTTAAAAACTGTAATTATTTTTAAATTTCATTTAGATACAAAATAATTATAGTTTTTAAATTTTATTTCATTATTTTATGCAAATTAAGTTTAGTTTTACATCAATAATATTTTAATCAAATGTTTAATTTCCGTACTATTCTTGTATTATCATATAAGTCAGATCATTCAAATCATACATTCGTAACAATTCATATGTGACCAACGATAACGATGTGTATGCGCGTAACACGTGTTGTAGAGACAGAGAGAATATTGTAGTTATTTTTTTAAGAGAATATTGTAGTTATTTTTTTAAAGATTGTTTTAGCAATTCTGGAGAATCATTCTAGCTGGTTATAATGCGTACAATGTAAACTTACAGTTCGTATTCGATATGTGTATTTATTCTTTGCCGAACTTCAATTAATAATAATTTACTTAAAGATAAGCGTCGTCTTTTGAAAAAAGCGTCTATTATCGAATAATCGAATATATTTATATGTAAAAGCATGATAGTGATAGTTTTTATTTACCAATTAAAAAGTGCATCATAAAATATATGATATAATAAAATTAAATGAGCATTCATCCTTATAAATTTTTAATTTCCTTATTTAAATCCCTCACCATTCAAAAATATAATATATAAAAAAATGAATTGGGTCCACATATCAATTTAGCAATATTTTTAATTGGAACAAGATTTAAAATAGAAATACCACACATTACTCCTACGTAGCAACTACAGATGTCATATGTGGTTATGTGGATGCATTAAACATATTCCATGTTATTATGATGATGCATGCAAAATTAATGATGATGATGATGATACATATTCATGCATACATTGTTTTGGGGTTAATTATTAAAAAAAATGAATTTTGATGAAAAAATAAAGAGCAAAATAAACTTTTTCTTTGACAAATAACAAACCAAAATTTTGAAATTGAATAATCAACAAACTTACCTCAAATTTTTATTATGTTTGAACGATTTTTTCAATGCTTGAGGGAGTTATTAAATCAACATTAGTTGAAGTATTCTAAAAAAAATGTATTACGACTTAATAACTCCCTTAAATATTAAAAAATTCATTCAAATATAATAAACATTTGAGGTAAATTTATAGTTTACTAAATTCTAAAAGGTTGATTTGGTTGTTGGTAAAAAATAATTCAATTTGGTGTATGATTTTTCAATTATTTTTTTTAATTAACCCTGTTTTTTTTTTGCCATTATTCATGCATACATTATTACATTGAAACGTTATTATCTTGCTTGGCCCTTGGGGCATTGGATTCTGTGAGTGGGTTGGAGTTATGATAAAGACAAAGAAAGCTCAACAACCCACGTGTCCTGTCTGTATCAACCTACTAATAATTTCTCCACCCGGAACACGGGTCAAATAAAAAACATCAAACAAAATTGTGAGGTTGGGTTCGGTTTCAAATTTGTAAAAATAAATTATTAATTACGCCGAATAAGATTGAATCCATTAATCCTAATAGAATATACATATTTTGTATCTATAGAATCAATTATCATGATAGAACGTGTACATTGTGATCATGTAGTTTGATTGACCAATTCTATCATAAATATATTCATTTGTTTATGTGTAATTTAATTTAGTTATTATTTTTAAAGATTATATTTATTTTAGATTATTGATATAATAATGTATATATATATATAATCGATCTAACCCATTCCCTTCTAATTCAAATAAATCATTATTGAGTGTTTTTTATATAATAAATTCGGACTTCATTCCTAAAATAGAAACCCAAAATTCCGTTTTTGAATTTGTATTTGAAAAGACAACATAACCGACTCAAGTTCATCCTTTTATACTAATCCAATTCATTACATATATAGAGAAAATTAATGTGAAAAGAGCATTCTAAGTTCAATTTTTTGAAAAAGTAATTATTTTAAAAAATAAATATTGAGATTTTTTTTAAAAGAAATGTACATAAGCGCAGGTATCCCCAGTAGCGTGCGTTTTTAAATAAACTCTACTAGTAGTGACGATTTTAAATAAACGCTACTAGTAGTAGCGTTTTTAAATAAACGTTACTGGAGAGTAGCGTTTTTAAATATATTAAAAAAGCTACTGGGGAGTAGCGTTTATTAAAAACGCTACTCGTAGTAACGTTTATTATAACCCTAGTTGTTATAAATCCACCCCATAACTCTTCCAGCCGAACAAACTATTATCGTCTCCGTAGCTTCTCGCCGAAATCAGCCCGACCCACGCCTCTGCCTCCATAGCCTTCTCCTCCGCCTCCTCCTCCTTCCCCTTCCTGTAGCTCTCGCCCCGGCCGTGCCTCAGAGCCAGTTTCTATCACCCACAACGCCAGCCTCGACGAAGTCTCTCCCGTCTGTGGCTCACCGTCGACGAACGTCCCATCTGTGCCGCAACTGCAACTCCTCCTAGCTGCAGCTCTCCCCACTTCCAACTCCTCCCAGCCGTAGCTCCAACGTCGTGCCATACCTTCCAGCCGCAGGTAAGAACCGTTTTTTTTATTAATTTAGTATTTTAATTATTGTTATAATTTAAATTATTAGAGAAATTATAAATTGTTAAAATGTATAAATATATACTATTTAATTGTAGAGTTAGCATGCCGCCGCGTGTAATGATGTCAAGTAATTTGTTTGCCCAAAATGTCGTAAACGTTGATCTGTTGGACCAATCAGTACTTTGGGGACAAGATCAACATCGCTCATCGGATCTGAGTGTGAGTCAACCAATCACCTTTATATGTTTAAAATTAGAGGAAAATGTCATATTAGACGAGGCTAAAGTCATTGTGCAAAATGTTGGTTTATGAGATGTGGTTATTATGTCACGTCCCAAACTTGATCATAAGTTATTGATGGCATTATGTGAGCATTGGCGTCCCGATACAAACACTTTCCATCTGAAATATGGAGAGATGATGATCACACTTGAGGATGTTGTTGTGTTACTAGGACAACGAATACACGGTGACGTCGTAACTGATGACTACGCACCTGAGGAAGACATGGTGGCTGCGTGTCTGGAATTGTTGAGCCTGAATCTACAAGGTTGTAGAGATTTGGTGAAGATTACTACTTTACAGGAAAATCTCTTTCATCCGGGTCTTACCACCGAACAACAAGCGATAACATTCATGTTAATTATAATCGGTGGTGTTTTATTTACGACGACAAAGAAAGATAATGTGTTGTTAATTTACTTGCCCCTACTACGAGGTTTAGAAAGAGTGACACAGTACAGTTGGGGTTCAATAGTGTTGGCAGCTACATACCGCAGATTGTGTGAGGCATCGGAGCATAATTGTGCAACATTCTAGGGATGTGCAATCCTTGTGCAAGTATGTGTTAAATATAAAATTGTTATATACTAAATTATATTGTGTATTGGAAGTTATATAATGAGATTGTTTATTGCAGTTGTGGTCGTGAGCGCACCTCCATATTGGGCGACCCGTGCCTGATGAATACTAATCAAATGATTTCACCGTCATACAAGCAAATGGTACCAATCTCTGTCATGTTTGATTCTAAATAATTAATATTTAAAAAGTTCATATCAGATTTGCTTAACTTTTAGTTAAGATAATATATATGTAAATATAACTGTTTACGATTTTCAAATCATTGTAATTAAAGAATACCAATAACAATTTTCAAAACATTGTAATCAAAAAACACAAAAACATATAATACATACCTGGACAGTCGGATAGTTGGTTGTGAACTAGTTGAACGATTCAGCAAATGAAGATTGTGCAAATGAGTTTGGGGATGAAGATTGTGAAAATGAGTTTGGGGCAAACAGACGTTCAGTATTTGAAGGCTGATATTCGCAAATAATTGCTTACTTCTACATAAATACGGAAATAATTGGTAGACAATGCAAATTATTGTATAATTTCGCTACTCGGGGTAGCGAAATTATAAATAATGCTACCAGATGTAACGTTTTTTTTTTTTAAAAACGCTACCCCTAGTAGCGTTTTTATTTTTTGCGCTAGTAGGGTTAGCGTTTTTTATAAACGCTACCCCTACTAGCACAAAAAATAAAAACGCTACTAGGGGTAGCGCTTATACACACTTTTTCAAATATTTTCTCACCATACTTACTTTTTACAATTTTATTTTTGTTAAATAGTTACTTTTGCAAAACAAATCTTCTAAGTGATGACCTTACTTTATGAAAGTGTATATCTCTATTACTACACACGCAAAAGTTAGGTGTCCTTCAATTTCAATGTGAATGGATTAATATGTCTTGCTCGTTCGTATAACTCATAAATCGTGGGTATATGTATATACCTGCTATTATATATATATATATATATCAAATACAAATAATAAATTTATCATATTATGTTTCTAAATCCAAATATGGTGTGCAATTTATTTGTGCGAATTCATATTGAGTTATGAAACTGTGTTAAGTTAATTAATTGTAGACCCACCTATGAAGTTTGTAAGAAAATATAAAAGTAATTAACTACTCCTATTATGAACTATGAATTTAGATATCAAATGTTATGTTCTGAAGCTAGAATTGAAACTCTAAAAATCAAACAATTAATTGAATTTTTACAGGTTATTAAAAGAAACTTGTTTCGAAAAACTCAAATTTACAAATACAATTTCGTGTGTGTGATGTTGTGATATATAAACACTAACAACAACACGAATATTATCTCGTGATATCGTGTTTGTGATATCATGTTATCATTCTGTAATACGCTTTCAAAAACACTTTTATATATATTCATATTGTATTATCATGTTATATATAATTTTGTGGTCTCTAATTGTTCGTATATTTTTTTTTCCATTTCCATTTGGTATAAAAGCAAAAGTCGATATAATTTTTTATTTTTCGGAAATACAAATGTGAATTCAACTTACATAATAAACTTGAAGCGCTACACTACGAACTAGTTGACACTAAATTCATAACGAGTTTTTTTAAATAAAACATGAACTATTAGAACCGCATATTGGGTGAATGTGGTTGTTTTTTTAAACCATCTCAACAGTCACATATGTTGGCACTATGTGAATAAATGATCACTTATATATTTTTTTTTTTTTGTAGTTAAAGAGTCACTTACATTTCAGAATTATGACTTTTGGGTTAAACTATTCATATTCAGTCACTTATATTTAATAAATATGATTAAATATCCACTAAAATGACAATTTTACCTTTCTATTTTATCTTCGTATTCATTTGTTCTTCGTATTCATGTTCAAAATATGACTTCAAACTGAAATTTGCGTAAATCTAGATTCGAATCGAACCCAGAAACGTGAATCTGAGTTCAAAATCAAATTTTGGTTTGAATCTAGGAAGAATAGTTTGAAGATGTAGAACATGAAGATGAAGAAGATAAGATGAAGGGTATTTTACTAATTTTTTCTCATAAAAATTCTTTATAACTGTTCAGTCACAAGTTCAAATGTTCAGTCACTTGTGCCAACATTACTGATGGTTGAGGTAATTATTTACCCTATTTTTTAGGATAATTTTAACTTTTTAAAATATATCATATAAATGATCATGTTATTAGCCTTTGGGCAAAATAAATATAATATTAAATTCATTTTTAACCAAATTTTAAAATAATATAAAATTATTATAATTTTAACATCGCAAGTTGAATTTTAACGACCATAACGTCGTAAACAATTGAGTTTGAACGTTTGGATTTCTCAGGCTCTTCTATCAAAGTTGAAATAGAAATATTTAACCTAAAATTGACTAATTTGGATCTGATTGTGGAAGCTCAACGTCGTTTGTGAGATTAATGTCATAATTCAGTTATCTATCTATTCTAACGTTTTTCAATTATTTGAGTATGTAGATAATTGAAGTATAACTCCAATATTGTCGGTATTTCAATTTGTATGGTATACCAAAAATAAATAAATAAAATGGTAAACAAAATTAGCATCTTGATTAAATTATCTACCAATTCAAAAATGCCAAAATAAAATAAATAGATAAATGAATTGTGATATTATCACAAATGACGTTTCGGTCAAAGTTGATCAATTTTGGTTAAACTTTCGAATCTCAACTTTGATAGAAAAATATTATCAGTCGGGAAATCAAAATTCCACAATGTTTACAATGTTAAGATTTATGTGGTTGTCTATCTATTTATTTATTATTACCTAAATAATTGAATTACATCTCTAAGCTCACAACGTTAAATTTCTAATAGTTTTATATTATGTTTAAATTTAGTTAAAAAAGTTAATATTATGACAAGTTCTTTTCATGGAATTGGGCTTACGGATTCCGTAAGAACCTTTTATTATCATGTGTGGGGGTATGGTAAGGCCCCCACACATCAGCATGGATAAGGTCAAATGCAGCATCAACTCTTGAATTAGAAAGAGGAAAAGACTTTCTAATAATCTTAGCTTTGGGACAAATAGAGCATTCTTCCACATCAATCATCTTATTCTTAGGCAAATTGATAGAATCAATACGTTCCAAAGCTTTCAATGAAATATGCCCAAGACGTCTATGCCACAACATAACATTGCCAACAACAGAAGAACAAACATCCACAGCAACGTTCTCACGGCCATTCTTAAAGAAATACAGCCCCACAAATTCTTTACCAGTCCCCAAGACCTTCCCATTTGAGAGGTCCTGCAGGACAACAACTTTGGGGTAAAAAACCACACTACAGTTTAACTCTTTAGTAAGTTTAGAAACTGATAACAAATTGTACTTAAATTCAGGTATATAGAGAACATTCATCAGTTTCTTGTTCTTACTAAAGGTTAAATTTCCAACACTAGTCACACAGGAATATCCCCCATTAGGTAATTGAACTTTAGTTCCTGGAACCAACTTATGATCACATAACCAATCATCTCTGTTGGTCATGTGATCTGTTGCTCCAGTATCTAGAATACAATAATCATTGTTGTGTGGGGCAAAAGAATTAAGGGATATACCTGCTGTATTAACGCGATGTTCCTCGGTAGGGGTAGCACCTGCTGATGCAGTGCTGCCAGCCTGTCCAATACTATGCAACAGCTTCTCAAACTGATCTCGGGTAAGGGTGATAGATCCTTGCACAGAAGAACTCAAAGAAACATCATTAGAACCATTTTTATGAAAAACAGAGCTAATGTCGCCAGTCTCAGAAGAGGCAACATTAGCTTTGGGATTTTTCCCTTTTGCCTTCAGAAAGTCCCTATGTTTAAAACAATTTTCCTTTGAATGACCCTTCTTTTTACAGAAGTCGCATCCTCGGGAAAAACATCTTTCAATAGTATGACCTTTCTTTTTGCAAAAAGTGCATTCCAAATTCTGATTTCCTTTCGGTCTATCAGAATTAACAGATATATTTGCAATACCAGAATCAAAAGAACTCATGCTAGAGGTTATGCCTCTCTGACTTTCTTCTTGCATCACAAGATTATAAGCAACATTCAAAGAGGGAAAAGGATTCCACAAAAGCAATTGACTTCTCACAGCAGAATATGTTTCATTTAAACCCATCAAAAACTGGAATAACCTTTGGTTATCCTTATGCTCTATGTGCTTTTTGAAATCGTCACCCTCAATATGAGGTAGAGCACATGCAGCGACGTATTCTGCCCAGAGAAGCCTAAGTTTTGTAAAGAATGTAGAAACAAAATCAAGACCCTGACGGGTCATGCATATTTCCATATGTAACTGATAGGTCCTAGGGCCACTTACCTTATCAAATCTTTCTTTTAAATCTTTCCAAATCAATAAGGCACTATCAGTATACATATATCCACTACCAAGATCTTTTGCAATAGAATTAGTAATCCATCCTATTACCACAACATTACACCTATCCCATAAGTGATGCAAAGTATGATCATATTTCTCACGAATGCAAGTTCCAGTTATAAACCCTAATTTGTTTCTACCTAACCGGGCAAATCTAATAGCACGACTCCACATAGCATAATTTTCAGGCCCTGTCAAAATAGTAGAAACCATACTTACACCCGGGTTGTCACTGGCATGCAAATATAGGGGATGATGTGACCCAACAATGGCCACAGCATCATCGTCATTGTCATCGGTGGCACGACGAGCTGCCTCCTTGACAACCTTATCCTCAGCCATGAAAATAGCAAACACCAAATATACAGGTAATATATGTTTGCCTCAATAATCGCAAAAAGAGTGATACAAACCGTCAATCGGGGCTTCGGTTACAGACAACCGATTCGTCAACTAGGTCACCGCCAAGGAGAGGATCCGACAATGACACGATTGGCAACACAGGAAAACAACCAAAGATGCGATTTAGAGAATCGCAAAAGAGAAACGAACCGTCGGAACCAAGATTGCGAAAGAATCGCAAGAACAGCAAATCGTCGGGACAGAAGAATTGGACCAAGAACAGCCAAAGAAATATATCACAGGTAAGATGAAACGATCGTAGGCTCTGATAACATGTTAAGATTGGAATCAATCTACAAGGAAATCTCACAGAAACCCTAGAAATCAGAAAAAACAAAGAGGCGGCAATTGGGGATCACTTGATCTGGTTCCTTCATTTGGCAGATCATCACCCTTAAATATCCTAAACCTAGCAGCGGTTCATTTACAATCAATGAAGGAAGAGAAACGACTAAGGAAAATAATGAAACGACACTTAGCACACTATCAGAATAAAACGGGCCGAAAATAACAACTGGGCCAAGCAAACAATATCTCGGTCCATATGAAAGAAGCCCATAACAGAAGCAGCCTGATTCTCAACATGATTATTCTGGTTAATCAGTTACTAATTGAAATTTTGGTGATATTTTTAACAAGTGTTGCAGAAGAGATCTACTACAGTTTTGAGTTTTGTAGTCAATTTGTTGATGTAGCTTGTGTTTGTTACACACCTGAGTAGTTGCTTGTGATGGCACCTTGCACATCAAAGTCCCTGGCATCTGACTGTGATCATTATATTGCGAACGTAACCGGATTGGATTTGTTATCAGAGAAGGAGAGGCAGCCATTGGTGGCATTCCAGCGAGAATTCGGAGAGAATCTATTCTGGTTTGTGACTGTCGAATGATTAAGATTCAGGAATGACGATTAAATCAGCTTGTTAATCTTAATTCAACCTTTTAATTGCAGTAGTGTTTCTCATCATTTTATGGCAACCACTGCTGTCAGCGTTCGGATCTGCGATCTACCTCCAGGTATTGTTGAGAGAATCATTGTTCGATTACCGATTCGTGATGCTGCAAGAACGACCATATTGTCTCGTGCTTGGAGGTACAAATGGAACTCAATGCTTGACCTCAACTTCAAGTACGGATTGTGCTCGAGTGCAGATGGCTTCAGCTGGAACAATAAAGCAAGCTCTTTGGAAAATCACAGGAAACTGTTTATTTCTCAAATTCATGTAACTTGATTTCTTGATTCTCTTTTCCTCAATGTTTGTCGAGCCAATATACTTTGGTTCTCAACTAAGGATATGTTCAAGTACTTCTTGTTAAAGCCCGAGGAATTCACAGTAGAAACAATAAGAGGTTAAAATCTTTTAATGGTTTCAACGTTTTGTTAATTAGTAGGTTAATTGTAAAATCGGTTTGGCTAGCTAAATTAAGGGTCAGAGAAAGAAGTGAAGACATGGGACGCACGTTGCTACAAACCAAAATATATGTACGGTTTATGCAGATGATAGCATTAACTATTAAGACTCAAAAACAGAATGGAGAACATTCAAGTTAATTAATTAATGATGTTTTTTTAATATTAATTAATTAATTAAATAAATTTTAAATTTTTTAATTAATAATTAATTATATTATAAGTTTTTATTATTCTTAATTTTTGAAATTAATTAATACAAAATATATGTATTATATACTATACATACACAAGGAGGGGCAAATATGTCATTTTACCATATTTAATTTCCTTTCCATATACAATTCCATCAAAGAAACAACATAATTTCTTATTCTATTCTATTTCATTCCATTCCACCAAAGAAACAACTTCATATTCTTATCTCGTATTCCTTATTCCCTATTCCTATTCCTATTCCTATTCCGTATTCCTTATTCTGAATTCCGTGAAATAAACGCCCCGTTATATTTCTGTTTTAGGAAAAAAGAAATGTACTAAAGTATGTATAGGTTAGGATACTCATTGAACGTTCTAACATGCATGTAATATAAGTTGATCTAAACTAATTCAAGATGTGAAATGTTACTACGCATATTTGAGATAGCACGTTAACAAGATAAAGTTTGTATGTCAGTTTTTCCCCCTCATATTGACAACATGTCTCAGTCATTGAGGTGAGTATGGTGTTTCCAATTTAAAAGGACATCAAGTAATCGAATTTGGATTTTTACTCGTTTTAACTTAGGTTGCATTTACATTACAACCTTAACAACTTATTAATCAGTTTCTCTCCTGAAAACGCTCTGTGAGGGAAATTTACCGTGAGAACGGGTCGTCCGTGGTTTTCCCACATCGTCACCGATCGACAGTCGCCGGAATGCGGGGAGCTTCAATCGGAGGAACCATCAAAGCAACTGAACTTCACCAACCTGTATGGACGAGCCAATTGGAGCGGCTAGCCACTCAATCGAAGACGAACCCGAGCAGAGCGAAACCCTAAAAATTCTAATCCCACTGTCCCAACCACCCAATCCCGACATTGACTCCCCTAAACCCACCCTAGGCATCTGTATCACATACAACCGCCCCTTGGCACCCCTTGAAGGAGCGAATTTCAGATTCTTCTAATTACTGATTTCTCTTTTCTATGTGCTGATTGCAGGTATCCAAAGTATGAGTGATTTACAGTGGGTAAAGCCACCCACGCGACCGTCCAAGACGATTGATAGAACACCAGGACAACCGTACCTTGAAGCTGCAGGGATCGACCGAAGAACATACCAGATTGAGGTGTGTGGGGAAGGTGCTGTGTGATAGGATAATCAAGCCAGTGGCAGTCCAATGGGTACTAAAGAGTGCTTGGCAAAGATATGTCGGAGTCAACATCACGGATATGGGCAATGTCGTGACCATGTTCGAGTTTGATGATTCGCAAGACATGGCCGATGCGATGGACTTCAGTCCCTGGGCCATACATGGGCATTGACTCTCGATCAAACACTGGGAAGGAGGTATGCGCATTGAAGATGTTGAATTTCATAACATTCAATTTTGGATTCAAATTCATGGATTAGAACTGGATAAATTGAATGAGTCGAATGCTAAGCTTATAGGACAGAGCCTTAGTAGGAAGATACAAATTGATAGTCTTAGGGGGCCGAAAGGTATGGACCGAAAATATATTCGAATTAAAGTAGAAATAGATGAAAGCAAACCTCTAGTTCCAGGTTTCTGGTACCGCATATTAAATGGGAACAGGAGCTGGGCTACGGTGAAATATGAGAGGCTAGCTGAATTTTGTTTCAGTTGTGGGTGCCTTGGGCACAATGACACAGCGCGCAATGCACCTGTTGTAATGGCTGAGGATAATCCAGGTCAACCGTGTTACGGTACATGAACACAAGCTGAGAGACCACGACGTCGTGAGACAACGTGGTACGAAGTGGGCAAAGGCAGAGGGTGATGCTCATCGGGTGGAGCCCGACAATAATGGAGACCCGATGCAAATTCTACAGGGTATGAGAAGGAAATACCCTCAGAAGAAGATGCGGCTTACACAAAATAGTGTAAGGGGACAGGTACTAAACGATATGGGAAGCCAGCCTATGATCAATGTGGAAGAGCGAACGTTGATAGTTGTCCCATCTCGAACTAGTGTGACCCCAATCCTCTCACTGGGATCATACAAGGGTCGAGAGAGCACAAGCGATCCAGAACTAAGAGCTGAGTAGGCCGAGGGAATGCAGGTCGAGGAAAGCAACCTCATCACAATCCAGGTGGAATACATAGCCAGCTCACCTGAACCAAAGAGTAACAGCCCGAAGCAAATCCCGCCGAGGAGATACATCATCCCACGAAGGATCACTAAAATCAGCCTCATCCAAAAGGAGTCTATGTGGAATTTCCGACTGAACAGACCTCATCGGCTCGGGAAGGAAACATTGCTACTCCGACGGGACTAAGTCCGCTAGTGAGGAAGATGTCCCTTAAGCGTAAGGGAGTGACAGCCCAAGCGGTGGCCGATGAAATGGAGGAGGAGAACATCAAGAAGCGGTGTCTCCGAATCGAAAATGAGACATCTAACTAGGTCGGTGTTAGTCCAATTAGAGGACTCACACATCCGAGTAGGGGGAGAAGGGCTGTGAAACAAACGAAGAGAAAAGAGACCAGAAAACTAAAAATGAATCAAGGGGTACAAGAAATGGTTGAAGAAATTGGTTCTGGTGGCTGTCCCTTCACAGCCACGGGTTCCCAATGAGTGCTCTAGTGTGGAACTGTCAGGGGTTGGGATCGGACCTGACAGTTCCCAATCTAACCGACCTCGGGAGGAAGCATCAACTAGCAATCATATTTCTGATGGAGACAAAAAATAAAGAGACAGTATGCGAAAGGGTAAGGAAGAATATCCGAATGGACAACAAGTGCTGTGTCGATTCGGCGGGTCTATCGGGAGGCCTGGCACTTTGGTGGATGAAAGAGGTAAAAATAAGAGTAATTCAGAAGAAGAGTCACTACATCGACACAATGGTCGACTTGGAAGGAAGGGGCGAAGAAGTCAAAATCACTTGGGTGTATGGACATCTAATTTGGGAGGAACGAGTAAAAGTATGGGAGGAGCTCAGCCGTATTGGTAGCACGGTTCGGGGGTCATGGATGTGCATCAGGGACTTCAACGACATAAGCTACTCCCATGAGAAGGAGGGGGAGACCGAAGGATATTAAGAAAATGGACACATTCAATACGTTCATACCAAGCCTAGCAATAGGGGACATGGGATTCAAGGGCAACCCTTACACGTGATCTAACAATAGAGAAGGAGGGGATCACATAAGGGAACGCTTAGACCAGGGAATAGAAAATGGAGAATGGTTCACGAAATTCCCTAAGGGTGTCCTCTTCCACAAACCGACTATTGGTTCAGATCATAGCCCCCTCCTACTAATCCTCGAACACGCCGAGAGCAAAGGAAGGAGAGAATTCCATTTCGAGACAATGTGGATGTCAGATGAAGGATGTGGCCGAACTATTAAGAAAGCATGGGGACCGAATCAGAGAAGGGGATCAGTTGGGAGTGCGAGCAGTACTTCAGAAACCTGTTCCAATCAGAAGGAACAACGGACTCACACAACATCGTACAATGCGTGAATCAAGTTGTCACTAACATGATAAACCAAAACCTCCTCAAACCGTTCTCAGATGAAGAGATCAAGAGGGTGGCCTTTCAGTTAGGAGGTGCTCGGGCCGCTGGACCGGATGACTTCCCTGGGGTGTTCTATCAGAAGTACTGGGAGGTAGTGGGACCTGATGTTATCCATGCGATAAAGACCTACTTGTCAAACAGTAAACTCGACCTTTGTTTTTTGATACAGATATAGTTCTAATCCCTAAAATTCCAAACCCTTACAAAACATCCCAATTTCGGCCCATTAGCCTTTGCAACTTCGTTTATAAGATAGTATCAAAGACATTGGCGAATAGATTACAATCTATTCTCCCATTGTTAATCACTCCTTTCCAAGAAGCATTTGAGGCTGGCAGATTAATAATACATGACAACATAATAGTGGCCCACGAGGCGTTCCACCACCTAAGGACAAGCAAAAGAGCAAGGTGTACGTCAGGGTCGAGTGGAGTTTCCTCCTCAACACCATGAGGAGGATGGGATTTGAAGAGCGGTGGATATAGTGGATTGAGGGGTGTATAACAGGAGTACGGTACCGAGTAATCATCAATGGACAGAAAACAAGAAGCTTCACACCAACACGAGGTATCAAACAAGGGGATCCCCTATCACCCTATTTATTCTTATTTGTGGTTGACGTGTTATCAAGACAGATAACACAAGCAGTGAGCAGAACACAACTGGAAGGTATACGGATCAGAAGAACATGCCCAGTGATCCACCACCTCCTATTTGCGGACGACTCCATATTTTTCATCAGAGCAGACGCATACAACGCCAATAGACTCAAAGGGATATTGGAGGAGTATAGCCGCATCTCAGGACATAGCGTCAACCTGCAAAAATCCAGCATCCACTATAGCGCAGGAACAACCCTAAGTAGCCGACTTCTTATGAGCCAAATCCTTGGGATAGGTGACGCTCGGGAAGCGGGGAAGTACTTAGGCATACCCACGGTGTGGGGACGATCCAAACGGGAGGCGCTAGGGTACCTAAAAGACCGAATATGGAGTAAAATGAGTGGGTGGAAGAACTTATACCTAAGCAACACGGGTAAGGAGATCCTACTCAAGGTGGGCATCACCGCCATTCCGACTTACGCTATGACCCTAATCAAGTTACCCAAGACGTGGTGCGGTGAGATGATGGATTTGATGGCTCGATTTTGGTGGAGCCAAAGTGCGGATAGAAGATCAATCCACTGGCGGAAATGGGAGTACATGACTAAACCAAAGGAACTCGGAGGAATGGGATTCCGAGACATAAATACTTTCAACGATGGCATGCTTACGAAAATGGCTTGGAGGCTTCAGAACAACCCGTACGCATATTGGGCAAAGGTAATCAAAGGTATCTACTACCTGAACTCCGACTTATTCCAAGCGAAGAAAAGGGGTCGGGCATCATGGAGTTGGTCTAGTATATTGGAAGGAAGGAAGGTGTTTTGGGAAGAGGGGATATGGCGGGTAGGAGATGGAAAGACGATCCGCATGTTCCAAGATGCATGGATCCCGGGAATAAGGGGGAACATGCTGAACCTGGATGGAGCCGAACTGGGGGATCGTGATTGAAGGGTCGATGACCTAATAGGTGCTGCCGGGAGAGGATGGAACAGTCGACTAGTTGAAGGAGCCACAACCAAACTAGAACGAATAGCCATCGCATCCATACATCTACCGAGTATACCAACTTGAGACAATATAGTATGGCCGACATCTACCTCGGGTAAGGAGCACCCGAAGCTAGTCTATAGGTGGCTCATGGAACGGCGCGAACCGGAGATGACAAACCGAGCATCATCATCTAGAAGATTGGATCCGAAGGCTTGGAAGGACATATGGAAAGGCCCAACCATCTAGAAGGTAAAACAATTCATTTGGAGGAGTTGTAACCGTGCTTTACAGGTGAAGGATGAGCTGTATAGGAGGCGCATCAATGTAGCACCGACCTGCCCCTTCTGTGCCGAAGTGGAAACAATTGACCACGCACTAATGGAGTGCCAATGGGTGAGACCAATATGGTTCAGAGGAGTTGGAATCTGATGGGAAGATGATGCACGACCAAAATGGGAGGAATGGGTCATGGAAGTGATGGCCAAGGAAGGGGAAAGAACGGGAGGAGGAGACAGTCTAAAAATGACAGTGGAAACCATGGCTTGGGAGATATGGAAGGAACGATGATGGGCGTACCATAATAACGAGCAACCCCGACCGAACCTAACACTCGAGCGTGACCTAAAACTGGCTCGGGAAACTGGGATAGTCGGGCAGCCGAGCCGTGTTAGGATGTATGAATAGCTTGCAATCCAAGTACATGTGCCGAAGTCATCAAGGAAGATTAAGATGATGATAGAAGCTTATAGAAGCTTGTAGATGTTTCAAGATTGTTGTAATTATAGGTAGCCTTGGAGCTGTTTGATTAGTATAAATAGGAGTAATTTGTAATGGTTTAATCAACTCAATTCAATATTCAGATTTCAGTTTTAGAATTCTGTTATTTCAGTTACTTAGAATCCAAGCTTTCTTCAGTTCTTCTTCTTATCTTCAACATCTAGCTTAGATTCATATTGTTAAAATGGTATCAGATCTCTCTCGATCCTGCTTCACCTGCTGATTTGATTCGGCTTTCGACTGTTGATCTTCTGCAAGCATCGATTCTGGTTATCTACGACTATCGGCATTCAGTTCATTCTGATCTTCTGCAAGCCGGTGATCTGATTCTGTTCATCTGCAAGTTGCAAGAACTGATCCATTCTGTTTAGTTATTTCTTCAACTCTCGACAGCCATGGATGAAGATATTCCAACCTTCTTCAACAAGAGGATCTGCCGATTAACTGGAGAAGACAACTTCCAAGCGTGGAAGCATCAAGTCCTGCTAGCAGTTCGAGGACTTAATCTAGAAGGCTACTTGTTCAGTTTTCTACATGTTCCGAGACTGATTGAAGATGATGAAGGCAATCAGGTACCAAATCCTGATTTTCCTAAATACTATCAACAAGATTCATCTCTTTCCTCATGGTTGCTTGCCTCAATTGCTTCGCCGATTAGCAAAGGTCTCGTAGGTTGTATGACTGCAGCCTCTATTTGGAACAAACTTCATCAGAATTTTTCATCATCATCAACTACACGCATAATGAGTCTTTACGATAGGTTGAAGGTTCGTAAATTGCTGAATCAATCAATGAGAGAGTACTTAACCGAGATACAACTCATCTGTGATAGCTTGGCAAGTTGTGGCCATCCTATTGAAGAAATGCAGCAGATCTTGATTATATTAAACGGTGTCAAAGGACAGTTTGATAGTGTGATTGATGTGATTCACGCTAGTAGGAATCCTTACGATTTGTCTTCCATATCTTCCGTATTACTGGATGCTGAGGCTAGACAGAAGGAGCTGCTGTTTGATACTTCTCTTGTCACGGCGAATGTTGCTGTTCAAAGCATGGATCAGAATATCAAGCCTGCAGATGGTCCTCCACAAATCAGTTCGGTTGATACTGGTCAGCCTGTTCAGAAGACGAACACCTATGAATATCAACCCAACACAGCTGCATACAGTCGAGGAAGAGGCAGAGGTAGAGGCTATGGTAACAATAAGCCTCAATGTCAACTTTGCGGGAAGTTCGGTCACTTGGTACACCGATTCTACCAACGGTTCAACACGAGCTTTCAAGGAGTCACTGCTCAACAGAATGAGAATTTCAGTGCAAATCTCTCCTCAGTTCACTGGCAGGATGATGACTCAATGTCACATGCACCGTCGGCTGCATCCTCTGTGTCCAAACCGAATTACAACCAAGGCATCACTCCTTCACTTACCTCAGCACCTCCAACCGTCGTACCTGGTCCTGCAGTATCATATGTTAATCCATTTCAAGCGTATGGATATGCATATCCTACTAATCTAATCAATCAATACATCCCTCCTTCACCTGTTTTTTACCCTCCTATACATCCACCTTATTCGGTGATGGCTCCCTACAACGTGCCAACCAATACCATGCAGCACCTACCTACACCGAATAGCACCTTTTCATGTCCTGGTGTGCCTTTCAGTCCAAACATTCCCTCAGCACCAATGCAGCCTTCACAGTCATCTACAATTGATAATTCACATCAGCTCAATCTTACCACAACATCTGTAGGAGGCTCCACCATCATGGACAAAGCCTGGTATCCAGACTCAGGCGCCACAAACCACTTAACTCATGGAGCTCCTGCAGGTGCTCAATCATACTCTGGTTCTAGTAAGGTTCAAGTTGCAAATGGTAATCTCCTAGATATCACTAGCATTGGTACTTCTGTTATAAATACAGCTTCCAAACCACTTATTTTACATAATCTGTTACACATTCCTAAGATCACTAAGAACTTGGTTTCTGTGTCGCAGTTTACCAAGGATAACAAAGTATATTTTGAGTTTCATGATACTCATTGTGTGGTGAAGGATTCTCTGAATCATCAGGTGCTGCTACGGGGAACTGAGAGTGCGGGTCTATACAAACTAGACTTCAGTAATCTCGATAGGTCTATGTTGAATGTCAGTCTGAATAAAAACAATATCTGTTTTGCTAGTTCGTGTATGGATAATAATGTTTCTGGGGTTAATAAAGAAGCGATATGCAATGTTGTTCAACTTAAACTTTCACCCAGGACTCTTCATCAACGTTTGGGGCATCCATCTCAAAATATTATGTCCATTGTTATTAAACAATCCAATTTACATCTTTCTTCTCAGATTCCTATGTGCAATGCATGCGCTATTGGAAAAAGCTGCAAAATGTCGTTCAATGCCTCATAGACAGAATACACATTTCCTCTTGAGCTACTTGAGATGGACTTGTGGGGACCTGCCCCGGTGTTCTCCAATGGAAACAGGTACTATCTTAGTATTGTTGATGTGTTTTTGAGATATACCTGGATTTACTTCTTGAAAAACAAAAGTGATGTGTCCGTGATATTTCCTCAATTTAAAAAAGCTGTTGAAACACAACTGGGATTTACAATCACATCTGTTCAGACTGATGGTGGTGGTGAATTCAAAGCCCTGTCTTCCTTGTTTGTTTAGTATGGCATCAATCATCGGTTAACATGCCCTTACACGTCGGAACATAATGGCATAGTTGAACGTAAACACCGACACATTGTAGAGATGGGTCTTACATTGCTTAATCAATCATCTTTACCTATGCAATATTGGACTGATGCTTTCTTCACCTCTGTGTTTTTGATTAACAGATTGCCTTTTAAGGTACTGGATAGTATATCTCCTCATGAGAAACTATTTTGTAAATCTCCTGATTATGCTTTCCTACGTGTGTTTGGATGCTTGTGTTACCCTTTTATCAGACCTTTTAACAAACATAAACTAGATTACAGATCCACATCATGTTTTTTTTGGGGTATTGTGCGAATCAGCATGGTTACAGGTGTATGGATGCATCAGGTAAAGTATATATTTCGAGACATGTTAAGTTTAATGAAGTTGTGTTTCCTTTTTCAGTGAAAACAGGTTCATTCATGCAGTCAGGAGCAGTAAAAATACAGCTACCTCAATGCCTTTCTTTCATCCATTTAACTCATCAATCTGTGATCGTAGTGATGATGCTGATATTGATAATTTTCGTGATGCAGATCAGGTTCATCCGGTGATACAACCATCCATCATACATACCAGATATGACACTACTTCTACTGATGAACCTCCCCCAGTTAACACTGAATCTTCTCAAGAAGATCAAGTTCATGTTCAGGTTACATATTTTCCTACTGATAATGTTGATACTTCGGCTATGAACAATAGACAGAATGTTATTAGGTATGGTTTGTCTGATTCCCTGCTTGTTCCGATAATGGATGATCAGACTGCATCTATGTTACCTACAGATTCTACTGTGGCAGATATTTCTCATGTTGGGACAACTTCATCTGGTGTTCATACGTCTCGAGATAAATCAAGACTCAATACTCATTCTATGCAAACTAGGTTGAAATCAAAGAGTTTAAATGCTTTAACAACATCGATGTTGTCTTTTACAGATTTAACCAACACTGCCCCAGATGATGTGCATACTGCAATGCAACATTCTGAATGGGCTTCTGCCATTAAGGATGAGCTGCATGCATTGGATATGAACAACACATGGTCACTTGTCAAGTTACCTGCTGGGAGAATTCCAATAGGCTGCAAATGGCTTTTTAAAATCAAAAGAAATGCAGATGGATCTATTGCGCGGTACAAGGCACGTCTGGTTGCCAAGGGATTTTCACAAAAAGCAGGGTTCGACTTTCAGGATACGTTTAGTCCAGTAGTCAAAGATCCCACGGTACGGATCATTTTAACCCTTGCTTTAACTCACAAATGGCAGCTTAGACAAGTTGATGTAAATAATGCGTTTTTACATGGTGAGTTACTTGAGAATGTTTACATGAATCAACCACCTAGATTTGAGAAGACTGATGAGCAAGGTAATGTTCTTGTGTGCAAGTTGAATAAAGCACTATATGGTCTCAAGCAAGTCCCTCGGGCTTGGTTTGAGCGACTCAAAGGATTTCTGGTTCAAACTCTGTTTTTCTCGGTCTCCTTAGCTGATAATTGTCTCTTTATCAAGAAAACTACTGCAGGTATGGTCTTTCTTTTAGTATATGTTGATGATATAGTTATTACTGGTAGTGATGTTGATTCTATTGAGTTTGTCATTTTAGTTATTAATAATGAATTCAAGTTGAAAGATCTTGGTTCACTGAATAATTTTTTGGGTATGGATGTGCAGGTTACGGAGGATAGTCTAATTCTAGGACAAAGGAAGTATATTACTGATCTATTGCATAAAACTGGCTTGATGGATGCATCTCCATTACCTACTCCAATGTCCGGTAACTTCCTTACAAAAGTAAGTGAAATTCAAGGTGAGTCTCCCCATGCTGATGAACACTTATATAGAAGTATCATAGGTGCTTTACAGCATGTTTGTGTAACCATACCAGACATACATTTTGCTGTCAATAAGATGAGTCAATATATGCAACATCCATTGGTTTGTCACTGGAAGGACGTGGTTCGTATTCTAAGATATCTTAAGGGAACTTTAGATCATGGTCTGCTTTTTCGTTCTAATCCTACAGTTACATCTGATGTGGTGTTAGTGTCATATGCAGATGCAGATTGGGGAAGTGATCTAGCTGATCGCAAGTCAGTCTCTGGTCACTATCTACTTCTAAATGGCAATCCAATTGTATGGAGTTCTAAGAAGCAATCAGTAATTTCTAGATCGTCAGCAGAAGCAGAGTACAGAGCTATTGCAAATGCTGTTTGTAAGGTTATGTGGGTTAGATCTCTTCTTTCTGGGCTTGATATTAAACTTATCTCGATACCTGTTATTTGGAGTGACAATACATGTGCGGTGGCATTAACGGAAAACCCTATTCATCACTCGAAAATGAATCATGTGGAGCTTGACTTGTGCTTTGTCAGAGAAAAGGTTCAAACAGGACAAGTCATAGTGAATTTTGTTCCTGCAACTGATCAGATTGCAGACATCTTAACAAAACCCATTACAGCGAAACAATTTGTTCCATTCAGAAAGAAATTGGGAGTAATGTCTTTTGAAGAATTAACTTCTTCATCAGGTGACTTTATTGAGAATGAAAGTGGAAAAGACTTGGATTCGGATGTTGAGTAAGTTTGATACTCTTAATATTGTTTTAAGATGAGTTTATTCTTTTCTTTGTTCATTTAATTTTTCTGGTTTCATCATGAGTTCTTACCTATCTACGATGCTTATATGCTTTGAGTTTTCTTGTTTTTCTTCTCTATACAATCCGTGTATAAGTAATCACTAGACATTACTCGTGTTCAGATATCTGCGGATGTTGAATCATATGCTGTGTATTCTATCCTGATTGATGTTATTTCTCAGATGTTAATCTCATTTGTCACTATGTGTCTGATGATTCTGATCAAGTCTTCTGTATTTTCTATATGATTTTCTGTGTTGGTGATCTCATTTACTTGTTGATTTGTCTCGAAAATCAAAAAGAGAAGAAGAATAGGAGTATAAAGAAGAAGAACAAGAAGCAAGAATGAAAAAATATAGCTTCTGGTATGCTGATGAACATACTGACATAGGGTGGAGCTTGAGTCAAAAAATAACTCTCCTTAAAGAAAACGTCAAGATACTTTAAGGGGAGTTTGAGGATGAAAAGATGGAGGAAAATGAAAACCTCCCAACTCCATTGGTAAGATAGAGGAAAATGAAAACCTCTCTGTCAGTATCGAGAAAAAAAAAGAAAAAGAAGGAAAGAAAAAGGAAAAACATGTTGAAGAGACAATGATCTTGTATTCGATGATTGCTGAACACAGAGCTCTGTATAGAAGTACAAGAAGCTTGTCTGCTATTAGCTAGATATATTGTGACATATGAGATTTGTCTTGAGGAAAGGTTAATCGTGTGTGAATATCAGATATATGATTTGATAAAAGTGTGAGTCTGCTATATGAGTATTTCAAGTGATTGCAAGTACACAGCTTATATAGATGGATTAAAAGAATGATTGATTCAAGCTACTTAGCATTCAGAAGGAAGGAGTCTGATTGAGTATCAGATTTTCAAACTGAAGTTGAAAAGGAAACTTCTCAAGGGAATGTTAGGATGTATGAATAGCTTGCAATTCAAGTACATGTGCCGAAGTCATCAAGGAAGATTAAGAAGATGATAGAAGCTTATAGAAGCTTGTAGATGTTTCAAGATTGTTGTAATTATAGGTAGCCTTGGATCTGTTTGATTAGTATAAATAGGAGTCATTTGTAATGGTTTAATCAACTCAATTCAATATTCAGATTTTAGTTTTAGAATTCTGTTATTTCAGTTACTTAGAACCCAAGCTTTCTTCAGTTCTTCTTCTTATCTTCAACATCTAGCTTAGATTCAGATTGTTAAAAAGCCGAGAAGCACCGCCGCCGAGGGAAGAGACCAACCGAAATATAGCCTGGAGACCACCGGGGTGAGGTACGATCAAAATAAACTGCGACGACGCATGGAACGAAAGATCGAATAAAGGAGGCACGGGAGTGATCGGAAGAGATGACAAGGGCAACGTGATCGCGGGGAGAAACTCGACTATGAGGGATATCTCGGCGGAACACATAGAGTCCCGGGCTATCCTGCAAGGCGTGGAGATGACCGTCCAATACGGATGGAAGGAGGTGATCATAGAGTCAGACTCCGAAAATATGATAAAGATGTTGGATGGATCGACCAAGGACACGGACTGGCGAATGAAGAATATAGTCACCTCGATCCAAGGGGTCACTTCCCACATTAAAACAGTTACATGGAGTTGGGTAAGACGAACCGCAAATAGATGTGCGGACTGAGTTGCTAAGCAATCCAAAAGAGAGATGTGTTCGGTAAATTGAGTTTGTACACCGCCATCTGCTCTACTATCTCTTTTGTTATTGGACAAATCGAACACGTTTCAAAGTTGAATGAAAGTTTATATTGGCCAAAAAAAACTTAAGGTTGCATTTCAAGTCAATCTCGATCCATCATGAATTAAATTGACGAAACTGAGACAGAACTTTAACTAAAAAAATCTCCTTATTTAGTTTCGGTCTTAGATTCGAAATGGTTTCAAACCATTTTTTTTATTTTTTTATTCGGTATTAGATTCGAAATGGTTTCAAACTAGTAACGATGTAGTACATTTTGCAATTCAAGTACTACATCGTTACTTCATTATTGTTTTAGGTATTTTTTGTTATCATTAATTTATTTATTATATTTTAAAAGATGACAAGAACAAAACATTAGATAGTTTTTTTTTTTAGCATAATAATCATGATTGTTACATTAGTCACTATGCAAAAAATATTTAAAAAAGTAGCTATATAAAAAATATATTTAGCAAAATGTATATAAACGCTACTGAGAGTAGCATTTTTTATAATGTGCGCTACTTAAAGTAACGTTTTTCAAAAAACGCTACTAGGAGTAGCGTTTTTATGAAAAACGCCACTTCAGATAGCTTTTTTTTTGGGAGACCTTTATTAGTTTTTTTTTTTCGATATTGGAGACCTTTATTTGTTTTTTGAATAAACCCTAGACCATTGCTTGGAGACAAACCCTACAATTATGAAGTAATTAATTAAAATGTATTGGCCCTAGCTTGAGAGAGACCCTTGCTTGACCATTGTCCTTTCATATTTATTGGTCGCTGTCCTTTCATATTACTCCATTGAATATTTAATTAATTGCTCCATAATTGCAGGGTTTGTCTCAAGGTAAGGGTCTATGTATATAAAAAAAAAACAAATGAAGATCTCCAAGTAAGTGTCCTTTCATATTGTTTAATTTAATTAATATTATTATTTATTATATACTCTATCGTCTCCTTCTCTCTCTACCGTGGAACTCATCTCATAGTCGTAAAAAAAAGGGATGACGTTTTTCATAAAAATGCTATCCCTAGTAGTGCACGTTGTAAAAAAACGCTACTCATATTAACACTTATATACATTTTGCTAAATATTTTTTTTGTATAATTAATTTTTTAAATATTTTGTTCAGAATTGTTACTTTTTGAAAAACCTGTACATTAGTGTAGACACAAGAGAAAAAAAAAAGACCTTTCTAGGAAGGATCTAGAATCTAAATCGCATCTTTGGCATACAAAACTAACCAATCATTTAACTTCTCTTTTACAATTAATTATTTATATTCTATAGAAAGTCGAAAGATGGGTATTAACAAAAGTCACAACACAAGAAAAAGCAGGTTTATTATTAAAGATAATTGAATTCTTATTTTTCCAAATATTCCATAACGCATAAGGAAAAAAGAAACTCCACTGAACTCCTTGTGTCGTTACTCTCGATGCTTGACATCCAAACTTAATCCATTCATTCAAAGTATACTGGAATGATTGTCCCAGACTAGACGGCCAGCTGACTAAATTCCACATCTTTTTTGCATGCTCACACTCACGCAAAATATGATCGACATCCTCCACCGCAGAATTACAAATTTGGCAGATAGGGCTCAAATTACATCCTCTACGGTTCAATAATTTGCAAGTGGCTAACCTGCTTTTTCTTGTGTTTATAATATATCTTTATCTCAGGCAAAATTTCAACAAAATGTTTATCTTGAGACTGAGACTACTAATGAGTTTATCTCCATTGATATTAGTTGGAATCCTCCAAAGAAAGACTGGTTTAAAATTAATACAGATGGAGCAGCTAAGGGAAGGCAAGGATTTGCAGGAGCAGGTGGGGTCATCCGAAACTACAAGGGTCAATGGATAGCAGGATTCTCAAGGAACTTGGGATGCTCAAACAGTCTCGTTGCAGAATGCTGGGCAATCCGAGATGGGCTCTTACTGGCAAAGTCACTTGGATTAAAATCCATTCATCTTGAAACGGATGGCCTCTCAGCTCATAAGGTAATCTCTGATGAAAATATGTCAAATTTAAAACTAATGCCCATTATTGCGGATTGTAGGAAGCTCTTGATGCAGTTCGAAAGAGTGAAGTTCAGACATATATTTCGGGAAGCAAATGCAGTAGCGGATATCATGGCAGGCATGGCGATTATCCAGCGTCAAGTTTTGGAAATTCATACCTCTCCTCCGAAGGAAACTAATAGCGCGCTCCGTAAAGACGCTGTCGGTTTTTCTTATTCGAGAATTGTTAAAGCTAGCTAGTTTTTGTTGTGTGTTGTGAACTTGGGTGCAAAGTTTTTTGTCACCTTTAGCGGTTTTTTAGTCCATAATTACAAAAAAAAAAAAAAAAAGTCACAAAATCCAGCAATCTGTTATTAGCCGCTATATACTTAGCATATTATCATTACTAGTATTTAATTGCACTTAATAGTAAATTTAATTTATTTTTTATAATACGCATGATAAAATTTGTTTAATTTAATATTTAAATAAATATAAATTACAATTATTATTTTTACTTTTATAGAGTTTAAATTGTTTATAATAAGCCAAAATCATAAATATACATGTGAAATAAATAAAAATGATTACAGTTTTGTAGCTTATCTTTAAAATGATTGAGAATATTTAGAAATTTTTAAAGTGAATTATATGACATGCAATGAGAATTGTATACTTGACATTGATATATTAAAATAGATTAATTTAATGCTATTAGTGAGAAAATGTATAAAAAACGTATTTGTTACAATTTTAATTATAGTCAAATTAATATATATAAACTATTCTTGAATTAGTTATAAAAAATAATATCAAACTGTTCTTAATGTAAAGTATAGGTATTACTATCATAATTATTATAATCTCAATTTAATATGTATTAATATTATACCACGTTACTATTTGTCATTTCACAAAATAATTATGACATGAAATATATTTAATAGAAAAAATAATTAAAAGTAGATGATGAATGTATGAAAAATATAATAATTATAAAGTGAATTGTTCAATATAAATTAGGCATTTAGATGAAAAGAGATAGTAACTGAATAATTGGTTGACAATTAATTTAATAAACAACTATCGCAATAAAATTATATACAATGAAAGTATTTACATTAATATTAGAATTAATTACACATGTATAGAAACATAATAATAATACTAAATATTAATTACTATTATTATTATATGGCGATACCTTAATAATGTTGTGATAATATATATATTGATCAATTATTAGTATTTTGTATACTATATTTTAATAATGGAAAAAAGGAATAAATAATATATTTGAAATGTGATAATATTAATTTTAAAAATAATTTAAAGTTTTTTTTATAAAATTTATTTTTTTGGTCAAATTAACGCTTTACTTTATGAAATAAAACGATGTGATACTTGATTACGGTTGTTCGTACATACAATCATTCACAACTAAACATGTAAATGGAAGCGGAAGTCTTTCGACCCAATCATTTAGACTCACCCCCCCGTCTTGCTTGCTTTGCTATCCAATTCGCACATTCGTTTGCCGTCCTTGGAATAGCTCGCCATTGCACTTGTTCGAGCTGCCCCGCTAGTGCTCGAATATTTGTGATGATGGTTGCCACCCTCCATTGTGTCGGTTCGTGCTCGATTTGTTGGTGAACCATTTGTGAGTCTGTCTCGATGATGATGTTTGGTCATCCCGATTGTATCGCTAGCCTTACCCCTTCATGTATCGCCATGGCCTCTATTGATTCAATGTCATCGCTCTGGTATTTTCGGTTTAGTCCTCCTACAACTTTGTCGTGCTTGTCCCGCGCAACCACCCCTATACCGTCTCGTCTCGATCGTTGGCACCACGATGCATCACAATTGATCTATATTGTGGTCGATGTCGGTGGCCTCTACTCTTGCTTCGGTCGGTCACCTATGGTTGGACCTTCGGTATTCTCAGCTTGCCTAGCTCAGTCGCTTTGTCTTTGCTCCTCGTATACTCGCTTGATCTCTTCAATGACTGCCCTAGGACAAGGTTGATTTGCTTCAAACGCCGCCTTACACCTCGTCTTCGATATTTTCCAACATGTGATCATCGTGAGTATCCATCTGTTATTGCTCGCCACACCTTGTCTTCTAGTTCTGTTCTTCTTTCCTCGAGCCAATCGACTATGCTTACATTATTTGGTCGGCTCACTCGTAACCCTAGTATCCCGTGCCATATTTTTTCAGTCCATCCGCACCCAAGGATCATGTGCTCCCTCATTTCAACTTCTCTACATATGGGGCATCCGTGACTAACATTCATCCCCCGTCTAACCATGTTCGCCTTAACGGCTAATGCATTCGTTGCTAGGCACGAAATGAAGTTTGTTACCTTTGGTATTACCTTGGTTGACCAAATGTCATTCCATGCGTCGCCATTTCTGGTTGTCCTTGGCCTTTCGGTTCGGTCGGTTGTCTCTCGTATCTTGTGGTACACCGATCGAACCATGGGAGCTCCATCCCTCGTGTGTGGCCGTAAGTAGCGATCTGTCCCTCCATCATGCGGTAATGGTATGTTTAGGATATGATCGTCCCTCCACGTTCGATGCTCCATTCGGTTGAATTAGGTCTCGAACTAGTTGGTTTCCTACGTTCTCCACCCTCGTGTCGTCACTCACCCGCTTGGTTTCCTTCGTATAAATCCATGGATCATCGAACACACGAACCCTTTCTCCCGAACCTATCATCCATACCCCTTCGCTCTTCAACACCTCTCGGACATGCATTAGACTACTCCATCCCCATAAGTCTCGGCCTTTTTTTTCGCCTCTAGGAAAGTACACCTCAGAAAATATAGTCCTTTTAGGACCTGCGCACAAAGGTTGTTCGGTTCGGTCATCATACGGCTAGCCATCTTCGTGAGTAGAACCGTGTTGAAAACTTGTAACTCTCTGAAACCTAGCCCCCCGCCTCCTTTGCCCTTGTTAGGACCTTCCATCTTCATCAATGCGTTTTCTTTCCATCCACGGTTTGACCCCACCAAAAGTCCGCAATGAGAGCATTTATTTCCGAGCACCATGGTTTTGGTAACCGGAACACACTCATTACATATGTAGGTATCACGGTGATGATCGCCTTGATGAGGACTTCCTTACCTGCTTGGTTCAAAGTCATCGGTCGGTACCCATTTAGTTTGTCCCTGACCTTGTTTTTTAGAAACCCCAAGGCCTCCTTATTCGAGCATCACCATATCGAAGGTAGTCCCAAATACTTGCCTGGATCACTTGTACCTTTGATGTTAAGAGTCTCTTCCACTCTTTGTCGTTCGGTGGTGCTCGCCCCTTTGTTGAAATATAGAGTTGATTTCTCTCTATTTTTTCTTTTCTCTTATACCTTGCAGTAGTTATCCAGAATCCTCCTCCATTGCTTGACATTTTTGGTTGACCCTCTTATGAAAAATAGGGAGTCATCCGCAAAGAACATGTGGTGTATTTTCAGGCATTGTCTTCTAAGTGTGATTCCTTCAATTTCCCCATCCCTAGCCGCCCCAACATTCTCCTTGAGAGCACATTCACAAATAGTATAAACAGGTAGGGTGATAGGGGTGACCTTGGCGTATTCCTCGTGTTGGGCGTATAGTATCCGTTCGGTTTCCATTGACGACCACCTGGTATGTGGTTGTTGATACACATGCCCTAATCCATTCCACTCATTATTCCGCAAACCGCCTGCGCCTAAGCGTGTCCAGTAGGAAGTCCCATTCAATTCTGTCGTACACCTTTTGCATGTCAATATTTAGAGCGCATTCGATCTTACTCCCACTTAGGCCCGATTGTAAATGGTGGAAAACTTCATGTACCACCATGATGTTGTCCTGGATATTTCTACCTGATACAAATGCACTTTATAAAGGAGTGATGAGATCTGATATATATGTTTTCAAACGATTCACCAACACTTTTGAAATGATTTTATACATGAAGTTACAACAACTTATGGGCCGAGAGTCACTAGGTGTGGTCGGGTTTTGGATTTTTGGTATGAGTACAATATCAGTATTGTTGAGGATGTTTTGGATGATACCTGTTCTGAAGAATTCCTTGACCACGGTGATGACATCCGCCCCCACGATGTTCCAATTCCGTTAGTAAAACATACCCGGAAACTCGTCCGGACTCGGAGCTCGTGATCCTCCCATTTGGTACGTAGCCGACCTGATTTCTATGTCTGTTACCTTCCTTGTTAACTGAACATTCATTTCGGCAGTTACATGCTTCAGTATGCATCGAAGGAATTCCTCTCCCATTTCAGTTCTTTCCGAGGTGAACATGTGTCCATAGTATCGATAGAGCTGTTCGGCAATTCTACCATCATTTTCGATCCATTCCCCATTCGCACTCCTCAATCGACATATGTGATTATGCCGCCTTCTCGCGATGGTTTTTTGATGCAAGAATGTGGTGTTTTGATCCCACTATCTTAGCCATTTGATCCTCGATCTTTGTTTCCAGTATGTTTCCTCTCTTGACCATATCAATTTCAATTTCCCCTTTAGTCTAGTTTCCTCCAGGATCGCCTCCTCATCCATGCCCCCTTGGGCGTTTCTCCTTATGTCTGCCTTTATGTTTGCCACATCAATCATGTTATTGTCGAAGTGTTTCTTGCTCCATTCCATGAGCTTATTTCGGCGTTTCCCTCCCTAATGTTGGTCTCTCCCATGCATTCTTGATCACTTCCTTGCACGTCAGGTTTTCTAGCCACATTGCCTCAAACTTGAAGCGTCTCTTTGCCCTTTTGGGCGGTTGCTTGAGTTGAACCACCATTCGTGAGTGATCTGACCCTATGGCTAGTTCATTGATACATCTCCCTTGTTGTTGGCTTATTATCCACGCCGCATTTGTGAGAGCTCTATCAAGTCGCTCAATTATTCGATTCAATCCACTTCTATTGTTGCAACATGTGTAAGGGCTTCCGTGAGCCCCTATATCCTCCATATTTATATCCTCGGTCATTTGTTTGAACTCATCCATTTGCCTTTGTGACTGTGTCCTCCCACCTTGTTTCTCATGTTGATGACATATAGTGTTGAAATCTCCGAGCACCATCCAACTACCATTTCGACCCAATCCTATCGTGCATAAGAGGTTCCAATTCTGGGTTCGTTCATGCGTCTCCGTGCTCGCATAAACCCACGTCACGTGCATGGTTTCGGTTTGTCTTGCAAACTACACCTCACAATCTATGATGTTCAGATCAACATATGTTATTACGACCCTAGTCTCCGATGACCACCATAGGGCTAATCCACCTGCTGCCCCATTTGGGCTCACGTAGTATTTGTTTTCCATCCACATTTGTGTCTGTATCATTTCGCCGTATGTATCCCCATTTATTGTTTCCATTAAGAAAATGATGCTCGGGCAATATCTTTTGTTGAGGTCTTGTAGATGTTGAACTGCTTGACAATTCCATGAGAGTACATTCATTAGACACCCGTGGCTGTTTCGGGACAGCCACCAGAACCCTTGTTCAGGTCATGTGATTCCTCATTCGTGCTTGTTTCCGTCATCCTCCTTTTGGACCTTTTGTGTTTGTTTGGGTTGCTCTTACTTAATTTCCTCCTCAGGCTCTTCCTTGTCCTTACTATCATGTGTTCGTCCTCCACCTCTTGCCGTTTTATTCTTTTAGTCCCCGGTTGTTCCTCCATCTCATCTCCGGTGCGCTTTAGGGTCATCTTTTCCAGGTAATGGCTCAAGCCGGAAGGGGGGGTTGTAGTTCGGTGGTTGGTGGTGGAGTATCGGGTGGTGTGTCGGGTGGGTTTTCAAATGTATATGTTTGTAGGGTTGTAGGGATGTCGGCCAGGTCCATGGGTGTTGGGTTATCGGGAGAGTATGTGATCAAGAGTTGGCTTTGTGTGGTAGGCTTGTTGGTTCGGTCGGTCTCAGGTTGGGGTGTTTCCGTTCGGTGCTGTCTTGGCAGGGTTAGGTTATACACCGTATTTCAGTCATTGTAGCTTGGGTCAGCTCAGCATTTGGGTAGTGGTTTAGGCTTCGACATTGAGCTTGGGTAAACTCCACATTGTGTCACATGGATGGTTAGGGCTGTCGAAGTGGGTGGGTCGTCGGTCTTGGGTCGATTCGGGTGGTATGGTTGGCTAGTTTGTCCCCCCCCCTTCTGGAGCAATATCGGTTTCCATTGTATCTTGAGCTCGGTGTATGTCTTCCTTCCCCTCTTCGGACTCTTCCTTAGTTCGGCTTTGCTCTTGATTCTGTGACTTGAGCGAGTCCCTCTTTCTCTCCTCGGTCGTGATATCGAACCGTGATCTCCTCGCCCCTGGTATTGTTTCGGTCCTTGCCCTTCTTCTCCTCCCATATGTTATTTGGTTGTGGTTTGTTTTGGTCGTACTCCCACGAGCCATGGGCCATACATTGGGATACTTTGATCGTGGTCCGCCATCTGAATATCCTTCTTGAATGATTGGGTTGTATGGCATAGTACGCCACACCCATAACAGTAATCTGATAGTCGTTCATATTTTATCGACGCCCATCTATCCAATACTTGGAAGTTCTTCCATCAGAACTCTGCCATCAGTGGTATCTCCCCATTTACTTCTACTTGAATTCTCATATAGCTTCTATTTATCCTCCTATCATGCTTCTCAATCTCTATGCATTTTCCTACCATATTGCCTATCTTCCGAGTATTGGCATCACTAAACTTTCCAGGCCCTAAGTTATGCACTTGTATCCAGAATGTTACCTTGTTGAATTCAATCTCGTTTACTCCCACACTCGGGTCCCATCTTTTGATGTTTAAAATGTGACCATTGGCCGCCCACGGTGAACAGTCTAGAATTTGATCGACATCCTCTTGTTTCTCGAAATCAAATAACATAATTCATGCCTCCGCTTTCGATATCGTGACGTGGCCATACAGAGCCCACGCCGATCTGAGAACACCGTTGATCATCTTTTGGGATATCAATTTTCCTACGTGCCATGTCACGCTCTGCACTTGCTCGTTTGAGTCCAGGTCGACGACGGGCTTGTCAGGTCTGCTCAAACCACCGGAATTGGAACCGACTTGCATCTCGGAGGGCCGTGTCTTCACCGCAGGTGGCAACTCCTACAAGAAAACAGGGAAACAAGCGAATGAGAATGGTAAATTGGTTCAGGTGATAGCAAATGGAGCTTGCTCGAGGAGCAGTGTATGTTTCGCTCTGTGTTCGTTGCTATCACATGGTGGCAATCCATAGTCGCCTCCTATTGTCGTTAGCCCCTGTTCTTCCTATGCCTGGCTACGCTGCGTTAGTTCAGCGAGTTACCAGGTGCGGCCCCTGCCGTAACTGACTATGAAGGTAGCCCCTTAATTTGCAGCAATGGAGGTCGCCCTTTCGTTTGCAGACGTCCGACACGGTTTGGCCAAATTTACGCTTCGTTTGGTTTGCTCATCTTCATGGTGTGTGCATGAGAACGTCTCTTCGTTCAGCAGTAGAGAGTTTGGAATTATCTGCTCAATTGTTGAAATCATCTGTTTGCATTTAATGCAATCAACCAATCTCAGCCAATTAGAAACGGGGTTCTGTCACGCATGAAACCCTAGGCGATTTGGGGATTCTTCAGAACAGACAGAGTAGCAAGTGGACTACACGCGCGAGAATTAAGATTGCCTAATTTAATCAAATATATAACTATATTAAAAAGACAAGTTTAATTTATAATATTTTTATTTTATTTTTTACTGATTATGAGATGATTTATATAAAAATGTTTTTTTTTTAATAAAATTGGCTCAAAATATCAAACTTATTAATAAGGCTTTTTTTAAGAGATATAAAATTAAATAAATTAGAGAACTAAGTTTGTGAAAAAAATCATGTTAACAATTATTTTTTTGGAAGAGAAATAACTGATAAATTAAGATAAAATAAAACGGTTTTCATGATTGAATGAGGAATTTTGGAACAAATTTGAACATGTCCATCTAATAAAAAATGTGATGTCACGCATCTATGAAAAATCTCAATTTGCTTACTTGTCAAGATATTATGTATATTAGCCAAATTAATATATATATTCGTAAGTTTATTGTTTATTAATTAATTATTAAAAGGAAAATGTGAAAGATTCAAAAAGAAAACAAAAACAATAAAATCTGACAGGGATATAAAATTATATTGGTGGGGGAGCGTTTGTAGGAGCAAAGCTTCCTCCTAAAAGTCTTCGTGGACGAAATGGAGAATTTTTTTAAAAAGTAAGCACTATGCCAAAAAAAATTGAAAAGTAAGTATACTGAAAAAATATTTAGCAAAATGTATATAAGCGCTACTAGGGGTAGCTTTTTTACGACGTGCGCTACTGGGGTAACGTTTTTTACAACATACGCTACTTTGAGTAGCCTTTTTCACAAAACGCCACTAGGGGTAGCGGTTTTCAAAAAACGCCACTAGGGGTAGCGGTTTTCACAAAACGCCACTAGGGGTAGCGTTTTTATGAATTTCGCTACCCCTAGTGGCGTTTGTTTTTTACGATTCAATGTTTAATTAAAAAAAAATTATGTATTTATTAAAAAAAAAAAAAAAAATTTATAGTAAGTAGATATTTTAATTGCGATTCAAATGATGCAAATATGATTAAATTTGGACTTACAGATTGACTGTAGGCTCTATCGTAAGTTGAGTTATGAAATTTTGACTTAAAAATATATAACTCATACCCTGTAAGTCCAAACTGACCACGGTGAACGTCATTTATGTCATAATTCAATTATATACCTAGGTTGATTTATTTAATTAGAAATACAGTGATTTTATAACCTAACATCGCTTGTCTTAAAATATGACCGAAATAATTAAATGCATTAGGTGAGCAATTTAATTATGTACTTACTCAAAAGAAATCAAAAAAATTAAAGTGAGAAGATATTTATTTACGAATTAAATGACGCTAACTAAACGTTAATATTTTATTTTTAGACTGACCGTATAATACGATACGTAATTTACTTCGTATTATACGTTGAGTCTAAAAGTAAAACATTAACATCTAGTTAGCGTCATTTAATTCGTAATTAAATTATCTACGCACTTTAATTTTTTATTATTATTTTTGAGTAAGTACATAATTAAATTTCTCACCTAATGCATTTAATTATTTCGGTCAAATTTTAAGACAAGCGATGTTAGGTTACAAAATCACTGTATTTCTAATAAAAAAAACTTACCTAGGTAGATAATTGAATTACGACATAAATGACATTCTCCATGGTCATTTTGCACTTACAAGGTATAAGTTATATTGTTTTAAGTCAAATTTTCATATCTCAACTTACGGCAGAGCCTATAGTTAATCTGTAAGTCCAAATTTAATATTTTTTGCATCATTTGAATCGCAATTAAAATATCTACTTATAATAATTTTTTAAATTTTTTTAATAAATACATAATTTTATTTTTAATTAAACATCGAATCGTAAAAAAAAAATAAACGCCACTAGGGGTAGCGAAATTCATAAAAACGCTACCGCAAGTAGCGTTTTATGAAAAACGCTACCCGTAGTGGCGTTTTGTGAAAAATGCTAAAAATTGCTACCCTAGTAGCAATTATATACATTTTGCTAAATATTTTTTCAGCATACGTACTTTTTAAAATATTTTTTGCACAGTGGTTACATTTTAAAAAACTTCATATATATATATATATATACTCCATTTTGAAAATTAAATACTAAAATAATTAGTTTTCAAAACTATTTGCAGTAAAATGCATTATTTGATTAATATGTGAAATCCTAATTTTTGGATTTAGGACTAATTGTTAAAATGAGTGTAATTATTATTTAAAATGCCTAAATTTTGGAAATTGATCAATTTTGTGTTTTTTTTTGTGAATTAAAATGCATGATTTGATTAGTAGTGAAACCCTATTTTTAGATTTGGGGGTAATTATTAAATTGAGTAGTAGGAACCGATCGATCATTCTCTTTTGCATGGTCAATCACATCACATGTCACAGACATTCTGCTACGAATACGCTAACCCTAAGTTTCTGTAGGAATAATTGTTATCATTATATTATTAATTAGTAATTTCAAATACTTAATTAAAGATAAATTATAGGTGCATGTTAGTGCTAGACATAGTCGTAGAGATGATAAGACTCTCTTCAGACATGTAAATGTTGGACACTAGATCTGATGACCCGACATTAGGTCAATTTGGCTGGGTTTGGATGAGATGTAGATATATCCCGATTGAAAATCAATGCGGGATTACAACATGCTGTTGCTGAGAGGTGGCACCCCGAGACTTTTACGTTTTACCTTCCTAGAGGTGAAATGTCCGTAACCCTAAAGGATGTCATATTGATCTTGTGTCTATGTGTAAACAGTTCACCCATGATTAATGACTGCAAATTGCGTAATGAAGAGGTAGATGTGGTTAACTTATGCCCATGAGTACTTGTAGCATCTCCATGTCGTACACTGGAAAGAAACCCAAACCGATGTGCAATTATCTCAGTTGAAGATGTCGTTTCAAAGGAAACCCCTTGACTACGACTGGACCCCAAATGAAGAAAAAGCCATCTAAAGGGTACATTTTATACCTTATCGGTGCATGTTTGTTTTCGAGCACAAGCGAGGATAAAGTGATGCTTGAGCACCTTCGTTTTCTGGAGTATATAAAACAACTCAATACAGTTGATGCTCTATTGTATTGAAATTTTTATACGCTGGTTTGTGCAAAGGTGTGATCCCCAACAGAAAAAGTATTACGGGATGCACTATATTACTACAAGTTCAGTTTCACTTAAAAAGTCTGAATTTTTCTCTAATCCTACCCAATAATCTATTGTAGGTATGGTGCTGGGAGCATCTATCTGTAGGTAGACCCATGATCTACCCTACCCCTGCGCTTCCTACACATCAACCAATAGGGACCTAGTAAGGAAATACAAACATATATCTTTAAATTAATTATGTAGAGTAGAATTTCTGATATTTACAAGTACGTTTCATTTGAATTTGATGTAATTAGATTTATTCAATCTTATTAAGCAATAAGACATACATTTTATATTTTCACATAGATTGAAACCCCTACAACTTCCACCGTACCTAGAACCTCTCACCCATTAGTATGGACTGAGGTTGGCTAAGCGTGCTCCGGTTGTTACTGATTCATTTCAACAATATTGAGTGACACATACTGGACCGTGTGTATCGTCAATTCAACTTCTAACAACATATCCTCAACCCAGTTGAAGACGGTCAAGAGTGTGATAGACTGCATAAACTTCGGTGGGATAAGTCGTCCCGTGTCCGGTGGATCACCAAGCATGCACAATACATAGAATAGTGGGGCAAACATGGTCGAACTTCCGATACTGAAACATGTTGGAATACACACCTCTAACTATATGACATGGTATCATTGGTATACAATGACAATGATTCACAAGATCCTATCCTCAGAAGCATTGATTATACCCCGATACAGTTTGAGCCACATGAAAATATTCACAGCTAGTGGCCAAATTGTCACATTCTAAATCGTAATAACCATTTAACAACTTCAACACATATAAATGACCAAAAGATAACATTTAGTAAAACATAATAAACCAAATATATAATTACACTACGGGAGAGATTGTAAATAGCGGCTAAAAAATGTATTTTTAACGGCTCATTAATTGAGTCGTTAAATTATCACGGCTCAATAGAAGTTGAGTCGTGATACAAAGTGCCGGGATAATTATCACGGCTCAATTACTATTGAACTTTGAAAACTAACGGCTCAATTATTATTAAGCCGTGAAAATTAACGACTCAGTTACTATTGAGTCGTGAAAATTAACGACTCAAATAAATGAGCCGTGAAAAATATTTTTATTTTGTATTTTTGATGACTCATTTTATTTGAACCGCCAATATATATATATTTTTTTAAAAAAATACTTTTCACTCCTCCATTCAATGTTCGGCCACCTCCTCCGTTTGACCTCCCCCGTTCAGCCACCTCCTCCGTTCTTCTTCCTTCATCCTTCTTCGGACGTTCCAATTCTTCGTACGTTCCATACCTCCTCCGTTCTTCTTCCTCTTCTTCTTCTTCCTTAGCTTCTTCGGTTCGCGACGGTAAGTTCTTCTAGGACGGATTCCCTCTGTTCATCCCCAACCTCTAGTCGAAATATGATGAAGGTGAAAGAGAAGGAGGCTCCAGTCGATAATGTAAGGGAAGAAAATTTTGGTAATAGAATGAAAAGCAAGAAAATTTTAGGAAGATAATTTAAGGCTTCAGTCGAAGTTAAGCGGGAAGAAGACAAAGCGTCGGGAATTGTTTTTTGAAAAAATTGAATCTTCACGGCTCAAATTCAAAAGAGCCCTTAAAAATGTATTTCTAAAAAATAATTAAATAATTTAATAAGGGACGGCTGAATAGGTTGAGCCGTGGAAAATACTTTTGATTTAAAAAATAAATAATTTTCACGTATCAAAGTAAAATGAGCCGTTAAAAATATTGTTATCAGAACCAGACGGCCCTCGAATCGGCGAGGGGCCCGTTTCCTGATTTTGTTTTTGCCAATAAATCAAACACTTCATTACTCGGTCGTAGAGTTCATAAGGTCCGAAATATATAAAGATTCTAAAGAAGGCGTGTGAGTAAACTGAACTGAATGTAGAATTGAAAGGAAAGCTTTGAAATGAAGAAAAGAAGAAGAAACTGAAATAACAGAATTTAACAGCTTTGAAATTTACTTCAAATTCAAGTTACCTTTGAAGCTTACATCTATCCTTATTTATACTAATTCTACAATCAGCAATCTATACAAAACTAGAACACTCTACTATCTTCTAGCATACTCTAGCACATTCTTGAAACAATTTGCCTAATGCCTTACATTTGAAGCAATCGGCCTAATGCCTTACACATCAAGCAACCATTCTATACATGTATCCTAACATTCCCTTAAGAAGTTTTGATCTCTAAATTTCGGCTTTGAGATTTTCATATCTCTCAACATCTAGATTGCTGAACTTCTGTTATCAATATTATTTTATCATATCAAACAGTTTTGCTTCCATCTATATCCACCGAATACCTGTATACACATTAACACTCTAGCACAGCATTAATCATTCATATAGAGTGTTCATCACATCCATTCCTCATTCTTGATGATCACTCTCTTTTCCAAGACAAAGCCACTAGAACAATCAATATGACCGCAACACAACTTTCAGAGAATCATCCATAAATCTATTCATCCATGTCAAAGACACACACATCACACAGATTAGAATAGAGCATAGCTTTCACCTGATGATTTTCCTTTTCATTGAATCATTTGTGAATCAATGTAATATTTTTCTTTTATTTCATTTTTTCTTCTCTTTTTTTTTTTAAAATGACAGAGAGGTTTTCATTTGCCTCTATCTTACCAGTGAAGTTGGGAGGTTTTCATTTTCCTCCATCTTTACATCCTCAAACAGCTTCTCGAAGTATCTTAACGTTTTCTCCAAGAAGTGTTATTTTTGGATTCAAACTTCACCCTATGCCAGTAAACAAACCAGGTGAAAACACAGTCTATTCATCACCAGTGAACAGTATCAATAGACACGAAGAACAATATGAGACTGATTCAAAGAAAGACAAGTAGCAGCACATACTGATAGCCAAGACTTCAAATCGAAAAAGGAAGCAAAATCAAGAAGAGGAACATCAGAGTGAAACATATAAGAACAAGAAATACCAACTAGAGCAACTAGATGTATACCGAATTCAAGAACATATAGAGCAAACTAAACCAGAAGAGAAAAATAAAGCAACACTAAACAAGAAGAAGAAAGCAATCCAAACGACGAGGAAGAAAATCACATAAAAAAAACAATGAAGATGAGAACAAACCTTCTTAACAGAAAATAGAATTCATGACAGAAACATACAGACCCCCCAAAAAAAAATCACTCTTCATCAGATCCATTCTCCAGATCAGCATCATCCATGATATCTGCATAGCCAAACTCGGATAAACAGGTTAACTCTTTGAAAGACATCACCCCAAGTTTCCTTCTAAAAGGAACAAAACATTTTGTTGTGATAGGTTTCGTTAATATATCAGCAAGCTGATCAGTAGCAGGCACAAAATTCACAACTACTTGGCCATTCTGAACTTTTTCACGAACAAAACATAAGTCTATCTCAACATGTTTCATTTTAGAGTGATGAATAGGATTCTCAGTTATCGCAACTACACCCGTATTATCACTCCATATAATAGGCACATATGTTAACTTTACCTCCAACTCTGATAGCAAAGAAGTAACCCACATTACCTCACATACTGCATTAGCAATGGCTCTGTATTCTGCTTCAGTAGAGGATCTGGAAATTACCGGTTGTTTGTTTGAGCTCCATACAATAGGATTACCATTAAGCAACAAGTAATGACCATACACTGATTTTCGATCTACTAGATCACTGGCCCAATCAGCATCAGCATATGAAACAAGAGTAACATATGATGAAGCTACACAATTAGATCTAAACAAGTGACCATGATCAATAGTACCTTTAAGGTAGCGTAGTACGCGAAGAACAGCCTTCCAATGACACACCTTCAGTTGTTGCATGTACTGACTGAGTTTATTTACGGCAAAATGTATGTCAGGTCTTGTTATGCAGGCATGTTGAAGAGCACCAACTATAATGCGATATAGATGTTCATCTGCAGATGGCGATTGTTCATGTAGCTCAGCAACTTTTGACAAAAAATTCCCTGACATAGGAGTAGATAAAGGTACAGAGTTAGACAACCCGGTTTTATGAAGAAGCTCACAAACATATTTTCTTTGACTAAGGATCAAGCTATCATCGTGAATCTGAACATCCATACCTAGAAAGTAGTTTAACGACCCAAGATCTTTCAATTTAAACTGATCATTCAACTCTCTAATAACAGTATCTATACCACAAGCATCACTACCAGTAATGACAATGTCATCTACGTATACAAGTAAGAAAACAGTACCTGAGATTGTCTTCTTAATAAACAAACAACTATCTGCAAGAGAAACAGTAAAGAACAAAGAAGTTAGAAGAAAACATTTTAACTTTTCAAACCAAGCTCTCGGAGCTTGTTTGAGCCCATACAATGCTTTGGTTAACTTGCAAACCAGAACATTTCCATTAGCATCAGTTCTTTCAAATCTGGGCGGTTGTACCATATACACATCTTCTGACAACTCCCCATGCAGAAAGGCATTATTAACATCGACTTGCCTCAACTACCATTTGTGTGCCAAAGCAAGTGTTAGAATAATTCGAACTGTATGAGCTTTAACCATAGGACTCAAAGTATCTTGGAAATCAAAACCCGGTTTTTGTGAAAACCCCTTTGCAACCAGTCTAGCCTTGTAACGAGCAATAGACCCATCTGAGTTTTTCTTAATTTTAAAAAGCCACTTACAGCCAATAGGTATCCTTCCACCAGGTAACGGAACTAACTTCCAAGTATTGTTCTGAACAAGAGCTTGCAACTCCTCTCGCACGGCAGCAGACCACAGAGGACACATCATAGCAGAATGAATATCATAAGGTTCACTTTGAGATAACTTCGATGTACCCACAACAGATGAAGTTAAAGCTGCTAAAGTTTTTTCTTTAGATCGCGTCTGCATATGATGAGTGTTAGGTCGAACAGGAGAAGTAGCAGATCTATTTGATGACACACAGATAGGAGACTCAGTAGATTGGTGCGCTGATTCAGAAACAACATTGTCAGATCGTAAATGCACAAGAGCATAGTCTTGAATGACATACCTGACAGGAAGCTGAGACTGAACATGTGTAGTAGTAGGAAGCTGGGTCTGAACAGGTGTAGGTGTAGTGGACTGATTCCGAGCCAGTGGAGATGCTGAATTATCAATTGGGACAGACATAGTCTCTCTATGAGCAGCATCTGGCACCAATGGACTTCTAGGAGAAGAGGAGACAGGATGAACTAAACGCTCATTATCAATAGCCACCACGGGTTCCTGAGCTGATACTGCTGGACACAACGAAGTAACCGGTGAGCTGGTATCTGCAGCAACAGAATTATGAGTAAACTTAGATATATCAACAGGGGTGCATAATGAGGAATTAAATGGCAAGAAGAATGGTAAGGAAGTAGTTGTGTTCTTGATGGCTCCTGACTGCATGAATGATCCAGACTTTTCAGCAAACGGAAAGACAGTTTCATTGAATCTAACATGTCGTGAAACATAAACTTTGCCTGATTCATCAAGACACTTATATCCATGTTGATTTGCACAGTATCCAATGAATACACACGTTGTAGACCTGAAATCTAACTTGTGCTTGTTAAATGGACGAATGTAAGGAAAACAAAGGCATCCAAACACCCTTAAGAAGTCATAATCAGGAACTTTAGAAAACAGTTTTTCATGAGGCGAGATATTGTTCAAAACTGATGATGGTAAACGATTGATTAAAAACACCGCAGTAAAAAATGAATCACTCCAATACTGCATGGGTAAAGATGCTTGTTTTAATAATGTCAAACCCATCTCGACAATATGTCTGTGTTTCCGCTCAACTATACTATTTTGTTCAGACGTATAGGGACAGGTGTACCTATGATTAATCCCATGTTGCAGTAGGTACGGTGCTAATGCTTTGAACTCCCCTCCACCATCAGTTTGCACAACCTTTATAGTAAGCCCGAGTTGATTCTCCACTGCCTTTCTAAACTGTGGAAAAATGATTGAAACATCACTTTTATTTTTTAAGAAATAAATCCAGTATAACGTGTAAACACATCTACAATACTCAAGTAATATGCATTGCCATTAGAAACTAAGGGAGCAGGTCCCCATAGATCCATTTCAATCAATTCCAAAGGAGATTGATAAACAGTGATGGATTCGAAGAAAGGTAGCTTGCAGCTCTTCCCGATAGAACAAGCCGAACACATAGGGATTTGAGCTGACAAATTCCAATTTTTCTGTTTGATAATGGAGGACAGAGTCTGCTTAGAAGGATGTCCTAGACGTTGATGCAAAACTGTAGGAGAGACTTTTATTTGAGCTGCATTACAAACAGCAAACTGAGTGTCATTAACCGAGGGTTTACAATCAACAGACAAACAACTATCAAACTTATTAACCGACTGCATAACATGCTTATTCGAAAAACAGCTAAAGTCTAGTTTATATAGTCCTCCTGATTGCGATCCACGTAGTAAAACCTGATGACTGCTCAAATCTTTAACCACGCAATATGATGGATGGAATTCAAAGTACACATGGTTATCCTTGGTAAATTGCGAGACAGAAACCAAGTTTTTAGTTATCTGAGGTATACAAAGTAAATTTTGTAACACAAGAGGTTTAACTGAAGTATTAATAACAGATGTACCTATACCATTAATATCAAGAAAAGTACCATCTGCAATTTGGACCTTACCGGAACCAGAATATGATTGGGCACCTGGAGGCATGTTGGAGGAGAAATGATTTGTTGCACCTGAGTCTGGATACCAGGCTTTGTCTGGAATGTTGGATCCAGATGGCATTGCAGATGATAGATTGGCCTGAACAACATTGTCATTGAGACTAGTAGTCGAACCAGCTTGAGATGGGGCTGAATGGATCGGGGACTGAAACTGAGACATATACGCTCCAGGATGACCAGTTTGAAGTGGTGTAAACTGATAAGGATGAGCTGCAACTGATGGTGGGATGCATTGATTGACAAGTGGATGGGAATAAGTTTGTACAGGCATATACATCGGTATGGTAGGGGCAAAACTGTGAGAAGGATTAACCGGGACAAACTGCATTCCGGTAGGCAAGGATGTCATTGTAGCATTATTTGGCAAGTAGTTGGAGGAATAGCCTTTTGAGGAACCAGAAGTGGAGTATGACATAGCATCGTCATCAGACCAATGAGCTGTGGAAATATTCGCACTGATCTGATCCCCAGACTGAGCTGTAACTCCCTGAAAATGAACATCAAAGCGTCGATAACACTTATGAACCAAGTGTCCAAACTTTCCACAAAGTTGGCACTGTGGTTTATTTCCTCTTCCCCTGCCCCTTCCCCGTCCATAGGCAGGTTGGTAATCAGGTTTTTGCATTTGAGCAACAGCTTGACCGGTGTCGAATTGAGGCTTGGATTGTCCTGTACTTCCCGAAATCTTGTTCTCTTGATCAGCTCCTTTGACCACCACATTTGCAGTAGTAATAGAACCGTCAAACAAATAGTCTCTTTGCCGAACTTCCGCATCAAGTAGAACAGACAAGATTGATGCTAGATCATATGGATTTCGGCTGGCGTGAATGACTGCAACCACACTATCGTATTGGCCTTTTACCCCATTCAATATGATCGAGATTTGTTGCATTTCCTCGATCGGATGTCCGCAACTCGCTAGACTATCACAGGTAAGCTGAATTTCCGTTAGATAATCTCGCATTGATTGATTGAGAAGTTTCCTTACCTTCAATCTATCGTACAAGCTCATTATTCGCGTGGTTAATGATGAAGAAAAGTTTTGATGAAGTCTATTCCAAATGGAAGCTGATGTCATGCAACCGACCAGGCCCTTGTTGATCGAAGATGCAATGGAAGCGAGTAACCACGAAGAAAGAGACGAGTCTTGCTGATAAAACTTAGCAAACTCATGATTGAGTATCTTATTGCCTTCTTCATCATCAATGAATTTATGAACTTGCAACGTTCCAAACAAGTAGCCTTCCAGATTTAGACCACGAACTGCTAGCAACACTTGTTGTTTCCACGCTTGGAAATTATCATCGCCTGTCAACTGACAGACTCTTTTGTTGAAGAACGCAGGTATAACCTCATCCATGACTGATTTAGCCAATGTAGAGATCAGATCACAACACAACTCACAAATGGATCAGCTAAAAGAGTAGATCAGTTAGCAGATCAGTTAACACAAGGATCAGCTAACAGATCAGCATACAGGGCAGGTGGCAAGTCAGACATACAGATTGATCATATAGATCAGCAGGTAGCAAATCAGATCAGCATACAGATCAGCAGGTAGCAAATACAGATCAGCAAATCAGACATACAGCCATACAAATCAGCATACCAATCAGCATACAGACGCAAATCAGGTAACAAATCAGCAAAACAGATTGATCATGAACAGATTGAATCGCAACACAGAATTGATCATGAACAGATTGAATCAAAAATGAATCAGCAAAACAGAACTGAATCAGCAAAACTGAATCATGAACACAGAAATGATCATGAACACAGAACTGAATCAGCAAAACTGAATCATGAACACATAATTGATCATGAACACAGAACTGAATCAGCAAAACAGATTGATCATGAACAGATTGAATATCAGTTTTTCAGAAACAGAAACAGATTGAATCATAACACAGAACCAGAGATTGAATCGCAAGAAACAGAGATAGTAAACAGAGATTGAATTGCAACACGGAACCAGAGATTGAATCGCAAGAAATGGAAGCAAGAAACAGAGATTTTGATTTATGAATTGAAATTCTGAACTGGACGCAGCAGAATTGAAATTCTGAACTGGACGCAGCAAAATTGAAATTCTGAACTGGACGCAGCAGAATTAAATTTCTGAACTGGATTGGACGCAACAGAATTGAAATTCTGAACTGGACGCAATAGAATTGAAATTCTGAACTGGACGCAGCAGAATTGAAATGAACAGAATTGATTTCAACAGAAATTCACTCAAGAAACGAACTGATTTATCAATCAGATGGAACTGATTTCAACAGCATTGAAACGATCAGAATTTAAATGATACCATTTAGCAATCAAACAATCAAACATAACATAATAGAATTGAAGCTAAGAGAATTGAAAACCCGATGAAATCCAGAACATAACTGGTTTAGCAATCAAATAACACTTGAAACAGAGCAGCTAACAGGTCAGCTAGCAGCACAGGTAAGTCTAATCAGCAAAACAGATTAATCAAGAACAAATGGAACCTGATTAAGAGATAGCAGAGTAACGAACTGCAGTTCACAAACAGAGAAATGAACTGCAAACAGAGGTGTATCTTCTTCAGATTGCAGCAAGATGAAGACACAATGATCTTCTTCAAGTTGAGCCGCAGCATGATGAATTTCTTCAGCAAGTTGACGACGCAACGAACCGTAGCAGGATGATCTTCTGAAGACGCACTGATCTTCTTCAGATTGAACTGCAGCAAAATGAACTTTCTTCTGCAGGATGATCCGAGAAGATTTGCAGCAGGGGGAGGCGCATCAAGGATGAAGACTCAGCCAAGATGAAATGAAGCAAGGTAAAGGATCAGATCAGCTCTGATACCATGTGAGTAAACTGAACTGAATGTAGAATTGAAAGGAAAGCTTTGAAATGAAGAAAAGAAGAAGAAACTGAAATAATAGAATTTAACAGCTTTGAACTTTACTTCAGATTCAAGTTTCCTTTGAAGCTTACATCTATCCCTATTTATACAAATTCTACAATCAGCAATCTATACAAAACTAGAACACTCTACTATTTTCTAGCATACTCTAGCACATTCTTGAAACAATTTGCCTAATGCCTTACATTTGAAGCAATCGGCCTAATGCCTTACACATCAAGCAACCATTCTATACATGTATCCTAACAAGGCGGATGTAACATAATCCAACTAAGTGGACACATCCCCTGTTTTGACTTCGTAGCATTCCAATTTGCGCACCTATTCGCCGATCTACGAACAAACCGCCATTGGATACTCGGGCATTCCTTTGACGTTTCCATGATATCCACTAGCACATTATGCATCTCCCAATCTTTCTCTATGTATCCTCCTTGAAGGGTATTGATCACATATTGGGCATCTGATTCAATGATTACCTTATCCCATTTATGATGCCGCGCCATTTCCGTCGCTTGGAGGATCACCTTTGCTTCCAAGATCTTGTTGCTCGCTCCGTAACATCTTGCATTCCGTCCATCCACGATCGTGCCATGCTAATCTCTTGCAATCACGCCCAATCCTCCATTGTTTGTATCTCGATCCCATGACGCATCACAATTAATCTTCATCACGCCTTGGTTCGGTCGGGTCCATCTTTGGTCCTGTTGTCAGTTCCCACGGTCTGGTCTAGTCGCTTGTACCCTGTTCGCCAGGTCGCTTCCGCCAGGTTCCTTGCTGCTCGGATCGTCATCTCGGGCTGCGGGGCTGCTCCATCATGGCTCGCGCGATACCTCTCTTTCCATATTTCCCACGCCGTAGTTTCCCCAAGGATCCGCCTCCATCGACCTGCCTCTCCATCCCTTCGTCCCGTTTCGTTGATGGACCGAAGCCATCCGTGCCACCTCACGGGTCCTGGACCTGCAGATAATATTCCCATATTTCGAGCCCGCACTTCCATTGCCCAAGGGCATTCCAACACAGCATGACACATTGTTTCCAGTTCATTGCAAAAGCTACACACCGGGTCTATTTGTACCCCGCGTTTTAACAGGTAAGGCATTATGTGATGCTCTCCAAAGAAATTGTTTTACCTTAGGTATGGACTCGGTTTGCCACAGTGTATGCCAGCTTCTGTCCAATCGATTTTCCTCTTCCGCTGGCCCTTGGTTGCTGGTGCGAGACGACGCCTCCCGGAGGTGCCTATAAACGAGCCTAGGCATAGGTATACCATCCGCAGCCGTCGGCCATACGAGCATATCCTCGGTCGGTTTTGTGCTCATGTGAATCGCCTCTATCGCTGCACGTTCCGTCCCCGACAAGTTATTCTGATATTCCGATAGCTTCCAGCATTTTTGAGCCGCATCATATAGTTCACTGACTCGCACCGAGGTCCCTACTGCATCTCCCTGTTCAGTGCTGATCCGATGGTTGGGAATGATGGGGATTCATGCGTCTCTAAAGGCCCTGATTCGCTCACCTGTGCCTACTCGCCACACCCCATCTCGTTGTAAGATATCTCGCCCCAATAGAATGCTCGACCACACCCATGACGGTCCGGTTCCTCGCGTGGCTTCCATTAGGTTCCCTCTCTGGTAGTATAGACCCCTCAACACCTTCGCCCACATCGAAGTGTTATCGGTTTGTAACCTCTATGTCGTCTTGGTCAACATGGCCTTGTTAAAATCGGTCATATCCCTAAACCCATCCCTCCTGGGTCTTTCGGTTGGGTAAGATTTCCCCAGTTGATCCAACGAATTTTCCTCTTCTCGTCCCGCCCATTCCACCACAACCGTGCTATGAGTCGCGCTATTTCTGCACACCACGTTATTGGCAATTTAAATAAAGACATGACATAGGTCGGGATATCAGTTATTACCGCCTTAATCAGGACCTATTTTCCTGCATTGTTTAGGAACATCGTTTTCCATCCATGGATCTTCTTGATCACCCATTCCTTGAGGTATCACATGACCTCCCTCTTTGATCGACCCCATTTGGTCGGAAGGTCCAGGTACTTACCCGCATCCTCCACAACCTGAATGTCCAAAACAGTCGCCACTCGTTGTTTCATGTCCTTCCTCGCTGTCTTACCAAACTGGATGCACGACTTGTCCAAGTTAATATTTTGTCTGGACGCCTTGCTATACCTTTCTATTGTCTCCTTAAGGGTTCGTGCATTCCTCTCTGTCGCCTTCATAAAAAACATTTAGTCGTCCGCAAAAAAGAGATGGTGTATCTCCGGGCACTCCCTTTTCATTCTGATCCCATCATATCTCTGGATTACCTGGCGTGATAGCACATCCGCTACAAGAATGAAAAGGTAAGGAGATAGTGGATCTCCCTGCCTTATCCCTCTTGTCGGGCTGAACCGAGGTGTCTTCGTCCCATTGATGACCACAATGTATTGCACCTTGGTTACACATTCCTCCATCCACCTACACCATTTGCTCGAGAAACCTAACTCTTTTAGTGTTTGGAACAGAAATTCCCACTCAACTCGGTCATAGGCCTTACTCATATACAGTTTCACCGCAAACTCCTCGTTCCCTTCCTTTTATTGGTCCTGAGGTGATGGAACACTTCATGTGCGATAACTATGTTATCGTGAATAAACCTGCCTGAGACAAAAGCACTTTGAAAGGGGGTTACAAGTTTTGGTAGAACCATCTTTAGCCGATTTGAAAGGATTTTAGAAATGATTTTGTAACTAAAGTTGCATAGGCAAATTGGGCGAAAATGGGTCGTATTAACAGGTTTTGGAATCTTAGGGATTAAAACTATATCAGTATAACAGTATCCATGCATTAATACACTCGATTCAAAGAAGCCTCTTACCGATTGAAACATATCCTCCCCCAACACATCCCATAATCGATGATAGAACAAACCTGGGAAACCGTCTAGGCCCGAAGCTTTGTTCCCTCCAAGTTGGAATACTGCTCTTCTCACCTCCTCCCTGCTCACATCTCTTGTCAATCTGTCATTCTCAGTTGGGGTCACCAGGGTTGGTACACTGAGCATCTGGTCTTGGACCCCTTCCCTACCCTCCGTCATGAAAATCTCAGTTCACGATTCAGTCGGTCCAACCCGATTGGACCCGGTTCGATGTGCGGTTCACTGTTCACAAGCAAAAAAAAATGAAAATACAATAATAAATTACATAGTTTCAAACACACACATAATTACCTCAAAAACTCACAAACTACATAGTCTAAAACATACACATTACTCTCAAACACAATATAACACAACATAATTACTTCAAACTTTAAACATACATAACATAATAGTCTCAAAATCAAGCACAGTAGGTCTAAACTTTAAACATAACGTCTAAATCGAAAAAGTTGCTCAGTCGAACCGAAGAAGTCGGTTTAAACCGAAGAGAACCACCCAAAAAATTTAAACCACCACAAAAAAAACTAGAACCGGAACCCGTCTGGTTCTAGTAAAACCGGTCGGTTTTCCAAAAATCGTTCGGTCCAACCCAGTTCAAACAATGTTCATATGCATTCAATCTTTTAGCTGAATTAAACTGGATAGGGGTCCGGTTCCCGATCGAACCGTCGGTCCGATCCGGTTATGATAACACTGGTTAAAAATGACATTCTGAAAAATAATTAAATAAGGGGCGGCTGAAAAAGTTGAGCAGTAAAAATTAATTTGGATTTAAAAAATAAATATTTTCCACGTCTCAAAGTAAAATGAGCCGTTAAAAATGTCATTCTGAAAAATAATTAAATAATTTAATAAGGAACGGTTGAAAAAATTTAGTTGTGAAAATTAATTTTGATTTAAAAAATAAATAATTTCCACAGCTCAAAGTAAAACGAGTCGTTAAAAATGTCATTCTGAAAAATAATTTAATACGGGACGACTGATATAGGTTGAGCTGTGGAAAATACTTTTGATTTAAAAAATAAATAATTTCCACGACTCAAAGTAAAACGAGCCGATAAAAATGTCATTCTGAAAAATAATTAAATAATTTAATAAGGAACAACTGAAAAAGTTGAGCCGTGAAAATTAATTTTGATTTAAAAAATAAATATTTTCCACGTCTTAAAGTAAAATGAGCCGTTAAAAATGTCATTCTGAAAAATAATTAAATAATTTAATAAGGAATGGCTGAAAATATCGAGCCGTCAAAATGAATTTTAATTTAAAAAATAAATAATTTCCACGTCTCAAAGTATACCGAGCCGTTAAAAATGTCATTCTGCAAAATAATTAAATAATTTAATAAGGGACGACTGATATAGGTTGAGCCGTGAAAAATACTTTTGATTTAAAAAATAAATAATTTCCACGACTCAAAGTAAAATGAGCCGTTAAAAATGTCATTCTGCAAAATAATTAAATAATTTAATAAGGGGAGGCCGAAAAAGTTGAGACGTAAAAATTAATTTTGATTTAAAAAATAAATATTTTCCACGTCTCAAAGTAAAATGTTCCGTTAAAAATGTCGTTCTGAAAAATAATTAAATAATTCAATAAGGAACAGCTGAAAAAATTGAGTCGTGAAAATTAATTTTGATTTAATAAATAAATAATTTTTACGGCTCAAAGTAAAACGAGTCGTTAAAAATGTCATTCTTAATAAAAAAACAAATTTAATAAGGGGCGGCTGAAAAAGTTGAGCCGTGAAAATTGATTTTGAGTTAAAAAATAATCAATTTTCACGGCTCAAAGTAAAAGGAGGCATCAATATTTATCTAATTTTTTTTTCGCGGCTCAATAATGTTTGAGACGTAAAATTGAGCATTAATTAATATCTCTTCCGTAATGTTAATTTAATATGTTTTAAAAATAAAGCAAGACTATATATATATATATATATTTAATATCATATATATTATATATAATTTAAGGGTAAAGCGTGCTTAAAAAGTAATAAAGCATTTTGATATATAATTGTCTTACAGAGTTAATTTAAGGGTTAGGTGATTTTCTCGTTTATGTTTGAGCCAATTTAACTAATTCCCGTACAACCTTAGTGGAAGCGTTGTAACTATTTTCTGAAAAAGTTAAAATTAGACCTAAACTATGATATCTTTTTGTTTAAACAAAGCCAGATAAAAATATAAGCTTCATTGGACCCTAAACGTATTAGGGTTCACAGTCATCAATCCGACTTAATTTAGTTGGAACTCGATTGCATCGGTCTGTGACCACTTGGTCCGAGTCGGAACCCTTGAATAGTGCACCCCGAGCCTCAATCAAGTACATAGTGCATAAGCTAATAACAATGTCTTTCAATTCATTGTTTCAAACAACAGACAGCGTTCTGTTTTCTCATCAATATATATAATATCATCACCATCACCATCATCGTGCTACAAATTACGCCTGACATCACTTACTGTAGATCGAGATGAGCTATCCCCGTCCTCCAGAAGAGACTCCTCCGTGGTCGCCTTGCTGAATCTACTACTGCTCCGTCCTGCACGCTCTTTCCATATCCTCTCCACCTCCTCGAAAGTTAACCCCATTGTCTCCGGCACAAACAGAAACACAAACAAAAATGCAAGAACGGCAATGCTAGCGAGGATTGCAAATGTGGGTCCGACCCCAATCGCATCAGCAATGGAGAGGAATGTCTGAGCAACGATCAGGTTCGAGATCCAGTTGACGGTTGCAGCAATCCCTCCGCATATCCCTCTGTATGCTTCAGGGTAAATCTCGGAGTTTACAGTCCAAGGGACGGGGCCCATTCCGGGGGAAAAGAAGGCAATGTAGAGGACAAGGCCAGTCACAGCCATCCACGCGTATAGATTATTTGAGGAGTCCGATGCTTCTTTGAAAAAGGCTCCGGAGAGGAGCACTAGAGATGCGATGACACCGGAGAGACTGGTGAGGGCGAGCTTGCGTCGGCCAAAGTGGTCGATGAGGTAGATCCCCAAGATGGTTCCAGCGGCATTCATGGCTGCCACGGCAAGGGAGATGAGTAGGGCAAGTTGGTTGGAGGAGAAGCCAGCCATCTGGACTATTGTTGGGCTGTAGTACATCACCGTGTTGATACCTGTGAACTGCTGAAATGCCTGCATAGCAACATTTGACGAATCCATCCGTCATATTTTAATTCTGGGTATGATGAATAAATGAGATTTTGGCACATCATCAATTTCTTGTGGCGGATTCTCTGAATAAAAGGTGAATTTAGATCTTACTTGGAGGCCCGCTCCAGCTAGTAATGCAAGCCGCATTTCTTTTGATTGAAATACGTCTGAGTATCTGACTTTGTTCTTCTTCTGGCGTTCTTCCTTTGATGCAGCAGAAAGATATTCAATTTCGTCCTCCAATCGATCGAGTGAATAGATTTTAGAGAGGACTGCAATGGCTTCAGTCTGTTTATTCTGCTACAAGAGACGTAAACATAATGTGGTTTAACAAAAGCATATTAATGGAGATAAAGATAGATGTAAATGGAACAGAAGTGAGATCAAAGTTTAAACCTTCATAAAAAGCCACCTTGGTGATTCTGGCATGCACAGCATAAGGGAAAACTGAATAATAGCTGGAACACCAGATACTCCAAGCATCCATCGCCATGTCCCGGGAACCTACATATACAACAACCAATTCAACTCAACTCATCGAATCTAGTCTATGGTTTAGTTGGATTAGATCAAGTTACATATATTTAAACAGATTAACAATTTAGGAATTTGCTGCACATATAGATAGTAGCTACAAGCACTTCTTTTTCTTTGGGCAGTTATGGAGAGCATTGCATATACTTAAAAGTATTAAATTCTATGCCGAACAGATGGACAAACAAGAGCAACCACTTACACAAATCAAGTTTCATCATCCTAAAACCAATTAGTGATGAAAGGAAGGTAGCTCATTTCTTTATATGGTGCTTAATTTCCAACAACCCACCATTGTGGGAAACATAACTTCAACAGAAAGACATCATTTCAGCAAGAGAAGAGACCATAGTACTATGTCCCTGTACTAGATTATATGATAATTATGTGTATAACTGACTCCTAACTTAATGAATCTCAAGAAAGGAAAACCCAAAATCCAAAAGGCCTCGATTAACCTGAGACGCCAGCATTTATCTCTAGGCATATATTGAAATGACAAGATGTTTTAAAACTTGAGTCTGACCTCAGTAAAAGCAAGGTTAATGAGATATGATATAAACTGGCCTCCAGTGATCATAAGTACATTGGTGCTAACAAGTCCTCCCCTAACTTCTGATGGTGAAGCTTCTGCAATGTATACAGGAGCAGTAACAGAAGCAACACCAACACCAAGCCCGACAAGTAGCCTGCCCAAAATAAGTACATATGGGTCGGGTGCAGCAGCCATGACAACCGCTCCTGCTGCAAACACAACGTCAGAAAGAAGTGTAGCTTTCTTACGTCCAAAAACATCATTTATCCAACCCCCTGAGGCAGCTCCGATGATTGCACCAACTAAAGCCATACTAACAATTGTTTCCTGCAAATCAAAGTCTCAAAACAAGAAATAGATCAGCGCAGAACCTATGTTCAGTTCATTAAGCAAAATAAAGACTGAAGTTGGAATACATGACCCGCTACAAGAGCTCAAAACAACATAATCATAGAGTATGGATGGCTCAACTTGTTCCTAAAAGGAAGCCTGGGATTTATTACCTGCAGAAAGCTACTTTTATTAACTGCCTCAAAATCATCTTTGATATACAGAAGCGCGCCTGATATGACACCTGCAATCAATGAGTTTTAGGAAAATATTTCAGTTCCCAGGAACAGCATAAAACTCTTTGGTGTTTGATGAGGCGGCAGTATATGTCACAACTATAAATACAAGGCAGCAAAAAAAATAAGCTCTGAATATACCATTTGCCGTGATTCAAACACTGAAGTTAGTGGATTTTTTCTTACTCATAAAAAAGTTCATGAAAGAATCAAGATTGACTCACTGATTCCAATTCAAAATCGATCTACCAATCAAATTAACTACGGAACTTTAAAAAGGTAATAAAAGATCGAATGAAAGCTCGATAATCTATGTAACCCAGAAAAATGTCAGAACACGGACAGTATCTACTACCATATATCACAGTGAAGTTTAATCAAGTTCCTGGTCAGAATTTTTTCATAAACGTAAGCTTACAGAACTCAAGGAAATAGATAACTCAAGATACCTGTGTCATAGCCAAAGAGCAATCCTCCAATTCCAGAAATTACAGTCAATCTCAGCACGTAGAGATTACCAAAATACGACATTTTCCTGTCCGGATACAAATCCAAGTACCCTGAGCTCCCTGGCATTGATCCGATCGTCATTTCGTCGGTAACTCTTCGCTCCGTTGTGGAGACTCAGAACCCAAGCTTAAGGTCAAGAAATCACAAAACCCAAGAACATGCAATTTGATGATGCCTGTATCGCAAAAAACAAGACTGCAGGCAGCTTCGGGGTCAAATTCCGGACAGATGAAATTCGTATAAAATAATTTCCGTTGGGGAGTGAATTGTTGAAGAATGGATGGAGTTGCCTCCAATTTATGAACGAAAACAAGTGCAACAGAGGAGTCTACGTCAAAGCCGCCTCAATAGCGATTCTTTCTGTAATGAGAAAGCCAAGAGAGAAATCAAAATCAAGACCCGAAGTCTCATAAGACTGGAGATGAATTGGAAGATTTTATTTCTAGACTAGTGATCTATAAGCCTTGTCAATTAGAGCAAAGTGAGAACATTTTCTCTGCGTTTCGTTTTCTTGTACTGATTGATTGCTGTTGATCAATAAAATATGGTGTAGGAGAAGGAATAGTTGGCTTGCTTGCTCAGCAGTGTCTCTGGCAGGGGACAGAGAAGATAAGAAGTAGTCAGCTCAAACCGATCATCTTACACTTCTTTTATTTCTTATTTATAACTTGACCCCCTTAACTAAGAAATATATATAAAATGACCCCATTACATTATTTGTTTTTCAAAAAGTATATATGTCAAAAACAATTTTTAAAAAAGTATGTAGGATGATTTCTTTTTAGAAAATTGTTAATAGGCGTTACCTGGAGTAGCGAATTTGATTAATTCTTTACTCCGGATAGCGTAATATAGAAACACGCTATCCACATTGACGAATTTAACCAATTATTGTCCAGAATTTCGCTTTGCATGTCTTTGTGTACCCGCGATATTCAATCGAATATTCAGTCAACTCAACTAACACAATTGCTCTTCTCCATTATATTTGCTCTTGTGCAAAGGCTTCAATTCTCATCGTTTCTTCTCCAGCCCACTGTTTGTTCTCTTCTCAACTCTTTTGGCTAGTTTTATTACCAACTCATTCATCCATTTCAAATTCTCCATTAAGCATTATGTAAGGTATGTCATATAATTTTGTGTAATATTTAATTACAATTGCTTTAAAACTATTATTAGTTATATTTATATTAATATTAGATTAACTAAAAGATAAACATATCTAGTAAGAACTTTTATAATATTAATTATTTAGGATCAAACATGATATAGATTGTTATCATTTGCTTATATGATGGGGAAATATTGTCTCATAATGGAAGTGAAGTTTATGTGGGTGGTACCTCCCGCATTACTACAACTACCTTGAATATCTCTCTTTCTCGACTAAAGCAAATTATATGCATGGAGTGTGGTTGACATGATGTCGAAGCTGGGTCCATTAGTCTTTCATATAATTTTACAGATACTGATGAACTTTGTAACTTTGTACGGATTCAATCGTAAAGTGCATTGTGTTTCGCTTTACGATTAAGTGTTGCTAATCGATTTATTGTGTTCAGTGTGACTAAAGAAATCAAAGTTATTCAAAACATTACTGATAATTATGAGACTGAATGTTTTGCATGGCCACGCTACCACGGTAGCAACAACTATGCATACATTTCTAATTAATTTTATTGAATAATTAATTTTTTAATATTAATTATGAGATGTTTACTTTTTGAAAAGAAATTCTTTAATATACCCCAGTTACCGACCATTGCATGTATTATATAAACTCAGGTTAATTGTCAATTTGCCCCCTAATGTTTGGACCGAATTTAAGATTTCCCCTTAAAGTTTAAAATTTCAAATTTTAGTCCTAATGTATGGACGAAATAAAAAATCCCCCCATTCTGTCTTAAGGCCGTTTATTTGAAACGGTAAACCCGACACGTGCCTTACACATGCATTTTCTTAAGAAGAAAAAAAGACACAAATGCCCTTATTTGAACATGATTCTTTTCCTTAAACCTAGACAGCAGTGGCAAAATCCCAGACTCTTTTCCTTGAACTGATCTTAATCTCAACCTCTGAGAATGATAAAATCCTCTGTAAATGGATGGTCTGCCCATTAATGAAGAAATCCCAGCCTTATCTCGACAAGGGAGGAGCTTTAACCAGGGAGTTAGGTTCTCTGTACAAACAACCTCACAAGGAAGCGTTCCATACCTCAAGCTTCCTGGAGCTGGATGGAAGGCCCATTCAGGTGAAGAATACATGGTAGATGATTCAAGGAAGTTAATTGAAGCACAAAATAACCCAGAAAGTGTATGCGTCAAATTCCTCCACGAAGCATCAACTTGATCCAGAAGAACATCAAAGATTGCCCACAGTTCAACTCTAGGAGGCTTTGCATTGCTACTTGATATGGGGTCATAGCCACCCAGGTCTCATAATTCTAGCGGCCTTGTGTGAAAGATAATTCCATTTCTCTAACCTCAAATTTCTTGACAAGCTGAGAGATGGCTTTGGGGAACAGATGGTGAGGGTAAGGTTCTTCATATTGGGATGGTAAGCCATTGGGTACCAGAAGAGAAAGCCACTGGGTACCAGAAGTTCTTCAGATTGGGATGGTAAGGTTGTACAGGTCCAGAAACGTTCAATTTTTTTCCGAGAGGTCTTTCCTTTTACTACGTTAATGGGTTGTGTAGATGTGTTGGGTGGAGATGAAGCTTCAATGTTTTCCGTCGAGGTTCTTTCTTGTAATAATCTATCATTGACCAATGCCTCCATGTATGCTAACTTATCCAAAGCAGTCGACACCCTTGCCTCTGAGATATGAACCTGTTAAAGTTCCAGGTATATGATATATATAAACAATCTAGTAACTTCCACTGATCCAAGGTATTATTTAACAGGCATTCACCTGTGTATGTGCTTGCGCTAATTCGTCTTGTAACCCAGCCAAGTCTTTTTTTAGGGTGTCGATGGATTTGTACTCTCGAGCAAGAGGGTTCAATACTTCAACCACCTGCGCCCCAAGAATATGATATTGGTGCACTGGTGAACCAAAACCTTTGGTAAATTCAACAACTGATATCAAAATAACAGGAATATGAGTTTTTAACAAGTACCTTCTCATGAAGCAGCACGATAGTAAGAAAATCGTGGCGAGCCTTCCAATCTAGGTACTAAATATCGTACCTAGCCACTTCGATCGCTTGATTAATATCCAAAAACTTCTCGTTCAGCCACTCGAGATAAGGCTGGGATTTCTTCATTAATGGGCAGACCATCCATTTACAGAGGATTTTATCATTCTCAGAGGTTGAGATTAAGATCAGTTCAAGGAAAAGAGTCTGGGATTTTGCCACTGCTGTCTAGGTTTAAGGAAAAGAATCATGTTCAAATAAGGGCATTTGTGTCTTTTTTTCTTAAGAAAATGCATGTGCAAGGCACGTGTCGGGTTTACCGTTTCAAATAAACGGCTTTAAGACGGAATGGAAGGATTTTTTATTTCGTCCATACATTAGGACTAAAATTTAAAATTTTAAACTTTAAGGGGAAATATTAAATTCGATCCAAACATTATGGGCAAATTGACAATTAACCCTATAAACTCTAAAGGAAGGAGGGCTTTTATTTCTCTCGTGTCCAATTACAATACGGATCATCAATGGTTTTCACTTTTCCGTTTTAGAAATGGGTCGCATCACGCATCATCTAGTCTTGATGATGTGATTGATATTCACACATGATTCCACTTGTCAAACGCTATTATTGTTTTGCTAAGTAAAACGTTAAAGTTAAGCTAATATAAAATATACAATTTTAATTAATTCAATCAAATAATAACACATGATAAAATAAATACTTTTAATTGTTATGAAGTCATATGTTAGAATATTTAAACAATTTAAAACACTTACGTATTTTTAAAAGTGGTATCAGAGTGCTATTTAGAATAAATTTTTTTTTTGCCAAAATACTTGTTTCATTTAATGAAATAAAACGGCGTGACATGGTGTAACGAGAATGCATTGTTACAATTATTCGCTAATAAACAGATAAGTGAGAGTAGGGTTCGGGAGACTCAATCATTGAGATGCACTCCCATTCTTGCTTGCTTCGCTATCAAGATCACGCATTCATTCACAGTCCTTGGAATAACTCGTCATTGCACTTGCTCAATGTCATTGGCTAGTGCTCGGATGTTCGAGATTATAGTCGTTAATCTCCATTCTGTCACACCTTCTTGGATTTGTTTGATAACCACCTGGGAGTCTGATTCAAGAATGATGTTGCTCCAACTCACCTCCTTTGTTAGTCTTATCCCTTCTTGTATTGCCTTTGCCACCATTGTCGTGATATTGTCACTCCAGAGCTTTCTATTGATGCCCCCGTGATTTTCCCTTCTCCATTTCGTGCCACCGGCACACCGATCCCTTCTGTGTTTGTTCTTGAGCACCATGAGGCATCACAATTGAACTTGATCGATGCAGTACACGGTTTCTCCCATGTGTGGTGTTGTCTCGTCGGTCGCTCATTTTGAGGTTGTTCCGTTCCCCTTTGCTCGACCAAGGCCCGTTTGATCTCGTCTACTACGTTTGTGGGGTTCAGTTGTATTCCCCCGTACTCGGCTTTGCACCTCGCCTTCCAGATGTACCAGGTCGTTAACATGCACATCTCCCATCTCACCTCCCGTTGGTGTGTCGTTGCACCCCCTTCCTGTCGCCTTTCTTCCAACCACCGTATGGTGTCTAGTTGGTGTGTGTCGTCCTTTCTAATGCCTAGCATCTCGCCCCACACCGTCTCAGTCCACCTACACCCAAACACCATGTGTTCGCTTGTCTCGTCTTCCCCGCATATTGGGCATCCCGGGTCGACTACCATGTCTCGGCGCAGCATGTTCGTCTTCACGACCACTGCATTTTCTGCTAGCCTCCATACATATTTCTTTGCTTTTGGCATTAGGCTATCCCCCCATATGGCCTTCCATAGATCGTTGTCTTGGTTGCTACTTCCCTCGTCGTTCGTGCCGTTGGCTTGCAATTCGCGTAAACGGTGATAAACAGATCTTGCTCGCAGTTTTCCATCCTTCTAGTGTGGCCATATATATTCGTCCTCCATCCGGTCGTATGAGAGTGGCATATTCAGTATGATCTCGTCATCTCTACTTGTGACAGCACCCCGAACTTTGTGTTCGTTCCATCGTCCTCCTTTTCCGATCAGGTCACAAACTCGGGGTTCCTACCGTGTGTCCTCTACGGTCTACCTTCGACTCGGAAGCCAGGTTTCGAGTATACCCATGGGTCCGAGTATATCCGAATCCCTTCTCCCGTTTCGATTGTCCATAGCCCGTCTTGTTTGAGCACATCCCGTCCTACTATGAGGCTACTCCAACCTAAAGATGCTCCTCCCCCATTCGAGCCACTAGAAAGCTGCAGTTTAGGAAATACAACCCCTTCAGTATACGTACCCACAATGTCGTTGATTCATTTAGGACTCGCGCGGCCATATTGGTGAGTAGGGACCTGTTGAACGTCTGGAGCTCTCGAAACCCTAGTCCTCCTGCACTCTTTGAGGTGGTCAGGATGTCCCATCTCTTCTTATGTGTCCTCTTCCTGTCCGTGGTAGTTCCCCACCAAAAATCCTCTATTAATGAATTGATTTTCAAGCACCATGTTTTAGGTAGGTTGAAAATGCTCATTGCATATGTGGGTATCGCCGTAATGACCACTTTAATCAACACCTCCTTTCCCGCCTGATTTAGTGCCTTTGGTCTCCATCCTTCTAATTTTCCCGGATCTTGTTCTTTAGGTATCCCATTGCTTTCTTCTTCAACCTACCCCATATTGTTGTTAAGCCTAAGTACTTGCCTGGGTCCCTTGTGTTCATGATATTTAGTGTTTCTTCCACTTCACCTTTCTTTCCCGGGTCGTCTCCTCTATTGAAATATAGGGTCGATTTGGCTTCATTTATCCTTTGTCCCGATGCCTAGAATCTAGTATTCCTTTTAGTCGTTGGGTATTAGTAGTCGTCCCCTTTAAGAAGAAAACTGAGTCATCTACAAAGAGCATGTGGTGCAGTTGGGGGCACCTCCTTCCTAGAGTTATTCCGACAATCCTTCCTTCATTTCATTACTGTTCTATTTTCCTTGATAGTACGCCAGCTAGTAGAATGAACATGTAAGGTGATAAGGGGTCACCTTGTCGGATTCCTCGTGTTGGCTTGATTGTTGTTGACCGTTCTCCATTCACTACCACTCGATATGTGGTTTTCTCTATGCACTCCTTGATCCATTCGATCCATCTTTCATCAAAAACCCTCTTCCTTAAGCTGGCCAATAAGAAGCCCCATTCCACCCGGTCGTATGCTTTTTGCATGTCTACTGTCAGAGCACATTCAACCTTGTTTGCTACTCTTTTGGACTTGTGATAGTGGAGTGCCTCGTGGGCTACTAAGATGTTGTACTGGATTGCTCGACCTGCCACAAATGCACTTTGATAGGGGGTGATAAGTTCTGGTAAATAGGTTTTTAGTCTATTTACCATAACTTTTGATATGATCTTGTATGGGAAATTGCAACAGCTTATCGGTCTAAAATCAGTGGGTAGTGTGGTTTTTGAAACTTTTGGGATCAAGATAGATCTATTTGGTTTAAGCGGGTTTGAAGTTTACCAGACCTGAAGAAAGCTTTGACCGCGTTGATGACATCTGATCCTACAGTTTGCCAATTCCTTTGATAAAACAGACCCGAGAAGCCATCCGGACCAAAAGCCCTAGACCCGCACAGTTGGTGTGCTGCCCCTTCTGATCTCATTATTTGATGCCTTGCGGGTTAATTCTTGGTTCATATCCGATGTAATCTGGTTGGGGGAACACTCTAAGATCGCTGCATTTGGTTGGGGTGTATGAGATATGAAGATGTCACCGAAATATTGTCTAAGTTCCATCGCGATGCCAAGTTTGTTTGTGATCCATTTGTCGTCCCTTCCTCTTATTCGGCATATACTGTTTCTTCATCTTCGTGACGTTGTGGTGAGGTGGAAGAATGTGGTGTTCCGGTCTCCCTCCACGAGCCACTTTACACGGGATCGTTGTTTCCAATACATCTCCTCCCTTTTCCATAGGTCTTTGATTCGATTTTTTATTTGTCGTTCCTCCTCCACTTCAGTTTGGCTCATGGTAGGTCGGACACACCTCCTCAAGTGGTCCTTCATTTCGACTAGTTGCCTTACATTGTTGCCAAAGTTTCCTTTGCTCCATTGAGTTAGCATCCTTTGACATTTGGTCAGCTTGGGGACTACCCCTCTTTCTTATATGTTCGGTGGAACCGAGTCCCATGCCTCTCGTATCACCTCCTTGTAAGCTGGATCTTCAAACCACATTTCCTCATATTTGAACCTCCTTTTGCTTCTCCTCTTTGGTTCAGATGTTTAGATTATCAATGGGGAGTGATCCGAGCCCAGGGCTAGCTCGTTTATGCATGGGATCCTTGGAAATTTTTCTGCCCATCTTGCATTAATGAGTGCTCTATCCAATCTTTGGCTTATTCGTTCGGCTTCGCTCCTGTTGTTACACCATGTGTGTAGCTGCCCTTTGGACCCCATGTCCTCAACTCGTATGTCTTCCATGAGTTTGTTGAAAACATACATTCGTCTTCGTGGTTTAGTTTGACCCCCTATTTTCTCATGTGAGTGCCTTATGGTGTTGAAATCTCCCACCACCATCCATTTGTTCCTTCAGTTGTCTCCTATATCTCTCAAAGTATTCCAGTTGTTGTCTGTTTTATATTCGTCCATGTCCGCATACACTCATGTGACGAAGCTCAGCTCCTCATCGTGCTTCATCGAGACCTCGCAATCGATGATATTGTGGCTTGCGTGAAGGATTCATAATGTGGTTTCCTCGTCCCACCATAGTGCTAAACCTCCCACTGTTCCCCTTGGATTAATGTATGCTTTGTTTGTCATGCCTATTTTCCTTCGTATCGTCTCACAGTAGGTATCCCCATTATTTATTTCCATAAGAAAGATTATGTTCGGGCGATACCTCTTCATGAGGTCTTTGAGGTGTTGAATTGTCAAGGAAGGCCTTAAACCTTGACAGTTCCACGAAATTAGACTCATTGGGGGTCGTGTGGCTATTTCGTGACAGCCACCAGAACCCGTTTCCTCGATGCAATGCTCAACCCTTGTTGACGTGTTTGTGTTTCGCCTCCGCTTTCTTCCTATCATCTTTGCTCGTGCCACTTTCCTCTTGGGGCTTGTTGTTTTCCTTCCTTTTAGTATCCTCTCTGATTCTGCTTATGTTGCCACACACACTTCTGTTTTTGTTTGCTTCGTTTGGGTCAGCTCCTCGTTCGGTTCTTCGTTCATTCGTTTGAGGGTCATCTTGTTCATAAAGGGTCTGAGACACGATGCCAGGTCTTGGTTCTCTAGGGTGGGCGTCTTAGGTGGTGTATTTGGGGAGTTTTCGACTGTGTATGGTTTAGGTAGTTCCGGGTGGTCGAGGGGTTGCGACAGTTTGGGGCTGTCTGGTAGCTGTCTGATCATAGGATAGTCGTTTGGTTTGGGGGTATGAGGCTTAAAATGGTGTCTGGGGATGATGTTGGCTTGGTTTGTTTTTGTCATGTGGATGCTTGGGTTTTGGTTATGGGGCCAGTAGGTATCGTAGGGAAAAGGCACAGTGGGTCGGTTGGGTAGGGGTTGAGCTTCTTGGTATGTGTGCATGATCATCGCCGTATCGTCTGGGGGTTTATTAAGGTCTATTACGGTTCCCTTTGTCGGTCTATCCCCAGACTGGCTGCCCATTTCTTAGTCCCTAGTATCTTCCATCTCGACCTCCATATCTTCTCATGATTTTTGTTTCCCCGTTCCTTCCCTCCATGCTTTCGGTCCGAGTGTTTCCTTCGTTGGTTTGGTTCGGTGTTTTATTTCCTTCCTCGTTCCTTGCTTGTCAATATGTCATACCAGGTCTTCCTTCCCACTGGTTTCACCCCTGGTGTCCTATGGCTTCCCTCCCATACATTTCGGTCTTTGGTGTTCAGGTGTTTCAGTCTCATTCCAACCAACCATGGTCCATAAGCGGGACTTCGTGGGTTTGTTTCCGACATTTGCACCTCTTCTTTGCATGTTTGGGTGGTGTGTCCTATGGTGCCACATTCATAGCAAAAGTCGGACAGTCGTTCGTATTTGACTGATGCCCATTTTTCTTTCCCTTGTGAGTTGGTCCATCAAAACCCTGCCATCAGTAGGTTATTCACATCTACTTCATTTTTTCTACATTCGGTTCCACTTCAATGCACCTTCCTATGCGTTCACCAATTGTCCACACATTGGCATTGCTGAATTTCTCATATCCCAAATCATGGTCTTGTACACAAAACAACACCCTATTAAAATCGATCTCATTTAGGTATATGCTCGGGTCCAATCTTTTGGTACTTAGTATGTGGCCATTTATCGCCCATGGCGACATATCGATTATCTTGTTTCTATCCTCATCCTTTTCGAAATCAAATATCAATATCCCCGGGGCAGTTTCAGATATGTTAACAACACTATATCTAGCCCAATCCCGGTCCAACACACCATGTATTACATTCATCTTGACTGGTTTTTGGGAGGTGATCTTACCGACAAAATGATCCCTATCCTCCTGGTGAGGATTTGAGCTGAGGTCCAGGACGTCCTGGGGTCTTTTTTTTTTTTGTTGAAATTGGCTCGAGGACTTGTCGTCTTTGTCGTGTGGTTCACATGCCGTCAATGTTGTCACCGCTTCCTGCTAGGACTGAAAAGGAAGAAGGAAACGAGAGGGATGTTAGGGTTTAGTCAATGAACTTAAAAAAAACTGGTTTATTTCCTCCCCAAATAATTTTGCATGGTGCTGTTAGGGTTGTGGCTCTGATTGGTCGAGGTTTTGCTATAGAGATTCCACTTTAATTGCTTGCATTGAGTTTTGGGATCTGATTGCAATCCTACTGTGGGTGGCTCTGATTGTCTTGGATTTATCTGTAGCGGTCCCGCATTGATTGCTTGAGCAAAGCTTTTTGGAATGATTGTTGTCCTGTCGCGGTACAAGGTTTCAGTTGTTTCTCTGTTGTTCTGGTGCTGAAGTTGTTCGTTTTTTGGATTGATTGGTTTGGTGCTGAAGTCAGGTTTTGGACTTTTGCTGTCGTTCGGGATTGTAATCTAGCAATGAATGCTAGTGATTGCGCCAATTGCTGTCAGAATTGGAATCTCCCACGCTACCCCTAGCAGAGAGAGAGGTATCTCATATTGTTGAACCTGCCACTTGGCGACATTGTTTGTTCATGCTGGCTTGTCTAGGAGGTATCTCACCGGATCTATCTTTGAATACAGATGTATGGTGTAGTATATCATAAACTGACGAAGTCGCTGCATTACCCACACGAGCGCACATGTCCTCTCCACCTTCTGGTACTTTGTTTCACCCTTTGTGAACTTCTTTCTTAAGTTGTATATGGCATGTTCGTTCTTTGCAGGCACATCGAATTACCCCAACATGCATCTCAATGAGCCTTGGTGCACCATTAAATACATTATGAGCGGTCGTCTTGGAGTTGGAGACACCAAGACCGATGGGCTCATTAGGTAAGTTTTTATAGAATCTAAGACGTTCTGACATTCTTCATCCCAGATTACCCGAGCATTCTTACGCAAGAGAGGAAATAGAGGTTGGCATTTGGTTATCATATTTACGATGAAATGCATAATGTAATTCAAGTGGCCTAATATGCTTCAGACCTCCTTCGTAGTTGATGGTGGGGGTAGTTTCTGTATCGCCTTGACTTTGTTGTGGGTCTACCTCAATTTCTTTCTCACTAACTATGAAGCCTAACAACTTGTGTAATGTGGCTCCAAAAGTGCATTTGGAGGGGTTTAAACGCAACTTGTACGTCTTGAACCTTTCAAATAGCATGCACAAATTGATCAAGTAATATTCACCTTGTTGAGACTTTGTGATCATATCACCTATGTACACCTCGACCTGTCTGTGCATCATGTCGTGGAACAGTGTCACCATCGCCCTTTGGTAGGTTGCCACTGCGTTCTTTAAATCGAAGGGCATAAATCTATAAATAAATGTACCCCACACCGTGACAAATTCAGTTTTTAACTCATCCGCCCCAGAAATCTTGATCTGGTTGTATCCAGAGAACCCATCGACGAACGAGAACATTTTATGGTATGCGATGTTGTCGACCAACATGTCTATATGACGCATAGGGGCAAATTATCCTTCAGACTGGATTTGTTAAAATCTTGATAGCAGACGCATACACAAACACGACCGTCCTTCTTGGGTACTGGAATGATGTTTGCCACCCATTTAGAATAATTACAAACTTCAAGGAATCTGACATCGATTTGCTTGATGATTTCTTTGTTAATCTTAAGGATTAGATCGAGACATTGTCTCTTCAGATGTTGTCTCTTGGGTCGGAAGTTGTCAGTGCCTAGTGGTAGAGAGTGCTCCACGATTGACGAATCAAGGCCTAACATGTCAACATATAACTAGGTGAAGATCTCCTGGTACTCCTTTAGTAAATCGATCATCCGAGTTCTTTGATCAGGACTTAGACTAGTCCCAATCTTCAATTTGTGTGGTTCCTCGGGAGTGCCGATGTTTATGGCCTCAATGCCTTCCGTTATTAGGAGTTTGTCTCTCTCGTAGCTGTCCCATATTGTTCAATTTCCCTCGTGACACCCTCCTCACCAGATCCTTCTCCGTAATGTATAGAGTTGAATTCGACAAGGTTGTCCATGTACAAGATTGAATCATGCTTCCCTTTGTGTTCTCTAGAGGTATTGTTCTCATTATTACTAAGAGAAAGCGCATAAGCATGTAATGTCATTCAGTTTGTGATGTTCTCCCTACTAGTGAGTGGACATACTAAAAGGTCTGAGGTGGCTTCATCGAGCAGAGCCTGAATGGTCACACCGATTGAAAACAAGCCTAACAAGCCTTCGTGAGCATCAACGTCACCGAGTCAGATCACTTGTGGGGGGAGCTAGGGAATAACGATGAGGGAAGGAAATAGAAACATTCCTGAACTTCTGGCTAAACGTTTCCTCCGGGCGACTTCGTAGTCTTTGAAGTTAAGACAGAATCCCATGCCAAAAGTGTCCATGTTCTTTCTCGGAGCTACCGGGTGTGAGATGCCCTCACTGCGGATTCCCAAACCGCATCCTAAGATGAAGTTGTTGCCCAACATGATATTCCCTACCATTAGCTCAGCTCTGTCTGGTGTTGACTCTTCCCAATCCATTATCACAGAAACGAGCTCGAAGGCATGGAAAGGCACTGAAGCTTCACTCTCAATTTCGATAAAGGGTATAATAGTCTCCTTATAAATGTTGTAGTATTCCTCCCCAACGATCACAACAACGCGTTCCTTGGAGATGAACTTCACTTTCTGACGCAGTGTAGAAGGCATTTCCCCTGCTACGTGTATACCAGGTCCTCCGAAAAGGAGTCTGTAGACCCCCGAAATGTTTGAGACTTTGAAAGATACGCTAAACATGCATCGACCAATCTCCCATGGTAAGTCAATCTCTCCTTTTACCTCCCTAATGTTTCCGTCAAAAGCTCAAAAAATGCTATTGGTCGAATGATTGGGTGATGAAGTTACCTTCATGCGTTGGAGGGTGGACATCGGACATACATTCAAAGGTGATACGTTTCAATCATCACTCTTGAACTCATGTATCCATTGCTCTTTGACACGATGTGGAGGGCCTTGACATGTTGTTGTCCCTCGAAACCCAACTCCTCTTCCCCAAATGTGATTTGGCTGACAAAGACTAAACCGATGAGATTGTCCACTTGGCGGTTTGAGATTTACTTTGGTACTCGGGCTTCCTTCAAAACGTTCATCAATGTATCTTGGAGTAGTTCATAACTCAAGAGCAGAGTTAACAAAGATATTTGCATAGGGGTTCTCACAACTGGTCCACGACCCTAAACTTGGAATCCTTTATGATCTTCATAAAATTAGTCGCTTCTTCTTCAGTCACCTCTTTCTTTTGGGATCCCTCCACCTTTTTCTCATTGGGTTGGTTTTCTATCTGGATGTAGCAACGTTCAGATCAGGTCAAACTGAAAATGCCTTCGTCTTTCGTGGATCCTTCCGCATGACCCCCGTAATTCCAAGGTACCCTCTTATTACTCTCGTACTTGAACGGTACTCGTCCCTGCGTGATGTAATCAATGATTAGTGTGGTGATCATCGAAATGCAATATTTTATCATCTTCTGACCTGTGGGCCTGACTAAAGGGTTGATCCTTCTTCTAAGTAGATCATGGTGACTAAGTCAGAAGCATGGTTGGGTAGTGGATTGGTATTGACATTCGGGGGAGAAATGAGATTCAAGATTAGGTACTTATGATCGATAAGGTCTTGGATTCGTTGCTTCAGGCGGGGGTAGTTGTTAGTGGTGTGCCCCGGTGCTCCCATGTGGAAATCGCACTATGAATTTGGTTCATTAGACGAAATTCTCGTTTTGGGGCTCAGAATCACGGGACCTATGAGCACTTCAACCAATGCCTTTTTGTACATTTAAACCAACGGTGTTGGAAGCGGGGTGAACTGACGGGGCTCTTAAAGTCTTCTTTGTCTTCTGCCTCGATTGGCAAATTCCTGTGGGTTGGGCAGGGAGGATATTCCTTGTAGGGCTCGAGGAGCCTGAGGTCTCGGGACCATCGGTGATGGTTGGTATTATTGATACGAATCCGAGTAAAGGTCCTAGTAAGGGTTCAGATAGACCGCACTTATGATCGGGGTAGACTTCTTTGCGACAATTTTCTTAGGATCCACTACGCTATTGTACGGTTCTTCAATCTTTCCTAACTGAATCCCTCGCTCGATCAATTCTCCTGTGATGATGAGATTTAAGAATTCCGCCATGGATTTACTCATCATTAGCGTGTAATATACGCCTTTTAGAGTATTGATGAAAATCAAGACCGACTTCGAGGTCTATCTACGATTATCTTCTTCGTGTCCAAAGGCGAACTTGCGAGCGCCGAGTAGAACTTGTGAACACACTCCGTTGTAGCGTTGTATTCATTTTCCATCGTCATGGGTCGTGCCTACGGGTTTATTATAGTAGGACTTGGTTTCCCCAATCATTATGCCATACTGAGTCTCTAAGTCAGTTTGCAATGTTTGCTCAACTGTACTACTTGTGCGCTCTTGGGGGTCCATGAACGTGCATCAGGATAGCTTGGAATCCACCAAATTGTCAAATAACTCGGGAAGGGTAGGTGGTCATGGAACCTCGATGATTGCGGATGGGATGGATCTCTTTCTTGGACCTAGAGTGTTCATCAACCCAAGCAATACTTTGAATTTCCACCCTAGCTTTCATGATTGCATAGATATCCTTGTAAGACAACAGTGGTTGCTCGGTTCTATCTATGATTAGTCGATTATCCCTTTTGTGCCAAAAGACGTACTTGCGGGTGCCGAGTAGAATTTGTGAACACACTCTATTATCGCATGATATTCATTTTCCTTCGTCATCGGGCCTCCCGCCGAGTTTATGAATATTAGGACTCAGTTTCCCCAATCATTATGTCAGACTGAGTTTATGAATCTTAGGACTCGAAGTGAGTTTGCAATGTCTGCTCGACTGTGCTACTTGTGTACTCTTGGAGGTCCATGAACGTACACCGAGACTGCTTGGAATCCACCGAATTGTCAAATAACTCGGGAAAGATAGGTGATCATGGAACCTCGATGGTTGAGAAGCGGAACTCCTTCGAAAGTTTTGCACATAAGGATTGTGGGGAAGTGGATAGGTAACCATCTAGACGTCCATAAAATGTCCTTATGCGTTAATTTTGAAATATATATTTTCCAATTGAGAGCTTTTCATTTCTCAGCTTCGAACAATGACCAACCTTATATTCTCGAAATGATCCCTTTGTCGCCTAAAAGGTTTGCCTAGGGAAAATATATGCCAAATTCGTTCATGTGGCTTAAGAACCAAATATGAAGTAAGGCTGAGCTTGCTTTTAGTTCTCAATTTCCTTTAGTCGTCAAAATGTTTAGAGATGCAATGGTATCGATGAGAAACGTCGTCACGAAACCCTTACCTTCTATCACTTCGATGACGACTTTGGCCATAACCGAGTCGATGAGACCATTAGAAAAATGGAATAATGTTCCCAAAATAAGTAAAATAAAGGGAAAAGTATGAAAAAGATGTAACATGTTTACCCAATGTTGTCAAAGCGACACATTTGTAGTTTTTGATGCAACATGTTTGCTGTTGTAGGTATTTGATGCAGTCGTTATGTTTCCGTCCAAAATATCAGTTAAGTGTGCACATGCCCTGCACGTGACGTATTTGTGTAGTGAAAGTCCTGAAATGCCCCTGTCTTCTTCATATAACACTGTCTTCGGCACCGAGCTCCATTCGGTGATAACAGTAAACTAACCGCTATTCTTGATGTTCGTCATTTTCACTTTGATGCGACAAGATTCTTCTCGATGAAGATTTTTCCAATTTCGATCCTCAGATGTAGCATATCCTGTCATCTCTGCTCCGATCAACGAAATGTTGCAGTGTCTCTCCGTTAACTCGCAGCCATGGCAACTCCCTCAAGGAGAGCTTCAGGATCATCCTTATCGGCAGATCTGTAAATCTCGGGATCCGCAAGGCTGTACTCATCCTTAATACGGTACCTCGTCAACGACATTCTGTATAATCAGCGGGACGAAACTCGACAATCCAAAGGCTTTACTCTCTCGCTTCAGAGCGTCTCCATCCAGCCTTCTTATTGATCTCACTACTCCTCCACCTCCACCTTCACCATGAAGTAAAGCCAAATCGATGGGTTCTCTGGAGGCAGCTGGGATCTTTTCTTCAAAGAAGGAATCTCTTCTTCCTTCTCTGTCAACGGGTAGGCCAAGACACAGGTCAAGATGCTCCTGCTTTCTTCGCTTGTTCAGGATAGATTACATCCTAGTTTTCGTCATAGCTGTGATCTTCATCACTGTGCTTGCTCTTGCATTGTTCTTGCCTGGAGACAAGGGTGACGACGGAGATTCCGGGGATTTGATGTTCTACATCAGGGAGAAGACTGGAGGACTGGATTTTGGAGAGGATATCGTTAGATTTGAGGCTTTGTCGATTCAACATAGATTTAGAAAAGGAGTTGCGGATGTGAACCAGTTCTCTGCTCATAATGTCACACTGCGTCGGTTTGGGTACCGCAAACCCCAGCTCGCACTGGTCAGTTGCTTAACCGTACTTCAATTAATTACGCATTAGTATTCCTGATTGGTTGCTTGTGCTAGCAATTGGGGTAAATTTCAGCTCCGATTTCCAAATCGGGTAGTCATAAATATTGATGAACGAAGATGATAATTCTTCAAGCGCTATTCAAATCTGCGGAGATGTTTTCTTGCTATATTTGTTACTTCCGTGTGTGTCTGTGGGTTTGACTGATTTGAGTTGGTTGCTTGTTGCCAAGGTGTTTGGAAATCTTCTCGCGGATCCACAACAATTGCTCACGGTGACTGTTGCAGCAGCATTGAGGGAGTTCGGATATAAAATTCAGGTGTGGTATTGATTTTAAAAAGTTTCCTCTGATCTGTTCAACTAACAGTTCTTGCTTCGATTCGATACGGTGTTTGGATTTGAGGGTTTGAGGGGGAAGAGAAGGAATGTCTATTCTTAATCTTGTTTAAGATAATTTTAAATTAAGAAGAGTATCCTTTAAGTTCAGTAATCCTTACTTTGTGCTACTAGCCTGACTATTTTGCTGCATTTCTAGTCTGAAGTTCCTTCCTGATCCTTCCACCTTAAGTTTTCTACTTCGGATTTGGTTGTTCAACTCCTTTAAGTTCAACTCAAACCAGTAACTAATGTCAGGTGGCTAGTTGTCTATTGTTTGTTGAAAAGCCATTGGTGTTGTGAAAATAATCATAGTAGTATAAACACTTGTCTTCTTCTAGTTAAATAGTTAAATTTTCAGAATCCCACCTGACTTGGCTCAGCTCCTTGTCATTTCACAAATTTCGAAAAGACAGAGCAAATTTCGAAGATGTTTCATTTTTGATTTTTGCCGTTAGTTGGTTTAGAGTCGAAAGTTAAATGGAAAGCTTCACTGTCTAGGTAACTTAACAATCCATGATCTTGCGAGGAGACGAGACGACACTTTGGTTGTCGGAGGGGTGGGTTCACGAGTCTCTTCGGCAGCAGCTTCTCGTCGCAACAGATGGAAGAAACGAAGTTAGGGTTTGAAGGTTGGGAACGACGGCTTGAAAATTGCAGGTGAATGGACTTTGATTCGGTGTATGAACAAAGAAGGCTTATGGAGGGAAATAGGTGTAGGGGTATGTTGGACATTTACAAAAAAAATTCATTAAAATCTGACAAATCATGTCACGTGTCTGGCACATGCTGGTTTTTAACGGACAAACAAACGGAATAACAAACGTTTCTATCTAGAACCTACAACATGAAACGTGTTACATCAATTACCTACACTACAAAACTAGTTCCATCAACCACCACTTTTGACAAACATATTACATTTTTTTTCATACTTAAAGCATGACATCCCCCCATAGCATTGTTTATTGGCAATTCGGTGCTCAATCCAAGATACCAAAAGTTCAATAGGTAAGACATGACCCCCATTCAACTTGTGCTCGGTGGACATTTTGTTCGTTGTGACCTTGAGCAGTTTGACCAAAGGTACTAGCCTCGCCTCTTTGTTAGAGGTCAGGTAGGACAATACTGCGATCCCTATCTACCCCTTGAACGAGTTGACGGTATTCTTCGAGCGTAAGTGGGAGTTCATTGTCGTCAATCACAAAGACGACATTTTCCACATCCTAGAACTCAGACAACGCATCAAGGAGAACTGAGTTTATTTTGTAGTTTGCCAGCTCGTGAACCTCCCTAATATTCTCGTTCACGTATTTCTGATTCTCTTTCGTCATGGGTTTCCATATCTGGGCAACTTCGACCATAGGGGGTTGGATGGCCTTGGTGCGAGGACGGTGGTTTGTCTGCTTCATCCTTACCAAAGATGACGCGTGAAACGTCCTAGGGATACGAAACAAAATGAACATAATTTTACATTTTTTTTAAAAAATTCAATGCAAGTACGAGAAAGTAAATGTCACTATTAATGTCCGTATTACATTTACAGGAGTTTGAGAACATGGAATACAAAAAGGTTCAATCCTATACATGTCATCAAGGGTCATAACAAAACACAAGAAATGGAACAAATATTGGTAGAAGGTTAAATGTGGTGTTGCGCTTTTGTTCTAGAGAGATGAGATTTTTTGGTCCTGTGAACCGTCGGAACCTCACCCCTATAGAGGTTCATGGGCCCATTTCTATCATCAAGTTGAGTTTTTTGGGTGCGTATCGGCGGTCCAAACCACTCTGAGTGCATTCCCTTTCTAAACTCCCTAATCTTTTAATGTGCTCCAGGTCTGAGCAAGTATTGGTAATCAGCGTAATATGTGCAAAACGAGAATTTAAATCTTTTTTTAATCATTACAATTATATCTCTTTTTTGGAAAATATTTAAAAACTGAAAACACGAGCAAATGGTCAAAACAATTAGGGTAAAGTATAACATTGCAAAGCTTAAACCCTTTAAACAAATAAGTCCCTAGCAGAGTCGTTGAATTGTCGGACGTTGGATCCGACTTTCCCTTTTTTAAAAATGCCGGGTCTTGGCAGGTGCTCAATTGGACCAAAAAATGAAAAAGTCACCACTGATTAATTAAAGTCTTATCGAAATCCTAAAATTTGCCTAGTGTATATGGTGTTAACATCAAAGGGCTTGGGAAAGTCTACATTCAGATAATTGAGTTTCAGAGTTTGATAACGTCTTAAGAGCTCGCGAGTCCATAATCCGCCCTTCGGTCATTTAGTTTGATGTTTTTTAATTATTTTTACCGATTTAACTGAATTGCTCATTTTGATCATACTTAGCCAAAGAGATCATATGCATTTTTTTAAATTAAATAAACTATGTACAAACATTTTTTTTTTATTTTTCTAAAATGTATGAGTTAATTTAAAATAAATAAACTAGAGGAGAATAAAGCTAATCGTGGTTGAGAAATGAGTGATTTAACTTTGGGGTCATTTTAAAATGTGTCAATGTCTACAAATGATTTTGAAGATATAAAGCACGTTGGACTAACTTGTAACACTTTTGAAAGTTGTAGCAGGTCCAGAAAAGTTCAAGGACCAAAATGTAATTATTTAAAAATTAACTAAAAGTAAATTTTTAAAAATTGCAGAAGTGACCCTAAACAATTTTGGACTTATTTGTAACACTTTAAGAAGTTGTGGGATTTCCAGAAAGGTTCAGGGACCACAATGCAATTATTAAAAACTCAAAACTGAACATAAAATAAATCCGCAATGCAATTATTAAAAACTCAAAACTAAATCCGCAATGCAATTATTTAGTCTATCTCGTTTTTTCTCGGTTTGGTTCCTCGCATAGCAGTATTTTGGTCTTTAGCCAAAATCAAGTGTTACCTCCAACACTTTACTTTAGAAACCTACATTTCTGAATCATTAAAAGCATTTCCTTAACCTCATCCACTATATTCACTATTTCTCATCATAATAATAGAGTCGGGGGGAGTTTAAAATCCTCCACAGTGATCTAACCTCACTCTTGTGATTAAGTTGTCCCTTTGATCCTAGATTTTGAGATCTCCAATCAACTAAGTTGGTTTTTCCTTGTTAAAAGTGTTTAGTGCACGGGCTTTAGCCCCATTATTCTCTCCAGTCGAGAGCAATTGTCTGATGAAATTATGTCTACAACGGATATGTCTAGACTTACCATTATACATATGACTTTGTTCCCTGTAAATCGTAGATTGAGAATCGTAATGTATGTTGATTGTAGGTACTGGTATGGTCCACCTAGGAATATCCTCAAGAAAGTGACATAGTTATTCAATCTCTTCAACACATTTATCTTGTGCTATAAACTCAAATTCCATGGTGAATATGGCTATGACTGTTTGCTTTGAGTATTTCCACGATATAGGTGCACCCTCTAGAGTAAACACAAATCCACTTGTAGAGTCGAGTTTCTTTATGCAAATATCCAATTAGAATTACTATATCCTTCTATAGCAGTTGGATATCTTGTATAATGCAACCCATAACTACGAGTATATCTCAAGTACCTTAGTAATCTTGTGATTCTATCCCAATGATATGTACTTGGATTACTCGTATATATACTCAACACACCAACAACATGTGCTATATCAAATTTAGTACATGTAACTTTTAATGACCCTAGCGTACTCCATTTGAGAGACACTTTCTTCTGTATTTCGTGAGAAATACTTACTTTTGGAGTGTAGACCTTCTGTTTATCATCTTTGTTGAATTTCTCTAATATCTTATAAATATAATGAGATTGACTTAGAGCAATTCCTTTTGATGTTCGATCAATCTTAATTCCAAGAATTACATCAACAAGGCTCATATCTTACATGTCAAATCTCGAATTCAACACATCCTTAGAGAATTTAATCATCTTATTGCTACTTCCAACAATAAGCATGCCATTAACGTAAAGACACAAAATGTCATAACCTTCATATCTATCTTTCACATAGACGCGTTTGTCACATTCATTTATTTTAATTTTCTTTTCCACGATAACAATGTCAAATTTCCGATGCCACTGTTTTAGTGTCTGTTTCGAACTGTACAGTGATTTTACCACTTTACAAACCTTTTTTTTTTCTTGTCCTAGCACAATAAAGCCCTCAGGTTGTTCCATGTAGATTCCTCTAAATCTCCATTTAAGAAAGTTGTTTTACATCCATTTAATGTATTCCAAATTTTGCAATGTCGCTATTGCAAGTATCATCCTTATGGATGTCATTTTCGTGACCGGAGAATATGTGTCAAAGTAATCAAGACATTCTCTTTGCTTGTAACCCTTAATTACAAGTCTAGCCTTATCCTTGTCAATTGATCCATCCGTTTTCATTTTCCATTTGAAAATCCACTTGTAGCCTAGTGGTTTGGACCTAGGAGGAAGATCCACTACCTCCAAAAAACGATTTTGCAAGATGCATTCAATTTCACTATTGATTGTCTCTTTCCATAGAAATCCTTCAGAAGAATTTGCAGCTTCTTTAAATGTTTGAGGTTCAACTCCAAGCATATAGGTTAATAAATTTAGAGCAAAATATTTTCTACCCGAACTCATTTGCTTTTCCTGGGTTCTACCATAACATTTTCTAGGTCTATACCATTGTCATCAACAGTCTCATCAGTTTGTTTCGACGAACTTGTATTCCCTCTAGACTTAGTCGCAAATCTTTCTTCAAAGAAATATGCATTTCTTGATTCCATTATCATATCTTCGTGTATATACAAAATCTTTGAATCATGCACAAGAAAACGATAAGGATTGTTGTTTTGGGTCCAATGAAGATGTAATCAACATTTTTTTACCAAAACAAAAGATGTAATCAACACTTTTTGGTTCAATCCTAACCTTTTTAGGATGAGACACCTTCACTTTAGCAAGACACCCCTACACGGATGAGGTGATTGAAAAAAGGTTTTCTACGTATCCATAATTCAAAATGTGTTTTCTCTTCTTTCTTTCGAGGCGGTTTATTTAAAAGGTAATTCTATTTAAAATAGGTTCACCCACATGTTTTGAGCTAAGCCAGAACTTATCAACATTGATTTCATCATCTCTTTCAATTTTTCCTTTCCGTCACCCCGTTTGATTGGAGTGAATAAGGTAAGGTGATCTCATGTAAGATTATGTTTTGAGCATAAGAACTCACCAAATGGAGCATCATACTCGCCACCTCTATCACTACGTAACACCTTAAATTTCTTGTTAAGTTGATTATCAACTTCTTGTTCTTAAATAATGAACTTTCCAATAGCTTCATCTTTACTTTTCAACAAGTATACATAGCAACATGTTGTACTATCATCCACAAAAGTGATGAAGTACTTATTTCTCCCTCTTTTTTGGACAAACTGGAAGTCCCAAATGTCATTATGTATCAAATCAAAATGTTCCATAGTCCTTTCAACTGAATGAAATGATGACCTGGTTAATTTACCCTCAAGATATATTTCATACTTATGTTTGAGATCGATTTGAAATGTAGGGATGTGATTCATGTTAGTTAACTTTCACAATGTATCATAATTAACATATCATAATCTATCATGCCAAAGATTAGGAGACTCAATCAAGTAAGCACAAAAAACATTCTTATTCTTACTTATTTTTGGCTTAACAATCATTACATTCATTTTGAACATGCCCCCACATTCATACCTTTTTCCCACATTCATACCATTCTAAGTGAGTACAAATTTATCTGACTCAAATACAAGATGGAAATGATGCTTGTTGATAAGAGATCCTGACCCCAGGTTCCTACGAATGTTTGGAACATATACGTACAATAAATTCTTCAATGTCAACTCTTTTTGAGAAGTCATCTTCAGAACGACGCTTCCTTTGCCCTTGACCACGAATGAGGCAGAGTTGCTCATATATAAACTCTCCCCAGAATCAACTTCTACAAATTTGAAGAACATTACCTTGTCCGAGCAGACATGCTTGGTGGCACTCATGTCAACCCACCACTTCCGGGGGTTGGGATCAATCATGCTCACCTCAGACACCACTGTTGACAAGTTAATATCATCAACGTATTCAGTGATTCCCTGCACCATGTTGGTCTCGTTTTTCTTAGGAAACCTGTAAGCACTAGATTTATGGCAAGTTTTACCACAATTATAACAAGAGTCAATAAATCCTTGTGGTTTGGATCCTGACATCTTCGAAACTCTGTCTTTAGGACCATGAATGAATATTTTTTACTTCTTTTGCTTGCTTTTGGCAGCATATTTGCTTGTGCTCTGCCCATGCTCCATCACATTTGCCTTGGTGGAGGACATCGTGTTCATGGGGTCGATTGGAACTCCCCGTGCAACATTCATCTATTTCTTTTGCACGTTGATCCTTTTGAGCAACTCGTCCATGGTCATCTCCTTCTGTTTGTCCTTCAGGTAGCCCTTGAAGATATTCCATGTTAGGGGTAACTTCTCAATAATGACGACTACTTGAAACGACTTCGCGAGTTCCATCTTCCTGGCATGGATACTTTGGAGGAGGAGTTGTAGATTTATCACCTGTTTCATACATGGTTTGCTATATACCATCTAAAAGTCAAACAGATGACTAACTAGTTATTTTTTACATCCTCATCCTCATATTTTTGTTCCAAGGCATGCCAAAACTCCCTAACTGATTTAGTTTTACTATATACATTATACAACGAATCAATCAAACAATTCGTTACAAAATGTCTACACAAATAGTCTGAGTGACTCCAAGCTTCTAGAGACAAGAAGAACCCATGATCACCGTTTTCGCCTTGAGTTGGTGTTTCTTCCATCAGGAATCGTGCCAAGCTCAGAGTAGTTAGATAGAACTTAATTTTCTCTTGCTACCTCTTAAAGTTGGACACGTCAAACTTTATAGGGCTTTCTGCATGCACAAGTACAACAGAGCGAGTCATGGTTACCCCCGATCGACGCAACGACAGGTGCGTTCAACGACACAATAGGATCTTCAGTCTAAGTCGATGCTACAACATTGATATTAACATTATTGTTGTTTGCAATTATTTTCTTCTCTTAAATAGGAAATTCTAAATTGTTTTCACCGAAAAATAGTTAAAACAAATTTATAATATATTAAATGGAACCGAACAGTCCGATAGTCTCCTGAATCATATATAATAAATTTGCCTTAAGATTGTTAATACTTAGGAGGATTAATCTGTAATGATATTATAATTCAGATCAAATAAAGATTTCTACTAGGAAGTTGTTATAATTGAATGGAGTGAAAAATAGTATAAACAAGCAAAAACTTCTTGTCTTGGCAGGTGTAGGAAGACCCTTTGTATTCTTCAAATGGACTAAACAACATCTGATGGAACTCGTGGTAAAGTTGAACCACGTCGTTGAATTGTTCAAACCCCACAACAACGGTTAATTTTATTCCCTCATTGGTCAAGAATACTCGCTTTTATACCACTTGTCACAAATTTAGAGATATAATATCGCTCTCACTTTACTAATGCATTTTTAAGCATAGTTATCAGAACTGGACCAGACCGGAGGTCCGACTGGGAATCGAACCCCTATCCGGTTTGGTTTAGTTAAAAGACCGTTTTACAAATGAACAGTGTTTGAACCGGATTTAACCGAACGGTTTTCCAAAAAACGGTCAATTTTTGGTTCACTTTTTAGTTTTTTTTAAAGGAAAAGTATGAAATTGCACCCAGATGTTTGCAACAATTGGTAATTGCACTCATGATGTTTGTTCTTACACCCGTATGTTTACGCTTGTTTGTAATTGAGCTTTTCCATCCAATTCAGATAGTAACCGTTAAATAAATGTCATGTGCTGTCCATGTGCCATAAATCTAACCTGATATACCTAAAATACCTCAGCCTTTTTAATTAATTGTCCAAGCCTATCTTCTCATTTCCACACACCCATTTCATATCAGCCACACCGAAGTCTTTGAACCTCCCAGGTCTGAATCAGCAAGTTTGTACAGCATGGGTGGTAAGCTTTCTGGTGGAATATCTGAAACACGTGAAAACAAAAATATGGCAGCGTCTAGAGACTGAAAGAATGTGCGAGCTCCAGCAAAGAAAAAGTTCCCAATGCTGCAAAAAAAGGATGTCCATAAAACCAAGTTCCTGATGAGTAAGAATATTTGGGGACCTTACAAAGGAGGAAGGAATCTACATAGTAGTGTTATATGTAAGGGAATAACTACCAGATAATTCTTAGTTTTTTTCATATAATATTATCAGAGAATATACTTCCCAATGACGCATTGAAACAGAGCTCTGTGAATATATCAAGAAGCTCTACCCTTCTGAACATACAAAGAAGTTTCTGAACATACAGAGAAGTACCAACAAAACATAATTACGGAGCAAATTGAAAAGATTACCTTCCATTACTGAAACAAAACGGTTCTGGTCTTCGAAGGGTCTGATTACATAAGACATGTTAATATTATTAGCCACCATCAGCTCAAGATTCAAAAGGATAAAGGCAAACATGTGATCTCATATTATTTTCAAACAATTAAAAGCAAGAAAATAGTTGTGAAACATAAAGAAGCGTAACTAAAATCAGGATGCATAAGCAAATGTTGACGATCAGATTCTAAATCATGCATTACGTATATATATAAACCAGAAAAGCTCTTATTGTTTCTCGGTAAGCTCTTGAGACACCATCCCATAGAGAATGTTCTTCTTCAACAATACCATACCTATCAAATCCCGAAATCAGCCTACCATTTGGCTAACATCCTCAACATAGAAAGGCCTAAAGTATATCGGTGAAATAAGAAAGAACCTCTACATTATAAAAAATTTATACTCCTGAATAAAACATTCTACAGGAAGCTTCATCCTGCAAATTCCTCTGATGACTTCATCATACATAGAATATTTGCATTGAACAACCAAGTCAACTTTGGCACACAAAAACAACCAAGTAGTAGTAGGTATTGGAGGTGTCTTAAGTTTTCGGCTTGGTTAGTAAGTTTTTATCTGTTCACAATTCTCTGATTATGTGAGTAGTTTATAGCACCATCTACCCAGAGATCTTACTTCAGCAAGGTTTATACCAAGTAATTCTCTAGTTATCTCGGCAATTAAAATCAGTTCATGAGGAACAGATAAATAAGCTCCCAATCGACAAAGCAAGTTCAGAATGCTACCACTCAGATTTAGCTTGCTTTGGGTCCAGTGGCAGGCGGTGACCAAGCAATCTTCGAACAACAAGTGCCTCTGAAGTACTTTGATCAGATAATCTCAAGCACCTTGACCTTATGTCCCCAACAGCTGGCCCACCTATACCACTAGAAGCAAATTATTTGCTTTGTATATTCATTCCATTTCCTAAAGAAAACATCCCAATATAACAAAACCAAGGTTACTACTCCAACGAAGGCTCCGGAAAATACCTTACAAGAACGACACTGCTTCTATAAATAACTACCCGAGCCAACTACAACACATGAACGCATTTATCTTCATCTCACGCATTTAATACTTACGCTTTGCAGTTAATGATTCATGCTATGGAGCATGAAGTTGATCGAAATGAGGATCGGGATGGATCTAGGGTTTTTCTTGCTTTTGGAGAAGACGACTTGCTTCTCCTCTTGTTGAGAGTTCCCGTTTGCCTTAGGGAGATTAGGTTCCACTTTCACACGCCCACGTTTGCCTTAGGGTAAATTGGTCATTTAACATGGCATCGGTTCAAATTTAACGACGACACGTGCCCTTCACGTGATACTTAACGGGATTTTTTAACGTTGGTGCAATGACCAACAAAATGTAACATACGGGTGTAAATAATTGCGGCAAAAAACATATAGGTCCAATGACAAAAAATTGCAAACATCCGGATGCAATTTCATACTTTTCCCTTTTTTTAAGGTGCAAGAAAGAAAAAAACTGTGTTTTGTTTTTAGAGTGAAAATTTAAATAGACTTGGTTCTAAAATATTTTTTTAAAAAAGAAAAAAAAAACACTATCTTTTCTATTCTACTTGACGTCCAAATTACCTTTAAAATATATTTTTTTCAAAATATGTATTTTATAATTTGCATCCTTTAGTATATATTATGTTGCAAAAGAATCTAAAACAACACATATAATATAAATACATCAAGAAAAAATAAGTAGATGAAATAGAAGAATTATAAAAACTTTTAAAAAGTGATAACATTTGGAAAAAAATAATATTAAAGATGAATGATTAAAATACATATCAAACAAATATTAGTAAAATGTTTGTAGGTTTTAATTTACAAGACTCTAAGTACAGAACTATAAGAGAAATTGAACACAAAGTTAGAAACATACATAATATGATACAAAAAAGAGTCATTAAAAAGAATGAAAAAAAATCTATACAAAACTATATATATAGTTTTTTTTATGTTAGTATATCATGTATTTTTTTATCACTTTTATATGATTTTATAAATTTGCTAGGTTTGCTACTAGGTTTAAACCTATTGTCATTGTGTTTAATTTTGACACTATTGTGTATTGTGTTTGAAAATTGAGAATAATGTGTGTTTGAAATTGAAACTATGTAGTTTGTGTGTGTGTGAGACTACATAGTTTGAAGTAATTATGTTTGTGTTTAAGACTATGTATTTATTTTAAGTTTTCAGTTTTTTTTCCCTTGTAAACAGTGAACCACACACTGAACCGAATTAGACCGGCCGAATCATGAACCAACCCCTTCACCGGTTCGATAGCCGGTCCGATTCTGATAACTATTCCTTTAAGTTACCTCTAAGCAGTTTTTCATTTATCTACATAGATAACTATAAAGAACGCTCAAGATATGAGATAATATTTTTTCTTGTATTACTTTCTCGTAACACAAATGAGAGAAGAAACAACTACAAAATAGATTACTGATTTTACCACTTCAATTCAAAAGAAGGTATACATGGGTCAGTTTTTATTTTTTCTTACCAAGAATGGTAATATAGATTGACAGATATCCAAATGGTGAGTTAGTAATGTCGCCAACTGGATAGATGTTACACCCACCGGTTCAAATTTTATTTTATAATACATATATACAAAACAATTGAATTAAATAGAAATAATTACATATTCGGACAAAATTAATTAATTAATAGCAAATTAGGAAAGACCATCCATATTTGGGGGAAAAAAAACAGGTAAGGAAAAAACATTTGTCAGCAAAACATAAAATTCCATAATTTCTAGTGGCGCGCAATTTTAGCACCCCACTCTGCCCTGCCCGCCCCCCTCTTGGAATGAATTAACCTCTTCCCGTAAGCCGTTTCTCTCTCACACTCTCTCCAAAGTCCAGACAGAAAGCTCTTCACTCTCTCCCCAGGTCAGTCTCTCCATCTTAAATCAATCGAATGTCAATCTTGTTACGTTGTAAGCTTCTACTATTCTAGAAAATAGGAGAAAAGCTAAGCAATGTGGCCAATCTCTTCAGTTTCTTGTTTGTTTGATTTAGTTCTTCAGAGTTGACACCGTTCTTTCAGTGGACGACGCTTGATTTATGATTGGCAGGAGTTTAGCTTTATGTGCCTTTTCTCTGATAATACTACTACTGAATTTACCGACATGAAAAATTACGAACGTGAAGATGGCGATACCAACACCATCACGTTTTGCATGAATTAAAAACAATATTTTCATTCCCGATCCCGACGGTAGAACTGGATGTGGGGTAGTGTGATGATAACTGAAGAACAGTCTCATGTCAGATTAAAAAAATAATTTTGATACATTATATTCTAAGTAGTAATACATCTGCTATAAACATAAGAACGGTCGTTGTTTGTATTTTTATTGAATGTATGGGATTTTAATTTTCTCAAATTCTTTAGCGGGATTTGCTTAGTCATCTTGTCAACATATACGTGCATCAATGTTCTGTGTCCATCTCTGTAATGTTCAACTTATATTTGTGCGTATATGACCTCACTTTGTGTGTCAATGTCAACTCGTGTGCCACTCCTATATCAATTAACTTCTTCATTCTCACATACGGTTTCACAAATTCCAGGTTTTGAGTCCTTTCAAGAATGCGGTTCCATGAAAGATCTGATCCTTCACTTGTTATTTCAAAATCACTCCCCTCTTTGTCTGCTGTGAAGACAAAAAAGAAGAACTACCAGATAGATGTTCCAGATAAGAGACAATCATCGAATGTCGGCCACAGAAAATCGACATCAGAAACTGGAAACAAAAAGTGCCCCATCCTTCCTAGATCGACCAAAATATCAGTCGGATCTTTCGATGAAGAAAATGATATTGATTTCGAGAAGCAATTCAGTAAGGAAAGACTATCAGATGAGAATGAATGCATGTGGTTGTCTTCAGACTGCTCGTCACCTTCGTCTTTCTTCGACCAGTACTCCTCTCCGGAATCGGATCATGAATGGCTAGATGACGTTTTCCTAGCTTCCCATGTTAAGGATGAAGAAGAAGAATCAGGAACTTGGCTCTTCAGTCCATTAGAGAACGAAACAACAAGGTGCAACCTCGATTCGCAGACTGAAGATTTTGATGGAGTGACACTCATGCTTTCGTTGGTGAATCTCAACCATGAACACTCTGAAGAACATGTTTTGTCAGAAGCTCGGTGTTCTTTTTGCTCCGAGTCTGGTGGTGATTTGGAATGTGATTGTAGAGATGAACCTCTTTTCTGGCCATTCAAGTCGAAGTTCAACCGAGAAGCAGAGGAAAGTATGAAATACTTTTGTATGTCTCCACGCAAGAACAACGTACTTGATAGAAGCAAGACGTTGGATCTACGAGGTGGATGCAGAAGAAGGCTTGAGTTTGGAACGGTGAATTTGCGACTAAATACTGGGAATAATCTACGGAGGAACAATACTATGCCATCTAGACTGAGTATTACAAGGTCAAGAACCCTTCAAGATCTGCTGATTCTGGAAGATGATGGCTTGCTAACGATATACGACAATGACGAGGAAGAGTCCCCTATCGAGAAATTTCTGGGCCTCGACGAGTTTGATGGTCATGAAGGAGTTGATTCAGATTTTAATCGAGATTCCTTCTCGCTTGATGGATCTTTCAGGAAGTTGTGAAACAGGAATTTTGCATTCAATTGATGTAGGAATTAAGGATGTTCTGTTGTTAATTATGGTCGGTCTTGATCTGTTGATATAGACACTTAAGATGATCAATGTAATATTCATGAGAATCTTTTCTTAAGTACATTATTGACTTTATGGGCCTAGAATATTTGGATCAATAGTATATTTAAGTTTATGCACTTAGTAAGTTATAGAAAGATTTAAAGAATTAGAGACTAAAGTATGTGTAGAAATTTTTAGGAATTTCTTGATAATTGTAGTTAGTTCTTGTTCTAGAGATCTCCTAGGTGTAGAGTCTTTTTTCCCCCATCAAATCATTCTATTACTCATTCGATAAATCGTTCATATAGTCTAACATACATAATGAAAAAAGAGAAGGCGGATGTATTGTAGTCCAATTATGTGGACACATCCTCTATCTGGATAGCCTTGCTACCCAGTTTGCGCATCTATTTGAGATTTGCCTAACAAAATTCCATTGTAATCTCGGAATCCCACCTGCCAAATCTAGAGTGTCTGTTAGGATGTTTGTGAGTTCCCAGTCCATTTGAGCTTGTTTTCCCCTTAGCATAGTGATGATTCGTTTCGCATCAGACTCAATTGTTACATCCATCCAGTTGTTCCTGATTGCCATGTGGACCGCTTAGTATATTGCTTTCGCTTCCAGGTTCTTTGCACTGATGTCCTTCCATGTCATGTTCCTACCATCCAGAATTGTTCCTCTCCCGTATCGTGCTATGATTCTCGTACCTCCTTTCCTCGTATCACTCATCCAAGCTACATGTGTATTGATTTTCACCGTGCCATATTCCAGTTTGCTCCATTTTTGTGCCATTCGTTCTGTTCGCCCTTCGACTTGTCCTCTACTTCCCTTCGACTGAGCACTCCAGTATTCATTCGCCCTCTTCAGTGCCGTCCGGACGACCTCTGCTGGATTTGGCCTCTCATCGTGGTTCACCACCCGACATCTCTCCTTCCATATCTCCCATGCCACGGCTTCACCTGTCATGCGTCTTCTCCGCCTCTGCTCGTCTCCAGCTGCACCGGTTTAGAGTGATAGTGTTATATATATATATATATTTTTCGAGTTCTTCTCTTCTCATTAAATTACGGTCTTGGGCTATTGCAATCTAGCACTCCGATTCTTTACATGGTATCAGAGCCACTTTCGTGATAACACGGCACGAGTCGAGATCGTTGATTGAATAACTTGAGTACACTAAATATGGATGCTGACAGTCGTGTGATTGGAATAGGTATGGAATTACTCAATTCGTCTAATTACCGGATTTGGAAGTCTTGCATGGAGTCCTATTTCACAAGCAAAGACTAGTGGGATGTCGTTGGAGGGAGTGACACTACATCCCCGGAGGAGAACGACACCAACGGTGGGGAGATCAAGCACTGGAAGCGGAGGAATGCTAAGGCGGAATTTGCCTTGAAGCGGTCGATATCATCAGTTGTTTTTAGCATATCTCACGATGTACCTCTGCCAGTTCAATCTGGAAGATGCTAGACCAATTGGACAACAAGAAAAATGAGGCTCAACTACAAATGTTGGAGACCGATCTGGCAAATGCAAAACAGGGTGAGTCTTCGATTTCACCTTTTTTTATAAGGTTAAGAACTTGTGTTCAGAGATTAATTTACTCAACCCAGATGAGTCAATTTTGGAGGCATTAATAAAACGGTGCATTATTTGAGGATTACATCCTGAATATATACCGTTTGTTATGTCAATTCAAGGTTGGGTTCAGCAACCGTCCTTGGAGGAATTTGAGAATCTTCTAGCTTCACAAGAGTCGTTGGCTAATCAAATGGTCGGAATCAAGCTAGAAGAATATCAATGTGCCATCGTGGCTCAATTGAAGGAGAATGACGCCAGAAAAAAGGTTGGTGGTAATGTGGAGTCATCTTGTAAGAAAGATTTCAAGTGTTATTGATGTGGTAAGCCTGGACATCTGAAAAGAAATCTTCAGACCAAACTTATGGAGAGTAACATGGTGGTGTCTAAGATTGCAACTAAAGATGAGGAATATGCTAAATGTTTTATAGCTAAGAGCATTCCTGCTCTTGCAGTTAGAAATTCAAGAAATGAGTGGATTGTAGATTATGGTTTCGGTCACCATCTCACCGGAGACGAAGAACAATTCTTCACTATTCATAACCATGGAGGAGAAGAAGTTATAGTTATGGTGAATGCTATCATTCACCCCGTTGAGAAGAAATGTACTGTTGTAATCAATAGTAGAGGTAAGACTCCAATCAAGCTTGATAGTGTCTACCATGTTCCAGGGGTAAAGCAAAATCTTCTCTCGGTGGTGAATGCAGTTGATTCAGGTGTGTATGTTTTATTCAAACCGAATGATGTGAAATTTCTTCAAAATGCTGAGTTGATCAAGACGGATGTTGGCATGTATGTCATATCAGCTTCACATAAGAAAACCTCTTTAAATGAGGTTAATGGAGAAAGGGGGAGTTTAAATCCTCACAGAGATGTCCATGGAGAAGCCGATGATAAACAAGTGGTGACTCAAGGATCGAAAAAATCGATCATTAAGTCATCTCACTATCGGGATAAGAATGTTGGTACAACTTATTCTTGCTTCATTGCAAGGCCGATTGTTCAGGGAAAATCTTCGTTTCGTAATAAGGACAGGAAGAAGAAGTGGAACTTCGAGATGTCTGATAAAGTCGGAACAGTAATGCCTATTCACTAGAAGATGGGCATCAAGGGGATACCTCGTCGGTGGCTAAAAGGTTGAACTTCAACCGAGGAGAAAAAGATAAGTCCTTGAAGAAAGTTACAAAAAGAGTCTCAAAGTCACAAAAGAACGATGAAAGAAGACATTGTTGTTTGTCGACTAGTGGTGGAATTAATAATGCACGGAAAACGAAGAGTTCGATCAGAGGAAGATATAAAGCACGAATATCTACTGAGACAGACAACTCGAAGTGAGAAATGAAAGTTTAACTAGAATCAATACGAAGAAAAAGTATTACCAAGGCGAAGAAGTAAGATTGAAGAATTCAGGGCAACATCGATCGAAAGATAACATTGACAACAAGAAACATGAAGTAAAGTCAATGTTGAGAGGAGTGTTGAAGTACAACATTAACTGTATGGGCCAAGTTAGAAGATTTGGATCAAGAGTATATTTAGGTTTATGGGCTTAGTAAGTTGGAGAAAGATCTAGAGATTTAGAGACTAAAGTATGTGTAGAAATGTCTAAGAATTTCTTGATGATTGTAGTTAGTTCTTGTTCTAAAGATATTCTAGGTCTGGAGTCTTATTTAACTCACTATAAATAGGAGTTCATACCATTGCATGTATCAACCAACCAACAACAAGTACCACCACAAAGTGAGCTCTACAAGAGAATCTCTAGGATATCATATTTAGAGTAATAGTGTTATATACATCCGAGTTCTTCTATTCTCATTAAATTACGGTATTGAGCAATTGCAATTTAGCACTTCGATCGGAACCTATAAACAGTAAACCGTATTTTAGTAGAGAGTTCTCATCCCGACACATCACATGAAAATGTTTTATACAACTGCATTGAGAAAATGATATTTTTTTGGAAGAATTTAGTGCGTTTCCGTTTGGACCGAATGATTGTTTTGTTCTTCTATTTTTAGCATGGGAAGCGGTTTAGCAGCAGTACGGTAAAATCAATAGAAGAAGCGCAACTCTAGCCTGAGATTTAGCGCAAATCTTTCTCTAGACAACTAACTAACTGTTTTCTTGCATTAAAAATGGCACCTTTCATCCTCATTTTACAGCTTCGTTCTTCATTATCTCCATCAGTACGTCTCTCCGCCATTAAACCTTTTTCTGATTTCTCTCCTTCTTTAATGCGTCGTTCTGTAATTTAGTGTTCATGTATCGTATTAGCCATTTCTTTTTAGAATCGTACTACTATTTTCTCTCTTATTGTTGGAAGTATTTAGAAACTTGAATTAATTGATGTTCTTTCGGTTTCATTTTAATGTAGCAGCCGGCGATACTTGAATCTTATGGGCTTCATAGCAAGATGCAGATTCTCTTCAATAGTGAACACATCAGTATCTTACCTTACGTTTCTAAAGAAGAAGAAGAAATCGAAGAAGAAGAGTTGTTCTTCATCGAGTCAGAAATATCCCCCATCAAACCCCAGAAAGCTGCCCGATTCTACTCATCATCATCATCATAAGAAAGCTCTGAAGAAAATTCAGAACAAAGACACTTATCTTGAAAAGCAATTCACCAAGGAGAGATTTGCAGATGAAAAGGAATGCACATGGCTATCTACTGATCGCCCATCCACCAACGCTTACTTTGAACAATGCAGATCTTCACTATCTCACTTTCTGCTGGATGAACGACTGAACGTTTGGCTGTCAAGATCCAGCATCAGTAAAATGACTGAGTGGTTGTCAAGACCCAGTGCCACGAAAGCAGGTGATTGGTTGACGAGAGTGAGTCTCAGTAAAGAAGACGAATCCTTCATTCTTGGAAGAGATTTACCGAGCGAAGAAGCGGAGATTTTGATGCTAACTTCATCGGCAAGCAACGCCTCCAAGTCTCCAAAACTTGAAGATCTTGATCAGGACGGATTGAATATGATGATCTCGCTGGTCAATCTTGATGATTCTCATCGACCCTCAATCTCAGGAACAGCTTTACTGGAAGGTGCCGACGGAGAGCCTTTATTTTGGCCGTTTGAGTTGAAATTCGAGATGGATGGAGATGAAAAATTTGGCTACTTCTCGATGTCCCCACGCAAGGACATTGTCGCTAAAGTGGACTCAAAAGGGAGGGTGGAGTTATCGAGAAATTCTACGAGCTCGACTTGCGCCAAGCTTGTAGCTATATCCCTTGAAGGTGGTAGTATTCCAATTCCTATTGAAAAGATCTTATCTTTCAAGAGGGATTGGCTTGGGAGAGAGGACATCTCGTTCAGCGATCAAGTCCCGATTGAGAATCTATTGGGACTTGGTGAATTTGATGGGCACGAAGGTCTCCCTGATGAAGACACATTTTCGTTTGATGGGTCTTATTTGAAGAACTAATTGGATTATGTGTCAGATTCACACATCTTTGGTGGTGTTATATGTAAGTGATGTGTTAAATGTATGATTGAATATGCTTCCACTTAGGTACGGAGATTCGTGCTATTTTCTTGTGGTACCATGTTCATGACTTCATGCTTTGCTTGGTGATGGAGAACATGTAGAATAAATTTTGCTTCTTCAGTTTCTATATATCATGAAAAATAAACTTTAATTCTTAGAATAAGGGAATAGTGAATATATAATACAAGAGAGGAAATATATACATGTTACAAAAGTAAACTCATCATCACCAAACAAAACGTTGGTGCATAATTGGAATCTACAAGCTCTGCAAACTCATCTCTGGAGTTTGCATGCCAAATATTTGGTACAACAAGATAATGGAAGGCAACGGTGTTAGATAAGATTTAGCTGAATCTCGAATAGAGTGACATATCTAGGGTAGAGATGTCTAGTAGACATGTGTAAATTATTTGATTTCGTATAGATTATTTAATTATGTATAGATTTAGAAGAGTGATATTTTGTCTATTTTCGAAGGACTATATTAGATTAAACTCAGGTTCACATTTCTAAAAAAAAAATTAGATTGAGTTGATAGGATCGCGAAGAAACACTTATATGAGATTGTGTCATTTAGGTGGTCACCAGTTGCGGCAATTCGTCGTAGACACGATATGAAAAGTTTATGAGACCGCCCTAGGGCGCATTACACAAATTCAGTGTGCAATAGAATCTCGACTCGAAGTTATGTGAAACATAGGACTAAGTGTATAGTATCTGTTGGGTATTGATAGTGACAGTCCAATATGAAAAAGGCCCCAGAGACCCAATAACTTTGCAGGGGGTGAAACCCATATAATTTGAACCGACCCATATTAAGATTGATCTGACCCTCATAAAGCGGTCCAGTATCGAACCCAAGCCAAAGTGGACGCCAAAAGCTCCATCACCGGTCACCATTAACTAAGGTCGCAGACTCCTACTGCTCTCCAAAGGAGTGCTCGCTCAAGAGAGTCTAACCTCTCATCTCTGGTCCCACCAACCGTCACTAAAGATATGGCCACGATATCCCGTGTATCTCAGACACATATTCTCTAAAGATTACATATGGTAACTGCAATATTACGCCATAACCGTAATATCTGCTATCATAATCTTCACCAACACAATCTTCACTAAGATATTCTGTTGCCTATAACAGTTTGGTCTCTTTACTCTATAAATACCTCTGCTTTTCAATACGTTCATTACGTTTTGAGTTCATATACACAGAATACTCATTTAAGCATCGGAGAGGGACCCAGAGACACCCCCTATGTTGCCATCCCCTTCTTGCAGGTTCACCGGAGCTAAGGAGAGAGCAATCTTCATCCATCCTTTGGCGTTCAATACACTGCCAAGTCAGCATCCAGGAGATTCAGATCCAACATTTGGCGCCGTCTGTGGGAATCGAGTAAACAGTCATGCAAACTTGATCCAAAAGCAATCGCCGGAACCAGGCCAATGAGCAGTCCTCAGACACCTCTGATTCCGTCGCAGCTTCGTCGCTCCACCAAGAACCTGCAAGCCAAGCAACCCCTAATGTCGTCCCCCCAAGGCCGGCACGATAACATGTCGTCAATTCCAGACCGTTCCAAACGCAACGGAAACTCCAGCACCGCAACGGAAACTCCAGCACCGCAAACCGCCCATGTGGTTTGGGAAAACATCCAGTTGACCCCGGAGATGATATCACTCCTGGAAAATTATCGCCCCGCAGTCGCAGGGCCAAGGCAAGCAGAAACTGGAAATCCAGGCACTACAGCCCCTCAGGAAGATCAAGAGATGACCTCGGGACACCAGTCCTTACCTCCGGCTTCCACTGAGCCGCCGACAGACACCTATTCTATCAATCCATCAAGTTCCGTACAGAATGGAGGGCAGCAGAACCAGTGCACTCTTGACCAAGTGGAGGAGCTTATCAGCAAAAGGCTCCACGAACGATGAGGAACCGTCGCGCCTTTCTTCAGGGAACGATCAGCTCATCCCTTCACCACTGATCTGGTCGCCATCAAGATCCCAAAGGATGTCGTCGCCAGGGCCATCCCCAAGTACAATGGTGGAGGCTACCCCATTATACATGTTAATAAGCATTAAGCCTCTCTGTTGGGTAAGTGGACCGATCCGAATCACTTAGCCCTGTTATTTCCGTTGACCCTTTCGGGTTCAGCGTTGTCTTGGTTCTTCGGCCTCCCTGTAGGATTAATAGGGACCTGGGCTGAGCTCAAAAACAAATTCCTGGAACGATACATGGGTGAACGCCAACTTCTGAAAAGCGTGGTCGCCTTGGACGCAGTCAAGCAACAACCAGGAGAATCACTGGCCGACTTTTACGGGCGTTTTCATAAAAAAAGTCTCAGAAATAGATCGTCGGGTCGCAGATGGGGAGATAATTCGAGCTTTCTACTGAGGGCTTGACGTGGCCAACAAATGCTCGAGGAAACTGCGCAACAACTACCACGTGTAGGAGATCTAAACGATGGAAGAGCTGGCCGCCAGGGCGAAAGGTTTTATACACCTTGAGAGGGCGAACGCCGAAGCTAATTTCCTGACAACCTCGCTAAGGGTGGTTTCTGAGCCCCGACGCGATGGTAGGAAGGAAAAGAAAGACAAGAAGAGTCGAGATATCAAGCCCCGAGCAGAAAACCTAGGGCCTAGACATCCAGAGATCCCCGAGTATTTTACGCCTTTAAACACGCAGATCTCGGTGGTACTAGTCGAGATGGAAAGAAGGTCTCTAGCAAGTCCACCGATGCCCCGCAAGAGTGCTCAACCCATGGGGAAGGACACCGAGAGTTATTGTAGATATCACAAGTGAAAGGGCCATAAGACCGATGATTGCCGCATCCTCAAGCGCGACATCGAAAAGCTGATACAAAGAGGAATGTTGAAGGACTTTGTGGCTAGACGAGACAGGAGTCGAACGCCACCACGTAGAAATCACTCGCCAGCTCCGCCCGAGCAATCTGGACCATCCCAAAGCAGGAGGGTAATCAACCTAATTGCTGGAGGGTTTGGTGCCGGAGGCGAGGCGTCGCATGCAAGAGAGGTCTATGCAACTCAGATTTCTACAGCGGTCCAACTAGGAAAGCGACCGACCTGAAGAGGACATTGTCATTTCATTTTCCGAAGATGACTTAACACATGTCACCACCCCTCACAATGATGCGCTGGTTATCACGGTCGAAGTCGACAGTTGTGACATGAAAAGAATTCTGATCGACGGAGGAAGCTAGACAGATATCATGTTTTTGGACGCCTTTGAGAAGATGGGCAAATCCAAGGGCGACCTTAAGAGATTCGATTTTCCCCTGATCGGCTTTCCTGGGAGAACAACTTATCCGCTGGGAGACATAACCCTGTCGGTAATTCTGTGCGAAGGATGGAAGTGCATCAAGGTGTCGATCACCTTCTTAGTGGTCGACTCCTCTACATCATACAACTCCATCATGGGGAGGACCACAATCAATTCTCACAAGACTGTGGCTTCCACAGTCCACCAAAAGATGAAGTTCCCCACACCCAACGGGATCAGAGAAGTTCTTGGCGATCAGCCTTCCTCACAGCAATGCTACGTGAACTGCCTGCGCAGAAAAAAAATCAAAGGGAAACCCTCGCCATCGAGGCAGAGTTCGACCCTCGTAAGGACCTGGCTCTACCAACACCAATGGAGGAGTTAGTAGAGGTTGAAATTGATGGTCCAGAAAAGAAGGTGCTCATTGGGACCACCTTGAACGACGACCAAATAAACGCCATGTCTGCCCTCCTGGAGGTATTCAAAGAACTTTTCGCCTGGAAGCCCAGCGACATGCCTGGTATCAGCACCGACCTCATCTCTCATGAGCTAAGGATAGATCCCTCGATAAAGCCAATCGCTCAGAAAAGAAGGTCATTCAGATCAGACAAACGTTTGGCAATCAAACAGGAGGTAGGTAAGCTCATCGAAGCTGACTTTGTTAAGGAGGTGAGATTTCAGACCTGGGTCGCCAACCCAGTTCTTGTCAGAAAATCAAACGGCAAGTGGAGAATGTGCGTCGACTTTCACGACCTGAACAAAGTTTGCCCAAAGGATTCCTATCCCATTCCTCGAATTGATCAGTTGGTCAACGCAACCTCTAGTCATGAAATGTTGAGCTTCATGGATGCCTATTCAGGCTACAATCAGATTCGGATGCACCCAGACGATGAGGCCCACACAACTTTCTATGAAGACGGAGACATACTTTGCTACAAAGTGATGCCCTTTGGTCTAATCAATATTGGGGCGACCTATCAGCAAATGGTAAACCACCTGTTTCAAGACATACTGGGGCGGAATATGGAGGCTTATGTGGACGACATGCTCGTCAAAACGATTAAGGGAAGTCCTCACACAGCTGTCCTTCGAGAAGCATTCAAGTGCATGAGGAGGCACAATGTTCGCCTGAACCCAGCAAAGTGTGCCTTCGGAGTCAAGTCCGGAAAATTTATGGGATTCATGGTAAGCGAGCGTGTCATTGAGGCAAACTCGGAAAAGCTCAAATCCATCGAGGAGATGAAGTCACCAACTTGCCTCAAGGAGGTCCAATGTCTGAATGGCCGCCTGGTCGCACTCAATCGCTTCCTTTCCAAGGTGAGCGACAGGTCACTCCCGATCTTCAAGACTCTCAGGGCCAACTGAAGTTCGAGTGGACGCCGGAGTGCGAGGATGCCTTCCAATCCCTAAAGCAGCATCTTCAAACACTCCCGGCTCTAGCGAAACCTATTCCTGGCGAGTAGCTCTTCCTTTATTTAAGCATCAGCGATGTCGCAGCGAGTGTCCTCTTAATATGAGAAGAAGAAAATGTGCAGAATCCAGTGTATTTTGTTAGCAAGATGTTTAATTCAGCATAAATAAAATATGTCCAGATTGAGAAGTATCTCTATGCCTTAGTTATTGCTACTCGAAAGTTAAGACCATACTTCCACGCGCATGACATTACAGTTCTCACCAACCAGCGTCTCAAAAACTTCCTACTGGAGCCAGGCTCTTCAGGAAGAATGGTCAAATGGGCGATCGAACTCAGCGAGTTCAAGATCAAATTTGCGCCGAAAACGGCCATCAAAGGTCAAGCATTGGCTGATTTTATAGTGGAAAATGCAAGTAATGGTCTAGTAGAAACAGAAAATAGGCCAAGTTCATCAGCAGACACAAACCAGGGTTGGGAACTCTATACAGATGGATCTTCTTCAAGAGAAGGCTCAGGGGAAGGACTAATTCTCATCCCCCCTGAGGACGAGCCTTTGAAGTATGTGATCGCCCTTACATTTAAGACAACCAACAACGAGGCCGAATGTGAAACTCTCATCACTGGACTCAGACTTGCTAAAGAAATGGGCATAACATCACTCTGGGCAAAGAGCGACTCCGAGCTAATTGTCAATCAAGTCAATGGCACTTATGAAGCAAAGGGGAAAAATAGGAAGAAGTACCTCAAAATAGCTAAGAAACTCATCGCCGAAATCCCAACTTTCGCGATTGAGTCTATTCCTCGCCGAGAGAATCAGATGGCAAACACTCTGAGCAAGCTGGCGTTCAGAGGAATAAGAATTCAGGACGTGCAATTTATGGAACAAGCCTTATATACGGTCCTCGACATCTAAGCAGAAGTCTTCAACATTCAAGGACAGGTAACCTGGATGACTCCATTCCAGAACTTCTTGAAAGAGGGAATTCTACCAGAGGACGAAAGTGAATCCACAAGGATCTGACGTCTCTCAGCAAGCTATCTTCTCATAGATGGAGAACTCTATAGGCGAGGATATTCAACTCACTATCTAAGGTGCATCTCTCATCCCGAGACAAAAAGGGTTCTCCGTGAAGCTCATGAAGGAGTTGCTGCATGCCAACCTTGGGTAAAGATGCGGCAAAATTTACACAGAAGTACGCGACTTGTCAACAGTTCGCACCACGATCCAGTCGACCATCAATAGTGCTATCCCCAATGGTAGGCGCCTGGCCTTTTGCTCAATGGGGAATAGACATATTTGACCCCTTTCCCATCAGTACTGGGCAACGTACCCACATCATAGTGGCGATTGACTACTTCACCAAGTGGATAGAGGCGAACGCTTTTGCCTCTACAACGAAATTCCAAGTGATCAAGTTCTTGAAGATCAACATATTTTCACGATTTGGCGTTCCCAAGATACTCATAAGCGATAATGTTCCACAATTCGTAGGAAAAGAACTTAAGTTGCTCTACGAAGAATACAATATGGATCACAGATTCAGTTCAGTATCATCCTCAAACGAATGGACAAGCTGAAGCAGCCAACAAAGTTGTCCTGGCAGGACTCAAAAAACGGGTTCAAGCATTCAAAGGAAACTGGGCAGAAGAGCTGGAAAACGTATTATGGGCTACTCGAACAACACCCAAAACAGCCACGGGGGAAACACCCTTCAGTTTAGTGTATGGATCAGAAGCAGTGGCACCCGCCGAAATAGCGGTGCCTACCCACAGAATCCTACAGTTTAACAGTGAAGCGAATGAAATCGAACGCAGAAAAGACCTCGACCTGGCAGAAGAAAAGAGATGGCAATCAGAAAAAACCCAAGCTAAAATGCGTCTGGCGACCACTCAATACTTCAACAGAAAAGTCAACGCTCGCCAATTTTTCATGGGGGAGATGGTTATGCGAAGGAATGAATTTACAAGATTAGATAGCTAGAACAAACTTTTAGCTAAGTGGGAAGGACCATACAAAGTAGTACAAATTGCCGCCTGAAGATCTTACTATTTGGAAACCACAGAAGGCGAACGGTTACCCCGTCCATTCAACTCTGAACATTTAAGGAGGTTTTGTGCATAGCTTGTAATCAAAATGTTATGTCAATAAAAGCAAGTCATTCCTTCATAAAGTATGGCCACTCCAACCAAATCGAAGAAAAAAATACCCGATAACAAAATTGGGCGAAAGACCTGATGACCGAATAAGGCGACAGACTTAGCACCAAAGTTAGGCAAAACAAAAGACCTGACACCAAAGTTGGGCAAAAGACCTGATATCAAAATTGGGCAAAATACCTAAAGTCAAATTTAGGCGAAAGACATGACGCCAAAGTCAGGTAAAAGACCTAACGCCAAAATTAGGCAAAACAAAAGACCTGATATCAAAATTGGGCAAAAGACCTAAAGTCAAATTTAGGCGAAAGACCTGACGCCAAAATCAGATAGAAGACCTGATGCCAAAGTCAGGCACAAGACCTGATAGTCAGAAGTTAGGCAAATAAGACGTGATATAAAAATCAGTCAGAAGTCCTAACGCAAAAGGCAAGCAATCCATCAAGGAAGCTGTTCTCTTATAAGTTGGACAAAATTTGAGAAGTAACATCCAAAGCGAACAATCCATATTAAGGGTAATAGTTCCTTTGTGAAACAAATTCAAGAAGGTTGGGAAGGAACTTAAAGTGATCACTATAGATGAAGAAGCTTTGAGTAATAAGTTCCTTAGGATTAGGCGAACACTCCAAAAGGTCTAAACCTTAATAAGGTAACACATCTTTAGAAATTAATAGTCTTCCTTAAAAGGTTTATACTTGGCATGGGGAATAGATAAATATATAAAGACTTATCATTGTAAGCCTAAAGAAAGGTCCAAGACCCTACGGGGCGAGACCATTATAAAGCGAAGAGAAAGTCGAAAGTAATTATGATAAAGACATCGGAAGAATCGCCAACACAGTCAAAGTCAAGTAAAAGTAAAGGCTTATGAATATAAAAACATTAAATATTATAATAATAACCGAGTCTGAAATCAAAAAATAATTACAAAAATTCCCAAAATACAGGGGAAGACAAAATCTATTATCAAAAATAAAAGATATGATCGTCGGGGGAGTTGGAGACTGCTAGACTTGGGCTCTTTAGGGACGGCGGGGCAACCTTCTTGATGATAGCAACAGGGGGAGCCTCCGTGGAATAGTTGCTCTCGATGAAGGGCTTGAGGGACTCAACTTCCCGGAGGGGAAATTTGGGATCGATCGCTTGAATATCCTTGATCAGGATCTGAAGGTATGAAGTCACTTCAGCCTTCATCACCTCCAAGGCGCAGTCGGTAAACTCCTCGGACTTTTTAAAGTCCTCTACCACACTCTGGGAGGATGGGACAGACTTCAGCCGAAGGGCAATATGCTCCTTCTCCTTCTCCAGGGCGTCCCTCCTGGCCTCAGAGGCGACCCTCTGAGCCTCAGCAGCGGCTCTATGGGCCTCAGCCTCCTTCAACTGAGCCTTCAACCGAGCATTGGACACCTCCACCTCAGCAGAGTATTGATCAGCCGCCTTAAGCTGGAGCTTAGTGCTCGTCTGCTTATCACTGGCGAGGGCCGCCTCTTTCTCCTTCACGAAGGCGAGGAGCCTATGCTCCTTTTGGAAGTACTCCTCCCGAGCATGCTCTACCAGTTAAGCAGCCGATTCAGCCTTATCCTTCAAACCCGTCATCTGGTCAGGGGAGAACCCCAAACTCTGGTACTGCTCCAACTCGATAAGCAGGCCAGTCTGCTTATCGGTGATCGCCAACTCCTCTCGGACGAGCTGACAACAGGAGAAAAAAGGGGCAAAGTACAATCAGTTCAATGAAAGGTCAAAAGATGATTTGGAGATAAGTAAAGATAAAATAAATTATCAGGGCGATCTGCTCGAAGTGCGACCTCATGACCCCCTCGATGGCCGACAACTCGGAGGGAATCAAAGCCGTGTCTCGAGGATGAACAATCCCCTCGAGGAGATGCATGAACAAATTCAGGTTACCCCAGAGTGTCTTATGATCTGAAATATCCACCTTTTGGAGATTCCCCCAAGGGGCCCAAACGCCCTTGGGAATCGAAGTCTTTGGCGGCTGGAATAAGCCCACCAGGGGGCAGTACTCCCCGAGAGGAGTCTTCGAGGGGCCCGAGGCAGTCTGCCCCTTCTTCCGAGCCCTAGTATCCTTAGGAGGATTGGGAGCAGCTTTATCGGAAGAAGGTGTGTCGACCTCTGCCACCACCATAGCCTTTTCCTTGGGGGTAGTAGGACCGTTAGGAGGAGCAGGGCATTCTTCTCCTGAACTCCTGGCCTTCTTGGCAGGTGTGGGATTCGAAGCTACATCAGCAGTGGTCTTCCCTGTAAAGGGTCAGCAAAGGTATTAGAAAACTAAGACTAAATGAGAGGAAAGAAAAAATAAAAGACAGTTGCATATCTTGCTGGCGAACGCCAGGAGTGGTAGAGGGACGATCCTCCTCAGGCTTGCGTTTGGATGAACGCCTGGAAGGAGGAGGAAGAGGAAGACTCAGTGACGTCTGGTCCGGAGATAGACCCACCTTAGCCTGATTGGAAAACATACCAATGAGTTTGTGGCTCCGAACGCCTACAATCAACAGAAGAAAAGGTTAGAAAATTACCGAGTCAATAGAAACTGGCCAGGTCTGATGGATGCCCGCCAGCTCGAGCATCGATTCAGAGGTTTCCACCACCGAACGGATCGAACAGAAGTTTGATTGCTTGTGTAACCGGAAGAAGTCGTTAATGATATTCCAATCACTCCCTGTCAACTCCCTAAAGACAGGGGGAGTATCCCTTTCCGGTTGTAATAACTCTCATGTCACGCTACCCTTGAAAATGAAGTAGAACTTCTTGTAGTTGGTAGCGTGAAATTCGTCCACCAAGCAAAAATGGACGTTCCATTTCCATGCCAGGCCCCTCCATTCTTCGAACTTGGGCCACCGAGTTTGGAAATGGTGGAGGTGGTTCGCTCCGGCGGCCAATCGGTAAAAGCAGCGGAACAAATCCAGTGAATACGTCCATTCTTGACGTAATTGTTAGGATACATGTATAGTATGGTTGCTTGGTATGTAAGGCATTGTGCCGTATGTTTCAAGTATGTGTAAGAAATGCTAGAACATGCTAGAATGCGGTAGAGTGTTCAAGTCGGGTATTGTATAGATTTTCGATTATAGAATTAGTATAAATAGGTCTGGTATGTGATCTACTTAGGTAACTTGAATGAGAAGTAAAGTTTTCATGTCTGTTATTGTGTTTCTTCTTCTTTCTTCATTCCTATGCTTTCTCTGCAAATCCACATTGAGCTCAGTTTACTAATATGGTATCAGAGCCAATCTGATTCGTTATCTTGCTGCGCTTCATCAAGACTGTGACGCTATTCGAATCGACCTGAAGAGATCGACAATTTTCAATCAGGTTCTTTCTGTTTCTGATTGCTCTGCTTTCGTCTGGTTTATTATCTGCTCTACGTATTTGTTCAGACAGACATCGATGAGATTATTCCATCTGTCTTCAACAAGAGAGTCTGTTAGTTCACAGGCGAAGATAATTTCCAAGCCTGGAAACAACAGGTTTTGTTAGCTGTTCGTGGTCTCAATCTGGAAGGATATTTGTTCGGAACACTGCAGGTTCATAAATACATTCATGATGATGATGGCAATAAGGTGCTTAATCCTGAGTTTGCAAAGTTCTATCAACAAGATTCTTCTCTTGCTTCGTGGTTACTGGCCTCCATTTCATCATCGATCAACAAAGGCTTGGTCGGATGCATGACAGCAGCCTCTATCTGGAACAGACTACATCAAAATATTTCTTCGTCGTCGACTATGAGAATAATGAGTTTGTATGACAGATTGAAGGTTAGGAAACTTCTTAATCAATATATGAGAGATTATCTAACAGAAATTCATCTTACCTATGACAGCTTAGCAAGTTGCGGACATCCGATAGAGGAGATGCAACAAATATCAATCATATTGAACGAAGTAAAAGGTCAATATGACAGTGTTGTTGCACTCATTCATGCCAGTCGTAATCCATACAATATCGCATCGATCTCATCTGCTCTTCTGGATGCTGAAGTTCGCCAAAGAGATTCGTTGTTTGATGGTTCGCTTGCTGCTGCAAATGTGGTGGTCAAAGGAGCTAAACAAGAAGAAAAGCATTCAGGAAATACAGGTCAGTCTAAATCTCAATTTGATACAGGACAACCTGTTGCTCACATGGATACTCCATATTATCAACCTGCCTATGGACGTGGAAGGGGAAGAGGAAATAACAAACCGCAGTAGCAACTTTGTGGAAAGTTTGGACACTTGGTACACAAGTGTTACCAGCGGTTTAATGTTCATTATCAGGGTGTTACTGCACAGTCTGGTGACCATATCAATGCTAATCTTGCCACAACTCATTGGAATTAAGATGATGCTATGTCATACTCAACTTCTGGTTCTTCCAAAGGTTATTCATCCAATTATTCGTCAAACACTGCTACGGTGCCATCCTTGCCTACTGGAATGCAATTTGTTCCAGTTAATAATTCTCACAATTTTGCATCTGCTAATCCGATGTATATGCCTACTTACTCTCATCCTCTGGTCAATCAGTGCATTTCTCCTTCATCTGCTGCTACATCTTATCCATTCTCGCTACTACAATATGGTCATCCTGGTGCATTTTCCGTTCCATCTGCATACTTACCTCAGTTTCAGTCATCAATACATCATCTCCTTCTCAATCTGGTTCAATCACTGGTCCCAATGAAACCTCTATTCAAGCTAATCTGACATCTGAAATGCATTCTGGATCCAACATTTTCTGATAAGACATGGTATCCAGATTCAGGCGCAACCAACCACTTCTCCTTTAGCATGCCTCCTGGTGCTCAGTCGTATTCTGGCTCTGGTAAGGTCCAATTTGCAGATGGTAACTATCTTGACATTAGTGGTATAGGCACATCGGTTATCACTACTTCTGTTAAGCCTCTTGTTTTACAGAATCTGCTTTGTATACCTCAAATAACTAAAAACTTAGTCTCTGTCTCGCAGTTTACCAAGGATAACCACGTATACTTTGAATTTCATCCATCGTATTGCGTGGTTAAAGATTTGAGCAGTCATCAGGTTTTACTATGTGGATCGCAATGTGTAGGATTATATAAACTAGATTTCAGTTGTTTTTCGAATAAACATGTTCTGCAGTCTGTTGATAAGTTCGATAGTTGTTTTTCTGTTGAGTGTAATAAAACTGAAAATGCTACTCAGTTTGCTGTTTGTAATGCAGCTCAAATAAAAATTTCTCCTACTGTGTTGCATCAACGCCTTGGTCATCCATCTACGCAGTCTTTTTCCTTTATTATCAAACAAAACAATTGGAATTTATCAGCTCAAATTCCTATGTGTAAGCTTCCTTTTTCGGAATCCAACACTGTTTATCAGTTTCCTTTGGAATTGATTGAAATGGATTTATGGGGACCTGCTCCCTTGGTTTCTAATGGCAATGCATATTACTTGAGCATTGTAGATGTGTTTACTCGTTATACATGGATTTACTTCTTAAAGAATAAAAGTGATGTTTCAATCATCTTTCCACAGTTTCAAAGGGCAGTAGAGAATCAACTCGGTTTCACTATAAAGGCTGTTCAAACGGATGGTGGAGGGGAGTTCAAAGCCTTGAGTCCGTATCTGCTGCAACATGGTATCAATCATAGGTAAACATGCCCCTACACATCTGAACAAAATGGTATAGTTGAGCAAAACACAGACATATAGTAGAGATGGGTTTGACATTATTAAAACAATCATATTTACCCATGTAGTATTGGAGTGATTCATTTTTTACTGTTGTGTTTTTAATCAATCGATTACCATCATCTGTTTTGGACAATGTATCGCCTCATGAAAAACTGTTTTCTAAAGCACCTGGTTATGATTTCTTACGGGTGTTTGGTTGCCTTTGCTTTCCTTACATTCGTCCTTTTAACAAGCACAAGTTAGATTTCAGGTCTACAGCTTGTATATTCATTGGTTACTGTGCCAATCAACACGGCTATAGGTGTCTTGATGAATCGGGCAGAGTTTATGTCTCAAGACATGTTAGATTCAATGAAACAGTCTTTCCATTTGCTGAGAAGTCTGGTCCATTCATGCAGTCAGGAGCTGTCAAAAACACAACTACTTCTTTACCATTTTCTTGCCATTCAATTCTTCGTTGTGTACTCCTGTTGATATTTCTGCACTTAATAACAATTCTGTTGCTGCAGATAATAGTTCACCTGTTACTTCTTTGTGCCCAGCAGTCTCTGCTCAGGAACCCGTTGTGTCAGCTGATGAGCTTTCAACTCATCATGAAGTCTCTCCTACTAGAGTTTACCTATGATAGATCAAGTTAATATGGAGACTCTACCTTTATCAGATGAAAATACAAACTCTACACCTGCTCAGGTACCTGTCAGGTATGTTATTCATGATTCTGCTTTTGTGCCTTTAATTTCTGATAATGAGGTTTCTGATTTAGTGACTCAGCCTACTGATCCACCTATCTGTGTTTCGTCTAATCGATCTGGTTCTTCTCCTATTCGAACTAATACTCATCATATGCAGACTAGATCGAAAGCTGCAGACTAGATCGAAAGCTAGAACTTTAGCTGCATTAACATCGTCTGTTGTTGGGACATCTGGGTTATCTTAACTTGAACCTTCTGATATTCATTCTGCTATGCTGTGTCCTCCGTGGTCTGCTGCTGTGCAAGAGGAGTTGCAAGCACTTGTTCAAAATAATAATTGGAAGTTAGTTACGTTACCAGGTGGGAGAATACCTATTGGATGTAAGTGGCTCTTTAAAATTAAGAAAAATTCAGATGGGTCCATTGCTCGTTACAAGGCTAGACTAGTGGCAAAAGGGTTTTCACAAAAACCGGTCTTTGATTTCCAAGATACTTTCAGTCCCGTGGTTAAGGCTCCAACAGTCAGAATTATTCTCACACTTGCTTTGACACACAAATGGTAGTTAAGGCAAGTAGATGTTAATAATGCCTTTCTACATGGGGAGCTGTAAGAAGATGTGTATATCATACAGCCACCCGGATTTGAAAAGACTGATTCTAATGGTAATGTTTTGGTTTGCAAGTTAAACAAAGCATTGTATGGGCTCAAGCAAGCTCTGAGAGCTTGGTTTGAAAAATTAAAATGTTTTTGACTTACTACTCTATTCTTTACAGTTTCTCTTGCAGATAGCTGCTTGTTTATTAAGAAGACAAGTTCATGTACTGTTTTTCTACTTGTATATGTTGATGACATCGTTATTACAGGTAGTGATACTTGTGCTATAGAGTCTGTCATTAGAGATATGAATGATAAGTTCAAGTTGAATGATCTTGGTTTGTTAAACTACTTCCTGGGTATGGATGTTCAGATTCATGATGATAGTTTGATTCTTAGTCAAAGAAAATATTTATGTGATCTTCTTCATAAAACTGGTCTATCTAATTCTGTGTCTTTGCCTACTCCTATGTTAGGAAATTTTTTGTCAAAAGTTGCTGACTTACATGATCAATCACCACCTGCAGATGAACATCTATACAGAAGTATAGTTGGTGCTCTACAACATGTCTGTATAACAAGACCTGACATACATTTTGCAGTCAATAAACTAAGTCAGTACATGCAACAACCGACTATGTGTCATTGGAAGGCAGTTCTTCGTGTGCTACGCTATCTTAAAGGTACTATTGATCATGGACTATTGTTTAGATCAAATTTTGTGGCTTCCTCAGCTGTTACTCTAGTTTCATATGCCGATGCTGATTGGGGTAGTGATCTGGTAGATCGCAAATCAGTTTCTGGTCATTATTTGTTGCTTAATGGTAATCCTATTGTGTGGAGTTCAAAGAAACAACCAGTGATATCCAGATCCTCTGCTGAAGCGGAATACATGGCCATTGAAAATGCAGTTTGTGAGGTAATGTGGGTTACTTCTTTGCTATCAGAGTTAGAGGTAAAACTGACATCTGTGCCTATTATATGAAGTAACAATACAGGTGCAGTTGCGTTAACTGAGAATCCTATTCATCACTCTAAAATGAAACATGTTGAGATAGATTTATGTTTTGTTCGTGAAAAAGTTCAGAATGGACAAGTGGTAGTGAATTTTGTGCCTGCTACTGATCAGCTTGCTGATATATTAACGAAACCCATGATATATTAACGAAACCCATTACTGCAAAATGTTTTGTTCCTTTTATTAGGAAGCTTGGGGTGATGTCTTTCAAAGAGTTAACATGTTTATCTGAGTATGGCAATGCAGATATCATTGACGATGCTGATCTGGAGAATGGTTCTGATGATGACTGATTTTTTTTTCGGTTTTTTGTGGTTATGTGTGTTTCATTCATGGATCTTAGCATTTTGATAAGAGGGTTGTTATCGTCTCTGGATCTATTTTGTTTTCTGTGGTTTTTCTTCTACTTCATTTGGATTGTCTTCTGCTTGTTTGTTCAGGCTTTCATTTTCTTCTAGTTTGGTTTTTTCTGTGTGTTCTTGAATTTTGTATACACCTGGTTGCTCTGGCTGTTGTTACTTGTTCTTATAAGTTTCTCTCAGCTGTTTCTTGTCTTGATCATGCTTTCTTTTTAGGACTTGAGCCTTGGTTATCAGTATGAGCTGCTAGTCTCCTTTGTTCTAATTGTTCTGATATTGTTCTCTGTGTCTGGTGATTCTGATCACCGGTGTTGAATAGACTGGCTTTCACCTGGTTTGTTTTCTGGCATAGGGTGAAGTTTGAATCCAAAAATAACACTTCTCGAAGAAAACGTTAAAGATACTTTGAGAAGTTGTTTGAGGATGAAAAGATGGAGGAAAATGAAAACCTCCCAACTTCATTGGTAAGATAGAGTCAAATGAAAACCTCTCTGTCAGTTGTAAAAAAATAATAATTCAATTGATTCAAAGGTGATTCAATTAAAAGAAGATAAAAGAGAAATCAAAGTATCTCAAATATCGGGTGAAAGCTGTGTTTCTATTCTGATTTGTGTGATTTGTGTCTCAGACATGGATGGATAGATATAAGGATGGTTGATTGAAAGTTGTGTTAGCTGTCATACTGATTGTTCTAATGGATTTTCTTGGAAAAAGAGAGTGGTTATCAAGTATGAGGAATAGATGTGCTGAATTCATTATAAGGATGATAATTGCTGCTGGAGTGTTCTTGTGTATACAGGTATTCGGTGGACATAGATGGAAACTAAACTGTTTGAAATGATAAAGTAATGCAGCCAGCAGAAGTTTAGAAATCTGAATGTTGTTAGATATGGAAATCACTTGATGAAGATGCTTGGGTTGAGATTTTTCAGAGATGAAAATCAAACTTCTTAAGGGAATGTTAGGATACATGTATAGTATGGTTGCTTGGTATGTAAGGCATTGTGCCGTATGTTTCAAGTATGTGTAAGAATATGCTAGAACATGCTAGAATGTGGTAGAGTGTTCAAGTCTGGTATTGTATAGATTTCCAATTATAGGATTAGTATAAATAGGTCTGGTATGTGATCTACTTAGGTAACTTGAATGAGAAGTAAAGTTTTCAAGTCTGTTTCTTTTTCTTTCTTCATTCCTAAGCTTTCTCTGCAAATCCACATTGAGCTAAGTTTACTGATAGTAATCACATGAATTTGAACCCAATCCACATCCTAATGGCGTTGGGAATTAACTGCGTAAGACCTATCCAGTAGTAGCAGCAAAGATCCTGCAAATCCTTGTAGAGAGGAAAACGCAACCTAGCATAAATTTGGGCCGCATAGACGTAAACCTTTCCATCACGAGGATAATGCAGCCCTAAGCCCGGATATCTGGGGGCATCTTCTTCTCTCAGGCCAGTTACGGCGACCACTGTCTTAAACTGAGTCGGCTTCAGTTAATTGGGCTTGATATCTACTTAGAAAACCAGAGTATGGCAAGAACAATATAAAAATAAAAAGAAAGAAGCATCATCTAAAAAGAAGTAAACAGAGAGCATCAATGTTTACCTGTCAGGGAAAAGGCGGGAACGGTGGTCTCTGGCCCGTCCATCACCACTGGTGTGGCCGCCGACTGTCCAGAAATCGGCCTGGAAGCAGGGTTCCTCTGGCTTGGCGCCGGCGAGGAACCGTCCCTAATGGTCAGGGGAGCATTAGTGACCTTCGTAGACACCTTATCATTTGAGGAGGGTTGGTTTGAATAAGACTTGTGGGCTGGTGCCTTACTCTTACCAGCGGATTTGTTCTTGGAAGCCATTGAAATGTTAAGGAGTTTTTTGAAATCGAAGAAGGAAAGGGGAAAGTTGAAAAATAGAGCACTCAGAAACTGAGAAGAACTGAACTCACTGGAATGCAAATGACTGGAACGTGTAAAAGACAAAAGGGCTGAGGTTCTGTTTCTTATGTAGACAAAATAGAAGAAACCGAACAGACACAATCGAAACGGCTCAGAGAATTATTACACCCGTTTGGGTAAAAATCGAAGCAATGTCAGAATTCTAAGAGACACCTCGGGGAGACAAACGGTTGGAACGTTACAAAACCTGTCAGCCTACCCTTGGGTTACAGAAGAATAAAAGAGAGACATGCCTCAATTGTCTGTTCAAATTCTGGATAACCGTGCAATCATTAAATGCTCAAGACCCAATATAGACAAAGTGATCGCCAAAACCCTTCTAAGCCTTTCTGAAAACCTTTTCAAAGGTAGTGTTCGCCAAAGAGTGATGAATAAAAAGGCACAAATAGCAGAAAAGGACAGAGAAGATCCAATCCAAGTGTCACTATCTCAAACCCTATGACAGAATCAAGCTTGACCGAAGAAAATTCACTCAAGCTTCGGGGGCAAATGTTGCGTATTGATAGTGACAACCCAATATGGAAAAGGCCCCACAAGCCCAATAACTTTGCAGGGGTGAAACCCATATCATTCGAACCGGGCTGACCCATATTAAGGTTGATTTGGCCCTCATAAAGCGGTCCAGTATCGAACCCAATCCAAAGTGGACGCCAAACGTTCCATCACCGGTCACCATTAACCAAGGTCGCAGACTCCTACTGGTCGCCATAGGAGTGCTCGCCCAAGAGAGTCTAACCTCTCATCCCTGGTCCCACCAACCGTCACTAAAGATATGGCCACGATATCCCACGTATCTCGGGCACATATTCTCTATATATTACATACGGTAACTGCAATATTATGCCATAACCGTAATATCTGCTATCCTAATCTTCACCAACACAATATTCACTAAGATATTCTATTGCCTATAACGGTTATGTCTCTTTACTCTTTAAATAACTCTGCTTTTCAATACGTTCATTACGTTTTGACTTCATATACACATAATACTCATTCAAGCATCGGAGAGGGACCCAGAGACACCCCCTCTGTTGCGATCCTCTTCCTGCAGGTTCACCGGAGCTAAGGCGAGAGCAATCTTCATCCATCCTTTAGCATTCAATACACTGCCAAGTCAGCATCCAGGAGATTCAGATCCAACAGTATCGATCATGCATTCTCTACTATGAATAAGACTTAAACTTTTGTTTAATGTTTGCAAAGGGCTACGTCTGACTAAATTCAAATCCATAATTCTAGAAAACCAATTTATATTTGATTGATGGATCAGCTGAAGATAACAAACAATTAAAATATTTTCTAGAGATTGTGTACACTAAGAGGTCATCATTCACGATAGTGCTTACTGTTGTGGATGCAATATGATAAGTTTATAACATCACGAGATCTAGAGAAGATTACATAAGGAGGAGTACATGACACAAATACAACGTGCGATGATATCAGTGATTCGTAACAACTATTAACAAATGCATATGACTTTTATGTTATGTCCGCATGTCACACAATTATTTTTCATGTATAAGTCTTTTACTTTACTAGAAGGATATGAGCACACTCACTTTGTACGAATGAGATTTGGGGAACCCGTGCGTAAGTCTGGTTAAAATATATGTTGGGTATCGATAGTGACATACCAATATGGAACAAAGCCCACGAGGCCTTCTCGTCCCAATATAATCTCATAGGTAGTCACACCCGGACATTTCAAGACTGAGCATGCCCACACTTAGGGTAGCTGGAACCCCAAAAGCGGTCCAGTACTGCATCCAGAGTCAAAATGGTCACCAAAGTCTCCAAGGGTCGCCAAGACCACAGTCAACACCTTGCTGGTGCTCGTCAAAAGAGCACAACCTCTCATGTCTGGTCCCACAACCGACTCTAAATATACGACAATATTGTTACGTATATTTCAGACACATATTCTACATAGATTTTATAAGGCAACTGCAATACTACTTGATAACTGTAATATACGTAATCCTTATAGCCACAACGATAAATATACATAAAGATTCGGTTTCCTAAATCAGTTTGGTCTCTCATCCCTATAAATACTCATACTTTACATACATTGATTACATTCTGAGTTCATACAACAACAATATACTCATTTAAGCATCAGAGTGGAACATAGAGAAACCCCCTATGTTCTGCTCCCCTTATTGTAGGTTCATCGGAGCTCCGAAGAGATTCATGATCATCGTCCAGTTGGCATTTAGTGAGTGCTTACTCAACGTCCAGTCAGCCACTGAGAACTCTTGTCCCAACATTTGGCTCTGTGTGTGGGAAGCGAACAAACATTCATGCAGACTCGCTCTACTCACAACTCTAACATGCAAGTGGTGAATGAACCGTCCCAGGACAGTTCTGAATTTGCCGCCTCACCACTCCACTTCGAATAAAATGCCTGCATGGCTGTTGCTATTGCTATTCTACCAAGATCGACGGAGGAACACGTCAACACTTCTAGGCTAGTTCCGGTCCCTCCTTTCGTCAACATTCCAGTCCAGCCTGCCGTCGCCTCGGTACAGGTGGTTGGGGAGACCAACCCAGTCAGCACAGAAATGCTATCACTCTTGGAGGCCATTATAGGGCAATCCCGAAGGCAGGCCTCTGCCCCTCATGAAGACTCTCACACTCATGGACCATCGGAGGTAGAAACCGGCATCCCCCATTCCGCTCATCCTAAAAACGACCAATAGATGACTTCTAACAATCAAGTCATGCCTCTGTCCACTCCCGTAGGGCGGGTGGTAGCAATTGTTAATCCTCCCTCTGTCAACCCGTTCAGTTCCTTACCGCATAAAGAACATCAACCCTTATTCACTATGGGCCAAGTTGATGAGATGATAAATAAGAAGTTGAAGGAACATCACGGAGCCACGTTAGCCCCTTCAGGGAACAAACCTCCCATCCGTTCACAGATTGCCTCATAGTCGTGCGGATCCAAACGAATGTGGTGGCCAGACCTATACCTGAATATAGCGGCGACGGAGATCCCATTATCCACATCAACAGACACGTGGCCTCTCTCCTAGGTAAGTCAGATGATGATAATCACTTAGCCCTCTTATTCCCGTCTACCCTTTCGGGTTCAGCTTCTTCGTGGTTCTTTGGCCTCCCTACAAGATCGATAGGCTCATGGTTGGAGTTGAAAAACAAGTTTCTGGAGCTCTACATGGGTGAACACCAATTGCTGAAGCGAATGGTTGCCTTACACACCACCAAGCAACAACCAGGAGAAATCCTAGCTGACTGCTACAGAAGTTTTCATAAAACGTCACAGACATTGATAGTCGGGTCACGTATGGAGAGATCGTTCGAGCCTTTTATCGAGGGATGGATTTTACAAATAATACCGCTCGAAAACTACAAAACAACTACCATGTGCAGGAGATAGAGACACTGGAAGAGGTGGCGGGTAGAACTAATAGCTTCGTAGACCTGGAAAGGCCAAACGTCGAAGTGGAATTCTTCGCATCAACTTTGTTAAGGGCTAATGCCGAACCCAGACGTGAAGGAAAGAAGTAAAGGCGGGAACGGGAAAAACCTCGATTAGAAGCCCCCATGCCAAATCACAAAGAGATCCCTGAGTATTTACCATCACACAACATGCAAATCTCGGCGATACTTGTGGAGATGGAAAGAATGTTATTAGCCCGACCACCAATGCCTCGGAAGAACGACCAGCCTATGGGGAAGGATGTTGAAAGATACTGTCGTTGTCACAAAGTGAAGGGTCATAAGACCGATGATTGTCGGGTACTCAAGCATGATCTAGTGAGGCATGCTGAAGGAATTTGTGGCAAGGAGAGAGCAAAGTCGAACGCCCCCAAGGAAAGCTCGTTCGCCAACACCTCAATAATAATCCAATCTTTCACAAGGCAGAAGGATCATCAACTTGATCGCTCGAGGATTCAGATTCAGAGGCGAGGGGAGTCACGCAAGTGAAATCTATGCCACACAAATTTGCAAAGCTGCGCAACTGGGAAAAAGGCCCAGTCCCGAAGAGGACATCATCATCACTTTTACTGAAGATGACTAGACACATGTCACAACTCCGTACTCAAAGGATCCATAACCCAAAGAGAATTTGATCGATGAAGGTGTTGAACTGAAGTATAGAGCAAAGGGAGGGAAACTTATTTTTCATTCTTGTTTGGATTGTCGGTACAAGAACATATTTAAGCCAAAGCTAATTCGTTACAACTCTTGACTATTTACAACATAGTCCTTAGACTTAAAGTAAACAACATATTAATCCCTAAACTCTAAAACTGAAATATATCTTCTAACATTCACCAATGTTTTTCACTTTCTTTTGGTTTCCATTATTCATTTTGAACGAAAAAATCTATGTCTTTGCTTGATGAAATGCCACTAGACTGAGCTCCCAATATCCTGTTGTCAAAATGAAAAGAGAACATAAACAACACAACATATACCACACATAGTTTACTTGCGTGAAATCAAGTCAAAATACTTCAAATCTTCAACCACATCTCATCAAACAAACACAACTCTTTTCATATCCAGTGAACAAGTTATGCTTGTTCATAGACATAAGCTATTAGGCTATTCAAATATCTGTCAATATGATCATCAACTACACAAAGGTGACTGGGTTTAGGCCCGATTTCTTCTTTTGGCTTTTAATGTCCACTGTGTTTGTATGCACAACTGTGCTGCGTGAGTCACCATTCAATATTTTTTCCTAGATGACTGGTTGGATTTGTGCCGAACATCTTCTTTTGGCTTTTGATTGAAACACGGGACAATCAATACACCACTTGCCTGAACCACATGTTACCTAACTCTTTTCAGTCTTGTTTGGATTTTCCATTCTTTATCCAATGTATCTTGTGGTTGGTTGGGTTTGTGCCCAACATCTTCTTTTGGGTTTTGATTCAATATAAATGTCTGAACTATGTGTTCAACCAATTGACACAGAATGAATTAACATCCAAGCTCATTGTATCATCTGAGCACAACAAATCACAATTATGCAAGAAATGTGGTTATAAAACAAGATATACGAACTTTGCCATTTTCAGAAGATTCACACTACACAAACAGATGTTGACATAGCATTCCATGAATCTGAACTCTAATAATTCAACAACAATCAATCAACAAGCTCAGAAGAGGCATCAACATCAAAACCAAACACCATAATCATCATTTAGAAATAGATAATGAGAACCATCAGAGAGTAAAATCAATTGAGAAAGGTTATAGGATACTTGCAAACCAACATCAGACAAAGAAAAAGGATGTAATGAATCCTGAAATGAGAGATGATCATCTCCACTTGAACCCTCATACAAAGCTTCTGATAAAGAACATACTCCCAACTTGCGACGATTCGGAATGAACAACTTCTCAGTCAACGGTTTTGTAAGTGCATCAACTACCTGATCTGATCTAGGAACATGATTCACTTGGACAACCCCCAGTGACACTTTCGCACACAAAAAAAAATAAGTCTAACTCTACATGTTTCATCTTTGCATGCTAAACTGGATTAGTTGTTATAGAGATTGTGATGGTGTTGTCACACCTGAGCACTGGAACAAATGATAAACTCAAACCAAGTTCAGTAAGTAATGGTCTCACACATATGATATTACAAATAGCATTAGCTAAGACACGTAATTATGGTTTAGCCGTGGACCTGGAGACCACTATCTATTTTTTTTTAACGCCAAACAATTGAATTTCCACTCAGAAATAAACAATGTCCACTTGTTGACCTTCTATCATATGTGTCAGCTCCCCAATTAGAGAGAGTGAAACATGTTAAATCAAGAGAAGTCGAAGACTTGAATATTAAACCATGATCAAGAGAACCACACTCAAATATCGTAAAACACGTTTCACATCTGCCCAATGAATCTCTGTAGGTCTATTAAGAAACTGACTTGTTCACAACATAACAAATGCCAGGTAGAGTGTAACATACATGTTGTAAGGCTCCAACAATACTCCTATATAATGAAAGATCAGACAATGGCATACCTGAACCAGATGATGAAATGAGAATAGGAAAACCAACCATTGGTGTGGGACAAGGTATGCAGTTGGTGATATTTGCACGGGCCAGCAAGTCAACAATGTACTTGCATTGATTGAGCACCTTAAACTCAGGTCCGGATTGTATCTCCATGCTTAGAAAGAAATTAAGAACCATTCAAATCAGCAATGGTGGACTCAAATAAATCATTGCAAGAGCATGTAACAACTATATCATCAACATAAACAAGTTGATACACAGATTAGTCAGAAGTATGTTTAATGAAGAAAAGTCAGTTATCTGATTGAGATCTTATGAAATGAAGCTTATCAAGTAAGCATTCTCTGAGTTTCTCAAACCAGGCTCTGGGAGCTTGTTTAAGACCATGCTTTGGTGAGCTTGCACACGTGCCAGTTCCCAAAAGAATCAGACACTTCAAAACTAGGTGGATGTGACATGTACACTTCCTCTTGAAGATTGCCATTGAGAAACACATTGTTCATGTCTATCTGTCTCAAAGTACAGTTAAAAGAGAATGCAAGACATAAAACAATTCTAACAGTGCCATGCTTAGCTACTGGGCTAAATGTATCAAGGTAATCGAATCCAACCTTCTGAGAAAACCCTTTTGCCACTAAACGAGCTTTATACCTCTCGACTGTGCCATCTGCTTTTCTTTTGACTTTTAATATCCACTTGCAGCCAATGGGAGTTCGACTAGGAGGTAGAGAAGTAAGGGTCCATGTGCCCTTTTCATGAAGAGACTTCATTTCCTTCTAAATGACCTCTCTCCACTACGGATATTGAAGGGCAACATACAAATATGTTGGCTCACCTACACCAGCAGTTGCTGCCATTAATGCATTGGCATAGGATCGAGCTTTGGAGCGTGTGACCATTCCGTGACTAGATAGTTGTTGAGATCTCGACATTGTAGGTCTGGAGAAGGACTGAACCACATATGTGGAGGTATCACTTGTTAGAGTTGGTGCTCTAAGACCTGCAACAACAATCATTTTATCTGAATTAGACAACGGTAGATTTGGAGAAGGCGTAGATATATCTAAGATAGGAGGAAAAAATGTAGTATCAGGTGTATCCATAGATGTTCCTGGTGGATATGTCACGGGATAGTCCTGGAGATCTCTTTGTAGTTTGAACATCACTCCTGTAGGACCTGAAACAGGTAACTCTGGTATGGTATCAACATTAGGAGAACCAAGATCAACCTGGGGTTGTTCTGCAGATGAACACAACTACGGTTGTTCAGGTGAATTCTGATTTAATGAAATAGGATGCCACAAAGAGCCATGCTGAACAAAATCTATAGCATGATCAATAATAGAGCCATGCTGAATAGAAACATCAGCACCACCAGGATTTACAGCATCATAATCAGAATCTACATCATGACCATCAACCGAATTGTTCCTACATGAAGCACCACATAAATCAGACGTTCCTTGATTAGGTCCCTTATGACCAAAATTACCATGGAAGAAACAACAACATGAACCGAATCAGAATCAACAACTTCAACATTTGTTTTAATAAGAGCAGAACCAATTGAACCAGCATGAATTGAAGAAGAATTCATCATAAAAGCATCCATTTTATTCATAGTAGAACTGAGTTTGTGGGAGTCATATTTACAAACATAGACATCATTATTTGACAGACAACATTCATCACTATACTTAGTACAAACAACTTGACCCGAATTTTCACTCAACATCTCATTGGTGCAAGCTTTATTTCGACACATTCTAGTATAAACCTTCACTTGATGACCACAAGTTTTATTATTGAAGGAAGCACAAATAGGTAACACTAACGATGATGGCTGAACATACAAAGCATGGGACACAAGCAACTTGTACCCTTCCGACTCAGTTCCCTCTAGAAGCATTTGGTGGGTTGTCAGATCCTTTGCAACACGAAATATAATTGAGAAATAAGCATCATTATCTTTAAAAAATTGAGAAAAATATAATAGAATTTTAGTGATATTAGGAGATATAAGTATATTGTGTAATATAACTGACTGATTCTTACACTGAATTTTTGAATTACCTGTATGAGATATAGGAATAGTATTGCCATTACCCACAAAAAATTTACCCTGTCAAGTGTAGGGGTGAGCAAAAGAGACTGGATGGACCGAAATCCTAACAAACTCAGCCCAAGACCGGTCCGACTAAGACCGAGACCGACTAGGACCGAGACCGAGCGGGCGGGTTTTTTCCTCTAAGGTCGATCTCGGGCTCGGGCTTTTTCCCGAAAAACCCAGTTAGGACCGGTCCATACCGAGTTGTCATAAAACCTAATACGTAATAGTTAATAATTCTACGCTTCATCATTTCTTCACTTCTTCTATTCTGTTCTGTTCACTCCAAAGCTCCAAAGCTAGCAGACACTCCAAAGCTCCAAAGCTAGCAGACACTCCAAAGCTCAACAACCACTCTAAAGCTCCAGCACGCCTCCACTGTTTGTGGCCTTCTCCAGCAGCCTTCTCACCTACGCCGTTCATGGCCTTCTCACCTACGCCGTTCATGGCCTTCTCCAGCAACCATGACCGTCTCGCCGTCTCGCCTCACACCGTAAGTGTTCTTTTCACTTCCTTCGTCGAAGTTGCTTCGATTGTTTTGAAATTGCTTCGAGTTGCTTTGATTAGCTTCTTGATTGTTCCGATTTACTGATTTAGGTCATGATTTACCGATTTAGGTTTTGATTTGAAGGATTAGGTCATGGATTTAGGTCACGATATACTGATTAGGTTCCGATTGTTCACGAATCAAGATTTTTAGTTTACTTCTTGTATGATAGAACATCATCTGCTAATATGCTTACTTCATCTTTTAATATGATGCTTTCTGAACTTCATCTGATTTTTAGTAGCATATGCTAACTTGGAGGGATGTAAATACTTGATTTCTCTGCTGTCAGTGCGCAAGGTGAATATGAAGGATTATTTAGCTTCTCTGTTGTAAGGTGAATCATTTGACTTCAGTTTAGAGCTGTATGGGCCTACACTTCCTGAGGTGGGTTGTAGGTTTCTTATCAATCCAAAACATGTATGCTACATTCAGTTTGAATTTGGATGTATTTGGTACTTTGTAGTTTGTATTGATGGGTTTCAGTCTTTTAACTGATGGGTATTGATTGGTACTGATGTACATGTATTTGGTACAGTTAGTTTGAATTTGGATTTGCACTGATGGGTTTCGGTCTTATTGGATTTGTACTAATTCAATAAAAACGTTTTTACTGAAAATTTCGGTCTAAGACCGAGACCGGACCGAGCCAAGCAAGACCAACTCGGACGGGCTTTTTAGACTGAAATCGGTCTTAGTCTTGGTCCTCCAAAGGTGAGGACCGAAATTTCGGGCTCGGGATCGGTCTTGCCAAAAAGACCGGTCCGACCCGCCCAAGCTCACCCTTAGTCCAGTGTATGGGGCTGCATTTGACACATTCATGGATGAGTTTGTGAGATGATGTGAAGCCTCTGAATCTGGAAACCACGCAAGATTAGTTCCTCCTAGTTTAGACGAGCCACTGGATGCACTATGAGCATTAAGAGCATTGATGTTCATTCCAGGTCGAGTTGCTTGGTCTTGAACCAAATTAGGGGCGGAGTACAAGTGTGGTGGAGTTGCTGGAGACATGTGCTGGAAGAATAGCTGATGTGATGGCTGTGGAGGTTGAAAAACAGAGCTGCCATTTAGATGCTGAAAAAACTGAAGAGATGACTTAACTGAGCTGTCATTCAGTTGCATTTCAGGTAGCATGAAGAACTCAGTTGCATGAGCTTGACTTCTTGTGATGTTTTAAGGCTGAGATTGATTTGAAATTCCATTGAAAGAATGATCAAATCGGTACCAATATCTCGCCATCAAATGTCTGAACTTACCACATAGTTGGCATTGTGGATTTCTTGCTTGTGAAGTTATTACCTCTGCCTCTTCCTCGACCATAATATTGTTGTTGGTAGACTTGAGGAACGTATCCATCCGTAGGCTGGAACTGAGGTTGAGACTAATTTGAAGATAACTGAGTCGGTGTTGAAGAGCTTCTTGTATTGTTTTGACCTGCATTAGATCCAAATGAAGCTTGCACATTAAAGGCAACAATGTTTAGACTAGGCAACTGCAGCATGTTGTTTTGTTGTTGAGCCTACGCATCTAAAAGAACACTCACAATTCCTGCCAAGTCATATGGCTGCGTACTTGCTATAATCACGACAACAAAGTGTTCATATGCAGTCGTTAAAGCTGCTAGGATGGTACTGATCTGCATGGTTTCAGTAATTTGATGATCCAAACTCCTCAAGCTGTCACATATGAGTTGAATTCAGCCAAGTTACTCCTTCATACTCATGTCTCTTTTTCTTTGAGATTGAAGAGAACACAACAACCTCATTACACGAGTTGTTGATGCCATAAAGAACATTTGATGTAGAGATTGCCATTTTTATAAGCCGACCTACATTGCACTACATCTTGTTCCTTATATGTTCTATACTCAGGATTCACAGATTTGGTTCCATCGACATTGATAATGACCTCATTTACCCTAGCCGAACCATCAAGATAACCTTCAAGTCTATGACTAGCAATTGTGAAGCAAATTTACTATTTCCATTAGAGATAACTCATTTCATCTAACTTGGTTTTAATAACCCTGTTTGAGAACTGTATAGGAGTCAAATCCATTGAAGAAACTTCAGGAAAAACCGATTCAATCTGAACTATAACAGAGTTGATCAACAATAGAGTTATTGCTGAAAGACAAAGCAACAAATTATGTAGCAGGACAACCAGCACGGTGATGAAGAATTGATCAATTCTCAGCTAAATATTCACAAACAAAGGTTAGACTTGTACGGAAATGAATTGCGGACGAAAATCTTATAGATTGAAGGCTGAATCGCAAATTCTCATACGTCAGAATCTGAATTCTGGATTGACAACAGACGAACTAATTTGTGACTCGAAATCCTTGTTGAATTGAGAGGAAATCACAAAATATTCAAACCTATAGCTATGATACCATGAAAGGATCCACCCAAAGAGAATTTGATGAAGGTGCTAAACCGAAGTAGAGAGCAAAGGGAGGGAAACTTATTTTTCATTCTTGCTTGAAATGTCGGTGCAAGATTGTATATAAGGCAAAGCTAATTCGTTACAACTCTTGACTATTTACAACATAGTCCTTAGACTTAAAGTAAACAACATATTAATCCGTAAACTCTAAAATTGAAATATATCCTCTAACACGCACAACGACACGCTAGTCATTACGGTCGACGTTGACAGGTGCGACATGAAAATGATTCTGATCGATGGAGGCAGCTCGACAGACATATTGTTGCTGGACACCTTTGAAAAAATGGGCACATCCAAAAGGGACGTAAAGCGAGTTGACTTCCCACATATCAGATTTGCTGGAAGAACGACTTACCCGATAAGAGCCATTACCCTACCAATGATCTTGGACGAAGGATGGAAAAACATACAAGTGTTAATCTCTTTCATAGTCGTCGATGCTTTTGCTTCATACAACGCTATCTTGGGGATGACCACCATCAACCCTAACAAGATCGTGGCCTCCACAATCCACCAAAAGTTGAATTCCCCACGCCGAATGGGATCAGAGAAGTCTTAGGCGATCAGTCATCCTGAAAACAATGTTTGTGAACTACCTTCGTAGGAAGACTAGAGGGAGTCTCTCGTCATCGCGACAGAGGCTGATCTACATGAAGACAAAGCTCGACCATCGCTGGTGGAAGACCTAACTGAGGTCCAGATTGATGGCCCAAACAAGAAGATGCGTGTTGGGCCCACCTTGATTGAAGAACATAGGGATGCCTTGACCTCCTACTTGAAAGAATATAAGGAGTTGTTCGCCTGAAAGCCTAGTGAAATGCCAGGAATCAGTACAGACATTCTCTGTCATGAGCTGCGAATAAACCTCTCCGTCAAGCCCATCTCTCATAAAAGAAGGTCATTTGGATCAGACAAACGCTTGACGATCAGACAAGAAGTTGGAAGACTGCTCGAAGCCAAGTTTGTAAGTGAGGTACGTTTCCATAGTTCGGCACCCAATCCAATGCTGGTGAAAAGGTTGAACGAAAAATGGCGTATGGGTGTTGATTTCTAAGACTTGAACAAGGCATGCCCTAAAAACTTCTACCCACTGTCGCGAATCGATCAGCCAGTGGATACAACCTCTGGTCACGAAATGCTAAGTTTCATGGATGAATATTCAGGATAGATCAAAATCCGAATGCGCCTAGACGACGAAGCCCTCACAACGTTCTACGTAGACAGTGATATCCTCTGAAATAAAGTGATGCCCTTCAGACTAATCAATACAGGGACAACCTATCAGTGCATGGTAAATCGACTATTCAAAGATATGCTGGGGCAAAATATGGAGGCTTATGTGAACGATGTGCTCATGAAGGCCGTCAAGGGGAACCCTCCCACAACAGACCTTCGGGAATACTTTGAATGCATGTGAAGCCATAGTGTGCGCCTAAACTCGACAAAATGCGTATTTGGACTGAAGTCGGACAAATTCTTGGGTTTCATGGTCAGCAAAAGAGGAATTGCGGTGAACCCCGAAAAAGTCAAGGCCATCGATTTTATGAAGTCCCCAACTTGCCACAAGGAGGTCCAAAGTCTGAATGGTTGTCTGGCCACATTGAACCGCTTCCTATCCAAGGTGAACGACATGTCACATCCTTTCTTCCAAATTCTGAAAGTCAATCACAAGTTCGAGTGGACGCTAGAGTGCGATGCAGATTTTCAATCACTTAAACAGCACCAGCAGACACTCGCGACTCTAGCTAAGCCCGTTCCCAATGAACCACTTTTTCTTTATGTAAGTGTCAATGAGGTCGCAACCAGCGCAGTATTACTCGGAGAAGAGAAGGGTAAACAGATTCCAGTTTATTTTGTGAGCAAACTTTTCAACACCACTGAAATGAAATACATCGAAATTGAAAAGTATCTTTATGCCTTGGTTATCGTCACACGTAAGTTGCGACCGTACTTTCACACCCATTCAATCACGGTCCTGAGCAACAAGTCTGTTGGATCGTAAAATCTTGGATGCTGATCTGGCAGTGAATTAAATGCCAGGCAAGGATGGAAAGACGCTTCTGCTCCAACTCCGGTGAAACTGCAGGTAGGGGAGCGCAACAGAAGGGGTGTCTCTGGGTCCCTCTCCGATGCTTAAATGATTATATGTGTGTATGAAAACTCAAAAAACCTCAGGAACGTATGTAAAGCAAGGGTATTTATAGGGTAGGAGAGATCCAACCGTATAAGGCAACTGAATATCTTAGTGTATATTGTGTTGCTGAAGATTCGGATCGTGGGATATGGCAGTTACTGCGAGATATTGCAGTTACCAAATCTAATATTTAGTGAATATGTGACCGAGATATGCGGGATATCATGGCCACTCTCTTATTAACGGTTTAGTGGGACAAGAGGAGAGAGGCAGGGCTCTCTTCGGGGCGAGCACTCTCCTGGCGAGCAGTGAGAGGTCACGGCCTGGTGAAGAATGGCGAGCACTCAGGGCGTCCTTAGAGACTTTGGGCTCGGTTCTAGACCATTCTATGGAGGCCGGTCCAGTTCGAATGTCATGGGTTTACCCCCTCCATAGTTATTGGGCCTTCGATGCCTTTTCCTTACTGGGCTGTCACTATCGATACCCAACATTTGTCCCCGCAGCTTGATTGAAGTTTCTTCAGTCGAGCTTTATTTCCTTGTAGGGTTTTAGATAGTGACGTCTCAGATTCGGTTTTCTTCGTTTCTTGTAATGGTTCATGACCTTTGAGGCATTTTGAGCTCGTTTGGCGATCAGTTTTTTCTTCGTTCAAAGCTGAAAAAATATCATTCCTTTTATTCCCCTTTGGCGATCACTCGAGGTAACCTAGGTTTATGAAAGTCTATCTTTCTTGGTTAGGCGATCACTACCTGCCCGAGGTATTTCTGATAACGCCTATTAGTTCGCTGGCGACCACCTTGTCTCCTTAGTGGACTTTTAACATGTAATAACTGCACAGTCGTCCAGAAAATCGAACGGTCACTTGAGGCACGCCTGACATTTACTTTTCCGTAAACCTAGGGTAGTCTGACAGCTGTCTGTACCAGCCAACCGTTTGTCTCCCCGAGGTGTCTCTTGGAATTCTGACATTGCTTCGGTTTTTTCCAAAAAGGTGCAATTATTCTCCTGTGTCGCTTCGATTCACCCGTGGCGGTTACTCCTTTTTGGGCCTATATAAGAGACATCAGTTTCTGTGTTTTGTTTTTTACGTTTTTTCTCTCCTTCAAATTTCCAGAGCTTCTTTGCGAACCTTCTCTTTTCCTTTTCAATCTTCTCCGATCTTCTTCAACCTTTTCTCTCCACTGCTTCCATGGCTACCCGAGGTCAAAGAGTTTAGCACACGGCCACAAAGGGGTCCAAAAATGCAAATGCCCCCCTAACCATTAGGGATGGTGCCATGCCCCCCTCAACGGGGGAACAGCCTGACGTGGGGAGATCTGCGGCCACCCCATTGGTGGTGGATGGGCCTGAGCTCCAGACGCCCATCTTTTCTCCAAAAGGTAAACCTCTGTCCTTTCAGTGTTCTGTTTTGGTAATATCCCCTGCTGTTCTTTGTTTTTTATGTTTGTCATTGCTATATCTGAATTTATTTGAGTAGACGTCAAGCCTAATGAATTGAAGCCGACTTACTTTAAGACCATGGTGGCGCTTGGTGGCTTCAGTGTGGAGGATGCTCCTAGGTATCCTGGCTTAGGTCTGCACTTTCCCCACGACAGAGAGGTTTACATTTATGCGGCCCAGATCGATGCTGGGTTGCGTTTTCCTCTCTGTGAGGATTTGCAGACATTGTGCTAGTTTTACGGGATTCACCCCACGCAGCTCGTTTCTTATGCCCTCAGGATGTGGGTCGGTTTCAAGTTCCTGTGCATACGCCAGGAATGGGCGTATTCACTGGCCTTGTTCCGGTGTTTCTTCCGACTGGCAGCAGGGGCGAATCACCTCCACCACTTCCAACCACGCTGGCCGAAGTTTTCAGAGTGGGGAGACCCTCAAGCATGGATTTGGAACGTCCATGTTCGTCTGGTCGATGATTTCCGGGCTACTAACTCCAACTACAAGAAGTTTTACTTCTTGTACAAGGGGGGTGTCCCCTGGAAATTGTTTACCCCGGACAAGGATTTTCCTCCTTCCTTCGAAAAATTATCGGGGAGTGACCGGAGCGCCATCGACGACATGTATCGGTTGCATCGGTCGTCCCAATTCAAGTCCATTCGCTCAGTGGCGGAGACTACTGAGAATGCGCTTGAGATGGCGGGCATTCATCAAGTCACGCCAATCTTTGATGATTGGGTAATTTTCTAACCCTTATCTTGTTTTATCATTTGTAGGCAAGGTCGTAAGTAAGAGCCGAAAACTGATAGGTCTCTTTGATGACCAGGGATCGGCGGGATTGTCCTCCGACCAAGCGCTGCTGAGCTCTCCTCCTCCCCCCTCTAGGCGTTCGTCCAAGAGGAAGTCCGAGGAGGTACTTCCTTCGGCCACTACTGGCCCTCGCCAACCAGGTATATCACCTCGCCTTTTGTGGATTTAATGTTTTCATACTCTGCAATTTTTTGGTTTCTGACATCTTGTCTTGCTATTTTGCAGAGTAGTCCTCGGCTGACGCGGCCCGGGACCCTCCTCCTCCTCCTTCTAAGAAGGTCAAGAGTGAGGAGCACCCTGAGGTCGACCAGCATTCTCCTCCTCCCCCTCCTAAGGGCCCTTCTGCCAGCAAGGGGAAGGGTCTAGACGCGGCGCCCCCTTCTCCCTCTCCTCAGGGCCCTTCCGCCACTAAGGAGAAGGCCTTGTTCTTGGCGCCTCCCGCTCCTTCGGTGCCCACGGTTCCTCCTAAGGATTCTTGGACCCAGAAGAAGGGGCCTGCTGCTTCCAGCTCCTCGAGGGCTCCCGCCGAAGAGTACTGCTCCATGGCGAGCTTGTTCCAGCCTTTTAAGGCTGTGGACTCTCGGGGGCCTTGGGTCCCTTGTGTGGACATTGCCAAGAAGGGGTACCCCGCCCAGAAGAGCCTCCGGGGTAGCCCGGATATGTGCATGCGGCTCCTTGATGGGATAATTCCCCCCAAGGACCGCTCGATTGTCCCCACGGAGCTTCCTCAGATCGAGGGGTTCTTGCGGACCCACTTCGAACGAGTCGCCCTGGTATGATCTCGCCTTCTTTTCGTTCTTTCTTCCCTGTCATTCCTTTTTGTTTTGATGACCTGGCATTTTTCCTTGTGTATTTGTTGTCAGCTCGTTCGGGAAGAGGTGATCCTTGGTCGCGTCTTCGGCGAACTGGCCGACAAGCACTCTGATCTGCTTGTCGAGTTAGAGCAATACCGAAGCACGGGGGTCACCCCCGGGCAGTTGGAGGACATCAAGAAGACCGCTGACGTGGTGATCACCTTGGTGGACGGCGCCCGGGAGGAGTATTCAGGAAGGAGCAGCGCCTTCTTGCTGATGTCAAGAAGAGGGAGGCTGATGCTGCAGCCTTCCTTCAAGAAGCTGATGCCCTTCATCGGTGCCTTGATAAAGGGGAAGCGGTCCGAGCTCGGCTAGAGGCCGAGTTGAAGGAGGCTCGTGCTCAGGTGGCCAAGTCGGACGCTCTTAGGGTCGCCGCGGAGACCCAGAGGGACGCTCATGAAGCCAGGGGGATCGCCCTGGAGGAGGAGAAGAACCGGTTGGCTGATCATCTAAATGCGGTTCCTTCACCCCAAGTCGTGGTCGAGGAGTTCAAGGCCTCCGAGGAGTTTGAGGACCAGGCTTTGAAGGTGATGAAGTCGGCGATTGCCGATTTTCTCCAAGACCTAGTGGAGGAGGTCCAAGCGGTCGACCCCAACTTTCCCCTTGGGGAATTTGAATCCCTGAAGGGTTTCTTGCGGAGTCGCCTTCCTCGGCCCGCTGTTGCTGAAGAGACTGACCCTGACGGCGAGCCCAGTACTACTGCCCCCGAAGGTGAGCAGAGCGCCCTTGCCCCCGAGGATCCCAAAGCTTGAAGCCTCCAGCTCCTTGGCGACCGTATTTCTTTATCTTTTTTAGATAGCTGTTTTTGTAATTTTTTGTTTCGGATTGTAATTATTTATTTAAGACTTGGTTTATTTATATGCCTTTATATTCATGAGCCTTTAATTGACTTTGAACATGTTTGGCTATCCACTATCTTAATCATAATTACTCTCGACTTTTCTTGCTGTATAATGGCTTCGACTCTTAAAGTCTCAGACCGAGCATAAGTCTATACGAAATTTTCTCTGGACAATACTCTGACACTTAAAAGCATAAACTTCTAAGTTGAAAGAGATATCACCTTCCTTGAAGTTTAAACCTTCGAGGTATTTGCATAATAATAGGGAATTTGTGGATTTTAAGGCTTCGTCATCCATAGCGATTGCCTAAAATTCTTTATCCGTTGTTTAATGGGTTGATAGAAGATCTCTTTGTCTGTCTTTGGCGTCTACTTTCCCGTTTTTGCCTAATTCTGTTGTTAGGACTTTTTGGCCTGACTTTGGTGTCAGGGCTTTTATTTTGCCTAACTTTTTGCTAGGTCTTTTGGCCTGACTTTGGCGTCAGGGCTTTTGGCATAGCCTTGTTACTAGGGCTTTTGGCCTAACTTTGTTGTTAGGCCAAAAGCCTAGCCTTATTACTAGGGCTTTTGGCCTATCTTTGGCATCAGGGCTTTTGGCCTGACTTTGGCGTCAGGTCTTTTGGCCTATCTTTGGCGATAGGGCTTTTGGTCTGACTTTAGCGTCAGGGCTTTTGGCCTGACTTTGGCGATAGGGCTTTTGGTCTGACTTTGGCGTCAGGGCTTTTGGCCTATCTTTGGCGATAGGGCTTTTGTGCCCGATTTGGTTATCAGGTCTTTGCCTAACTTTTGGCGTCAGGTCTTTTTTCTTCGACTTGCTTCGAGTGGACACGCTTTATGAAGGAATGGCTTTCTTTTATTAACATAACAGTTTGATTACAAGCTATGTATAAAATCTTCTTAAATGCTCAGAATTGAATGGACGGGGTAACCTCTCGCCTTCAGTGATTTCCAAATAATAGGATCCTGGTGCGGGGATCTCTACTACCTTGTACGGTCCTTCCCATTTGGCTGAAAGTTTATTTGTACTGTCCAGCCTTGTGAATTCATTCCTTCTCATAACCATCTCCCCCACGAAAAATTGGCGAGCGCTGACTTTTCTGTTGAAGTATCGAGCGGTCGCCAAGCGCATCTTTGCTTGTATCTTTTCCGAGAGCCATCTCTTTTCTTCTGCTAAGTCGAGGTCAGATTTGCGCTCGATCTCATTTGCCTCCGCGTTAAAGTGTAGGACTCTGTGGGTAGGCACTGCTATTTCGGCTGGTGCTACTGCTTCTGATCCGTACACTAAACTGAAAGGCGTTTCTCATGTGGCCGCCTTAGGTGTTGTTCTGATGGCCCATAATACGTTTTCTAGTTCATCTGCCCAATTCCCTTTGAATGCTCGAACCCTTTTCTTGAGTCCTGCTAAGACAACCTTGTTGGCTGCTTCAGCTTGCCCATTCGTTTGAGGATGATGCACTGAGCTGAAATGATGGTCTACATGATATTCTTCATAGAGCCATTTCAGCTCCATTCCAACAAATTGCGGACCATTATCACTGATGAGTATTTTAGGAATGCCAAACTTGGAGAATATGTTGACCTGTAGGAACTTGATGACCTGGAATTCTGTTGTCGAAGCTAGAGCTTTCGCCTCTATCCACTTAGTGAAGTAGTCGATTGCCACTATAATATGAGTACGCTGACCAGTGCTAATAGGAAAAGGACCCAATATTTCGATTCCCCATTGAGCGAAAGGCCAGGCCCCCGCCATTGGGGATAATAGTGTTGATGGTCGACCCGATCGTGGTGCAAACTGCTGGCAAGTCTCACACTTCTGCGTTAATTCGGCTGCATCTTTTCCCAAGGTCGGCCAGTAATATCCCAATCTGAAGATTTTCCTGGTCAGTGATCGAGCACCTTCATGACATGCTGCCGCCCTTTCGTGATCTTCTCGAATAACCTTTTCTGTTTCAGGATGAACGACACACCTCAAGTAAGGAGTCGAGTAGCCCCTTCTGTAGAGTTCCCCATCGATGATTAGATAACTGGCTGCGAGTTTTCTAATCCTCGTGGATTCGCCTTCGTCCTCTGGGAGGATCCCTTCTTTTAAATAATTCTGGAACGACGTCATCCATGTGACCTGTCCTTGAATGTTGAAGACCTCTGCTCTGCTTTCCAGGACTGAACATAGGGCTTTTTCCAGAAATTGCACATCCTGGATTGTCGTCCCCCCGAATGCCAGTTTACTCAGAGAATCTGCCATCTGGTTTTCTTGGCGAGGAATAGACTCAATCACGAAATTTGGTATTTCCGCGACCAGTTTCTTGGCGATGCTGAGATATTTCTTCATGTTTTCTCCCCTTGCCTCGTAGGCGCCATTGACCTGATTGACAATAATCTCTGAGTCACTCTTTACCTTAAGCGCAGTTATACCCATTACTTTTGCCAGTCTGAGTCCAGTGATAAGAGCCTCATATTCTGCTTCATTATTGGTCGCCGGGAATGTCAAGGCGATCGCGTACTTCAGAGGCTCGCCCTCAGGAGGAATAAGAATTAAACCTGCCCCGAGCCTTCTTTTGATGAAGACCCGTCCGTATAGAGTTCCCAGATTTGATTGTTGTCTGCTGACTGACTTAGCCTGTTTTCTGCTTCTGTTTGACCGCTACTCGTGCTTTCCACTATAAAATCAGCTAGTGCTTGACATTTGATGGCTGTTTTTGGCGCAAATTTGATCTTGAACTCGCTGAGCTCGATCGCCCACTTGACCATTCTTCCTGAAGAATCTGGTTTCATCAGGAAGTTTTTGAGAGGTTGATTGGTGAGGACCGTGATGTCGTGCGCATGAAAGTAAGGTCTCAGCTTCCGAGCAGCAATAACTAAGGCATAGAGATACTTCTCAATCTGGACATATTTTATTTCAGCTGAGTTGAACATTTTTCTAATGAAATACACTGGACTCTGAACATTATTTTCCTCCCTTATTAAGACAGCACTGGATGCCACATCGCTAATGCCTAGATAAAGGAAAAGCTGCTCGCCTGGAACGGGCTTTGCCAGAGCTGGGAGTGTTTGGATATGCCTCTTCAAGGATTGGAATGCTTCCTTGCAGTATGGCGTCCAATCGAACTTGCGGTTGGCCCTCAGAGTTTTGAAAAATGGGAGGGACCTGTCGCTCGCTTTGGAGAGGAAGCGGTTGAGAGCAGCTAGGCATCCATTTAGACATTGGACTTCCTTGTGGCAGGTTGGCGACTTCATCTCTTATATGGATTTTAGCTTTTCTGGGTTTGCTTCGATTCCCCTTTCGCTGACCATGAAACCCAGAAATTTACCGGACTTGACCCCAAAGGCGCACTTGGCAGGGTTCAGGCGAACACTGTGTCTCCTTATGCATTCAAAAGCTTCGCGGAGGTCCGCTGTGTGAGGATTGCCCTTGATGGTTTTGACGAGCAGATCATCCACGTAGGCCTCCATGTTCCTCCCCAGCATGTCCTGGAACAGTCGGTTCACCATCCGCTGATAAGTTGCCCCGGCATTGATAAGGCCAAAGGGCATCACCTTGTAGCACAGAATGTCCCCATCAGCATAAAAAGCGGTGTGAGCCTCATCGTCTGGATGCATTCTGATCTGGTTGTAGCCTGAGTAGGCTTCCTTGAAGCTCAGCATCTCATGACCTGAGGTAGCATCGACCAGCTGATCAATCCTCGGCAAAGGATATGAATCCTTGGGGCAAACCTTGTTCAAGTCGCGGAAGTCGACGCACATCCTCCACTTGCCGTTTGATTTCTTAACCAAAACTGGGTTGGCGACCCAGCTCTGGAATCTCACCTCTCTGACGAAGTCAGCTTCAATCAACCTCCCGACTTCCTTCCTGATCGCCAAACGCTTGTCTGTCCCGAATGATCTTCTTTTTTGGGAGATCGGTTTGATGGAAGGGTCTATTCTGAGCTCGTGGGAGATGATATCTGTGTTGATTCCTGGCATGTCGCTTGGCTTCCAGGCGAAGAGCTCTTTAAATTCTTTGAGGAGGGCGGTCATGGCCTCCTTTTGATCCTCCTTCAAGGTGGTTCCGACCTCTTCCAATTCTTCCATAGGTGCTGGCCGAGCCAAGTCCTCGCGGGGGTCGGCCTCTATTTCAATGGCGAGCGCCTCCCTTTGGTTCTTCCTGCGCAAACAGTTCACATAGCATTGCCGCGAGGAAGGCTGATCTCCGAGCACTTCTCCAATCCCGTTGGGAGTGGGGAACTTCATCTTCTGGTGGACAGTGGAGGCCACAATCTTGTTCGGGTTGATCGTGGTCCTCCCTATGATGGCATTGTAAGATGTAGGTGAATCGACCACCAGGAAAGTGACCGATACCTTGATGCTCTTCCATCCCTTGCCAAAAATCACTGGCATGGTTATAGCCCCCAGTGGATAAGTTGTCCTTCCCACAAACCCAATCAGCGGAAAGTCGACCCTCTTCAGGTCACGTTTGGACTTGCCCATCTTCTCAAAGGCGTCCAGAAATAGGATGTCTGTCGAGCTGCCCCCGCCGACCAGAATTCTTGCAACGTCACAGCCGTCAATATCTGCTGTGATAACCAGAGCATCGTTGTGGCGGGTGGTGACATGTGCCAAATCATCTTCGGAGAATGAGATGACAATGTTCTCTTCAGGTCGGGGCCGCTTCCCCAACTGAATTGCTGTGGAGATCTGAGTGGCATAGACCTCCCTTGCGCTCGACCTCTCGCCGCCTGCACTGAATCCTCCCGCAATCAGATTTACTCTCCTCTTGCTTCCAGATGGCTCAGTTTATTCTGCAGGGGCTGGCGAACGATGTCTGTCTCGCCCTGCCACGAATTCCTTCAACATTCCCCCCTGAATCAACTTATCTATATCTCGCTTCAAAATGCGGCAGTCATCTGTCTTGTGGCCCTTGCACTTGTGGTATCTGCAATAGCTCTCGACATCCTTTCCTATGGGCTGCCCACCTCGACGAGGCATCGGTGGCCTCGCCAAGGATCTCCTCTCCATCTCGACTAGTACCGCTGAGATCTGCCTATTTAAAGGCGTGAAGTACTCAGGGACCTCTGGATGGCGAGGCGCTGGATTAGACTCGACCCGGGGCCTGCTGTCCTTTCCTTTCTTCTCCTTCTTCACCTCCTTCTTACCATCGCGTCGAGGTTCATGGACCACCCTTAGCGAGGTCGTCACGAAGTCTGCCTCTGTATTCGGCCTCTCAAGGTGTATGAAACCTTTTGCTCTGGACGCCAACTCCTCCAGCGTTTCAATCTCCTTCACATGATAGCTGTTTTGCAGCTTCCTCGAGGCCTTGTTAGCCACATCCAGACCCCTGTAAAATGCTCGAATGATCTCCCCATCCGAGATTCGGCGATCTATCTCTGTGACGTTCTAATGGAAACGCCCATATAAGTTGGATAGCGACTCTCCAGGCTGTTGTTTGACCGAGTCAAGGGCGACCACGCTCTTCAGCAGCTGGCGTTCGCCCATATATCTCTCCAGGAACTTGCTTCTTAACTCTGTCCAAGTTCCGATTGATCCTGCAGGGAGGCCGAAGAACCATGACGAAGCCGAACCCGAAAGAGTAGATGGAAATAACAAAGCCAAGTGATTGGGATCATTTGACTTACCCAGGAGAGAGGCCTCGTGTTTGTTGACATGTACGGTGGGATCTCCTCCACCGCTATACTCAGGTATGGCCCGAGCAACTACATCCTTTGGGATTTTGATGGCGACGAGCCCGTCGGTAAAAGGATGACCAGACTGCTCCTTGAAGGGAGCTGCGACTGTCAGCTGTCTTTCTTGGAGCCTTTTATTGAGGAGGTCATCCATCTGATCCACAGTGCAATACATAGGCGAGGTTCCGGGTGGAGGAGGACTGGAAGGATTGGCAGTGTATGCGGCTGCTGGATCCTTGGTGTATGCCAGAGGTAGGGACTGCTGACCTGACGTCATCTCCTGATCCTCCTGAGGCGCGGTAGGACCAGGATTTGCCGCTTCCGAGGGTGAGGGCCCTGTGGCAGCAGGGCGGTTGTTTTCCTTAGGAGCAGAGGGATTGTTTTCTTGAGGAGCAGAGGCTTGGCGGCGCGCCTGTCCTAGGATGGCCTCCAGGAGGGAGACCATCTCTGGGGTTAAATTGATGTCTTGCCCAGCAATGTGGACTGTCTGCGGTGCCGGGGCTCCGTTTTGATTAGCAGCGGAAGCCGGTCTTGAATCACCGACATGCTCTCGAGTTGTTCGCAGAGGAACGACATTGGCTCCTGCTCGGCTGGCAGGTTCCTGTTGAAGCGGTGAAGCGGCGGCGGTGTTAGGATGTATGAAGATTGTAGTTTGCTTAGCCTACAAGTTATTACCGTATTGGTCAAGGAACCGTGATGGTGTGTATAGAAGCTTGTAGAATTGTCTAGAATCAGTTAAGAATTAGTTAGTTAGAGTCTTCCTTCTTGTAAATCCTATATAAATAGGATCATCTAGGATGTAAAACTTTAACTTTGAATGATAGCTTGCATTCCAAGTAATTCTGTTATTTCAGTTTGTTCTTCATTTCTGTTTTCTGATTTCCTTCTTCATCTCTCTCAATTCACTCTAGTTTGGTGTGAGATTACTAAAATGGTATCAGAGCTATTCTAATTCATCCAGAGTCGCTGCGATTTTCACAATCAATCGGTGAATCTGCTCGCTATCGAAGATCTTGTAAGCTGCTGAAGGTACTCTGTTTTGTCCGAAAACATATTCTGTGCTGCTTGATTTCTGTCTGCTGTAAAAGAATCAACTGCTGCCAATAACAATTGCAATGGATGAGATAATACCTGATTTCTTCAACAAGAGAATATGTCAGTTAACAGGAGAGGACAATTTTCAGTCCTGGAAACAGCAAGTGCTGTTAGCTGTTAGAGGTCTAAATCTTGAAGGCTACCTGTTTGGAACACTGGTAGTTCCGCGACTTCTGGAAGACGAAGAAGGTAACAGGATTCCAAATTCTGAGTTTCCAAAGTACTCGCAGCAGGACAGTTCATTGGCGTCATGGCTTTTAGCCTCCATTGCGTCTCCAATCAGCAAAGGATTGGTCGGTTGTATGACAGCCTCTGCGATATGGAACAGGCTGCACCGGAACTTCTCTTCATCGTCAACAACGAGGATCATGAGTCTATATGACAGACTCAAGGTTCGTAAACTCTTAAATCAGTCCATGAGAGATTATTTGACTGAAATACAGCTTACATGCGATAGTCTATTGAGTTGTGGGCATCCAATAGAGGAGATGCAACAGATATCCATTATTTTGAATGGAGTAAAAGGACAGTATGACAGTGTAGTTGCTGTAATCCATGCTAGCCGAAATCCATATGATCTGGCCTCTATTTCTTCTGTTCTTCTTGATGCAGAAGCAAGGCAAAGAGATGCTATCTTTGATACATCACTATCTGCAGCTAATGCGATAGTTAAAAATGTTGATGACAAGCCTATTCATGTGGATTCTGGATAGGTCTCTGTGATGGATTCAGGACAGACACAGAGTCAGGCGAACTTCAACCAATGTACACCAGATTACCAACCAAAAAATACCTCGTATGGAAGAGGTAGAGGCAGAGGTCGTGGCTACTCCAACAATAAACCTCAATGCCAACTTTGCGGTAAGTTTGGACATCTGGTTAATCAGTGTTATAATCGATTCAATGTGCATTTCCAGGGAGTGACATCTACCTCGACTGAAAACATGAGTGCTAATTTGGTTTCTCAATGGCACGATGAAGATGATTCTTCGTATGTTCAGAATCAAAGTACAAATCAGTCGGTTGCGTCTGGTACTGGATATGGTGTTAACTCTCCCTCAGCATCTGTGTCTACTATGCATACTGTTTCTTATCCTCAGCATTTACCTGCCTATCCTCAACATGTCTCTGCTCCTTACTCCCAACCAATGTTTGCACCGCCTATGTTTAATCAATATATGACCAATGCTGCTCCAATGTACTCTCCCATGCAATATACTCCACCAATGTATCAGCTCAATTCTGGTACATCTGCATCTGCCCCTCCTGTTTAACAATTCCTATCTGGTGGATATTCTGCAGCTCCAAGTGTGTCAGCTGCATCTGTTAACCTTGACAATCCGAGTCAAGTTCACCTGGTCTCATCAACGACAACAGCTGGAATACACTCGGATAAAGCCTGGTATCCAGACTCGGGAGCCACCAATCATCTGTCAAATGGAACTCCCCCTGTCAATTCATCGCATTCTTATGCAGGCTCGAGTAAAGTACAAGTAGCAAATGGTAGTTACTTAGACATATGTAGCATTGGCACATCTGTTATAAACACTGCATCTAAGCCTCTATTATTAAACAATCTCTTATACATTCCGCAGATCACTAAAAATTTGGTTTCTGTTTCGCAGTTTACCAAGGATAATAGGGTATACTTTGAGTTTCACAAAACTCATTGCCTGGTTCGGGACTATGATACTCACCATATTCTGCTGCGTGTACAGGAACATCAAGGCTTATATAGACTTGATTTTAGCTCGTTTAATAATAATACTAGGAATTCTGTTGTTAATAAATCGGATTGTCTGTCTTCGTATGAAAGCTGTAATTCTTCTGCAATAATGAACTCGAGGATGATGTGTAATGCGAATCAGTTGAAACTTTCTCCTATGATTTTACATCAAAGGCTTGGGCATCCTTCTCAACATGTGTTTTCCTTGGTGATTAAACATTCTAACTAGAATATAAATGCTCAAGTTCCTCACTGCACTGCTTGTGCTGTTGGCAAAAGCTGTAAAATGCCTTTTTCTGATTCTATGACAGAATACAGCATGCCTTTAGAACTACTTGAAATGGATTTATGGGGACCAGCTCCTGTTTCTTCAAATGGCAACTTGTATTACCTAAGTATTTTAGATGTTTGCTCGAGATATACTTGGATCTATTTTCTTAAGAAAAATAGTGATGTCTCTATCTTCTTTCCGCAGTTTCACAGAGCAGTGGAGAATCAGCTTGGACATAAGATCAAAGCTGTACAAACAGATGGTGTTGGAGAATTCAAAGCCTTAGCAGGATACCTCAGTCAGTTTGGCATCAATCACAGGTTTACCTGTCCATATACGTCTGAGCAGAACGGTATTGTAGAAAGGAAACACAGACATATAGTTGAGATGGGTCTCACTTTAATGAAACAGGTTGCTCTTCCTTTTCAATACTGGACCGATGCTTTTTCACATCTGTGTTTCTTATTAATAGGCTGCCTACGAAAGTTTTAAACAATATTTCGCCTCAGGAGAAGCTGTTTCTCAAAGTTCCTGATTATGAGTTCTTAAGAGTGTTTGGTTGCTTATGTTTTCCATTAATTCGTCCATTCAATAAACATAAAATGGATTACAGATCTACACCGTGTGTGTTCATTGGTTATTGTTCAAATCAGCATGGATATAAATGTTTAGATGATGTTGGTCGTGTTTACATATCAAGACATGTTAAGTTCAATGAAAATGTGTTTCCTTTTGCTGATAAAAGTGGATATTTTATGCAATCTGGTGCTGCTAAAAATACTGCTACTTCTCTTCCTTTCTTCTTACCTTTTAACTCGGCTTTGTGTAATGCTTTAGATGATGAGATGATGCATAATGAACCTTTACCTATACCTGTTCAGGTTAATCGTTCAGCTGATAGCATTCCTAATCTCTCGGGATGTGCTAGACAATCTGATTCTGACCCATCTAATTTGGCGATACCTACTCAACAACCAGTGGAACAGCTATCTGATGACAATGCAGGTAGTCATGATATTGGGGATACGATTTGTACTGATTTGGATGCTGCAAGTCAACTTCCTGTGAGGTATGTTCTCAGTGACTCTGACTTAGTTCATCTTCCGTCTGATGGTCATGCCTTATCTCAACCAGCTGTTGAAAGGGTGCATAGGTCCGACAGTGTCCATGGTGTTCAGGTACCACCTACTGATTCTGTTCGATCCTCTCTTGGTAGTCGGCATTCGATGCAGACTAGGTCCAAAACAAAGTCATTGACTACTCTTACTTCTTCACTTGTTGAGTCTGTGAATAATGATCATTTAGAACCTCAAGATATACATGCTGCTATGCAATCCAGTGTATGGTCTTCTGCAGTTCGTGATGAACTAAATGCATTAATAGCCAATGATACATGGAAATTGGTGTCGTTACCTGGTGGTAGAATACCAATTGGATGTAAATGGTTGTTTAAGGTTAAAAGAAATTCAGATGGATCTATTGCTAGACACAAGGCTCGTCTAGTGGCTAAAGGGTTCTCACAAAAACCTGGCTTTGATTTTCATGATACCTTTAGTCCGGTAGTCAAGGCACCAACTGTGAGGATTATACTTACCTTGGCTCTCACACACAAGTGGCAATTACGACAGGTTGATGTGAATAATGCATTCCTGCATGGAGAACTCTCTGAGGATGTATACATGATCCAGCCTCCTGGGTTTGAAAAGTGTGATCAGGAGGGAAATGTGTTGGTTTGCAAACTTAATAAAGCTCTGTATGGCCTAAAACAAGCTCCGAGAGCTTGGTTTGAAAGGTTGAAGTGTTTTCTTTTAAATAGTCTTGGTTTTTCTGTGTCGTTAGCTGACAATTGCTTGTTTGTTCATAAGTCATCTGCAGGTTCTGTTTTTCTTCTAGTTTACGTCGATGATATTGTCATAACTGGAAGTGATAAGGCTGAAATTGAAAGGGTTATTAATAGGATTAACAGTGAGTTTAAATTGAAAGACCTTGGATCTCTTAACTACTTTCTGGGGATGGACGTGCAGGTCTTGGATGATTGTCTACTGTTAGGACAAAAGAAGTATATTTTGGAGCTTATAGCAAAAGAAGGAGTAAACAATGCCTCAGCCTTGCCTACACCTATGTCTGGTAATGTTTTAGCTCGAGTAGCTGAAGATCATGGTGAGTCTCCTCCTGCTGATGAGCATTTATATAGGAGTGTTTTAGGAGGTTTGCAGCATGTGTGTGTAACAAGGCCTGATATTCATTTTGCGGTAAACAAACTGAGTCAATATATGCAACATCCTCTTATATATCATTGGAAAGCTGTGATTCGTGTTCTTAGGTATCTCAAAGGTACCCTTGATCATGGTTTATTGTTTCGTGCTAGTTCTGTTCCTTCGTCTGATGTTGTGTTAATCTCCTATGCAGATGCAGACTGGGGCAGTGATGTGGTTGATAGGAAATCTGTGTCTGGCCATTATTTGTTACTTAATGGAAATCCAGTAGTTTGGAGCTCCAAAAAGAAGTCAGTAATCTCATGATCGTCTGCTGAAGCAGAATACAGAGCTATTGCCAATGCCGTGTGTGAAATTATGTGGGTAGTATCCTTGCTATCTGAACTAGATGTCAAGCTAACAGCTGTTCCTATTGTGTGGAGTGATAATACAGGTGATGTGGCCCTATCTGAAAACCCGATTCATCATTCTAAGATGAATCACGTTTAGATAGATTTGTGCTTTGTTCGTGAGAAAGTTCAAAATGGGCAGGTATTGGTTAACTATGTCCCAGCTACAGAGCAGGTTGCAGATATCTTGACGAAACCCATCACAGAAAAGCAATTTGTTGCTTTCAGACAGAAACTTGGAGTAATGTCTTTCAAGGAGTTAATGCCCAGTTCTGAGGACAATTAGTACCAGTCTGTAAGTGTTCATGATGATCAGTCTAGTGATATAATGGATGAGTCTGATTTAGTTTAAGTGTAGGTGAAGATTAATTTTGTGTTTGATATCATGTTTCCCTTGATATGCTGGTTTTTTTTTTCTCGATCTGCTGTTCTTGGTTCGGTTTGTTCTGGCTTTCTGTTTTTTTTGGGTTGTTCTGCATTTACACATAGAACTCATACATGTGTTTAACATTACAGATCTCTGTTTTAGTGCGTTTTCAGTTATCTTCTTGGGGATAGTTTCATCTAGGTGAGGTTTGTTTATGACAGCTCAAGCCTTGTTCACTCTTCCTTGCAATGTTGGTGTTTGATCAATTTGGTAATTTCGGTGCATTTTTGTGTGTGTCGATTCATTCTTTTGATCTCAGTTGTCATGAGCATTAACATCCATCTTTACTCTGACAAAAGGTGAAGTTTGAATCCAAAAATAACCCTACTCAAAGAAAACATTCAAGCAACTTTGAGTGGGTGTTTGAGGATGAAAAGATGGAGGAAAATGAAAACCTCCCAACTTCATTGGTAAGATAGAGGCATATGAAAACCTCTCTGTCAGATTTGAAAAAAAAGAGGGTGCAATGAACATCACTAAATCAAGTCAAGAAGTTTGACAAGAAAAAAAATGTTCTGAACAATAGAAGAAGAGATGTCTGTTAGTTGCATCGTGTATGATCTGATTGATCTAAGTTTGAATTGTCTGCATGATATGTAGTCTGAAATTGTCTGAATTGTCAAATGATCGTGTATTGGAAAGGTTGATCTGTTGGAGGCTTGGTTGTCAATAAGCTGATTTTCATCGAGATGAGATGATTCGTGAAAGATGCTGTTATGCAATGAATCAGGTTGTCTGAAATGTTCTCATATGGTATGAAGGGTTATGTTAAATGCAGATGCGTACTTGAAAATCAGAAAATCAAGAATGATCTTGACCGAGTAATGGTTAGATTGAAGATGAAAGCTGCATGGAAAGTGAAGCTGAAAATCAAATTGCAAAATCAAACTTCTTAAGGGAATGTTAGGATGTATGAAGATTGTAGTTTGCTTAGCCTACAAGTTATTACCGTATTGGTCAAGGAACCGTGATGGTGTGTATAGAAGCTTGTAGAATTGTCTATAATCGGTTAAGAATTAGTTAGTTAGAGTCTTCCTTCTTGTAAATCCTATATAAATAGGATCATCTAGGATGTAAAACTTTAACTTTGAATGATAGCTTGCATTCCAAGTAATTCTGTTATTTCAGTTTGTTCTTCATTTCTGTTTTCTGATTTCCTTCTTCATCTCTCTCAATTCACTCTAGTTTGGTGTGAGATTACTAAAAGGCGGAATCAGAGCTATCTGAGGATCGCTCCCTGGTCTGGTTCCGACGGTTGCTTTGGGATCGAGTTCTCATGGCTGAATTGCTTGTTCCCACAAACGGCGCCAAATTTTGGATCGTAAAATCCTGGATGCTGATCTGGCAGTGAATTAAATGCCATGCAAGGATGGAAAGACGCTTCTGCTCCAACTCCGGTGAACCTGCAGGTAGGCGAGCGCAACAGAGGGGGTGTCTCTGGGTCCCTCTCCGATGATTAAATGAGTATATGTGTGTATGAAAACTCAAAAAACCTCAGGAACGTATGTAAAGCAAGGGTATTTATAGGGTAGGAGAGATCCAACCGTATAAGGCAACTGAATATCTTAGTGTATATTGTGTTGCTGAAGATTCGGATCGTGGGATATGGCAGTTACTGCGAGATATTGCAGTTACCAAATCTAATCTTTAGTGAATATGTGACCGAGATACGCGGGATATCATGGTCACTCTCTTATTAACGGTTTAGTGGGACCAGAGGAGAGAGGCAGGGCTCTCTTCGGGGCGAGCACTCTCCTGGCGAGCAGTGAGAGGTCACAGCCTGGTGAAGAATGGAGAGCACTCAGGGCGTCCATAGAGACTTTGGGCTCGGTTCTGGGCCATTCTATGGAGGTCGATCCAGTTCGAATGTCATGGGTTTACCCCCTCTATAGTTATTGGGCTTTCGAGGCCTTTTCCTTACTGGGCTGTCACTATCGATACCCAACAAAGTCCATCAAACACTTCCTCATGAAGCCGGATTATCCAGGCAGGATGGTCAAATAGGAAATTGAGCAAAGTAAATTCAGAATAAAGTTTGCCCCGAAACGGCTATTAAAAGTCAGGCGTTAGCAGACTTCATAGTAGAAAGAACCGAACAAGCGCATCCAAAGGCAGAAGCGAAAAGTTGGGAAGTCTACATTGATGGATTTTCTTTAAAAGAAGCCTCGGGGCATGATTAGTCTGTATACCTTCCCAGGGCAAGCCCCTCAAATATATGACCGCTCTTACATTCAAGACGACCAACAACAAAGCTGAATATGAACTGCGATTCGCCAAAGGAATGAGTATAACTTCAGTGAAGGAAAAAAACGACTCTGAATTAAATGTCAACCAGGTTAATGGAAATTATTAAGCGAAGGGAGAAAAATAGAAAAACAAAAACTTAGCATCGCAAAAGGACTTATCGCGTTAATACCAAATTTCATGATCAAGTCAATCCCTCGCCATGACAACCAGTTCATAGACTCTGTAATCAAACTCATGTTTGGAGGAATAAGAATACACGAAGTACACTGCCTGGAATAGGCATTGTACTTGATACTTGAAAACTTAGGAGAATTTTTCAACATTCAGACGCAGGACAACATGTTGACTCCCCTCCACAACCTTTTGAAAAAAGGGATCCTGCCCGAAGGCGAAAGCGAGGCTACCAAGAAAAGCTGCATTGTCACTAACTACCTTCTTATAGACAGTGAATTACACAAGATAGGATTCTCAACCTCTTATTTACGGTGCATCTTTTTTCCTGAGACAGAAAGGGTCCTGCGTGAAGCTCATGAAGGAGTTGTCGCATGCCACGAAGGTGCACATTCAATTACGCATCCGAATTAACAAATATGTGTAAAACATGTTAATAGTTTGCGCTGAGAACTGGTCAACCACTCACTCTACTCCCTCCCCCCCACCCCCCCACCCGGGAGGCGCCTGGCCTATTGTTGAATGGGGAGTGGACATAGTCGATCCCTTTCCAATAAGCATCAGGCAAAGAACCCGCATCATCGTGACAATTGACTATTTTTCCGAGTGGGTAGAGGCGAAAGCATTGACCTCTACAACTAGATTAAAGTGATCAAGTTCTTGAAGGTTAACATAATCTCGCAGTTTGGTGTCCCCAAAATACTCATAAGTGACAACGGGCCACAATTCGTGGGAAAAGAGCTCAAATAGTTCTGTGAAGAATACAACATCGATCACATATTCAGCTCATTGCGTTATCCCCAAACTAGTGGACTGGCTGAAGCATTCAACAAAGTAGTCCTGACAGTCTCACAAAGAGAGTTCATGCCTTAAAGGGAAACTGAGTAGATGAGCTGGACAACGTGCCTTGGGACATCAGAACGACGCTCAAAATAGAAATGAAGGAAACCTCATTCAGTCTAGTTTACGGACTGAAGCAGTGGCACCTGCCGAAATAGTTGTGCCTACCCACAGGATCCTCCACTTCGAAGTCAAAGCAACCAACATCGAGCGACTCGTAGACCTCAATCTAGTTGAAGAAAAATGAAGGCAATCAAACGAAGCTCAAGCGAGAATGAAGGCGGCAACCACTTGGTACTTTAACAGAAAAGTCAGCGCTCGTTGATTTTTCGTGGGGAGACAGAACGAATTCACCAATTTGGACCAGCACAACAAACTCTCAACCAAGTGGAAAGACCCTTACAAGGTAGTAGAAATTGTCGCACCAGGATGCAAGGTTAGCTCGTCCTTCGAACATTTACGAAGGTTTTTTATATAACTTGTATCTAAAGTATGTCAATAAAATAAAATTTTCCTTCGTAAAAAATATAACTACTCGAATGGCAACTAATGAAGCTTCAACAAAAAGAGCAGGTAAACCAATAAGGTAGCAGTCCCTCTAAAAAGAATAAGACCTAAATCAAGGGGCGGGCGAACTAACAAGGTAACAGACTCCTTAGTTAGGCAAAATGAGGATTGCGAACAAACCCACAAGGTAACAATTCCTCTCCTAAAAGACCTAAAGATAGGGGCGAACGAACCAACAAGGTAACAGTTCCCCCCAAACTAGGCGAAAGAAGCGGACGAACTAACAAAGTGACAGTCCCTCCAGGTAAAAAAGACCTAAAGAGATAGGTGGACGAACCGACGATGAGGTAACAGTTCCCCCCAAGTTAGGCAAAAAGGAGTGGACGAACACCCAAAGCAACAGTCCCTCCGAGTTAAGGCTTCAAAGAGCGAACGAACCTTTAGACGGTAACCGTTCCTCTAAAAAGCTTAGAGGCGAACGAATTTAAGATGACAATTCCCTCAAAGACGAGAAATTTAAGATAACTATTCCCTCAAAGGCGAACGAATCAATGGACAACAGTTTTCTAAAAGACGAACGAATCTATAAAAGATAACAGTTCCCTTAAAGGTAAGACTACCCTTTCGATAACAGTTCCCTCAAAACAATATGGGCAAAGGGATCGGCCGAGCAAAAAATTACAAATTCCGCAAAAAGGAAAGTAAAACAACTCTTATTCACAAATAGGGGTTCATTACAAGAAATGAGGAAAAAAAAAGCAAAAACATAAGGGAGGCCAAGTGACTTTGTGAGGTTGTAATCCTTCTTGGCATAACAGACTCACGACTTGAATCTCTGCATTAACATGGTCATCTGGAGGCCTGGAGCATCACAAACTATCCGACCCCAAACTCCTGAACTGCTCCAACTCAATAAGTAGGTCAACCTGCTTATCAGCGAGCTCCCAAACTATCTGCTCAATCGTCGTCTCCTCGCGGACGAGTTGACAAAGGGAAAAAATGGGGACAAAGTTAGAAGATTGAAGGGGTCAAAAAGGCAGCCAAAAAGAGGAAAATTCATAAGGAGCAGGTATAAAACTTACCAGGGCCAGTCGCTCGAAATTTGTCATCATCACGACTTCAATGTCGTTCAGCTTCGAAGGGACCTCCCCCCGATCCCGAGGAGGGAAGATCTCGTTCAAAGGTGCATGCAGGGTCCGGGTTGCCCTCTAGCACCGTCTTATTATATATCTCCGTTTACTAGAAAGAAATACAAGGGGCCGAAAAAATCCTTGGGTTATCCACCGTAAAGCGAAACCAGCGAACAGTACTCCTTAGTGAAGGATGACTTAGAAGTGGTGGCCATCGTCGAGCGCCTGGCCAGGACCCTCTTCTGCGCCCCAACCACTCTCGAAGGGTTGGGGAAACACGGTCAATCACATGGCCAACAACCGACTTAGGAGGAGCAGTAGCCTCACTCCGAGGGACGGATGACACCCCAGCAAAAGAACTCCAGTCCCCAGCCGAACCCTTCGTCTTCTTCAAAAAGGCAGCAGCAGCAGTGGTTGGGGCCTTCCCTGAAAACAAGTAAATAAGACATCAGTCATGGCAAGTGACAAGTCAAAAGGAATAATAAAAACATAAGTCAAAACCTCAAATACCTTTTAAGTGATCGCTAGAGGTGGTCCCAGGATGTTCCTCCTCGGGCCTGCACTTGGTCGCACGCCTTGTGGGAGGGGAGGAGGACTCAAGGTTACTTGGGCCGCAAACATCCTCGTCTTAGTCTGCTTGGAAAACATGGTAAGGAGTTTAGCTCCCCGGGTTCCTACAACACACAAAGCATAAAAGTGGAAAGTTAGAAAATTACATAGTCAATAGAAACTGACGAGGACTGTTGAATGCCCATAAGTAGAACCATGGGCTTTGAAGTCTCCGCCACCGAGCGGACCAAACATAAGTCCAGTTGTCGGTGACATTGGAACATATCATTAATGGCGTTCGTATCACGCTCTGACAGCTCACCAATGCACGGGGGAAATCTCGCCCCGACTTATGAAGATCCCATGGAACACCACCTATATAAAAGAAGTAGAACTTCTTATAATTCAAGTTGGTGTCCTAAAAGTCGTCCACTATCCTAAAATGAACGTTCTAGTTCCATGTCTTGGCTCTCCACTCGTCAAACTTCGGCCACCGGGTATGGAAATGGTGAAGAAAGTTGGCCCCAGCAGCCAACCGATAAAACACTGGAACAAATAGAGTAAATACGTCCACCCTTGACGTAATACATGATCTTAAACCCAACCCACATCCTGAGGGTGTCGGATACCAGTTGTGTAGGAGTTATCCTGTAATACCAATAAAGCTCCTTTAGTTCTCCACACAAAGGAAACTGCAACCCAGCGTCAATCTGGGCCCCGTATATGTAAACCTCTCATTCCCTTGGGTAATGCAGCCCTAGACCCAAATACCTTAGTGCGTTAACATCTCTGAAGCCCGCCTAGGCAACTTCATCCTTAAACTTAGCTGGTTTCAGTTCTGTTGCCTTATTATCTAGACATAATTTAAATCCCTAAGCTACGCCTCTCCCGTTCCCTCCTTTTCATTTCGAATAGCCCTCCCGCTCGGTCGCTCCCGTCGAAGATTCTCCATCTCCTGGCGAGTGGCAACTCCGTGGTTCTTCCGACGTCAACCAACAGACGGAGGGAATCAGAGAGGGAAACGAAGGGAACGCCAGGTCGACAGCTAGGACAGGGATTTGCGTGGAGTCAAAATGGTTATGTTGCAAGTGAAATGGACTCTGAATTAGCTATGTTGTGGTTTGTGTTGAGCGATGGCGAGGGCCAAGAGCAAAGGTTCGTCATGAATTAGCTCTGATCGTCTCCCCGTTGATTTGAGATGGAATCTCAGGAGATCACCAATTGTCTCTACGATTGTGACCTGATCGACCACATCCCCAACTACGATAGTAATTTCCAGGTCTCCAATTCGGGTTTCTCGTGGCCTGTTCAGGCCATGAATGGATCCTCCATTTTGAGATCAGTAATTTGCGGATTCCCTCTTGTAAACTGCTGAAATTTCAGATTCTTTCACTCGGTTTGTTCCTTTTGGGGTTGCTGAGCTCGCTGAATTGTTTCACTATGTTAACGTATGGGGATTTGGGGAATCTTTGATAATTTCCGTGAGCTAGAACTGTTTTGGACTAGCATCGAGTGAGGTTTAGTGCTAAATGTCAGTGGATGAGACTCTAAATATCGGCACTGTACACGAGTGTGTTTTCTTTTAAGCTCATAGATTGACAGTGCAAGTGAATTCGAAGGGATAGAAGAAAAATTAACTCATATTGTTATGCTTAATTTGAATGAGGAAATGTCATCGAAGATGACAAAACCTGTCCCTTTTTTATGCTTAAAATATATAACAGTTCCTTTTCTATTTATTTGGTTCCTACATTTACTTTCTTATACTTGTTTCCTCATTCTCCGAACTATATACAGTTCGAAAATTGATGGATTCTTTGCAAATTATGATGGAGTTAATGTAAATGGCTAGAAAAAGAGGTATATTACCTAGTTGATGTTGAATTTGAAAATTTGAACATCTTCGCTGCTGAACTGAAGCAAATATGTGCTTGATTTGTTGGACCTTATGCATGTATGTAGTACTGCTGAACTGAAGTAGGCCTGTGCTCTTTGGAGTGGTTTTATGAGTTCAAATATGTTTCCCATGCAATGTTAATTTTGTTGTGAGTACATTCTATTTGGATTGCTGATATGAGGCATGATGAAGCAATTTGTTACAAAATAATGCTCAATTTTGTATAGTTAATTTGGTAGAATATGTAGTGTGTTTGATATGTGTTTGAACTATTGTGTTGAAGTGTCTTGTGTAGTATGTTTGGTATGTTTGTTATTGTGTAGTATGTTTGTTATTGTGTAGTATGTTTGATATGTGTTTGAACTATTGTATTAATAACTAGATAATTAATAAAAAGACATCACAAAAGTTTGTATTTAACAATGATTAGTGGTTGTTGACACAAAAAGTTTGTGTTTCGCAGCGACATAAACTGATATTAATGGTTGTTATCACTAAAAATATGTATTTAACAACAACATTACCTGGCAGTATCAAATGCTTTTAATGGTGGATTTGTAGTCACTAGTCACTAAATACACGTACTAACAACAAGTTAATGGACGTTGTTTCGAATAAAAAACATCCCCTCAAAGTAACTGCTAAAAATGCAATTCAACGATGAACTATTTTCATTAGTAAAGCTCATCTATAACATCAACAATATGTTATCGCTTTTGAAGTGCGTTTAACAACAACGCATGTCGCTGTAAAAGATAAATGGGGAGTGTCATTCTAACAGTGGCAAACCTTTTACAACAGCAAATTGCCGTAGGTATAACCTTTAACGACGGGGGCTACCAACACGAAAATTTGTTGATGTTAAAATTTAACAACGGTATTTATGCCTTTAGCAACGATTTTTTACCAACGTTGATTCTATAGTTTCTTGTAGTGTTTGTTTCAAATCCTTAAGAAATGAATAGATGTTCAAATACTTTAACTCTAACACGTTATCATTTTTCATTACAACTTAATGGCGAAAGCTTAAACTTAAATTTAACGAAAGGGTGAAAGTTATTCGTTCCCTTAAGGCACAGAAAGCAACTTATACGCGTCGCACACAAGAAACATTCAATTAACAAAAATAGTGGCACGAAGGGTCACCGCTTATGCGTGTCACCCTTGGTGCTCATTAAACACTTAGTTGAACTAAAGGTTAAGTAAAACAACAGATGTTCTAGGCGGGGGGGGGGGGGGGGGGGGGGGCATCCTAGGAGAAGTGGGAGGAGTTGCCTCCTTCGAGAAACTACTCCCAATGTCAGACTCCTCACCTTCTGCTGCCTTCGCTGGTTCCACCTCCATGGCCTAGAACGCTAAAAATCCCTCATTAAAGGGAGTTGGTCCAATGGATAAAATTATTGTACAATTGCTGACAAATCATTACAATTACCAGCGACAAAAGTTCACTCACCAGTAAATTATCTGTCAGTAATTATATTTTTTTAATATATAATTTTTTTGTCAAAAAATTAAATTACTAGTGAGGTAATTTACTTCACCGGTAAAAGTAAAATTTTACCGGCAAGAAAAATTACTTTGTCGATAAAAGTAACTTTTACCAGTGAGGTAATTTACGTCGTAGTTAAAATTTACTTTTGTCGGCAAAGTAAATTACCTCGCCGGTAAAAGTAACTTTTACCTGCGAGGTAATTTACTTCATCAGCAAAAGTAATATAAATTTGAATCCCAATCGACTACGTATCATTTTGCGATTGCATCTCATTTTGGGAACCCTAAATCATGTCGTGGCAAAGCAATCAAGCTTCTGGCCGAACCTCTACCAGACTTTGTGATTCCACTGTCTTCTTCAACTATCGTCTCCGACAAAGGTTCATTCAATTTCATTGTCTGATGTGTTGCAATCAAACAATTTCGTTGTCTGATTTTGTTGTTGTTCAATTTTTTGTTGTCGTGTACTCGTCATTTCGTTGTTCGTCTCGCTAGTCAATTTTGTTGTTTGTGCTGACCAATCGTCATTCTGTTGTTGTCTTGTGTTCGACAATATTTTGCTGCCCAATTTGTGTTGTTCAACTTTTGTTGTCTATCGTGTGTTGAAGTCTCTGTAAACCAATGTTTTCTTACTTAACAACTCTCTACCCAATAATTGTAAGAGTGTATGTAAAAGGAAGATGACTACAAGTGACCATCATAAGTAAAGTTATATATATGTTTTGTTCCAATTGATGAATGATTCTTGGGAAGTTATATATATGTTTCAGTTGTTGCTTGCAGTGGAGTCATTTGGTTGCGGTACAACACATAGATTAAGCCTGTCAGTAAGTTGAACATCTATTTTTTCTTGTTTTCTTTTTTTTTTCTGGCCCGAGAGAGATTGATCTTCATCTTCCTCTGTATGCTGTTAGATGAACTTGAATCTTCTTTCGTGTTAGATGTGTTATCGTGTGTTGTGTTGTTCGAATTTTGGTTCTATGTTCCCTTGGGATGTTGCATTGTTCAATGTTCGTTCGATGTGTTGTTGTTCAAGTGTTGTCTAATGTGTTGTTGTTCAGTTTTGGCATTTCTTTGAAGTTTCATTGTCAATTTATTTTCAGTGTTCATACAAAATGGATAAGACTTGGATATCCAAGTCTAGATTAAGCGAATATTATAACATTGAGATGAACAGCTTTCTAGATTTTGCCTTCAGTAATAGGAGTATTTTAGATGCATAAGGAAATACTACAATTTGTTTCTTGTGTATGCATTGTAATAATCAATTTCATAAGCCAAGAGATGTTGTGGAAAACCATTAATTATGGAAGGTATTGTGCAAAGTTACACCAATTGGATTTATAACGGTGAAGAATTTGTACCGACTTTAAGTAGTAGTGTAAGATATGTTGATCAGATGCATGAAATAGTTTATGACGTCACTGGTGCACGAGAATGGACGAATGTAGAGGAGTAACCAAATACTAATGCTTCTCATATTACTCACATGTGTTGCGACGTAGTCAACAACAAAACATAACATTTAAAAGCACTGACCAATAAACCATTGTTCAGATTGAAGAGTTATAGTGGTTATGAAGTAAACGGTTTTACGTTTCACATTAAAGAGAGATCTAGCTCACGGATAGTTCAGAATTGTGGAGTCCTCACATTCCCTAATACAACATGATTTTCTAGTGCTCGAGATCGGAATGCCCAATCAAGTAATGTTGATTACTTCAGAGTAGTGTAAGAGATCATTGAATAGCCTTACTTAAATTCTATTCATGTTGTTCTTTTCAAGTGTGATTGGTTTGATGTGGTTAATAGAAGAAATGCCAGGCATGATGAATTTGGGTTTACTTCGGTGAGGACATCATTTTTGTTTTGCAAAACAATGAGCCATAAATGTTAGTGAATCAGGCCCGACAAGCCTTTTATGCAAAAAGACCCCATGGATTGAATCAGATTTCGGAAGTTGAACATCCATCATCAACAGAACATTCTAGTACAGATGAACACGTTTCAATGGAAGGCTCAACTGCAAGAAGTTTGTATTTTTTTTTGTCTTTTATTCGCGTAAAGAGTATTGGTTCAACCTATTTACCTTTAATTTGGCAGGTGCCACCAAAAATCAGGGACGAGGAACTACAAGGAATGTGAAGCTAATGAAAATGCATGCATGTACAAAACTGCCAATGGAGTTAAATGCAAAAGGATTACTGATTGGAAAACATACAAGTAAGTTCAGTAACTATTGTGGTTGGTTAGTCTGTATGCCAGAAAATGTCACACCATGTGTGCCAAGTTGGTGTGAAACATGCGGCGATCCCGGTGTACCGGCAAGGCAAAAAGAGAAGATGTGGCAGATTATTTGTGTAAGTGGATTTTCAGCAGTCATTATATATTTAATTCATCCTAATAGAATCAAATACATCTAATTACATATTATTTGTGTTGGATAAGTTTGACATTGACAAAGACATGAGATGATAAAATGAGATACCATGAAGAAATTAGGCAAGAAGCTTAACAATAATCGAGCCAACATTATGTCTTTGTACTATGCGCCTTATGAAACTGATGTTGCACGATTAAAGAAGAGGTCACCGGGCTACTCAAAGGTAGAAAGGAAATACCTAATAAAGAACTTTAATTCTGAAGTGCACCAGGTAAATTTTTTCATTAGTTATGTTTCGTAGAATTATATATTCAAGGAAACTCTGTCATTAGTTGGTTCATAGAAATCAAATGTGATTGCAATAAAGGAAACCGAGAAAAGCAGTTGGCACTACACACCTCTAGAAGTGTTAGTCATGTTGGGATTTATCATGAGGTAGGTATAAGTCCGTTTATAACAAATGAATTTATGTTTAAAATTATTATATTGCTTTTAATAACTCATTCATTCTAGATGGAGAGAAATAATGGTGTTCTCCCGTCGGAATATGCTCATTATCGTTGGGTACATACACATCAAAATGATGACACCCCCTGTGATATTGTTGCAGCTGAAATTATGGTAAGTTTGAAAAATATCATTGCATTCAATGGGGAACTCTATCAAATTTCATAGTTTATGTAGTTTGAAATTTGCATTACAGACATAAATGGATGAATGGATAGCGCAAGATGAGTTTGAAGGGGTAACTCCTAATGTTGATGAGATATACGTAAAAGTACGAGACCAAAGGAAGGAGTCATCAAAGTATAAACGACTTCCATATTGCACTAGTGATACATGTAGCTCACAGATGATGGAGTACAAGAAGATAGTTGAAGAGTTCCGTGCGGAAAATAGTAACTTGAAGGAGCATCTACAAGCATAAGAAGAGAATGCTTTGTATATGCAACTGAACTTTCAAGCATTTAATTAGAAGGTTGACTTATTGATGAATGTTAGACAACCTCAGGTTACAGACAGAGATGAGACTCAAGGTACCACAAAAATTTTGTATTTTCAAATGTTGATACTTGTTTTATCTCAAATTGACATATACGTCTTTTTAGTGCATTTTACTTATTCTTTGGTCAAATGCATGGGTAGACAGAAATGTTACTGAAAGAATATCTATTTTGATTGCAGATTGGCGAATAGGAACTTAGAGAAGGACATTATGTTGTTACGTGTTTTGTAAGTTCTCACTTTGACGGGACAAACAATGTTGATTGTATGTTTTGGATTGACTGGACATAATTATTATATGTAAATTTTGGGTTAGGTATGAAATGGAAGTTGGTTGTTGAATATTTTTTTAACAGGTTAAATTGATGGCAGATTAAAATCAATCATATAACTATAGAAAGTATATTTATTTATCGGAGACAATAACTCACCGGTATTTAACGGCCTTTACCGAGGTGAGTAAATTGCCAGGAAGAGTATACATTTACCTGCGAGATTAAGTTGTCAGTAATAATATATACATTTACTGGCGAGATATGTCGCCGGTAATTGTTTGTATATTTTACGGCGACATAATGTCGCCAGTAAATGTAAATATATTTACTAGCTACTTTCATCACTTGTAAAGATATATACATCGACGAAATACTTCGCCAATGATTGTTGTAGATGGTACATTGAAATGCGTTTTATACCGGTCAAATATCTCCTCAGTATAACGTAAGTATTTTTTACCGACGAGGGCTATATCGTCGGTAATAATTTCACTGGTTCCGTTATATCGACGATTTTTATCGGCGAATATCATCGTCGACAAGACTTTTATCAGTGAAAAAAACTTTTTATTGGCGACTAAACTTCGCTGGTAAACACATTTCTTCTAGCACTGTTTAAGGATATCCTTAGACCTTCCCTTGAAGACGGTGAGAAGGGGGAACGAATCTAGAGTGCGACAGCGACTTCGAACTCCTCACTCTGTCATAATTTCTCCACTGCCTAGGCGACACCCTCCTCGAGACACTTGGGTAGCTCTGCTCGGAGGAGCGATGAATCCTCTTCAACGTGGGTGGTTTTCTCCTTGATAACCACTATTTTCCCTTTCATACGCGTCGCATCGGCCTCCTTTGTGACCAGCTGCCCTCAGAGGCCCTCAACCTCCTCATAAAGGATGGTCGCCTTCACCTTAGTCTCTGCGAGTTTGAGGTGAGATACTCCTTTTGAGTCATCTCAGCTTCGAGCTCGACACGGGTGACCCTCTCCACAGTAAGGCGACGGTCGCACCAGCTCGTGCTCGAGCGTCTGCACCTTATTGAGTTGGGTCCCGATCGCCGTCTTTTCCCCAGTCAGACTTACTATGGTGAGGCCCATCTTTAGATAGATGGGGGTCATTTGGGAAGCAAAGTGTTAAAAACTCCTAAGATATCAAGGGGAGGAAACAGAAAGGGAAACATGAAGCAAATACCCAAGAGAAGAAGGAAATTCTTTGCCTTACAAGACCTTCTAGGGCACCCTCTTCTAGAACCAGGGGCGTCTTATAAACCGAGGGGCAGGCGTCGACGAGTAGATGGAGCCCCGGGTTTGGGTCCATAACAGAATGCTCCTTCACCAGAGGAAATCCCTTGAGTCGCCGACAGGGTTACCACGGTTGGTATCGATGAGTGTCGATGCCCTCCTCGTAGAGGTCCCGATAGGGATTTAAGTACGGTCCCACATATAGGGCATAACACCCTTTTGGCTTGGGAACGATTGTTGCCAAGGGAGTGGAGAAGGCGTCGTCGGACTCTAATCGAGCAGAAAACTTCCCTCTATGGAGATGGCACCTCCGCAGGAGGAAGAGTTGGCTCCCAGGCAGGAGTCATTGCCCTGCATCCGGAAGAAGGTGTTGAGTGTGTCTCTCCAACATGGGCGTGGGTGGAGTCTAACACCCTCTTAGCTGTTATACCATTGTAAAATTTGGTGTAAGTTCACATGACACCTGTATGAGCCAGCACGGGGGACCCCATTTGTTGATAAAAAGAACATTTAACCTCATAGAAAAAAGATTGTCATACACATATTTAGAGAAATGAACTTCACCTTTTAATGCAGCAGCACTCTAGTTAGTGTCATGGCTAAATAGTTCAGGCAACACCGTAAGGGGATAGATCGTATCCTTCACCAGAATTATCTTCATCTCCCTCTTCAAAGAAAAGTGCCACCTATTCCTCTTCTTCGAACCCTCAATGGCGATACTGGATTTTTTCTCCTTTTTCTGTGTATCCAGAATATGAGCGAACGCATAAGTAATGCGTGCTAAAGTTCATCCTTCAAGAAAGAAAAAGGGTAAAATGCAATATTGCCATCTAAAGTTTACTTTGTTTTTAAGTTTCCCTCTTAAAGTTTAAAATTTTAAATTTTAGTAGTCATGTTTGGACCGAATAAAAGTTACTCCATTTTCATCCAATTATCCTTTAATACTGATGAAAATATGATCATGTCAGTGACTCATGACTTTCTAATATTTTAAATGTACAAAATTGTCCTTCTTGTATCACCCTCGTCTCATTCTTTAGTTGTATCTCCCTCGTCTCCTTCTTCCAAACCACTAGCTCCTTATTGGCCATCACCTTTGCTGCAAAATTGCAGACTCCGTCTCTCTTTATCTCCCAATGTTTGACCATGAAATAAACCTTGTTGTGTTGTGTTGCCGAGACACAAAACCATGAAGAAGATGCACCTCACTCATTCCATTTTCTTCTTCAAGCTCTTGTTGTTTCTTCAATGTCTGAGGATTCTTGCAAATTCTCTAGATGATGATTATGATTTCTTCTACTTCTTTTAGCAGGTAATTAGTAATTATAATTCAACCTTTTCTATTTTTAGTTCATTTGATGTGTATTTTAGGGTTTATTTGGTGTGATGTTTTAGTGGCTAGGATCGAATTGCAACAAAAACCAAAGCTGCTATTACCCGACGTTTGGGAAGCCCGCGGCGGATTTTGTAATCCTCGTCCTATATTCAAACTACAACAAAGGTTCTACTCCTTCCTACTGTGATCCTAACAACCCTTTCGATACATCCTAGGTAAGTAAACACATATAAAAACACATTTATTTTCCCATAAGTAAGTGGTCAAAATGGAATCTCGCCGGAGAGACCACAGCTGGCCACCGTAAAGAAACAACCACTGAGCTCGAAACAACCACCGAGCTCGTTTCCACAACTAGACAAGTACTTGATAAACTCCCCTCGACCGTACTTCACCGGGATGCTTCCTTCGAAGAAGTTCCCACCACTTTCCTTCAAATAGAAGTTCACACTTGCAGAAGCAACTCACTGGTTTCCTTGGATATATAAGTGGTGTTGCCATACTTGTGCTCGGGATAAATAAGGACTACAAGAATATTCATCAACACCGACGAAAATCATCTATTGTCGCTAATGTTTTGACAGTAAAAAATGTTATTTGCTTACGACATTATATTTTATTACTATATACTGCATTTAGTATCGTGAAATTTACCAACGCTAAACCAAGTGTTCAGTGTGTACTTTTGTCGCAGCTATCTTGTAAACTTGAAGAAATTTCAGTGTCAAATATATTTTCGATAGGAAAAATATACAATCAGTTATAGAAGACGACATTATTGCAAAACCCATTGTTTAGTGTCTCAATATAATGATTAACAGCGTCAACTAAATGACATATGTGCTATTATATTTGTCGTCAGTGTCCAGTTTTACTGCTCTGTTATTAAAGTTAGAATGGCAAAACCACTGGGTAGTGTCTCAATATGTTGATGCAATAGCATAATTAACAGTGTCAACGTTATGTAGTAGTTGTTACTGTATTTGTCGAGAAATGTTGGTCGGTTATTAAAATTACAGTGGTTTCCTCTCTGGCGCGCCTAGATGCTGCTTAATTTCACAGTGATAATGCTATTTAATATTTGACTACTCGTTTCACTTTTTATATACAATATTAAAATATATACCAAAGTTATACATTATAAATAATATACAAATAATATATATGATAAACAATATACAACATAATATATTTTTATATATTTACACGATTTTTAATATAATATATATCCATGTAAACATATAACATAATATATAATTTAGTATAACTAACTATAATAGAAGCGTACAAAATTGTATATATTGCATCACAAAGTTTAATATATAGTACAATAAAAAATTATAATGTACAATACAACATACTAATATAGTATAATGGGGTAAATAGTACCGAACAACAACAAGTGGAAGCAACGCTTGACATAAAAGGCACAAGTGATCCGAGGAAGTACTTGGGATTACCCTCGATATGGGGACGCTCGAAGAAGGAGGCCTTGGGTTTCCTCAAAACCAAGGTCAAGGACAAACTCAATGGATACCGACCGAAAACTTAGAACCAAGCCGGAAAGGAAGTCCTCATCAAGGCGATCATCACCGTCATACCAACATATGTAATGAGTGTATTCCAATTACCTAAAACATGGTTCTCGGAAATTAATGCTCTCAGTGCAGACTTTTGGTGGGGTCAAACCAGGGATGGCAAGAAAACGCATTGGAGAAGATGGGAGGTCTTAACAAGGGCAAAAGAGGCTGGGGGCCTAGGGTTCCGGGAATTACAAGCTTTCAACACGGCACTACTCACGAAGATGGCCAACTGTATAATGACCGAACCGAACAACCTTTGTGCGTAGGTCCTAAAAGGACTATACTTCCCAAGGTGTAGTTTTTTAGAGGCAAAAAAGGAGGTCGAGCTTTATGGGGTTGGAGTAGCCTAATACACAGCCGAGAGGTTTTGATAAACGAAGGAGTATGGTTAGTAGGATCGGGAGAAAGTATCCGTGTGTTCAACGACCCATGGATCTATACCCAGGAAACCAAGCGGGCAAATATCGAGACACGGGTGGAGAACGGAGGAAACCTACTAGTTAGGGACCTCATCAAACCGAATGGTGTATGGGATGTCTAGCTTGTACGAAGCATAGTGAACCACGAGGATGCTGAACATATACTACGCATACCATTACCGCACGAAGGAGGGAGGGACCAGTACATATGGCCTCACACGAGGGATGGCGCACCTATGGTCCGATCGGTGTACCACAAGCTACGCGAGACAAACGACCGAGCCATAGACCTGAGCCGAACCAAAAGGGCCGAAGCGTGGAAGGGCTTATGGACAACCAAGGTAATTCCTAATGTAAAAAATTTCATTTGGTGTCTAGCAACGAATGCATTAGCCGTCAAGGCGAATATGGTTAGACGGGGAATGAATGTTAGCTATGGATGCCCTATATGCGGAGAAGTTGAAACAAGGGAGCACATGATACTTGGGTGCGAATGAACCGAATAGGTATGGGATGGGATATTAGGGCTATGAGTAAGTCGACCAAACAACATGAGCATGATCGATTAGTTCGAGGAAAGAAGAACGGATCAAAGGGGACGCGGTGTGGCGAGCGACAAGAGATGAATACTCACGATGATTACATGTTGGCAAATATGGAAGACGAGAGGATAGGCGGCGTTCGAAGATAAGAAACCCTGTTCGAGGGCTGCCATTGAGGAGATCAAGCGAGTATACGCGGAGCAAAATCATACCGACCGAGCTAGACAAGCCGAGACCACCGAAGAGACACATATAGGTGACCAAACCAAACAAGATTGGAGACCCCCGACGACGAGCACAGTAAAGATCAATTGCGACGCATCATGGTGTCAACGATCAAACCGAGCCGGTATAGGAGTGGTTGCACGGGACAAATACGGAAAGGTGAAAGGAGGTCTAAACCAAAATACCAGAATGACAACATTGAGTCAATGGAGGCCATGGCAATCCAGGAAGGTGTAAGACTAGCGACACAATCGGGATGACCAAACATCATCATCGATACGGATTCACAAATAATCCATCAACAAATTGTGAAAGGTCCGACGCAATGGAGGACAACAAACATCATCACAAATATCCGAGCACTAGCGAGGCAACTTGATTGAGTGCAATGGTGAGCTATTCCAAGGACGGCAAACGAGTGTGCGAATTGGATAGAAAGGCAAGCAAGACAGGGTGTGAGTCTAAACGATTGGGTCGAGAGACCCCCACTTCCATTTACATGTTTAGTAGCGAATGATTGTATGTATGAATAACTGTGATCGACGATCACGACGTTTTATTTCATCAAGTAAAGTGTTAATTTGACGAAAACAAATATATAGTATAATATATAATAATCTTATATTTGTAATATTCCCCACTAAATTACCGTATTTAGTAATAAAGTTAAGTTACAACCACTACACAGTATGAACCGCTTCAAAACCGACTAAACCACTATTAATTCCTAATAAAATCTACCTAAAATCCCTAACTCTTTATCTTGTCTTTTTTCAGGCTCTTCCTTTCCCTTCGAAATTTTCCTAACCCTAATATGCAGGATAATGGCATCTTCGTGTCCTTGCAATTCAAATTTTTTGAGATGATGTGGATTTGCAATTCAAAAAGCCTAAACTCGTCTGGTCTCGGCCGAGTCGTTCGCCTAGCCCACGTCAGGTCGCCGCCCACCGCGTCAGCCTGCATCGGCCTTGTTCGCGCCCGCCGCTCGTGCCTTGACGCATCCACGCCTACTGCTCGCGTCTTGCCTCGTCCGCGACCATCGACTCGCGTCTTGCCTCGTCCGAGAAGTTTCAGATAATTAGGTTTGTGTTAATGTTACTCATGATTTATGTCCATGTTAACTGTCATTTATGGTTGAGTTTGCTTCAGATTGTTGCACAGTCTGGTGTACAAGATTCACGCTCGAAGAGAGGTAACCAAGGTACTTCGGAGTGTCCTGCAAGGCAATTCTCGCTCCAGCGATACTGCGTCTCCAACAAATTTGTGTTCTCTTCTGTTGGTTAAGTTACTTTGCGTTCTCTTTACTTGTGGATTTTATTGAACCTTCGGTTAAATATATGGGATCAAGAGACGGTTAATTGCAGGAGCAGGTGAGTAGACTGAACTTCTAAGATGAGAACTGGGAATACTAAGGAGGCATCAAGAGCTGAAACTCAAGGTACAATAAACAACAACGTGAATCTTGTTTTCCTTATGTAATTTGGAAAAATAAGAACTCACTTATTTTTAAGGGTTAATCACTTAATTGGTTACACATGTTTCACCATTGTACAGAATGGTTACACATGTTTCAAAATGTGATTAATTGGTTTTGATATGTGACTAATTGATTATTTTACTGTTCACAGTTAGAAATCACAGTTAAGTCACTATTTAGATACATAAAATGACGTAATTACCCTTTTCATCAACCAAGTTGTGTTCTTCATCATCAAGCTGTGTTCTTTATCACTGAATTGAAGAACCCATAAATTCGATTTTAGGTTCTTCGATTCGATTCTGGTTCTTCAAGAGGATTATGGGTCCTTCAATACCACTAAGGGCATAATAGTCATTTCACAATTCAATAATATGTTAAAAAAATAATTAACGATAAAATTAACAGTTTACTAACAGAATAATCAATTAATCACATTGGGAAAAACATGTGTAACCAATTAGTCACATAGCAAAACCAATTAATCACATTTTGAAACATGTGTAACCATTCTGCACAATGGTGAAACATGTGTAACCAATTAAGTAATTAACCCTATTTTTAATAATAAACCTGCTTATTCTTCTGGTTATAACCTATCTTTATCTCAGGCAAAGTTTCACCAAAATGTTTATCTTGAGACTGAGACTACTATTGAGTTTATTTCCATTGATATTAGTTGGGTCCCTCCAAAGAATTATTGGTTTAAAATCAATACATATGGAGCTGTTAAGGGGAATCAAGGTTTTGCAGGAACAGGTGGGGTCATCCGAGACTATAGGGGTCAATGGGTTGCAGAATTCTCAAGAAATCTGGGATGCTCAACTAGTCTCACTGCGGAATGCTGGGTCATCCGAGACGGGCTACTGCTGGCAAAGTCACTCGAATTAAAATCTATTCACCTCGAAACGGATTCCCTCTCAGCCCATAAGGTAATCTCTGATGAAAATATGTCAAATCTAAAACTAATGCTCATCATTGCGGATTGCAGGCTCTTGATGCAGTTCGAAAGAACGAAGTTCAGACATATTTTTCGAGAAGCAAATGCGGTAGCGGATATCATGGTGGGCATGGCAGTCAACCAGCGACATGTGTTTGAACTTCATACCGTACTTCCGAAGGAAACTACCAACGCGCTCCGAAAAGACGTTGTTGGTTCTTCTATTTCGAGAATTGTTAAAGTTAGCTATTTTTTTTTGGTTATGTAGTTTGGAACTTGGGTGAAACGTTTGTCACCTATAGCAGTTTTTAATCCATAATTATGAAAAAAAAAACTTGTTCATTGTGTTAAGGGTTAAATATGAAATAACTACTCGAACTTTAGACGTTTTACAAACAATTACCCGAACTTTGAATAGGAAAAATAAGAGTTTTATATATAACTTTGTATTGAAAAATATGAAACAAAACTAATAAAAAACTAATCATTTATTTTTATTTTATATTTTTAATAAAAATATTATATTTAAAACTTTTATTTTCCCTATTAAATTTTCATATTTATTTAGTATTTTAAAAATAATAATATAGTTTTTAAAATTATGGACCAATTATGTGTTGTCACATCATTTTGCGACCATATTTAACGAAAAATTTAACGGATGTAGCTATTTGCCTCATGTGTCAAAGTTGAGGTAGCCATTTTGGAAAATTCAAAGTTCGGGTAGCTATTTGTAAACAGGCCAAAATTCGGATAGCTATTTGATATTTAACCCTTGTTTTAATTTAATAACTTAAGAGTTGGATGAATCACTTTGTGATGCTTTTCTATCTGCTAATCTTTTGGTGTTCGCATATCGAAATGCATGAGAACTGCTGCTCAGTGATATGTATTTTTCAAATATATGGACAATGGCATGAATGTGGTAGATAAACAAGTTGTATCGGAACAAGAGTACCTCCATTTTGTGGAATGCCTAAAACGTGTTTTGTAAATGTCTATGTGCTGTGTTTTGGAACTCCTGTACGATTGCCTGATATGTGATCTTAGATGTAAGGGCATACACTTTGTTGTTTGGATATGAGACTTTGTTGGAATCAGTGTTATATATATCAATTTTTGGGCATATGTTATATATACCAATTTTGACAACGACATTTGTTGTGGCTAAAGAAACACAATAACATCTATGACGAACAAACAATGCATTTTTTATCGCACGTGCGTCATGGATCGACCATTACCTTTGACTGGTAATACACTGTTCTAGCATTAAACCAGGTCGAGGGTAATTACGCATGAACATCATTGACAATATGTTGATGTTAAAGGTATAAACAGTTGTTTATTCCAACAACGACAGACATTTAGTCGCGACATATTGTCTATGTGAAAGCCTTTAGCGTCGGGGCCTACGGGCATGAAGATTTCGTCGACGCAAGCTATTAACAACAACAATAGTCCTCCTATCAACAACTATTGTTCGTCGTTGTAGAGCAATTTTATTTTAGTGGAGGTTTAACACCTTCAAGTTTAACACCTTGGCTGCCCCGAGACACAAAGACACGCCTCTCTTAAAGAAAAATAACTATTTTTCCAATTTGAATTTAGAGTCTGAAACCCATTGGCGTACCAAGGGACGAGAAGAGTCTCGCGGCTAGGGTTTAAAATTGGGAAACTGACTCGTAAAAAAATACTGAAACGATTGGAATCGAGATGGTAGAAGATACAGAAAAGAATCAGGAAGTAGTGCCATCCCATGAGCTGGCACATTACCTAAAAGCTCACCCAAATGAGAATGGCATTGGGCGAGAGCTGGGTAGGAGAAATGTCATAATGGCAGCACATCGTCAACAAGTCCAAACAGTAAAGAAATTAAAGTCCCGCATTTATTTGAAGCGGAAATATGGTTTCCTCGCCCACCTACTTAGGGAAGGCATACTGGACGAGAGTTCTATGGATCCACGTCATTTAGGATAGAATACCGGGGGCAGTTGGCGTTGCCTATGCTCGACTCCGACACGACCTTTTCAAAGGAGTAGTGAGATAAAGTATTCAATTTAGGATCTTCCAAAAAGCACCCTGATGTTACGGCTAATTAATATCACCCTAACCCTAAGTATTTACAATTATGAGTATTCAATAGCATTTACCCTCAAGACCAACGAATATCCAATGACTTGATTGTCGGAGGGAAAATCACGGGAACACACCAGACTTTACTTTTGTGCAGGTCACCGGAGCAGCAAGCGGATCACCTTAGGCATCCCAAACCGAGGATTGTCAGCACATCGTGATCCAACACTGAATAAAAAATTTACTAGACCTACTAAGGTGATGCACGGCCATTATTAAATTACAATCCTACTCTTTATCCTAAGAGTCTCCTATGAAAATACATTATTCTACTCGGTCCCGTTAGCCGTTTCATAATGCATACCGCTTTGAAAATTGAAGGTACATTTTAAGAACTTAAAGGTAGGCTTGTCCAAATGAACAGGTTCGGACGAACTGGTCTGGTCTGGAACTGGTTTGGTTCGAACCAGTTCGGCCGAACTATTTCCAAAACCAGACCAATGTTTTTAGCCTTCAAATAAAACAGTTCAAAATAGTACCAAGAATCCAGTTCGAATCGGTTCGACTCGACTCATTTTTTATACTGGTTTATACTTAAATTTAGATCAAACCACTTTAAACCTATATAATTTTAGAACCGGTTTGAAGCAAAATCAACTAAACCGGTCTGAAATTAAACCAAACCTAGAGATGTCTTCAATAAACCAAACCTAGAGATATATTGGACTCTCGTACGTTGATGTTGGACAGGATTTTAGTTGGTTGTGGAACAGATTTTCAATCGGTTCAGTGTGTTTTTCAGTTGGTTCAGTGTATTTTTCAGTCGGTTCAGTGTTTTTTCAGTCGGTTCAGTGTTTTCAGTTGGTTCGGGTTTTTTTCAGACGGTTCAGTGTGTTGGACAGGATTTTCAGCTGATTTAGGTTCGGTATGAACCAGATTATTTCCGAACCAAAATTGCTATTAAAAAAAACAGACCAGAACAGTTCGAACCGGTTCTAAATCGGTTCGAACCAGATCAGTTCTTTTTTCCTTAAACCGTACCGATTTTTTTAGAAACAAAAAAATGTACTGTTTTTTTTTCAAACCAGACCAGTTCAGTTCAGAACCGGTTCGACCCCAAACCGATTCATGAACAAGCCTACTTAAAGGGTCATAACGAGTTACTTTCAAAAGTTGAGGCTCCTCAATGTCAGGGGCGGTTCTGACTTGTTGAATTGGGGATGATGGCTCTGTCGAAATGGAACGAAGGGCGACGACGAGAAACGGGAGTAAAGATTTAAAAATAGGCTTCATCGTCATCACTATTTTTTTTTGTTGTAATTCTTAAATTAGTGTTCCTTTATTCTACGTGACATTAATTTCACCTTAAATAAATTTTAAATTATCTCTCCATAATGAAATTAAGGCGAAAAATAATTTACCAAATGGAGTTTTTATATATAAAAAGTTAAGGAAATTAATTTGGAAGAATATTAGAATTCAAACAACAATAAGAAAAATGAAAAAAGTATATCAGAGAAACAAAAGTAAAATAATATTAAAGGTAAATAAATAAAATTAAAGTTGAAGTGAGACCGATGTATCCATACTTTTCTTACAAAAAAAGTTAAATTCAAAATTTCAAGTTAATATCTAAAGACCAAGATGAAAACTGAGTTCAATAGAAAATTCTGCACAAGACGGACTTTTGTATGACTTGGGACAAATTCATACTACCCATAATTAATTTCTTTATATTATTGGATCAATAATAACTCAAAGTATGCAACAACTAACTAACAAAGTCCAACTACGATTGTAGATTCGTACTCCCATAGTGAAAATTCTATTTGCAGAACGACTATTATACAGATATCAATTTTGTTAAAATACTAAAATGCCCTAATAACTTTTATATATTTCTCCTTATTAATTATTTTAAAAAATAAATTGCTAAATAAAAATCACTTAATAATAAATTTAATTAAAACCTTTAGTTCCGCCCTTTTATCTATATTTTTACCACATACTCCAAAATTATTGATTGTTACTTCTGTCGTTGTCACTTTTGTTGTCTGTCGTCGCCACCAATGCGTCATCGCCTCTAGCCACATCGTCAGACAATCAATTGTTGATTTAAACAATTGATTTTGCATGTAATTATTCATTACAAATCGACAATAATACATTACAAACAACGCGATATTTCCAATTTTTGTTCATTTAATCGATCTGGTTAAACCGATTTTTATCCAAATAATCGGCAAGTGCTTGCCGATTTCTATCACATATCAACAAGTTTGTGCCGATTTACTTGTTAAATATAGAAAATAATATGATGATTATGTGGTAAATTCTAGGCAAACTTGAACTGATTAAAGAGTAAAATATCGACAAATGCTTACTTATTTTTGACATTATATCGGTTTAGTACCGTTTGTGAAGAGCAACCTCCATTTTTCTAACACGTTTTTAATCCACGTATCGTTCATTTTCCTTCCTTTTAAATTCTTTATTCCAGGGTCGCTATTTTTATTTGTACACAATGAATCATTTGAATTACGTGAAAAATATAGAATGTTTGGATAATATTTTGGACGAGATGAATGATAGTGAAGTTCTTCATACAAGTTATAATGATACAGTCCAACCAGGTGTTAGTAGACTTATCCAAAAGTTTAGTTCGTCTGATTTAACTCGTGTTGTTTTGCATGTGGTATAACGGCAAGTGCTTTCCATTTTGCATGTGGTAAAATCGCAAGAACGTTTTGTTTCCGCCATGGAAGTTATGCACTCAATCTGAAAGAAATCAATTAAATTACAAAGTAGGAATCAAACAATGGGTTACAATTGTTGTCGGTGGTGGTGAAATAAAAAGTTCTGACATAGAAATTGTGGGAAGAAAAGAACAACCCTAAATCCCACAGCAGCAACAACAACAACTTTTAGACATGACGACAGTAGCTACAGCGGCAGTGGTGGCAGGGACTGAATGAATATTGAAAAGTTGAGTGTGGAGAGTTGGGTGTGGATGGTGTAAATATTAAGATAATTTTGTGGAGCAATTTTGTATATGAAGATAAAATGGGTGTGAAAAATTAAGTGGTATTTGTTAGCAATTTTCTTTAATTTTAAAAATTAGTAAGGGTAAATATGTAAAACATTATTAAGACATTTTAGTCTTTTGACAAAAGTGATCTATATATAGTAGTCGATGGTTTGCAAATAAAATTTCCCCTCCCATAAACCCAATATTTTTTACCTGAAATATACTTCAAAATAAAGAACAACAACAAAATATTCTTAGTTTTGAAAAACAAATATCAAAATATACCTATTCGTGAATCTCATTCGCGTGTGAGTATAAAAAACATCACTCGCGAATGTCATTCATATATGCAAACTCTCTCACTATATCATCTTAATGACTTTTTTTCTCTCTCATATTAATGGTGTGCAAAGGAGCTCTCTCCCTCTCTCATCTTAATGGCTTTCTCTCATCTTAATAACGTGTAAAACAAAAGTTCTACTCGGGAATGCTATTCGCGGATATGATTTACACCCGTGAATGTCATTTGTGAGTGATACTTTTTAGACAACCGTAAATGTTATTCGCGGGTATACGTTTTTAGTATACCTCTCAATTTTGAAGAAAAAATATCAAAGTATACCTACTCGCGTATGATATTCGCAGGTAGGTATACTTTGATATTTTTTTTTCAAAATTGAAGATACTTCGATATTTGCTTTTATTTTGAGATATATTTAGGGAGAAAAAGAATCTAAAACCAAAATCTAACAAATTTTAAGTTTCAAAATTTAAACATTACAGTATAGACAAATAAAATGCAATCTACGTAAAATAACTCAAAGTCCAATACCTAAACTTTTAAACAACTAATCGTATTAATACAATATCAGTTTACAATATAACACAAAGTCACATAATATAATTAGTATTGAGTTAGTACAATTGAGTCAAGTTCGGTCCAATTGCTAATTAAATTGAAAAGTCTTAGTCCAATGTACGTAATTATAAGAAACTTAATCAATCAATCTCAATTTTAAACTCACGAGAAGCCATTCAAGAAAGTCTAAAATCTTTTTTGAGTTTTTGCAAATTATTTTATTCTACTCTAATGAAAATGGCTATAAAAAGAAAATTTAAAAATCTGCTAGAGTTTAAATATTGTTGAAATGGGGATATGCAATGTGGAACTTGTTGATACGTTTGTTCGACTGTGAATACTGAGGACCATATTTCATTTGTTGTTTTTATTTTGGACGTGTAGTGTTATTTATGTTATTCTTGAGGGTGTATTTGACATTTTCTGGTTTTATGATTTTATATTTAAGGGTGAGAGAAGTTCAAACGTAGGAACACTTTTATGTGATCCTCAAGTGCTAACCTCTTTTATTTTCTCTGCGTCTGTTGGTTTCTTTAGGGTTTCTGAAGAAATCCCAAATGTGTCATGGTATCAGATCTACAATGTGGTTTATGCCTCTTGTGACCCTCCTTTTTCTGTTGATTGGAACGATTGGGCCGATCTATTGGTGGATTCTTTAGGTTGTAAACGTACAATAACTATTGTGATAATCTCAGTCACAGTGAGTTTTGTGTTCCTTCTTGGTTTATATCAGTTCATACGCGACTATTTTTGTGGTATTTCTCTTCTGCTTTCAATTGGTCATGGTTCGTCTGGATCTTGGCGTCCAGTGTTGGATTTTTCCATTCTCTGTCTCTGTTGGTCGATTAAGGTGAGACATATCCTCTTCTTAAGATTCTTTACGATCTTTGGCCTGTTTTTGTGGCTGTTTTCTGGAACTGATCCTCTGATTCTTTGACTTGTGGTGGTTCATCTCGTAGTTGTTTTTGCGGCCAGATTTGATCTTCTTTGGGTTTTCAGTTGTCGATGTTCTCTTCTTTGATTATGTGGCAACCTTTTGAGCATGGCTGAGGAAAAATTCATCGTGGAGGCAGGGAGGCTTGCCATCAATGAGGCTAACCATGATGTCTTGGGTGTGGTAGATTCGCATCACCCTCTTTACATACATACAAGTGATAATCATGGTGTTAACATGATTTCTGTCACATTAACTGGTCCCGAGAATTATGTAATGTGGAATAGGGCTATCAGATTTACTCTCTTAGGTAGAAACAAACTAGGTTTTATCACTGGAACATGCATGAATTATAACTACAAATCTGTTTTTCATCACTTCTCGGATAGGTGTAATGTCGTAGTTCTAGGTTGGATCATTAACTATATTTCAAAGGACATTGGAAGTGGATATATGTATTCTGGGGATGCTGTTTTGGTCTGGAAATACCTTAAGGAGAGGTTTGACAAGGTTAGTGGACGTAGAACTTACCAGTTACATATGGAGATCGTAATGAGATGTCAAGGTTTAGATTCGATCTACACATTTTTTTACCACACTAAGATTAGTTTGGGTTGAATATGATGTTGCTTCTACTTTGCCACACATAGAAGGGGATATTTTAAGAAACTTATTGAACAAAAGGAGAACCAAATGCTTTTTCAATTTCTGATGAGTTTAAATGAGAACTATTCAGGGGTGAGAAGTTACATATTGCTTTGGAACCGTTTGCCATGTGTGAATCAGGCTTATAATTTGTTGATTCAGGAAGAAAGTCAAAGGGGAATCATATCAACAATGAATGCTTCTATTGGTTCCACCTCTGTAAATGTGTCTCTTAACATTGATAGACCGAAAGAGAATCAGAATTTAGAATGTTCTCATAGTCAATAGAAGGGGCATACTGCAGAAAGGTGTTATGCCAGAGACTGTGATTTCTGTAAGAAAAAAGGGCATGCAAAAGATAATTGTTTCAAATATAGGGATTTTTTGAAAGCCAAATGATCAAATGTAAAAGCTAATGCCACTTCTGCTGACAATGGGGACTATAGTTCTAATGTTTCTAAGAACTTTACTAAGGATGTTTTTGCGAGTTCTAATATACAAGGTTCAGTTACTCTTACACGGGAACAATTTGAGAGACTGCTACAAACCATGGGACATGCAGGTAGCACTACCACTGCTGCAACTGCTACCGTCCCCATCGACAATCGTGTAAACATTGTTGGTATATTCTCTAACTCATACTTTTTATATGTCATGATAGTTGGATCTTAGTTACGTGAGCAACGAACCACATGACCAACGTAAATGATTTGTTATGTGGGGAGAAAGTTGTTGCTGGATATAAAGTTCAACTACCTAATTGAGTGTATACTAACATTGCTGGAAATTTCACTTTTGCCGATGGTAAAAACAATGTATTTTCCGATGGAATTATTGTCGACAGAGTTCCTTTTTTTCGTCACTAACATATGTTTTTACCGACGAAATTAGTTTTTGCCGACGAAATATTGTTGGTCGGTAAATAGGTTTTTGCCGACGAAACCAATTTTGTCGTTATACATGGTATGCCGACGGAAAATTTCATCGGTAAAAGAAGAACTCTTTTTAAAAAATATATAAATATTTACAATATTATTTCTTGTATGTAATCTTCATTCTTTTGCATTGATTGATTGGTTGAGATCATATAGGAAAGAAGTTTCACACTCTTACACTCAAACATTTTCTTACACATTGGATTCCCATAGCCCACGACTTGTTCAACGAAATTCCTCACTAACGTAGCTTGCTGCATACAGAAACACAATAGTTTTTTATATAGAAAGCTAAAGAGATAGGAATTAGATGGTTAAAATCACAAAACTAAAAAGTGGGTAGTTAACAATCACTGTAAAAAAACGCAAAATTGAAAACTTCTTAGAGGATGTTGGCTGAGTGTTCTAGCTCTAGCATGTTGTCACTGAGGCATAGATTGAACAGCGAATCGACCCAAGCTTGTCACTTTCAGCTACCGTCGTCCATGACCACACAGAGATTGGACTTTCCATGCTCCAATTTCTCTAAGAAAGACACTGCCACATCAGCACGACCAACTAGGCGGAATCGGGAAGGCCTTCTGATTCAGAGAAGAGGAAGAAGAAATGGTCTACTTTGTCACGGAGGACCGGGTCCCACCGTTTTTGGGTATCAATTGGGCCGATTTTGGAGAGAATGTGGTCGAGACCAGACACGACCATGAAGGAAGGGCTTCTGCCTCGTCGTCGAGTAATTCATCAGAGAGTCAAACCCTGGTGCTTCGATTGAATGAGGTAGGAACTGAAGTTGAGGGAGCTTCTAGAATCACCCCTTTGGGAGCTCCTAGTAATATAAATCCAACTTTATTTTATGCAGTTAATGTGAAGAGTAGAGCAGATGGCTTTATGATAAAAATGAGGGATGACATCTACAGTGTGTTCATAACAGTCCTCAGGGAGGGTATTTGCTACATTATGCCATCCTGCAATTATCCTGAAGATGGAAGACGACACTGGTCTACTTAGGGATGAGCAAAAAATGCTGACTAGCCCGAATTCTAAAAAAATCGGTTCGCTATCGGACCGAATAGCCCGACCCGAGCTTAAGACCGAAACTGAACACGCGAGTTTTTTTCCTCTAGGTCGGGCTCAGAATCGTTTCCTCTAGGTCAAGCCCGGCCCGATTCGTTTGGTTTGTTGTTTACTTTGTGTGATGATGTTTGGTTTTGTGCTGTTTTTTTGGTTTGATGCTTGATTTGTGTAAATCTTCGTTTTCTTCTTCTTCTTTTCCATTGTCGGTTTGCTGTTTATGATCTGTGTATTTTTTCTACAAAATTTCAGTCCAAGACCGAGACCGGACCGAGTCAAGCAAGACCGACTCATACGTTTTTTTTTTAAGACATCGGTCTCAGTCCTCCAGAAGGTAGACCCGAAATTTTGGTCTCGATTTACAAACAATTGGTATGTCCCACCCGAGCTCACTTCTAGGTCTACTCCTTCCTATAATTGTTAGTAAGTAAAATCTTATGCGTCAGAAGTCAGGTGCTGAACATATTGTAGTTCTTTTACCTTCAAAGGTTATACACCTTGCATGTGTCGTGTATCGTCCTTAAGAGAGTATCTATCATTTATGGCTCACATCATAGATAGTTGTTGACTTATATTGTTGTCTTGAATTATGTTTCAATTGTGGTGATTTATTTTTTTGGTCAACACATTTGTGGTGATTACTTGTTATATTTTGTAGTAATTGCAGACTACTTTAATACTTTTTGGATTAAGAGTCTTTTTTTTAGTTAAGAGTCTAATGTGGCTTCTATATTGCTAATGTGGTCATTTATACTAATGTTAAAGCAAATGACCTTGGATGTTTTGTGGACATTTGGTTGTTATTTGTAATGGTTTAGGATATTTTGGGTATTGTAATTTATGTTACTAGTAATGATATTAAAGTTCGGATAAATATATATTTGATGGTTATTTGTGAATATGTTGTATTTATATTTTAATTAATAAAAAATTTAGTTAATTAAATTGTTACAAAGTTTTTAATAAAATATATCATTTAATTAATGATATTTGTATTTATTTAATTTATTATATTTAAAAATTAAAATATTTAAATTAAATTTAAGTTTTCTTAATTTAAGTTTTCCAAATTAATTAATATAATTTTTTACAAGTTAATTTTATTATATATTAAACGTATTAAATAAAAGGTCATATATGTCATTTTATTCTATTCCATTCCATTTTATATATCATTTCACCAACCAAACATTAAAATCTCACGTACTCAACCTACCAATACCGCAAGACAAAGGTAGAGATCGGTACATTTGGCCACACACGAGGGACGGGGCACCACAAGCCCGATCGGTAGACCATAAATTGAGGGGAAAAAGCGAACGCCGAGGGAGAGAGACACAACCGAGCGAAGACATGTTATGGAGGGACATATGGGCAAATGATGTCAAAGGTGAAAAACTTCATATGGAGATTGGCAACGAATGACGTAGCCGTCAAAGCTAATCTGGCAAGACGAGGTATGCTCGTAACCCCTAGTTGCCCAATATGTGGAGATCGAAAAGGAAACACGGGAGCACATGATACTAAAGTGTCGATGGACCGAACCGGTATAATTTGGGATATTAAGTATACGACTCGACCAACAGAGCAATAGCAATATGGTCCAATGGTTGGAGGAAAGGAGGCGCGAGCCGAACGGGCAAGGGTCGGTTCGGGAGACAAGGTGGACACTCATCCTAATCACAAGTTGGCACATATGGAAAACTAGATGCAAAGTCACGTTTGAGGCCGTACCACCCAACCCGACGAAGACGATGATGGAGATCAAGCAAACTTATGAGGAAAGCAAATGAGGTGGCTGAACTGAAGGAACACCCTGAGACACCCGACAAAGACAACGATGGCAACCACCGACGGGGAACACAATCAAATTAAATTGTGATGCATCATGGTGCAAAGAAACACGAAGAGACGGCATAGGGGTGGTGGCGAGGGACAATGAGGGAAAGGTGGTGGGAGGAACAAATTGAAGGTACCGAGGCGATGACATTGAGACCATGGAGGTCATTGTGATACAAGAAGGAGTACGCTTAGCTATCGAAGCAGGGTGGCAAAGCATTGACATCGAAACGGACTCACAAATGATTCACAAGCAACTTGAAGAGGGGTCGACACATTGAAGAGTATCCACCATCATAACAAACACACGAGCACTAGCAAGGAGAATTGGGCAAGTGCAATGGCGAGTTATTCCAAGGACGCCAAACGAGTGCGCAAATTGGATAGCGAAGCAAACGAGATTGGGAGTGAATCTAGATGATTGGGTCGAAAGACCCCCACTACCATTGTTATCTTAAATTGAGTATGATTGTATTTCCGAACATCTGTGACCAAGAGTCACGACGGTTTATTTTATCAAGTAAAGCGTTAATTTGATAAAAAAATATCTATCAACCAAATAATATCATATTATTATATTATATTTCTTATTCTTTATTCATATTCTCTATTTTATATTTTACTAATAAAATGTACATTAAAGTCTATTTGTACTATAATCTAATTATTAAGGTGCAAAATTCAAGAAAATGTTTAAAGTGAAATGAATGCTACCTAGAATAAAGACTCTAAGCAATAGTTTATCCATGCCTCTGTTTGGCAAATAATGTAACCCAATCTTTTGACATTTTGAGGTAGTGATTGCTCTATCGGAATAGAACCACTAGTCATTGCTATCAGAACCGAATTGGCCCTCTCGCCGATCCGAGGGACGGTTCTCGATTTGAACGGTCCAACCTGATCAGACCTGGTCGGACCGATCGATTCACCATGTATAAGTAAAAAATTAGATATCACTGAATATGTCTAGCTTCTTTAGGCGTCTAAACATGATATCGCTGAAGCTTCATTTTTCTTTGTTTAAGGGGCATAAACTGTTTAAAAGAGCCTTATCAGATTGAGATGGCTCATGGAATATCCTATATCAACGTTTGCAGCTAAAAGATTGTTTGCAGCAGTTGTGGCATGGATATCTCCAGTAAGGTGAAGATTAAATTCATCCATGGGAATGACTTGTCTGTATCCACTTCATGCAGCACCTTCCTTGATTCCAAATGTTGGTCCTTGAATTGGTTGGCGCATGGAGGTGACAACCTAGAAATATTAACAAATCACTGATAATATTTAAGAAAATGCAAAAACGTAAATCACCAACACGTTATCCATTTAATGATCTCTTACCATTCTCCGAAAATTGGAAGATCAAACAGTAAAAATGGCGAGAATCAAAACACCATATAAATGAGAAAGTTTTTTTTGGTGTGTGTAACAATCTGATCAAGGTTCACCAATTCAAGTAGGTTTTCTATAAAATCCTTTTAGTGCAGTAAATTCCAATTGAATTGTTACAAATATCAAGTGGGTACACTCAAGACTCTCTCCATAGAAACTAGGGTTGATCATGGGTGGGTCGGGCCGGTCTTCGAGGCAAAACCGAGACCGAAATTCGGTCTTGACTTCTGGAATGTTAACAAACTGAGATGAAAGGAGATCTTGATCTTCAAGAAAGAGATCGATCACATAAATGAAAACTTGCTAAGCAAGTAACTAACTGAAACAGAGTAATGTTTCAACAGAATTTCATTCATCTATCAAAGTTAAGTTTGTATTGATATCTTCAACAATATTCAATACTCCTTTGCAGTAATCATCATACTGTGTCATACATCCTAACATTCCTCTATGAAGATTTTTTTATCTTCTTCTTCTCTTTATTTTTAATCATCACCTGATTGAGTAAGCTGAAACAATCAAACAGGTATATGATCTACCATTTCCGATGGCACCTGTTGGATCGTGATTTCCCGAATGCTGATCTGGCAATGAATTGAATGCCAAGGAGATGGTGATCGCGCGCTTTCGCCTGAGCTCCGATGAACCTGCAAGAATGGGATCGCAACAGAGGGGGTACCTCTGGGTCCCTCTCCGATGCTTAAATGAGTATATGTGTGTATATAGCTCAAAACGTAATGAACGTATGTAAAGCAGATGTATTTATAGGGTAGGAGAGATCAAACCGTATAAGGCAACAGTATATCTTAGTGAATATTGTGCTGTTGAAGATTTGGATAGTAGATATGGCAGTTACGGCGAGATATTGCAGTTACCATATCTAATCTTTAGGGAATATGTGACCGAGATACGCGGGATATCGTGGCCACTTCCTTATTAACGGTTAGTGGGACCCGAGGAGAGAGGCAAGGCTCTCTTCGGGGCGAGCACTCCCATGGCGAGCAGTGAGAGGTCGCGACTTGGTGAAGAATGGCGACCAGTCTGGGGAGCCTTTGGCGTTCATACTATCTTTGGGCTCGATCCTGGGCCACTCTATGGTGGGCCAGGTTGACTTTGACTTAGGCTGGTCTGGTTCAAATATCTTGGGTTTACCCCCTCCAGGATTATTGGGCCTTCGAAGCCTCTTCCTTATTGGGTTGTCACTATCAATTGGGCATTTGCCCCCGAAGCTTGATTGAAGTTGCTTCAGTCGAGCTTGATTCTTTGATAGGGTTTGAGATAGTGACACTTGAATTGGATCTTTCCTGTCCTTATCTACTATTTGTGCCTTTCGATGCTCCGTATCCTCTAGCGAACAGTTTTTGGTTGTTTAGAGTTTTTGGAATGTTTGATCTCTTACCCTATTAGGTGACTGCTTTGGGTCGCCAGGGTTTATGGATGCTCATTCACCACTCTTTGGGTGAACACTACCATTGCGAGGGTCTTAGGAGATGCTTGGTATAGCTTTTGGCGATCACCTTTTTGTGTAAGGTTTTGAGCATTTAACGGATGCACTACTTGGCGAGAAGTCAAGGGGATGTCTTGACGCATGCCTGTCTCTGACTTCCGGACTACCAACTCCAACTACAAGGAGTACCACTTCTTTTATAGAGGTAGCGTGTCTTGGAAGCTTTCTCAGACGGGACGAGATACTCCTCTGAGTTTTGGAGAGCTGTCGAGGAGTGATTGGAACGCCATAGATGACTTTTTCCGACGCCATAGGAAATCGAACTTCTTTTCGATCCGCTCAGTGGAGGAAACTTCAGAGTCGATGCTTAGGATGATGGACATTCATCAGTCCGCGCCAGTCTCTATTGATTGGATAAATTTCCGACCCTTTTTTGTTTGCTGGTTTTGTGTTGTAGGCACTCGGGGGCCTAAACTTCCCAGTCTGTTTTCCAAGCAGGCTAAGATGGCGCTATCAGTTGCCCAGGCGTCTCTGAGTTCACCTCCTCCTCCTTCTAGGCGCGCGACCAAGCGCAAGCCTGAGGAGGAACAACTTGGGGGTCATTTCTGGCGATCGCCCAAGGGGTATGTATCAGACTATGCCTTTTTGACTTTTCCTTTTCTGCTTTAGCCTTAGGTTTTAATACCTTTTTTGCCTGATTTCAGAGAATTTTGTCGGTGAGGGGACTCCTACTACCGCTTCTGCCAAGAGGGCGAGGAGTTCTGGTGAGGAGCGTCCTGTTTCCGCCGGGGGATCTCCTGCTCCCCGGGGCAAGACCTCTGTCAGTGGGGAGGTTGCTGTCTCTGCCTCCGATCATGTTGCTCCCAACCCCTCCAGGGGAGCTGGGGCTCGGAAGAGGGTCCAGACCCAAAGTGTCGCGACGGGCACTTTGGAGACTCCGTTTACTGAGGAGTACTACCCTTTGGTGGGCTTATTCCAGTTACCGAAGGTGGCGGACCTAAGGGGTCTCTGGGCCCCTTGGCACAGTCTCCGGAAGGTGGATATTACCAGCAAGTCTTTGCTGCGGGGTAATTCAGACCTTTGCATGCATTTGCTAGATGAGATCCTTCCTCCTCAGGAACGGTTGGTGGTCCCTTCTGACCTGAACGACATCGAGGTCGTTATGAGATCACATTTTGAGTGAATTGTCTTGGTAAGTCCTTCCTCTTTTATTCCTTCTTTAAATCTGCCCTTGATTCGTTCTTTTGTCGCTCCTTGACCTCATTGAACTTTATTCCTCTTTTTTCCTATTGTCAGCTCATCCGCGAGAAGATGGCGATCGACTGGATCTTAGGGGAGCTCGCTGATAAGCAAGTTGATCTGCTTATCGAGGTGGAGCAGTTCCGGAGTTTGGGGTATACTCCTGAGCAGATTGAGGACCTGAAGAAGAGGACTGAGCTTCGGATCAAGGATGTCGGCCAGTACTCCGCTCGGCTAGAGGCAGAGAATGGTGACTTCAGGGCTCAATTGAAAGAGTTCTGGGCGCAGAGGGATGTCTCGATGGCTGAGCAGGAGCAGTTTGCTTTAAAGCTGAAGGTTGTCCCATCCCCCTTAACGTGGTCGAGGACTTTAAGAAGTCCGAGATGTTTTGTGACTGCGCCTTGGAGGTGATGAAGGTCGAGGTGCCTTTCTACCTCCAGGTCATGGTTGATGAGTTTCAGGGGATTGATCCCAAGTTTCTTCTCCGGGAGGTAAAGTCTTTTCAGGACTTTATTGAGAGCGGCTATACCCAGGAAGCTCCTTCTGCCGCTGTTAGCGAGGAGGTTGCCCACGGGGCCGAGAGGGAGACTGCAGACTCTGATGAACCCAGACCTTGAGGTCTTAGGCCCCAGGCGACCGAGTTGATGCAGAGGTTCATGCCAAAGGAGCATGTTCGACCTCCTCTTGCTCTTTGCTCCTCCGTCTTCCTTATTGATAACCACTTTGATTTCCCCATGTTTTGGGATCCTTGTAATTATTCTTTTTACTTCAGACTCGGGTATTGTCATAATGAACGCCTTTTAATTTCGTAAGCTCTTACTCTTGTTCGACTTCGAATGTGTTTGGTTATTCTTCGAATGTCTTTTCGTTTGAATGCTTTATGAAGTTTTACCACATTTGTTTTCAACTTCTCTTTAGCTTATGTAGGGTAGTCTTGCCATATAGGGTCTTGTACATTCTCTTAGGTTTTGAAGGAAGGATCGTGGCTCTTTATAAACCCATCCCTTCCCTTCACTAAATTTTCTTAAGGGAACTGTTACTCGAGGATTATACCTTTAAAGGAATTGTCATCCTTTATGGATTCATTCGCCTTTTAGGGTTTTAGTCCTTTAGAGTGTTCGCCTAACTGTGGGGAACTATTACCCAAGACTCACTTGCCTTTTAGGGAATGGTTGCCTTGTTTTCGTTCGCCCACCTTCTTGTGCCCAACTTGTAAGTGAATTGTTACCTTGACGGTTCGCTCACCTTTTATATCAGGTCTTTTGGCGTGTTCTCCTAATCTTGAGAAATCTGTTACTCAAAGCTTCCTCACCTATAGTGATCGCTTTAAGTTCCTTCTCAACTTTCTTGAACTCTGCCCAACTTATAAGAGAACAGTTCTGTGACTGACTCTGGTGTCGGATCTTTTGCCTAACCTTGATGTTAGGTCTTTCGCCTAATTTTGACTTTAGGTCTTTCATTTTTCCTAACTTTGGCGTTAGGTATTTTGCCTTACTTTGGCGTCAGGTCTTTTGCCTGACTTTTGGCGTCAGGTCTTTCGTTCAATTTGTGATATCAGGTCTTTCTGCCTAACTTTGATATCGGGTCTTGTGCCTGATTTTGACATCAGGTCATTTGCCTAACTTTGACGTTAGGTCTTTTACCTGATTCAGTTATCAGGTCTTTCGCCTATTTTTTACATTAGGTCTTTTTGCTCGCCTAATTTTGATATCGGGTCTTGTGCCTGACTTTGACATCAGGTCTTTCGCCTAACTTTGGTGCTAGGTCCTTCACCTGATTCAGTCATAAGGTCTTTCGGGTCTTTTGGTTTGCCTAACTTTGGCGTTAGGTCTTTTTGCCTAACTTTGGCGTTAGGTCTTTCGCCCAATTTTGATATCGGGTCTTTTTGTTTCGTAAGCCTTGGTTTTTGTTTGACTTCGAGTATACTTGGTTGTTCTTCTGATGTCTATCTTGCTTGAAAGCTTTAGGAAGTTTTACCATAGTTGTTTTCAACTTCGCTTCAGCTTTTGTAGAATAGTCTCACCTTTTTGTTTTCATTCAAAGGGTCTTGGACCTTTCTTTGGAGGAAACGTTACCCTTTAGAGGTTCTTTTCGCTCCTTTAGGTTTCGGGGGAAGGACTGTGGCCTCTTATCGGCTCGTCCGTTCCTTTCGCCATGTTTCTTAAGGAAACTGTTACTCAAGGATTATGCCTTTAAGGAAACTGTCATCCTTTATGGATTCGTTCGCCTTTTAGGATTTTGGTCCTTAGATTCGTTCGCCTAGTCGTAGGAAACTGTTATCTAAGATTTGCTCGCCTTTTAGGAAGCTGTTACCTCGGATTCGTTCGCTCTCTTAAGCTTTTCTTTGGAGAGACTGTTACCTTATTGGTTCGTATACTCCGTTGTGCCCAATTTGTAAGGGAACGGTTACCCTTGATGTGGGTTCATTCGCCTTTTAGTGTAGGTCTTTGTTCTTCCCAGTTGGACAGCTGTAGAGATTTGGGTAGCATAGACTTCTTTTGCATTGGACCCCTCGCCTCCGGCACCAAACCTTACAGCAATCAGGTTTATCACCCTCCTGCTCTAGGATGGGCCAAATTGCTCGGGCGGAGCTGGAGAGTGATTTCTACGTGGGGGCGTTCGACTTCTGGTGACAGGGATTTTTGACCTTGGCATCAGGGCTTTTGACCTAACTTTGGCGTTAGGGCTATTTGGCCTGACTTTGGCGTCAGGGCTTTTGGCCTGTCTTTGGTGACATGTCTTTTTGGCTTAACTTTGGTGTCAGGGCTTTTGGCCTGTCTTTTCCTAATTCTATTGTTAGGACTTTTGGCCTGACTTTGGCGTCAGGGCTTTTATTTTGCCTCACATTATTGCTAGGTCTTTTGGCCTGACTTTGGCGTCAGGGCTTTTGTGGCCTATCTTTGGTGATAGGGTTTTTTGGCATAACTTTGTTGCTAGGGCTTTTGTGGCCTATCTTTGGTGATAGGGCTTTTTGGCCTAACTTTGTTGCTAGGGCTTTTGTGGCCTATCTTTGGTGATAGGGATTTTTGGCCTAACTTTGTTGTTAAGGCTTTTTTGGCCTATCTTTGGTGATAGGGCTTTTGGCCTAACTTTGTTGCTAGGGCTTTTGTGGCCTATCTTTGGTGATAGGGCTTTTGGCCTGTCTTTGGCGACAGGGCTTTTGGCCTGTCTTTGGCGACAGGGCTTTTGTGGCCTATCATTGGTGATAGGGCTTTTGGCCTGTCTTTGGCGACAGGGCTTTTGTGGCCTAACTTTGTTGTTAGGGCTTTTGGCCTGACTTTGGCATCAGGGCTTTTGTGGCCTAAGTTTGTTGTTAGGGCTTTTGGCCTGTCTTTGGCGAAAGGACTTTTGTGGCCTAACTTTGTTGTTAGGGCTTTTTTGGCCTAACTTTGTTGTTAGGGCTTTTGGCCTGTCTTTGGCGACAGGGCTTTTGTGGCCTAACTTTGTTGTTAGGTCTTTTTTGTGGCCTATCTTTGGTGATAGGGCTTTTGGCCTGACTTTGGCGTCAGGGCTTTTTTCTTCGATTTGCTTCGAGTGAACATGTTTATGAAGGAATCACTTGCTTGTATGGTCCTTCCCACTTAGCTGAAAGTTTATTCTGACTGTCCAGCCTTGTGAATTTATTCCTTCAACATTCCTCTCTTTATCAGCTTTTCGATGTCGCGCTTGTGATATCTACAATAGCTCTCGGTGTCATTCCCCATGGGCTGACCACTCTTGCGGGGTCTCGGTGGCCTTGCCAGAGACCTTTCCATCTCGACTAGTACCGCCGAGATCTGCCTGTTTAAAGGCGTGAAATACTCGGGGACCTCTGGATGTCTTGATCCTGGGTTTTCCGATCTAGGCTTTTCTCGACCCTTCTTACCCTTCTTGATCCTGCAGAGACACCAAAGAACCAAGACGGCGCCGAACCCAAAAGGGTCGACAGAAGTAATAGGGCTAAGTGATTCGGATCAGTCGACTTACCCAACAGAGAGGCTTCATGCTTATTAACATGTATAATTGGGGCGCCTCCACCTCTATACTCGGGGATGGCCTTGGCGACGACATCCTTTGGGGTCTTGATGACGACCAGGTCAGTGGTGAAGAGACGAGTTGATCGTTCCTTAAAGGGAGTCATGACGGTTTCGCGTTGTTCTTTGAGTCTCTTAGTAATAAGCTCCTCAACTTGGTCAAGAGTGAATTGGGGTTACTGTCCTCCAGTCGGTGCAGAACTTGATGGATTGACAGAGTGAGTGACCGCCGGCGTCTCAGTGGAGGTCGGAGGTAAGGATTGGTGTCCAAAGGTCATCTCTTGATCTTCTTGAGGGGCTGTGGTGCCAGGATTTCCAGTTTCTGATTCCGGTGACCCCGCAGGATGAGGATCTTCATGAGGAGCAGGGGTTTTTCTGCGGGCCTGTCCTATGATGGTTTCCAAGAGGGATATCATCTATGCGGTTACCTGAATGGTTTCTCAAGCCACTTGGATGGTTTGTCGATCTGGAATCTCTGCGACGTTTGGAACAGGGGTCGTTCTCGAATTGCCAATGTGTTCACATGCCGGTCTCGGAGGGACGGCATCACAGACTGCTTGGCTAGCAGGTTCTTGGTGGACTGCGAAGCGGCAGCGGAATTAGAGCTATCCGAGGATTGTTCGTTAACGTCTTTCCGATGATTGCGGTTAGAGCGAGTATGTATGACTGTTTTGCTCGTTTTCCCACAGACGGAGCCAAATGTTGGATCGTGATTTCCCGAATGCTGATCTGGCAATGAATTGAATGCCAAGGAGATGGTGATCGCGCGCTTTCGCCTGAGCTCCGATGAACCTGCAAGAAGGGGATCGCAACAGAGGGGGTACCTCTGGGTCCCTCTCCGATGCTTAAATGAGTATATGTGTGTATATAGCTCAAAACGTAATGAACGTATGTAAAGCAGATGTATTTATAGGGTAGGAGAGATCAAACCGTATAAGGCAACAGTATATCTTAGTGAATATTGTGCTGTTGAAGATTTGGATAGTAGATATGGCAGTTACGGCGAGATATTGCAGTTACCATATCTAATCTTTAGGGAATATGTGACCGAGATACGCGGGATATCGTGGCCACTTCCTTATTAACGGTTAGTGGGACCCGAGGAGAGAGGCAAGGCTCTCTTCGGGGCGAGCACTCCCATGGCGAGCAGTGAGAGGTCGCGACTTGGTGAAGAATGGCGACCAGTCTGGGGAGCCTTTGGCGTTCATACTATCTTTGAGCTCGATCCTGGGCCACTCTATGGTGGGCCAGGTTGACTTTGACTTAGGCTGGTCTGGTTCAAATATCTTGGGTTTACCCCCTCCAGGATTATTGGGCCTTCGAAGCCTCTTCCTTATTGGGTTGTCACTATCAATACCCAACAGCACCCTTTAATCTGAAAAACCTGTCATTGATGAAGATGTTAGCAGCACATTTCTTTGTACATAATACCAATTATCTATCAGACTACACATTAACAGATCAATTCATAGACTTAGAATCTCAACCTCAAGAAAAACAATCATTTGTGATCTGAGAACAACAACAATTGAAACTCATTTCACTACACCATTCCTGAGAACCATCATCAGAATTTTTTCTTCTATACTAACTTTCTCTGTTTTTTCTTTCATTCGATGCTCTCTGTATTTCTTTGTTCAAATTGATATTCTTCTTTGATTTTTTTTTAATGGCAGGGAGGTTTGAGCCTCCTTCTTACCAATTAAGCTGGGAGATTTGAGTCTCCATCTTACCATCCTCAAATTCCAGAAGAGTATCTTAACATTGTCTCTTCAAGAATTATTTTTGGAATCTAAGCTTCACCCTATGCCATAAATCAATCAACAATAGATCAGATGGTTCTCCAAAGATATGAAAATGAGAACCAATTGGAGCTATCAAGATCACAAATGACAACATTTAAAAGCATCAAGATCAACCAAGTCAGACAAAGTGATCACGTCAGTGTAATCATTATCTATAACTAGCATTTCTTTATAAAAAAAAACTCTGCATTTATCAAATCAACAACAGATTGGACACACTAAACAAATATCACCATAAAAAATAGATAACATAACCATGCATGAGTCATAGAACATAGTCAATCAGGATGACAACATTTTTCAAGAAGAAAAAAAACTTGCACAAGAAATATCATAACATAGAAACAGTAGAAGAAGACCGAATGAAGATATTAAAAGATAGAAAAGCATACCAACAAGCCAAAATATCACAAGCCACTAACAACTACCACGATATACTAATACACAGACTAATCAGATGCAATCGAAAGGACATCATCCTCACTGGATGATGACAAACCTGTAGTGCACTCAAGCACAGTCATTGAACATTCCACTATCCATGCCACTATATCTGAAAGACAACACTCCCAACTTTTTCCTGAGACAAATAAATGATTTCTCAGTAAGTGGTTTAGTTAAAATATCAGCCACTTGATCAGAAGCATGCACAAAATTAACTATAACCTGACCATTCTTAACTTTTTCCCTAACAAAACAGAGATCAAGTTCAACATGTTTCATTTTCGAATATTGTATTGGGTTTTCAGATAATGCCACAGCACCTGTGTTATCACACCATACAATAGGAATATTTGACAATTTTACACCAAGCTTAGTTAATAATGAAACTACCCAAAGCACTTCACATACAACATTAGCCACTGCTCTATACTCAGCCTCTGAAGAAGATCTAGAGATAACAGACTGCTTCTTAGAGCTCCACACAATTGGATTGTTATTTAATAAGAGATACTGACCAGAAATAGATTTTGTGTCAAGAACATTACTTCCCCAGTCAGCATCAGCAAACGAAACTAGATTTACCTCGGATGAAGGAGCACTATGTAAACCATAATCAATTGTACCTTTAAGATATCTCAGTACTCTGATAACAGCCTTCCAATGAAATTTAAATGGCTGCTGCATAACTGGCTTAACTTGTTAACCGCAAAATGAATGTATGGTTGAGTGATACATACATGTTGTAGTGCTCCAATAGTGCTTCTGTAAAGATTAACATCATCAAATAGATCATTGTGATCAGTAGACATACCCTTACCCAAAACATTTCCAAACATAGGAGTAGGCAACAGAGAGGAGTTTTGTAACCCATTCTTGACAAGCAAATCAGTAATATACTTCTTCTGTCCAAGCAGCAAACACTCATCCCTTACCTTCACATCCATTCCAGGAAAATAGTTTAGTAAGCCTAAGTCTTTCAATTTAAACTCACTGTTCATCTGAGTAATTGTTCTCTCAATTTCAGCAGAATTACTACCAGTGACTACTATGTCATCCACATACACTAATAGAAAAAAACTTCCCTGATCAGTTTTCTTTAAGAATAAACAAGCATCAGCAAGAGACACACTGAACTGAAGACTATTGAGTAAAAAAATACTTGAAACGTTCAAACTAGGCCCTTGGAGCTTGCTTTAAACCATATAGAGCCTTGTTTAACTTGCAAACAAGTACTTGTCCTGACTGATCAGTGATCATGCTGCTCAAAACCTGGTGGTTATGTCATGTACACATCTTCATTTAACTCCCCATGAAGAAACGCATTGTTCATATCTACTTGCCGAAGCAACCACTTATGAGTTAGTGCCAATGTGAGAATGATTCTAACTGTTGGAGCTTTGACTACTGGACTAAAGGTATCCTGAAAATCGAATCAAGGCTTTTGGAAAAACCCTTTTCCCACAAGTCTGGCTTTATAACTCAACACCAAACCATCCTGATTCATTCTTATCTTAAATAACCACTTACAACCCACTAGAATCCTTCCTCCTGGAAGTGTGGTGAGACACCACGTGTTTTTGACAGCCAAGGCTGTGAGTTCATCTTGAACTGCATTGGCCCAATGTTTACTCTGCATAGCACTGCAAATATCTTTGTGCTCATTCTCAAGTAAATCATCAGATGAAGGCATTACAGATGTAAGAGCTTGCATAGACTGTTGTTTCTGTGACCTTGTCTGCATATGATGAGTGGACTGAGCTGTAACATGCTGAGGGGATTCAACACTTGTATTACCTGCATTTTTTTCCTTTTGACCTTGTCTGCATAGAATGAACATTAGATGTAATTAACGGATTCAAAGATTTTGCACACACAGGTACTCCGGCTGTATTACTAGGTAGAGAACTGTCATTTACTGGAACAAGTTGAGAATCACAGAGATTGTACCTTACAGATGACTGATCTAGAGAGGAATTGTCTATCACTTTATGAAATGTTACCTCATCAGCAGCATTTGAAGGACAATTAACCACAGGGATTGCAGGGATCAGATCTGTTCCATCAGGGATGTATCGTATAGCTGCATTCTGACTATCATTTAAAGAATCAGAATTATGTACACTCCTTTAAATTCTTGATTGGTTGTTAACTGGTATAGAACCAGTGGAAGGCTGCACTCTTGGGACAGAACCATAGGTATCACTGACATCTGAAACCTGCATAACATCATCTATAGGAGAACACACATTTGAATTAAAAGGAAGAAAAAATGGTTATGATGTCTGAGTGTTCTTTATAGCTGATGATTGCATAAACTCACCTTTGGATTCTACAAAAGGTAATATACTTTCATGAAATTTCATATGACATGACACATATATCCTACCTGATGCATAAAGACACTTATACCCGTGTTGATTTGAGCAGTATCCTATAAACACACACGGTGTTGATCTATAATCAAGTTTGTGTTTATTAAAAGGTCTGAGCAGAGGATAACAGAAACAACCAAACACTCTCAGAAAGGTATAATCAGGTTGAACATTAAAGAGTTGTTCATGATGAGAAACATGATCTAATACCTTGGTAGGAAGTCTGTTGATCAGAAAAACAGACGTGAAAAAGGCATCACTCAAATACTGTTGTGGAAGTGATGCTTGCTTTATGAGTGTGAGACCCATCTCCACTATATGTCGATGCTTTCTCTCAACTATACCATTCTGCTATGATGTGTATGGACAAGTCATTCTGTGAATGATTCCATACTGAGCAAGATATAGTGCAAGAGATTTGAACTCTCCCCCTCCATCTGTCTGAATCGCCTTAAATGAGCCTCCAATTTGTTTCTCAGCCTGCTTGTGAAACTGAGGGAAGATTTTATTAACATCACTCTTTCTTGGGAGGAAATATATCCATGAATAACGAGTGCATACATCAACTATACTAAGAAAATATAGACATCCATTAGACGTAATAGGATTAGGGCCCCAGAGGTCCATTTCTACAAATTCCAAAGGATGACTATACACAGATTCAGATAACTGAAATGGCAATTTACAACTCTTACCAACAGCACAAGCATTGCAGAGAGATTTTTCTGTTATGACATACAGTTTATTGTTCTTTATTATAGAGTTTAGAATCTGATCTGAAGGATGTCCTAATCTTTGGTGAAGAACAGATGAAGTAATCTTCAATTTTCCAAGAAAACATTGTTTGTCATTATTCATTATCATATTTTCATTACATGAAGTCGGCAACTCAATTCTACTTCTACTCGGCATCTGACTAAGATCTATCTTATACAAACCATCACATTCAATTCCTATCAATAACACCTTCTTCGATCCAGCATCACGAACAAGACAGCAATCATGATGAAACTCAAAAACAACTCCATTATCCTTGGTGAACTGAGACACAGAAACAATGTTCTTAGTAATCTTAGGAGTATATAACAGATTGTTAAGAATGAGAGGTTTACTTGCAGTATTAATGACAGATGTACCTATATAGTTTATATCTAGGCATGTACCATTTGCCACTTGAACTTTACCTGAACCTATGTAGGGATAAACAGACTTACCTGCTCCATGAGTGAAGTGATTTGTTGCTCCAGAGTCTGGATACCACGCCTTATCCGACTGCACAGATGGAGCAGCAACAAGATTTGCTTGAGCAGAATTATCACCAGAAGAGGAATTGAATGTAGGAGGCATTGCCACAAACTGATTTGGATGAAAGTGAGGATATGTTGGAAGATAATATGGCATAGGAGCTGCAAGATAAGGATTAAAACCAGATGGAACAGCATTAGGATGAACCAAATTAGACATAGAGTTCATATTTGGTTGATGAACTTGCAGTTGATTCATGACAGAGGTTTGAGGCATGTACATTTAAGGAGAATTCGATTGAGTTGAGTGAAATATCTCCCTACCACCTTCGTCCCAGTGAGTAGACGTGAGATTCACACTCATCTCATTTGATTGAGATGTCACTCCTTGATAATGCACATTAAATCTTTGGAAACATATATTGACAAGATGTCCAAACTTTCCGCATAGTTGACATTGAGGCTTATTGTTCCCAAAACCTCGCCCCTGCCTCGTTCTCTTCCGTAGCTATTGTTGTTGTTCTGAAATTCAGGTATGAGCTGCTAAGTCTGATGATTCTTACATGTGTCTACTGTCCTTACTTGACCTGAGTCCTTTGTACTTGTACTCTTGTTTGCTTGCTCTTCTCCTGTCGATTTGATAGTGACATTTTCCACTGATATAGAACTGTCAAACAACTGATCCTTCTGTCTGGCCTCTGTATCTAGAAGAACTGAACTAATGGATGCCAAGTCATAAGGATTAGGACTAGCATGAATGATAGAAACAACATTATTGTATTGTCCTTTAACTCCATTAAGGATGATAGAGATGTGTTGCATCTCTTCTATAGGATGTCCACATCCTGCTAGGCTATCGCAAACCAACTGAATCTCAGTTAGATATTCACGCATTGCCTGATTAAATTGCTTCCTAACCTTCAATCTTTCGTATAGATACATGATCCTTGTAGTTGATGATGACGAGAAATGCTGATGTAGTTTCGTCCAGATCGAGCAGGCTGACATGCATCCTCCCAGGCCTTTGCTTATTGAAGATTATATGGAAGATAGAAGCCAGGATGTCAGAGAGCTATCTTGCTGCACGAACTTGGCATAGTCAGGATTGACTATCTTCTCTCATTCTCCATCATCGATCAGTTGAGGAACTTGCAGAGTTCCAAAGAGATATCCTTCGAGATTTAATCCTCGAACTGCAAGAAGAACTTGCTGCTTCCACGATTGAAAATTGTCTTCTCCGGTGAGCCGAAACACTCTCTTGTTCACGAATGAAGGATTGTTCTCATCCATGGATGCTTTGAAAGAAATTGAGAGTTGCTGAAATATACCAGAAGAGAATTGATCGCCTTGATGATTTCTTCAGTGATATGTTGCAGAAAGACGTGATCGTGGCTCTGATACCATGTGAGCAAACTGAGATGAAAGGAGATCTTAATCTTCAAGAAAGAGATCAATCACATAAATGAAAGCTTGCTAAGCAAGTAACTAACTGAAATAGAGTAATGCTTCAACAGAATTTCATTCATCTATCAAATTTAAGTTTACAGCACACAGATCTGATCCTTATATAGTATGACAGACTCGAATGCTTCTCAACTAATCATGAATCTATTTGAAGCTTCATGAACATCCTAGAACATACATGAACACACTAGATGAAACTAAAGCCTATGCATGACTTCTGAAGATTAGAACCTCACGCCTTTATTGATATCTTCAACAATCTTCAATACTCCTTTACGGTAATCATCATACTGTTTCATACATCCTAACATGGAGGACCGAGACCGACTTCAGCCCAAAAAATCGCTCGAGTCGGTCTTGCTTGACTCGGGTCAGTCTCGGTATTGGATTGATCTTTTAAAAAAAAAAAAAAAACTGGCCAAAAAATATATATATACCAGCTGGATAAAAAAACGAATCGACCCAGACACCTCTATCGAGCGGCCTCTCTACCAGATCGTGTCTACTGCCCCGACAATCCTTCCTGGTTCCAACGGTGCTATCGACGACCACCTCCGCGAGGTCAGACTCACCTTCCACCTCCTCAAGGACGTCATTGGTCTGATCTCGAAGAACATCGAGAAATCCCTGAAGGAGGCATTCAGTCCTATCAGAATCGAGGATTGGAACTCGATCTTCTGGATCGCGCATCCCGGAGATCTGGCGATTCTTGACCAGGGTGGACGGACGGACGGGGGTGGCTAGCTGGCTAGAAAGAGGACGGAGGGGAGGGCTATGAGGAGTATGATGTTGCTTGCTGGAGAATCAAGAGAAGCAATCCAAACACGATGATGAAATTGCAGTCAGGAATAGAAAATGCCTCCAAATCCTTTCGGTTGTAGTGTCTCTGTCACAGTGGTTATTGAGAATACTATCTCCTTTCTATTGAAGCTTATTCACTGTATGAGACAAGATTTATGCGGGAAAGCTTAACTGTCGGAGGAGTTTTTCATTGATATATATAGCAACAACCTTCATCTATACAAGGAAGGATTGAATACACAAGGCAAGGGTATTATACATTGTAATATAAGGAATATGCAGATCTCAATTGAATGAGTTTCCTATTGTGTAGATGCTGTGAAGATTCGGTGACTGATAATGGAGAGCTTCATTTTCTTGCTACCTTCAAAAGTGTTGTCACCTTCACTAATACCCCCTCCCAATTCGAAGTTGGTTGGACGACTGAGATATTGTGCCTTAGTTGTTTATGACGTGTACTTGGCAAGCCTTTGGTGAAGATATCAGCTAGTTGAGCTTCGGTGGGTAGATAGCTTACTTGAAGATGCCTCGAGCTTACATGTTCTCGGACAAAATGAACATTAAGTTCGATATGTTTGGTTCAAGCATGGAAGGCTGGATTGAGGGCAAGATATATAGATGATATGTTGTCACAGTAGAGCATCGGTGCTTGTTGTAGCCGAACCCAGATTTCACAAAGGAGTTGTTGTAACCATATAAGTTCTGCAGCACAGTCCGCAACTGACCTATACTCAGCTTTGGTGCTTGATCTTGCAACGGTGGACTGCTTCTTGGCCTTCCAAGATATTAAGTTTGTGCTGAAGAAAATGCAGAAACCAGAGGTGGATCGCCTGGTGTCGTAGCATCCTGCCCAGTCTGCATCGGCGTAAGCATGAAGGTCACGTCGTGAGTCGCGTTCCAGAAGTAGACCGTGTGACTTCGTCCCGGCTAGGTAGCGAAGAATCTTCTTAGCGGCCACGAGATGAGGAACTCCAGGTTGGTGCATAAATTGACTCACTAGGTTGACGGCAAATGAAATGTCGGATCGAGTCATGGTTGCATATTGGAGAGCTCCAACCATCTTCCTGTAGATTGTCGGTTCAACCAGTAGGTCACCGTCATGTGCTAATAGCTGCTGCTTGGAGGGAAGGGGCGTGAGAACATGTTTAGAGTTGGCCATGTTGAAGCGTTGAAGAAGCTCTTCCACATACTTCTTCTGTGACAAGAACAACCCAGCCTTGTAGAACCGAGCTTCAATGCCAAGGAAGTAGTGGAGGTGGTCGAGATCTTTCATAGCGAATTCCGTCGAAATGAGGCTGATTAGAGTGGTGATGGCCTGCTTGCTGTTGCTGCAGATAATAATATCATCCACATATAAAATGAGGAGGATAGTTACCGAGCTTATGCGATAGACACATAATGAGGAGTCAGCTTTACTTGTGTGGAATCCAAGTGATAGTAGAGATATGCTAAAGCGTTGATATCCACGCCCTCGGTGCTTGTTTGAGGCCATATATTGCCTTCGTCAACTTGCAAACATGATCGGGTTGATCGGGGAGTATGAAGCTGGGGGGTTGTTTCATGTAGACCAGCTCGTCAAGGTAGCCATGCAAAAACGCATTTTTTACGTCGAGTTGGCAGATTGTCCAAGCCGGAGATTGGGCGACGAAGAGGACCAGACAAATGGTTTGTAGGTTGATCACTGGGCTGTAAGTTTCGCCATAGTCTAGCTCATGTTGTTGTTTAAAGCCTTGAGCAACGAGTAGTGCTTTGAAACGTTCGATCGTTCCATCAGATTTTTCCGTGATTTTGAACACCCACTTCGATCCGACGATGTTCATCGTATGGGTGGGCGGAACGAGTTCCCACATACGATTGGAGAGGAGAGCATTGTATTCGTCCTCCATGGCTTGCTTCCAGCGAGGATCCTTTATTGCTTGGGAGACACACGTCGGCACTTCATTGGATATGGAGTATGTCAAGTAGCTGTCTTGGTTTAGAGATGACGGACTGTAGTCTGGTTTGCATGCGATGAGTAGGTTGAGGCGGAACATTGGTTACGGGCAAACTTGGAGGATCGTCTCTTTCAGCATGTGAGGACGTGAGTTGTGTAGATGATGTTTGTCCTGGTTCGTTGATATCGGAATGTGGCTGCGTAGTTGGTGTCTCTGTGACGGCTGGGATAGGTGGCGCGGTGGTCTGCAAAGTGGGAGTAGGAGTAGTTTCCGATAGGAATGGAAGTGGTAGAAGGGACAGTGGCTCGTCTGATGATGTTGGTGGAGGCTAGAAGCTGATTTCTGAGAATGGAAAAACATCTTCTACAAACTTGACATGTCAGCTGGTGTATATTTTCCCCGACATTCTGTCGAGGCAATGATAACCTTTCTTGTTGGTGGCGTAACCAAAAAAGACACAGGAGACGGACTTCAGGCCGAGCTTGCTGGTCGAGAGAGGTGGCATCATTGGATGACAGAGGCAACCAAACACCCGCATGAGAGTGTAGTCCGGTTGAAGGTCAAGTAATGTCTCGAAGGGAGTCTTGTGATGAAGGGTAGGTGTGGGCAGTCGGTTAATGATGAATGTCGCAGTGAGAATGGCATTGACCCAATATATGGGTGGAACGGATGCATGTAAAAGCATGGTCCGATCTGTTTCGGCGAGATGTCGAAGCTTCCTTTCGGCGAGTCCATTCTGTGATGGAGTGTAGGGACAAGAAGAGTGGTAAGTGATGCCGTGAGCCACCAAGTATGAGATGAATGAGATGTTGGTGTATTCCCCTCCTCCATCAGATTGAAGACATCGTATTTGGGCGTTGCATAATTTCTCAATTTGTAGCCGGAAGTTGTGGAAATGCATTGGAACCTCAAATTTGCTTCTCATCGAAAACACCCATGCATATCGAGAAAAATCATCAACGAATAATACAAAGTACTTGAAACCCGAATGCGAAGTTATTGGACTCGTCCAGACATCGGAGTGAATTAAGACTAAGGGAAAAGACGCTCTATGACGACCATTATCGAAAGGAAGACGATGAGACTTTCCATTATTACAAGCGACACAATGACTGAATTGAGTAGAAGTTAAAGGTAGTTTATTGAACTTTTAAGTCCAGCTAAACCACGATGATGGAGATGATCGAACTGGTGATGTCATATGTTAAGGGGCACATGGACTGCAGCTAGTGCTGGTATGACCGACCCGGAATTGAAGCTGGATACTGGATATAGAGGTGAGGAAGAACTAGAGCGTAGAAGATCCTTCCCCGTTACCCGATCCTACACAACAAATGAATCAGCATCAAGGTATATAACACGGTGATTATCTTTACACAGCCGTTTAGCTTGCAGAAGATTTTGAGAAATATTGGGAACATGATAGATAGAGGATAATTTGAGAGGACTACATGAGGTTTTTTATTGGTAAGAGAGCACCATTCCCTACCATAATTTGTTGCTTGTTTTGATGAGGTGAAGGATGAATGAGATTACCTAAATCATTCGTCATATGAGCAGATGCCCCACTGTCAAGATACCAGTTGGGATCGACAGACTCACCGACCGATAGGGCAAAAAATGAATCTGGTAAGTTGGTCGCTGCATAGGCATGGTCGAATCGATGAGGACATAAATGGCAAGAGTGTCCATTTTTGTTGCATAGTTGGCATACTACATTCGGTCGAGACCCCAACAGACCTCTCTGTGAGAAAGGTAGTGAATAAGAGGTATTGTGGTTGCTGACTTGAAAGTTGGTTCGTTGTCCTCCCGAGTCATGTTGTCGAGCACCTGAGTCATGCTGCCGAGTATTGATTCTGTTGTTCCATCCTCCTTGTCCTCAACCTCTTCTTCCTCGACCTCTACATCTTGCAGGTGGCTGGTACCTATTTCGGTTGTGTGGTGCTGCTGAGGTGAACATAGCCTGATCATCATTGAATGTTGAGGGAAGATTGGTTCGATTTAGGCGTTGTTCTTGGTTGAGAAGTTTAGCTCGGAGACCATGAAAAGAGTGTGTCGTTGGAAGATGAGTGATTGCTGCAACAAGTGGGTCGTATTATGCAGGTAACCCGTTTAAGGCTTGTATGACGATATCCTTGTCGTTGATTGGACAGTTGATGGCGATAAGAGAGTTAGCAATGGAGTTGATCCCGGACAGGTATTCCGAGATGGACTGGTTCGACTTCTTTGAATAGCTGTGAAATTGCAACTTTAACGTCATTTCGTTGGACGCACACTGGTCCGTGTACCTGTCGTAGAGAGACTTCCAAAGATCGTGGCTCGTTCGCAAGTCATGCACCTCCTTGTGGACATCGTAGGAGAGTGTTGACGTGATCCATGTGCGAACACACTGATCAGACCGAATCCACGCTGGATTGAGCATTGTGACACCGAGAGTGTCCGAGATAATCTGAAGTGGATAGAGGAATGCTCCATTAACAAAACCAAGCAAATCGTAGCAGGTCAGGATTGACTCCATCTGTGATTTCCACACCAGAAAATTGTCGGCCTCAAGTTTGATGGAGATTAGGTTTGACTGACTTGGGAGATGTAGAGTTGAAGAAAGAGACATATAAGGTGCGGCTGGGGAGGAGTAGGTCTGTGCATAAGATGAGACAAAATAGGATGAAATGGATGGAATAGGATGAGAGAGAAAGGGCATCTGAGGAGAAGGGATTGGCAGCACCAATGATGGATGCACCGGAGGAAGGTCGGTTGAGATCTGAGAAGGACCAACACTTGATGGGTTAGGGGCGGAAGTCGGTGTGGCCAAAGTATCGACCTGCTCTAATACCATATTGAAGATTATTCACTATATGAGACGAGATTTATGCTGGAAAGTTTAACTGTCGGATGAGTTTTTCATGGATATATATAGCTACAACCTTCATCTATACAAGGAAGGATTGAATACATAAGGCAATGGTATTATACATTGTAATATAAGGAATATGAAGATCTCAATTGAATGAGTTTCCTATTGTGTAGATATTGTGAAGATTCAGTGACGGATAATGGAGAGCTTCATTTTCTTGCCACCTTCAACAGTGTTGTCAGCTTCACTAATACTTTCAGCTAGCTACTTGCTCTCTTGCTTGCTTAATCTTCAAGCAGCAACACTCATGGAGTAAGGTTTTAATAAAAGTTGGGTTGGTCCGGTCCTAGTCAGACTTTTTTTTTTTTGGGGGGGGGGAACCGAGACTGGGTCCGATCTTGAAGGAAAAAACCCGCTCACTCGATCTCGATCCTAGTCGGGCCGGTCTTGTCGGAAATAAGGTTCAACCAGTCCTTTTTTTGTCACCCCTAATAGAAAGCACCATCAAAGTTTTACATTTTTATTTTGGCATTCAAAGAAACTCTATTGTACCATCACCATATAAAAGTTCAAGTTAGTGTACTTATAGGTAGACACAAAATCCATTATCTCCATAAGAAACCTCAAATCAGTCTACAGTAGTACAAAATTCATTATCTCCATCGAAGCAATTTTCAGCAATTTCAAAACCGAAGCGATTTTTATCACAACCGAACTGAAATTGCTCCAAGTGCAACAAGAAACCGAATAAACCGAACACAACAAGGAACACATCAATTGAACTGGACACAACAAGGAACCGAACACAACCAAACATAACAAGGAAACACAGCAAGGACAAATTGAAGAACCTGAAGGCGTGAAGAACTGCGGCTACAACTTGACTGAAGTAAGGACAAATTGAAGAACCTGCGTGAAGGACTGGTTGCGGCTGTTCGTGCGTGAAGAAATGGTTGCGGCTGAAGGACAAAACTGAAATGAAATGGTGAAAGCTAAAATGAAGAACTTAATTGAAGAGAACTGATCGGACCAGCTGAACAATACAAAATAAATTGGCTTAAACCGAAAAACAATCAGGAAAAAGATGAACCAGAAATTGATCGATTTTAAAAAAATTGATTATTTTTATAAAACTAACTGATTCACACAGGTTTAACCGAGTCTGTCATGCAAGTCGGTCTTTTAATCAAACTAACCGGACAGGGATCCTATTCCCGGTCGGATCTATGAACAAGTTCTGATAGCTATGTCATTGTCACTAGTACCGTAGTACTGCCGGCGAGAATTTGTGATGACACCCTGTCTGAAAAATAGGAGGACACGTGTCAGGACGAAATGGACGTGCTTTGTGCTTAGCCGTTGAAACTTGAAATCATCCATCGGTCGGTCCATAAGCCGGCAGGCCTCATAATAATCATTTATGGCGGACCCGTTCCCAACGTTTCTCTTCCTGAACATCCGGGGTTTCAACGGTCTTCTTCTTCACCTCTTTCTGTTTCTAATTCAACCAAAAAGAAACTAAAGTGATTTGTTTTTTCTTAAAGAAAAAAACAAAAGATAACGGCTACATACATGGTACATACGTAACATAAATAACCAGTTCTAAAATGATTATATGAAATTTTATTTTTATTTTATAAAATGAATAACTGTTAAATATATGTGATGAAATTATCACATCAAAAAATTATAAGAGTTAACTCTATTCCCCGCTTTTCGCCCATTGGCCTACAAAACAACAATTATTATTATTATTATATAATAAAAAAAAGAGTAGTAGATAATTAGATTGTTTAGTTGCGGAATAATAATAACAACGCGTCTTTGAAAATGCTGAAATTATATATATATAAGAAAATGAAAAATCACACTACCAAACGCGTCTTCTTCCCCAACGCATCAACCAACTCTCTCTCCACTTAAGAAGCTCTCAACCTTCCTCAACTTTCTCTCTGCAACACAAACCAACCAAATCTTGAACACGATGCCAACCCTTCTGTTGAGAATTTTCCTCCTCTACAAGCTCCTCTATTCCTTCATTCTCTATTTAGTCCCCAAGAAGCTCCATTCCTTCTTGCCCTCCTCCTGGTTTCCAACCACCGCTACCTCCTCCTTGCTTACGGCGCCACTCCTCTCCAAGCCGTCACCGGAGAAGATAATGGATCCGGTGGAGTTGAAGCGTGTATTCCAGATGTTTGACCGAAACGGAGACGGAAAGATATCAAAGAAGGAGCTCACCGATTCCCTCGAGAACCTTGGTATCTTCATCCCCGACAGGGACCTCACCGACATGATCAGCAAAATCGACGTTAATGGAGACGGTTTCGTAGACACGGATGAGTTCGGGCTGCTGTACCGTTCGATCTTGGAGGAGCGGAACGAGGAGGAGGACATGAGGGAGGCGTTCAACGTGTTTGACGAGAATGGCGACGGTTTCATCACGGTAGAGGAGTTGCGGTCGGTCCTGGTGTCTCTGGGGCTGAAGCAAGGCCGGACGGTGGATGAGTGCAAAAGGATGATCATGAAGGTGGACGCCGACGGCGACGGAAAGGTAGACTACAAGGAGTTTAGACAGATGATGAAATGTGGTGGCTTTGGTGCTTTGTCTGCCATTGATCATTAAAAAAAAAAAAATATATATTTCTTCTTTATCTTCCCCGTTTGCAATTACAGATGCATCTGTATATATTTTTAGTGGAAACATTTACGTATCCGTACATGATCTAAATATCGATCTATGTAACGTGTTTTTTTTTCTGCTTCTAAACCAAATATAATATGACCGACTCAAGATCGACATGGAGAGGCAAACTTGAAATTTACATTGGAGAGGAATTTGAAAAACATCCTACCAGGTGGTCGTACGATTGAAACCTAGCATTTGTCGTTTTTTTCTTCAAGGGATTGATGTAATGTGTTTTTTGCAAGTTTTGTTCAATTGATCTGTTTCTTGGTGTTTTTGTGACTTCCTTAGTTGGCTGAATTATTAAAAAAAACAAAAAAACTGGAAGAAAGATTATTAGCAATTAGCATGTCGCCCTCAATTCACATTTTCAGAAAAAAATTGCAACTTTTGTCATCCAAATCTAGGGACATGTCGAAAATCGATTTCTGGTTCTCTTGCTCTGAATTAAGGGCAATATCGTTGGACCTGATGTCTGTTGGTATAATTAAACTATCGAATTACCGTATAAAAGTTTTATAATGTGATTAAGTCATTGTAATTTAAATATGAGCAATCAAACAATTCGAATACGTGTCATCAAAGACATCAACTAAATATAATGCATATATATATTATAGAATTAGAGTTAGTAAAATTAGGACAGACTCAGTCCAATCGAAAGTTGACTTAAAAAAACTGAGATCGAACCTGACCTAACAAACAAAAATGCGCAATCGATCTCGATTTTAAAATTGGGATGGTCTAGGGCCGAATTTTTCGATTTGCTTGCTCTCCCTATTTTGTTTAGGTGAAATTGGAATGAATTTGTATAAAATTATAATTTCTTAATTCTGTTTAATTTATTATTAATATACACTAGACTCCAGCACGTGCTACGCGCGTGCACGTTGTCGTCGTTTGTCTTGCGTGAGGTGTTAGGAGAACATGATCGGCCCGATTCCTAGGATAATACAAGAATTAAATACTTTATTAAAAATATTGTTTGAATTGTAAAACTAAACTTAAATTACCTAATATAAGGAAATAAAATTAATTTTATTTTAAATATTTTTAAGAAAATGCTCGAGCAACCGGTGCAAGAACCATTACTAAAGAGGCTCTGGGTTGCTCGAGCAATTTATAAAAAAATATTTAAAACAAAATTAATTTTATTTCATTATATTAGGTAATTTAAGTTTAGTTTAACAATTAAAATAATATTTTTAATCAAGTGTTTAATGCTTGTACTATCCTAGGAGTCGGGTCGATCTTGTCCTCCTCTAACATTTCATGCAAGATAAACGACGACAACGTGCACGCGCGTAGCGCATGCTGAAATCTAGTATAATCATTAGAAAAATACACTTAAGTGAATTCTATAACTTCCATTTTAATTTGATTTTAGATTGTATATGAAATTTTTTCTATAACTATTTATTGAGTAGATGAAAATTGACTCTTAGATAACAATCTATTATATAGTTGATAGTATATATTAATTTGGCTAACTCATGTAGAATGTTGACAAATAAGTTTTTGGTTGTACTTTCTCACTCCTAATATTAAATTAACATATTCTAATTGGTTTATGTCAATCATAAATTTCTCATTCCTATGTGGTATGCCATTTAAATCACTTAAAACCCCTTCAAACTCTCTCATTCTTTCTCAATATAAGTTACAAAACTCATATCATCTCTTTATTTTACATTATAATTATGACTTTTCCTTAAATGTATTTTATGAAGTGAAATTTATATAATAATAAAATACATAATATTATATTTTATGAATATCAAGTATGCACAAATTAACATTTAGTTTTACAAATTAAAATATAGATTAATGATACATTTTATCTATCACATAATACTATTTTTAAAGTAAAACATAAGTCACATATAAATATCGCATACTTTAATAATATCAAAATAAATTTTAACAATGTCACGAAATTAAATATTATATATTTATAAACTCAATATAATTTACAATTAACAAAAGAGCTAAAATATAAAATGTATACTAAAACATTAAATTGCTACTATTGTTAGTAAATTACTAATGCTTTTATATAGACATAAATGTTAAGAGTATTATATGGATATTAACATAATTGTTTTACAGATTTATGAAAAAATGTTTTTTTTTATATATATTTATAACTTAAAATATTTTTGAATGATTAAAATACTATTTATATATTAAACATAAAATGTATTATTATTTTTATTAAAATAAAAACAATTATAATGATTTTAATAGTCCTTTGTAATTATATGTACTAATATAAATTATAAAATATATAAAAATATTTAACTTAAAAGTATTACTTATTATTTTATTATTGACTCATGTATTTTTAACTAATTTTATGAACAAATACACTTAATATGATTTATCTTTTTTGTTTTATAATATAATGTATAATAACTTATCTATATAATTAATTATTTAATGAATTTTAATATTCTTTTATTGTAAACAATTAAAACTTATAACAATAATTTATTATAATGTGTATTCACTTAAAAAATAACTTTATAATAGTAGACTTATTGTTCTTTTTAAAATTCTTATAGTCTATATTCATTTAAAAATAATTTAAATAAATATTATACTATCCACGATAAAAAATAAGAATATTAAAAATAATAAAACATATTACTTATTGCGCTTTTGCGCTGACCAGATATCTAGTATAGATATATAAGCAATATGATTAGTAGTAAATGAAAATAGTATACTCAAATTATACAATTAAAAAAAATTAAGATGTATATCTTTCTCCTAACTAACTATAGCAAAATTGAACATTTAAATGTTATAGCTAAATGAAAAGAATATAATCAAATGTAATTAAAGAAAATTATGGTGCGCATTTTCGTCTTTACTATAACAAAATTGAACGGTTAATTGATAAACCTAACAAAATATTTTGTAGACTCCGTTCGAGTATATATAGTGATAATTCTTTTGAAATCTCATTTCTTAACCAAAATTTTTGTTGGTGATTACATATAATATTTTTTTTTAATATAAATTTTTATTACTACGCGTGAGAAAGTAACATATAATTATTTGTTACTAAGAATATGATCAAACAAATATATGTTGATATTTGATAAAGTTGACATTGCGCATAGTTTATAGTCACTTATAGTCATACTATGAGTATTTTCACTCACATACCATGGCATACTATCTCATCTCATACCAACTATCGCTTAATGCACGACTACGAACTTTCTATGAGTATTCATACCGACTATTACAAATCTACAATGATAACATCAATTATCGCTTAATGGCCGGGCACGAACTTTTTATGAGTAATTTTCACTCACATACCATGTCATATTATCTCATCTCATACCAACTATCGCTAAGGCCCGACTTCGAACTTTATATGAGTATTCATACCAACCTTGAACTTTCTATGAGTATTTTCACTTCGACAACATTCGTTGGATTCGGTCCTATGCGCTCATACCATTTGAGATTTAAGGCACACGCCCATAAGTCAGAACTCGTCAATGAATGCATTCAATATACTCATAAGGTGTGAAGCTGGTTAACATGTATGTCTTTAATGTATAAGGTCATATGTTCAAGTCTCTGTGCATATAATATTTTTTATAACCATTGGAGAAGACATTTAAATGACCAAAATAGTCATGTTAAATATAAACTAATTAGATTATTAAGGGATATTTGTGTAAATTTACAGGTGACGGTTACAAAAATCATATCTCCCTAAATAATATAGGGTAAAATATGAAATTGCCCCCTAAAGTTTAAGTCGAATTTAAGTTTCCCCTTAAAGTTTAAAATTTTAGTCCTAATGTTTAGTCCGGATGAAAAATTCCCCCTTGCCGTCACTTAGCTGGTTATTTCAGACAGAATACCCATCATGTGTTTGGCACGTTATATTTTTACATTCTCAAATGATAAAATTGTCCTCCATTGACCAATTTGAAAATTTGGCAGCCTCCTCCACCGTCACTTGTCGTGCACGCTCGAGATAAGACTGACCCGCCGCCGTAGAAATGATTGGCCCTTTCTGAGCCTACAAGCTTCTCCGGGCAGTTTTTTGAGCCACTGGTTCAGTAAAACGATGAATTGAAAAGATTTGTCCTCTGTAACTGTGCTTCGTTCGCCGGAGGCAGGAAGATTGAAGACTCTGACACTGACGGCGTCAAGGCACGGAGTTATGCTCAGCGATTGAAGATTGAAGATTGATACTGACGTCAAGGCACGGAAGATTGAAGATTGATGCCTTCTGCAATTCAACTGTTAAATGGACAAAAATTGTTTTTACTGCAAAGTCTAACAACAATGGCGATAAACACAATTTTTGCTTTGAAAATTGATGGACAAACATGTAAACTAAGGATAATCAAAACAACATAAAAGTTCTAGGCAGTTATACCCATCATTTTTAATGTCTAAATAGGAATGTCTAAATAGGAGGACAGAACTCCTAAGCACAATTATTCTTCAATATCGACGATACATAAGAATTAGAAATATACCAGATGATCACCATTGCTAGATCTTCCACGACTATCATCTTTCTCATTAGGAACCCGCCCATATGCTTGCTCTTTGATGACTGCTGAACCTGGACTGAAGAGTTTACATGAGCTGAAGGAGGTTCTTCTTTAGGAACTACACTTTTGGCCTCTCATACTTTTGGGTCTCTCATACTACGTGACATTGGCGCCAATAGAGCTTGCATTCGTATCTTTGCGAATCTTTAAGCTCAATATACTTGTGAATCGAACAAAATGAGAGAATACGAAGGGAACCGCACCTCACAAAGCGGGACGATGAGAGACGCTGTTAACTATAGCGGTTCTTTACTGGTGTGTCTCGTCGCTTTCTCTTCTTCCCTCTGGTCCGGCAAGCAAGCATGCGGAGGAAGCTTCCGAAAGATCGGGACCGAGGTAACCGAGACTGAGTGATGTGGAGAGGGCGAGACTGCTACCTTACACATTCGTCCTGGAAATGCAGGGAAGAGAGAATTGCAAGGTTGGTTTGCAGAAGAATGTAGAACATGAAGAGGCATTTTCGGTACTTAGAATTTTAAGACACCAGGAGCAACGCACATGAGTATCAATCCGTCATGAATTAATAACAAATTGACGAAAATGGGGTATTTTTCGTTCTGTCCAAATATTAGAACTGAAATTTAAAATTTTAAACTTTAAGGGGAAAACTTAAAAATGGAGTAAACATTAGGGGCAATGTGGTATTTTACCCAATATATATATATATATCACGTGTTATTAGAAAGTAGCTAGCAAATAACCATTTTTTACAAAATTTAAATAATAATTTATACAAATGTTATGTTACGATTTAATAACAAATTATACATGGTTAATATATTATCGCTTTGTATAAATTTAACTATAGTTTATATAAAAAAATATTAATTAATAAATTATTCTAAAGTTTAAAGTTTAGCTTTCAAGTTGTTAAAAATAGAATGCACCCAATTTTCTATCTCAAATATTTCAATTTTTTTTATACAAGTTCGTATTAATAGGTTCAATAGTACCATAAATTTGGGCCAAGTGATCGGATGATACCGTATGATTTCTGATGTGGTCAAATGGTCCGTTATGTTTGGAGCATGTTGTCCTATGGTACTCTATTAGTCAACCGTTAGTTTTTTCTGTTAAATGGTCCATGTCAGCGCCACGTAGATATATAATATAATATTTAATTAAAAATAAATAGGGAAAAAATCGGAAAAATTAAAAAAATGTTTTAAAAAATATTTAAAACTTTATCTATTAATAAACTTTATAATTTATATATTATTTTTTAAAAAATTCGGAAATTGAAAAAAAAAAAAAACTAGGGTTGGACCCTTGGGTCCAATTGACCCAGCCAAGAGTCGAACCCTTGGCTGGGTTGGACCCCCACCAGGTCGCCTACCTGGGCGACCAGGTCTGGGTCTGACGCAGCCCTGGATTCGACCCTTGGCTGGGTCAATTGGACCCTAGGGTTGGGTCAGACCCAGACCTGGTCGCCCAGGTCAGGCGACCTTATGGGGGTCCAACCCAGCCCAGGGTTCGACCCTTGGCTGAGTCAATTGGACCCAAGGGTCCAACCCTATCTTTTTTTTTTTTTCAATTTTCGATTTGTTTTAAAAAAAAATTATAATTTTTTTTTATTAATAGATAAAGTTTTAAATATTTTTTTATAATTTTTCCGATTTTTCCCCTATTTTTATTAACTTTTCTATTTATTTTTATTTTTCATCCGCCACATCAGCGCCACGTCAGTGTTAGCATTCTGTTAGTTAACCTTGACGGCAACAGTAATTTGGACCAAATAACAACATTGCGAAACATATGGTACCATAAACACAACATAGGGGTACCATCCGATCACATGACCCAAACATATGGTACCATTGGACCTATTAACCCTTAAGATTATTATAATTTATAAGCATTAGTTTTTTTTTGGTCAAATAAACACTTTACTTGATGAAATAAAACGTCGTGATCTAAGATCACAGTTGTTCGTACATACAATCATTCGCAACTAGACATACAAATGGAAGTGGAGGTCTCTCGACCCAATCATTCAGACTCACTCCCCGTCTCGCTTGGTTTGCAATCCAATTCACACATTCATTAGTCGATCTTGGAATCACTAGCCATTGCACTTGCTCGAGTTGCCCCGCTAGTGCTCGTGTGTTGGTGATAATGTTAGTCACCCTCCATTGTGTCGTTCCTTGTTCGAGTTGTTGATGTACCGTTTGTGAATCCGTCTCTATGATGATTCTTTGCCATCCCGATTGAATTGCTAGTCTCACACCTTCATGTATCACCATACCTTCCATCGAGTCGACATATTCACTTTGGTACCTCCTATTTAGCCCTCCCATGACCTTCTCATGTTTGTCTCGTGCCACCCCCCTATCGTTTCATTTGTTGGCACCACGATGCATCACAATTGATCTTTATAGTGCTCAATGTCAGCGGTCTCCACTCGTGATCCCTTTGGTCTTGTGTGGCCGAACCTTCGTCTGTCATGGTATGCTCCGGTCGGTGTTGGTGTTTCTGTTCCTCGTAGGCTCGCTTGATCTCTTCAATGACTACCCTTGAACATGGTTGTTTTGCTTCAAAGGCCGCCTTACACATTGTCTTCCATATTTGCCAACACGTGATCATCGTGATAACCCATCTCCTATCATTCGCCCCTCCTTGTCCTCTCGGTTCCTTGCGTCTTTCCTCTAGGCATTCTACCATGTTTACATTGTTTGGACGGCTAGCTCGCATCCCTAGAACCTCGTACCACACTTGTTTTGTCCACTCGCATCCTAGTATCATGTGTTCCCTCGTTTCTATTTCTCCACAGATGGGGCACCCGATGCTCACATTCATACCCCTCCTAACCATGTTTGCCTTGACGACTAATGAATTTGTGGTTAGTCGCCATATGAAATTTTTAACCTTTGGTATTACCTTTGTCGCCCACATTTCGCCATCCCTTGTGTCCCTCGGTCTATTGTTCGGCTTGGATGTCTCGCGAATTCTGTGATAAACCGACCGAACCATAGGGGCACTATTCCTCGTGTGGGGCCACACATACTGGTCCTCCACTCCCTCCCGTGGTAATGGTATGTTGAGGATGTGCTCAGCATCTTCCTCGTTGACAATGCTTTTGACCATGTCCGTGTTCCATGTTCCATTCGGTTGTATTAGGTCCCGAACGAGCAAGTCTCCCCCGTTTTCCACATATGTTTCGGCACACACCCTCTTTGATTCCTTAGTATAAATCCATGGGTCCTCGAACACTCGGACATTTGTCCCGCTCGTATCACCCATACACCCTCTCCCTTCAATACCTCTTGACCGTGAAGAAGGGTACTCCATCCCTATGAGGCTTGACCCCTTTTCTTCGCTTCTAGGAACGTGCATCTCGGGAAATATAGTCCCTTTAGGACCTATGCGCAAAGAGTATTCGGTTCGGTCATCAATTTACTCGCCATCTTCGTGAGTAGCACCGTGTTAAATGTTTGTAGCTCTCGGAACCCAAGGCCCCCTGCCTCCTTTTCCAATGTTAGAATCTCCCATCTCCTCCAATGTGTCCTCTTTCCTTCTCCCGTTTTTCCCCACCAAAAGTCCGCAATGAGGGCGTTTATATCCAAGCACCATATTTTTGGTAACCGAAACACACTCATTACATATGTAGGAATCGCCGTGATGATCTCCTTGATGAGGACCTCCTTACCCGCTTGGGTCAAACACTTCGGCCTATACTCATTCAACTTGTCCTTAACTTTGTTTTTGAGGAACCCTAACGCCTCTTTCTTCGAGCGACCCCAAAGCGAGGGTAACCCCAAATACAAACCCGGATCGCACGTGCCATGTATGTTAAGGGCCCCTTCAATCCTTTCCCGTTCGGTTGCATCCGCACCCTTGTTAAAATATAAAGCCGACTTGGCCCTATTAATACGTTGTCCCGATACGTTGCAATAGTTATCCAATATCCTTCTCATGTTCTCAGCCTGTGTTATGGTTCCTCCTATGAAGAAGAACGAGTCATCGGCAAAGATTAAGTGGTGTAGTTCTGGACATTGTCGTTGAAGTGTGATCCCTTTTATTTCTTCTTCCCTTGCCGCCCCTACTATCCTCCTCGAGAGCACATCCGCAAGCATTATAAACAAGTAAGGTGAGAGTGGTTCTCCTTGGCGTATACCTCGTGATGGTCGAAAGATGTCCGTTCAGTTTCCGTTGACCACGACTTGATATGAGATTGTAGATATGCAAGCCCCGATCCATTCCACCAACTTCTCCGTAAATCCTCAAGTTCTCAAAGTATCCAAAAGGAATCCTCATTCAACTCTATCATATGCCTTTTGCATATCAATCTTTAACGCGCACTCGACCTTGCTCCCATTTCAGCCCGCTTGAAGATGGTGGAACACTTCATGCGCTACCATGATGTTGTCCTGTATGTTATGCCCTGATACAAATGCACTCTGGAAAAGAGTGATAAGATCTGTAGATACATTTTCAAACGGTTCACCAACACTTTGGAGATTATTGAAATTGCAGCAACTTATGGGCCGAAACTCACTCGGTTGTGTCGGGTTTTGTATTTTCGGTATAAGCACAACATCTGTATTATTTAGGGTGTTTTGGAGGATACCTCTGTTGAAGAAAGCCTTGACCGCGGTGATGACATCCGCCCCCACGACATTCCAATTCTGTTGGTAGAACAACCCCGGGAAACCGTCCGGACCCGGAGCTCGAGATCCCCTGAGTTGAAAGGTCGCCGTTCGTAGCTCATGGTCCGTGACCTCCCTTGTCAATTTGTTGTTCATCTCGGTTGTCACTTGTCTTGGTATGAACCGAAGAAACTCCCCACCCGGTTCGGTAAATTCCGAGGTGAACATGTGCTCGTAGTACCTATGGAGCTCATCGACGATCCTTCCCTCGTTCGCTATCCAAAGCCCATGCTCATCTTTGATTCGGCATATGTGATTTCGTCTATTTCTTGCGATTGTGGTTTGGTGGAAATATGTTGTGTTGCAGTCCCCTTCCGTTAGCCACTTTACACTTGACATTTGCCTCCAATATGTCTCCTCCCTTGTCCATATGGCTTTTAGTTTCCCTTTCAACCTATTTTCCTCCCGGACCGTGTCTTCATCCATATCTCCCTGTGCGTTCCTTCTAAGGGTTGTTTTGATGTTGTCAATTTCCTGCATATTGTTCCCGAATTGTTGTTTGCTCCATGATGTGAGGTACTTTCGACACTTATTCAACTTGACATACACCCCTTGTGTTTCTCTCCTCGAGGTCGGGCGATTCCATGCATCTCGTATGATCTCCTTACATGTCGAGTTCTCTAACCACATCGCCTCAAACTTAAATCGCCTCTTTGTCTTTTTTGTCGGTCTCTTGAGTTGGACCACCATTGGCGAGTGATCCGATCCGATCGCCATCTCATTGATACATCGCCCGTGTTGGTGTCTCAATATCCACTCGGCATTGGTGAGAACCCAGTCTAGGCACTCACTTATCTGGTTCGGTCCGCTCCTATTGTTACACCATGTATAGGGGCAACCGTGTGCTCCCAAGTCTTCCATATTTATGTGCTTGATCAAGTGTTTAAATTCATCCATTTGCCTTTGTGACTTCCTTCTTCCACCTTGTTTCTCGTGGTGGTGGCAAATAGTATTGAAGTCGCCAAGTACCATCCAACCTCCTCTTCTATTCGCTGCTAGTGTTCAGATTAGTTGCCAATTTTGGGTTCTTTCATGCCTCTTTGTGCTCGCATATACCCATGTGGCATACATTGATTCGGTTTGCCCTTCCATATGCACCTCACAATCATGTTCCGATCGGCATATAGTATTGATACCTTTGTCTCTGATGTCCACCATAGAGCTAGTCCACCCGCTATCCCGCACGGGTCACATAGAATTTGTTTCCCATCCCCACTCGTTTCCTTATCCTTTCGCAGTAGGTATCTTCATTCTTTGTTTCCATTAGAAAGATAATGCTCGGGCGATACCTTTTGTTGAGGTCTTGGAGGTGTTGAACTGTCAGAGCAGACCCCAGACCCTGACAGTTCCATGAGATTGTATTCATTGGTCACCCGTGGCTGTTTCAGGATAGCCACCAGAACCCTTGTTCAGATCATGTGTTTTCTCCTTTGTGCTCGTCTCAAACCTTTTCCTCTCGTCCCTCTTCGATTTGTCTGTGTTTGTCTTACTTATCCTCCTCCTTGGGCTCTTCCTTGCCTTTGGGGCCGATCGGGTACTATCCTCCTCTTGACGCCTCATTCTTTTTATCACCGGTTCTTCCTCCATGTCCTCCCCAGTCCGCTTTAAGGTCATCTTGTTCAAGAAGGGTCTCAGTCCGGATGTAGGATTGTGGTTCGGTGATTGAGTTGGGGGTGGGGGTGTCGGGTGGTGTGTCGGGTGGGTTTTCCACTATGTATGTTGGGAGGTTTGTGGATGTATCGGTTAGGTCCATGGGTGTCGGGTTATCGGGTAGGTAGGTGATCAATATTTGGCAACGTTGGGCTTGTGTTTTGGATCGGTTCAGATCATCTGGTGGTTCGGTATTTGTGGTTTGTTTTTCGGCTTGATCATATGGGTTATGGTTTAGGCTTATGATCTGTATGTCTATCCTTAGGGCTCGGTTCTGTGTGGGTGGTGGTGTTTTTGGAAGGGAGTATCGGTGAGTTTGGTATGGTGGGACATGTATGGTTAGGGCAAGTCTCGACTGAGCCCTCTCTGGTCTCGCTGGTTCGTGTGTCTCGGTTCTGACCTTCGCCTCGGCCCGTGCCTTGTCCAAGACCATCTTATCCCCTTCCTTGCACTCCTCTAGACCAGGTGGGGTTCGGAACCCCTCCTTTCCCTCAGCACCACCCTTGTCCAAGTCTCCCTTGTTCACTAGCTTTGGACGGTTCCCTACTCCTCACCTCGGCCATGATGTCAAACCATGACCTTCTAACTCCACAGTTCTGGTTCATTCCTTGCCCCTCCTCGCCACATTCTTGTTTGTTGGCTATGACCTGTTTGGGGCGAACCCCCCACTAGCCACGGGCCATACATGGGTACCTCCTGATCACATTCCTCCATCTGGACCTCTGACTTACATGATAGAGTCGTGTGGCCTAGTATTCCACACCCATAACAGTAATCAGATAGTCTTTCATACTTTATTGATTCCCATTTATTCTCTCCCTGTGAGTTCTTCCACCAGAATCCCGCCATTAGTGGTGCATCTCCATTAACCTCAACTCTTATTCTCATATAGCTTCTACGTATCCTCCCCACATGCTTCTCAATTTCTATGCATTTCCCTATCATATTCCCTATTCTCCAGGCATTGGCATCGCTAAACTTCTCAAGTCCTACATCCTGTACTTGGGTCCAGAATGTTACCTTATCAAATTCAACCTCATTGACTCACATTCTCAGGTCCCATCTTTTAATGTTTAGTATGTGGCCATTGACCGCCAACGGTGAGCGGTCCAAGATTTGGTCAACCACCTCTTGTGTTCCAAAGTCGAATAGCAGAATTCCTGTTTCAGCTTCCGAGATCGTGACATGGCCATATCTCGCCCATGCCGACCTCAATACCCCCTTGATCACATTCAACTTCATAAGTTTTTGGGCTATGAGATTGCCCACATACCATGTCTCGCTTTGGACTTCTTCATTCGAGTCTAGGTCGACAGCAGGTTGCCCGTTGTTGCTCGAACCAACGGAATTGGAATTGATGTTCATCTCGGGGGGGAGCCTTCACCACGGTTACCAACTCCTACAACACGGTGACAAACAAAAGAAGGAATGGTTAGGTTCAAAAAACAGATTATTATGTGTGCTTCCCTCAAGGTTCCCTCTCGTCACTCTGGTGGCTAAATGGTTTGGTATTCAGGTCGACTTGGCAACTGAGCTCCGTATCGTGGCAACCTAAATGGGAAGTCACTGCATAGATTGCTTGATGTTGCTCTGTCGAGGGCCTGGTTGGCGTTCTCCTGTCCAGTCCCCGACTTCTTCGGCGTGTCGGGGTCCCTAACCACCTTCCCCCAGCTGTGCCCAGGTTCGCCCGACAACTCTTGTGCTGGACCCGATGCTACACTTCGGTCGGATGCAGCTGCCCCTTACGCCCACCGTCAACGACGCTGAGCTTGGCCCCTGGTGACCGAGCTTGGCCCTTCCCCGCTAGGTGTTGCTGCTATGCGAATCGCGAATGAAATCGGCCCCGTCTTCAGCTGGTTTGGTTGCTGCGTGAGCTTGTTGCTTCTTGTGCTGCAGTTTTGGTTTGCATGAATCTGTCCAATCAAGTCTGCAGTTGTTGGATTCTATTGGACATTCTTATGTCTTGTCCTCTAGCAATTGATTACGGAACAGGAATTCACCAATCGGGAACGGATCGAAGCTGCCACAAGAGGGAAACCTAGGTGTTTGGGGCTTTCCTTCACGGGCAGAGAGAACGACGTGGGCTCACGCGCCACTGATTCTTACTTGATATTTTAATGAAGGATATAAGCATTAGTTGAGTAAATCAACTTTAGACATTCTCCTATTTTACAATTTAACGAAATATGTATTACTTGCGAAACATCATAACTCATAATTTTTGACCAATATATACATGGAAAGAAATTCCGGATATATCCTCAATGTTTTTAAAAATACAAGAGTATACTTACCCGTGAATATGATTCGCGGGTAGAATTTATACTCACGAATCGCATTCACGGGTCTCTAACTAATGATTGCAAATAACATTTAATTTATGTGTGAACACCCGCTATGCTTCCACCCATTTAATTTATCTCTCATGATACTCGTCTCTCTCTCTTATGATTCCAACTGTGATGTTATCAATCGTGATAAATAGTATTCGTGGACTGTGTGAACAGATGTCCTTCGCAAATTTTTGACCCGTAAATTTCATTCGCGGGTAGGTATACTTTTGTAATTTTTTTAAAAATTGAGGATATTTCCGTAATTTATTTTCAAGTATATAATGGTAAAAAATTCTCAAAACTCCACCACCGCATTACTTCTCCGATAACCATAAATTGAGTGCTATTCAACTGTTTTTTTTTACCACATGGTGTGTAAAAGGGACATACATTATGAGGATAACACTTTTAACATGTTTGTTCTACATTTATAATAATCATCACTCTCACTGTGATCATAAATATCATTTTATTTTCATATTTCAACCATGAGACTTCTGGATATTCAGCTAAAATTGAACCAATTATTCTTTTCTCTCCGTCGCCATATCCGTTCTTCACTTGGTGTTGTCTGTATCAATACCTTCTCCTCCTTCGTCGTATCATCTCTATTATATGTAGATTGGTTAACATCTATAATTTTAATAATGAAAAAATATGTTTTTCAAAATTATCATTATCAATCATAATGGCATATGTATTTGAAAAAGGTTTTCAAAGTATTTTTGTTTTAGTTGCTAGATTTAGTAGCTCGAAGTATAAGGTTTGGGGTCAAGTATTTTCGTTGACTAAAATAGAGTTTATATTGTAAGACAACTTAATAGTTTCCGATATGCGGAGTCAGAGTTAGCATCACGGTCATAATAGTTTAATGTTGTCAAGCTGTAAGCGTAATTGTGTGAAATTTAAACTAAGGGGGTATAAGAGTTTTTTCAAAATAATGTACATGTCAGGATTTTTTTTAACAAAGTATATATTCACTAAAAATATTTAAAAATTTAGGCATATGCGCTTCCTAGGAAGCGCGTCTTTTTTTTTGTATCAAAAACGCTACCATTAGGGAGCGTTGGTCGCTTTTTTTTTTTCTTCTCTTTTTCGACGATTCGATGTTTAATTAAAAATTCAATTATGTATCTATTAAAAAAATATAGTAAGTAGATATTTTAATTGTGATTCGAATGAATCAAAAAATAAATAAATTGAGACTTACGGATTGACTGTACGTTCTGTCGTAAGTTGAGATATGAAAATTTTACTTAATAAAAATATAACTAAGATTCTGTAAGTCCAAACTCAACACGATTAACTACATTTATGACGAAATTCAATTATCTACATACGCTATTTTTTTTTTGATTAGATATATATTTAATTTTTTAACATAACATCGTTTGTCCTATAATTTGCTCGGAATGATTAAATGCATTAGGTGAAAAATTTATTTATATACTTACTAAAAAAATAAAAAATATATATAATGCGTAGATAATTTAATTACGCCATAAATGACGTTAGCTTAACATCGTTTGTCCTATAATTTGCTCGGAATGATTAAATGCATTAGGTGAAAAATTTATTTATATACTTACTAAAAAAATAAAAAATATATATAATGTGTAGATAATTTAATTACGCCATAAATGACGTTAGCTTTACTGTGATTTTTGACTTTCAGACTGACCGTATAATACGATACATAAAAACATATATTAGCGTCATTTAGCTTTTTACATAACCAAAGCTACCTAGAGTAGCATTTTTGAAAAACACTACCCCAGGTAGCATTTTTGAAAAAGCGCTACCCCAAGTAGCGCATATACTAATATTTCTAAATATTATTTTTGAATATATACTTTGTTAATTATTTTTTAATATATACTTTGTTAATTATTTTTTTTGCCATGTATATTTTTTTGAAAATATTCGGAGTTTAGTGATTTTAAATTTGTTTTAGTTTCATATCTGTAAATTTACTCATATCGAGTATAGTGATAGTTGTTGTAAGAATTCATAAAAATAACACATGTTTTTGGTGTTCATTAAGTAAAACATGATAGACTCTAAGGAGTGATATTCGATGGTTCCGGCGAGGTGGAGTTGGTCACCATCAAGATGGGGCAAATTCTAATGAGAAGTGAGTAGTTGTTGGAGAAAATATGGTGGTTGTTAGAAATCAGTGTCTGCCAAGATTAGGGGTCTCCGATGAGGGTGGGATATTTTTCGGTGAGGTGGGGTAGTCACCTACGAGATTGAGCGGCTTCCAACGAGTTGAGTTTGATTGAATATTTGAATTAGGGATCCCGACACCGTATTTAAAATCGAGTCAAAACAGATGTTTTTTTTAATAGCACACTCGGACTCAAGTCGTTTTTTTATCCAAAACAAAACAAATAAACCGGCCCAACACGAATATTGATTGAAATTAATATTTATTGTGATTTTTTAATTAGTTTATTGTGTATTTAGGGTTATGTTTGAATTTACACTTTTTTATATTGAATATTTGGTATAATATTTGTATTTTATTTTGTATTGGATAATTAGTATAATATTTGCATTATGTTTTGCATTATATTGAATATTTGGTATAACAATTCTTTTAGAGTAAAAATCAGTCCAGAACCTAGACTGATCCGAGTCAAGCAAGGCTGACCCGACCATGTTTTTTAGATGAACTCAGGTTCGTTCTCTGTCCTCCGAGCATGAGTCCCAGAATTTTGGGCTTGGACTTTTTTTTTTGTTAAAACAACACGTCCCGTCCACCCCTATTAGTGGTTAGACGTCGGTAACAAACGAAAATTGGTAGTTTCTAGCGAGTTACAATGGTATCCAAAGAGGAGTGGCCACCGAGGAGATGAGGCAGTGTTCAATGAGGTGTTAGTAAATTCGATAATTTTTAATACACTATTATTAAATGATAAACAACTAGAGAACTCTCTTACACTCTGCGCATAGTATACAAATTATTTGAGTTGTCGTTATCTAAAATTAGTCTCATATAAAGTTTAAATTATTATATTAATTAGCATAAATAAATCAAAATACTTTTTAATCATATTATTATATTAATATGTTTAACTCAACTTACAAAATAAAAATATTTTTATTTTTATTTTTATTTTTGTTATTGTTATTGATATTGATATAATATTATTTTTATTTTTTGCAATGTTTATTATTTATAGTATATTCATTACATATATGTTCAATTCATTTAGTAATAGAATTATAAGAAACAAAATTCATTTATAAACATTTTATTTAGTAATAGTTAATTATTTCTTATTTATTTATTTTATTAGTTAAAATATATGAAGACTATAAACACACCATAACTTAATAAATTATATATACAGATACACTATTTAGAATACTATTATTTTTATTTATATATATATAAAAATTCACTTCAAATATAATAATAATTGATAAATAGCAATATTAAATAATTATTTTTCAAAATTATCTGAAAAGTATCCTTTCAATTTAATTTTATAAAACTGAAAATCTAACATGTGTATTTAATATTTATATACTAAATTTTATAAAATATAATATTGTTATATTATAAAAATGTTTATTAAATTCAAATATCTGAATATTGATATTAAAAATATTGAGATACCTAAAATCATTTGTCAAATACTTATATATCATTTTTATTTTTCCATTCTATTCTAAATAATATGTATTTTTAACACTTAGTTTATTTTTTAAGTTAATTAAACTAAGCTATAATTATAAACTAGTCGTATTGACTTAAATATATATTATATACAATTTATATATCATAAGTATTGTTTATTATTTATTTATTTAAAAATAATTTGCAAATTGTTAAAAAACCAAACGTGTGTTTTCATTCTTATTTTTTTTTTTTTCATTTTTCTAAAGTAAATTGTTAATTGCAAAACTTGCAATTTACTATTTTTTGAAGGCAAAATTTAATTTTACCTATTTATATTTGTAACGATTTTGAAAGTGAATGTGAAATTTTCATTAATTTTAGAGTGTCATGTGGATGTGAGAGAATGATGACATGGACCAATCAAATTAAATTGTTTTTACACTATGATAGATAAAATTGTGTAAAAAACTTACTTATCAAAATTATAAAATACTTAGTCAAATTAATATATACTAGAAAACTGTTACAAGCGTTGCGCGATATATAATTAAATAAAAATATATAAATTTTATTATAAATTAGTTTTACATTTTTTTAAATAATTAAGGATAAATTTAATTTAACATTATATAATAAAACATTATGCATATTTCTAAAAAAATGTTAAAACTATTAGTATTGTTTGTTACTACAAAGTATATTTTAGAATAAAAAGATTAAGTATAATTCTCTATAAAAGTAATTAAAAATACATGAATCAATAATAAAATATTATTAATACAATGCTAATTAACAGTTTTTTATATGATTTTATGACTTTTATTAGTGGCCTGGCAATCTGGCATGTGCTTATAAAAATATTTGAATTATTAGTAGTTATTCATTTTAGTAATTTTAATCATATAAACACTATTTTATTTTCTTAATTCACAAAATATATTAATAGATATGTATCATAAAATTGCAAAATGATATCTTAATGTTCATATAACATTTTTATCTTAAATGTTATGACTATTAGTAGTGTGATATACTTATAGAAAAATGTATGGAAAAAATATCATTTATTTATTTAATTTAACGCTTTGTTAGTTGAAAAAATATGTTTGAGTCTATAAATATATAACATATATTTTTATAAGATTGTTAAAATTTATTTTAATATTATTATTATTATTAGTTCACGTGTTCAATTTTACATTAAAAATGAAATTATAATAAGGTATGAGATGATTCTTAATTAATTTATAATATAAAATTTTATTATGTGCATAATTTATATTCATAAGACATAATATTTTGTATTTTAGTATTGCATAAATTTCACTACATAAAATATATTTTAGAGAAAATTATAAATATACATGTGAAATAATTAAGGTTTTGTAATTTATTTTGATAATGAATAAGAAAGCTTGGAAGCTTTTCAAGTCATTTAAATGGCATGCCACTTAGGAATGTGAATTGTATGTTTGACAAGAACCAATTATAATTGATTAATTTGATATTAGGAGTAAGAAAATGCATCAAAAAACTTACTTGTCATAATTGCATACAATCTAGTCAAATTAATATATATATATATATATATAGAGAGAGAGAGAGAGAGAGATAATAATGTCTTACACAAATTTGTGTCTTAGTGTGACATTAATATATGTCTAAATAACTCTTATACGTTTAAAATTGATAAGCATGTTTAGTCAACTCTAACTTCTAGGACATTGATAAGACATGAATAGACATGTGTGGTTATAATGTTATTATTGTTTCGTGTATGCATTTAGAAACCTCGTATTTGTGTATTTACCAAACTATAATATAAGATTCTAAATCATATTTATCACAAGAATTTGTTAAAACAAGTAATTCTGACATTCATATCTGGAAATTACAACTATATTACATCATTTCAGCACAACAAGTATTCTTATACAACTTTTATCTACTTATCTAGAAGTTATAGCCATCATTACACTAGAAATACAGATTGTCAAATATTGTTGTTTACTTTTGACAATATTTCCTCATTTTATGGCTTTGCTGATTTTATGGCTTTATTGACTTATTCTTCATCTTGCTTTGTTAACTTGTTCCAACACTCCCCCTCAAGTCGAGTGGTCGGATCTCCGATACTCAACTTGTCGAGTACTTCCTTGAATACCTTTTAGTTCGCTACTTTGGTGAGTATATCTGCTAGCTAGTGCTCAGAGCGAACAAACAGCAGTTTAATGTTTCCAGCCTCAAGGTTTTCTTTTATGAAGTGTCTGTCCACTTCAATATACTTGGTATGATCATGTTGCACTGGATTTTCCGAAATACTGATTGTCGCCTTGTTGTCACATAGTAACTCACATGATTCGGTTGGTGGAAAATCGATTTTTGTCATCAATCTTCTTAGCCATAGGATTTCTGTTAATCCTCCAGCTATCCCACAAAATTCCGCTTCTGCACTTGATAGAGCCACAATCTTCTGTTTCTTACTTCTCCACGCTACCAGATTATCACCAATAAAGGTGAAATATCCGGATGTTCACTTCTGATCAACTGGGCTGCCTGCCTAGTCAGCATCTGTGTAACCTTGTATATCCAGATGGTTATTTCTTCTAAACAAGACTCCATTCCTCGACGTGCCCTTCAAGTACCTCATTATCCTCGTGACCGCCTCCATATGCTCCACTTGAGGTTGATGCATAAATTAGCTTACTACTCCGACCGCATAAGTTATGTCTGGTCGAGTATGTGAAAGATATATGAGCTTGCCCACCAGCCTTTGATATCGCTCTTTATCTGTCAGTCTTGCTCCTTCTGATATTTGTAAGCCATGATTCACTATCATTGGAGTTTCAGCAGGTTTGCATTCCAACATCCCTGTCTCTGTCAGGAAATCAAGAATATACTTCCTTTGGGATATAAAAATACATTTTCTTGATATTAGCACCTCGATTCCAAGGAAGTATTTCAAATTTCCGAGATCCTTTATTTCAAATTCTTCAAACAAGTTCCTCTTGAGCCTGTCCATTTCTTCGTTGTCATTCCCTGTGATAATCATGTCATTGACGTAAATAATCAAATAGGTTATTAAGTCCCCTGTCCTTTTCAAGAACAATGTATGGTCTGAGTTTCTTTGCTTATACCCATATTTTTTCATGACTATAGTAAAACTCCCAAACCATCCTCGAGGAGATTGTTTCAGACCATAGAATGCTTTTTTTAATCGGCACACATTTTCTTCGATTGTCCGCGGAATTTCTTCTGTGATAATAGACATTGTGAATGCCTTTGTCTCCTCAATTAACCTCCCCCTTACTGCATTTGCCACCAGATACCTTGATCTGTTTGGCTCCCTTTATGATGTGTACCTCTTCGGTGGCCTTCCTCGATTCTCTATTGGCGGTAACTTATATTCTCCAATCATTATCATCTCTTGTTCGCCTGGTTCTTCACTCAAAATATCGACGTTTTGAGTTTCATATGAACTTACCGGACTTACCTCAGATACCTCACATGGTGGTGAAATACTGGTTGTGACCCTTAGTTCATTGCTCGATACTGGCGTATCAGAGGTTCGCTCAAAGGTTGGACTATCTTGCTCTTTTGGTTCTTCATAGAAGAGACTTTGTCTGTCATAGGAGATATTGGGATTACATACCCATTCCAGTGGATCATCTGTAAGACTCCCCCCTGACCACTGGACTGGTGATAAAAATACTCTGTTTCAAGGAAATCACAATTCATGGTGGTGAACATGCGACGAGTTTTAGGATCATAACACTGATACCCCTTTTGATTAACTACATATCCGACAAACACACATTTGACTGCACACCGATCAAATTTGGTCCGGTCAATCTTAGATATGTGGACGAACACAGAGCAACCAAAGACCCGAGGATTTAAACTGAGAGTCGGGGTACTTTGGTCAATTCATAGAGACTCTGAATCAGTGTTTTGAGATTTAGGATTTTTGTAGGGAGACGATTGAGGAGATATGTTGTCGTGGCAACGACTTCAGGCTAGAATGATTTTGGAACTTTTGACTCAATAAGTAAGGCTCGTGTTATTTCAAGGAGAATTCGATTTTTTCTTTCTGCCACGCCATTTTGTTCCGGGGTGTGTGGACAAGAAGTTTGATGAATGATTCCTTTTTCAGAAAATAAATCTTTCATATGTTGATTTACAAATTCCCCCCCCCCCCCCCCCCCATTATCAGACCGAATGATTTGAATGTTTTTCTAAAACTGATTTTGGATCATTTGGAAGAAGTGAGTGAATTTGTCAAACACTTCGGATTTTTGTTTTAAAAAATACACCCATGTTATACGAGTGCAGTCATCGAAAAATAATACAAATATCTAAAACCTTGACCCCAGAAATAGGTGTTGTACCCCACATATCAGAATGCACTAAGGAAAACATGGAATTCATACGAGTAATATTAGGCTTAAACGTATGTCTATGACTTTTTGCAAGAATACAAGTCTCACAAGAAAGATTACTATTCTTAAAAAACAACTTAGGGAATAAAAGTTTTAGATAACCCGAGGATGGATGACCCAATCTCCTGTGCCACAACCAAGCTTCTCTTTTCTAAGTCCCATGAGCAAGTAGTGCCGAACCTGGTTGAGCTACTTCATCAACGTAGTGCAAACCAACGCGTTCAGTGCCACACCCAATAATCACCCCCTGTTTGGATATCCTGCAATATAAAAAAAATTGGGTTCATAACCATAGTGCAATTCAGCTCGTTAGTGACATGAGACACCGATAACAATTTATTTGAGAAAGTCGAGACCAAGAGACAATTTGATATTCTCAAGATTGGGAAAATTTCTACTGTTCCCATTCCTGTCACTTGGGTCTTTGCCCCATCTATAGTATGAATATATTCAATCCGAGATTTCACAATATTCTTAATATCACAGGCATCATACGTCATAGTATCAGTCGCCCCACAGTCAAAAATCCATTGGTGATTTTTAAGTATATCTTTCTGGACTGAATTGTATTCTTTAAAAAATCAGGGACTGAACCAAAATTAATTTGGGCAGTTTTCTGATTTTTTATAACTTTTGGTGCAGATTCACTAGGGTTTAAAGTGAAGGGACTTGGATGCAAATTCCAAATCCCTTTACCTTCATTCTAGCCGATTTCTCTTGTGTTGTCCCCTTCATTCGGTCCAAAATTCATCTCGGCACTTTGGCTCCTAGGGTTTCCATCATGGCCTCCTTTGCGGTTGCTCCCCACGATTCCGGCAAAGGACGGGTCCCCTTCGTATGCTGGAGGCTTCTGAGGAACTCGGCCAAGCGCGGCGGCTGGCTCTTCGTTGCCACCGTGGGTGTTGGTGACCACCAAGTTTCCCACCACAACGGCGACACGGCTCCGTTCCTTTTCCTCGTGACTATCATCCCACCATTCGTGATAGCCGACCAGCTTGAAGCACCCTTCCTTTGTGTGCCGATTCATCTCGCAGTGAGTACATTTTAACTTGTTCTTGTTGATTCAGGATGAAGATCCGTCGGGTTTCCCAGTCGTGTCCGACCGATTAGTCGTGGTCCGACCTCCTTTCGCCGAATTAGCTGAGGTTATGTTGATTGCATTGATGTCGGTCCAATTGCCCCTAGATAATAGACCCTCGCCGAGTCCCGAAAATGTCCCCGATGATGTTCCGTCGGAGGTTGCCGCTCCCATGATGTGGAGCCAGGCGGTCTCCTTCCGGACTGAAGCATATGCTTCTTCGACTGAGGGGAGTTGGTCTAATCGTAGCATTTCACGTTTGATTCCATCATATTTGGGATCAATTCCCCCTAAGAATTGATACAGCTTGTCTCGTTCCAAATTTGGTTGTAGGAAGTTATATCTTGACTGCATATCATAGGGTTTGGCCTCCTGACTTCGATCTCTCCCCATAGGGATTGTATCGAAAGACATAAATCTTCGAGTGCAAGTAGTCCCTGCATTATTTTCACAGACCGATTATGAAGATCTAAAATTTGCAGTGAATCCTTACCACTCCCATAAGTCGTTTGCAAAGCCTTCCATAAATCCCGGGAAGTAGGATAGTGAGCTACATTATTTGCTAATTGTGACCCTATATTCTGAATCATCCATGAGAATACAATGAGATCGTCTTGTTTCCAGCTTTCATAGACTGGGTCGGATCTGTTTGGGGGTTCTGGATCCCAAGTTATGTGCTGCAATCGTCCCTTCCCCCGATTGCAATTTGCATCAATCTGGCCCATAGATGGTAGTTTTGGCTGATGAGCTTTGTGCTCACCGTGACGGTTTCTGGTAGGCTTTTTTCGGTTTTGTGACTGAGGTTAAGACCATTTTTCAGTATGTTGGCTATTTTGAGGGTTATGTCATCTTCACTTAGACGTGAACCCATTTGGGTTTGGGAATATGGAGTTTGGAAATGTTGGCTCTCGTTGTGTGACATGGCTGGTCGAATTGGGTATTATTCTGGTATATCATGAGCCAGAAAAACACTCAATCCTCTAAGGATTGTGGACCTGCTCTGATACCATGTTAAAACAAGTAATTCTAACATTCATATCTGGAAATTACAACGCTCTATTACATCATTTCAGCACACCAGGTATTCTTATAAAACTTTTATCTATTTATCTAGAAGTTATAGTCATCATTACAGTAGAATACATATTGTCAAATATTGTTGTTTACTTTTACAATATTTCATAATTTTATGGTTTTGCTGATTTTATAGTTTTATTGACTTATTGTTCATCTTGCTTTGTTGACTTGTTCCAATCGAATTAAACAGACCTCCAACTTAATACCTAAGCGTTTTAAAAGATAAATACCATCAAATTTATTTGGTTTCTAGCAATCCAAATACAGAACATTAAACTACTCTATTTAATACCAGAATCCCGTCTTTCCACTGAAGTTCGAGGTTACAAGAATCTGATTCAAGGCGACACTTGATCGAGGGCCTGAGCCACCATTTACAATGCGAAAGATCTAATTCAGCATGTGGAGGACTTAGCTTAATTCTACAGTCTCTATGGCCCCGATCCAGAGAAACCTTCAACTCCAACACAAAATTCCTGCTGAAGTTGACGAATTCTTCGAACTGGCTATAGAAGACGTTTTCTTTCTTCACTGGGTCTATCTTCTGAAGCTTCGAACTAACAATTTTTCGACACCAAAGGGTCGTATAGGAAATTTGGGTTTCATTTGCTTCGTCGGCAGTTTAAACATTTGAAATCGTCAGCTGATGTGTCATCATCCAACTGGGCGAGTGATTCGACGAGGAACACCCGCCAAAAATGAAGAGTATAAGTTCTTCCGACCTTTTAGCATTCGGCATTCCTACACTTTCTTGTCTCTCTCTCTCATACATATTCAGGGATCTGCATCACCATCATGCGTAGGAATTTTGAGAATATCATCCAATTTCTATGTACGACGCCTCATTCCTTTCTGCATGCTTGACTTCTGTTATCTATTTTCTGCCTTCTGGGTCTGATGATTCGTACGGGCGAGTAATCAAAATTGACTTAGTTAGCGATTCGGCTATCTTTAGTCATTGAATTGAAAGATTTACACTTTTAACATCTGCATCTACTCTGTTGTTGTTTTTGTAACGAGATTCGCTTAGTAATCCACAGCCCGGTGAAGTCTCCACTAACTCCAACTCCATGAACCGGTTACGCAGATGCTTTGTCTGTTGCTCGGCTCAGGAAGTTTGTTTTGATGTTGTCAGAAACAAGGGATTTTTATATTTTATCATCGTAACTGGGGATGTACTTACTGCTTAGCAGCTTAGAAGTACTTAAAATGTTTCTAATCAAATGATTATCTGCAAGTATAAGTTGCTTTCTTAGTATAATATTTACCAAGGTGCTTGGATTCAAGAAAAGAGACAAATTTGATATGATTCTCTTCTCTGTTCTTAATATGCAGTCATGTATGATAATAATATTGGGACACAACTTCCTGAGGAATATGAGATGCCGATGAGCTCTCTGCCCCATCAGTTTGGGAGCCCTTTCAACGGAGGTGGATCGGGGCTTATTCGTGGCAGCCTTAGTGCCTATGGAGAAAAGATTCTAGGTCCGAGCTCAGAATACGTTCAAAGCAATGTAAGGCAATGACACCTTATTTGATCTACAACCTTGTGTGGTTCATCAATCCATATTTTGTTCATGTTTCCTTCCTGGGAACAGATATGCAGATACTTCTCTAATCTACCATACTACTTCCAAGTCAACAACCAATACATTGGAAACAAACTGAAGGTGGTTTTACTTCCGTTTCTTCATCGGGTAAGCACGAGTTTAATCAATTCTCAGTTGATTTCTCATCTTTGTTCACTAATCTATGTTTGTACTTGTATTCTCAGGGGCACTGGACACGAATAGCCGAGCCAGTGGGAGGCAAGATCGCTTATAGACCTCCATTATATGATATCAATGCACCCGATCTATATGTCCCCTGTATGGCATTTGGTACTTACGTTGTTCTTGCTGGAATCTCATTGGGTTTTCAGGGCAAGTAAGTGAAAACCAAACCCCTCATAACACACTAATGTTATACCACATGAAAAACTTCGCGAGAGGCTATGTTAGAACTAGAGGGCAGTATCTTTTGTTATGTCAAGAAACTGTTAATGATCTCAATGCATAACGTTTTTCCTGATAACGTAAGTCTTTTACTTTCTAACAAGGTTTCTCAGTAAGTTTGTAGAATTTCCTCATTATGTATGGTTGTTCTTCTTCTGCTTGCTTTGAAAGATTTAGTACATTAAAGCTAAACCACGATTGGAATTTATCAGGTTCAGTCCCGAAGCATTGAATTGGATGTTTGTGAAGGGAATGTTGGGGTGGTTTCTACAAGCATCTCTGTTGAAAGTAACCCTACACACACTGAGCATGGGAGAGGCACCGGTTCTGGATATTGTGTCCTATGGTGGGTATACTTTTGCAGGCGTCTGTGTGGCTGTTCTAGGGAAGCTCTTTGTCCAGTTCATGTACTTCATTTTGATGCCAATGGCTTGCTTGTGCACGGGAATCTTCTTGGTGAAGACGATGAAGAGGGTCCTCTTGGCAGAGGTAAGGAGTTACGATTCGAGCAAAATCCATTATGTGTTGCCCTTCATTGTTCTTGCTCAGTTTCCACTCTTCTTGTGGCTCGGCAACATTAGCACTAACTGGATATTTTAGAATGCAACTTGTAATGCTTTCAAAGTATGTTATTGATGGAAACAGTCTCAGTTAACACTTGTAGTTTCAGTCATTTAGCTGATTTCCGTGTTTCGTGGTAATGCAATCAAACATAGAGACTGAAATTGAATTTCATCTTAACATAACCACAACATATTGTGAACCTTTATTCTTGTTACTTTAAGTCAAAAGAGAAGTCATCTTCAACCTAGATCAGGAACGGTGAAGAACTCATCATCATCATTGTCAATAGCAGCAGCAATTTCAAACCTCGGCTTCTTATGAGGAGAGTTGAATTTTGAAGTTCGGTATGGAGGGCAGTGGTTATGTGTTTGCTGTGGGAGCTGAGGGACTTCGGCTGCTGCTACTGGTTCCTGAGGCATCTGATCTCCAAAAAGACTCAACCAATCTACTTCTCCAAACTCCAGCTGTTCTTTTTGCTGAGAGATTTGGAACCATCAACTTTGTTAAGCACAAACAAAAACCACAGATGAAATCCTTAGCTATATGTATCATACACAGTATTATGAACAACCTTAATAATGTCACAACATAACCTTCAAATTGCTCAAGTAATCAATTTTCATGAAATACCTTGTTAGAGGAGTCAAAATCGGAAAACTGCAGCAGCTCATCAACACCCCATGAAGGTGGTGAAAAACTAGAAGGCTGCTGTTTCTGGGGAACTTTCAGTGACATTTGAGTCTCGTTGTTCCTGGGCGGGTCCAATTGGGTATTTTCGATTTCTTTGGAACAACCAGAAGAGCTCAAGGCAACCCTAATCCCTGTGGCGAGATACCGTTGGTGGTTGGCGGAAAGGCTAGAGGCTGAATGTATTGAGTCATCACAGTTCTGACAGAACAGAGCTCTGTCTTCAACACAAAATATGAAAGCAGGTTTCTCCTGTGTATAAGTAAGAATTCACCATCAAGAACACAAAACAATCAACTTTAACATTCATTTGGTCTGAAATCTGAGGGCAATAAAAAAATGGACGGATGAATCACAAATTTTCAAATCCATAACAAAATAGTGAATCCCTTGAGGTTACCAATAATTCTGATTTGCTCAGCTTCAGAGACCAATTTAGTTACCTACCATGTTGTCTAGTACTACAGATGAAAGGCCATGTCCTAAATTTCTGTCTGCATATGTAAACACACGATTGTTTGCACGTAATGTTTTCAAACCAAGACTTAGTTCCCAATCAACCCCTCAGGTTTAATAGAGACCATCTCTATCATATTGAATCTGAAAATGTCTTCTTGATCAATAAAAGACGACAGAAAATTGAGGTTTGCAATATGAAGTAAAACATTATTTCATATTTATTAATATTACCTGGCAAATATCACAAATTGGAAGCTTATTAGAGAGACACTGCAGTAGAAGCCTTTGATGCTTGCTTGCAAGTTTGTTAGCTGCATGTACTTCAACGTCGCACTTTGCACAGAGAGCCGCCTCATCAGCGCAGCAAATCACGGTCGCCGGAGCTTTCTCACAGACATCACACTGTATCTTCATTGGGTGTTGGTGGGTTTAGACTTTAGATTAAAGAAATGGATGGAGAGTGAAGGCGAAGTGGCTGCGGAGATAATAAGCAAGAAAGAAAGAGGAAGAAGAAAGATGTTTGATACAGCCGTGCCATTATGTGTGGTGGGGTCGAAAAAGCCATTTGTGGCTACTGTTGAACGGGTTGGGTCCTGCAGTTGGAGGACGAAAACTAGTGGCTACCAATTTTTTTGGAGTTATTGTATTCCTTTCCTTTCCTGGCTTCCCTTCCGATCCTTGGTATTCAATTATTCATATTCAATGTGGTCTCCTCTTAGAGGATAGGGACATCCATCATTGTCTAGTAACTAAATCTGTTAATCACTTGGAAATTAGTTGGGGTTCGGAAATTAATCTATCCAAACTATAAAAATATATGTATTTTTAATTTAATTCTATAAATTTTTACATTTATTATTATTTTATATAAATGAATTATTTACATATTTTAATTTTATCTCCACAAATAAAATTATGAATTCGTCCCCTAGAAGTTTTATATAGGATCGAGCTAGATTGAAACATAGGTAAGATATGAAATTGCTTCTTATATCCCTACTTAGAATGTCTTGTCATTTTCTTGTTTTGGTAGAAACTATTTGCTTATGTGGACATATAATGAGGAAATGATGGACACAAAATAAAGCGTAAATCCTAAAGTCCAAAAGTTTTTGAATAGTGTTTAGACCAGACAAGTAGAAATATTCAAGTGTCTTCGATTTTTTTTTTTTTTTTAATATCGATCAACCTCATTAATCCTATTACGGTGACTAACTTATTCAAAGCTTGGGAATAATTCGTTTTGGAACCGAATTCAAAAGTACACTTTATCTAAAAAGTGATAAAAATACAATTTAATCTTATAGGTCTTAATCACTTCATGATTATATTTAAATATCTTACCTTTTTCAACTGTTTCTAGACCATGCTCCTATTACTCCGGAGGCTAAAAGAAAGAGAGTTCAAGTTCGAAGAGATGTGCCTTGAAAAACCGGAGTGTTATGAGATAATTAAACAAGCTTGACAAATAGGAGGGAGAATAAGAACTGTCGAGGATCTGCAGAATAAGCTGCAAAATTGCTGAATGAAATTGATAGGATGGAACAAACAAACCTTTGGAAACAACAAAGTGAAAATAGAAAAGGTTAAGAGAAGGATGCTAGAAATAGGGAAAACAAGGCAAACTTACCACTCTATAGTCGAAGAGATGGTCTTAAAATCTAAGCTCAATGCCCTATAGAAGAATGATGAGATATATTAGAGACAAAGATCGAGAGTGAGATGACTTAATCATGGAGACCGAAAGTCTAAGATCTTTTACCAAACAACTTTGGAAGAGAAGGAGGAACAAAATCTATAAAATTCGAGACTCGGAAGGGAGGTGGCGAGAGGAGGAAGGGGAGAAGTCATTAGGGAGATACACACATCCTACGAGCAGCTCTTCACATCTGAACGGCAAGAGGGGAAACCGACAGGAGTTTGAACAAATTCTGGAGGGACTCCCTAGACAAATAACTGAAACTATTAATGACTCTCACAAAGGAGGTCACGAGAGTGGAGGTTCAACTGTCAGTGAATCAGTTGGGGGGGGGGGGGGGGGGTAAAGGGCACCGGAACCGGATGACTTCTTGGACTCGTTCTTTCAACAAAACTGGAATGTCGCCAGTCCAATCATTATCACCATGGTCAAAATCTTCCTCTCGACAAGTAACCTTCTACCCTTCATAAAACAAACAGATATTACTCTGATCCCAAAAATCCCAAAACTTGAGTGTGCTACCAGTTTCCGCCCAATAAGTCTATGTAATTTTGGATATAAGATTATCTCTAAGGTACTGACAAACATGCTGAAAGCTTCTTTACCAGATAACATTACCCCTTATCAGAGTGCTTTTGTAGCATGTAGACAAATCCAGGATAATATCCTGATAGCGCATGAGATGCTCCATTTTATGAAGACAAATAGGAGAAGAGGAGAGCATAGGAGAAACATGTCGTGTGTTTTGAAAATCGCTATGCAGAAGGCTTATGACAGGGTCGAGTGAGACTTCCTATTAGCCGTGCTGGAGAGAAGAGGCTTCAACCACATCTGGGTGAAATGGATGAAAGCGTGCATATCCACGGTGACATATCAGGTTATGGTGAACGAAAAGAGGACAGACATGATAAGACCAACAAGAGGCCTAAGACAGGGGACCCTCTATCCCTCTATCTGTTTATCATAGTTGCTGATGTTTTGTCCAGGATGGTGGAACAAAAGGTTAGCGACAAGAAGATCGAAGGAATCAAACCAATGAGGAATTGCCCAGAGATTCATCACATCTTATTCGCGGACGATTCATTATTCTTCATAAGAGGATCAGTTGAAAACACCTAAGCCTTAAAACGTACGCTCGATGACTATTGCATGGCATCAGGGCAGAACGTCAATTATAATAAATCAACGGTTTTCTGTGGGCTCAAGGTGGACGACAACATATCACAAGAGGTGGCGGCAGTGTTCGACAAGACACTATAAAGAGACCCAAGGTGGTACTTGGGTCTCCCATCCCTATGGAGGAGATCCAAAATGGAGGCCCTTAATTTCCTACAGACAAGGATTGTCAATAAGATTCAGGGATGGAGATCAAAGCTTCTAAATAATGCAGGGAAAGAAGTGCTCATTAAATCTGTCATCACGACAATACCGACGTATGTAATGAGCGTGTTCCAACTACCTAAAACGTGGTGTAAGAGAACTAATGTGTTCATTGCTCGATTCTGGCGGGGAGCAACAAACGGGGACATGAAAATATATTGGAAGATTTGGGAGTCAATGACAAAATCGAAAGAACAGGGAGGGTTCAATTTTCGTGAGCTTGAATCTTTCAATACCGCTCTATTGGGGAAAATGGTAGCTCGGTGTTGGGTATTGATAGTGACATCCCAATAAGGGAAATGCCTCGAATGCCCAATAACCATGGAGGGGTAAACCCAGGTTATTCGAACTGGACCGGCCTATGCTAAACTCGATCTGGCCCGTGATAGAGTGGCCCAAGATCGAGCCCAAGTTAATATGGACGCCAAAGGTTTCATCGCTGGTCGCAATTCATCACCAAATCGCGAACTCCTACTGCTCGCATAGGAGTGCTCGCCCTGAAGAGAGCCTTGCCTCTCTCCTCTGGTCCTACCAACCGTTAATAAAGATATGGCCACGATATCCCGCATATCTCGGGCACCTATTCACTAAAGATTAGATATGGTAACTGCAATATCTCGCCGTAACCGCAATATCTACTATCCTAATCTTCAACAACACAATATTCACAAAGATATACAGTTGCCTCTTACGGTTTAGTATCCCCTACTCTATAAATACATTTGCTTTACATACATTCATTACGTTTTTGAGATATACACACACATATACTCATTTAAGCATCCTAGAGGGACCCAGAGACACCTCCTCTGTTGTGATCCCCTTCCTGCAGTTTCACCGGAGCTAAGGTGATAGCATCATTCAATCATCCTTTGGCATTTAATTCGCTGCCAGATCAGCATTCAGGAAATCAAGATCCAACATTTGGCGCCGTCTGTGGGAACGAGTGATACAGTCATGCAAACTCGATCCAAAAGCAATCGCCGGAACCAGGCCAATGAACAGTCTGCTGACAGCTCTGATTCCGCCGCTACTTCGCCGCTCCACCAAGAACTTGCTAGCCAAGCAGCACCCAATGCCATCCCCCCAAGGGCGTCCCGAGAACACGTCGGCAATTCCAGACCAACTCCTGCTCCCAACCATACCGATACTCCAGCACCGCAAACCGTCCACATCGCCGGGGAAAACATCCAGTTAACTCCAGAGATGATATCACTCCTGGAGGCAATCCTAGGGCAGGCTCGCCGACAAGCCCTTGCTCCTCAAGAAAACACTCGCCCTGCTGCCGCTGGGCCCCTACCGACTGAAACTGTGAATCCGGGCACCACAGCTCCCTAGGAGGATCAGGAGATGACATCGGGACACCAGTCCCTACCCCCGGCGTCCACCGAACCGCCGATGGCTACTTATTCCACCAATCCAGCTGGTTCCATGCCGAATGGGGCTTCGCCAAACCAATGCACGTTGGACCAGGTGGATGAGCTTATCAACAGGAGGCTCCAGGAAAGGCGACTGACAGTCGCAGCTCCCTTCAGGAAGCGATCTGCTCATCCCTTCGCTGATGATCTCGTCGCCATCAAAATCCCGAAAGACGTTGTTGCCCGGGCTATACCCGAATACAGTGGTGGAGGAGATCCCACTATACATGTAAACAAGCACGGGCCCTCTCTTTTGGGTAAGTCAAATGATCCAAATCACTTGGCTTTATTATTTCCGTCGACCCTATCGGGTTCGACGTCGTCCTGGTTCTTCGGCCTCCCTGCAGGATCCATAGGGACTTGGTTAGAGTTGAGAAGCAAGTTCCTAGAGAGGTATATGGGCGAACGCTAACTGATGAAGAGTGTGGTCACCCTGGATGCGGTCAAACAGCAGCCTGGAGAGTCACTGGCTGATTTCTATGGACGTTTCCATCAAAACGTCACGAGATAGATCGTCGAGTCTCAGACGGGGAGATTATCTGAGCCTTCTATCGAGGACTGGACGTGGCCAACAAGGCCTCGAGAAAGCTGCGCAATAGTTATCATGTGCAGGAAATTGAGACGTTTGAAGAACTAGCAGCCAGGGCGAAGGGTTTCATAGACCTTAAGAGAGTGAACGCCGAGGATAACTTCCTGAAGACCTCGCTAAGGGTGGTTCCTGAGCCCCGACGCGATGGTAAGAAGGAGGTCAAGAAGGATAAGAAGGGACGAGACAGCAGACCCTGAACATAACCGAACCCATGGCCTAGAAATCCAGAGGTCCGTGCCTTTAAACAGGCAGATCTCGGCGGTACTAGTCGAGATGGAGAGAAGATCTCTGGCGAGGCCACCAATGTCTCGAAGGGGTGGTCAGCCCATGGGGAAAGATACAGAGAGCTTTTGCAGATACCACAAGTGCAAGGGCCACAAGACTGATGATTGCCGCATTTTGAAGCTGGATATTGAGAAGCTGATTCAGAGGGGGATGCTGAAAGAGTTTGTGGCGGGACGAGATAGGAGTCGAATGCCACCAAGGAGAAACCGTTCTCCAGCTCCACCTGAGCAAGCTGGCCCATCCCAGAGCAGGAGAGTAGTTAATCTGATTGTTGGAGGTTTTGGCGCCGGAGGCGAGGGATCGCATGCAAGGGAGGTCTATGCGACTCTAATTTTTACAGCGGTCCAGCTGGGAAAAAGACATCGACCTGAAGAAGACATTGTCATCTCGTTCTCCGAAGACGATTTGGCACATGTCACCACTCCCCACAATGATGTCCTGGTTATCACGGCTGATCTTGACGACTGTGACGTGAAGAGGATTCTGATAGATGGAGGGAGCTCGACAGACATTTTGTTCCTGGACGCCTTTGAGAAGATGGGAAAGTCCAAGCGTGACCTGAAGAAGGTCAACTTTCCGTTGATCGGGTTTGCTGGGAGGACGACTTATCCACTAGGGCAATAACCTTGCCCGTAATCCTGCGCGAAGGATGGAAGATCATCAAGGTGGCGATCACCTTTCTGGTGGTCGACTTGCCTACATCATACAACGCCATCCTGGGTAGGACCACGATCAATCCCAACAAGATTGTGGCCTCCACAGTCCATCAGAAAATGAAGTTCCCCACACCCAACAGGATTAGAGAAGTACTTGGCGATCAACCTTCCTCGCGTCAATGCTATGTGAACTGCCTGCGCAGGAAGAATCAAAGGGAAGCCCTCGCCATCGAGACAGAGGCTGACCCTCTTGAGGATTTGGCTCGACCAGCGCCTATGGAGGAGTTGGAAGAAGTTGAGGTTGATGGCCCAGATAAGAAGGTGCGTATCGGGACCACCTTGAACAATGACCAGAAGCAGGCCATGACTGCCCTCCTCAGGGAATTCAAGGAGCTCTTTGCCTGAAACCCGAGCAACATGCCAGTTATCAATACAGACATCATCTCTCATGAGCTCAGGATAGACCCTTCCATCAAGCCAATTGCCCAGAAAAGAAGATCGTTCGGGATAAACAAGCGCCTGGCGATCAGATAGGAAGTTGGCAGGTTGATTGAAGCCGATTTTGTCAGAGAGGTGAGATTCCAGAGCTGGGTCGCCAACCCAGTTCTGGTCAAAAAATCAAACGGCAAGTGAAGGATGTGCGTTGACTTCCGCGACCTGAACAGAGCTTGCCCCAAGGATTTCTACCCTCGTCCCAGGATTGATCAGTTGGTCGATGCAACCTCTGGTCACGAGATGTTGAGATTCATGGACGCCTATTCAGGCTACAACCAGATTCAGATGCATCCAGGGACATTCTTTGCTACAAAGTGATGCCCTTCGGTCTAATCAATGTCGGGGCGACCTATCAGCGGATGGTGAACCGCATGTTCCAAGACATGCTGGGAGAAAAATGGAGGCTTATGTGGACGACATGCTCGTCAAAACAATCAAGGTAAGTCCTCACACAGCAGACCTTCGCGAAGCTTTCGAGTGCATGAGGAGACACAATGTTCGCCTGAACCTGGCAAAATGCGCCTTTGGAGTCAAATCTGGTAAATTCCTGGGATTCATGGTCAGTGAGCGAGGTATTGAGGCGAACCCGGAAAAGCTCAAGGCTATAGAAGAGATGAAGTCGCCAACATGCTACAAGGAAGTCCAATGTCTGAATGGTCGCCTAGCTGCTCTCAATCGCTTCCTCTCCAGGGCGAGCGACAGGTCCCTGTCGTTCTTCACAACCGCAAGTTCGAGTGATGCCAGACTGCGAGGAGGCATTCCAATCCTTGAAGCAGCACATTCAAACACTCCTAGCTCTGGCAAAACCCATTCCAGGCGAGCAGCTCTTCCTTTACCTGAGCATCAGTGATGTGGCAGCCAGTGCCGTTTTAATAAGGGAAGAAGATAATGTCCAGAGTCCAGTGTATTTTGTTAGCAAGATGTTTAATTCTGCAGAAATAAAATATGTCCAGATTGAGAAGTATCTCCATGCCTTAGTTATTGCTGCTCGAAAGCTGAGACCTTATTTTCACGCGCACGACATTACAGTCCTCACCAATCAGCCTCTCAAAAACTTCTTGCTGAAAGCAGATTCTTCAAGAAGAATGGTCAAGTGGTCGATCGAGCTTAGCGAGTTCAAGATCAAATTTGCGCCAAAAACAGCCATCAAAGGTCAAGCACTAGCTGATTTCATCGTGGAAAGCACAAGTAATGGTCTAAGAGAAGAAGATAACAGGCCAAGTTCATCAGCAGACAACAGTCAAATCTGGCAGCTTTATACATATGGATCTTCATCAAGAGAAGGCTCGGGGCAGGTTTAATTCTCATCCCTCCTGAGGGCGAGCCTTTGAAGTATGCGATCGCCCTAACGTTTCAGGCGACCAATAATGAAGCAGAATACGAGGCTCTTATTACTAGACTCAGACTGGCAAAAGGAATGGGTATATCGACACTCAAGGTAAAAAGCGACTCTGAGCTTATTGTCAATCAGGTCAATGGCACTTACGAGACAAGGGAGAAAAGATGAAGAAGTACCTCGACATCGCCAAGAAACTCGTCGCAGAAATTCCAAATTTTGCGATTGAGTCTATACCTCGCCAAGAGAACCATATGGCAGACTCTTTAAGTAAGCTGACGTTTGGAGGAACCATAATTCAAGACGTACAGTTCCTGGAAAAAGCCTTACGTTCAGTTCTCGACAACAGAGCAGAAGTCTTCAATATTCAGGGGCAGGTCACATGGATGACTCCATTCCATAATTTCATGAAAGAGGGAATTCTCCCAGAAGACGAAGGCGAATCCAAAATGATAAGACGACTTTCAGCCAGTTACTTGATTATAGACGGAGAACTCTACAGGCGAGGCTAGTCGACATCTTACCTAAGGTGCGTTGCTCATCCCGAAATAGAAAGAGTTCTTCGTGAAGCTCATGAAGGAGTGGCAGCATGCCACGAAGGCGCACGGTCATTAACAAGAAAGATCTTCAGGCTAGGATACTACTGGTCAACCTTGGGAAACGATGCGGCTGAATTAACGCAAAGGTGCGAGACTTGCCAACAGTTTGCACCACGATCAGGTCGACCGCCAACACTGTTGTCCCCAATGGCAGGTGCCTGGCCTTTTGCTCAATGGGGGATGGATATATTGGGTCCTTTTCCCATTAGTACTGGGCAGCACACTCACATCATAGTGGCGATCGACTACTTTACCAAGTGGATAGAGGCGAAGGCTTTGGCTTCTACAACGGAATTTCAAGTGATCAAGTTCGTGAAGATCAACATATTTTCCAGGTTCGGCATTCCCAAGATACTTATTAGCGATAATGCTCCACAATTCGTAGGAAAATAGCTCAAATGGCTCTGCGAAGAATACCATATCGACCATCGGTTCAGCTCAGTGCATCATCCTCAAACGAATGGGCAAGCTGAAGCAGCCAACAAAGTTGTTTTAGCAGGACTCAAGAAAAGGGAACGAGCATTCAAAGGAAATTGGGCAGATGAGCTGAAAAATGTACTATGGGCTATCTGAACAAAGCCTAAGGCAGCCAGTGTAGAAACACCCTTCAGTTTAGTGTACGGATCAGAAGTAGTAGCACCCGCCGAAATAGCGGTGCCTACCCACAGAATCCTACACTTTAACACTGAGGCAAACGAAATCGAGCGCATGACTGACCTCAACTTGGCAGAAGAAAAGAGGTGGCAATCAGAAAGAACATAAGCCAAGATGCGACTGGTGACCGCTCGATATTTCAACAGAAAAGTCAGCGCTCGCCAATTTTTCGTGAGGGTGATGGTTATGAGAAGGAATGAATTTACAAGACTGGACATCCAAAATAAACTTTCAGCTAAGTGGGAAGGACCATACAAGGTAGTAGAGATCGCCGCCCCAGGATCTTACTATTTGGAAACCACCGAAGGCGAAAGGTTACCTCGTCCATTCAATTCTGAACATTTAAGGAGATTTTATACATAGCTTGTAATCCAAGTTTTATGTCAATAAAAACAAGTCCTTCCTTCATAAAGCATGACTACTCGAATCAAAAGACCTGATGACCGAATCAGGCATTGAAGAAAAAAGACATGACGCCAAAAGTCAGGCAAAAGACCTGGTGACCGAATCAGGCATTGAAGAAAAAAACATGACGCCGAAAGTCAGGCAAAAGACCTGGTGACCGAATCAGGCATTGAAGAACAAAGACTTGATATCAAAATTGGGCAAAAGACCTGACGCCAAAGTCAGGCGAAAGTCGTAACGCCAAAGTTAGGCAACAACAAAGACCTAATATTAAAATTGGGCAAAAGACCTGACGCCAAAGTCAGGCAAAAGACCTAACGCCAAAGTTAGGCAACAACAAAGACCTGATATTAAAATTGGGCAAAAGACCTGACGCCAAATTCACGCGAAAGACCTAACGCCAAAGTTAGGCAACAACAAAGACCTAATATCAAAATTGGGCGAAAGACCTGACGCCAAAATCAGGCGAAAGACCTAACGCCAAAGTTAGGCAACAATAAAGACCTAGCAACAAGGATAGGCAAAACAAAAAGACCTGACGCCAAAGTCAGGCAAAAGACCTAGCAACAGGGTTAGGCAAAACAAAAGACCTAACACCAAAGTCAGGCAAAAGACCTGTTACCAAAATCAGGCTGGAGTCCTAATGACGAAGATAATCAATCCATCAAGGAAGCTATCCTCTTATAAGTTGGACAAATTTTGGAGAAGTTATCTACTAACGATAACAATTCCTTTATGAGGTGAATTAGGGAAGATGGGCAAGGAATCTTAAGCGATCACTATAGATGATGAAGCTTTAAGTAACAAGTTCCTTGCTATTAGGTGAACACCCCCAAATGTTTAAACTTAAAAGAGGTAATATATCTTCAAGCTTAGAAGTCTATACTTTTAAGTCTTAAGATGTTTTCTTTAAGAAATTTATACTAGACAAGGGAAATAGATAAATCTAGAAAGACTTATCCTGTCGAGCCTAAAAGAAGGTCCAAGACCTTAAGAGTCGAGACCATTATCAAGCAAAAGAAAAGTTGAAGGTATTTACGATTAAGATATCAGAGGAATCGCCAACACATTCAAAGTCGAGCAAACACAAAGGCTTATGAACATAAAGGCATTCAATAAAAGTAACCGAGTGTTCAATCGAAAAAATAATTACAAACCAACCCAAAATGCAAAATAAGATAAGGAAACAATTATCTAAAATCTAAGAAGATGATCGCCAGAGTGGTGGAAGCTTCAGGCCTTGGAGTCTTCAGGAGAAGGGACACTCTGCTCGCCTTCGGGGGCAACCTCCTCGACAGTAGCAGTAGGGTCGACCTCCTCGACAGCAGCAGCCAAGTCAACCTCTTCAGCAGCAGCAACAGGGGTCTCCTGGGGAAGGGTGCTCCGGAAGAAAGGCTTAAGAGCCTCAACTTCCCGAAGTGGGAAGTTGGGGTCAACAGCTTGAATGTCCTCAACCAGGACTTGGAGGTAGTCAGCAATTTATGACTTCATCACCTCCAAAGCACAATCGATGAACTCCTTAGATTTCTTGAAGTCGTCGACTACACTTTGGTGGGATGGAACAGACTTTAGCTGAATAACCAGATGTTCATTCTCCTCCTCCAGGGCGTTCCCCTGGCCTCAGCAGCAACCCTCTGGGCCTCAGCAGCTTCCCTCTAAGACTCAGCGGCGACCCGTTGAGCCTCTGCATCTGCCCTCTGAGCTTATGCATATGCCAGCTAGGTTTTAGCCTCCTTGAGCTCAGCCTCCAAGCGAGCTTTGACAGCCTCAACCTCGGCTAAGTGCCGATGAAGCGCCTCAGACTTCTGAAGGGCGACCGCTGCATCTGCCTCCCTCTTCTTAATGGAGGCGATGAGTCTCTCCTCCTTCTTGAAATACTCCTCTCGAGCACTTTCCACCAGGAAAACTGTCGAGTCGGCAGTCGACTTCATGGCCTCCATCTGCCCAGGAGAGAACCCCAGGCTCCGGTATTGATCCAGCTCAATAAACAGGCCAGTCTGCTTATCGGCGAGCTCCCCGACGACCCGACCGATCGCCACCTCCTCTCGAACGAGCTGACAACAAAGGGAACAAGGGGCAAAAATGTTGTTAGTCTATGAAAAGTACAAGCAATACAAAAGCACAACAAAGATATAAAGTCTTACCAGGGCGACTCGTTCGAAGTGTGACCTCATCATCCTCTCGATGAGGGGCAACTCCGAGGGAACTTCAGAACGATCCCTGGGAGGAATTATTCCCTCCAGGAGCCGCATGCATAAATCTGGGTTGCCCCGGAGAGACTTCTTGTCAGAGACCCCCGTCTTCGAGAAGTCTCCGTTGGGGATCCAGACGCCCCGGGAGTTGGCAGCCTTAGGCAGCTGGAACAAGCCCACCAGGGGGCAGTGTAAGAAAAGTCGACCTAATCTAGAGGGAATCGAGAGAACATAAATGAAAATGAAACTAAGGAAGAGTAAATACTGAAATTCATTACCAAATCAGCCTGACATCAACAGTAGCCGCATGTATGATTAAATAGAAAACAAGATTTAACAAATTGCAACAGACTCCCTAGATAATAATAGCTAGTAAGTCCTTGGACAAGAACAATATAGGAACACTGATCCTCATTCTTCTACTTGATTTATTTACGCTAATATTCCCTTATGAAGATGTGATCTGCAGAAACAACCAAGTTACTGCAAGAGGGCTTCATTCAATCAGATATCCAACTACAGCATGAAACAAAATAGAGGAGCTGAGTGAGAACAAACACAGGTTCATCATTTAACAGCATGGGCAATATTCAACCAAAGATCAAATAACACGAGATCAACTCGACCAATGTAACGGATAAAAATAATAGTTGACAGAGAGGTTTGAAGCCTCTATCTTACCAGAGTGATTGGAAGGGTTGTGCCTTCATCTTGAAATCCTCAAGAGAGTGATCACGAAGTCATATAAATAACTTGTCGCAAGTGCGATATTTAAAGATCAACAACTCTATTTTTGGACTAAACCACTCCCTATGCCAAGTGAAGTGGTTGGAAGGTTTGAGCCTTCATCTTGAAGGTCTCAAGAGTATGACAAAACACATCTCTGTTTTTGACCATAAGCCACCAATATAAACAACAATAATAAAGACACAGGTCAAAAGATGATCAAGGATTTGATAGATGGGAATAGAACACATGCTGCAAAATAGAGACAGAACCTGGTTTGAACACACCAGAACCAGGAAAACACAGTAGAGGCGATCGAGCTTAGTGGCATTCTAATTGAATGAGTGATCCTCAGGAGAAACACTGCTTCTTCCTAGCAGAAAAACCATTATTATTGAACAACTAAGGGAGTACTAAGCAGGACGCAAGGAAGAATGCTTATCTGATTTAGGCGTTCACGTCGTTAGGAGAGTCAGACTCCAGCAAGTTCAAGTAAGCCTCTTCTTGAGCAAGTTCAGTAAGACTTGTGACCCCAAGCTCACTACATGAAAAACAGTATTTTGTGAAGGAAATTTTGCAAGGGAAATAATCCCTTTAAATTTAGAACTATTTGTAAGGGATTTGTTAGGGTTAAGTGAGGAGAATAATAATTAGGGAAATTCCTCACAAAATATATTTTCCTTCCTACATTACTAACAGATTTGTAAGGAAAACATTTCGAAGGAATAATGAAGATATTTTGTGACGAATTTTCCTTATAAATAGTTTTTAGGATAATCCCTCACTAATTACCTTTTTCAATCCTAAATTTTGTAAGGGATTTATAGCTCCTTATAAAATATATTCATTTGTAAGGGATTTATATCTCCTTAAAAAAATATTTTTTGTAAGGGAAAACCCTAAGAAATATTGTATGATATAATATTAGCAACATGAGAACACACCCCTCGCTCTGTTCTGCCATTAACACAATCCTAAACTATGCGGTCTACGACTCCAAAACTCTGCGGTTTGCGACTCCAAAACTGCTACCGTGGCTCCGAAACCGTACGATTTTGTATGCTTGTTCATTTAAACTGGTTCAGATGAACTGGTATGGTTCGAACCGGTTCAGACGAACTAGTATCAAAACTAGACCAGTTTTTTAGGGTTCAAGTAGACCTGTTCAAAATAGTACAAAAAATTCAGTTCGAATCGACTCGTTTTTTTTATACTGGTCTATACTTAAATTTAAATCAAACCACTTTAAACCATCTTTAATAAACCAAGCCGGTCTGATGTTTCTCAACCATCGTTCCATCAAATAGACATTCCTCAGAGACGCTCATTCTAGGTTTTTGAAAAACAGAGCTCCAGCTCATCTTCTCAAAAATCGGCGACGACGACGAAGCAACCGAACTCCTCGACAAAGCCACAAACCACGCAACCGAAATCCAGCAATCGAACTCCACGCAGTATTCCACCGTCTATTCGTCAGCATATCTCTTCTATTCCATCACCTGTTGTAGCTGCTGTTGTCTTCTTCTTCGCGGTATTCCTCTATGCCTTTCGCTGTTCTTCAGCTTAGTTGAAACATAGGTAGCACTGAACTGAACTTGTATTAGTTTACGTTATTAGCATCTAAAAAGAACGACCTGAATCGGTGTTTTAGATTGAGTATTATGTAGTAGTCAGCTTTAGTTCATGAGGCGATTTTACGAAGGTAAGAAATTGACAAGATGAACAACACGACCTGCATATATGAAATGCGTAGCTTTCCTGCTCAAACAGATCAAGTTGCTCTTGGTATGAAGGTGTTCCATTAATATTTTTATTTGATGTTGTGTGATGAAATGAGATCAATTTGGTAGTTATCATTTGTGTATTTCTTTCCAGCATAGTAAATCGATATCTTTAAACACTTGATCATTTTTTTATTCTTCAAAAAATCATACATCCTATTCTCATATGAACATTTCTTTCTTTTTGTATTGCATGTCAATTTATTTGATTGTTGATTTGTTTGTCATCTTGAGTGGATGATTTGATATGTAATTATGTTTCTGGGGTAATATATAATTTGCTAAATAAAACTGATTTTTCATACTTATTCTTTTCTTCTGATTTATTGACTGATTAGTGACAAATTAAATAATTTGTCCCTGGATGAACAGATAAAAAAACAAAAAACTTGAGAGAGTAGAGAACCATCGGTAACCTCTTTGTTGCTTCTTGGACTGCTGATATTAAATTCGAATTGGGAGAACCAATTTGTTTCCTCTTATCACAGGATGTAGAGGAAATCTGATTCCCATGGCTTTCATATCTAGTCGGGCCTTCATATTGTCGTTGCTTTTACCAGTCACACCTAAAAGTATCCCCAATACATTATCACATACATTTTTTTCAATGTGCATAACATCTAGGTTATGGGGGAGCAACAACTCTTTCTAATACGGTAGCTAAAAAAATATACTATTCTTCTTCCAATTACCTGTGACGGCGTCCACACCGATCTTCCGAACTGGTTGGGTCTTCCCAAAAGGTATCTCTTCAAGATTCTGCAACTGCTGCAGTACTTCTATTCCTGATATCCTCTTAGGAGGAGGTCTAAAATCTTGTTTTCCATCGAATGCCGATTTATTCCTCCTCCATATATGATCCTCGGATAAAAATCGTCGGTGCCCCAAGAAGGCACACTTTTTCCCATTCTTAAGTCTGCAGTAATGGGTATCCATCTTACACACTGGACAAGCAAGATTACCATACGTGCCCCAACCCGATAAGTTGGCAGAGGCCGGCAAGTCATTAATGGTCCATAGAACACATGCATGCATCTTGAAGTTCTCTTTCTTGGATGCGTCATATGTGTTAGAACCATTCTCCCACAAATCGCATAGTTCATCAATCAATGGCTGTAGGTAAACATCAATATCATTGGTGGGCGCTTTTGGTCCGGGAATCAAAAGTGTTAACAGGTAGTTCGTATCTTTCGTGCACATATCGGGTGGCACGTTATAAGGAATGACCACGACAGGCCACATACTATACGAGTGACCTTTGTCACTGAATGGATCAAATCCATCAGTTGCTAACCCCAGTCTGACATTCCGTGCCTCGAGGCCAAAAGATGGGTGCTTGAGATCATGTTGTTTCCAACATAAACTATCTGCTGGATGTCTAAGGACACCATCCTTAGTGCGGAGTTCATCATGCCACCTCATTGTTGTTGCGGTCTTAGGTGACATGAACAATCGCTTAAGGTGGGTAGTTAGTGGGAAGTAACGTAACACTTTGACTGGGATTTTTTTGGTCTTTTTCAAAGGATTCTGCGTGACACCAACACCCTGTTGGTGTCGTGTTTGTTCTTTCCATCTAGACTGACCACATTTAGGGAAACTGTCAGAACTGTGGTACTCCTTCCTAAATAAGATACAATCGTTCCTACACACATGGATTTTTTGGTAGTCTAAACCCAAATCAGATATGAATTTCTTTGCTTCATAATAACTCTTTGGCACAGTATTGCCTGGTGGTAGTACTTTGTGCAACAGTTGAAGCAATTGATCGGCAAACTTGTTTGTAACCTTGTAAAGAGACTTCAAATGAAGCAATTCTACAGTGAAAGACATTTTCGAATAAGCCAAACACCCTGGGTATAAAGGTTTTTCACAGTCTTCTAACCTTTTGTAGAAAGTCTTTGCATCTTCATTTGGTTCCTCAATATTTTCCATATTTTCACCCAGTAGAGCGTCGTTGACAAGGTTAAAAATTGCATCCCGACTACTACATTGCGGTCCATTTGTGACCACATGTTCATACTCCTCTCCATGATCTACCCATGTAGTGTAGGTTTGAAGTATTCCGTACCTCTAGAGATGCATCTTTACATTGCTTCTTGTCATTAACAAACAACCATTGCAATTCTGGCATGGACAGTAGATTGTTCCTCCCCAAGAAGAATTAGTAAAGGCGAAATTAAGAAATGCAGTAACACCTGCGTTATACTCAATGCTTTGTCGGGGTATTGACATCCAGCTCTTATCCATTGCTATATAATAAGAAACGGTTGAAATATTGTGAATTCTATAAACGGAAATCATACACTCAACATCAAACATAATTCCATAAACAACACAGACGCATCACTTTTGTCATATGACATGCAATCAGTTAAAAGTGTGTCCACCAGTTAACCAAAGCAAAATGTAAACCAAATTACCTCTTAACATAGAATGTTCCATCGGCTGGAAGTTCCTACTGAAGAGACATACACCTTCGGTCTGAATGAGTTGCAGAAGCTGAACCAAACTTCACATTTTAAATCAACAGACACAAGTCACGGTATTGAATCACATGTAAGATCAAAGAAAGCATGACAGCACAAGTAAGATTCGATTTCACACTACTAAATTCAAGCCAAAGGAAGCATGATCCAAGAATGAACGGTGCGGTTGATAAGAATTGCAACCTGACTTTGACCACAAATGTCGAAAGTTAAGTTGTTAAAGCATAAATTGATAGACTTTATGAATCGATTATACCTGATAATGATGAATTAATCTCGAACAACAGCATACAGCAACACGGCTTCTTCAATCGCCTCTCAATTTGGGGAAGAGGATTTAATGAATTACAGAATGGGGTTGATTAAAGTGTTACGCTGCTTATAAGAGAGTGCCAAATTCTTTTTCTGTTTACTTTCGCGGGAATCAAATTTTCATCACAAATGACCATCATTTACAGCAATCTGTCGTTGCTGTTGAGAACATATTAACAACAGAATAATACTGTCTTTGAATTTTAACATTTGCAACAAACAAATCGACCGCTGCTGATGAAGTCATTTACTCTAAAAAACAGGTTGACATTACAAATTTATCCATTTGAAAATTAAAGTGACGACAAACGTTATCACTAAAAGTGGCTTATAATGGTGGAAAACAAGCTGTGCCTATTTACACTTAATAACAACAACTGTTAATGCCGACATATTATACATATATTTAACATAAATTGTTAACGTCAACACGAAACAACCGTTGTTGTTGCCATGGTTTCTTGTAGTGTTCTGATTTAGATTATAACTTTTCTTTGGTTGTTAGCTATGTTTGTTATGCGTATACTTTTTGTAGGTGTCTAATGTTGAGCACTTTTAAGTTTAATGTTTAGCTTTTAGTACATAGCTAAAAAAGTTAGAGTTTGGAGCATGATAACATGGGAGGGTTCTATTGTCGGCTAGTAACTGAAGTAGGCCTCTATTGCCAATTAAGTGTTGTATCATGTCATGTCAAAAGGAAAAAAGCAGCATAAGAGGTGGTCTATGTTCTAGTGAAAAGTGACTCAGAGTGGATGGTAGTACATATGAATTAGGTGTACTTCCTAAGAATAAGCTGCTCAAAATGAAGCATCAGTGAGTTGCCGATTGTTCTCCTTCGTTATTATTATTCTTTATTCTTTTACGTTGGCATCTTTAAATTTATCGATCCTATGGCTAATTATTAATTGATCATCGGTATTGATAGAACCCATTGGTATTGGCAACCTTCTTCTTCAGCATGTCAATAGCTAGCTAGACTAAGACAAAATGGTTGCTGGGCCAATTTGGGGCAATATCAGGCTAGTTAAATGGTTGATGGGCCAATTTGGGACAAAATCGGTACTCATGAAACCCCTTACTAGTTTACATGAACGTGCTAGTTACATGTTTTGCTGATGACCAAAAAGGCTATCTGGTCTTAATATATCTTACATGTTTTTATTGTTTATCAATTAAGTCAACTTTGTTACATGCAATACTTTTATTGTAGTATGTTCTACTAGTACTAATTTTCTATTTTCTGTTGCATGTATGGGTTAGGTGAGAGTGGGATTTGATGAGGATAAGTATGACCTTATGGAAGCATTTGAGAGAACAGCTGCATCGCGTTACACTAGTATGTTGAATGGTGCGAGGACTTAGAGTTTAATCAATTTTAATGGGATAATGGTTCCACTAAAGTTATTGCATAATTTATATTTAGATATTTTTGACTAAGTATGTATTATTTAGATACATTGTTAATTGTTCTCTCTTTATAGTAGACTTTGAATGTGTAAACTATGAACTTGTTTCATATAATAATATATATATATATATGTGTATTCTATTACATGTGATATTATATATATATATATATATATGCATATATTTTTAAAATTATTTATAGTGATTTTCCTTGATAGTGCATAAAATTCCTAACAAATTTAACTCAATATATTCCTTAATAATCCCTTAGTAAATTTATTAAATAAAAACCCTCACTATTTTCCTCAAAATTCTTGAAAAAATCCTTTATAATTTACTTAGGAAAATACTCACAAAATTCCCTAAATACGTTTGTGAGGGAATTGATTTTTAAAAGTTTGCTATAGATTTTATAAGGAAAATTTGTTGAAATTTTTTGCAAGGGATTTTCCTTTTAAAGTACTATTTTTCTAGCAAGCTTATTTGTTAAGGGTGGATCCCTTAGAAAATTCCTTACAAAGTGAAATTGTTAAGGGTTTTTGAAATTCCCTTAGAAATTTGACCCTCACAAAAATATAAATTTCTTGTAGTGGCTTTTTGCGAAATGGAACAAATAGTTTTTCCATGAGGGGCTTGGTTAAAATATCAGCAAGCTGCTCAGTGGCTGGAACAAAATTGACCTCAATCTGTCCAGCCATTACTTTCTCTCTTACGAAGCAGAGATCTATTTCTACATGTTTCATCTTGGCATGCTGCATTGGGTTTTCTGACATCGCAACAACACTATTATTGTCAGTCCATATGATTGGAGTACCCGAGAGATGAAGATGATAGGGCTTTCATTAGGGAAAACATTGTAATTGCTTAGATTGTTCAATACAACGAGATAGGGCTCTTTATATAGATCAACATAGATAAAACCCTAGACTAACCTAGATAACATGATAAGAAAACACTTAGGCTAATATTGATTAAAGGGTTAATTATCTCAACCGTTACTTATGTTTGGCCCATGTGATTAAAAGGTTACTCATCTTTTTTTTGTGTAACTGAAACGTTACTTAAGTTTGAAGATGTGACTGAAAGGTTACCCCGTGAACTTTCCGTCAAATCTGACAGTAAAAGTGTCACGTGCAAGTCACGTGACCTAATTTAAAGACGATTCTACCCCCATTTTATGTTTATGGATTATGAAGTAGTAACGGTTAGGTAACAAAATGTCAAAACTAAAGTAACCGTTTAATAACAATTTGAAGAAGATAAAACATCATTTAACAACTTCTCCACAAACATAATTCACCACATTTGCAACCATTTCATTTTATTTTCTTCTTAATATCTGATTCTGTTTGATGAAAATCCAGTTAAATAAACATCAAGTAGCATCAAACGAATTTATAATACATACAACAATTTTCTATTTTCTATATTTTCTCACTATCACTATTCTTATTCGTATCTGTCAAGACAATATTTTCCTATTCGGTTGACAATGTTTAGCCATCTCCAAGACTATCTTTATCAAGGACCTTAATCCTTTTTCAGGAGATATAAGATAAGGCTGATATCCATCTGCTTCGAGCACAATCTGTTATAAAGAAAAATAAACAGAAGAAAAGAATGTCTCACTTTTGCTGTAGTTGCATCTAGGTATTGGTTAGTAAATATAAGCAGCAAAAGACAATAGACATACCCTCTTCACGTTATTAATATCAAAGTGTCTGTCTAATGGAAGCTGCTTCATCCGGTTCGGGAAACTTCCCTCAAAACTCGCAACAATTTTCCAGCCACTACCCTAACAAATAAGATATGACAAAATACTCACCAGAACAACAAGGATATTGTATTTGTTGCATGGGCTATAACAAGCAGATAATGTGAACATCAATTACCAACCAGATGATAAAAGCATTGTTTTACATTCTTATTGGAATTATAACATATTAGAATTTTAAACATTGCACACCCGATGTTTGAGGTTGGTTGCATATTGCATACAACCCCGTAAAAATGTAGCAGACTGCATCCTTGTGTTTTAAAAAATGGTGCTGCTGGCACCCTTCATCTGATCATCTCCATAGATTATAGAAATTCATATTACCTTACTTTTTCAAACATCGAGAGTTTTGTCTGAAAATACGAGATACAAAACTTCACACTGCCAAACACCCTTTTGATGACTATGAGGAAGAACTCCAATGAGCTTCTTTATTTGATTTAGACAAGTTCTGTACGTAACTAATGAATTCAACTATGTACAGATTCTCAACAGAAAATATCACTTACTTCGCCACTTGTGATGTGCTGGAGAAATTTGTCTTCAAATTCACGGCACAGCTCCAAAGCTAGAGCCCTAGTACCTTCAGGACTTTGAACCATCTGTTCACCAAGCCTTACCAATTCATCCTGCACAACCTGTGACTTGCCTTGAAGCCTGCAATAAACAGCATGACAAAAACAGCTCATTGTAAAATACATATTTTTAAATGACTATTCTAAAAAGCTTCCTTAAATCCTTGGTAATACGTAGTCTGCAACATGGGAATACCTGCAGACTGCATTTGACTCACTTCCTCCGCTTTTCTAGAAAAAACATGTAAAGCAATAAATAAATCAAGCAGCAAGGTATCAATGTGTACCGTTTCTCTAATGTACTCAGCTACATTTTTTTGAGAGATGATAACCCATGACCATTAGCATAAATCACAGAATCAAAATTGACAAGAATCGAAACAGTGTTCTGTGTTCGTCAAAATCGAGACAGAATAAAAATTGAAGTAAAGTTCTGTGTTCGGTTCATTTACACCTAATGCAATCAATCGAACTGTCGAAGTAAAGTAATACATGAGGCAGAGAATCTAGAAGAAAACAAAACAATGAGCGAGGAAAACCCAATTTTTGAATGAATCAATTACCGGAAAGAGCGAGAGTGTGAGCTTCGTCGGCGGCGATGGCGATAACCTTGCGAGAGAGGTTGGTTGAAGCCGCAAGTGGATGTACACTCAAGTTGAAGCTGCAAGTGGTTGAAGCGCAGGTTGGTTGAAGTCGCAAGTGGTTGGTCCAGACCGAGCAGTCATTTCAGCTTCTTCTCCAGACCTAAGAACAACCTCTCTTAAGTAGACAAAGCTGTGTTTAGGGTAGTTTAGTAACTTCAAATTACAAGTTAATCACGTGACAAGAACATGTCACTACTTAACAGGAAGAAATAACGGCAGTTAGGTGATAGTAACGGTTCAGTCACATGTGTCAACTTAAGTAACGGTTGAGCTCAAGTTTGAACGGTTCAGTCACATTGTCAAACATAAGTAACGGTTAGGGTAATTAACCCTTGATTTAACTAGAAAACATTATACTAATCTATATAGTGTTCTCACAGGCAGTACTCCCCAGGAGGAGTCTTCGAAGACCCCGGAGCGTCGGGCCCATTCTTCTAGGCCTCAGATTCCTTAGGAGGAATAGAGGCTGAGGGCTCAGGAGGAGTAGGGGTCGTCGGGACCACGGCCAGAGCCTTCTTTTTTGGGGCAATAGGACCCTTAGGAGGCGGAGGACTCTTGAGAAGAGCAGGGCGCTCCTCGCCTGAACTCCTGACCTTCTTGGCAGGAGGAGGAGGGGGTCCCGAGCCACGTCAGTAGTGGGTTTATTTGCAAAAAATAAGCAAAAGTATCAAAATCCAAAAACTCAAGGCGTGGAAATAAAAAAGGTATGGGTAAGAAAGCAATGTACCTTGTTGGCGAGGGCCAGGGGTGGCCGGGGGACGTTCCTCCTCAGTCTTTCTCTTGGAGGAACGCCTAGAGGGAGGAGGAGGAGGGTTCATCGATGCCTTGTCCGAGGACAGCCCCGCCTTCTCTATAAATTTTTTTAAAATTTTCTATCACACTCTCTTTTCTTTTATTTCTTTCTCAATTTTTCTTCCCTTGCCAAAGGCTCGGCAAACTCTCATCCCCCTCCATTTGTTGAAGCTTGCATCCTTCTTTATAGAGTTTTCCAAACAATATTATAAGGTGATCAAGTGGGCAAGTGGTGATGGAAATTAGGAGATCTTTTGGTGGTAATTGGAGAGAATTTGGCCAAGGATAAGCAAAGGTGATCAAGTGACCAAATGGTGATGTCAATTAGGAGACTTTTGGTGGTAATTAGAAAGAATTTGGCCAAGGATGAGCGAAGGTGATCAAGTGAACAAATGGTGATGGTAATTAGGAGACTTTTGGTGCCAATTGTGAGTGATTTGTGGCATGGTGGGAATTTGGACGAAAATGGAAGACATGGTGGGTGTTTGGCCAAATATGGGTATCATGGGTTTAGGGGTTTAGGGTTTGGGATTTAGGGTTTGGTGTTTAGGGTTTGGTGTTTAGGGTTTGGTGTTTAGGGTTTGGTGTTTAGGGTTTGGGGTTTAAGGTTTAGGGTTTAGAGTTTGGGGTTTAAGGTTTAGGGTTTGGGATTTTAGGTTTTGGGGTTTAAGGTTAAGGTTTAGTGTTTGGGGTTTAAGGTTTAGGGTTTATGTTGTTTTTTAGGGTCTAGGGTTTAAGGTTAAGGTTTAGGGTTTTAAGGTTTAGGGTTTAGGGTGTTTTAGGGTTTAAGGTTTCAGGTTTGGGGTTTATTTTATTGATTTTTCTTCGTCTCGATTTTTCTCGGCTCGGATCCTCGCGTACAGTATTTTGACCCCGAGCCAAAATCAGGTGTTTACAGTTGTCCCTCTTTGAACACGCACTCATGGAAGTGATATCATGAGTGTCTTTTCAAAGAAAAACAACTGATTTTGGCTCCTATTTATTCATTATTTACATAGACAAACATCATCATGCAACCTTAGGAAGCTAGGCCCCTTTAGGTCCCTATCGTTCATGATGGTTTACGGAGGTTGAGTGCCTAAACACTCATCAACTTGTGACTCCCAGAATGTTACAGGTCCTGGTTGTCGAGGATGACTTGCGAAGGATGAACAACTAAAGGCTCCGTTTTTTGGCTTGTGACTCATTGGGGATGACTTGCGGAGGCTGAACACCTAAAGGCTTCGTTCGTCGGCTTGTGACTCCCAGAAGCTGGATAACTATAGGTCCTGGTCATCGAGGATGACTAGCTAAGGCTGAACACCTAAAGGGTCCACTCGTCATTTTTTTTATTCGCAGAAGTTGGATAACTACAGGTCTTGATCGTCGAGGATGACTTGTGGAGGTTGAACACCTAAAGGCTCCGCTCGTCGTTTTTTATTCCCAAAAGTTGGATAACTACAGGTCCTGGTCATCGAAGATGACTTACGAATGTTGAACACCTAAAGGCTCCGCTCGTTGTTTTTTTATTACCACAAGTTGGATAACTACATGTCCTGGTCGTCGAAGATGACTTGTGGAGGCTGAACACCTAAAGACTCCGCTCATCGGCTTGTGATTCCCAGAAGCTGGATAACTACATGTCCTCGTTGTTAAGGATGACTTGCGGAGGTTGAACACCTAAAAACTCCGCTCATCAGCTTGTAATTCAGTTTGGAGGTAAAACCCTTTCTCAATATGTCTGACTTCTTGTGCGGACTTCTCAAACTATTTTCTAATTAATCGACGTTGGAGTCCTTCTTGATGGAGTTCGCTAAAGCCATTCATGATATGTTCACAAGGCGTGTCCATGAAATATATTGAGGCAACTCAAATTAATGTCGATCACAACTTCTCTTTATTGCTATTGTGGGAAACACTGTCGTTCACTTTTGAGCACTTTTTTTTATCTCTCGGTTTTATTTCCTTTCCTTTTGATTCCTAGCAGGGATTTGATTCCTTTCCTTTTGCCATGATCACCCTTTTTAGGGATTTTTAATCATGTCTCTCTTCCCTAATTTTGCATAAACCGCCCTATCAAATTTTCGATTTAGCGGGAATTTTCTCTCACTTTTGAAGGTTCGTTTTTGGGTTACGGGATTTTTAATTTTTTTATCTCTCTATTTTCTTTTCTTTTGCTACATTTTTTTTCTTTTTTTTTATCACACCTTTTGGTTCCTTTAATTTTTGCCTAGGTTTCCCTTTCGGGGTTTCAACCTAGCAGGGATTTGATTCCTCTTCTTTTGCCATGATCGCCTTTTCTAGGGATTTTGTAATCATGCCCCTCTTCCCTAAATTTTGCCTAAACCGCCCTTGAATTTTCTCTCACTTCTGAAGGCTCCCTTTCTGGTTATGAGCTCTTTAAGAATTTGTTTTTTACTGCGTCCTTATCGGTGACGATTATGGCTCCTCTGTTGAAAGTCTCTTTGGCGACATAAGATCCTTCATATTTTAATCACAAATTTGCCCCGAGAGTATGGATTGACTCGAAGAATTGTTTCTAAGAATTAGATTGCCCACTTGCAATTCTCCCGGTCGCATCTTCCTGTTAAATGCACGAGTGATACGTTGCTGGTACAAATGCACGTGGCACAGCGTGATGAGCCGCCTTTCGTCATGAGGTTCAATTGCTCGTATTTGCATTTCGCCTACTCTGACTCGTCCTTCTCTGCCTCGACGAGGATCCTACCTGACGGGAATTCTACTTCAATTGACAACACGGTTTCGATCCCGTAAACATGGGAGAATGGGTCTGCCCCTGTTGGTGCCTGTATTGAGGTCATGTATGCCATATGAGTGCCCAAGACAGCTTATCATGTCAGTCTTTTAACTGCTGCTTCCAGTGCGTCATTCATTTGTGGGTGATATGGAAATGCAATTTTATACTTGATCACAACTCAATCCAATTTAGATTTCTGGCATTGCTGGTGATGATTGACTTTGGCATCCCATGACACACGATGATGTCCTCGCTGATGAAACATTCAATGGCCTTTGCCGTTATTGACGCTAGGGTAATAACATGTATCTCCCAGTGAAGTAATAGATTGCAATCAATATGAATCGATGACCGTTGGACGCCTTTGAGAAAATTATTATGATTACATCGATGCCCCACATTGAGAAAGGCGATGAGGAAGTCATGGGATAGAGCTCGTGCAGTGGCGCGTGGATTTGGTCTGCGTACTCTTGATAGAGGTGACACTGTTGGACGTGTCTCACACAGTCAGCCAAAAGCATCCAAGTTTCGCACGCTCATGTGTGGTCCACAATAATCTTCATGAATTTCTTCCATTACACACTCATATTTTTCAACATTCACGCATCTCAAACGGGTATCATCGAATGATCATTTGTATAGAGTTGAATCCGGCAAGGGTCTCCCACTAGCGAGTGGACGGACAGATGGGCCTAAGGGAGCTTCATCGAGTAAAGCTCCAATTGTGATATCGGTTGAAAATAAGTCTAACAAGCCCTCGTGAGTATCTATATCATCGAGATGGATCACTTGTCGTGGGTCTGGGAATGAAACGACAAGGGGAAGAAACAACAATGTCCCTGAACTCTCGGCTAAATGTTTCCTCTGCGCGACTTCATAATCTTTGAAATTAGGACGAAAACCCAGTCCTAAAAGTGTCTTTGTCGTTCCAGGTGTTGGAAGGATATACATGGGAGGTGGAGCTTGGTCAGGATGGCAAAAGTGTCTTACATGGATTGATGAGGTGCCACGACAGTAGTGTTCCTCGGGAAGATGAGGTCGGGGATACTGTGGTAGTCACGGTTGCCCTGATTGTGCAGTAAGCAAAAATCCACTCGACCTAGGAGGTCATGCCAACGATTGACTACACTGTGCGGGAACTCATGGCGTGCATGGTCTGTTCTAGTAGGATGATTCTCTCCTCGTGTTCTTGAGGTGCTGGAGTCGTCGAATGCCGCATGGGTTCCTAGAAACATAACTTCAAAATAATCATAGTAAGAAGAATGAACACACAATTGATCATGCATGCTTGGTTTTGAAAATTTTGCATGTCCCGTTCATTCTATTCGTAGACTTTGATTGCATGTATGGCAAAAGTTTTTTTTCAAAAATAGTTTAAAAGGATTTGGCCAGTCGAAGTCTAGTTCTTAAGACGTTTCACACGACGTCGTAGCTCATTGAGTTCATTTGTTGCTTGTTCCTTGGTTCGAACGAAGGTCGAGGACATGCATTTTGAATATCCTTTTAATCGCCTCGACTTTGTCTGAACTGTTCAAGGGTGTCATTCAACTCAGTTACGTTGCCCCCACATTTTTCCAAGGTGCCCCCACATTGCTAGACTGATGGTGGTTGCTAGGGTCTATCCACGATTATCTCCTCCGGGTTGAAAGACAGAATTGCAGGTGCCGAATGGAACTTTTGAATGTATTCCGTTGTTATTAATCACGCGGACACGTTCAACATTTTAGAAGTTATACAAGGCGGGCAGGAGAGCCCAGTTGACTTTGTAGTTTGCGAGCTTGTGAACCTTGCCAGCTTCTCGTTCACGTGTTTCTGATCCCCTTTTGTCATGGGTTTCCATATTCGGGCAATTTCGACCATAGGGGGCTGTATGACCTTAATGTGAGGGCAATGATTTGTTTGCTTTATCCTTACCTAAGATGGCACGTGAAACGTCCTAAGGATACAAGATAAAACGAACGGAACTTACGTTTTTTTTTCTCAAAAAATGCAATGCAAGTGAGAGAATGTAAACTTCATTAGTAAGGTTCGTATTACATTTACAACATTATGGAATATTTAACAGAAAATGCCCAAACCTATACATGTCATGATCTAGGGCCAAAACAAAACACATTTACATAATGGGTTGAACATTCATCTACATTTGTTGGGCTGACATCTAATTCACAACAGTTGGGTCGAATCTTCTTCATGAATTGTGAGTCAATCTTGTATCCAAATACTTGGGTTGAATTCCCATTTACATCAGTTGGGCCCAAAAATGGAAGTACACACAAAACTGATAAAGGTTAAACACGGTGTGAAACTTTTGTTCTAAATGGATGGAATTTCTAGGTTCTGTAAACCAGCGGAACCTCACCCCCTAAATAGGATCACGGACTCATTCTGATCATCGAGTTGAGTTGTTTGGGTGCGTGCCGGCGGTACAAACCGCTCCGGGCGCATTCCTTTTGTAAACACCTGATTTTGGCTCGGGATCAAAATACCGTATGCGAGTAATCGAGATTGGAAAAATATATATAGTATATATATACATATATATACTATATATATTTGAAAACTAAAATAAAATATTAAATATTAAATATTTAAAAAATAAAATATTCCAACGGTGGAAAATTTCCTCTTTTCCATCGATTTTTATTTTTTATTATTAAAAAAACGTTTTTTTTTATTAAAATTAATTAAATAAGTAGTAGATTTCTTCTATAAATGCAAGGTGAATGCTATGTTGTTTGGGGGTGAAATGAAAGAAGAGTGAAAGAATTGAAGAAGAGAACAGTCATTGGAAAAAATAGAGAGTGAAAAAAATATATCGGTAATTATCGGTCTCGGTTTCTTAGACGGTGTTTAAGTTCCGAACGATTTAGGTATATTTCTCTCGCATTTAATATTGTATTTGTATTTCCTAATGTTATTATTCATGTTATAAAAAAAAAGTTTATATACATATTATATATATATATATATATATTTATGTACAATATACTTATTAATATACATATATATATATGTATAATATATATGTGATATTATATCTATATGTATAATATATATTTATATTATGTTTATGTAATAATATATATGTCTATATTTATAATATACATTTATATTATGTTTATGTAATACTATATATGTATAATATATATTTATATTATGTTTATGTAATACTATATATATCTATATCTATATGTATAATATATATTTATATTATGTTTATGTATTACTATATATATCTATATGTATAATATATATTTATATTATGTTTATGTATTACTATATCTATAATATATTTATATTATGTTTATGTAATACTATATATATCTATATCTATATGTATAATATATATTTATATTATGTCTACGTAATACTATATATGTATATGTAAAACAAATAATTTAAAAATGACTTAGGTCATTCCAAAACTTTGATGAAGGTTACAACTCGATCCTTGGACTCTCAGGTCATATCTAGGACGTTATCGAGTGTTATAAACCAAACCGGAAAAGTTTTGGGTCATTTGTGCAATTTTTGAATTTTTTTTCTTAATTCAGCTCGTTTTTAAAAAAAATTACATTTTGATTTCTAAATTTTTCTAGATATTCCATGATTTCTCAAAATGTTACATATAAATCCATAATAAATTTCGGGTTATTTTGGAGCTTTACGAAATGTTACGAATAAGTCCAGAATAGTTTAGGGTCATTTATGCAATTTTGGAAAATATTTGTCCAATTCAGCTCAAATTTTAATAAATTGCATTTTGGTCTCTCTATTTTTTTTTTGGACATAACAAATTAGTCCAACGGGCTTAATATCTTCAAAAATCACTCGTGCATGTTTTGACACGTTTAAAATGGCTCGAGAATTAAACCATTTTTTCTCGAGCACGATTAACTTTAGTTCTCTCTTGTTTATTTGAAATTAACTCAAAAAAAAAATGTTTGTACATGGTTTGTTTAATTTAAGGAAAATGCATATAGTCTTTTTGGGCCAAGCATGATCAAAACGGGCAATTCGGGTAAATGAAAAAAAATTCAAAAGCAAACAAAAGTACCAAAAGGGCGGATTATGAGCTTGCGAGCTTTTAAGACGTAATCAAACCCTCAAACTCGATTATCTGGATGTAGACCTTTCCAAGCCCTAGGATGTTAACTCCATGTACCCTAGGCAAATTTTAGGATTCCGATTAGCCTTTATTTAATTGGTGGCGACTCTTTCAATTTTTTTCGGTTTGGTTGATGACCCCACTCAACCGGACCCGTCGCTCGCCAAGACCCGACATTTCAAACTAAAATTAAAAATATATTTCAAACGGGTCGGGAAAGTCGAATTTGACGTCCAACACCCTAACTAAACTCCATAAGCTTTTAATATGCTCTAGGTCTGAGCGGGTAATGGTAAACAGCGTGGTGTTTGCAAAACAAGAATTATTATTTTTTTTTAATTATTACAATTACATCGCCTTTCGGGCAAGATTTAAAACTGCAAGCACGAGAAAACAGTAAAAATGGATAGGGCAAAATATAACATGGCAAAGCAAACATGACAAAGCCTAAACCCTCTAAAGAGAGCTTCCCAGTAGAGTCGCCAAATTATCGGACGTAAGATACGACTTTCCCCCGACCCTTTTTTGGAAAATATTTTTTTGTTTCGCTCGAAAAATGTCAGGTCATGGTGAGCGACGGGTCCGATCGAGCGGGGTCATCAACCAGACCAAAAAATGTAGGTCGCCACCGATTAATTAAAGTTTAATCGAAATCCTAAAATTTGCCTAGGGTACATTGTATTAACATCCTAGGGCTTGGAAAGGTTTACGTTCAGAGAATCGAGTTCGGGGGGGGTTTGATTACGTCTAATGAGCTCGCGAGCTCATAATCCACCCTTTCGGTACTTTAGTTTGCTTTGAATTCATTTACCAATTTACTCGAATTGTCCGATGTGATCACGCTTGGCAAAAAAATTACATACGTTTAAAAAAAAAAATTAACTAAACCATATACAAGCATTTTTTATTTACGAGTTAATTTCAAATAAATAAACAAGAGATAATAAATTTAATCATGCTCGAGAAAATGGTGACTTAACTTTGGAGCCACTTTAAACATGTCAAAAATACATGAATAACATAATTGTAACACTTTGACAAGTCATGGGATGTCAAAAAAACGTTTAGGGACCAAAATACAATTATTTAAAATTCGAGCTGAATTTAAAATATATATTTTTTAAAATGATAGAATTGACCCTAAACTATTCTGGTCTTATTTGTAACACTTGTTAAAGTTCCAAAATAACCCGAAAATTATTCTGGACTTATTTGTAACACTTTGAGAACTCATGGAATGTCCAGAAAAGTATAGGAATCAAAAATTTAATTTTTTAAAAAATTATAACTGAACTGAAAATATTTTTAACAAAATATTACAGAATTGACCCTAAACTATTGTGGACTTATTTGTAAGACTTGGTAAAGTTCCAAAATAACCCAAAAATTATTCTAGACTTAATTGTAACATTTTGAGAAGTGTTGGGATGTCCAGAAAGGTTCAGGGAACAAAATGTAATTTTTAAAAAAATTCGAGCGGAATTAAAAAATATTGCACAAATGACCCAAAACTTTTCTGGTTTGGTTTTTAACACTCGGTAAAGTCCCAGAATAACCCGAGAGTCCAAGGACCGAGTTATAACCTTCATCAAAGTTCAGGTATGACCTAAGTCATTTTTGAAAATATTTTTTTTCACATATACATATATATAGTATCACATATATATAATATATATATTATACATACACATACACATACACATACACATACACATACACATATATATAGTATCTCATAGACATATAATATATGTATATAAAACCTCAATTTCATTCACATTAGAAAATATGAATACAATATTGAATTTGAGGGAAATATACCTAACTCATTCAGAGTTTAAATACCGTACGAGAAACCGAGACCGATAATCACCGATATTTTTCACTCAATCTCACTCTTTTTTTCAATACATACCTTTGATTTTTTTTTTTTCTTTCACTCTTTCTTTTCTTTTATTTCTTTCTCAATTTTTCTTCCCTTGCCGAAGGCTTCGGCAAGCTCTAATCCCTCTTCCATTTGCTGAAGCTTGCATCCTCCTTTATAGAGTTTTCCAAACAATATTATAAGGTGGGAAAGTGGTGATGGAAATTAGGAGATCTTTTGGTGGTAATTGGAGAGAATTTGGCCAAGGATAATTAAAGGCGATCAAGTGGCCAAATGGTGATGGCAATTTGAAGACATTGAGTAGTAATTGGAGAGAATTTGGCCGGATGAGCAAAAGTGATCAAGTGGACAAATGATGAAGGCAATTAGGAGACTTTTTGTGCCAATTGGGAGCAATTGGGGAGTGATTTGTGGCATGGTGGGAATTTGGACGAAAATGGATGACATGGTGTGTGTTTGGCCAAAAAAGGGTGTCATGGGTTTAGGGGTTTAGGGTTTGGGATTTAGGGTTTGGGATTTAGGGTTTGGGGTTTAAGTTTTGGGGTTTAGGGTTTAAGGTTTAGGGTTTGGGATTTTAGGGTTTGGGGTTTAAGGTTAAGGTTTAGGGTTTAGGGTTTAGGGTTTAGGGTATAGGGTTTAAGGTTTAGAGTTTATGTTGTTTTTTAGGGTCTAGGGTTTAAGGTTAGGGTTTAGGGTTTGGGTGTTTAAGGTTTTAGGGTTTGTTTAGGGTTTGAGGTTTGGGGTTAAGGTTTAAGGTTTGGGGTTTTAGGGTTTGGGGTTTATTTTATTTTATTGCTCTTTTCTTCGTCTACATTTTTCTCGGCTCGAATCCTCGCGTAAAGTATTTTGACCCCGAGCCAAAATCAGGTGTTTACACCATCGTGTGAAACGTCTTAAGAAATATACTTCGATTGATCAAAGCCTTTTAAAGTATTGTTGAGAAAAGCGTTTGTCATACATGCAATAAAAGTTTACGAATGGAATGACCGGAACATGCATAATTTTCAAAATCAATCATGCATGATCAATTGTGTATTCCTTATTCTTACTATGGTATTTTTAACTTAGGTTTCTACGAACCCATGCGACATTCGACGACTCCAGCACCTAAAGAACACAAAGGGAACCTTGATTCAAATTTGTATGGGGGCACACTTGCCGAATTCGACTTTATACATTACGGAGAAGGATCGGTGAGGAGGGTCACCAAATACTTATTGCTTACTTTGTTCAACATGGTATCAGAGACATAATTTTCGATCAAGTAACAGATCAATCGACTCTTCCATTTGATCATCATCTACTAGTTGGCCCAGAGGAGATTGCAATTTAGAACACAAAATGAAGTAGAAACCAAATTGTATCAATTCGTGAATGCAGTGAGTGATGAGTATAATCAAGAAAAAGATTATTTACTACGAGAAACCCGTTACCTGAGGTAGAATCGGCTTATGCAACTATCTGATCAAGAAAAGGGTCGGAGACAAGTAATGGGTACCGCAGCAAGAAGGTACGCCGAGGTTTCCATCACCGGAATTGAGTTCGTCTTCTATGTTACACCTCGCTTAGACGAAGTGTCAATCAGAGTCAAACCAACCCACACCACTAGGCCACATTCGGTCACCGGAAGAGGGAATGTTGTTTTGCAAAGAAAAAGGAGATGAGAAAACCAACTCCCTATCATTTGATCGAGCTCAAGTAGAGACGACTTAAATAGAGATGAAGCGACGCCATTGTTGACACAGGGAACACGCCATTGTTGACACGGGACATACGTCGTTGTTGACTCCTACAGAAGAGTCGCCATTGTTGACACGGGGCAGGCACTGTTGTTAACTCCTGCATAAGATACGCCATTGTTGACGTGGGAAGACACAGTTGTTGACAACAGAGGAACGTCATTGTCGATGCAGAGAGGTCATTGTTGACAAAAGTGTTGATCGAAAGGGCATGAGATGTATCCACTATAGGAAGTTTTGTCACAGCAAGGCAGATTGCTTCCACTTGATCGGATTCCACGAAGGGTGGAGAAACATGAAGGGACAACAACATCGACGCCAACAACGTCATCGCCATGATAAGAAGAGAAGCAGACCAACGATCACCTTGTATTTTTATTTGCCTCCTCGCATACAAAAAACAATTGGCAACGCTCGCACCCATGAGTAAAATCTCTCCGGGAAACAAAAAAACAACTGCAAATGGAAATCAAAATTAAAGAGGTTTTACAATCAAAGAATCAGACAGTCAACTGTGTTTCACTGATATAAAAACATATATGGAGTACAGAGACATCCCAGAGAATGCCACAAGAAAATGACTAAAATGTCGTGCGAAGAATGCCTTGCAATTATTTTCCAAGTGACCCGACTTTACCATTTGAGATGTGTGAATGTTAAAGAAGTTAAATGGATAATAGAAGAAATTCACAAAGGTTATTGCAGCCCACACATGAATGTGCGAGAATTGGATACTCTTGGTCCACCATGATGACTGACTGTGTGAAACTCGTCCAAGTGTACGTGGACCAAATTCATGCGCCACTGCACGAGCTCTATCCCATGATTTCCCCATGGTTTTTCTTAATGTAGGGCATCAATGTAATCAACATGATTTTCCCTAAGGCGTCAAGTGGTCATTGATTCATATTGATTGCAATCAATTACTTCACGAGGGGTAGAGGTTATTACCCTGAAGTCAATAACGACAAAGACCATTGAATTTTTTCATCAGCCAGGACATCATCGTGCGTCATGGGATGGAGAAATCAATCATCACCGACAATGCTAGAACTCTAAATTAGTCGATGGGTTGTGATCAAGCATAAAAATTCATCTCCATACCACCCACAAATGAATTAAGCAGTGGACAGTGCAATTAAAGGACTAGCAAGATAAGCTGCCTTGGACACTCAAGGCATACATGAGCTCAATACGGACATCATTAGGGGAAACACCATTCTCCTTCGCTTACGGGACCGAAGTCGTGTTGCTAATTGAAGTAGAATTTCAGTCAGCCAGGATCATCACTGAGGCAGAGGTGGACGAGTCAGAGTGGGCGAGATGTAGATATGTGCAATTGAAACTCATAACGAAAGGCGACTCATTGCGACGTGCCACATGCATTTGTACCAGCGACGTATCACTCAGGAAGATGCGTATGAGGTAATTGCAAGCGAACAATCTAATTCTCAGGGAAAAAAATATTCCTTCAAGTCAAAATATGAAGGGTCTTATGTCGCCAAAGAGATTTTCAGCGGAGGAGCCATGATCTTCACTGACATGGACAACAAAGAACTCCCCAGTCCAATCAATATGGACGCAGTAAAAAATATTCTTAAAGAGCTCGTAACCAGAAAGAGAGCCTCCAAAATTGAGAGAAATTTCCCGCTAAATCGAAAACCCGAAAGGACAGTTTAGGAAACATTTAGGGAAGATGGGCATGATTAAAAATCCCTAGAAAGGGTGATCATGGCAAAAGGACAGCAATCAAATCTCTGCTAGGTTGAAAATCCGAAAGGGCAACCTAGGCAAAAATTAAGAGAACCGAGAGGTGCGGTAAAAAGAAAATCGAGAGATAAAAAAGAAAAAAAGATTAAAAAATATCATCCAGGTCAATCCAGACTCTCGTGGCAAGTTTATGTCTAAATATGAAGGACCTTATGTCGTCAAAAGAGATTTTCAGCGGAGGAATCATGATCATCACTCACATGGGCATTAAATAACTCCCCTAGTTCAATCAATATGGACGCAAAAAAATATATCCTTCAAGTTAATCCAGACTCTTGCGGCAAGTTTACGCCCAAATATGAAGGGTCTTATGTTGTCAAAAGAGATTTTCAATGGATGAGTCATGATCATCACTGACATGGACAACAAAAACTCCACAGTCCATTCAATATGGACGCAAAAAAAACACTTAAAGAGCTCATAACCAGAAAGCGAGCCTCCAAAAATTAGATAAAATTCCCGCTAAATCGAAAACCCGAAAGGGCGGTTTAGGCAAAATTTGGGGAAGAGGGACATGATTAAAAATCCCTAAAAAGGGTGATCATGACAAAAGGAAAGGAATCAAATCCCTACTAGGTAGAAAACCCAAAAGGGTGACCTAGAGAAAAATTAAGGGAACCGAGAGGTGCGGTAAAAAATATACTGTAGCAAAAGGAAAGAAAATTGAAAGATAAAAAAAAAGTGATCAAAAGTAGACGGCAGTGTTTCCCACAGTAGCAATAAAGAGAAGCTGTGATCGACATTAATTTAAGTTGGCTCGGCTAACTCGCATGGATACATGTGTATCCTTTATGGTCTCAAATGCTTGTTTCAAAGAGAATTTCCATGTCAAAGACATAATCTAAAGGGGTCACAACCAGCCATAACCGGCTACAAGAAAGTTTTTAAGATCCTACATCCTTTTTCAAAACGTGTTTATGATAAACATGTATTGCTTCACGTTTGAGAATGTCCCCATGACAGGTAGACGTAGCATGAATGACTTTAGGGAACTCCATCAAGAATGACTCCAATATCGATTAGTGAGGAAACAATCTATGAATTCCGCGCAAGCAGTTAGACATCTCAACAAGAGTTTTAAGCTCTAAAGTAAGTCACAAGTCGATGAGCAGAGTCATCCTCCTTTAGGTGTTCAGACTCCTCAAGTCATCCTCGACGACCAGGACCTATAGTTATCCAGTTTCTGAGAGTCACAAGCCGACAAGCAAAAACCTTTAGGTTTTCACCCTCCACAAGTTATCTCTAACGTGTCACAAGCTCACAAGCGGAGCCTTTAGGTGTTCATCCTCCGCAAATCATCATTGACGACCAGGACCTGTAGTTATCCAATTTCAGAGAGTCACAAGCCGACAAGCCGAGCCTTTAGGTGTTCAGCCTCCGCAAGTAATCTCTAACGTGTTACAAGCTCACGAGTGGAGCCTTTAGGTGTTCATCCTTCGCAAATCATCATTGACGACTAGGACATGTAGTTATCCATTCTCTGGGAGTCACACGTCGACGAGCGGAGTTTTTAGGTGTTTAACCTCCACAAGCTATCCTCAACAACCAGGACATGTAGGTGTCCAACTTCTGAGAGTGACAAGTTGATGAGCGCTTAGGCGCTCAGTCTCTGGAAATCATCGTCAACAATCGGGACTTGTAGATGTCCAATTCCTAAAATTGCACGATAATGTTTACCTACTATGAAAATAAAGATGAGCAAAAAAAACATTTGTTTGTCTTTGAACACGCACTCATGGGATCACTTCCATGAATGCGTGTTAAAAGAGGGGCAACTGTAAACACATGATTTTGGCTCGGGGTCAAAATACTGTACACGAGGAGAAAAACCGAGAAAAATCGAAATAGAAAAAAACAAGAAAAAATAAATATTATTAATTGGAAAATAAAAAATATTTTTATCTTAGGGTACAATTTGGTCCAACGTGCTTAGTATATTAAAAAAAACTATTCGTGTATTTTTGACACGTTTGAAATGGTCCAAAAGTTAAACGACATTTTTTCAAGCACGATTAATTTTATCATCTCTTGTATATTTATTTGAAATTAACTTGTAAATAAAAAAGTTTGTACATTATTTATTTCAATTAAATAAAAATGCATGTCATCTCTTTAGAAAATTGAAGAATTTAGGTAAATCGGTAAAATAATATTTTCAAAAGGAAAGTAAAGTTGGAAATGCGGATTATGGGCTCGCGAGCTCTTAAGACGTAATCAATCCCCTGAACTCAATTCTCTGGACGCAGACATTTCCAAGCCCTAGGATGTTATCACCATGTACCCTAGGCAAATGTTAGGATTCAGATTAGCATTTAATTAATCGGTGGCGAATCTTTCTTTTTTCGGTCCGGTTGGCGACCCCGTTTGACCGGACCCCGTTTGACCGGATCCGTCGCTCGCCAAGACCCGAATTTTCGAGCGACGAAAAATTAAAATAAATTTTCAAAAGGGTCGGGGTAAGTCAGATTCAACGTCTGACAGTTACAATGCATCATAATGTTGAAATTATTATAAAACTATTATATATACCAGGAATGACATAACATTATGGAGCAATTACTTACCGTCATCAGAAACAGGATGTTGTGGCTTGAAGCTTGAAAAAGAAGTTTCCAAATCTCCCGTACTTCCAATTTTAGTGTAGGTGGACTTCTAATTATATAGAGATGAAAAATGATTATTAGGAACGATCCACTTAATCAGCAGAAAGATATTGATATCAAATCCAGAATAAATCTAAGATTTATATCAAGCAATTGCAATGAAAGCAATATATAGTGGGGGAAGTGTACCTTAGGGAACTTCTAATGGCCCGTCTTTGACTCGAATCCTCCTCCTCAGCGAAGTACTACTGCACAATGGTCCCAATAATTACATACACTTGTGTTTCGATTATCGCAGTCAAAGACCTAACCATGGTGATAATCGTCGGTGCAAAGTAAGCAGGTACCCAATTGTCTTGTTTCCAAACACATAAGTACACTCCACTTGATTCTTTTAATACAATTTTCCCATTATGCTTTGCAAACACCAAGAACTAGTGATGAAACCGGATCAGTTAGACCAATTTTTTTACTATTTTGGTCGGATTTCTATATTTTCTGACATAATTTTCTTTAAAAAAAAGTCTGATCAAAAGACCATATAAGGAAAAATAAAAAGTCCATTCGGATTTTCGGTTTAAACCGGAAAACCCCCCAAAAAACACACATTCAAAATCAAAATAAGTATTTAAAATCAAATTAAACAACAGAATAACTCGATTTAACAATGTTTATATAACTTTCTACTGAACCGATTAAACAACTAAAATAACAAAATTATTATTTGTTGGTATTCATTGATTATTTATATTAATTAATACTAATTAATATAATATATAAAAGTATATACGTATAAACAGTCTTTCAGATTTGTAGATCGAACGGTCTAAAACCGTTTCAAACATAAAAAATCCGACCATAAAACGAATCGTACATTTTCAGACCAGTTTAGTTTTCACCGGATATTCTGACCACCCAGTTTTTGCTTTCACCCCTACCAAGAACAAATTAATGGGGGCATAATAAACGACCAAACCAATGTTCATACAAGGTAGAATTCCAAAAAGTCCTAGATTTTTCGATACTGCGTCGGAGGCGACCCCGATTATGCTCACAATTAACTCGATTAGGTGCCAATTGTGGTCGAATTGGGACTGAAGGACGAAGAAGGTGATTTCATGACGCAAGAGGCGGAGGTGGAAATGTAAGTGTAGGATGAGACATTGAAGTAATTGGAGTTGCGGTGGAAGATAGTGAAGATGTCGAAACCAATTGTGGAAAGGACGAGGATGGTGAAGATGATGAGGAAGGGGTCAGTCCTTGAGAGGCCTGGAGTTCAATAATTAAGTGAAGTTATCCAGTTTTTTTAAACATTTTTGAAGCATACGTAGAGGGAAGTGACATGAATGATTTTAACAATTCAAATTTCAAATATTATTTTTGCCGACGAAAATTACATATCATCGGTAAAGATATACTTTTACCGACAAATATTATATATCGTCGGTAAATATATATTTTTATCGACGAAAATTGAATTTCATCGGTAAAATTTATAGCCGATATAAATATTTGCCGACGATATATTGAGTTTTGTCGGTAATTACATAATTACCGATGATAATTGCATTTTGTCGTCAAATACGTGAGATTTTACCGATGCAATTTATGAATTTTGTTGGTAAAAATATATTTTGCTGACGAAATTTGATATTGTCGGTAAAAAACAATTACCGACGGAAATTAATTTCAATCGGTAAGTTAAGATTTACCGACGAAATTAAATTTTCGTCGGTAAAAGCGGGAATTTCAATAGTGTATACTATTGGAAATTCAGTCTTTAGCGATGAAAATAATTCACCGACGGCAAAAATGAATTTTCTATTTGTAAAAAATAAATTCATTTGTAAAGGTTGAATTGCGTCACTGAAAATTCCATTAGCGAAAGCCCCATCGGTGATTCTTTTCGTCAACAAGGAACAATCTTGTCGGTAAAAAAAATTACTAACAACGTTTTTTGTCGTTATTTTTCGACGAAACAAATCCGTCAACAATATTTTTTCCAATTTGCAAAAAACAAAATGTCGATGAAAATATATTTACCGAGAATAATATTGGCTGGTAATTTCCTTTATTAAAAACATGCAACCGACAATCATAATTTCATCGGCAAAATATCTAATTTTTCAAAAAAAAAATATATTCATTGGCAAAAAAATAAATATTATTTACGGTTCTCGTTTAAGCGATGTGATCACCGATCCACCTTTACCCATCAAAACCATCAAGCACCTTACTTCCAACAGGTGTATCATACAAGCTTAGATTAACATATTCACTAATTGGTGTTTTTAAAACATAAAATTAACCATTGTAATATGGTGTAACAGTTCAACGCTTCATCCATTAAACAAAGGTTTCGAGATCGAGCGTTGAAAATGAAAAAATATTCATGACCATCATATTATCCTTTACGGGTTGACCACAGTGCGAGTGAGAATTATTCTAGATTTGGAACAAGAATGTCAATAGTGCTAAGGATGTTCCCCTCCCTAGCCTTCAAAGACATCTCACGAAAAATAAAAATAAAACATTAAATTCAAACACACCAATTTTAGTATAAGGAATCATAACTCAAACCTTGAAAGTAGACTTATAACAGTTCGATAATAGATATCCTCGCAGCTAAGCCACACAGTAGTAATCTATACAGTAAAAGCAATCATATAGAATATTAATAACAAAACTATGTTAAATTTTAAGTTTTACAATAGCAAACTTCTTCCTAGCAAGTAGGCTAGAACTTCATCACTAGTTTGAGTCGGTGAAATACAAAGCAGCAAGTTATGTGAGTACCGTCACCCAATTTTCTGACAAGCGAAGACTCTTAACTAAACTTTGTCCTTTCCCATTTCTAACATTTCTCTCTGGCGACTCAGCTGGCGAATTAGGGCACGGCGTGGATCGCTTCATCGAGCTCCTTGTAGCTCTTCGTCACAGACCTGGTGCTGATCGTGGTATCTTCGGGCAGCTTAGGGCAAGGCGCACCTACGGTGGGAAGTAATTGCAGAGAGGGCCGCTGTGTTGTGAGATTGAGAGCCACCCGGAAACTAGTGAGGGTGGGTCGGGGTTCGATTGGGTAGGCCTTCCGCGCTTGAAGGAGTCTTCTGAGTGAGTGAGGAAGGGGGAGAGAGGGGAGGGAGGGCCACCGGACAATTGAAAGGGAGTGCTCGGCTGGGGAGGGATTATCTCGGCAAAGATATGGATGGAATCGCGGATGGCCGGAAACGGGGCGCCAACTTGGGTCGGAAGCACTACCTAGCCTCTTAGCCAAACCCGACTCGGACTTCCCGCAACCTCCACCAACCGAGTCGGAGAATTGCCGATCAAAGGAATCGCCGGAGGTAACACTATATCTTTTGCTTACTTAGGTAGTTGTAATTTTGATTCATAGTGCCTTAGGATGGATAGTTTTGCCCAAGCCAATGCCCCTAGAATAGGAATTGATAGAGCAATGATAGGAAACTATGTTGAAATTCCCGAGCACATTGACATCCCAGCTGAAAATCTGTGTGTGGGGAAGGCTATATGTGATAAACATATGAAGCCTATGGTTGTGCAAAGTGTGTTGCAAGGAGCGTGGGGCAGATATGCTGGAATCAGATTCCAAGAGATGTCCGGGGAGGTTATTTTGTTTGATTTTGAGAACGCGGAGGAACTCAAGGATGCTTTGGACTGGTCCCCATGGGCGGTAAATGGGAACTTCCTGTCACTGAAAAGGTGGAGGCAGGGCATGAGGATCACGGATGTTCAGTTCAATATGGTACAATTCTGGGTACAAGTTCACGGGCTTGAGATCGACAAGTTCACAAAGAGGAATGCGGAAGCAATAGGGCAGAGCCTGGGGGGGGGGGGTCGAGGTGGACGACATCCTAGGACCCCTAGGTTTGGATAGAGACTACATCAGGATTAAGGTGGAGGTTGATAGTTCGAAACCTCTACTGGTGGAGTTCGGGTACACGAGGAGGAATGGGGAGATTGGAAGGGCCTCGGTCAAATATGAACGCCTCCCTGACTTTTGTATTGGGTGTGGGAGGATCGAGCATACGGAGAGAGTGTGTACAACGGAGATCACGGTCACGGAAGAGAGGCATGGGGGTCCGATGTACGGACCTTGGGTGCGAGTGGACCGACCCAAGAGGCGTAGAGAGCAAGGTAACTATGTGGGGAAGAGCCCTGGAACCCCTATGGCCGATAAGAAACGATGAAGTTGAAAGGACCTGATGAAGGAGAAACAAGATCGGGAAGACTCTAGCACCCCTCCCACTAACAACCCCGAGAGACAACCATCTACTCCTATGGATGTTTCGTCTCAGGGCAGACCAGCAGCACGGGGAGAGACAGGGAAGGGTCGGGAGGTCACGAAATATAACCAAAGGAGAGAACAGGTTGAGGTGCTGGGTGCGACAGAGGGTGTGCAGTTTGTTGGCGAGCCAACTGGTGAAAATAGAAAGGGCAAGGGAACGGAGATGGAACTACACTCAGGTTCATACTCTGTGGCCCAGGCCCTTGACGAGGCTGCAGGGTGGAGAAGGCAGGAGTTTAGAACAGAGGGGCCGATATACCTTGATAGGCAAGCTATCGAGGAGGGGGATGGCCAATCTGGAAGGCACGAGGGGTGGAGGACAGGCGCGCCACTTCTGTTGACAGAGGGAAAGGAAAAGGGCCGCCACGATAGGGGAATGGATGCCAATGGAGGCAGGAGGGCGGATCAGGACAGGGGAACAGACCCGGGGATCACACAGAGCACGGGGTTGACTGTGGGCGAGGGTCACAGTCAGGATCCGACTGCAAGTTTAGGCATGGAACTGGAGCTGCACGAGGTCCAAATACAGGAATGGGTCTATACGGTAGAGGAGCCGATATCCCCGGCGACGAGTGGTGAAGGGACAACCCTTCCTACGGGTTTGAGCCCTTTAAATCAGAAAATAAACCTGAAAAGGAAACACGAGGAGGACTCGGAGGTGGAAGGGGACGAGGTGGTCGAACAGAAAGGGAAGAAGCAGAAAGCTGTTCGAGAAGAGGGGGGAGGCAGACAGGGGAGAGCACGGGGCAGAGGCAGGGGACGTAGGGGCACCCAACAGGTGGCTACGGTCAGGAGAAGAATCATCACGGGAAGATCAATGGTTGGACAAACGGGTTCTGGTAGCTGTCCCGAGACAGCTACCCGACCCCAATGAACTACCTGGTGTGGAATTGTCGGGGGTTGAGATCGGCCCTGACAATTCCGTACCTCGCCGATCTCGCTCGGAGGAACAAACCAGACATTATTTTCTTGATGGAGACGAAGAACACCGAGCGATACTGTGAAAGGGTAAGAAGGAGGCTTAAGATGAAGGGTGGGGAGTGTGTCAACCCGGTTCGTGGTCCACGCAAAGACGGAGAATATGGTGGATACGACGATCACGAAGGCAAACGGGGGCGGAGCAATGCACATCACATGGGTCTATGGGAGTACCAATTGGACCGAAAGTCTCCCTTTGTGGGACGAGATTAGGAGGATCGCCCAGTATCGTCGAGAGCCTTGGATGTGTGTTGGGGACTTCAATGAGATAGCGACCGCGGGGGAGAAGGAGGGGGGAAGACCGAAACAGCCACGAAAGATGGACGCCTTTAACGAGATGATGAGGGATGCCAAATTGGGCGACATGGGCTTCAAAGGCAACCCGTATACGTGGAGCAACAATAGGGATGGAGATGAGCGGATTCAAGAGCGGTTGGACAGAGCCATTGTTAACCCCGATTGGATTTGATCGAACCCGTACTCTATGGTCACGCATAAGCTCCAACTCAGTTCGGATTACTGCCTTCTTGTAATCCATGTCGAGAGAAAGCAAGAGATGAGTAGGAGACCATTCCGGTTTGAGAAGAATTGGCTGCCTCAGCCGGAATGTCGGGCCGTGGTGAAAGGAGTTTGGGAGGCAAGGAATGGTCGTGGCCAAGGCGTGGGAGGACTCCATAGTCGCCTAGGAAAGTGTAGAGGTGAGCTACAACGGTGGAGTAGGAGGAACGTTCCGAATAACAAGGTAGTCATTGAAAGACTCAACGAGGAGATCAGAGTCATTCAAGCGCTACCCCGTGCTCAGTTCCAGCGGGATAAGGAGCGTCTCCTTAAAAAAGCTCTCGAGGAGGCGTGGCTAGGGAGGAAGAGTACTGGAGGCAGAGATCGAGGGTCCAATGGTTGAAGGCGGGCGATAGGAACACCGCCTACTTCCATCAGTCCACGGTCGAAAGGAGGAGGAGGAATACATTGGTCCGGATGCAGAGAGGGGACGGTGTATGGGTGGAGAAGGAGGAGGACATTATAGCCGAGTGCGAGGAGTACTTCCATCAGATCTTTACAACGGAGGGGGTCGAGGGGATTAACGAACAGATGGGAGGAATACCGCGGCTTGTAACGGACTTGGATAATGCGAGTCTCACACGGATGGTGACTCGAGAGGAGGTGAAAAGGGCAGTTTTTCAGCTGGGGGGTAATAAGGCTCCGGGACCCGACGGGTTTCCTGGCATGTTTTATCATTCCTATTGGGATGTGCTTGGGGAGGACGTATACCATTCGGTTAGGCGATTCTTTGAATCGGGATTATTACTTCCAGGGTATAGCTACATTGATATAGTATTAATTCCGAAGGTTCCCATCCCCATTAACACATCTCAATTTAGACCTATTAGTCTTTGCAATTTCAATTATAAGATAATATCCAAGGTCTTAGCCAATCGCCTTAAACATTTATTACCTAAACTCGTGACCCCTTTTCAAAGTGCTTTAGTCTTAGGCAGGTACATCCACGATAATTTTCTAATCGCGCACGAAGTATTTCACCACCTTAGGACACATAGAGGGACAGGGAGAGAAGAGTGTGCGATCAAGGTAGACATGAGCAAAGTCTATGTGGGACTTTATCATTCAGACGCTCAGACAATTGGGGTTTGCGGATCAGTGGTGCGACTGGATTTCTGAGTGTATATCGAAGGTGCAGTATAGTGTGGTGGTTAATGGCAAGAAGTTAGCACGATTCAGACCGACTAGAGGAATCAGGCAAGGGGACCCCCTATCCCCTTACCTGTTCATCCTCATTGCAGACGTACTATCCCGTCAACTTATGAAGGCCGCGGAGGAGCATAGATTGGAAGGGATTCGGATGAAGCGAACGTGTCCGGAGATACACCATCTTTTCTTCGCTGACGATTCCCTGTTCTTTATCAACGCGACGGAGAGGAACGCCCGGGTGCTAAAAGAGACGAACGAGAGGTACTGCAAGGCCTCGGGACAGAAGATCAATTTGGACAAGTCTTGCATCCAATATGGGCGTGGGGTACGGGACGACACTCGTCAGAGAGTGTCGGGCATCATGGGCATCGGGGCGGTCACCGATGCGGGGAGATACTTGGGCCTCCCGACGAATTGGGTAAGGTCCAAACGAGAGGCCATGGGGTACCTTAAGGAGCGCATTATTAAGAAGATACATGGGTGGAAATCCATGTTTCTCAACAACGCGTGAAAGGAGGTACTCATCAAGGCGGTAATAACCGCCATACCCACCTATGTTATGTCTTTATTTAAAATGCCTAAAACCTGGTGTTCAGAGATATCGGGCTTAATGGCAAGGTTTTGGTGGAACGGTCGGGATGAGAAGAGGAAGGTCCATTGGGTTAGGTGGGGCCGACATACTCAACCCAAGGACATGGGTGGGATGGGTTTCCGGGACATGACGGATTTCAATTCCGCCATGCTAACCAAAACAGCATGGCGACTTCAGAACGACGGGAACTCTCTATGGGCGAAGGTGATTACGGGCCTTTACTACCCCCGAGGGGTCCTTATGGAGGCAACGATGGGAGCCCGCCCATCGTGGGCATGGTCGAGCATTTTGGTTGGCCGAGATATTCTAAGGCGGGACGGAGTGTGGCAGGTGGGCTTGGGAGACCAGATCCGTGCGCTTCAGGATGCATGGGTTCCGGGAATACCGAACCATAGGCTTTGCACTTTGAGGGGGTCGGTGACGAACGAAGAGGTGATGGTCAGGGACCTTATTAATAGGGAACGTTGTACATGGGACCTCACGGCTATTCGGGCAGACATCACGGACCGGGAGGCGCAAGCCATTCATGCGATTCATCTCGCAAATGTGCCTCAGCGGGATCAGATGGTTTGGCCGACTGCAGTAGACGGGGTGGCCCGGCCGCGCCTCGTCTATCGGCGGATAAAATAACTGCAGGCCCAGACTGAAGTGAGCACGGGGATGGGGGACACCAACCCTATCGGTACGGTATGAAGAGATCTATGGAACGGGGACACCGTTCCAAAGGTAAAACACTTCCTCTGGAAAGCCTTACATAATGCATTACCCGTGAAAGCGGAACTGGTTAGACGGGGAATCCAGATTAACCCCACTTGTAGCTTTTGTGAGAAGCTTGAGTCGATACACCATGTGGTGTTCGAATGTGACTGGACGAGACGAGTCTGGTTCGGTGCCATGGGGAGACGGACAGGCTCGGATGGGGATCAGAACTGGCCTAGCTGGCTTCGGTTCCTCCAGGAACTGGGTCAATTGGGTGGGGAGGCGGGCCAGCGAAACAGATTACTAGGAGAGGCAGTCGCGTGGGAGGTGTGGAAGGAGCGATGCCGAGCGGTGTTCGAGGAGGACCAGCCGCGACCGGAACCTGTGATTCGAGCGGCCTTGGTGTTAACCGAACAGGTGTGGAGACTTGCTAGCCAGGCTGCAGCGAAGGCAGCAAGGACGCAAGGGCCACGACTGCAGGTGTGGGCACGGCCGAGCCAAGGCGCGATCAAAATCAATTGCGACACGGCTTGGGACGGGATGACACTACGTGGAGGCACGGGGGTGATCGCGCGGGACTGGACAGGAACTGTCATCTCGGGGCACCACTCGACATGTAGCAGCACGAGCGCGAAAGCACTCGAGGCGAAGGCAATTCTATACGCGACGGACATGGCGATACGACATGGGTGGTCCGAGGTCATCATTGAATCGGACGCACAGCACGTCATTTACCTCCTCAAGGGAGGTATGTCAGGTAATGATTGGGAGCTTCGGGATATCTTAGCGGATACTCTCGAACTGGCCTCCCATATCGATCGGGTACAATGGAGCTTCGTCAGAAGATCGGCGAACACATGTGCGAATTGGGTAGCGGTAGAGGCTAAACGGGGTACTTGCCCGGATGATTGGGTTGTTTGTAACCCAAGGACCTTGTTTCGGTTTATTGTAACGGATTTGGAGAACTCCTTTTATGATTTATGATGAATGAATGTTTCTTGGCCAAAAAATAAAAAAGACTCTTAACTGGAGTGGAGCGTGTCTTAGATGAAAGTTAAGAGAAAATAAAAAGATGAAAGTGAATATGAGTTTTATGTTTTAAGCATATCAGAACGGGACCGGCCCTCAAATCGGTGTGAGGGTCGTTTCTCGATTCTTCCGGTCGGATCCGATCGAACCTTCCGGTTCACAATGCAGACTGCAATCGCTTTGTAAATTAACCAAGAGATGATACTGATCGACCAATGCACAGATTCACTCACCTGACTTAGGCTTGTTCATGAACCGGTTCGGGGTCGAACCGTTTCAGAACTGAACTGATCTGGTCTGTAAAAAACTAGTACTTTTTTCTGTTTCTAAATAAACTGGTATGTTTATGGAAAAAGAACTGGTATGGTTTAAACCGATTTAGAACCGGTTCGAACTGTTCTGGTATGTTTTTTTAATAACAATTTTGGTTCGGAAATAATCTGATTCAAACCGAAACTAAACTGGCTGAAAATCCTGTCCAACACACTGAACCGACTAAAAAACACACTGAACCGGCTTAAAAAACACTGAACCGACTAAAAACACTGAATCGATTGAAAATACACTGAACCGACTGAAACCACACTAAACCGATTAAAAATTCGTTCCACAACCGACTAAAATCCTGTCCAACATCAACATACAAGAGTCCAATACATCTCTATGTTTGGTTTATTGAAGACATCTCTAGGTTTGGTTTAATTTCAGACCGGTTTAGTTAATTTTGCTTCAAACCGGTTCTAAAATTATATAGGTTTAAAGTGGTTTGATTTAAATTTAAGTATAAACCAATATAAAAAAACGAGTTGATTCGAACTGGATTTTTGGTACTATTTTGAACTGGTCTATTTGAAGCCTAAAAAACTGGTTTGATTTTGGAACTAGTTAGGTCGAACTGGTTCGAACCAAACCAGAACCAGACCAGTTCATCCGAACCGATTAAATTGAACAAGCCTAACATGACTTCTAAAATTCTCTATAGAACTCATTAATCTATCGAGAGACACTGAGATTTTAGCATATTTATCGATCAATAATTATAGTTACAGTCTCACAGATTAAGAAACGCGGATGAAGATCAATCACAAGACTACAACTAATGTGCAAAGCATCATTGTCTTGGTTGAACTGTAATGTTTTCGATTGATAATTTCAGAACACAAACTAAACTAAAAGGTTGACAACATTTAAATGCACATGCACTCCATATGTGACCCCTCGAGTAAGTCTCCGATACGGAAAAGTACATGCGACGTCAATAAGTGAGGGTAGGTTTAATAATAGCCCAACCTTGGAACCTTAGATTACATTATTTCATCTATACATTATCACCAATAAAATAATAATAAAAGCCCTATATAAGGAAGGTTTCATGCATAGTTATCAGAATTAGACCGGACCTCAAAACGGGGTGGGGGAAGGGGGAACGGATCCCGATTCAGACAGTTCGATCGTTGGTTCACCGGTCGGATCATCAAACGCACATGAATTATTACCTAAACTTAGGATTACACTTAAGTGATAAGTTACGTTAAGGAACAAGGTAAAAAAACAACTAGAGATTAACTGAAGAAATGAAATTATTCGGTTCTTCTAAAATGCACCGGTTCTCTAAAAATCGTTCGGTTTTTGCCTACTGACCAGATTCATTATGTATTTCGGTATTTTGTAAGAATCGGGTCGTCCATCCTGCTGGTTCACGGTCGAACCAGGTTCGACCGAAAGTCGGGTTCGGTTTTGATCACTATTGTTTTAGGATGTTAGAAGGGTGAGAATAAGAAAAAGAAAAAGAGAAAAGAAAAGGAGAAAGGAGGAAAAGAAAAAAAAATGAAAGAAAGGGATGGAGGGAAATGGAAAAAAGAAAAGGAGGAATAAAAAAATGGGTGCGTGAAGAGAAATGTGGCTAATTGAAGAAATAGGTGCGTAAAGAAATGGTGAGTAGGGGTGTCGATGGTTAGGGTATGATACGACTATGACAAATAATATAACCGTATTATATTTTGAAATCACATACTATAACTATAGTCATAACCATTACGAGTACAATTTTCAATATTATAACAATTAAAATAATTGTGGTTATTAATCACGGTTTTACCCGTATACACATATTCATTCCACATATGTAATATAATAAAAGACCGATAATCGTATTTAAAAAAAATACATAAATCTATATTACCAACAATAAAAATATATAACATTAACACTAACATCATTCAACATTAACATTCACACCACTTAACATTAAAATTCAACATTAACACCATTAGTATATTAATAATAACAACAATTTCAATTATATTTAGTATATATTAGTTTATTAATAATAAGTAATTATTATATTTATATAATAACACTGGTTATAACCATTGGTTTGACTCAAATACCATAACCATAACCATAACCATAATCATTATAGGGGAAAAATCATCACCATAAACGCACCTCACCATAAAGGTACGGTTAACAATATTACACACTAACAGTTATAACTATGGTTATGAGTTTTTCACCGCACCATTGTTGTGCCTAATGGTGAGAGCTAAAATGAAAATCCTAGTTGAAGAGAACCGATTGTTTTTAACAAAATAAATCAATTTAAACTGATAAGAAGCCGGGGGAAGCAAAACAACAAAAAAAAAGTGAATCGGAAATCGGCTGGTTCACACCGGTTCAATCGGATCTGCCATGCAAGTCGGTCTTTTAATCGAACCAAATCAGACAGGGATCCAATTTCCAGTCGGATCGCCAGTCTAGTCCGGTTCTGATAACTATGGTTTTAAGGTTTTAAATATTACAATTATTTATTTGAGATTTATTTATAATATAATCAGATAAACATAACAAAAACACTAATTAGCAACTAAATAAACTATTTAACTTCGTAGCACAACAATTTTTAGTTAATTTGCCAATTAGTTTTTATTTTTTCATAAAACAAAAATTTTATTGACAAGAATTACTTTTTGTAAGTAATATATATTTCATTTGTCGACGAAATTGATTATTTTGGCAATGAATTTAATTTCGTCGGTGAATTCTATATTTACTGACATAGTTAACATATTGTTGGCAAAAGTATGTAATTTGCCAATGACATTATATAATTTTTTCATTAAAAAATATTTTTATTGACTATATTTAAGATTAGTGGTAAAAATGAAATATTGTAAACAACTGATTTTGACTAGAGATTAAAATATCGCTATGCGAGGAACAAACTAAGAAAAACCAAGATAGGAAAAAAAATCATTAGTAGGAAAATAAAATATATTTCACTTTTAAAAAAATATATTTTTCTAAATATTAACTAAATTATATATATTTATAAAACATTAATTAGTTATAAAAATAAAATAAAATACTTTCACTTAAGTCGCTTATGCATCCTCGGTATCCAACCCCTTTAATAGTACCCAGCCTTAGAACCTTAGATTACATTATCTCATCTATACATTATCACCAATAAAATAATAATAGCAGCTCTATAAAATTAGGATTACACTTAAGTGATAAGTCACGTTAAAGACCAAAAAAAAAAAAAACTACAGATTAACTGAAATCAATCGGTTCTTCTAAAACGAACTGGATCTGTCTGATTTTTGCCTACTGTCGGGTTCATTATGCATTTCGGTGTTTTCTAAGAATCGGGTCGTCCATCCTGTCGGTTCACGATCAAACCAAGTTCGACCGATAGTCGAATTCGGTTCTGATAACTATGGTTTTACGATGGTAGGGAGAGAATAAGAAAAAACTGAAAGAGAAACGAAAAGGAGAAAGGAGGAAAAGAACAAAAACTGAAAGAAAGGGATGTAGGAAAATTGAGAAAAATAAAGAGAAAGGGAAATAAAAAAGGGAGGAATGGAAAGTAAAAAGATAAAAGAGAAGGAGGAATAAAAAAAAAAGGAAAAAGAGAGCGAATTTAGCTAAAGAAAAATGGAAAGTTAATGGAAGGTGAGAAAAATGAAAAGTGAGAAAAATGGAAAGTGAGTTTAGTAAAAATATAAACACTCATTTAGAAGCTCGATTTCATTAACAATTGGTCTCTACTCTTCGGACGACATTTACCTATTCTAATGTGAATGTAATTTATTTTAATGTGAATGTAATTTATTTTGCACGTATTATGTGTTAACAGTTGTGTTATGTTCAAGAATCCTACTCGATTTTAAGTGTGATATAACTTTGGGAACATTTTGAAATTTTAAAAAGTTGTGAGGGTTATTTATGTTCATAAAAATATTTTCAATATTGATTTTTGGTCGGTCCTAAAACTTCATTGATGATTACAATTCGGTCCTCGCACTTTCAGGTCATTCCGAGTAGGGGTGATAAAACAAACTCTCTGAATCGAAATCCTGGCCCGACTAGGACCGAGACTGAGCGAACGAGGTTTTTTCCTCAAGGTCGGTCTCATATTTTTTTTCTCTCAAAAGCTCGACTAGGAACGGACCGGCCCGAATTTAACCTAAAATTTAATCCTGGTTGTTGCTTCTCTCTTTCTCGTCTCCTTCTATGTGACCTCCAACTCCAAGCTGTCAGGTCTTCCTCTCCAACCTCCTCAAGCATCATTCTTCTTCTCAAGCATCTTCCGGGACAAGATAGGTGGGAGGTTAGGTGAGAGATATGGGATGGACTTGGCGTGGTGCGAGAGTGTGAATAGACGAGCGGGACAGAAGAATGAGAAGTTGGATTATGAATTCAATTCGTAATGAGTAAGTTAAACCTGATGCATATTGAAATTCAGTATTGTTAATTGTGGTCAAATATAGAGTTATTGCTCTAGGTATGTGTGAGAAATCAATAGGGGTTCATCTATAAGGTAGAGACACAATTGGAACAAGTTCTGGCTCGTCTTCTTTCCTGTGGTTGTCCCTTCTTCCGATTCGATGGAGCCTCAAATTGGAAACAAGTTCCGGCTCGGCCGCAAGATCGGAAGTGGCTCGTTTAGGGGTAAATTTATCTTGGTACGCTTAACTTCACTTCGTAGTTTCGATTTATTCTTCCATGTTGTTGCTTCAATGAGATTCAGTTATCGTTCTCTCGCTACTTCTTCTCGGCTTGAAGAAACCCAGATGCTTTTCTTGCTTCTTCCCCAAAATTTTGGTCAAAGATCGAGACTGACCCGAGTTTAGCAAGATTGACTCGGGCGATTTTTTTGTTGCCAAAACCAGTCTCGCTCTCCCAAAATCAAGACTGAAATTTCGGTCTCGGCCCAACCTCGAAAACCGGCCCGCCCCGCCCATGATCACCTCTAATTTCAGGACTTTACCAACGATTATAAACCAAACTAAAGAAGTTTTGAGCCTTTTTAACATTCTCTAAAAGTTATTTTCTGTTCAGTTTGAATTTTCAAATAATTAGATTTTGGTCCCTGAACTTTTTTGGACATTCCACAAATTTTTTAAAGTATTACAAATAAGCCCAGAAATTTACTGGGCCATTTATGCAATTTTTAAAAGTTAATTTCAGGTTAGATCGAATTTTTAGGTAATTGCATTTTGATCATTAAACTTTTTTATACATCTCACAACTTTTCAAATTGTTACAAATACATACAAAAACGTTTCAAGGCTATTTATTCTATTTTTAAAAGTTATTTGTTGTTAAATTAACTTACATTTTTATTTGTTAAAAAACACTCGTACATAGTTTATTTAATTCAAAAAATGCATATAATCTCTCTAACCAAGTATGCTAAAAAACTTTAATTCAAGTATTTCGGTAAAAATAAAAAATACAAACTAAAATAAAGTACAGTATATGCGAATTATGAGTTCACAAACTCTTAAGACAATCAAATTATGAACTCAATTCTATGGACATAGTTCTTTTTAAGACCTAGAAGATGTTAGTACCATTTACCCTATACAATTTTGGTGTTGAAGTACAACATTGACTTTATGGGTCGGGTTAGAATATTTGGATCAAGACTATATTTAGGTTTACGGGCTTAGTAAGTTGGAGAAAGATCTAGAAAATTAGAGACTAAAGTCTGTGTAGAAATTTCTAAGAATTTCTTAATGACTGTAATTAGTTATTGTTGTAGAGACCTCCTAGGTCTAGACTCTTCTTTAGCTCACTATATATAGGAGTCCATACCATTGCACGTATCAACCAACCAATAACAAGAATCCACCAAACAGTGAGTGAAAAACCAAGTAATAAAATAGAGTTCTCGTTAAGCATATTTAGAATGTTCTTCAATCTAAATATTTCAGTTCTTACTTTGTGATCCTGTCTTGGGCAAGTGCAACCTAGCACTTCGATTCTTTACATGGTATCAGAGCCACTTTCGTGATAACACAGAATGATTCGAGATCGTTGATTGGAGAACTTAAGTACTCTAAATATGGATGATGGTGGTCGTGTGTTTGGACTAGCTATGGAGCTACTCAATCCGTCCAATTACCAGATTTGGAAGTCTTGCATGGCGTCCTATCTCATAAGCGAAGACTCGTGGGATGTTGTTGGAGGGAGTGACACTACATCCCCGGAGGAGAGCGACGCCAACGGTGAGGAGATCAAGAAATGGAAACAGAGGTATGCCAAGGCGGAATTTGCCTTGAAGAGATCTATATCATCAGGTGTGTTTGAGCATATCTCACGATGCACATCTGCAAGTTCGATCTAGAAAGCGCTAGACCAGTTGTACAACAAGAAAAACGAGTCTCGACTACAAATGTTGACGAACGATCTGGTGAATGCAAAACAAGGTGAGTCTTCAGTTTCACAGTTCTTTTTAAAGGTTAAGAACTTGTGTTCAGAGATTAATTTACTCAACCTAGAGGAGCCAATTTCGAAGGCACGGATAAAGTGGTGCATTATTCGAGGATTACGTCCTGAATATATACCGTTTGTTACGTCAATTCAAGGTTGGGTTAAGCAACCGTCCTTGGAGGAATTTGATAATCTTCTAGCTTCACAAGAGTCGTTGGCTAAGCAAATGATCGGGATCTAGATAGAAGAAGATTAATGTGCACTTGTGACTCAAGTGAAGAAGAGTGATGTCAGAAAAAGGTTGCAGAGTCATTTTGTAAGAAAAACTTCAAGTGTTATCGATGTGGTACGCATGGACAGCTAAAAAGAAATTGTCAGACCAAACTGAAGGAGTAGAACATGGTGGAGTGTAAGATTGCAACTGAAAATGAGGAATGGGCTAAATGTTTTATAGCCAATAGCATTCATGCTTTTGCGGGTAGAAACTCAAGAAATGAGTGAATTTTAGATTCTATTTGTGGTCATCATCTCACCGGAGACGAAGAACAATTATCCACTATTCACAACCATGAAGGAGAAGAAGTTATAGTTATCGCAGATGACACCATTCACCTTGTTGAGAAGGAAGGCACTGTTGTGATCAACAGCAGAGGTGAGACACCAATCAAACTTGATAGTGTCTACCATGTTGCAGGAGTGAAGCAAAATCTTCTCTATATGGTGGATGCAGTTGATTCAAGTATGTATGGTTTATTTGGTCTGAATGATGTTAAATTTCTTCAAAACATTGAGATGATCAATGCGGATGCCATTCACATCGGTTCACGAGTAGATGGCATGTATGTCATACCAGATTCACATAAGAAAACCTCTTTAAATTAGGGTCATCGAGAAAGGGGGAATTTAAATCCCCACAGAGACGTCCATGGAGGAGACGATGATAAACAAGTGGTGACTTAAGGATCGAAAAAATCTATCATTAAGTCATCTCACTATCGGGATAAGAATATTGTTACAACTTATTCTTGCTTCATTGCAAGGACGATAGTTGAGGAAAACTCTTCGTCTCGTAATTAGGACAGGAAGAGGACGTGGAACTTCGAGATTTCTGATAAAGTCGGAACAGTGATGCCTACACTAGAAGATGAGCATCAAGGGGATGCCTCGTCGCTTGCTAGAAGTTTGGTTTTCAACAGAGGAGAAAAAGATAAGTCCTTAAATAAAGTTGAAAAAAATAGTCTCAAAGTCACAAAATAACAATGGAAGAAGACATTGTTGTTTGTCGACTAGTGGTGGAATTAACACGGAAAACGAAGAGTTCGAGGAAAGGAAGATATAAAAGCACGAAAATCTACCGAGACAGAAAACTCAAAGTGAGGAATGAAAGTTTCACTAGAATAAATAAGAAGAAAAAGTATTACTGAGGCGATAAAGTGAGATTGAAGAATCCATGACAACATCGATCGAAAGATAACATTAACAACAAGAAACATGAAGTAAAGTCAATGTTGAGGGGGAGTGTTGAAGTACAACATTGACTTTATGTGTCTGGTTAGAAGATTTGGATCAAGAGTATATTTAGGTTTATGAGCTTAGTAAGTTGGAGAAAGATCTAGGAAATTAGAGACTAAAATATGTGCAGAAAATTTTAGGAATTTCTTAATGACTATAGTTAGTTTTTGTTTTAGAGATCTTCTAGGTGTAGAGATCATCCAACCAATAACAAGAATCCACCAAAAAGTGAGTGAAAATCCAAATAATAAAATAGAGTTCTCTTTAAGCATATTTAGAGGGTTCTTCAATCTAGATATTTGAGTTCTTACTTTGTGATCTACATACGGTCTAGGGCAAGTGCAACCTAGCACTTCAATTGTTTACATTTAGAATTCAAAACTCCATGTAATTATTAAATAAGCACTTCCAACTTCTCATGTCACTTTAGGTTGAGATGTATATATATATTTGTTTTTGAATTTATAGGTTTTGGAAAGAAAGGATCCAAATATTGAATAATTACATTTGTGGAATTAGGGGTATGACGAAGATGAGCATATTTCTTTGTTATCTCTTGCATGCAGGTCATATTAGATTGCATGATGAATTGGAAACATTTCGTTTGGTAATACTATAATATTATTAGTGACTTAATTAGTTAATAAAAGTTACAGTATTATAAACACAATAACTTATTAGTAAATATTAAACATCTCGTTGGTAATAAAAACATTGTAAATGTTATAATATAATTAGTGAAATAAGTCGAAGGTATTAATTATTATGAAATCTTATTCTATAAGTGAGATCAACTTCTTTTTTTACCGTGTACTGGTAAAAATGAAACTACATGATGTTTGAAATTATTCCGGGCAATACTCCATAACATAACTCGTTTAAGAAAGGCCGTATTTGTTTGAACAAGTTCCCTTGGGAGCACAAATCATACAGCGTAGAATTCCTCGAACAGGAGAGCACAGGCAACACTCAGAGTTAGGTTTGCAGTTCTTTTCAGGAGGGCAGGCTGAAATCAAATACAACCGGAATAGTAAGAATTAACCTTCCATATATATATATATATATATATATATATATATATATACATATAAAATAAAAGAATATATAGAGATATTCACAAATTTAACCTTTATATAGTAAAATAGTTTCTCCTAATACATTTTTAAATCACACAATTACTAATTTTATCACATTACGAAATATAATAAGTATAAACTCAAAAAAATTGAAAACTATAGAATCTAAACTTACTGATTATGCTATATATCTAATTTAATTCAGCAAAAATATATTTGATAAAATTTACTGATTACAAAAACTGTTTTTTCTTTCTCACTTACAGGGATCTGCGTATATACGTTGAGCCCCAACTGCTTCCAAATAGAGATTGGAGACTATGAGTAGCGAAGATATGAAAAGAGCAAGTCTTAAGGATGCCATTTCAAAATTAGGACCAAAAAATGTTGTGCTCTAACTTGGGGATAGATGGCCTTATTCTTATAGGAAAAATACGTGGGAAAAAATCCCAGATATTAATGGATATAACGTATATACCAATGTATGGAATGTCATTATGTGGAAATATAAATTGATGTCCATAATTTTATTTATCTAATTTGGTATTTTTCATAATATTTTTACAAAGGAATCATAGGCCTATGCAGAAAAGGCAAAACATGAAAAATGGATGGTATATATATCTATATTATCTTAAAAAAGAAAGTATACTTTTATTGAATTAAATTAGATAACGACATGTGACTATAATTTATATTATTAGATAAATGTTAGACTTTGTAAAGAAAAAGTATACCAATACATTCATATATTTATGTCCTGTATGCGAATGCACCAACATCTTTTTTAATAAATAATACACATAAATTATGGGAGAAAATTATTTTTTAAAAAAATATTTGAAAATTTATAAATGATCATTTATAATTATAATAAAAATGGAAAATTACAAATAAAAAGGAAATATTCTAACAAAGCAAAACAAAACAAAAAAAGAAGTTTTTTAGGGAAAAATTGCAGGAAAGAAAATTAGAAAAAAACTCTTAAAGATTCGTACCATTAAGTTTGGTTGCCTTTAGAGGTGTCAATTTCGAATACGGTCTGAAAATGATGCAAACCCAACTCGAATTCATGTCGAGTTTGGGTCAGAAAAATAGAGTGATGACGGGTCATTTCCGGATTAACCCGTTTGACCCATCTCAAAACACAGGTCGGGTCCGGGTTGGGAGGTCTGACCCGAACCTGACCTGTTTGACCCATAAGGAAAGAAAAACAACGAAAAAAACCCTAATTATACTAACTGAATAAGAACTTCAGCTTTTCACTAGTTGTTCACTGCTTTACCAAATAGCAACTAGTCGTTCAGCAAGCATCAAGCACCAGCGGTCCAGCTCCAGCACGCAGCACTGCAGCATTAGGAAGCCAGTTCTGCAATCAGCAATGCACGTCCTCCGTCTTCCTATTCACGTCCTCGCGGTCCTTGCCTGTCGCTCGTTCCTCGTCTCAACGTCTTTTGATCTTTGTTCCTCTCGGCTCTTGCATGTTGGTGCTCGGTCTTCCGTCCTCGCCTGCATCAGTTCACAGTATGAAGGTTTGACCTACCTGTAAACACATACTTTTGGCTCAGGGTCAAAATATCGTACGCGTGGAACGAAACCGAGAAAAATCAAATAGAACCGGACCCACTATCACACCACTTTTATCCACTTAATCAATTTTGCTCTATTTGCAAAAACCTTCTGTCAATTTATCCACCCAGTTTTCATTCCTCCATTAAGTGTGTCTCCCACCCAAAAAAAAACAAAGAGAAAAGGAGAATAGGAGATAAAAGGAGGGCTATAGCAAGAAGGAAAGGGGGGGGGGGGGGGGGGGGCGGAGAACAATGGATAGGGAGAATTGGCTGAAAGAAAGAAAGTTAAAAACACATCACAAAGGAGAAAGGCTTCAAAGAAGGCTACGACAATGAAAAAATCACATAGAGGTTACGACCAAGAAGAAAGAAAATGAGAAGATAGGAGAAATAAAATATTCAAGTGAGGTATTGAAAAAAAAATAGAGAGAAATTGAGTGAAGAAAAATCAACGATTATCGATCTCGGTCCCTCGTACGGTATCTAAACTCTGGATGACTTACGTATATCCCTCCCGTGTTCAATATTGTATTTATATTTCTTAATGTGAACAAAAAATTTCTTATCAATATTATGTGTTATTAGTTATATTTCGTATAAGAGTCGTGGTCAGATTTAAGTTCGGTATAACTTTGGGATCATTTTAGACATTTGTGAAAGTTATGGGGGTTTGTTTCAGTTAAAAATAAATAGATTCAAAACTGACTTGTGTCATTCCTAAACTTTTATGAAGGTTGTAATTCGGTCGTTGGACTTTCGGGTCATTCTGGGACTTTACCGAGTGTCATAAATTTTTGGGTCATTTCTGCAATTTTTAAAATATTTTTTAAATTCAGCTCGAAAAAATAGTAATTTCACCTTGGTCCCTAAATGTTTTTGGACATCCCATCACTTCTCAAAATGTTACAAATAAGTCCAGAATAATTTTCAAGTTATTTTGGGAACTTTACTGAGTGTTACAAATAAGTCCAGAATAGTTTGGGGTCAATTCTGTAATTTTTAAAAATATATTCCTAGGTCAGTTATAATGTTTAAATAATTGTGTTGTGGTCCCTAAACTTTTATGGACATCTCATGACTTCTCAAAGTGTTACAAATTCGTTCAACGTGCTTAATATCTTCAAAATCATACATGTATTTTTACACGTTTAAAATGGCTCCAAAGTTAAACCAATTTTTTTTCGAGCACGGTTAACTTTATTCTCTCTTGTTTATTTATTTGAAATTAACTCATAAATAAAAAAAAAATGTTTGTTCATGGTTTGTTTAATTTAAAGAAAATGCATATAATCTTTTTGGCCAAGCATGATCAAAACGGGTAATTAGAGTAAATCGGTGAAAACGAATTCAAAAGCAAACTAAACTCGCGAGCCCTTAAGATGTAATCAAACACCCCAAACTCGATTATTTGGATGTAGATATTTCCCAGCCCTAGGATGTTAACACCATGTACCCTAGACAAATTTTAGGATTCCGATTAGCCTCTAATTTATCGGTGGCGACTCTTTCATTTTTCGGTCCGGTTGATGACTCCGCTCGACCTGACCCGTCGCTCGCCAAGACCCGACATTTTCGAGCAAAAAGAAAAAAAAAATATATTTTTCAAAAAAGGATCGGGGAAAGTCAGATCCGACGTCCGACAATTTGGCGACTCTGCTGGGGACTTATCTATTTAGAGGGTTTGGACTTTGTCATGTTTTCTTTGCCATATAATATTTTTTTTCTATCCGTTTTGAATGTTTGCGCATGCTTGCAGTTTTAAATTTATTATGAAAGGCGATGTAAATGTAATAAAACTGATTTAAATTCTCGATTTGCACACACCATGATGGTTACCATTACCCGCTCGAACCTGAAGCACATTAAGAGCTTCGAGAGTTTAGTAAGGGAATGCGCCCGGAGTAGTTTGGACCGCCGACACACACCCAAACAACTCAACTCGATGATCCGAATGGGCTCGTGATCCTCTTTAGGGGTGAGGTTACGCTGGTTCATGTTAAATTTTAATATCGAGGCCGAGCCACAACCAAATAGCAACCACATTATACAACTCGGGTTCCATCCTAAAACCAATTGGTGATAGGAGGAGGTAGACGCGTTGTATATATGGTGCCCAATTTTAATTGTACCACCGGTGTGGTATTGTGTTTGTCACAGTGGCTTATTTTATTTCAACACTCCCCCGCACTGTGACAACTCGTTTTTTTTTAAGGCACGGCACCGGCACAGACGGGTTGGGACTCAACAAATCCCCTCTCACGTCCAGGCCCGACCCGAACTCTGGTACGTGGAGTAAATGGGACACAACAAACCCACATCGGGTATCCATAACGGGAAACACCCAACACCATCAATCGAAACCGAGCTATGATACCATGTTAAATTTTAATATCGGGGCCGAGCCACAACTAAATAGCAACCACATTATACAACTCGGGTTCCATCCTAAAACCAATTGGTGATAGTGGAGGTAGCCGCGTTGTATATATGGTGCCCAATTTTAATTGTACCACCAGTGTGGTATTGTGTTTGTCACAGTGGCTTATTTTATTTCAACAGTTCAGAGGACCTAAAAATTCCATTCATTTAGAACAAAAGTTCCACACTGTGTTTAACCTTTATTAGTTTTGTGTGTATTTCTATTTTTGGGTCCAACTGATGTAAATGAGAATTCAACTCAAGTATTTGGATGCGAGACTGACCCACAATTCATGAAGAAGATTTGGGCCCAACTTATGTAAATGAGAATTCGGCCCAAGTATCTGGATGCGAGATTGACCCACAATTCATGAAGAAGATTTGACTCAACTCTTGTGAATTAGAAGTCAACGTAACAGCTATAGATAGAAGTTCGACCCATTATGTAAATGTGTTTTGTTTTGGCCCTAGATCATGACATGTTTTGTTCAGATTTCTGTAAATGTAATACGAACCTTATTAAAGAAATTTACATTCTCGCACTTGCATTGCATTTTTCTAAAAAAATGTAATTGCTGTTCATTCTATCTGGTATCCTTAGGACGTTTCACGCACTATCTTTGGTAAGGATGAAGCAAACAAATCATTGCACTCACATTAGGGTCGTACAGGCCCTACGGTCGAAAAATGCCAAAATATGGAAAGCCATGATAAAAGGGAATCAGAAATAGGTGAACAAGAAGATTGACGAGGTTCACGAGCTCGCAAACTACAAAGTCAACTCGGTTCTCCTTAATGCCTCGTCTGAATTCTGGAATGTGGAATATGTGTCTACGTGATTAACAACAACGGAATACGTTCACACGTTCCATTCGACACCTGCAAGTCCGTCATTCAACCCGGAAGACATAATCGGGGATAGACCCAAACAACCACCATCATTCTAGCAATGTGGGGGCACCTTGGAGAAATGTGGGGGCAACCTAGCTGAGTTGAATGACACCCTTGAATAATTCAGACAAAGGACAAGGGGAATAAAAAGATTTTCAAAATGCATGTCATCGAATTTCCTTTGAACCAAAGAACAAGCAACAACTGCATTCAACGAGATGTGCCGTCGTGTAAAATGTCTTAAGAACTCGACTTCGATTGACCAATTCCTTTAAGTATTTTTGAATTTTTTTTGTCATACATACAATCAAAGTCTACGAATAGAATGAACGGAACATGCAAAATTTTCAAAACCAAGCATGCATGATCAATTGTGTATTCATTCTTCTGTCTATGATTATTTTGAATTTAGGTTTCCAGGAACCCATGCGACATTCAACGACTCCAGCACCTCAAGAACACAAAGGAAACCTTGATGAAAATTTGTATGGTGGCACCCTTGCCGAATCCTACTCTATACATTACGGACAAGGATCAGGTGAGGCGGGTCACCAAATACTTATTGCTTAGTTTGTTCAACATGCTATCAGAGACATAATTCTTGATCAAGTAACAAATCGATCAGCTCTTCCTTTTGATCATTATCATCTACCAGTTGGCCCAGACAACATTGCAATTTGGAACACAAAACGAGTAGAGAACAAAATATATCAATTTCTGAATGCAGTAAGTGACAGGTATGATCTGAAAAAACAAGATATACTTCGAGAAAACCCTTTACCTGAGGTGAAATTGGCTTATGCAATTATCCGATCAGAAAGGGACCGAAGACAATGATGGACGCTGAGGTTCACAGCACTAGAATCGAGTTCAACTTATATGCTACACCTCGCTCAGAAGAAGTGGCAATCAGAGTCAAACTGATCCATGCCACCAGACCACAATTGGCCACCAGAAGAGGGAAGGTTGTTTTGCAAAGTAAAGGACATAAGAAAAACAACTCTCTGTCGTGTGATCGAGTTGAAGCAGAGACAACTTAAATAGAGATGAAATGAAGCCATTGTTGACGCGGGGGAGACACAATTGTTGACACGAGACAAACGTTTTTGTTGACTTCTGCATAAGAGTCGCTATTGTTGACACGGGACAGACGCCATTGTTGAATCCTGCAGAAGAGTCGCCATTGTTGACATGGGGAAGGTGTCGTTGCTTACTCCTTATGATGAGACACCATTGTTGATGCGGGAAAGCGTTGTTATTGACAACAGGGGAGATGTCGTTGTCGATGCAGAGAGACGCCATTGTTGACAAAAGTGTTGATTGAAAGGGCATGTGATGTAGCCACTACGGGAAGTTTAGTCACAGCAAGTCAAAGTGCTTCCAAGTGATCGGATTCCTCGAAGGGTGGAGAAACATGAAGGGACAACAACATCAACGCCAACAACGTCATCGCCATGGGGACAAAAGATGTTAAGAATAGAAGCAGGCCAGTGATCACCTTGTGTCATTATTTGTTTCTTTGCATATAAAAAAATTGGCAACGATCACACTCGCAAGTAAAATCTCTCTGAAATAAAACTATCAGTGGAGATCAAAATCAAAGAGGTTTTACAATCAAAGAATCATACGACCAATTGTGGTTCAGTGATATAAAAGATGTCTAGAGTATGGAGAGTTCCAACAGAACGTCACAAGGAAATGACTGAAAGGTCATGCGAGGGATGAATTGCAGTTATTTGCCCAACGACGCGACTTTGTACAAATGATCATTCGATGATACCCATTTGAGATGCGTGAAAGCTGAAGATGTTGAACGTCTAATGAAAAAAAAACTCATGAAGGTTGTTGCGTCATACACATAAGCGTGCGAGACTTGGATACTTTTGGTCCATAAAGACGGCTAACTGTGTGAAATACGTCCAACATTATCACCTTTGTCAAGTGTACGCGGATCAAATATGCGTGCCACTGTACGATCTCTATCCCATGACTTCCCCATGATGTTTCTCAAGGTGAGGGCATCGATGTAAACAACATAATTTCCCTAAAGGCGTCCAAGGGTTATCAATTCATATTGTTGGTGATCGATTACTTCACCAATGTGGTAGAGGTTATTACCCTGGCGTCAATAACAACAAAGTCCATTGATATTTTCATTAGCACTACAAGAATCTGTTGCAATATCGATGAAACTTTTGTGTTGACGCTAACAGTTGTAGTTAAAAATAGGGCTATTGTGTCAGAATATTTTGGTGTCGTTATTATTACGTATTAGGCACAATGTGTTTTCCATCAGTAAATGTTACATTTACCGTTACCGTTTTCCATCACTAAGCGTTTACCATGAAAGAAAGTGTTACAACAGTCAAAATTTGATATTAAAGGAGTCCATTAGTTGCAAGTTGTTAATCTAAAGACAAAATAAGTATTAAATAATGGAATTTGTTGTCGCTGATGTAGCTACAACCGCAACGGTCGCGTTTGGTAAAACAACGGAATCTGTTGTCGCTGATGTAGCTACAACCACAACAATTTCAATTATTTTGGTAAATTAATTTCTTTAGTAGCGACTATTGTTGATGTCAATAATGCACAAACAACTATGACAGATTGTCAACTAACATTAGTCGTTGTCGTTACAAAATGTTAAGAACTCCCACTAAACCGATAGAACCGCCACTAAACCGATAGAACCGCCACTAAACCGAATTGAACCAAAAAAATTGAACTATATCACATGCTTATGTGGTTTAACTCAGGCGGAGTAGTTTTTTGACGAGCAGAGGAGGCAAATGGTGGGAGGCACAGGCAGAGCATATTTGTGACCTAGCATTAATGTTAGCCTTCTCCAGAGCCATCCTCTGCTTCTCGACACTTCAACTTCAGTCCTCTCCTCGATTCCTCTTTTCCTCTCTTCTCTGTATCCGTCCATTTGTCGTCTCAGTCCGTTTGTCGTCTCGCCTCCGTCCGTGGCATGACTCTCGCCTCCGTACGTATCAGGTAAATTGATTCTGATTGTTCTTGATTCCGTTACTGTACTTTGTCGTCCATTTAGGTCACGATTGTTTTTGATTTAGTTCACGAATGGTAAGTGTTCACGATTGTTCCGATTTCGGTCACGATTGTTCCAATTTTTCTGCATATCACTAGTCTCGTTATTTTCCTGCAAATCACCTATCTATATGCTGTTAATCCATGTTCAGGAGTAGAGTTCTATTACATTATCTTGATTTGCATGTGGCACTGTAAATTGCCCTTCTGCAGATGTGAATGTTATCAGACTCTCTCCAAAACCTTAACGGATGTAAATTGCCTTTAACGCATGCTAGGTTATGAAGATTGAATCCTACCCTAAGAACTCCAGTTTCATCCAAATCCACCAAGAAACACGTGCAAAAATACATAGATAAACTGTCATCAATGTTTGAGTTCTATCGGGAAATTCTCCTGCTTCCCCCATGCGGCTGAAGTTAATGATTTGACTTTATTGTTTATTATCTCTACCTTGATAGTCATACCTTGTTAGGTGATCTGCAACAAATGTTGAACTTACATTAAATTAAAATCCACTACATAATGCTGTCAAAATAAAATCTCTATGGATTCCTTGTGTTATTAAGTGTGGTATTTCTAGAGTGTATGCATATTCATTTTTGGAGAAGCCAGTTTTCTTTCTTTAATATTTATCATTGAGAAATCATTTCCGCTGTTCATTTTACAACACTGAGTAGATATATGAGAACAATTATATGTCAATAGTAGGTCCAAAACACATTGGAATATCGTCTTGCTATTGTGGCAGAAACACTCTTTGAAGGCCTTTCTCGAGTTAAGAGATGTACTGATGAAGGACGAGCTTTGATGTCGTTGGATCTCCAGGTTTCTCCACTAGAAGTTTATTATTATTATTATTATTATTATTATTATTATTATTTCTCATTTTCTTAGTAATTGGCTAAAATTTATAGGAGGAGATTACCCTTAATTCATGTCTTTTAGATTATGTATTGACATTTTAGAAAACTATGTATCTACATTTTAGATTATTGTAAGTTTGTAGTTTGGATGTTTATTAAGATGTATATATATACTTGGATAAATAATATATTATATTTTTTTACTCTGTATTGTGTAGTTCATTAACAATGATTAGTGGTTGTTGGCACAAAAAGTATGTATTAAGCACCGACATAAACTGATATTAGTGGTTGTTATCACTAAAAACATGTATTTACAACAAGTAAATAGACGTTGTTTCGAATAAAAGACAACTCTTCAAAGTCACAGCTAAATATGCAATTCAACGATGACACATTTTCATCAGTAACACCCATCTATAACATCGCAAATGTGTTCGGCACCTTTTCATTGTGTTTAACAACAACCAACTTTGGTTGTAAATTCGTTTTGGGATATGTCATCTTAGCAGCTGCAGCATCTTAGCAACAGTCAATTGGCGATGTTTAAACGATTTAGCTACGGAGGCTACACTGACAGAGATTTTGTTGCTGCCCCGTGATAGCAACGCCAATTCACCGCTTAACAGTGATTTTCTGCCGACGCTAATGCACGAGTTTCTTGTAGTGTAGGTAGGACATCATCGTGCGTCATGGGATGTCGAAGTCAATCATCACTGGCAATGCCAAAAATCTAAATAAGTCGATGGGTTGTGATCAAGCATAAAAGTTCATCTCCCTATCACCAACAAATGAATGGCGCAATGGAAGCACGACAAGCTGCCTGAGACACTCAGGGCGGACAGAACCTCAATACAGACATCAACATGGGCAACCTCATTCTCTCTTATTTACGGGACCGAAGCGGTGTTATCAATTGAAGTAGAGATCCCGTCAGCTAGGATCCTCATTGAGGCAGAAGTACCACAGGCAATTGTACCAGCAACGCATGAGTCATGCATTTAACAGGAAGATGTGTCCTAGAGAATTGTAAGCATACAATCAAACTCTCAGAAAAAATCATTTTAGTCAATCCAGACTCTCGGGGCATGTTTGTGCCTAAAATTTAAAGGGTCTTATGTCATCAAATAGACTTTTCGCAGAGGAGCCATGATCGTCACTGACATGGAAGACTAAGAACTCCACATTCCAATCAATATGGACGTAATCAAAACCTTAAAGATCTCGTAAGCAGAAAGTGAATACCCAAAAGTAAGAGAAAATTCCTGCTAAATCGAAAACCCGAAAGGGCGGTTTAAGCAAAATATAGGGAAGAGGGGCATGATTAAAAATCCCTAAAAGGGGTGATTATGGCAAAAAGATGAGGAATCAAATCCCTGCTAGGTTCAAAACTCGAAAGGGCAACCTAGGCAAAAATTAATGGAACTAAGTGTTGCGGTAAAAAAACATTACCGTACCAAAAGGATAGAAAATCGAGAGATAAAAGAAACAATCATTCAAGTCAATCCAGACTCTCGGGGCAAATTTATGCCTAAATATGAAGGGCCTTATGGTATCAAAGAGTTTTCAGCGGAGGATCCATGATCATCACTGACATGGACATTAAAGAACTCCCCACTCCAATCAGTATGGACGCAGTAAAAAAAACTTAAAGAACTCATAACCAGAAAGCGAGTCTCTAAAAATGAGAGAAAATTCTTGCTAAATTGTAAACCCGAAAGGGCGGTTTAGGAAAAATTTAGGGAAGAGGAGCATGATTAAAAATCCATAAAAAGGGTGATCATGGCAAAATGAAAGAAATCAAATCTCGAAAGGTGCGGTAAAAACAATCGATCATGGCTAGGTTGAAAACCCGAAAGGGTGATTTAGGAAACAATTAACGAAATCGAAGGGTGCAGTCAAACAAATCGAAAACATTAAGGTAGCAAAAGATAAGAAAATCGAGATTTAAAAAAAAAAAAGTGCTCAAAAGTGGACGACATTGTTTCCCACAGTAGCAATAAAAAGTTGTGATTGACATTAATTTGAGTTGCCTTGACAACTTGCATGGATACACCTTGTGAACATACCATGAATGACTTTAGGGAACTCCATCAAGAAGAACTCCAAAATCGATTAATGAGAAAACAAGCCGAGAAGTCCGCACAAGCAGTCGAAAATTTCGAGGAGGTTTTTACTTCCAAAGTGAATTACAAGTCGACGAGTGGAGCCTTTAGGTGTTCAGACTTCACAAGGTATCCTCGACGACCAAAACCTGTAGGTGTCCATCTTTTGGGAGTCACAAGTCGATGAGCGGGGCCTTTAGGCGTTCAGCCTCCGCAAGTCATCCTCGACGACTAGGACTTGTAGGTGTCCAACTTCTGGGAGTCTTTAGGTGTTTAGCTTTTGCAAGTCATTTATAAGAAGGCTAATGAAATGGCAACCTTGTGCGGCGGTGCCCATGATGACAATGAATCTTTCTTTCTTTCTTTCCCAGTTGCAATGGTTGTTTCGTTCTTTTTAATTTTGTTATTTTATTAAAGACACGCTATTTATTTCAATTTGTGGATCCAGTCAGTCTGTATTAATGTGTTGTTCTTGTTGTAAGAACATTCTTTTTAAAAAAATATAACATTTTTATTTAATTTATAATGATGATGATTGTAGTAAACCAACAATCCAATACATATCCCTTGTTTTATTTTTCAAGTGCATATATAACTCCATCGTTTCCTCCATCACCAATTAATCATAGCAATCGCTTTCTCTGGGTTTGCAAACCGCACAATACGGTCTCTCTAGGATTCCGATTTCCCATTGGCAGCAGTATTGAACACAACCAAAGCTGTTTGCTCCTGTATATACATATACATGTATATATTTTAAAGACAAAAAGGATACATATATATATATATATATATATTTCAAAGACAAAAAGGATAAATATTGTATTAATATCCCCCCTTTCTTTACATAATTTAGTTATAATTTACAAGAAAAATAAAAGTTTAATTATGCACCTATAGCAGGTCCAATGTTTGATAATGGTCGTGCAGTGGCTTCATGACAGACACTGAAAAGAACTACGAAAGATAAGATGAGGAAGGCAAACTTGGACGATTTCATGGTTAGTACGATGAAACAGATGTTATTGTGTTACCATAAACAGATAGTGAAATATATAATATATAATGTAACGGCTGAAATTTCTTTTGGGTAGTATATGAAGGGAATTAAGTACTTGTGATTGATTGGTACGTTATATAATATACAGACTTTACATAGATAATAATGTAATTAAGACGAATGTCGAATGGGCTATAACGCACTAATATATATAACAAAGGCAGGTACGTGTATATTTATCATGTGTTAAAAACTTGTGTGTTGGTGTAAAAACAGTAAATACTTAAAATCGTTAAAAACTTACCAAATACAAATATGTATAAATAATTTACGTGATATGCTCATAAACACAAACAAAACATTTCTATGTGTGTTCATATCATATTTTAGTGTTGAACTTCTCATATTAAGAACTACAATTTCGTATATCAAATTTTACTCTTAATGTATTATTTAAAAACTATCATAATTAAATAACTATTGAAATATTAAAATCTATTGAAAAAAATATTTTAAAATATAGGTATACCCGTACAATTTTATTATATTATTCGTTATCGTGCGTGTCAAGAAATATAAAAACAATCACAAAATGAAATCAAATTAACTCGTGTATTGTTCGTCCAATAATTATATTGTTATGTTACATACTTGCACAAATTTTATTTTATTTTTATATATTTGTGTTATATTATTATGTTGTTTAAAATAATATCAGTACTATATTTTAACATTTAGATGTTGTTTTGTTTATTAAACAATGACCTAAAATGGATAAATACAACTAAATATTCTTAAATTTATTTTCATATTTGAAAATAAGTAAATTAGGGAAACTGTCAAATCCCAAGTTCTAACACCGGGAGTTTTCATTTAAAAACCAAATAATTTCTTTTTTAAAATATTGTTTTTTGTATAAAATTAGTTTTTTACTAACAAAATGATGTTTAACAAGCTTTTTTTTTCAAAACAAAATAAAACAATTGAAGGTAAACTTTCTGTTTGTACATTGTATAGTATAACTAGATATTCGTTCTTTTCCCAAGACATAAATTTCTTCCAAACATGTGAAATAGAAAATTATGGTGATGGGTATCCATTAATTATCACGAAAGTAAATTCAAGGTTTTCTATAAATATTTAATTAGTGTAAATTGTCTATTAAAAGATGATATAATTATATATAGTGATACAAAATAACATTAATAGTCAACGAAAAAATAAATAAAGAAATACTATTACAGAAAATTAAAATATATAAATACGTCCTTAGTAATTTAAGAGTTTATTAATCTATGTAAAAAATATTTATGTAGACTACATTTCGAGTATGTATACATGTAATTCTTTCGAAGTCTCATTTCTTAACCAAATTTTTTGTTGTTTACTGTGTGGTATCACGTGATAATATATTATATAACTGACCGCGACTAAAATATGGTCAAAAAGATATATCTCGACGTTTAACAAAGTTTGTCTTTGCACTTTGTTTATAGTCATTATAATATTAAACAGTACTGAAAACAAATTACGGGACATTTGAAAATGTAAGTGAACATTTTCGTGATTTATTTGATATCTTGAAATAAATGTTTTGGTTCATTTAAATAGTCCACCAAGACTTTTTCAGAAAAACGATTATAAAGAACATTAAACTTAAAAATATGAAAAGGTAATTATTTGTGCATGCGCTACGCACCCTAGTTCGGTTTCGTAGTATTGCCCGTCTTTTTCCGCACCATCAGCACTTTGATACCAATCTTTTCCGATGAATACCAACATCAATCTTTGATTGTCGTCTTAACCAATACCGACCTTAATTCACTCGCTATGATACCAACATCTCCCAACTTTAACCTTTCTAGTCTTGCCCTCCTTATCCAACTATTTTTTTCCCAATACTAACCTCAATCTACCCACTATGATGCTGACATTTTCCGACGGAATCGTTTTAGTATTGCCCGCCGGACTACTTTTTTCCAACATCTCCAAGATTTGAATGTGGGAAATCTAATACCGACCTCAATCTTAACCGTCGTCTTAGTCAATACTGACCTCAATTTACCCACCGCTCTAAGAGTTTTTTTTTCGGAGTCGAAAAGATTTGAACCTGGGAACTCTGATACCATATAGGATTTCACATGTACGACTTAACCAACTGTCTCATGAATCCGAACTTGTGAGAGAATACATTCGGTATACATTTAAGATATATTGACACGCTCACTACCATTTCTATGTAACAACTATTACAAATTTACTGTGGCAACGTTAAGAAAATTTCAGTAATATTTTTTAAAAATAAAATGAAATTAGATATTTGATTAACTTATTCATCATTTTTTTACTTTTATATTTGGGTTAATTACTTAAATGGTTACACATATTTGCCAAATGTGATGAATTAGTTAATTATGTTTTTTGCATGACTCAATGGTTACACATCTTTGCTAGGGTTGTCGATGGTTAGGGTATGGTCAGGGTATGTCAAATACCATAACCATACCATATTTTTAAATCACATACCATAACCATTATGGGTATAATTTTCAATACCATAACCATTAAAATAACTGTGGTTATTAACCATGGTTTTACCCGTATACTCATATTCATTCCACACTTGTAATATAATAAAAGATCAAAACTTTTATTTAAAAAAATATATCAATCTATATTACCATCGTTGGACTTTGGCGCCTTCAATTTATACATCAATCTTCAATAAGTATATAATTTATAGGGTTAATTACCTGAACCGTTACTTATGTTTGACAATGTGACTGAACCGTTCAAACTTGATCTCAACTGTTACTTAAGTTGACACATGTGACTGAACCGTTACTATCACCTAACTGCTGTTATTTCTTCCCGTTAAGTAGTCACATGTGCTTGTCACGTGATGTAGTTGTAATTTGAAGTTCTGAAACTACCCTAAACAGCTTGTCTGCTTAACAGCAGCTGATTCTTAGAATCGAAGAACAAGGAAGAACCGATGAGAAGTTTGAGCACGAAGAACCGAAGAACCCAATTGAGAAGAACTGAAGAACCGATGACAGAAGCCATGAAGTCTGCGGATGAATGTTGTCCTATGGGTTTTGACAACCGTAGAAAGGTTTGATCTCAGTCAATCTCTTCTCCTAATCCCAACCACGGAGCTTCGCGTATGAGAATGTGCTATTGTGGGCTTGTGTGCTCCGTCAAATCTGCTGGTACGTGGCAGAATTTCTCGCGCCGATTCCATGGTTGCCCCAATTTTGAGGTAATTTGACAGTGGGTAACCCTAATTGGCAACCCTAATTCATTTTGCTGCAGTAATTTGAACCGTAAAGCCTTATTTTCGAACCTTAAATCGTCAAATCTGAGGTAATTGTTTGTTGTTTCTTCTTTTGTAGTCTGTACAGAACCCTGGATGTGGTTTTTTTGACAGGGAAGATCCAGCTGTTAAGATCTTTAGATCAAAGACATAAAAGAAAAATAGATAAAACTGAAATAGATATCTTTTCTACTTAACCTATTGTTACACCGAATGCATATATATATATATATATCCTAAAACTAGTCGTTGGTCACTTCCTATCTATATCTATATCTCTCTATATATATATCTATATCTCTCTCTATATATATATAAAATATATAATATTTATATATATATATATATATATATCCTTAAACTTTGACTATATATATATATCCTTAACCTTCGACATAACTATACTTATATCCTAACATTCTCCATACTTGGTTTGCTTTTGAAAAAACTTTGAATTCCTTTGCCTCCGTGAACTCCTTTGCCTTGTTTGAACACATCAATCAACGATTTTAGTTCTGATAATCCATTGATGCTTCTCTGACTGACCAGTCTCTCTAGCTATTTATCATTCAAGCCAAAGCACCTGTTTTTATTCACACACAAATGTATCCATATCAAACAGATTAATAAAACACAATCTTATACTCATAATGCAGTTATATTAGAACCTTCACTTATGATATTATCTTAAGCACACATCATGAATCATCCACTCAATGTTTTCTCTATAAAGACTCCTGCAGATGTATCATAGATTACACATCAAATATATCTCACACATGTACTTAACATAACTGAACAATTTCTTTGATATTCATCATATCATCATACTAACCTAACACCAGTCTTCCTTTCTCTACTTTATCTATCATTTTTTTTTTCGAATATTTGATTGAGAGTTTGATTTCTTCTTCCTCTCTTTTTATATATATATATATATATATATATATATATATATATTTCACTGCAGTTATTTTACCTTGACAGAAGAGTTTTAGCTCTTATCTTACCAATACAGTTGGATGGTTTCAACCATCATCTTTTCTTCCTCAAGAGTATGAACACAAGTATCTTGTCGTTCTCTTGTGCACATAACTCTATTTTTGGAATCAAACTGTACCCTATGTCAAGTCAGTGATCTTGATATTTCTTGAGGTGCAGAGAAGAGGACGAACAGGCATAAATGGCAATATAAATGATGAGAAAACTCAAAGAAAAGCAGTTACATACCAGTACAAGATAAAGAAAATTCAATGGAACTCACTGATGCATAATAAGGAGGATTTATGGAAAACAGAGTAATGACAACAAATGTAATGCTCATCTAGATGACATCAATGATCATGAACTATTAACTGCATAATGAAATAATCATGATGCCTTAAATCTGATTGAATAAGATCATTCAATGGAATAGAACAATGCACTTTTAAGACTACAAACGATACCAGCTGCTGAAAGGACAGATCAAGTCATAGATACATACAAGAATTACCTGAACCTATTCATGTGCTCAATGGAGAGGTGAAGACAACTCCTGAAGTTCTTCAACCGAAAACACACCAAGCTTCTTTCTCCATGGCACAAATGTCTTTTCTGTTAATGGTTTCGTTAACACATCGGCCACATTCTCATTAGCTGGAACAAAGTTGACTATGAGTTCCCCAGATTGAACTTTTTCTCGGATGAAGAACAGATCAATCTCCACATGCTTCATTTTTGAATGATGAACCGGATTTTCTGACAATGCTACAGCACTGGTATTATCACTCCATATCACCGGAGGAGATGGCAGAGTCAAACCTATTTCCAGAAGAAGAGACTTCACCCACAGGATTTCACACACAGAATTAGCAATCGCACGGAATTCGGCTTCAGCACTGGACCTAGAAACCACTGACTGCTTCTTGGAGCCCCAGATGATGGGGTTGCCATTGAGAAGAAGATAGTGGCCAAAATGGACTTCCTGTCAAGAACATCACCTCCCCAATCAGCATCTGCAAAAGAAACCAGTGACACGTCAGTAGAGGAACAAGGAGCTGAGCGAAACAACAAACCATGATCCAGTGTGCCTTTCAAATATCGAATGACATGAATAACAGCAGACCAATGACTAGAACACGGTGCCTGCATATACTGACTTAACTTGTTGACAGCAAAGTTAATGTCATGCCTGGTGATACATATATGCTGCAATGCACCTATAGTACTTCTATAAAGAGACTCATCATGAAACAATTCAGTACACTGATCCATACCTGAGCGAGTGATGCACGTACCTGTCATAGGAGTAGGAAAAACATTTGCATCAGACAAACCAACCTTAGATATCAGCTCCTGAATATACTTCTTTTGATTAAGAAGCAAATAGTCTTCTCCAGTGGAAACTTCCATTCCTAAAAAATAATTGAGATTCCCCAGATCTTTTAGCTTGAAGTGATCATTGATGGAACGGATAACTTGTTCAACCATTGAAGATGATGAACCTGTGATGACAATATCATCTACATAAACAAGTAACAAAACAAAACCATGATCAGTTTTCTTAATGAACAAACAACTATCAGCAGTAGAAACATGAAAGCAAAGAGACTGAATAAGATAGGATTTCAATCTTTCAAACTAGGCACGCTGAGCCTACTTCAAACCATATAGGGCTTTCTGTAACTTGCAAACCAAAAGAGCAGAACCAGATGACGAAGGCTGCTCAAAACCAGGCGGTTGCACCATGTATACCTCCTCGGTCAGATCTCCATGAAGAAATGCATTATTGATGTCCACCTGCCGTAAGCACCACTTATGAGTTAGCGCAAGAGACAATACAATCCGAACAGTTGCAGCCTTCACAACAGGACTGAAAGTATCCTGAAAATCAAATCCAACCTTCTGGAAAAACCTTTAGCAACTAGTCGAGCCTTGTGCCTAGCTATGCTTCCATCTGCATGTCTTTTTAATTTTGAACAACTACTTACACCCAATGGGAATCCTTCCAGCAGGCAGAGAAACCACAAACCATGTTTTATTATCTAGCAATGCACTCATCTCATCATGAACAGCATTGGCCCACTGTGGAGAAAGCAAGGCTTCATGAATGGACAGAGATTCTCTGGAAGATAAATCCTCAGTAGAAACACAAGTAGACTTAAGAGCTTGTAAAGATGCCTTGGATCGTGTCATCATTGGATGAGTGCTCAATACAGGAGCAGATGATTGAGCCTTTAACAAAGAACCAGATGCAAGTGGATTTGGCATCGAAGAGGGTAATGATTCTAACTGAGATACAAGGACTAAAGAGTCATGATCAGGAACATACCGCACAGGCGCAGGTGCAGAGGAAGAAGTGTCCACACACTGAGGTTGAGGTGGAGAACAAGCAGATGAAGAGGGGGATACCACCGATCGAAAAGGAGCAGAGTCATGGGATGTTGGAATATCAGGAGAAACTGTAGAAGACCCGTCAGACTGAAATATAGAATCAATAGGAATAAAAAAAGGTTTTGAAGCTGGAACTGATTTAGGAGAAAGAGAACCAAAGAACTCACCATGAGGATCAGCAAAAGGAAATGTCATTTCATGAAAAACAACATTTCTAGATACATAGATCCTACTAGACGATGAGAGACATTTATACCCATGATGCTTAGAGCAATATCCCAGAAAAACACAAGCCTTAGAACGAAAAGAAAATTTGTGATTCTTAAACGGTCTGAGATGAGGAAAACATAATGAACCAAAGACATGAAGAAAAGAGTAATCAGGTTTAGTTTTAAATAAAACCTCATGGGGAGAAAGATTACCTATGGAAGATGAAGGTAGACGATTAATCAGAAAGACAGCCGTGAAGAAAGCATATGTCCAGTAATGAAGAGGGACAGATGACTGAGCAAGAAGAGTCAGGCCAAGCTCCACAATATGACAATGCTTGCGTTCCACCATACCATTCTGTTGACTGATGTAGGGACGGGTGACACGATGCATAATTCCATGTTGAGCAAGATAAGAGGACAAGAACTGAAACTCCCCACCACCATCAGACTGAACAGCTTTCAGAGAGCAACCAAGCTGCTTCTCGGCCAGTACATGGAACTCTTGAAATGCCTGAGCAGCATCACTCTTCTTGCCCAAAAAATAAATCCACGTATACCTACTGTAAGCATCAACCACACTAAGATAATAGTTAGAATTTCTGGATGTGTAGGGAGAGGGTCCCCAAACATCAATCTGAACCAGTTCAAGAGGAGCATTATATTGAGTTTCAGAAGACAAATGAGGTTGATGTTTACTTTTACCTATAGCACAAGCCGAACATTCAGAAAAAATATGTTTAACAGGAAGATCATGAAGACGCAAATTTTTTTGTCAAAATGGAATTCGAAGGATGTCCAAGTCTCATGTGCCACAACTGAGATGAACCTTTGGGACTTAAGGATGCAACAAAACATTTAAAAGAAGAAGAAAGATCATCATTCATCAGATCACTATCAACATTCACACAATCAGAATTAGTTGTAGGTCCAGCATATAAAGAATCATTATCAACCAAAATATTTTTATTGATTAAACTTTGTGAGGATGTAACCCCACTTGGAACAACATTTAGAGTAGAATTCAATTGACCAGGCACTACAACATTATTATTAAATAGAAGGACTACTAAACTGAACCGAATTGACAGATCTAAAAGTTGACAAATCAAGTTGATAAAAGCCATCACACTCAAATCCGCGAAGAAGCACTCTGTGCGACATGGAATCTCTAACCAAACAATGCGACGCATGAAACTCAAAGTAGACGTCATTGTCCTTGGCAAACTGAGAAACAGCGAGGAGATTCTTAGTAACACTGGGAGTATATAACATATTATTTAACATAAGATGCTTAGACTGAGTAGGAATCATGGAAGATCCAATCGCAGAAATACGTAAAGATGATCCATTCCCTACTAGTACCTTACCTGGACCTGTGTACGGAGATGTCACCTTTGGAACAGGATAAGCATTGGCAATATGGTTTGTCGCTCCAGAGTCAGGATACCAGTTTGCATCAGTATGAACTACAGGAGCAACACATGCAAGATTTGCTTGCGGCGAGGGCAATATGTTGGGTTGACCACTTGATGAGTTGGTTGAGACCATAGGAGAAAAGGCATACGAACCTGATGGCAGGTAATGACCATAGACAGCTGGTGTAGGCGTATGATAAGGAGGAGGATAAACCATAGGAGGTGCAGCCGAAGGAATGTATGGATGAATAACCGGAGCATGATGTGCAACACCAGGAGATGGGGCGATCTCTGGAACTAATTGGTGCGGATATGCAGAGGCTGGAGAGGGTTGATATGCAGCAACATGACTTTGATATGGAGAGGCATCATCCACTGAATCATCCCATTGAGCAGATGACAGGTTTGCAGAAGGTGTAGAAGAGGATGAATGAACACGATCGGTGACTCCAGTAAAGTGCACGTTGAATCGTTGATAACATCTTGCACTAGATGTCCAAATTTCCCACACAATTGACATTGTGTTCTGTTTCCTCCATATCCCCTACCACGGCCACGTCCTCTGCCAGAATTACCTTGCTGATGATAGGATCCTGAACTAGAGTGTTGATGTCCTTGATGTTGCGATCGTACCTGATGCGAAGTATTTCCCTCACCAGTGACAGGAGAATCATTAACAGAGTCCATAGAATCATAAGTTTTTGGATCAGTAGTGTGATTTACCTCAACATTCGCCGTAACAACCGAATCAAAGATCATATCAGACTGCCTAGCTTCGGCATCTAATAGAACCGAGCTCACAGATGATATATCATAAGGATTTCTACTTGCATGTATTACAGAAATCACATTATCGAACTGACCTTTCACACCATTAAGAATGATCGAAATCTGCTGCATCTCCTCAATTGGATGTCCACAGCTGGCGAGACTATCACAAGTAGTCTGAATGTCGGTTAGGTAATCACGCATGGACTGATGAAGTAGCTTCCGGACTTTCAGGCGATCATATAAATGCATAATCCGAGTGGTTGATGAAGACGAAAAATCCCTGTGCAGCTTTTGCCGAATAGATGATGCATTCATGCAACCAATTAGACCTCGACTAACCTGAGGAGATACAGACGCCAATATCCAAGATGCTAACGAACTATCGAGCTGCATCGATTTTCCATACACTGGATTGGCTTGATCACGACCATTGTTGTCACGAACAAATTGTGGAACATCCACGGTTCCATGTAGATATGCTTCAAGATTATATCCACGCACCGCGAGCAGAACCTGTTGCTTCCAGGACTGAAAAATTTCTTCTCCAAGCAATTTTACAACCTTCTTGTTTGCAAACGGTGGAGTAGCGTCTTCCATGGATAACCGCAAGGAAGACGGCGCGACGTAGGGTTGTGACGACCTAGGGTTGATGCGGCCTAGGGTTGTTGCGGCACAGAATCAACCTTGCTCTAATACCATGTTGCCCTTACAGTTGGATTGCAGTGATGCAATTTCAACAAAGAGAGAAACATTTGAAAGAACAATTGGATGTTGCGAAAACCGATCTCTTGAAAGTCGACCCAATCGGAAGTTAGTTGCAGTCTTGGTAATTGTTGTTGTTGTTGTTTTTGTTCTAAGTTCAATTGCGAAGAATTAGAAGAAGTTAGTTGTACCTTTGTCTGTAACTGAAGGATGAAGAACAATGTGTATTTTGCGAAGGTGGTGACTTATGTTTGTGGACATGTTGTTAAATGAAGTGTTATCTTTTCTGAAGTTTGGACATTTTGTTACCCAACCGTTACTAAAATCCAGAATACATCCGAAAACAGAGAATTCATAATAATCCATCAAAATCCAGAATTCAGAATACATCCCAAAACATAATCCATCCTATAATCCCAAAATAGGTTCCGTTAAAACAAACCTTCATAACTAACAAAATATGGAAGAACAAAATGACCTCGACTCTACTCTACTGTGTAGATTGCAGAATTGCCTCGTTCTCTTTGGAAGGACCATCTTAAGTAGCTGATCCAGAACCATTAACGCTCTTGAGTCTGAAAGGACGGGTTCATTATCTGCAGTATCATCAATTTCTATAACAGTTGGTTGTTCTATTCTTTTCTTGAGTTTTGCCGGACTTCTAGAGTGGGCCTACATATCATACCGGTATCGTTAATACAAACATGCGAACATGACAACAACATGTGAAAGACAGATGTACTCACCCTTTTTGCTAGTGTTTTAACACATTTCTTTGGTGTCACTGTTGGTTCTGCAGCAACTGGTTCTGCAGGTATTGATGGTTCTGCAGCAACTGGTTCACGCGCGTCACTTTTGCGTGTTGGGAGCTTCTGTCGAACATATTATGCAGCAACTTCAACAACAATCTGCACCAAACGCACAAACACACCCAAATCCGAACATATTATGCAGCAATTTCATTATTTCGTACTGCAAACCAACATCAAAGCCCTAATATTCAACCGAATCGAGAATTAACGAAGTGAAACAGGGTAGAACAACACAAACTCAAGTCCGAAAACAGCAAGAATGCGAAAAGCCACACAAACTGAAGTTCAATTGAAGCAAAAACACGACTTACTTGCAGTTGCAGTTCCGAAGCGCAATGTGGCCGAGGAGGGTTCTGTCTCTATTGAAAATCGACAAGGAGGAGGTCTGCAAGTTTCGGTGTGACTGAAATGGGAGTTGATGGGAAGTTGGAGTGTGGGGATGATTATAAAATGAGGGGGAAACGTTGCAAAGGTGACAGGAGGGCATTATTGTCCCTTCATTTGACTTCAAATCATTTTAATTGGGTCATGTGTTGTGCACATGACATTTAGACGGTAAGATTTGACGGAAACTTCACGGAGTAACCTTTCAGTCACATGTTCAAACTTAAGTAACGTTCAAACCTGGTTGAGTTCGGTTCAAACGATTGGAGCTCCAATTGAGCCTCAGTCGAGGGTCCTATGGTCTGGGTCCGAACCCATACCAGGTCGCCCAACCATGGGTACATGGTTTGGATTCGGACCCAGGCCATAGGACCCCCGATTGAGACTCAATTGGAGCCCCAATCTGTTTGAGCCCCAATCGGCGGTCCTATGGTCTGGGTCCGAGCCCAGACCAGGTCCCCAGGGTTCAGACCCTGGCTAGGGGACCCACGGTGTGGCTCGAATCGAGTTGGGACTTATTTGAAACATTAGTGTAAGTTTGTAGGGTGTAATTGTAACATTTAGAAAAATATTTGGTTAATTTTGCAAATATGAAAAATATTTAACGGAATTTTTTAACAGAAAGTAACGGAGGTACCAATTACGATCATTTTCAAACATGTTGTACCAAAAACAATCATTTGGGTTGGAAAACCATTTTTATCAAACATGTTGTACCATTTTCATACCTTTCCCATAAATTAATTAAACAAATATAATATTGTCATTTTATATGCTAAAATAGTGACTTAATAGAGATATTTGACGATGAACACTAAAAATGAACAATTAGTCACATGTTGAAACTTATGTAACCATTCTGCACAAGTTATACCTCCGAATGATTTAGGTATATCTCTCTCGTATTTAATATTGTATTTTATTTCGTAATGTTATTGAAAATTATGTTATAAAAAAAAAGTTTATATACATATATTATATATTTATGTATAATATTCTTGTTAATATATATATATGTTTAACATTCTTTAAAATCATTCGTGTATTTTTGACATGTTTAAAATGTCCCAAAGTTACACCACATTTTTCAAGCATGATTAACTTTATCCTCTCTTGTATAATTATTTGAAATTAACTTCTAAATAAAAATGTTTGTACATCGTTTATTTCAATTAAAGAAAAATGCATGTCATCTCTTTAGCCAAGCAAGATCAAATTGGACAATTCAGGTAAATTGGTAAAAACAATAATTTCAAAAGCAAACTAAAGTACCGAAAGGGAGGATTATGGGCTCGTGAGTCCTTAAGACGTAATCAAACCCCGAACTCAATTCTCTAGACACAGACTTTTCTAAGCCCTAGGATGTTAACACCGTGTACCCTAGGCAAATTTTTAGGATACCGATTAGCCTTTAATTAATCGGTGGTGACTCTTTCATTTTTCGGTGCGGTTGATAACCTCGCTCGGCCAGACCTGTCACTCTCCAAGACCCGATATTTTCGAGCGAAAGAAAATAAAAATAATTTTTCAAAAGGGTCGGGGAAAATCGGATTCGACGTCCGACAATTTGGCGACTCTGCTGGGGATGATCTTAGAGTGTTTAGGATTTGTCATGTTTGCTTTGCCTTATTATATTTTACCTATTTGTTTTAACGGTTTGCTCATGCTTGCAATTTTAAATATTGTCTGAAAATATATGTAAATGTAGTAATTCAAAAATGATATAATTCTCTTTTTGCACACACCACGCTGGTTACCATTATCCACTCGGACCTGGAACACATTAAGAACTTAGTGAGTTTAGTAGGGGAATGAGCCCGGAGAGGTTTGTACCGCCAGCACGCATCCAAAAAACTCAACTTGATGATCAGGTTGGGTCTGTTATTCTCTACAGGGTTGAGGTTCCACTGGTTCAGAGTACCTAAAAAAGCTCCATAACACGTTTAACCTTCTATCGGTTTCGTGTTTGTTCCGTTTCTTGTGTTTTATTTTGGCCCTAGATCATGACATGTATAGGATTTAGCCTTTTGTATTTCGTAAACCTCTGTAAATGTAATAACTTAGTTGTGACATTTAGTTTCTCGCACTTGCATTGCATTTTTATAAAAAACAAAAAATGTAAGTTCCGTTCATTTTGTATTGTATCCTTAGGACGGTTGACACATCATCTTTGGTAAGGATGAAGCAGACAACCCATTGTCCTCACACCAAGGCCATCCAGCCCCTCACAGTCGAAATTGCCCGAATATGGAAATCCATGACTAAAGAGAATCAGAAGTACGTGAACGAGAAGATTGAAGAGGTTCATGAGCCTGCAAACTACAAAGTCAACTGGGCTCTCCTTGATACTTTATTTGATTTGGGGATGTAAAAAACGTTGTCTTCGTGATAAACGACAATGAACTCACACCTACGCTCGAAGAATACTGTCAACTCGTTCAAGGGGTAGACTGGGATCGTGGTATTGTTCCAACCGACCTCTAACAAAGAGACGAAGCTAGTACTTTGGCCAAACTGTCCACCGAGCTCAGGTTGAATGCGGTCATGGCTTATCTATTGAACTTTTGGAATATTGGATCGAGCGTCGAATTGTCGATAAAACAAATGCTCTGAGGAGATGCAATGCTTTTATTTTACTTGTTTTGGGAACGTTCGTATTCTCCTTTTCTAATGGTCTCATCGACTCAGCTATGGCCAAAGTCAACATCCAAATAATAGAAGGCAAGAATTTCGTTACGTCGTTGCTCGCTGAAACCATTGCATCTCTAAACATTTTGAAAACCAAAGGAAAAGGAGAACTAAAAGCAAGTCCAGACTTACTTCAGATTTGGTTCTTAGGCCATATGAAAGAATTTGACATGAATTTTCCCCGGGCAAAGTTTTTAGGCGACAAAAGGGTTATCTCGATAATGTTAGCTCGATCATTGTTTGAAGCTGAGAAATAGCAAGCCATCGATTGGAAAATATATATTTCAAAAATAACGGATAAGGACATTTTATGGGCGGCTAGATGATTACCCATCCACCGCCTGTCATCCATCGAGGATCCATGACCACAAAGCCTTCCCGAGCAAGAGCGTACAAGTGGCACAGCAAAGCGAATATTGCAAACTCGCTTCGAGACTCAGTCCGGCAAGTGAATAATGATTGGGGAAACCGAGTCTGACTATTTATAAATCCAACGGAAAGCTCCACGGCAAAGGAAAACGAATACCATGCGACAACGGAGTACGTTCACAAGTTGTACTTAGCACCAGCAAGTCCGCTTTTTGACCCGAACGACATAATCAGGGATAGGCCCGAGCAACCACTGTCATCTTACGAGGACATCTACGTGATCATGAAAGCTAAGGTGGAAATTCAAATTATTGCTTGGGCTTATGAACACTCTAGATCCAAGAATGAGATTCAACGCCTCCGCAACGAGTTACGGTGTGTGCAAAATGAAGTGAGGTCGGGATCGCACCTTCGAGAAATGTGAAGGAAAAATAGCTAAGTTGAATGGCACCCTTAAACAATCCAGACGAAGAACAAGGCAAATTAAAAGATTTTTGAATTGCATGTCCCCGACCTTCCTTCGAACTACGGAGCAAACGACAAATGCACTCAACGAGCTACGCTGCCGTGTGAAATGTCTTAAGAATTAGACTTTTATTGGCCAACTATTTTTGGAGTATTGTTGAAAAAAACGTTTGTCGTATATGTCATCAAACTCTACGAATGGAATGAACGGAACATGCAAAAATTTCAAAAACCAAACATGCATGATCAATTGTGTATTTACCCTTCTTACTATGGTATTTGAATGATTTAGGAACATCTGGAAAGAACAAGCCTGATACACACTCACGGTTTTGTTCAACGGAAACGGATGAAGCAACAAAATCAAAGCCCTCCACCAGGTTTCCCGGAACCCATGCGACATTTGACAACTACGGCACCTCAAGACTACGAAGAAAGGATCATCCAGCTAGAACAGACTATACACACCATGAATTCTGGCATGGCTGGCATTACCTCCCAGTTCGAGTAGATTTTTGTCTTTCTAACCGCTCAGACAGACACCTCGTCTTCCAAAGCAACCTAGCTCTACCTCCCACATATGGACATCCCAACCTAGCTCTACCTCCCACATATGACCATCCCGAACAAGCTCCACCTCCCACATATGGCCATCCCAAACTAGCACCACCTCCCACATATGGACATCACAACCAAGCTCCACCTCTTACATACGAGTGTCCTAATAAAGTTCCACTACCCGTACATGACCCTCATGAGAAAGTTTTTCCTCTTCAGCATGATCGGGTTGCACCTCCCGTACCTATTTACCCCAACGAGGCCGCACAACCCGTGTTTGGGCTCCCCAATTACTCTGTTACAGTCGCCTCGGTCGAGACTGAACAAGGCAAGCGGTTGAAGCATATTGAAAAACAAATGAGGTCTATTCAAGGAGTAGATCGATTGGGAGACATGAACTTCTCTGATCTGGCTCTATTTAAGGAAATCTTGATGCCTGATAAATTCAAAGTGCCTGACTTTGAAAGGTTCGATGGAACAGGGCACCCGGTTGTTCACCTAAATATATACATCGCAAAAATGACTCCATATCAGCAGTTTATCAAGTTGATGGTCCAAACCTTCCATTGAAAGGGGAGGCACTGGTCTAGTTCGCAGGGTTAAAGACGGAGCAAGTCCCAAATATGGAGGAGCTAGCCAAGCTTTTCCACCGCCAATATAAGCACAATCTGGATAACACTTCTACTCGCCTTGATCTTCAGGCTATGGAGATGAAAGAGGTACAATCTTTCAAGGACTACGTGACTCAGTGGAGGGGAAAGGCCAACTGCTTGAACCCGCGTCTCGGGCAGAATGAGGCGGTCCCAATTTTCATTAGTACTCTCAATGGTATATATTATACTAAAATTATGAGTCAATCCACTGCCAAATTTTCAAATCTCATCATGACATGCGAATTGATCGAGTGAGGGCTTCGGTCCGAAAAGATCGAAGACCCGTACAAAAGTGTAGCGGATCTTAAGAAAACTGATGCAAAGAAGTCTACCCCGACCATAGGCGCAGTCTATCCGACTTTTTACCAGGATGCTTACTCGGTGTCGGACATCGGATCCGACTTTCCTCGACCCCTTTTGAAAATATATATTTTTTATTTTCGCTCGAAAATGTCGGGTCTTGGCGAGTGACGGGTTCGGTTGAGCAAGGTCATCAATCAGACCGAAAATGAAAAAGTCATTACTGATTAATTAAAGGCTAATCGGAATCCTAAAAGCTGTCTAGGGTACTTGGTGTTAACATCCTGGGGCTTGGAAAGGTCTACATCCAGATAATCGAGTTCGGTACTTTACTTTGCTTTTTAATTTTTTTCAATATACCTGAATTGTCTGTTTTGATCATGCTTGGCCAAAAGATTACATGTGTTTTTCAACAAAACTTAACTAAACCATATACAAACATTTTTTTACGAATTAATTTCAAATAAATAAACAAGAGAAAAAAATTAATCGTACTCGAAAAAGAAAAAATGGTTTACCTTTGGAACCATTCTAAACGTGTCAAAACATGCATGAATGATTTTGAAGATATTAAGCATGTTGGACGAATTTTTAACACTTTGAGAAGTTATGGGATGCCCAAAACAAATCTAGGGATCAAAATACAATTTATTAAAATTTGAGATGAATTGGAAAATTATTTCAAAAATTACAGAAATGACCGTAAAATATTCTGGACTTATTCGTAACACTTGGTAAAGTTCTAAAATAACCCGAAAATTATTTTGGACTTATCTGTAGCACTTTGAGAAGTCATGGAATGTCCAGAAAAGTTTAGGAATCAAAATGTAAAAAAACAAATATTATAACTGAGCTGAAAAAATTACAGAATTGGTCCTAAACTATTTTGGACTTATATGTAACACTTGGTAAAGTTCCAAAATAACCCGAAAATTATTCTATACTTATTTGTAAAATTTTGAGAAGTGACGGGATGTCCAGAAAGGTTCAGGGAACAAAAAGTTAAATTTAAAACAATCGAGCTGAATAAAAACTATTTTTAAAAATTGCACAAATGGCCCACACCATTTCTGGTTTTGTTTATAACACTCGATAAAGTCCCATAATGACCCGAGAGTCCAAGGACCAAGTTGTAACCTACATCAAAGTTTGGGAATGACCTAAATCATTTTTGAAGATATTTTTTCACATACACATAATATACATATATATATATATAGTATTACATATACATAATATATATATATATATATATTATACATATACATAAATATAATATAACATATACTTAATATATATATATTATTCATATATATATATATATATAGTATCACATAGACATAGTATATATATTATACATATAGATATAATATCACATATATATTATACATATATATATATATATATATATATATAGTATTGCATAGATATATAATATATCTATATAAAACATCAATTGCATTCACATTAGAAAATACAAATACAATATTAAATAAGAGGGAAATATACCTAACTCAATCGGAGTTTAAATACCGTACGAGAAAGCGAGACCGATAATTACCGATATTTTTCACTCACTCTTTATTTTATTTTCTCTCTTTTTATTTTTTCTTCCCTTGCCGAAGGCTTCGGCAATACATGGTTCTCTATTGATAGGGTTTGCATAATATTTCTTTATTGCAATTGGGAAATAGAATAAGAGGGATGACATGGTGGGCAATGATAAATGTTGGCATAGTGGCTAAGTGGGTGATCAAGTAAATGGCATGGTGGGCAATGACCAATGGTGACAAAGGGTGGCATGGTGGCTTGTCAATTTTAGGTATTTTTCAATTTTAGATTAACTTCCATAAGAGTTTTGTAGGGCTTAGCTGAAGAGAAACTTGATTCTGATATAAGTTCCAAAGCATATTTTTGTTGACAAAGATGTATCCCATATTCAGATCTTGCTAGTTCAATGCCTAAAAAATATTTTACAACTCCAAGATCCTTCATTCTAAAACTTTGTTGTAAAACTGATTTTAGGTCAGAAATCATTCATACATCATTCCTTGTAATCAATAGATCATATACATAAACTAAAATAATGACCAATTATGCAGAGTTTGATTTAAAAAACAAAGAATAATCAAAGCTGAACTGACTGAATCCATGTGAAACCAATGATTCAGTCATCTTCAAATTCCACTGCATGCTGGCCTGTTTCAAGCTATATAATGACTTTTGCAATTTGCATACTGTGTTCTCCCCCTGATTGCAGAACCCTTGTGACAAATCCATATACATGTATTCATGGAAATTACCCTGCAAAAAAACATTGTACACATCCATATGCAACTGGGACCAATTTTGTTGAGCTTCCATGGTTAGAACTATCCTCATTGTTGTCATTTTTACAACTAGGCTGAAAGTTTCCGTGTAATCAATCCATTCTTCTTGATTGTAACCATTTGCTACCAATCGAACTTTATATAATTCAATTGAACCATCCAATTTATATTTGATTTTATATATCCATCTACAACCTATTGAATGTTTTCCAGTTGGTAGCTGGACAATAGACCATGTTTTATTCAACTCTAAAGCTTCAATTTCTTCTGTCATTGTGTTAACCCAATTGCGATCTAAACATGCTTCTTGATAGCTATTCGGTTATGTGTTTTTCGAAATGGCACAAACATAATTCTGGTGTTTTTCAAACAAATCGGAATAGCTGACATAATCAGATATTGGGTACTTTACTTTAGAAGAATTCATTGCATAATCCTTATGCCATATGGGTGGAACTACATTTATTGATGGCCTTCTCATACCTTGTGTTTCATTATTGATAGTATTATCTCCTCGTGGTTCAATGTCTTGGATGTTGTCTTCTATCTCATTATTAGACACAGTGGTGTGATCGAAATCTTTATTAATTCCTGAATCAAACAGGTTAATAGAGGTATCATTGAATAAAGGTTGCTCATCCACTATGTGATTCTTATATGGGAATATGTTTCCGTGAAAAACAACATTGAAACAAGAATGGCTCCAGTTTGTAAATTATACAACTTGTATCCCTTCTGGTTGACAGCATATCCAATGAGAATACAAGCAATACCTTTTGCAGCCATTTTATCCACATTGGTGAGATCTTTTGCAAAACATATACACTCGAAAACTTTCAGATGTTTTATGGAGGATGAATTACCATACAATACTTCAAATGGTGATTTATTGTTCAGCACAGACATAGCCAGTAAATTGATCAAATATGTAGCTGTCACGAAGCAGACTCTCCAAAATATGTTCAGCAACAAAGTTTGTAATCTAAGTGATCTAGCAATCTCGAGTAAATGCTTATGTTTTCTTTCAACTAAGTCATTTTATTGTGGTGTGTGTGGAAAGCTTGTTTGATGATTACTACCTTTGTTTGAAAAATTTCTTTTAGAATTTAATTAAGGAACTCACCTCCATTGTTGGATTTGAACCTTTTGATCGAAGCTGCAAACTGATTTTCAACCATTGCGAAGAATATTTTAACAATGAGAGTGACTTCATATTTATTCTGCATAAGGTACACCCACGTAGTTCTTGAAACATCATCAACGAGGTTCAAGATATACCTTTTGTTATTGTACGAAGGCAGGTGATACGAACCCAGATATATGCATGGATTAATTCAAACAAAGCAGTGACACGAGTTCCTTTATTTCGTAAAAGGGAGTCCTTGCATTTTAGCTAATGTACAGATTCTGCAGTTCCTAACATCCTTCGGTTTATTATCAGAACAATTTAAATTTTCAATGATTTTTAACATGTAATCTGAAGCGTGACCAAGGCGTTTGTGCCATAGAAAAGCAGACAAGCAATTTTCAACAAACAATTGTTTTCCTGCAAAGTCTTTGTTGTTTGTAGCAATGGAGTCGATCAGGTATAGGCCAAATGATTCTCTACCAGTCCCCAGGACCTTCCCAGTTGAGGGGTCATGTAAAACCACAATTTTAGCAAGAAATGTAATGGAACAAGACAAATCTGTTGTTAGCTTTGAAACTGGTAATAAGTTGAATATGAAATCAGTTATGTGTAGCACATTTTGACGTTCTTTGTTAAGGAATTTGTAGCTTCCAATGTTCTCCACTTTAGAGTGAATTCCATTAGGTAATTTCACTTTTGTATTTTGTACCTTTCGTGTTTTAAAAAGCCAATTATGTTTGTATGTCATGTGGTTGGTGGCCCCTGTGTCAAGAATCCTAATATGAGTTATCAAATGAACTAAACATGCAATCCAATGTACCTGCCATGTTTGCCTGAATTTCTTTCGTGTTGGGAAGCTTTTGAAGGAGTTGATTGACTTGGTCATGTGTGAAGGTTGCAAAGGAGGCATGTGTAGAAGATTCGTCCACGTCCGCTTCATTTCCACTCTGAACAGCAGTGTGGGTTTGATTCTGAGTGTTCTGCGTATTAGGTCTTCTTGGTACATGCCCAGGTGGATACCTGTGTTTTTTGTAACATATTCCTTCATGGTGTCCTCTCAAATGACAGAAGGTGCAGGGCTGGAGATTTCTCTTCTGTTTGTTTGGGTTTGGTTTTGTTTGATTCCAGTTATTACTGGATTGACTACTGGGAGAATAGAAGGAGGTTGGGGATGCACAAGATGTTGATGCAAAAGATGAACCTGTTGAATTAGCCCCTGAGTAGCTTCCTATAGGACCATAATTGTTCGGATTGATAGGCAATGCCTCTTTGACTCTCCTCCTGAGTGAGGACGTTATAGGCTTCATTCAAGGTTAGAAGGGGAACTCTCATGAGCAGGTTACTTCTTTCTGTGGAATAGGATTCGTTCAAACCCATGAGAAGTTGAAATAGTTTGAGATTGTTTGAGTGATCTATGTGCTTCTTGAATAGATCACATCCACAGTTGGGCAAGTTACAAATTGCTTCAAACTCATTCCATAGAATCTCAATTTTCCATAATATGTTGCAATGATGTCAAGATTCTGTTGGATAAAACAGATTTCTCGATGTAGTTGATAGATCTTTGAGTCGTCAATCTTGCTAAATCTTTCCTTGAATTCATTCCATACAAGAAATGCAGTGGAAGAGTACACCATGCTACTAAGCAATACCCTAGAAATTGAGTTCATAATCCAGGCGCAGATAAAGGCGTTGCATCTGTCCCAGTCCTGGTGCAAGATTTCGTCCAGATTTTCCTTGATACATGATCCGTTGATAAATCCCATCTTATGCTTGCAAAGTAGAGAGACGTACATTGTCTTGATCCATACATGATAATTTTTAGGCCCAATGAGTTGAACTGAAACAAGGGACAGACTTGGTGTGTCTGAAGGATGAAGATACAATTGGTGGTTTGCGTCAATAACGTTCGCTATCTCTTGTTTGACTTCGACTGCCATGATTATCAGACGAACATGATACATGAATCAAGGTAGTTGATCGTAGGCGAGAAGGGAACAACAGATTCAGATCAAGAAAAGATCTGAATAGCAGAAACAGGTGGAAAGAATTCCAAACAATTGACAAACTCAGATCAAGAAAATATTTGAATTACAGAAACAGGGGAAGGATTTTCGAAGACAAGGTAAGAATAGGGAGGAGTTTTCAGGATCTCAACCCAAGAAGCATCGATTGATTCTTCTCGTCTCTGATACCATAATAAAACTTCAACATAAATCAACGATGTCGTGAATTCATCTGGGATATCTATTCATTTGATCCCATCTTTCACAATATATAGGAATTCAACTACATAAATACAATCAGATTTCCTAAAATCTCTTATAACCATTTCAGGACCTAAATGACTATAAAACAAACATCAAGGACTAAACTAAACAATGAGAAACTATACAACATTCACTATAACAACCTCAGTCAATAAACCGCAATTCAAATAACTCAACATCACATGATCGAAACACATCAACTCTTCATATCAGAATAATCTTCTCCTAAGTTGCACCATCTTCTTCAACATTATTTTTTATCACAATCTTCTTCAACATCAACACCCAGAAATTAGCACCCTCGCTATAGAGAGTCAAAGACTCCTTCCATATTGACTACTTTTCTTATAGTTGAATGTATCATCGATGGACGCATTCAACGACATGATGCAGGATGCGAGGCTAGTCGACCTGGGTTTTAAAGGTTACACGTATACCTGGACGAACAATAGGGAGGGAGACCAACGGATCAGTGAGCGGTTGGACAGAGCTATAGCTAATGCAGCACTCATAGGGAAATATCCAACCCTACGAGTGATGCATAAGCTGATAATTGGTTCAGATCATTGCCCGCTACATATAGAGATGAGCCAAGAGGCGAGAAGGGGACGGAAATGGTTTAGATTCGAAGGAGACTGGTGAGAGAAGCAGAGCTGTGGGGAAATGATCACAAACACATGGAAGACGGATGGTAGGCAATGGCGGATGGTAGGCAATACCCGAGGCAAAACATGAACCATAAGCTAAGCAGGTGCCGAGTCAAGCCGGTACAATGGAACAAGGACAACCGAATCACAAACAACAAGAAGTGAATTGAGCAGTTGCAGATCCAGATTCGGAATGTTCAGAGGAGACAGGGACTGAACCATGACAGAGCAGAGGAGATCAGATTAAAGGCACAGTTAGAGGAAACTTGGAAGAAAGAAGAGGAGTATTGGAGGTTAAAATCACGGGTTCAATGGCTCAAAGGGGGATATAGAAATACCCACTTCTTTCACCAGTCGACAGTGCAAAGGAGGAGACAAAATTAGATCAAAATAATGCAAAAAGCAGATGGGACCTGGACGGAAAAGGAAAGCAGGATCAAAACAGAATGTGAAGCCTACTTTAGGAAGGTGTTTGAATCAGAAGGGTGTGGTGGGTTAGAAGAGCAACTTGAAAGTGTGCCACATCTGATTGACCACCGAACCAATGAGACACTACTAAGAAGAGTTACAAAGGAAGAGGTCAAAAAAGCCGCATTTCAGCTCGGGGGTAGCAAAGCCCCGGGACCAGACGGATTTCCTGGGTTATTCTATCATCGATTCTGGGAGGTGCTAGGAGACGATGTATTCAAAGCGGTAGACTCGTTCTTTGAAACTTGTTTATTCTCATTTAGTTTTTGTTATACGGATATTGTGCTTATACCTGAAGTTCCACATCCAATAAATCCCATGCAATTTAGACCTATTAGCCTATGCAATTTCAATTATAAAGTCATATCCAAAGTGCTTGCTAATAGATTAAAGCTTATATTGCCTAAGCTTATAACCCCGTTCCAAAGCGCTTTCGTTTCTGGCAGGTTCATCCACGATAACATCCTTATAGCACATGAGGTCTTCCACCATATGAGAACGAACAAGCGGGCGAACAGGGAAGAGTGTGCTATCAAGATTGACATGAACAAAGCGTGTGATCAGGTAGAGTGGAGGTTTGTACTTGAATCAATGAGAAAATTGGGATTTGTTGATACTGGGTGCAGGTGGATCCATGAGTGTATATCAAAAGTGCAGTATAGTGTGGTTGTGAATGGAGAAAAGACATCGAGATTCAGGCCAACACGAGGACTACGACAGGGAGACCCGTTGTCCCCCAATCTATTCATTATAGTGGCGTATGTTCTATCTCGTCAAATGTGTCGGGTCGTGGAGACAAAGGAAATAGAGGTAATCAAGATGAAGAGCACATGCCCGGAGATACATCATCTGCTATTTGCAGATGATTCTATTTTCTTCATACAAGCAAACGAGAGGAATGCAAGGGGGCTAAAGGGCATACTTGAGAGATATAGTGTGGCCTCGGGACAAAATGTAAATCTAGCAAAGTCTTGCATCCAGTTTGGGGCGACAGTTAAAGAGAAGACAAAGGAAAAAATGAAAGGTATTTTGGGCATAGATGCGGTGGAAGATGCGGGGAATTATCTTGGAATTCCCACGAATTGGGGAAGATCCAAGAAGGCGGCGCTCGGATACATAAAGGATAGAGTGGTCAAGAAGCTCAATGGATGGAAGTCGTTATTTCTCAACAAAGCGGGGAAGGAGGTACTTATAAAAGCGGTAATAACGGCGATTCTTACATATGTGATGACACTCTTTAAATTACCGAAGACTTGGTGTGAGGAGATAGCGCGAATGATTGCAAAGTTTTGGTGGAATGGTAAAACGGAACAAAGGAAGATGCATTGGGTTAATTGGAGGAAAATGACGTTGCCAAAGACAATGGGCGGTTTAGGTTTCCGAGACCTATGGGAATTCAACACCGCAATGCTCACGAAAACGGCATCGAGACTAAACGAGAACCCGGGATCAATGTGGCCAAAACTCATGAAAGGCTTGTACTATGCACGAGAGGACCTTAGAAATGCGAAACGGGGTGCAAGGCCGTCGTGGGCATGGAGTAGCATTCTCCAAGGTCAGGATGTCTTGATGAAGCATGGAAGATGGCAAGTTGGGAACGGTAAGCGATCCGGGTGTTTAAGGATAGGTGGATCCCGGAAAACCAAGGAAACCACTTTCGGCCGAGAGAGGGGGCTGAAACCGAGCGGGCAATACGTACCAGTAAACTGAGATCAAACCAGAATCAAAGTGAAGAGAGAATGAAGATTTGGAAAGAAGACTTAGAACACAAGTAACGATAGAATGAACAATAACAGAAATCTGAACTTTGAAACTTATCATTGAATCAAGTTAAGTTTACATTTGAGATTACACCTCTATTTATACTAAACACAATGCCTAAGCTAGCCTTGATGATCTAGGAATACTCAAGACTCTTCTAGAGTTGTCTTGAACCGCAAGGAAACTTCCTTGAGCTTCCTTGATAACTTGCAATGTACGTAACCACAAAAGTGGTCTTCATTCATCAATCTCATACATCCTAACATTCCTCAAAAAAGATCTTTTCTTAACATCTCTTTCAAGCTTACAAACCATGCTCCTGATGAAACTGATTACCAGCAGCTTATGTACTATCACCGTAGCAGCTTTGTGAGTTTTACCATTCTGCTGTCAAACAATCTCTCAGAACTTTGATCAGATCAGTAATAAGATAATCATACGTTCATCATATCAAACAAGATCTGATCATTCGTAAACTCATCATCAATTAGTCAGGGTGATCGAATAATACTCAGCTTACCAAGAACACCACAGAACATCAGATTCAGTTCAGACTCAGGTGATCAACTTGTTAATCAAACTTTCCTTCATTTGTATTGATTAACAGATGCTTCTTTATCGAAATTCTGACAGGAAGGTTTTCATTTGCCTTCATCTTACCAGTGAAGCTGGGAGGTTTTCAATTTTCCTCCATCTTACCCGCCTCAAGTGTTTACAGAGTATCTTGACGTTATCTCTGCAACCACTGTTTTTGGCATCTAAGCTTCACCCTATGCCAGATAACACTCTTGATATATGATTGATGATCCATATATTTTTTTTATTAACCCAGCTGATCATTCTTGAGGAACAGAAAGAGCTGATGAACTGAATGTTCTGAGAAAAGCAAAGACATAGACAATACACCACTGATTAACAGAGAGTTTACCAGAATGATAAGACCGTTTGATGCTGATAAACGAACAATCATCCCATTGCAGATCTGCACTCAAAGAACTAACAGATCACCATACACAGCAGGATGAAAACTCAGAAAATGCATAACAGATAGAGCAATAAGCTGCACGTAATACAGCATAACCAGAAAGATGATTGAAGACGAAACAGATGTCAGGAAAAAAAAAACAGAGGAATGACAGAAGTAGAGAAAGATAAAGAAGTACCAAGTATGGTATATCACAAAGCAAGTAATCAGCAGATTCATAGATCATCATTGTTGCTTAGATCATCAGCATGATCATCATCAGAACTGATGCTGATAACACTCTTGACTTCATCAACACAACCATCCACAGAAGCTGTATCAAATGTCATGACTCCAAGTTTCTTGCGAAACTGAGAAAACAGCTTCTCAGTCAGAGGTTTAGTAAGAATATCAGCTACCTGATCAGCTGCAGGAACAAAATTAACAATTATCTGTCCATTTTGAACTTTCTCCCTCACAAAACACAGATCAAGCTCGACATGCTTCATCTTAGAGTGTTGAATTGGATTTTCTGTGAGTGCAACAGCTCCCGTGTTATCACACCAGATAATAGGAATAGAAGACAGCTTGACGCCTAACTCAGCCAGCAGCGAGACAACCCACATTACTTCACACATGGCATTAGCCACAGCTCGATACTCAGCCTCAGAGCTCGACCTGGAAATAACAGACTGCTTTTTAGAACTCCAAACAATTGGATTGTTATTTAATAACAAGTAATGACCAGACACGGATTTCCTATCGAGAGTATCACTTCCCCAGTCAGCATCAGAGTATGAAACCAGACTTACCTCAGTAGAAGGCACAGGAGGTGCTCTAAATAACAAACCATGATTGATGGTACCTTTAAGATACCTCAACACCCGTAATACTGCCTTCCAGTGATGTTGAGTAGGATGTTGCATAAATTGACTAAGCTTGTTGACAGCAAAGCTTATGTCAGGTCTGGTGATGCAAACATGCTGTAGAGCCCCCATAGTACTCCTGTACAAAGTAGGATCAAATGGTAAAGAAACAGACCCTGTCGATGATTTCCCAAGAAAATTGCCTGACATCGGGGTTGGCAAAGCAGTGGCATTGGACACTCCAACCTTAAGAAGAACCTCAGTTATGTATTTCTTCTGAGAGAGTAATAAGCAGTCCTCGCCAACCTGCACATCCATGCCTAAAAAATAGTTAAGCACACCCAAATCCTTTAGTTTAAACTCCCTATTGATCTGTTCAATCACTTTTTCCACTCCTGCTGAATCACTCCCTGTGACAACAATGTCATCAACATATACAAGAAGAAATATACTTCCTTGAGCAGTGTTTTTGAGAAACAAACAATTATCAGCTAGAGATGTATTAAACGATAATGAACTAAGTAAGAAATTTTTAAACCTTTCAAACCATGCTCGCGGGGCTTGTTTTAATCCATAGAGTGCCTTGTTGAGTCTGCACACAAGCACCCTACCTTGATCATCCCTTTGTTCAAATCCTGGAGGTTGCGTCATGTATACATCCTCAGCAAGTTCACCGTGAAGAAACGCATTGTTGACATCAACCTGTCTCAAGAGCCACTTATGAGTTAAGGCTAGAGTAAGAATAATTCTGACCGTGGGGGACTTTACCACAGGACTGAACGTGTCCTGAAAGTCGAATCCTGGCTTTTGTGAGAAGCCCTTAGCTACCAAGCGAGCCTTATATCTAGCAACAGTTCCATCAGGATTCTTCTTAACTTTAAACAGCCACTTGCACCCAATTGGAATTCTTCCACCAGGCAATGACGTGAGACACCACGTATTGTTGATTGCCAAGGCCTGTAGCTCATCTTGAACTGCCTGCTTCCAATAAGGTGACAGCATTGCCTCATAGATGTTATCAGGAGGGGAGTGACTAAGCTCTTCAGAGGGTAGAATAGCTGCAGTCAATGCATTAAACGACTTTTCTTTAGATCTGGTGATCATGGGATGAATACTTGGGCGACCAGATGAAGAAGGAGGTACAACAATCACAGATGGATCAGCAACACTGGACTCATCATGTATAGTTGAAACAGCTGGTACTAGATCAGAATTATGTGGTATATACCTGACTGGAGGCTGATCAAAAGTAAAATTTTTAATAGGAGAAGAAACATTTACAGAATCAGAATTACCTGAAGTATTTGTCAATGGTTGAGATGCAATAACAGATGGCAGCAGTTCAGAGCCGTGGGGCACATATCTGATGGCTTGTGGTGGAATAGGAATAGAGCAGACAGGTGATGACATCTCAGGAACAGAGTTTTCTAAAGGTAATGAATCTGATGTTCTATCAGGAGAGCTGTTATCATCTGAGCTGTTAGCCACAGGTGACTCTGCATATGCAGATGCAGATGTGTTATCCTGAGAAACAACAGGAACAATATCAGGATGGGAAGAAGGTGTAGACACAGGAGTTTCAGACACATGATCATCATCAACAGGATTACACAAACTTGAATTAAAAGGTAAGAAGAAAGGTAAGGAAGTGGTTGTGTTCTTGACAGCCGATGACTGCATAAACTCTCCCTGTTTATTGGCAAATGGAAAAACACTTTCATGAAACTTGACATGTCTAGACACATACACACGTCCAGATGAGTCAAGACACTTATAACCATGCTGATTTGCACAATAGCCAAGGAACACACAAGGCGAAGAACGAAAGTCCATTTTATGTTTGTTATACGGTCTCAATAATGGAAAGCAAAGACACCCAAACACCCGTAGGAATTCATAGTCAGGAGGATTAAGAAACAGCTTTTCATGCGGGGATACACCCTGCACCACTTTAGATGGTAATCTGTTGATCAAGAACACAGCAGTAAAGAAGGCATCAGTCCAATACTGCATAGGTAAAGACGCATGTTTCATAAGAGTTAAACCTGTTTCTACAATGTGTCGATGCTTTCTCTCAACGATTCCATTTTGCTCTGATGTATACGGGCAAGTAAACCTGTGTTTAATGCCATGATGAGACAGGTATGAAGAAAGAGCACGAAACTCACCTCCATTATCGGTTTGAATAGCTTTTAACTGCATCCCGAGTTGCTTCTCAGCAGACTTGTGGAATTCTGTGAAAACTTGCGCAACATCACTCTTTTTCTTTAAGAAATAGATCCATGTAAACCGAGTAAACACATCAACAATACTTAGATAGTAAGAACATCCATTTGATAACAAAGGAGCAGGTCCCCAAAGGTCCATTTCAACAAGCTCCAAAGGATATTGATAAACAGTTTCAGAATGTTTAAATGGTAATTTGCAACATTTGCCAATGGCACACGCAGCACAGGAATCAGTATCATTAATCACAGCAATGTTATTACTCTTAGCCACTAATGTAAGAGTTTTGATCGAAGGATGTCCCAAGCGTTGGTGAAGAGTGGACGATTTCATTTTAACTTTTGTAGAGAAACAGAACATACCAGAATCACATGCTTTATTGAACTGATTGTTGTTTGAAACAGAATCATACAACTCAGAATTCTTATTAACAGAATAGTCTAACAGAGTGGACTGGTTACACACAGCTCCAACACTACCTATCTTGCCAAAATCAAGCTTATACAAGCCATTACTCTCTACTCCAGATAAGAGAACCTTCTTTGACACAGCATCACGAATAAGACAGCAAGTCGGGTGAAATTCAAAGAAAACCTCATTGTCCTTTGTAAACTGAGAAACAGAAACAAGATTCTTTGTTATTTTAGGAGTATAAAACAGATCTTTTAAGACAAGAGGTTTGGTATCAGTATTGATCACCGATGTACCAACACTAGCTATATCAAGATAACTCCCATTGGCAACCTGTACTTTGCCTAAGCCATGATAGGGATAGAGAGTAGTACCTGGAGGTGGACCTTGCGCAAAGTGATTTGTAGCACCGGAGTCGGGATACCAAGCTTTGTCCGAGACTTGCATATGACCAGAGTTGGATGTCATGTGAGCTTGATTAGTAGTATCCATAGTAGAAGATGTTGTGGCTGTAGGAGCTGTGATAAAGCCAGGTGAGGACTGAACAACGTAGTAAGGAGTAGGAGAAGATGCATACTGATTAACCATGGGAGAACACATCATAGGATTCTGATGTTGCTGATAATACTGAACCGGAGGAGGTTGAGGCAGCTGCTGCATTGAAGACATCATCGGAGGAGGTTGGTATTGCATCTGTTGAGGAGGTAGAGTTTGTTGGCCATCCACGGTCCAAGGCATTGTGGAGACAAGATTGGCACTCATCTCGCCTGGAGGAGCAGTAACGCCTTGAAAATGAACATTGAACCTCTGAAAACAACGATGGACCAGATGTCCAAACTTGCCGCATAGCTGACATTGAGGCTTGTTTCCATTGCCTCTTCCTCTACCTCTTCCTCTGCCATATCCTCCTGTGGAGTTTGCTTGATACTCCGGAATCAGTTGTTGTCCAGCATTTTGTTGATTTTCAGATTGATGATTCTGTTGCACAGGTTGTCCTAGACTTACTGAAGGCTGATCTGAAGATGATTTATCAGCAACATTTGCAACTGGAAATGAATTATCAAATGCTATCTCTTTTTGTCTAGCTTCTGCATCGAGGAGTACCGAAGAAATAGATGACAGATCATAAGGATTTCTGCTGGCATGGATGACTGAGACAACATGATCATATTGTCCTTTCACGCCATTGAGAACAATAGAGATTTGTTGCATCTCTTCAATAGGATGTCCACATCCAGCTAAGCTATCACAAACCAGCTGTATTTCTGTAAGATACTCCCTCATTGATTGGTTATAGTGCTTGCGAACCTTTAATCTGTCATACAGATTCATGATTCTCGTTGTAGATGATGATGAGAAGTGTTGATGTAGCTTCGTCCAGATTGATGTTGCAGTCATGCATCCAGTGAGTCCCTTGCTGATTGGAGTAGAGATGGATGCTAGAAGCCACGAAGCTAATGAGCTGTCTTGTTGATTGTGCTTGGCGAAGTCAGGATTTACGATTTTGTTGCCTTCTCCATCATCAATCCAGTGAGGAACTAGAACAGCACCGAACAACAGATCTTCAAGGTTGAATCCTCTGACAGCTAAGAGAACTTGTTGTTTCCATGACTGGAAGTTCTCTTCTCCAGTCAGTTGACAAATACGTTTGTTGAAGAATGTTTGTTGATTGTCTTCCATGGCTAAGACTTCGAACAGAATGCAGAACGAAATGAAAGTTGCAGAGATTTGAAAATACCAGAAACAGAGGATCTGTCGAAGATTGATCTTTGCAGAATGAGCGAAGGCTGGGAGAATCGAAGCAGCAACAGATCACGACTTCAAACTTCACAGAATTGCAGCGGAATCAACAAATGAAAGCTCTGATACCATATCAGTAAACTGAGATCAAACCAGAATCAAAGTGAAGAGAGAATGAAGATTTGGAAAGAAGACTTAGAACACAAGTAACGATAGAATGAACAATAACAGAAATCTGAACTTTGAAACTTATCATTGAATCAAGTTAAGTTTACATTTGAGATTACACCTCTATTTATACTAAACACAATGCCTAAGCTAGCCTTGATGATCTAGGAATACTCAAGACTCTTCTAGAGTTGTCTTGAACCGCAAGGAAACTTCCTTGAGCTTCCTTGATAACTTGCAATGTACGTAACCACAAAAGTGGTCTTCATTCATCAATCTCATACATCCTAACAATACGGGTAACCAACTGATTGATCCGACAACAAAACGATGGAACCTAAGCCAAATTGAGGAGGAACTAACGGAACGGGGACGGGTGGCCATACACTCGATATATTTGCCTAAGAAACCGGTGGAGGACGGGTTGATTTGGCCATCGTCAAAGGGAGGCGCAGTAACGCCTAAAGTTGTATACTGGCAGCTTCGGGAGGAGGCAAGGACCGGACCGGACCAGCCGATGCAAGCAACCGAGCGCAGGGAACCGCAATGGTGCAGATTGTGGCGGGGAGCCTCGATATCTAAGGTAAAATCTTTCCTTTGGCAAGCAGGTCACCGCGCAATCCCGGTCCAAGCAACGTTGGTTCGGCGAGGAGTGAAGATCACGAAGAGATGCCCCTTTTGTACATCGGAAGAAGAAGTGGACCATGCTCTAATGGGATGTGAATGGACTAAGAAGGCATGGCTAGGAGGGCTAGGTATTCGATGGGAAGGTCTAGCTGAGGTGAACCGAACAAATTGGCTAGACTTCATATTGGAGATGGACGCGGAACCGGACCCGGGAAGCGAGAGGAGAAGACTCGGGGCGGAAATCCTAACATGGGAGATATGGAAGGAACGGTGCAGGGCCATGTACAACGGGAAATTACCGCAACTGGAAAAGGCGATCAAGACTGCACAACAACTAATCGAACATTGTTGGTTGGCACGAGCCGAGCCGAAACCGAGACACCACGTGGGCCGGGCGAGAGAGCTGAGATGGAGAAGACCCCCAATAGGCACGATAAGGTAAATTGTGATGGAGCTTGGGACACGATAACCGGCAAATCAGGGACGGGAATCGTGGCTCGGGATTGGCGAGGGGTGGTCATAGCGGGAAGGAATGCCACAGGCCGAGATGGGAACGCTAAGATAACCGAGGCAAAGGCAATAATGCAAGCAATGGAATTGGTGATGAGGTATAAATGGAACAATGTTGTAATAGAGTCTGATGCCCAAGGCATAATTCAATGCCTAAACGAACCAGAACGATCTAGGGATTGGGAGGTACAACATATTATCACCGACATTTTGGAGATAGCCCGGAGATAGCCCGGGACATGCCGAACGTGGAATGGAGATTTGTGAGACGAACCGCGAATAGGAGTGTGAATTGGATTGCTAGGAAATCCAGACAGGAGATGTGTTCAGTAAACTGGACGACTATACATTCTCCTTCTTTTATCTCTATATGTATTTTGGACATTGTAGGTTCAGAGTTTGAATGAAAGTGGAAGTTATTATTGGAAAAAAAAAAAAAAAAAATGTATCATCGATATACTAAAACAGTAAATATACGTATATGGCACGATTTTTCTTTATAGATTCACTTTGCGTGACAATACTGAACTCTTGTATCGAAAGGAACGTTTCATATTTTTTTAAATTCAAAGCATCACCTCCCGATAGTACTCATGGTTAAGTTGTATTAATAATAAAAAAAAACTTTGACAGATCTTTAAAACAATAGGAAGGAGGAGTAATTGACAAAAAAATGTCTTCAAATTCAGATTACAAATTATATTGCCATTAATCCAAGATCGAGTTTTAATATAGAGTATGAATTATGTTTCATAAATACGAATTAAAGGCATCAAATCTTTAACTCCCACATAATTTAAGAGACTAAAACGTTACTTTACAAATATTTCACTGTTTCAGTAATATAAAAGCTCATTCCAATAAATAGTCTCAATCAAAATTGTTGGTATTTGTTTTTTGTCAACACTCAAAAATATCAATTTTCTAAAAGAAACAATTTTTATATCAATGGCAACTCTAAAAGTTGCCTTTTTTGTTTTCTCTTTACTCACTCTTTGGAATCTTAACCAAAAAGTTATTGCAGTTGAAGGACCATCACCAGAAACCAGTCCTGACTTAGGTATTGAAAATTACTTGCATACATAATATCATCAGATTATTGTGTATGCATGCATATCATGCCAGATGCATAATGCGTAATATACGATTTCATTGAATTTTATATTGAATATCATTTTATATCTATAGTTAGTATTTTGACGATACATGTACTTTTGCAGTTATATCTGACGACTTTGGTTGTGACCACTACTGTTGTCAATGGTATCAAAACCCCTATTTAGGGACAGTCTATTGTGTTGATTGTCAACCTACGGAACGTGATTGCAATACCCACCACTAAAGACGTAACTTCTGTATACGATGATATGAACTAGTTATATGTGACCGGAAAATAACAAAAAATGTTGTGATTCATGACATTTTTGCTACTGCATCTTATAAAAATAAAAATATAGTACCCTAAATTGGTATTCGATCGAACATGACTCCTCGTTATTGACCAACTCCACACATTTCCAACAATTCGAGTGGAAAACGACCACTTGAATGTGATCGCTTATGTTTTTTTGTGTGTTTGTGTTCTACGGAAGGCCCTCGTTTGTAGGGCTAACACTTTTGGTATGCTTACTTTACAATTTTTTCATTCTCAAGACTCAGCCTAAAACCTTTAATTAAATAACGAAGCATGATCGTTTAATTGGTAATAAAATAACGAAACAGTTTTATATTATTCTTATTAAACTGCTTCATTGAATTAAAACAATGTTTGATCGAGAGATAGACATCCTAAGAGTGTTGTTCCTCTACATTTGTTTGTCGATGTTTTGCATGCATTAACATTTTCTAATGGTATTTTAATCATGTTGGATTCTGATGTCAACGACGCTTTATATTCGAGTGTTACTCCGTAGCGTGCAAGAAAGAAAATTTGACTTTTACTCATAATTTTCCCTCCAATAATAAATTCAATTGAAGATTTTAGAAAACAAATAAGGCATATATGAAATCAGATATGCTTAAATGAGGTAGACAAGGAGTAATTAAAGGAATACTTTGGACCAAGGTCAGTTTCTTACCATAATTAGGTCTAACATGCTATACAACAACACTTGAATCTAAATCGTTGATTGGCCAAAAAAAAAATCTAAAACGTTGACATTAGAATCCAACGTATAAAATTAATCCTTATGAAAAAGTTGTGATTAGAAGATAATTAACTATCACAAGCTTAGGAATGTTTCCTTCCCGTCTCCAGATATGCTTACTTATCGTCGTCCATTGTAATATAAGTGTAATAAAATAGAAAAGACAATATGTATCCTAAAAATATTTTTATATTGTTCTATATAAACAATTGTAAATAGTAACTAACTAACGACACAGATACTAATATACTACATTCTTTATGTATATAATATAAATAATAAATACGAAAGGTTTCTAATTAAGTCACGATATATCTAGGTTTTGAATTATTATATATAGATTTCACCCTTAATATATTTTAAAAGGAAACGAAAATATTTCTTTATCAAATCCTGAAAGATTGATAACTTTGATTTTTTTTCTTCTAAAAAATACAAAATATTTTTTTAACATTTTAAAAATTATAAAAAATAACATTTTTTTTTCAATCACAGTTAAATCCTTACAGAAATTTGTATATAGTACAATTATGTCGTAACTCAATCGGTCTAGATGACTCATTTGACCTAAACCAACTTATCCAAAAGAGGCTAAATTACAAGATCAGATTAGAACTCAATTAAAGGGTTTCTGACCTAAATTACATTTTCAAAAGGTCCATATGGTCAAGTCAGTGCTCAATAAGAATATATAACAAAATTCTTAAGAATATTTTAAAAAATATTATGTTATTTGAACAATTTTTAAACCATATTTAATGAAATTTGAAAAAAAAAACGTTTTAAATATTGAAGTTTTAACCAAAAATCTTGAGGCAACAAGGTTTCTGATTCTGTTCTCCATGACACAGCAGATGTACAGAACCAAGCAAGTACCACAGACAAGAAACAGGAATCAAATGGTTCGAAGCTCTGACCTGACACCAAAGTATAGTTGCCCAATTTACAAACCAATTTAATGCAACACAATAACAAGCCTGAAAAACAGTTCAGTAGCACAACTCAAAAAATATAGTCAGGCAGACGCAGAGGAACTCGAGCCACCTCCACAGGAAAGTGAGCGCCTTTTGGTTCAGACAATCTGGTGCACCAAAAAAACATAACACAATTCAACTTCAACTGTAAAAACACACATTAAAAAAAACAATTTAAAAGGAACAAGAAGATCATAGACGAGGTTGACAACTAATGATATGTTGTAATGTGGTTCATCTGTGCTTCCAACAAAAGCATAGACTAGAAAGGAGAAGAAAAAAGCAGCATAAATAACTTGATCGATTACCTGCCAGGAACAAAAGTAAAGGAGCCTTCAATTGAACCTGTAGTACACGGTAAGTATGTGCAACTCTCATAAACAAATTCTTCACCACCCGAGTGCAACAGAGGAAACTGCAAAAAGCAGAAGATGAAAACAATAGAAACAGACGACAAAAAAGTAGAGTAATATCCAAGATCAGAGAAATGATATAGAATCAGATTTTTTGTCTTACCTTTCCAATTACAGCCTCTCCATTAACATCAGAGACTACACTGTCATCGGCGCATATTATCCAATGCCTCCAATACAGCTGACAAGAGTTGAAGCTTATTCCATTGACACAGCAACCTTCAGGTAAGAGGGACATTCGAATTGAATATGAGAATAAGTATTTATCCTCGTCCCCTTGAAGATCAGCAAACTCTGGGACAAATACAGCTGAAGCACGGACCTAAGATACAATAAGTATAAACATAAAAGCACCATTATACAAACAACAGAGTGTTATATCCTGAAGTGGAATTACAAATATACCCTAGAATAGCATGCTATCATCCTTCAAGGAATGCAAGCATAACTTGGAAAAGATTTTGCATCACTTACTTGAACTCCATGAGTGATGGAAGTGGAGCAGTATGGAGGTTCCTCTGGAAACTGAGAAATACTTTTTAAGCTTCCTTCATCGCGTAACCTGATGATGCCACTTTGTAAACGACGACTATGCTCTTCTAACCAGAGCAACATAGCATCTTGCTGTTGATCACCGCTCAAATTTACTAGAGCATTTGGTACACATGGCATCATTTCACCTTCTGTGGGCAGATTCTTAGTACCAGCATACAGTTGACCATCTCTGCAGTTAAGGAAAAATAACTTTTCTCCAATTGTGCAAGAGGCAGCCATGACTATATACTTTGAGCTGACAGAGAACCCCAGGTGCCTTACAATATGACTTGTTTCCTGTACAACCTGACTTAGGGGTAACAAACACACATTTACCAGATGGTCATAAAAGCGGTATCCACCGATGAGGCCCAACAAACAACCTGGGACTTTTGTCGACTGATAGTGGTCCACGATCTCCTGGCCATCATGGAAACGATAGAGAAGTCTCGTTGGAAGAGGTAGTTTTACTTTCAAAACACTCTCTGTCTCCTGAATTTCAGCTTCGGATGCACCTTTACGCAGTGTCGCCTTAGCCTCGGGGAAATTTGTAGACAACCAGTCATTTATTTTTACCCAACATCTTTTTACTCGTTTGACGAGGGGCCATGGGTACGTTTGAAAAGCTTCTCGCCATTTCCCATAAGACACCTACATGTTTAGGGGAAAAAAATGCAAGGCCTGAGGCTACTATTTATGTATTGAACCCACAACATCATGGAACATGATTATCCACGAAGAACGAACAATAATGATCCAGTAAATTACCATGCAAAAATTAAATCTTCAGTAAATTGCGGACAACTCTGTGTCCTGCCTAATGGGGTTACGAAAATTTGAAAAATTGCAGCACCTATCGTCAACTTATCTCACTAAACCTAGGTCATGAGCAACTAGTACGGAAGATTGTGGAGCCTCGGAGTGCAATATGGAGATCCATTACCTTGAAAGAAGGTAATGGTTCACCTTGAGGGTCTACAGGAGAAGAGAGATCAAGGTCATCAGAGCAGAACTTAGCCCATACAGTATCCTCGGACACCGACAACATCAGCTTCTTGTTCACGCAAGCCACTCTTCCAACATTCTCTGGACCTAACTTCGTGTAGATTATGTGCAGAGCTAAATCACCCACCGCCTCCAGCTCCATTGTCGTCTCTATCGCTCCTTCAGCGTCTCTTCTTTCCTTTCTTCTTCTTCCCACCCCTTTTCAAGCTCAATTTCTGGCCTGGTCATTAGTAACGCCAGTTTTCAGTTTTGGCCAAAAGAAATTAGTAACGCCAGTCCAATATTAAATTGCAAATCTGCCCCTAAGCATCGAGAAATTTCAATAATCACTTAATATTTTTCTTGCAACATTACGTCATTCTTGTTTGTGTGGGGGTAGGTAGTACAAAAACAATTGTGCCAAATGCCAATCCCCCTCCCAACTGAATTCAAATGAGTAACCAACATAATTCTCTGTAAAAATATAGACCGGCTTTAATTGTTAAATACCAAGTGTCTACCTGAACTTTGGACGTTTTGCAACGAGCTACTCGAACTTTGAAAATTCAAAACGGACTACCTCAACTTTGAAGAATGTGCAAATAGCTACGTTCGTCCAATTTTTCGTCAACTGTCATCGGAAAGTCGTTGGAAATTAGTCGGAAATTCGTCAGAAATTGGACGGAGGTAGCTATTTGCACCTTCTTCAAAGTTGAGGTAGACCGTATTGAGTTTTCAAAGTTCGGGTAGCTCGTTGCAAAACGTCCAAAGTTCAGGTAGCTAATTGGTATTTTACCCTTATTTTAAATTATAAGCTCACGTACACTTTTACGCGCAAATTATTTTTATATTAAGTAAAAATATAAAAATAATGACCAAATATATATATATAAAAATCACCCAAAAAATGAGTAAAAATATATGTATAGTTTATTTATTATTTATTAAAATTTTAATTTATAAAAGTATTTTTCATTAAGAATAAATTTAACTTAATGATATACAATAAAAAAAATTAGGTATATTTATAAATAATATTAATCCTATTATTATTTCTTAGTACTTCTGTATAATATAAATTATTTTATCTATTTCAATCAGTGTTATCAGAACCGAACCGACTCTCGAACCGGTGAGGAGACCGGTTCCCGGATCGAATGGTTCAACCCAGTTGGATCCGGTTCGACATGCGGTTCACTGTTCACAAAGGGAAAAAACTGAAAATATGTGATGTTTTTAATACCAATCGATTTCTTCTTTCAGCTAACATTTTTGTATTTAACCCTTGTTTTTTCCAGCTAAACATAACTTTAAACATATACACTCGGATGATCCACGCTTCTTTGATGGAATAATAAATACCTGAAAATATACTTTCAGATGAAAAACCATAAACTAGTCTGTTAAACTGGAAAGCATGAAAACCAATCAGTTTAAAGTTTAAATCGAAAAAAATTTGGTCTGAAAAAAAAATGAACCGAAAATCGGTCGGTTTTCCAAAAACCACTCGGTTCAACCAGGTTCAAACACTATTGATTTGCAAAATAGTCATTTAGCTGAACCAAACCGGACAAGAGTCCGATTCCTGGTCGGACCGTCGGTCCGGTCCGGTTCTGATAACACTACTTTCAATATTATAATTATGTTCAAGAAAATAAAAATTAAGTCTATTTATTCATAAAACTAATTAAAATATATGAATGACTGTTAAAGGGCAAGAGTTACAATTATTAATATAATATTAATAATTTTAAATTAGTTTTAATGACTTTATCACTTCTATTTATGTAATACGTTAATGAAAATTTTAAAATCAATAGTAATTATTTACTAATTATAATAATAGTAAAATATCTACATAAAAAATTATTTATTTTCTATTTATAAAATATATTGAGTCTATAAATATAAAAAATTATTTATTTCATATTTTTAAAATATATTAATGTCCATATAATACTTGTAACCTAACTATTATTGTTTTATGACTTTTATTAGTTTTATATACTTCAATATCAAAAAATTATCTTCATATTTGTATTATTCATTCATATGCTTAATTTATATTAAAAATAATAATTATAATAAGATAAACAATGTTGATATGCAATTTGATAATTTAAATTATTACTTAATTAATCTATTTAATTGTAAATTTTTATATGTTCATACTTGTTATCCATCAAATATAATATTATGTATAGTATTTTATAAAACTTACTATATATAATATATTTAAGATAAAATCATAAATATACATGTGAAATAAAGAAAAAATATTAAAGTTTTATAGTTTATATTGAGAGTGAATGAAAAAGTTTGAGAAATTTTAAAGTGGTCTACCTGATATAAACTTAGGAATGAGAATTATATATTTGATATGCATTAATTAAAATTGATCATTTTGACATTGGGAGTGAGAAAATGCATCAGAAAAACTTAATTGTCACAATTGCATATATTGTAACTAAATTAATATAGATATAGATGATATTGTTGCAGGATTTCACTATCAATGTAATGTTAAGTTTGTATTAAATGCTTCATAACGTAATCAGGTTTTTATGATTCATCATTAAATAAAAACGTGGGTTGGTAAAAAAGAAATGTTAACTTGGAGGGTCCATGTGGATGTATAAGAGAAGAGTTGGGAAATAATTGCAATAAAGCAGGATTATGTTAAAAACAAAGATTCCTTCGGGTTTACACTTGACACCTGCACGCCCCGCGGTTCAAAGGAAGAAATATGTTCGAAGATTTTTAAAAAGTAACTACTGTGCAAAAAATATTTAAAAAAAAAAAGTATACTGAAAAAAAATTTAGCAAAATGTATATAAGCGCTACTGGGGGTAGCGTTTTTTAACGTTTTTCAAAAAACGCAACTAGGGGTAGCGTTTTTCATAAAACACAACTTGGGGTAGCGTTTTTATGAATTTCGCTACCCTTAGTGGCGTTTTTTTAACGATTCGATGTTTAATTAAAAATAAAATTATGTATTTATTAAAAAAAAATTAAAAAATTATAGTAAGTAGATATTTTAATTGTGATTCAAATGATGCAAAAAGTATTAACTTTGGACTTACAGATTGACTGTAGGCTCTACCGTAAGTTGAGATATGAAAATTTGACTTAAAAAAACATAACACATACATTGTAAGTCCAAACTGACCACGGTGAACGTCATTTATGTCGTAATTCAATTATCTACCTAGGGTATTTATTTGATTAGAAATACAGTGATTTTATAGCCTAACATCGCTTGTCTTATAATTTGACCGAAATAATTAAATGCATTAGGTGAGAAATTTAATTATGTACTTACTCAAAAAAAATCAAAAACATTAAAGTGCATAGATAATTTAATTTGACTGTAGGCTCTACCGTAAGTTGAGATATGAAAATTTGACTTAAAAAAATATAACACATACCCTGTAAGTCCAAACTGACCACGGTGAACGTCATTTATGTCGTAATTCAATTATCTACCTAGAGTATTTATTTGATTAGAAATACAGTGATTTTATAGCATAACATCGCTTGTCTTATAATTTGACCGAAATAATTAAATGCATTAAGTGAGAAATTTAATTATGTACTTACTCAAAAAAATCAAAAACATTAAAGTGCATAGATAATTTAATTACGAATTAAATGACGCTAACTAGACGTTAATTTTTTACTTTTAGACTGGCTGTATAATATGAAGTAAATTACGTATCGTATTATACGATCAGTCTAAAAGCAAAATATTAACGTCTATTTAGCATCATTTAATTCGTAATTAAATTATCTACTCACTTTAATTTTTTTGATTCTTTTTGAGTAAGTACATAATTAAATTTCTCACCTAATGCATTTAATTATTTCGGTCAAATTATAAGACAGACGATGTTAAGTTACAAAATTACTGTAATTCTAATAAAAAAAATATCCTAGGTAGATAATTGAATTACGACATAAATGACATTCACCGTGGTCAGTTTGGACTTACAGGGTATGAGTTATATTTTTTTAAGTCAAATTTTCATATCTCAACTTACGGCAGAGCCTACAATCAATCCGTAAGTCCAAATTTAATATATTTTTTGCATCATTTGAATCGCAATTAAAATATGTACTTACTATAATTTTTTGTTAATAAATACATAATTTTATTTTTAATTAAACGTCGAAGTAGCGCACGTTGTAAAAAACACTAACCTCAGTAGTGCTTATATACATTTTGCTAAATATTTTTTCAGTATTGACACAATGCCTACTTTTTAAAAAAAACTCTGAGCGGCATAGATTTCTGCTTTGGCATGACGTCATAACCTACGTGGCAGTCGACACTCTAATGGTATGTTCTTTTCATGGAAAACTTATGGAATTCGGCTTACGGATTCCGTAAGAAGTTGTTCTTTTCACGGAATTGACAAAATACGGCTTACAGATTCCAAGCGGGGTAGGCTTACGGATTCTGTACCAAAAGCTCGGAATTCCTAAGCCGGGCGCGCTAGGAATGAGGAATAGGATGCGAAATGACTGAAATGCCCTTATAAACGTTTCTTAAGCCGGAACTACCCTCCCCTCTCCTTCATTCTCACTGAAGCCTCCCTGCTCCTTCTCCCCTTCTTGATGAAGCTCATGATTCTTCGATTCTTCTCCTTCGGTTTGCTGCCTGCTCAGATACATCAGGTATGTGCGCAGACGATTCTTCTCCTTCGATTCTTCTCCTTCCATTCGACATGAACCCATAATCGATTTGTTTTGGGTTCGGTTTGTTGAATTCGATTTGTGCTGGATTCTGTTGAATCATATTGTGTTTATCAGTGATTCTGTTGAATCAGTGATTCTGTTATGGATTCTGTGTTTATGTTGTTGATTTTGTGTCTCTGGCCTGTGTTTAGTTGCTGTTGATTATTCCATTTCCATAACAGACACAAACACAGAAAGTAGACTATGGCCTGTGTTTAGTTGCTGTTTTTCCTTTTCGCCGTATTTGAGATGTATGTGTGATTTGAGCCGAGAAAATGACGTGTTGGTTGGAAACAACGTATTTTCAAATTGTCATGTGGTTGTGCTACTAGTTATGTAAACACTACGAAGATGGTTGTTTTAGAAAATTTACCTCTTCCATATAAATTGTCATGCTCCCATATACTCTCATGGATGTCTCTCTCTATATTGAATTGTCATATCTTGTGAATTGTCAATTATCACGATTCACGACCGTGACTTTAGGAGTATGATTATGAGTCCATTGTAGATAAAGTTTACATAAGTTAGTGAGATGATGCCATTCTTAGTGAGATGATGCCATTATGTTGTTGTTCGTGAATCGTGATCGATTATAAGGATAGGAAGCGATAAGGGTGAATCGTGTTCATGCTGAGTATGAGGATATGAAGAACATAACATCATCTTGTTAGTCATTTATGTGATTTTGTAAGTTTTGTTTATGCACATATGAGAATTTACATTGGATATAAAAAACAGTTGTCAAGTTCTTTTATTGATTATATTGTGGATTCTTAGAATATCTAGATATACAAGAGATTGTCTTTAAAATTATATTTAATAATTAAAATAAATTATTTAAAAAAAAAAAAAAATAAATTATTATTTAATTATATTTAACTTTTCATTATTCTTAATTTTTAAAATTAATTCATACAAATTAATTGTATTATATAATATACATATAAAAGAGGGGCAAATATGTCATTTTAGCACATTCTATTCCATTTACATATACAATTCCACCAAAGAAACACCTTCATATTCTTATCTCGTATTCCTTATTCTCTATTCTTATTATGTATTCCTTATTCCAAATTCCGCGAAAGAAACGCACCGTAAATGTTGCACCGCGTGTTTCATTAGTCGTCCATGCATTTTGACCCTAGAATTTAATTTTAATCAGTTAGTGATAACGATAAATTTCAAGTTTTTTCTATAATTAATAATTCAATACCTTTTAATACGGTTATTATTATTACTACTGCCACGGTTGGAAGATGGGGAGAACTGTTATATAGGTTGATACGCGGATTAGAATGCGAATAGGAAATTTAGAATTCGCATGAAATTGTTTGATTGATAAAAAAAATTAAAATGAATTTAATTCGGAATTCATGTATTATTAGGAATATGCACTTAGTAAAATTCCTCCAAATTAGCTATTCTTAAAAAAAAAAAAAAAGATCAATTTGTCCTAATTATTATATAAAAACATTACACCTAATTAATATTTTTAATTAATTAATCTTTTAAATATATAATTTATTTGAAAATTCTACTAAATTATATTTTTAATTTAATTAATCTTTACTTTTTTATAATTTATTCTAAAGTTTTTAATAAATTATATTATACATTTTTAATTTAATTAATCTATTTTTAATTTACTCTATAGTTTAATTATTTTTAAAAAATTTATAATTAAATTAATTTTTCATAATTATAATTAATTGTTAATAAAAAACAATTTTTATTTTAAATTATTTATTTTTATAATTTAAATCATTTTAAGTTTTAATAAATTATATTTTTATTAAATTAACTAATGTATTTTTTAATTTAATTTACCTTTTGGATATGATAAATATTAAAACAAATAATATATATATTATTTGACTATTACCATTTAAACTATTTTACCAATTAGATATTGAATTTTCAATTGCAAATTTATTTATTTATTCTAAAAAACAATTAAACAAACTCACATTGTTTTTCCATATTTATGCATACTAAACAATTAAACATGTAAGACGGAAACTGAATTTTTGACTTATCTATCTACCTAATAATTTCACCAATTACAGAAATATCCTCGCTTTCTTAACAAATACGAAAGTATACCTACCCGGTACTTGCGAATGGAATTAGCAAGTGGAGCCTTTAAAAGCTACATTCGCGGGTGGAGTTAAATTAGATATCACCTACGAATGACATTTACAGGTAATAATATTTTTGTCAACCGCAAATTTTATTTGCGGGTAAGTATTTAAGTCATACCCACGAATCTTATGCGCGAGTGGAGTCTCCCACCCGCTATTCAGGTTGGATCTTCACCCAAGAAAATATGAGACATTTAATGCCATTTCCCAAGTCCCTACAGCAACTATTGTTTTGACACTTTTGGGGCATTTAATACACGAGACATTCAACAAGTCACTGAAGTGAATTCACTTTCTTTTCTGACACTTTTGTTCTGACCCAAATTCACTTTCGGGGCATTTAATACACGACATACCTGAGACTTTTGCAGCAACTTTTTTTTCATCTCAAGTTCAAGAATGCGATTCGTGAGTGGGAGACTCCATCCAGTAATAATATTCGCGGGGACTACTTAAATGCTTAACTACGAATCTTATTCGCAAGTGAAAAAAAATTATTCGTGAATATCATTTGCGGGCAGCAAAAAAACAAACTCCTACTAGTGAATTTTATTTATGCGTAGGTATACTTTCGTATTTATTATAAAGAATCGATGATATTCCTGTAATTGATAAAAGGGAAACGTCTGAAAAACGTCCATCATGTTTGACGAAAATGATTTTTAGTACAACTTGTTTTTTGACGATGGTTTTTGGTATAACATGTTACAAATTGATGGTAATTGGATCTTCCGTTCACCTGCCGTTTAATTGTCTCGTTAAGTAGTCACGTGTTTGTCACGTGATCACCAATTTTCCTTATTTATTTAAACAACAATTAATAAAAGACAACAATACCCTTCACCTTTGCATTCTTGATCACTTCAAAAGCATCCTCGTTCCTCTGCAATACTTGGAGGTTTCTTTCCTGCAACACTTGTTGCATCTGCAAGCTTTCCTGATACAAAGAGTGATTCAGGAGAGTGATTCTTTTGTCTCATCAAGATCCCCAATGTCTTTGAATGTAACACCGATTTCATTTGCTCCCCACTTCTGGCCTTATCCGCTTCTCAAACTTGTTGTTAGGAGGGACTTCCTAAAAGTTAAAAGAATGAGGAAAAAAAAAGCTTTGATGTTGCAAAGTTCAAGAAAATGCCCAACACCTGTTAAGATTAAGCACAATTTGAACAATTCTCCTAAAAATTTGAATTTTTAGATAAAATCTCAAATGTTTTGCCTTGTTCTTAAGTTTAAGATGTGCCCAACTCATCTCATATTTAAGAAATTATTCTAAAGTTTGGATTTTAAGACAACTAGTGAAGACATTTAACATTTAGTACTATATCTCTAGCATTTTCCTTTTACATGTGGATCTATTACGTTAAAAAAAATCAATATTTTCTCATTCTTGTTAGGTGAGTACTGAACTAGGAACTTTGGTAAAAACAGAGTCAGAGTACAAAATGTCTCAATTATTTAGCATGTATTATCTTTTCTCCAATGCCCTTTTCATTAGTCGCCTCACCTGACCTGCCATATTTAATAAGCTTGATGTCTGTAAGACTGATTTTTCCCATGGAAGTTGAGGACTTTCTTACTGAAATCCACTTTAGCGATGACGAGATCCTCGAACGTGAGCTTCTCATCTCTACGCTTCTGATTGATCAAGTCGAACATCCTTTCGCCTAGAGGACTGCGCAATTGGAAGTACGTCTACAAAGGAAAATCGAACCATCAGGAGCCAAATTCAACCCAACTGAATTCAATGAACTACAGGAATGTAAAAAGTGCTGACATATAAGAACAGAAAAAGCTATAGAACCACCTTGAAGACGGACCGAGAGACGTGTCGACCTTCACTCCGTGATTGCGTGGCCAAGGAGGCGTACAGAGCCCTGAGGTCTTCCAGTTCCTTGGGAGTGAAAGCTTTGCAACATCGATACCACGAAACATTCATCAAATATGTGCTTCCATGGGATAATCTAGAATGGTGGAAGTAGAGACGAACACATACCTGAAAGCCGAAGCAAATCGACGATCGACTGGCGCTGATTGAGCGTTACCCATGACTGCAAATGGAAGAGATGCTGAGAATTCTAGTTGAGAATTACAACTCCGGTAGAAATATAAGGGTAGAAAAGGAATTACAAATTATTATTTTTTCAGCATTGGTCACGTGACATTACACATGATATTTTAACGTCTAAATTGACGGATGTACCAAAAACAATCGTTTTCAAACATATTGTTCTTAAAACAATCATGAGGGTTGAAAAACCATTTTCGTCAAACATGATGGACGTTTTTCAGACTTTTCACTTTGTAAAATTAAAGGGTAAGATAGGTCAATAATTCACGGAAACGTGGGTCTACGATTAGTTAGACTTGTTGATATTGAAACAAACAAAAACGGCTACACGCATGGGGTGGTGGCGCAGTTGGCTAGCGCGTAGGTGTCATAGCTTCTGAGTAATCCTGAGGTCGAGAGTTCGAGCCTCTCTCACCCCAGTTTCCTTTTTTCTGTTTAGTCTCATTATAAGAAACAAACAAATAAGATATTTAATTAAACAATCTACTTATTTATCCGTGGAATCAAAAAACCAGCCATATCCACTCATCTTTTATATAAAAAATAAACCTCTACCAAAAGTCAGCCATGACTGACAAAACAGAGTAAGGATAAAAACTAACACTGCTTCCACAACTTTGGTAACAAAGGTGGGAAATGATAGGTGTCTTTTCCTTTCATAAGAGCCTGCTTAGGGACTTGATGAGTAATTTCAAGTTTTTAGTAGTAGCCTCGTCGCCAGTGAATCCCAAAATATCGCTGCTTATACTCTAAAATGACACCAAAAAATGAAACAGAGTAAATACATGCACAGAAAGGAATCATTGGAGAAGTATAGATGGTTGGATGGATGGACCCTTCACCTCAATGTTCTTCAAAGTGAAAAGGAGAGTGTAAATGGACTTCCGGATAAGTTCGGTGTTCTCTGGAGTCATGACTAATGAATTTACCTTTCTGTCAACAGAGTATTCAAAACAAGCTAAACACGGATGAGAATCACCAATAAACTAGAGCTATATGTAAAAGATGCAACCATTCTTATATATATTGGAATTGAAAGGAAGATGGTATTGAAAGGGTCGACAATCAAAATCTATAATCAACTCACAACAGGTGAAGAGCAGAATGTCATAAGTTATTTTCAAGAACTTCTAGGGTGTTGAGTGGAAGAAGAACAAGGTAATCCTAACGAATGGGTGAAGAAGAGGAAAGAAAGGGAGATAAAATCTGTAAGAGAAGCAAACACATCGAATTTGACCATAAGGAATCAGGACAAGTCACCTCAAATCATCAGAGACTTGTGTAAGGCTTCTTGTTAAACTCTCAACTTCCTTCAGCAGGCCACTATCCCGAAGCTCGGATAGTAAAGGCTGCACATCTCCAGCCATGGCTTCGATCTGAGACATCACTACACATCAATTATGGAATTGCATATGAGAATAAACCTAAACTTGTTGACCTTTATGTGCAACTAAAGCAGAACCCCCAAAACACACAGCAAGGTGCATGAATCAACCAGGCTACAGAGTCAAAGCATTCTATCTTTCTAATTTATATGTTCATTAACTTGTCCTACAATTACAATTTTAAAAGATTATATTACTTGCTAACATGAATTCCCTCCTAAACTTAGAGACGCCGGAAACAACTGCCTCCTTTATTTCTTGCAGGTCACATTTGGTTTAATAAATAGGAATCACATCTAATCTCACCTTTGATATCAGAGGTTTTGCCTCTTCAATAACAGCTGCAGCTCGTTCCGCCATTGCATAACTTTTTGCAATACCAATATCCTCTACATCACGTCCAAGACGGGTGAATATACCCACCATGGCGTCCAAACTCACCCCTTGATGTCCTTTAATCTTTTGCCTATCACAGACTATAAGACCTTCCTTATCACATTCAGGGTGAAGAGGACCCACGGAAGGTGTTGGGATAGGAACTCGCGGAGTAATGTCAATCAAAGTTTCCATGAGAAGACCCGATTGATTAACCTCAACGAGAGAGTTTCGAGGTACGACTGTCTTATCATCTTCTACCTACAATGCAGAAAAATAGGTAAGCATTATATCAGCATGTAAATAGAAAAGGTTAGATAAATAAAAATGAAATGGGAAACTGACTCACCTCAACCACTGCTTCAATATTTCTCAGAGAAGGATTGACACGGATAACATTACCAACTGTTACACCTCTAATTCTAACAGCTGTTCCTGTGGAGATACCGGAAGCTTGAGAGAATTCAAAGACAACTTGATACTTACGGAACCTAGAACGTAACTGGAATCCCCTAAACCAAGCTAGAGAAAGTGCCAAAAGTAAAGCACCTGATGCGATAAACAAACCAACTCCACCTTCCCAGATACTCCTACGACCAAATCCAAAATCACTAAGTGGACGCAGTGTTCGCTTCCAGATTGTCCGAGGAACATTCAGAAGAACAGCAATCGGATCATTCTTATCTTGAAATGGGTCGGGTTGGCTATGGTCTGTATTTGCAGATGACGCTCTTATCTGAGAGTACTTTTTATGAGATTTGGCAGGAAGGCAGGGCAAGAGACTTACAGAACTAGAAGGCAGAGTGACTAATGAGAAAGGTAATGTAGTGGGGCTTGCAGAAACATGGAATAACAAAGTTCTAACCATTTTATAGAAACACCTCTTGGCTAAACTTGCACGAACAGCCTCAGGCAACCCACAGAGCAGCAAGTTTTAATGGATAAAGTAATCTGACCAAGATGCTTATGAACCAGTTGTGAATTAATGAATCTTTGATGAGCTTGATATATGTCTCTCGAACTTCCACTGTGGAATTCAAGGGACTGCTGCAAGATAGATAAAAATCAAAACAAAACCAACAAACAGCCCGAAATAGATCGCACATGTCAAAGATGAGGTTAACAAAAACCATAATTTTCTGCCTTAAGCCAACTAACCACTCACCACTTAATACCATCCACAGAACTCAAGCAGGAGATCAGAGAGGCACATACTTCATAGAATATGTCTTTACAAATATATGAGAAATATATTCCATCAGTGTGTTATCACAAGTTTGGAAGAAACTCGAGCTTGAAGAACACTTGCTTGAAGTGTAAAAGTGAATTAACTCCAAGACCTTACAATCGAGGTACATTCATGTCCAATTAATTCCATTATAATCTAGCATAACAGACGAGCCTACGAGCCATCATGTGGTCCACCGAGGCCAATGCAGAAAAACAATATAAGCAATCTGAATTTGAAAAATGAAATCGGCTTCATGGCGGAAGTAAAATGGAAAAAAAACAAAAAAAACTAACTAACTAACGAGCTCATCTCACACCAAGTTTCCTAGTGATAAGTATACAGTATCACTGAAAAGCCAATCCCTTCCGTTGAGGCAACAAGATTACATTCCAACAACAATTTTCCCAGCAATTTACCTCAGAAAGCTCGACCACCAATCTAGAGAAGAAAAGAAAAGAGAGTCGGATAGCAGATTACTGACCCGCTGTTGGAAATCTAGACGAACCCAGTAGATGAAGGAGCTGCAGTAAGAATTAGTACTTGAAAGAAAGCTGAATCTCAGAGAGCTTCACGGATGAATGGAAGTCCCGCGGGAGAACGAATGCGCATCCTCGTATCCCTCGGCCCCTGCACCTCACCTCTTTACTATTCGGTTTTGTTTGTTTTTCTTATTAGACAAAAAAAATTGAAAACCGTCTTTTCTCACTGTTTGTTGCTATATTTTGTCCCCTTCACAAAAGAGGCACAGGGATATGAAAGTGATGGACTTAGTTATAACACAAGATTAAACGATCTATAACGATTTGCATTTTACATGATAATGACACGATATGATTAATAAGTCTATTTAAATAATTCTTATATGTTTTAACACGATTAATAATCCTATATAAATGCATCTAACATGTAAATACATAATTAAACATGACTAAACACGATTAAATTATTTATCTAATATTTCGATTTATTTTTTAATCAATTATGGATTTTAAAACTTGATTATGAAATTAAATCATACAATTTGTGAATTTCACATTGTATTATTTTTTTTCGTGTCATTTTTTATCATGTGACACAGTTTGTCTCGTGTATATATAAATTTTTTATTTGTTCAAAAAATTAATCCTATGTTAACATGTGTTCCGCGTATAATCTATTTAAAACTCTATCTATTTAAACACTATTTAAACACTACACACGTTTATGCAATTTTAAGATTTATCTGTTTACACACGACATCCGTTTATACACGACACGATTAGGCACGACATATACAAATTGCAACACCTATATGGATGGTGGCGTTGTAGTTTTCTTTTTCAATAGGAGAACACCTTCTGGGACGCATATGGACTTGGTGATTTATAATTGCTAGTCCCCAAGATCTCATCCATTAAATAGATCAGAATTTATGGGCAGTAATTTGTATAATAAAGGTCTTCATCATGTTCAAATACTCGGGGAAATTTTTCAATAGAATGGATGAACATTCATTAAAAGGAGCAACGAGATTGGATTTTACTCATAGACAAACAGATGCCAGATGTAGCAGCAACTCAATCAAAGTGGAGAAGGACGAAGCCCAACAAAATTGTTCATCAATCCAACCAAAACTACTTCCCAGAATAACAACCCCATATATATTAATGTGCCGCCTTCAGTTCCGATCGCATAAATAAACTACCAAAAAGTGATGAAAATGTAACTTCCTTCATGTCAGCTGAACTCACAGATCTTGCACACTCAAACCTGCATGAAGGTAAGGTTAGGTTAGGTTCAGTATGAATGAGAGTAAGCCAACTCAGGAGCGAAGACCTATCTGAAAGACTATGTACACAAACAAGAAATAATAAACATAACCAGTGTCTGCAACATATATGCAGACGTCAATTTCCATACTGAAAGTGATAGTACATACCTGATAATATATTCATCAGGTAAATCACATCAACAGTCATTTATGGTTGTCATATATGACTCATATGTAACTAAATGGTCATGTATGTTTTATGATTGAGCTAAACGGTCACTTAAGTTTGAGAATGCGATTTATTTTGGTTAAACCTTGTTCTATTTATCTTATAAACTAGTAGTTGCAAGTTTTAATTAGTGAACATCCTAGAGGATGATGATACACCATTCATAAACTCACCAGGGGGTAGCGACTGCTTCAACTTGTCAGCTTTCTCAAAGTCAAAGACACAGAGTGTGTAGAGGTACTTGGAGCACCGAACCTTGAACTTCACTACATCCTTGCTCTTCTTAATCTTCACGGAACGTGCATCTTTCCTCCTAGCAGTAAGAAGGAAATCCTTGATCTCGTGAATCTGCTTCGGCTGCAATTCAAAGTAGCACGCAGTCAGTTTAAAGGATTATGTTTGACTTCAACTGGTTAATGATGCTAACCCACAAGAGAAATAACTGTATCAAGAGAAAATCTTCAAAGAAAGAGGAACAAAGACAACTCCAGTAATCTCTATATTACTTCTTAACATTAACCACATGCAACATGCAGATCAACAAAAAGTCTATGGAACAATCCCACCTGATTTCTCTGCACGCATTTTAGCTTCTGACTTTGGGTCTTCCCCTGATCTCTCTCTCTCTCTCAATCCTACTAACTACATTGCATTGGATAGGACTTTCAACTATTAACTACTTCAGAATGAAACAGGAGTACCAGACATTACTAGGCTACTTATTCACAGACATCAACCAGCTTAAGTGTCAAATATCACCGCACCTAACTTCCAATTGAATACAACAGGAATAAACAACATATACATTTAATTCAACTCGTCGAACAAATCATGTCCTCGAAATGAAATCTTCTCCCACCTTATTTACTTCATTCTGTGAAGACTAACCTCTCAGCAGTACCCTCTCCCCAATTCTACTCAAAGATTTCACTAACTTACACCAAAGTTCAAAGACATAGCCGGATCACTATCGATATCTAAAGCAACCGTACAAGCTCAATACTCCCTCCGTCTCCAATTATTGAATCTTACAATGCTTAGCTTAGCTCAGTACATTGAGATCTTGTTTGGTCGGAGAGCTGTCTAGGTTATCGGAATACGTAAATGAAGAAATTACGTGTCGTTTTGCAAATCAGAAACCCAGCTATCACTTTAAAACGATTGACATTCATAATCATAAATCAAACATACGCTACGACAAAATTTCTACGCACTAAAAGGAAACGGATGAGCTTGCGAAAATTGTCGGATGAAAAATAAACACGGGAACCTACCATTTTGACGGTGTAAATGAGAATTTCCGACGCTGATAATCTGCAACGGCCGCGGCTACCTTCTCTCAACTCCTAAACCCTAGACGACCGAGATATGGTACCACATAAATATAAATCGAACCCTAGAAAGTTATTTCTATACCTATTGTAACCCTGCTATTTTATTTTTATTGCAATAGAACATCCCTCTTGCCACAGCTATGGCTGACAATGGTTAGGGTATGGTACGGGTATGCCAAATACCATAACCATACTATATTTTTAAACCACATACCATAACCATTATGGGTACAATTTTCAATACCATAACCATCAAAATAACTGTGGTTATTAACCATGGTTTTACCCGTATAACCATATTTATTCCACATGTAAAACAGACTTCAAACCACATCTTCAAAACTAATAGATACAAAACCATGCATCTACATTACAGTCAAAATTAAAACATCTATCAAGGATGTCACGGTCTAGGAAGTAAATCTCAAATTGAAAATATCTACCAGTGAAAAAATGAGCAGAAATGCAAGAAAGCCTGCTATTTCATAGGAATCATAGACTCGGGAAGCCAACATAACTACTTAACCATGCATCTGAATGCAACAATGTACAAAATCAGTAAAAAAACGTCCAGATCTGCATACTCAACATATATATTACAAGGAATAAAACTAAATTCAACGTCGCAGGAGAGACTGGAACTGCAGTAGATAGTAGCTAAACGCAATATTTAAATCACAGAGCTATGTGTCAGGACACAACAATACGAATCAAAACCTAGAGAAAAAAAAAAGAGAACGGAGGGAGGAGTAATACATGTTCTCAGATGAACTAGAGTAAAGTGTTCAGTGTTCTTCGTATGATAAAAGCCCTTTGGCCTTTATCTATGATGTAGTTCAACAATTCATTAGTATAATAATATATTTAAAAAATATAGTTTTATCTTCTTTAGTCGACAGCTTTAGCCTTTAATAGTTTAATGCTTTATGCTTTATCTTTAATTTATATATAGTATAATATATATATATATATTAATTTATTAATAATAAATAATTATTATATTTATATAATAACCATGGTTATAACCATGAGTATGACTCAAATACCATAACTATAACCATTATGGGTAGAAAATTCATCACCATAACCGCACTGCACCATAATGGTACGGTTAACCATATTAAACAGTAACGGTTATAACCATGGTTATGGGTTTTTCACCGCACCATTGACAGCCCTAGCCACAACCCATCTTGGCGTTGTAAAATGGACTAGGTAGTTTTATTAGCTTTGTTGAGAATTGACACTAAACTAGACCTGTCAAAAAATGACCCGACCTGGAAATGCCCCGTGTTCGGGTCATAAAAAATGGTCAACGGGTCATTTTCGGGTTGACCCGTCTGACCCGCCGCAAGAGGCGGGTCGGTTCCGTCATTATGTTTGCGTTACTTGCCTTCGTCCAAAAATCCTAAACCTGAACCTGCGGTTGTGTTGCCTTCCTTCCTACGCCTACAACGCTGCTGCCTGCTCGTGCTCGCCATCGATTGCTCGGCTGCTCGTGTCTCTGACCTCTGTTCTTGCTCGTGCTCGTTCTCGCCTGGTCGTCTCGTGCCTTCTCGTGCTCGCTGCTCGGCTCGTGCTCTCTGTAAGTGCTTATATTGTATTTGTGTTGCTATTGTATTTGTGCTGCTATTGTATTTGTGCTGCTAATTGTGCTCTCTGTGAATCTATGTATTCTGTAAATAGAACAAGTTATATGTAAATAGAATGAACTTATCTTTGATGATATTGATTATGTTGTTTGATAATTTACATGTAAATAGAATGAACTCTCTGTGTATTCCGTGAATCTGTAAAAATTACCGCATATCTCATATGATGATGGAGTTTAGTATCAGTGTATCACCAATATGAATAAAAATAATATATATAAGATTGTGAGTGCCTTAGATTTTACCCTAGCTGTGAAGGTTACAATGGCGTATGAGGTTGAGAGTTCGTCCTTGTAGCCTCATTTTAATAACTTTCGGTTCCAGGAACCACTCCTCTCCATTGATCATGTCATCCAATTATTTGCATGCTAATAATGACCATGCCCGAGGATTTTGTATGGTCTGAACATTTCAGGTAGAACAATGTAAAAAATAACGTCTCTCACATTTGCTGCAAACAATTCATTTTCCTTTATATGCTAATGCACTGCATTAACAGGACTTCTGCTAATAGGAATCCTCAAGTACCATATTTATAGAATGAACGCATCTGTGATGATATTGCTTATGTTTGACAATTGACATGTATGTATTGCTATTGTTTTCGGGTAAATAAAAGGTATATGGTAATTGTATATGCAGTGAACATGGATGATGAAGAACTTTGGAGACTTGATTTTGACGATGATAATGAAGGTGATGTTGATGTTGACGAAGTTGGGGTACTTGAGGCCGGATCAACAACTAAAAAAGACAAAGGCAAACAAGAAGTAAGTATTGAAAAGGTTAGTGGAAAATCAATTCCAGAAAGTTCTGAAGGTGATAGTAAGAGAATGAAAAAACTATTGAAGTCTGATGTGTGGAATTATTTTGAAATTTTTATGTTAGATAAGACAGACGGGATAACCAAAAGTAGTTGTTTGAAGTCTAAAGCACAATATCGTTGTGATGCTAGTTATGGAACTGGAAATATGAAGCGTCATTTGAAGAAATGTGGAAAAGGAGATTTTAAGGACATAGGTCAAATGTTCATTGCAGCTAATAGAAACACTGTTAATCTCGAAAGTGCTCAGTTTGATCCTCTAAAATTTAGAGAGTTGCTTACAAATGTTATTGTAGCACATAACTTGCCCTTTCAGTTTGTTGAGTATGCTGGTATCAAAAAAGTTTTCAAATATCTACGACAAAATGTGCAATTGGTTAGTAGAAATACAATTAAATCTGATGTTATGAAGAAGTACATTTCTTTGAAGGAGAAGATCAAGGTGTTGCTAGGTTGTTCCCGTAGTAAGATTTGTCTAACGTCAGACTTGTGGACCTCTCTTACAACTGATGGTTATATATATTTGATTGCACATTTTATAGATGTTGATTGGGTATTGTGTAAGGTCCTCTTATGTTTCTGCTTTATGCCACCTCCACATACTGGTAGGGCTTTAGCTGACAAAATTTATGACATGTTGGGGAGTTGGAGAATTCTTGATAAAATATTTTGTTTGACTTTGGATAATGCTTCATCAAATGATGGTTGTGTTGAAGTGTTGAAGGATAAGGTGTCACTTAACAATCCACTTATCTTGGATGGTGAGTTTTTCCATATCCGTTGTTGTGCTCATATTCTTAACTTGACTGTGCAAGAAGGCTTGGAAGAAGTTGATGATGTGGTGAAAAGTATCAGAGAAATTGTCAAGTACATTCGAGGCTCGCAGATTAAAAAAACTGAATTTCTTAAACATGTCAGTGATATGAGGTTGGATAATCGTCAAGGTTTGCGGCAAGATGTACCAACCAGGTGGAATTCTACATTTATCATGCTTAAAAGTGCTTTATACTATAAGAGTGTGATTCGTCACATGGACTTAGGAAATTCAGTGGTGTGTCCTAACCAGGCTGAATGGGAAAAGTTGGAAGCAATTGCAGATTTTTTAGGTGTTTTCTATGATTTGACTGTGATTTTTTCGGGAACGATCCTACTGCAAATTTGTACTTCCCGTTGGTGTTTGTTATCAATTACACATTGAAGAAAAATTATGACGGTGAGCGCTTGTTCATGAGAGGCATGGTTGATCGTATGAGGTCCAAATTTGATAAGTATTGGACGAACTATAGTGTCATTTTGGCAATTGTGTTATTTTGGACCCTCGATACAAGTATGAGTTTGTCGAGTTCGCTTATAAAAGGTTGCACGGTGAAGAGTATAGGGTCGTTGAAGCTTAAACGATTCGGTCTAAGTTGTATGAGTTGTATAATGCGTATAGGGTTAATTACTTAATTGGTTACACATGTTTGACCATTGTGCAGAATGGTTACACATGTTTCAAAATGTGATTAATTGGTTTTGCTATGTGACTAATTGGTTACACATGTTTTTCCCAATGTGATTAATTGATTATTCCGTTAGTAAACCGTTAATTTTACCGTTAATTAAAAAATTTAACATATTTTTGAATTATCAAATGACTATTATGCCCTTAACTGTTGACTATTATGCCCAAAATACAAAGTGACCGTAAGAACACATCACAAATTGAATACATCAACATCACATCAAGAACAATAGATTGAACAACAACAACGTAACACATCACAGATTGACAAAATACACAAAGAAATTTAAACAAAATACACAAAGAAATTGCCGTAAAAATGCTATCAACTTACTCGAGCATCCAGCTGCGAAAGACCGATTATGTCGTTTTGTACACGAGAGGTTGATGGCAGCCTAGCAGATTTCTCTCCCTTGAAAACATATGTAGCAACAATATCGAGATTCGCCAATCGAAGAGTTGATTCAATTAGCTCCAAAACCTGTGATTTCGTGGTTGCGATCTGTAATAATATTCATAACACAGATAATTAACAAACACTGAATAAAACATAATAACATAGTATATAATCATGGGTTAAATGATTACCAAAGACAAAATTTCCCGTCTCCATGATATACTCTCGCCTTCCATTATTTCGGCATATTTCTTGACATCCCCAATTGTATCAAGAACAAAGGTTAAATCCCGCCTGGCTTCTTGATAATCCTGTCTCAAAATTGTTTCGCACGAAGATACCAACTGTTCTGCAATCACAACTGGCGTACAAAGTGACGTCTTCATTCAGTAACTTTCTTGTGTTCTGTTTAATGAATGTAGTAGCTTCTTCCAGCTGCAAATTTATGATACTATGTTACAAATTAGAAAGCTCAGAAGAAGAGAAAAAAATAGGAAATATGGGATGAAGCAAAACCTCATTGGAATTCTGGTAGATGTCAGATTTATTCAGGACAAACACGACTCTTTTCTTCCATTGTTGTGTGTAACGAAGAAAACCAACCTGAAAAAATATACAAACTCTTGAATCTGTGCAGTCAATTAGCAAACAATTCTGAAAAAAACAAAAGTATTAGTCAATGATTTCAATTGTTATTTCAAAGGAATTGTTATTTGAAGAAAAATAACAATTTAGAGATGGAATCTTGGATGTCGATCCAAAAGAACAAGGAATTATTCTTGAATTAGCTATAAGCTAATTCAAGAACCACTAATTATGTTATGTATACATTACACCATTAGAGCACGAAAAAATCTTTGGAATAGTAAGAGATAACACATTTAACAATAAAGAGCAAATAAATACCATGTATGTGCCTTGAACCAGAATTGTGGTAAGTTCAGCACACAATTACCACTATAACCAGTAAAAATGGCTCATCAATTTATGAAACAGCATCGACCAAAAGGGAAACCTCCTCCATCTGTCATGAATAACAAATGAAGCTTTGATTTAGGGCAGAGCAGCCATAGAAGGATCAAATAAGTTATTTAATGAGCACTGATGGGTTATAAATATTGGACTGGGCTGAAATTAACATTTGGTCCAAATAAGCATTTTGGACTTCACCTCTTTAGGGCCCAACTTGCTACAAGCGTCGCCTATGTCAGCATAGACAGAGGCGTCGCCCTTGAAGACATACCCATTTAGGCGTCGCCTAAATGGGGTTCGCCAGAAGGCATTTTAAGTCAGTTTCAGTGGATGACAATGCATTCACTGTCCACCTTAGATGGTGCGCCTGCACACCTATGACTTAGGCCGGTTGCTTTTAGCACGCCTAGGATTAAACAAATACAAAGGATGGTCTACAATAAAGTAGCCACTAAAAACGAATATGCAGTAAAGTAACTATGGTCAGTGCTTCTGAGAACAGCTAGGATGACTAAGGTAAACCCTGACCAAACCATGGTTCCAGGTATGAAATGTTATAAATAGCTCATCACTATTCTCATTACAGGTTAAGTATTCTCTGTTACAGAAACCTTACATTCACATATTACAAACAACCTCCGACTTACTTAATCATCGGAGGGGAAACAACGGGACATGCCGGGCTTTCCTTTGTGCAGGTATACGGAGCGAGTATCTGAGAAGGGAATACGGTGTACGTGATCCAACACATTGGCGCCGTCTGTGGGAACCATTGAGCAAAAATCAGCCATGGCTCCACCTGCAACACGAGCAAAGACCATTCGTGAAGTGAATGATGAGGACTCGCTCCAAAACCTGCAGCAGCATTTGGGACAGACCTCCTACATACCGATACAAACGGTGCGGCCTAGGTCTTTGCAACAAGAAGATATTCATGAGGAAGAAGTTCCTCCTGAAGAGCAGCGGTACGACAACGACATACCTCGGGCAGCGCAGTCTCGCATAGACTCGTCGTTCGCCAGAGCGCCGCCTCGACGAGTGGATATAAATACAGAATTCATCCTGACACCAGCGTTCATGATGGCTCTTGATGAGCTCTTGGACAGAAGGGATCAAAGGACAGCTGCTCGGGCAGCTCAAAGAGCAAGTGCTCAGGCGGCGCATGAAGCCACATCAAGGCCACAAGACGCACCAGCAAATCCACCACCTGAGGCGTTTCCTGTGGCGAGCATGGGCGCAGTAGGGGCTATTGTACTTGTGGCGCCTGCTCCAAGGATGTTAAGTGAAGACAGGTTCAAAGAAATCGTAGCTGAAACGCTAAAAGAGCAAAAGAATCGAACCATGCCTCACCTTCGAGATAGGTCGACGCATCTGTTCGCCCCAGAGATATTGTCAGTGGCACTACCAGCACAGGTGCAGCCGACTTTTCGTATAGATACGTACAATGGAGATACTGATCCGGTCTTCCACATACAAAGGCATGAAAATTCTTTGTTGGGAAGAACAAGTGAGGAAACTCATTTGGCGTTGCTCTTTCCAGCTACCTTGGGCGATGTACCTGCACATTGGTTTTTCAACCTACCCAAGGCATCAGTAAAGTCATGGACAGAGCTGAAGGAGAAGTTCATCGTACAATACATGGGAGGGCGTCGCCTACTAAAAAGTGTGGGAACGCTTGACCATATTAAACAAAGGGATCAGGAAAGTTTGAGTGACTTCTATTCTCGATTCAACAGGGAATTGGCTGGAATTGATCAAACCATCACACAAGGGGAAACCATCCGGGCCTTCATAAGAGGATTGGGCCCAAAGGGATCGACTTTGTACGACAGTTTGAGTGTCATACCAGTCAACACCGTGGAGGACATGGCAGACAGAGTCAAGTCTTACATAGACTTGGAGATTGCATGAGAAGGAAGAAAGGTCCACAAAGAGGCGTCCAGAAAGGAGCAAGCAGAAGGAAAAAGACCCGAACAACGCTCCTCAAAGCATGACGATGGAAGGCATGATGATAAGCGTCGCTCTTTCGGACCAAGGCCTGCTAGAGAAACTTTCCAAAGTTACACCCCCCTAAATAGGGAAATTTCGATCGTCTTAACAGAGATGGAGAAGAAGAATTGGGCGACGCCTCCCCCACCAAGGAAACCAGACACGGTTATGGGAAATAATCCTAACCAGTATTGCAGATACCACCGATGTAAGGGCCACCATACGGATACTGCTATATTTTGAAAAAAGATATAGAAAGGTTGATCCAGCAGGGGCACTTAAAGAACTTCTTGGCCCGACGCCAAAGGAGTAGGAGTCCGAGGAAGATGGCGTCGCCTAGGAATATGCAAAATGGGGCAGGACCTAGCAACAAGGTGGAGGACCTGAACATGATTAGTGGAGGTTTTACCTCAGGTGGAGAAACCTGTTCAGCAAGGGATGGATATGCTTCCCAAATGTCTGGAACCGACAAGCTAGGAAAACGCCCGAGAGAAGAAGAGGAGGTGATCATTTCCTTTTCAGAAAAAGAAATGGGGCATGTCACTTCTCCTCATGATGATGCATTGGTGATTACAATGGGCGTCGACCGATTCAACATGAAGAGGATATTGGTGGACTCGGGGAGTTCAGCTGATATCTTATTTCTGGATGCATACAAGCGAATGGGAAGAAAGGAGAAGGATCTGAAGAAGGTCAATTTTCCTTTGATGGGCTTCGCCTCGCACACCACCTACCCGGTAGGAGCAGTGACTTTGCTAGTAAGCTTGGGCGAAGGATGGAAAGCTTTGAACTTCGACGTCACTTTTATTGTGGTGGACGCTCCGGCATCTTATAACGCCATTTTGGGACGTTCAACATTGAACCCAAACAAAATGGTACATTCCACGTATCATCAGTTGTTGAAGTTCCCTACACCCCATGGTGTAGGGGTTGTTAAGGGAGATCAACCAGCAGCACGAAGCTGCTATGTCCAGGCGACGCGTCGCCACTTCAAGAAAAAGGAATTCTTGGCAATTTAGACAGAAGAAGATCCCAGGGAGGAAAGGAGTCGTCCTCAACCCGTGGAAGGGTTGAAGAAGGTGGAGATTGATGGTAAAGGGAAGGAAGTATCAATTGGAGCGACGCTCGGAGAAAAGGAAGCTTCTGCTCTTTCGATGCTCCTTGTTGAGTTCAAGGAATTATTCGCGTGGAAACCAAGCGACATGCCAGGCATCAGCAAGGATGTCATTGCCCATGAGCTCAATTTAGACTTGAAGGTGCGACCTATTGCCCAGAAGCGACGCCCTGTAGGTGAGGAAAAGGCGATTGCTATAAAGCAAGAGGTAGGAAAGCTCATTGAGGCCAAATTTGTGAAGGAATTTAGATTCCAGACTTGGGTTGCTAACCCTGTGTTGGTCAAGAAAAGCAATGGGAAGTGGAGGATGTGTATTGACTATCGCGACTTGAATAAAGCATGTCCAAAGGATTCTTATCCTTTACCCAGAATCGATCAGTTGGTCAACGCCACTTCTGGACATGAGCTGCTTAGCTTTATGGATGCATATTCTGGTTATAACCAGATACAAATGGCGTATGGCGACGCTCAACATACAGATTTTTATGCAGATAGCGACATATATCACTACATGGTGATGCCTTTTGGTTTGTTGAATGCAGGAGCCACTTATCAGAGGATGATCAACAAGCTTTTTGATGGCATGATAGGCGTCACCATGGAAGCATATGTTGATGACATGCTAGTGAAATCCATAAAGAGTTCGGATCATGTTGAGGACTTGAGGAAAACATTTGAAAGGATGCGCCTTCACCAAGTTCGCCTGAACCCAGCAAAATGTGCTTTTGGCGTTCACTCGGGAAAATTTCTGGGATACATGGTGAGCCAAAGGGGAATAGAGGTCAATCCTGAGAAGCTGGAAGCCATTGAAGCCATGAGGAGTCCAACTTGCCACAAGGAAGTGCAGAGCCTGAATGGAAGATTGGCGGCGCTCAGCCGTTTTCTAGCAAAAGCAGGCGCCAAATCACTCCCTTTTTTTCAGGTGCTGAGGGCCAACAAAAAATTCGAATGGACTGGTGAATGTGAGCAGGCTTTCCAGGACCTGAAGAAGCATCTCAAGACACTTCCACCTTTGGCAAAGCCTTCCAAAGACGACGCTCTTTCCTTATATTTAAGTATCACACCAGTTGCTGTAAGTTCGGTATTGGTCAAAGAAGTAGGAAAAGGCCAGGTGCCAGTGTATTATGTATCGAAAGTACTTGCCAAATCTGAAATAAACTACTTGGAGGTTGAGAAGTACCTTTATGCGTTGGTAGTATCAGCAAGGAAGCTACGCCCTTATTTCCATGAACATGAAATTACAGTTTTAACAAATTAACCGTTAAAACATTTCTTGAAAAAACCAGATGCTTCAGGAAGAATGGTCAAATGGGCTATCGAATTAAGCGAGTTTAGAATCAAATTCGCCCCTAGAAACGCCATTAAAGGTCAGGCATTGGCAGATTTCATTGTGGAATCCACATGTCCTCAACCGGCGACGCCTAAAGAAAAAGAAAAAGAAGAGAATCCTTGGATACTTCATACTGATGGATCCTCGTCAGTCGATGGCTCGGGGGCAGGATTAGTGTTAACACCACCAGATGGAGGAACACCACTAAGATATGCCCTGATCCTCACTTTCAAGGCTACGAATAATGAGGCTGAGTATGAGGCGTTGGTTACAGGACTACGATTGGCAAAAGGATTGGGAGTCACCTCTTTGCATGTGTATTGTGATTCACAATTGGTGGTCAATCAAATCAAAGGGGAATGCACGGCTAAAGGAGAGAAAATGAAATTATATTGGAAAGAGGCTATGGCGTTGGTAGCAGGATTCAATAAATTTCAGATTGAGGCTATTCCCCGAGAAGCGAATCAAGAAGCTGATGCCTTGAGCAAATATGCTTGGCAGGCGACGCCCAGACAGGCCCATTTTATAGAAACCAACCATGGAGGATGTGTTAGTTTTTATTGTGCTAACATAAGTAGAGGTGTCAATTCGGGTCAACCCGCCGGATTCGACCCGACCCGGACTGACCCGCAGCACTGTTCGGGTCAACCCGAACCCGACCCGCGGCACTGTGCGGGTCAGGTTTTACGACCCGAACCCGACCTGGCGGGTTGGCGGGTCAACCCGTCAACCCGCCGTGGAGAAACAATATAGCTTTTTTTTTTGTCGTACGAACAATATAGCATGCTTTGATGAACAATAAAGTAAATATTTTGTATGTTTTCATGAAGCTGACAGCTTTGGGGACAATATAGCATGCTTTGATGTTATTTATATATTATTTTTTATTGGGATAACGTGCAATAGTGCATTATATATAATAATGTGTAATTATCAATATATAAAAGGTTCTTAGAACTTTTTTGATTAATGGATGGACAGTCATTAGATCGAGAATAGCATACAAAGATCATATATAATACTGTGTAATGTATTTATGTTTAGTTTTTTGGGTCGGGTTCGGGTCATACGGGTCAACCCGGACCCGACTCGCCTTTTGTGGCTGGTCAGACAGGTTAACCCGAAAATAACCCGCCACTCTTATTTTGTGACCCGAACTCGATCCGACCTCGGGTCGATTCCGGGTCATTTTCGGGTCGGGTCATATTTTGACAGGTCTAAACATAAGTGTCACAGTTGATTGGGCGACGCCTATTCGAGCTTATTTAGAATCAGGAGTACTCCCTACTGATGAAGCTCAGTCCAAAAAAATTGTTCGATTATCACCTAGCTTTCGAATAATTGATGGTCTAATGTATAAGAAGGGTTTCTCCACGCCCTATCTCAGATGCGTCGCTCACCCTGAAACCTTTACCATCTTAAGAGAAGTCCATGAAGGATATGCGACCTGTCATGAAGGTGCAAGGTCAATTGTGAGGAAGATTCTGAATCAAGGTTATTATTGGCCTACAATGAATCAAGAGGCGACTGCTTTGGTTATGAAATGTGAATCATGCCAGAAGTATAGTCTGAAGATAGTTCGTCCACCAGCAAACCTTACAAGTATATGTGCAGCATGGCCGTTTGCATAGTGGGGAATCGACTTGGTAGGACCATTACCAAAATCCAAGCAACGCACCTATATAATAGTCGCAATCGACTATTTTTCGAAATGGATTGAAGCAAAGGCGTTGGCATCAACCACTGAATTTCAAGTCATCAAATTTATTAAATCGAGAATTGTTTCTCGATATGGAATCCCAAGTGTGTTGGTCAGTGACAATGGCCCACAATTCGCTGGAAAGGAATTGAAGTGGTTTTGTGAAGAGTTAAAAATTGACCATAGGCATGCTTCAGTAAAACATGCGCAGGCCAATGGACAGGTGGAGGCAGCGAACAAAACAGTCTTGAATGGTTTGAAGAAAAGACTAGACGCCTTGGGAGGAAAATGGACAGAAGAATTAGAAAACGTCTTATGGGCGTTGAGAACAACACCAAAGAAAGCAACTGGAGAGACTCCATTTGGATCAGTGTATGGGTCAGAGGCGGTGCTCCAACAGAAATAGCAGTCGAGTCGCACAGGGTAAGCCATTATGACACTTTGGACAATGAGGATCAAAGGCGTTTGGAATTGGATATGGTGGATGAAAAGCAATGGGCTTCAGAAGAAATTCAGGGGCGTATGCGATTGGCTACGGCGAGATACTACAACAGGAAAGTATCATCTCGCCAATTTTTTGTGGGGGAGAGGGTATGGCGTAGGCACGAATTCTCACACCAGGATAGAGTGAACAAGCTGTCACCCAAATAGGAAGGACCTACAAAGTCATCGTCATTCCTCACCCAAACGCATATGTGTTAGAAGATTTAGAAGGAAAAGTGTTGAAGAATACTTTTAATGCTGAGCATTTGAAGAAATTTTATGCCTAATGTTGAAGGTGTTTATAGCATTTGAAAAAATTTTATACTTAAATGTCGAAGGCGATGTATGAAGTATTGTTGAAATCAAAGGGTGTTATAAGTAATGGCGATTGCTCACACCGTATAATAAATGGCGATTGCTTAACCTTTGATGAAATGGCGATTGCTTAACCTTTGATGAAATGGCGATTGCTTAACCTTTGATGAAATGGCGATTGCTTCACTTTGATGAAATGGCGATTGCTTAACCTTTGATGAAATGGCGATTGCTTCACTTTGATGAAATGGCGATTGCTTAAACATTGGATGAAATGGTGATGATTTAAAATCGGGTTTAAGGGTGATTGCTTAATATTCAATTTGGTGACGATTACTTAAACATTCAATTAAGTTGTTAATCAAGTTGATTAAATGGCGACCACTGGAAATGGTTATTTCAAGTTATTGATTAAGTTGTTGATCAAAGGCGATGTCTTAATCGATAAGGATATAGCCTAGTGGTGATGACATTCAAACAAAAACTTATTGGCGTTTGCTTAAGTTTTGATAAATGAGATAAGACTTGTTATTTTAACAAGTAGGATAAAAATAAAGCTAAGTATGGAAAAACACACACATTGCATATGGAAATAAAGGATTCATAATAGCAACGGCGAAGCGTTGCAAAACAGTCTTTACAAAAAATGCGAGTTAAAAAAAAATAAAACTAAGGAAGAGTTGGAGGTGTTGTCTTAGGAGAAGTGCCAGGAGCAGGCGTCTCTGAATTTGTCTCAGCGGGCACTGGTTCAGGAGGCGGCTCTGTTGGAGAAGAATCACCAGAAGAGGAGCTGTCATCGCCAGACTCTTCATCACTTTCGGCCAACGCCTCAGCTTCTTCTTGAGCCTTCATGGCGAGGTACCCAGATAGAAACTCCAACTTATCCAAAGGAAAGTTGGGATCCACCTTCTGGATGTCCTTTTCAGCCTTCTTGAAGATGGCTAAAACGCCAGTGCGGTTCCACTCAATAGCAGCCTTGGCGAAGTCTGGACTTGTGCGGAATGACTCCACAGCTTCCTCCAGGCGTTTGGGCAGTTCAGCCTTGAGGTGTTCCACCTCCTGAGTGGATTGAGACGCCTCTTTAATAGCCTGCTCGGCTTCCCTCTTGGTATTCTCTGCTTCTTTAAAGGCGTTGTCCTTGTCTTTCTTGACAAGCGCCATCTCCTTCTGGATCTTGTTGAGGGAAAGCTTCAGGGCGTTCTCCCTATTTTGCGCATCCCTCAATTGAGTGGCGAGTTGTTCCTTATTGACAAGGTCAGCCTCCATCTCCTTTCGAGCTGCTTCAGAAACGGCGAGGCGATGCTGCAGCTTCTCCACCTCAAATTTCTCCTTCTTAGCTTGGCGAAGGAGGGATTGGTTGCTCTCTCTTTCTTCAGTTAGGCCCATAAGAGTGGCGCCCATCTTCAGAGCAGCAGGAATGATCTGAAGAATAAACAAGTAAAAGTTAGAAAAAATACAAGTATGAAAGTAAAAGCACTAAGGGAAAATGGCGTTTACCTGACTCTGTATTAAAGAGAGGGAATGGCGAACCAAACCCTCTATGGCTTCAGTCTCCAGGTTCAAAGGCCCTCTATCAGCAGGGGGGCAAGCACCTGAGAGGAGGTGAAGGCTGAGGTTGGGGTCGATGGTGGAATGACCCGCCATCAAGGAGGTCTCCTTGAGCTTTGTACAGGGGACCCATGGCGCCTTTGGATTAGGAATGGTAGCCTGATCCAGTAGTTCTCGCCTGATGTCAAAAGCGGGCCCTTTGAATTGCAGAAGGTCGTCTGGGCGATGGCGAACTAAAGGAGAAAGAGGAGGTGACGGCAAGGAGTCGTCACCAGGAGAAGTGTCCACCAGGATTACTTCCTTTGAAGAGGAAGGCACATGGCGTGGGGGGGTTGGCGTCTTCTGTACTGAAGGAGCAGCAGGCGTCGCCCCTGTCGGATCAAAGGAAGGGTCAAATGGTCCCTTCTTAACAACACCCGAATGATACTCGGTGTAGGTCCACATGATGCCACCATAGGCTAAGACTGGAGGACCCCAATTTTTTGTGAACAAAACATTATTCCTATTACTAGTAACGCTGTTATTTACCCAGTGAGATTTAGGAACCGCACCTTTAAAGGCTTCGACAGCATCGTTTGTGTCGTCGCTGAAAAGCTCTGCTGGAGCTTTGAGAGGATCCAAGGAATCCTCCATAGGCTTCGCCTTTTTCTTGCCCTTGGAGGAGTGGTGCCCCTTGCGTTTTTTGGAACCCTCCGGGGCGTCGCCTTTAGGCTCCTTGGCCTTTTTCTCCTTGGTTTTCTTCTCCTTGGGCGCCTTTTTATGGACAGGCGTTACAAGGTGAGAAAACATGGCAAAATCCCTATCTGCAATAAGAAAAAGAAAGGAAAGTTATTTACCGGAAAGAAAGGCAGAAGGTGACGATCTACAATGGAGACGCCAGCATCTTCTAAGTCGGACTCACAGATCTCTTTGGAGATTATCTGCGCGCGCCCTCCTTGATGATCCAAGTAGATGGTTGTCATTGCGTCCATTTCGGCGGAGGTAAAATCCTCGACGCCTGGAGCTAGATCCCTGCCACCTTTGGTCGTCACCAGACACCAGGGAACGCCTCCTTGAAAACAGAAGTAGGCGTTCTTCCAATTGCTATTACGGGATTTGTAACCCGTGACTAAGGGACGAGAAAAGTCCCAATCCCACTCTTTGACAGGGGGCGTCGCCCTAGTTGTGAAAAGGCGAACGCCATATCGGTTTTGTTCTAATCTATAAAAGCTACGAAATATGTTCAAAAAATATTCCCACCCTCTACGAAAGCAAAGAACCCTAAAACCTATCCAGGTATGAAGGGCGTTGGGAGAAAGTTGGGTGGGGGAAATGCCATAATGGCGACACAACTCTACTAGAGGAGGACAGTAGGGAAATCTTAATCCCGCGGCGATTTGATGAGGGAAAATAATCTCCTCGCCTTCCTTGGGATGACATATGGGGTGAGGGTTTTCAGGATCCGCATCATCTGGGATGGGATACCTGGGGGCTTGGGCGTCGCTCAAGCCCGCCTCAGCCACCGCTTGTTCGAAAGAATGGGGGGTGAGAAGATTAGGTTTAAGGTCGGAGAAAGGCGAAGGAAGGAAGATATGGTTACCTATATCGGAATCAGACGTCATTCTTCTATAAGACCGAATGACGCGGAGATGATGGGCGTTTAGAGCGAGGGGAAAGCACCGAGCAATGATGAAAGGGCGAAGGCGTTCAGAAAAGGGAAAGGCAAAGGCGTTTAGAAAAGGGAAAGGCGAAGGCATTTGAGAAGGAAAAGGCGATCGGAGAATTGACCGGGGTTTGGCCGGAACTCTAGAGAGAAGGCAGAGGATTTTTAGAGAGAGAAAGCTTAAGGGGGAGTAAAAGTATTAAATGAAGGAGGGGTGGGGGTATTTATAAAGGTTTGAAGGAGGTGAACCGTTTCGTAGGCGAGGAATTTACGAAAATACCCCTATGAATTACAAAGGCGAGCGGTTACTAAAGTGGAAATGACCATTTTACCCCTCCAATCAGAAACGGTCACAGCGTTTCCCGAGGCTTCTAGAAGATCCCGCCAAAATTTGAAATTTGAAATTTGAATTGAAACAGAAAAGTCGCCCTGTGCATGATAGACAGGTGGACGACAGTTACAATAAGTATGGTTACAGGCGACGCCTAAATAGAAGAATCGTCTTCTAAGCAAATTGGCGTCGCCTAAACATAAAAAGAAATCAAGAAAACGACTTTCAGAAAGAGTTTAAATTCTCAAATAAGTGTCGCTCATTTAAGACTTCGGGGGCAGATGATGGGTTATAAATATTGGACTGGGCTGAAATTAACATTTGGTCCAAATAAGCATTTTGGACTTCACCTCTTTAGGGCCCAACTTGCTACAGGCGTCGCCTATGTCAGCATACACAGAGGCGTCGCCCTTGAAGACATACCCATTTAGGCGTCGCCTAAATGGGGTTCGCCAGAAGGCATTTTAAGCCAGTTTCAGTGGATGACAATGCATTCACTGTCCACCTTAGATGGTGCGCCTGCACACCTATGACTTAGGCCGGTTGCTTTTAGCACGCCTAGGATTAAACAAATACAAAGGATGGTCTACAATAGATTAGCCACTAAAAACGAATATGCAGTAAAGTAACTATGGTCAGTGCTTCTGAGAACAGCTAGGATGACTAAGGTAAACCCTGACCAAACCATGGTTCCAGGTATGAAATGTTATAAATAGCTCATCACTATCCTCATTACAGGTTAAGTATTCTCTGTTACAGAAACCTTACATTCACATATTACAAACAACCTCCGACATACTTAATCATCGGAGGGGAAACAACGGGACATCCCGGGCTTTCCTTTGTGCAGGTATACGGAGCGAGTATCTGAGAAGGGAATACGGTGTACGTGATCCAACAAGTACCATTAGCTACCAAATACATGTAATTAAAAGATCACTAGTGGAGCTGCTTTCTGAATAACATTTATTGTTTCCAGCAACACTGATTTCTCTGTTTCTATCAGTTTCTTATCTCTATCCTCCAAATTGACAAAGCCACCGACTTTGTCCTTTCGAAGGAATTCATCCTTATCGAACTTGTCAAGAACCCAGAATCGCGATTCTGGGTTCGTACTTGGAAGAGCTCGGTGGATGAAGAATGAAGACGAGGATGCCACAAAGGAGAATAATGAAGAATGAAGACGAGGAAGAGAATGAAGAACAACTCAGTTGATGAATGGGTAATTAAGTCATTTTATGTATCTAAATAGTGACTTAACGGTGATTATTTACGATGAACAGTAGAAAAACCAATTAGTCACATTTCAAAACCAATTAATCACATTTTGAAACATGTGTAACCATTCTGAACAATGGTCAAACATGTATAACCAATTAAGTAATTAACCCATGCGTATATGGATAAGTCATATGTAGCATCTTCTTCTTTATAGAAGAAATCTCAGGCTGGTAAAAAAGGGTCGTTCAACATTTTCTTACACTGATCAAGTGTTGCATCATTCAACCGTTGGAGGCAATGTGCTCAATGTAAGTCTTCTTTAATTCTATTTTTTTTTAATATTTCAACTATCTTATATGTTTTTTAATATGTGTTTTAGGAATTTCATGATTTAAGATCCAACTGTCAATCAACTCAAAAATCGCAACTTGATCGATATTTGGAAGAAGAACTACTTGATAGGAAGAAGACTTTGAATGTTCTTGATTATTGGCATGGGGAATCGACTCGATTTTCTATTCTTTCTGCTATGGCATGTGATATTTTCAGCATCCCTATTACAACAGTTGCTTCTGAATCAACATTTAGTATTGGTGGTCGTGTTCTCGATCAATACAAGAGCTCGCTCAAGCCGGAAACTGTGGAAACTATTATGTGCACTAGATATTGGATTGAAGACGAGACAAGTAATATCTATAATCTTATTAAATTTTAGTTTCTTACTGTTTTATGATTATATATATGACAAATATATGTTTGCAACTTTGCATAGAAGAAGATGAATAAACAAATTTGGAGCGAAACAAATTTGAAACAAATCTAAAGCCTCATACTGCTCGCCATGGGAGTGCTCACCAAGAGAGTCGAATCTCTCAACTCTGGTCCCACAAACCGACACCGAATATACATCCACGATATTTCGCGTATATCAGGTACATATTCTATAAAGATTACATAAGGTAACTACAATATTACGCTATAACCGTAATATCTGTTATCCTAATATTCACCGGCACAATATTCACAAATATATTCAGTTGCCTATAACAGGTTGATCTCCCAACTCTATAAATACTATTGATTTACATACGTTCTTTACGTTTTTGATTTCATACATACAGTATACTCATTTAAGCATCGGAGTGAGACTCGGAGGCACCCCCTCTGTTACGATCCCCTTTTTGCAGGTTCATCGGAGCTCAGGCGAAAGTGCGTGATCATAAATCATTTGGCATTCAATTCACTTCCAAGTCAGCATCTGGGAAATTCAGACCCAATAGAACGTATCGTCGTTAATGTGTCCAACTTAATCTAGCACGTCAACTGGTTTTCGGTCTGCCTTGGTCACGATCAGTGAAGCAACATCAACTCTTAAACCAGCAAGGCCCTGAATGACGTTTCATGCCTTAACTGATGACGTCATAACCTGCTCGCTTACGCACACAGGAAAACCAGTCAACACCCTCCAAGGATGGCGTCGTGTTTCGAGAGATGAAAATCTCCAGACCGTGACACACTCATCCACCCATCCGATGCGGTGCCATGCGGTGCCCTGGCGGAAATTTTCATTTCTTTTGGCAACAGACAACTTTATTACTCCATCAATCATTCTTCTGCCTTTGAGTTTAGTTGAGTTGTTTTTCACTATCTCGTTTTGGCTTTACATCTGAGTCCTTTCACGGGGAACCGCATATCCTTGAACTCTCAAACTGAAAGGCCCCTCGTGTTCATTAATTAGTATTTGAAAATCAATTGAGAAGTACCTACTTGATTCCAGTTTGATCTGATCAAACGAGTCGTAATGCGTTTTGAAGAACAACCGAAAATATTTAAATCGAACCACGTATATAGGTGTTCATTTATTTATCCCTAACTTTTTTACTTTTATTTTGGCCAAAACAAAAACTTTTTTACCTTTATTTTAGCATTTATTTATTCCGTATCAAATTTTAAATTATAAAGGGTAAATGATTCCAATACACCAAAGATGTTGATGTCACGGTCCAGGATTTCCATCCCTTGGAACGCGACGTTCATTCTTGGAGGTTGTCGGCTATTGGATTCAACTAGTTTTTCTATGCGCGTAAGCGAGCAAGTCATGATGTCATCAGTTAAGGTGTGACATGTCCTTCAAAATCTTGTTCATTTGTGAGTTGATGTCTTTTCCTTGATGATGGCCAAGGTAGACTGAAAACTAGTCAGTGTGCTATATTGAGTTGGACACCTTAACGGCGATACATTTTGTATGGAAAGAAACATATGTTGTATGTATGCCCTGTACAAGTGTGGACTATTGAAAATGACCTTGAACATAGAGATGATTAATTAAACCTCAAAGAGGTGGATGTCGCGTGGGTCAATTCTGTTGGACGCTTTATAAACTTCAGTCTCGTAACAAGTGGCATCAGATCGATGTTCTCAACCCACGAGGGGACTAAGATAAATATTCTTGCTGATTCTGAACATTTGAACGTTGTGGTTCAACTTTACCACGAATTCCATCAGGTCGTGTGGCTTAGTCCTTTAATCAACACGAGGGACCTTTCAGATGGACAGTTAAAGGATATGCGATAACGTTGTCACACGTCGTGGTTCCACTAGGGAGAGAGAATGAAGTCAAGTGCATATATTGGTTGATGTTGTAAGAAGGATAAGTGTTCGACAGGATGACTGTTGTACACTACTATTGAGAAAGTTATCAAAGAGCAAAGAAAAGTTGCTAAGTAACTTTTGAGATGGGTAATCTCTGTTGGTCGAGGAAGCGGTTCCCAGTGAAAGGACTTAGATGTAAAGCCAAAATGGGATAGTGAAAAGCAACTCAACTGAACTCAAAAGCAGAATGATTGAATGAGTGATAAAGTTTTCTTTTGCTAAAGGAAATGAAGATTTTTATGAGGAGCAACAAAAGTTATGCAAAGAGGGCGCCACATTGGATGGGTGGAGGAGCATGTCACGTTCCTCGGGATCATGGAACGCAACGTCCATCCTTGGAAGGTGTCTACTATTGGATTCAACTGGTTTTCCTGTGCGTATAAGCTAGTAGATCATGACATCATCAGTTAAGATGTGACACATCATTTAGGATCTTGCTGGTTTGGGAGCTAATGGCAGTTCCCTGATGATGGGCAAGGCATGTCGAAAATCAGTCGGCGTACTATATTAAGTTGGACACCTAACGATATGTTCCGGATGGAAGGGAACATCTGTTGTCCGTATGTGCAGTGCGAGTGTGGGCGATCGAGAACTACATTAGGCATAAAGACGGTTGATCCAACCTCGAAGAGGTGGATGACGCGCTGGTCAATTCCGTTAAACCCTTCATAAATTTCAGGCCCGTGACAAGTGGTATCAGAACAATATTTTCGACCCTCGAGGGGACTAAGATAAATACTATTGCGGACTCGAAACATTTAGATTTTGTGGTTCAACTCTACCACGAGTTCCATCAGGTGTTATGGCTTAGTCATTTATGGCATGTTCTTTTAACAGAATAGGTAAGGAATTCGGCTTACGGATTCCGTAAGAAGTTGTTCTTTTCGCGGAATTGAAAAAATTTGGCTTACGAATTCCGGGCGGGGTAGGCTTAGACATTCCGTGTGAAAACCTCGGAATTCCTAAGCCTAGAAGGCAAGAAATCCAGAATAGGAGCGTTAAAGACTATTTTGCCCTCACTAACTTTCATTATTTCCAAGTCTGCCCTCATTTCCCTCCTTCTCCTTCGGTTCTGTCCTCAGCTCACCAAAGCTTCTTCTATCATCAGTTCTCCTTTACCTCATTCATCACCGAAGCTTTTTCGATCCTTCAATCTGTCGGCTAGAAAGGAACAACATATAAGTTCTTTCTTTGCTCCCAGGTAAGTTCGATCCTTCAATCTGTCTCCTGCGATTCTGGGTTCGGGGAACCCAGAATCGCGAATTCTAGGTTCACCGATTCTGGGTTCATCACTCAGAATCGAATTATGGGTTCGTTGTTTGAATTATTGTCTTCGAAACAAAAATGAGTTGCTTCGATTGATTTGTTGTCTGAGTATGATTTGTTTGAGTATGTTGTATTTGTGATGTTTGAGTATAATGTTTATGATGTCTATGTTGTGTCTATGTTGTGTCTATGATTGTTTGTGATTGGAGGTAGGTTTGTGTGATTTTGTGTTCCATATGAACTCTTGTTGCTGTGGAATGTGATCGATTGAATCGATTTGTTGAATCAGTGATTCTATTCTGGATTTTGTGTTTATGTTGTTGATTCTGTGTCTATAATGGATTTGGAATAATTTTATCATTTCATCTTGCATATAACAACCATAAAACAAAAACTAAAATCCAGAATTTAGAAGGAAAAACACTATATACAACATAAGTAACGTCTGGAGACATGTTTGCTCCAATCATCTATCACTTCATTCTCTTTGCATATGATTCTGAGATTTTCATGGTTCACTTTGAGGAAAAGTGCATATGGGTGAAGCTCAGCCATTTGACAGATCTGATGATCAAAATATATTAACTCAGTTAATCTCCAACACTACATAATATTCACAAAAGGTTGCTTCTAAAATTACAAGTTGCTTTCTAAAAGTTGTAAGTCTTACCTTGGGATGGAGAGTTCTGCAGCCTCCACAACCTGGAGAGTAAAAATCAACCACAACCTGCTAGCGAATCGATTGATAATGCGTTGTTTGCTATTGTTCCAATTTGAATCTTCATATATATGTCTATTTTATAATCGTTGTATCTTATAGTTGTTGCATTTGATCATTTTAACTCATTCATTCAGGTTGCTAATATCCCGTCAAGTGTCAAATCCAAATAAGAGATCTTGGGTTTGCAGTCTCTTGGTTGTAGCTTCCTTGATATGTGTTGTCTACTTCACCATCATAGAAGTGATGTCTCTGTACTACAAGCTTGTTATATGTATCTATCTTAAGTATGTATTATGTGGTGCAAAGTTTGAATAAATGATAACTGATTTGTAATTAACATTTCATGTCCTCTATATTTGAAATTTGCTCATTGTTGGATCTTTGCTCACTTCAATAATGTGCTCATTGTTAGATCTTTGCTACTTGAATCTATGGAGATACAATAAACCTTTAAAATTAATTAAATAATTTTTTTAATTATTAGTTAATTATATTTAAGTTTTTATTATTATTAATTTTTAAAATCAATTAATACAAATTATATGTATTATATACTATACATATACAAGAAGGGGCAAATATGTCATTTTACAACATTCCATTTCCATATGCAATTCCACCAAATATACAACATAATTCCTTATTCCATTCTATTCTATTCCACCAAAAAACTTCATACTTATATCTTATTCCTTATTCCGTGAAAGAAACGCACCTTATTCTCTATTCCTTATTCCGTGAAAAAAAAAACACCGTAAGTGAAGATGACAGAGTGAAGAATTGACATACATCTTCAATGAGATGGTGTACCCAACAAGGATCCATTAATTTTATGACATTCCAAACGCAAGCATTCAGGTGAGGTTATGCCTGTCAGAATCAAACAGAACACAACACTGTCCAATGCCCATCAATATACGCATCTACAACAACAAAATTATGTAGCAAAACAAGATTTATAGACGGAACAATTGATCAAAACTCCAGACAAGAAAGGAAAATGAAAACTACAATGCCAAGGGCGACATAGCATTGTTTTAGTCATACTAGGGTAATCAATAGAGCATCAAAAGGAAAGAATGTCAACTAAGTGTTGGTTGCACGGGTGTAGATCTGCTGGCTTGAGTGGGCAGAAACCATCCGGATCAAACCCCTTGCCATCAGCTCCCTGATTGCCTTCCTTGCAAGCGATCCATTGATCTGCAAAGTTTGCACAAATTTAAATCAATTCATTTTTCGCTCAATACACCTTTTCAGCTGAAAATTGTTATAAACTCATGTTTAAAGATGGTGAAGGAACTCATACGTAATGATGCATCACATTGAACAAAGTACAATGTAAAATGATGAGTGAAAAAAGTACTACGGTATGCTAAAGCAGCTCACGGTTTGCAAATGAAGAACATATACTGATGTCTAACATAAGTGCCTTGATAAGCAAACAAAGATAGCCAACATAAGCAAATCATATAACTTAATTGACTAAATCAAAAGGAAAAATTGCATACCCTCATACGATCTGAAAGAATGGAGGGGGTGATGAGCTTGTATTTGGGTGCCTCAGTAAGAAGCTTATCATAGGTTGCCTGGTCAAACAATACCATGTTGTTCACCTTTTCCTTTTGCTTTCCCTTGCTCCACTTCTGCTCACCATCAACAACAATACCCAAACAATTACAACTTACCAAATGACCCATATCAACAAAGATTGATATGAACAATCCAATTTAGCTAATTCAGCCCATTAATTACTCTGAAATGCCGCTTTATTCATTCAGACCAATTTAGCTAATTCAGTTCGTTTTACTCCAATATACAAGTTTAATGCTGGAAAGATTACGACACAGCAGCTATCCATCCTTTGAGTTTAAATCAGAAAACATAGAACCCTAGAATATTCCACATAATTTATACCTCCCTTAACTGGAAATAACTAACAAGATACGGTACGGGTATTAAGAACCGACCTTCTTCTTTTGCTTGCCGCCACCCGATTTGGCCGGCTTGGAGGATGGAGGAGGAGCCTGTTTCTTAGGAGCCTGCAAACAATTACAGAATCGTAAGCTTAAAAGTTAGCATAGAACAGCTGCGTGAAATTACTGATACTGAGTCAGAAAAACAACATCAAGAGGAATTGATTATGCATCTGATGAAGTGATTGAGAGCAGATACCATTAAGTTGGATAGCAAGCGGCCGCAGAGAGGAGGAAGGAAGGATTAGTACTGGAGAGCGAACGCAAGCTCAGCCAGCTAGGGTTCTTTAAGCTGCTTGATGCCGAAACGGTGACGTTTACAGATTGGGTACCGCCCAGTATACTCTAATGGAGACCCAATATAGTGTTTTTTTTTTTCAAATCTAACCCTAATTTAATAATTAATTACCAAACTAACCCTAGTATTTTTGAATGTACGAAAATAGGATAGAACGCTGACGCATTTCATCCCTAAACAATGATGGCATCAACGTTTAGGATGTTTTTTTAAAAACAAAATCAGTGTGATTGTATCAGCGTCAGTTTTCCGTGGAGAGAATGATAATAAAAGTGAGGTGAATTAATAAATAGGACTTCACATTAGGTGGAGGGAAACTTCACAAACGTGATGTGATGGAGACTTCACCCCCATACTATGCATGATGTGATGGATGCTCAGTGTTCTCACATTAGGTGGAGGGAGACTTCACAAGCGTGACGTGAAGAAAACAAGGACACTTAATGATGATATCAGTATTTTACAATGCTCATTATTTTAGACTTCATAAGTGTAGAGGGAGAGACTTAAACGCTGATGTCATAAGCATCAGTGTTTGAGGTGTTCGTTAAACGGATGTCCTAAATGCTGACGGGGTAAGCGTTTTTTATTTTTCAAAATAAAAAATGTTAACTCCGTCAGCGTTTTGTTCTATTTTCGTACATTCGAAAATGTGAGGGTTAGTTTGGTAATTAATTATTAAATTAGAGCTAAATTTGAAAAAATTCCAATACAGAACTCTTGTCAGTCTCCGGTCTATTGTTTGTCCTGATACGAAAGTCTATAAATTGTCAAATTTGTCACCATGATACTGGAGTATAACAAAAAGGTATCTAAACTTTTTTGGTCAGCAAGATAGCTTTCTCTAAGACTGACATTGCACGACACAATCTGCTTTAAAACGTATATGAATTTGATTTAACACATTTCGTTTTAAACAACTCTTATACGTTTAAACACGATTTTTAAACATGGTTAATAATCGTGTCTAAACACTTCTGATCTGCATATATTTATATAAGCACGATTAACTAATCATGTCTAATCGTGTTGTGTATACTTGTGATACGTTTAGACACATGATTAATTAATTGTGTTTAATCGGGTCGTGTATACATGTGACACGTTTAGACACATTTAAGTCTAATAACCACTTATTTTTTAATATTGAATTTGAAAACAGTTTTTTGTATATATGGATTTGTGTTCTGAAAAATATGTTCAATAATTTATAAATTTGTATACATGTGAATAAAAATTGATATAAAATATTCAAAATTTATAAAGTTTAACACATAGTCCAATAATACATAAAAAGAGCAAAAGAAAGATTGAAAATTAAAATATCTTAAAAACAAGGGAGCAAGTATGAATAGAATGATTCACTTAAAATGACAAAAATTAGAATATATTAAAAAAATTAATACAAATAATAATATATAAACAAAAAAAAGTGGTTCATAAAATGGTCCGGTTTACCACTCATGAACCAGTTTTTTATGGTTCATACAAACCGCTCCACATTTTTTTCAAAATACCATACCACTTCCGAACCGGTTCAAAAGATGTACGGTACGGTCGAACTTTTTTTTTTTTTTCTTTTCCAAACCTAAATTGTATTCTGTTTAATAATAACACTGTTTCACCGCAGTCGAGCAAATAGTCTTTGAGAACCCACACGGTTTAACGGCAGCAGCTGAAACGAAACAAGAATCTGTTTTTGCATTCATCACCACATAATCAGTGTCTCCATCTCTTCAAGTGTCCATCCTTCATGTATGGCTCCAGAAATCCAATGAACTGAAAATACACAGAGAAAGAGGAGTTGTTTATCAATAAGTGCAGATCCCCAATTCAGCTTTATGAGTTGCTTTCATAAGGTGGATTTGTTGAGAAATCGAGTGACTTGGAAAGATTATCAGATTCGTGTCTCATTACTGACATGGACAACAGTAATGGCTGTACCTTGGAACCATCTTCAGACCACCTCGCACCGTAAGCATCAGCATCCCTTATCTCAAACACAACTCCATGTGGCGGCACGATATGTAGATTCAACCAGCAGCAAGATGAGGTTAAGCGAGTGATAATGTCCATTGCAGCCTTATTCTTACTAGAATCTGGATAGCAAGCATCTACTATCATCAAGAAAACCCAAAAACAAGATGGAAACTTGAGGAAGAAGAAAAAGGAAGGAAGGAGTGATGAAGAAATGGCTTACCACTTCCATCCAGACTTCCCCAGTATTGATCGCTACTTCTACTGCAGTGCTTGGCCAAAGCCCTGGCTCCATCAGTCAAGGTGCTACCTTTGACCTCACCAAAACAATGACAAGATTCATCAACAAAAACTGCATCACCTCTTGAACAAAAAAGAGAGAACAATATGAATAAATCTTACATCGGGATTATAGGGTGTCTGAAATGCAGAGAGAAGAGCAGATCTTGGCGGAGGAAGTGATTCGGAGACTGTCCCTGCAGTATGTACAAACCCTAGAAGGTTTTGAACACCTCCATAGCTTAGACCCTGCATCAATATACATATTCCATTAGGATAAAACACGAGAAAGAAAGGGAACATTTATGATAGGACCAACGATAATACTTACAGAAAGTATTCTAGCCAAGGATATATGAGGCTGTAGAAATGGCTTTGAAACACGAATTGCTAGCACTCCATTAGACATTTCCTTCTCCTCTGTGTAGAACTTTCTGTAGACTTGTACACCTGAAAGTAGCTATGAACCAAATTTTGAAATTGATTGACTATTACACAATGTCATGATAGTCTGAATTTATACAGTTAGCAACCTTCATCGATGGAATCAACTCCTGGAAGTACTTTGCTGAGACTCTCTGCTTCCAACATCTCACAGAATGAAGAGTATCTGACAACATCCTGCTGTACCAATACGGCCATGAAAATTAAAACCGTATTTTTTACCAAAAAATGCAGCTAAGATAGTTAACCTGCCATTACCTTAACCTCAAGAGCCAAACACTTGTTGACAAGAACCAAGGCGCCTGATGCAACACTGAAATGAAACTAAGGAAACTCATTTGAAACTTTCCCTTCCAAAGAGGATAAACAGAAGTCTCGCACTATTAGCTGAGCAAACAGATGTGTTAGACAAAATTTTACAAGAAGGCACTACAGAACTTATAGATGCAACTAAAATGATAGGCTATCCAATCAATTTAACATTCAACTTGATTGAGTGGTTTAGCAGATTCAAGTGCAGCAGCTCTAATCATGAATCAAAAGCAGAACAAGAAAAGATTAAGGAGTTTCTCGAATGAAACTGTACCGGGTATAATTACCAGTAGCGCATCTACCTTCAACTGTCTTGTATCCATCTATACGCATCATACGTGTCACGAGAAAAGATTTGATTAAAACGTTAGCTGGAGCAAGCAGTCAGCATATATATGAAAGTTTTGAAGAAGCTAAACACCTTTCAGTTGTGTAAAGAAAGGCTCCTGAACGTGAATCTCAAAGTCCACGCTTTCCATGATCTGCAGAAAAAAAATCCCACCAAGTACATTGTGGCCATAAGTATGATTTTACTAACTTCAATCTGGTAGAGTTAATTAAACAAACAAACACAAACACATACATTCAGCAGTTCTGTTCCCTTTTCCAGAATCAATTTGTCCAAGTCTGCCATCTTACTTGCACAATCTTCTTCATCGAATAACTTCACTTTCTTATAATTACTAATCATTGTTCCACAGTGAATTGATTCTGCTAAAGCCATTGCCAGATGCTTGTATAAAGGATAAGGAGGGAGTCCTTCAAAATGCAATTTATAATCTGATTCACCAAACTACAAACTCATTAGTGAAGAAATTTGAGAGACTTCAAAGTTCAAACTATTTATTTGTTTCCTTCTAACTTTTAAGGGTTAAATACCAAGTAGCCACCTGAACTTTGGACGTTTTGCAACGAGCTACCCGAACTTTGAAAATTCAAAACGGACTACCTCAACTTTGAAGAAGGTGCAAATAGCTATCTCCGTCTAATTTCTGACGAATTTCCGACGACTTTCCAAAGAATTTCCGACGGATTTCCGACGACCGTTGACGGAAAATTGGACAGAGGTAGCTATTTGCATCTTTTTCAAAGTTGAGGTAGCCCGTTTTGAATTTTCAAAGTTCGGGTAGCTCGTTGCAAAACGTCTAAAGTTCAGGTAGCTACTTGGTATTTAACCCTTTATTTTATGAGGTACAGAAAGTAATGGAGTTTTTGGTGAAATGTATCCCTCCATTTCCTTTATTGATTTCAAATACAGACAGGAATTCTATCTCCCCCTTTCCATCTGAATTCCTCAATACAAACATAGTCAGTAAAATTTGATTAGGACTGATAATTTTTTACGCAACACGATAAGATGGCACGAACATGCATGAAATTTTTTATTTTCGTGAAAGTATATAAGAGAATGATAACACAAGAATATTTTCGTGTCATATTCATGTTTAGGTATCAGAATACGACACACACGATAATGTTGAACTTTTTTTGTTGGCCAACTATAATGTTGGAAAATCTATTTTTTAAAATATTTTTCTAAACAAATCTCATTTAATAGTTTTTAAAAGTCTATTTATATATTTAATTATAGAGTTTGTCAATTCTATATTAAACACTCATAAAATTCGATATTTGAATTGATAATTCTTATTGTGAACAATTCATTATTTTGATATTTCTTTATAAATTTTGCACGTGAAGATATAACTGACTAACTTAATACAATACAAATACAATACAGTAATATGACATGAACACATACGAGGAACATGACAAGATAACGTGTTCGTGTTTGATAAGTGTGACATGATAAATGTATTGACAAGCGTGTACGTATCATTTGTCACCCAATATTTAGTTCAGACACATAATTGATTTCACAAATCAAAGCACAAATAAAGGTAGAACAAATATTGTTTCTCAGCAAAATTGAAAGTTTTTTTCCTTTTACTCTTGAAAGTTGTTCGCTATCTTGGTTTCAGATGTAGTCAATACCAGGTAAAGAAGAAGACGATGCAACGGGCCCGTGAGGATCTTCTCTAAGGAGAGCAGAGCAGTAATCTACTGAGAGGCCGAGATCAAAATCTAGGGTTAGGGTTCGGGACGCGTGAGATTGAAGAGTGAATTTGAGCAGATCCTCAATGCAGTCCCTGAGCTTCATCAGTCCGGTGAAGACGGATCCTCCATTTCCAAAATCCAACGTAACAGCAAATTTTCCGGTCGACTAACCTTTTGATGAAGATTCACTTCTGATTAGAAAGTTCCCATTGGCAATGTAGGAAATTTTTTTATGCGAATGCAATCAGTTTCGTACGGACTCATTGATCCAAGAGTTTTTTTTTTTTCAAAAGTAGCATTTAAAAAAGAAAAAGTAAACATAAAAACAATATTTCAAATCTTTTTTTTTTTGGCCAATAGAAACATGCTAAATCATTTCCACCTAAGGGTAAGAGTTCGAGTATAATATGTTATCCGCATAAATACATCTAAGAAGAGGGGTTGGGGGTAGAAGTACCCAATCCGAAGGACACAACCCTAACAAAGTGTTTCTCGCTATCCAATCCGCACACGAATTTGCAGATCGTGGTGTGTGAACCCACGAGATATCATTAATCGAGGCCGATAGTGATATCGCGTTAGACAAAATGGTATCCACCCGCCAAGCGAAATGTCGAAGGAGAAGGTGGTCAATAATGATAGAAGAGTCCGACTCGATAATGACCCTTTGCCAACCCATAGCGATCGCAAGTCAGACCCCCATAAGCACCGCTTCCGCCTCGCTTTCCTCCACTGATCCCATGTTCCTAACCGCGCAGTTACATCCAACGACCGCCCCTGATTCGTCTCTCGCGATAATTCCGAAACCACCACGAGAGGAGACCCGGTTCCAAGAGGCATCGCAGTTGATCTTGATGTAGTTTGTTGGAGGTCTTGACCATGGCGTGAAAGAAGGCCGAGCGTGAGGGTGAGTTACCTTTTTATCCATCTCGGTCGCCGTCGATATGATTTCCCGGATCATCGATGCTGCATGAGGTTGCACATTGTCAAAGGTGAGGCGGCATCTAGCCTTCCAAATGACCCAACATACCACCATCACGAGCCGCCAATTTCCCAAAGCATGTCGAGGCCGAGCGAGCTGTTGGGTAGCTTCGGCCAGCCACCCGTCAACCGAGGTGCCTCCTAGATCAATCGCGTCCTGAGAGATGAAATGGGACCATACCTGAACCGACTAAGGGCAGCCGAACAGCATGTGTTCCCGGGACTCCTCGAAGCTGCAAGTAGGGCATAGGGTATCCAGTTGAACCCCCCGACGTGCTAGCGAAACCCTCGTTGGTAAGACTTCGTTCGCCAATTTCCACATAAAGGCTTTGATCTTTGGCCATGCATCAGAGTTCCATATAGCCTTCCATACGTGAGGGAGGTCCAAAGGTGGTTGGTTGTTGACGTTTACCCGAGGCCGTGGGCGAGAGGAATGAATGCGGTGGTATGCCGATCGGACCGAGATGGCCCCGTCTCTGGTGTGGGGCCATCTCAGTCGGTCAGGCCTCGGCTGAATAGGCAGAGGGATGTTGAGGATGGCCTCAACATCGTCTGGATGAGCAGCCAGGCGAACCTGATCCTCCTCCCACGCGGTTGAGCCCAAAGTCATCCATCGAGCCGCAGTGATCGCATCTGTAGGGGCATACGAGGGAGAAGGTCGGACCCTTCCCCCGTTGAGGTGGGAAACCCATCGATCAGTGAATGGCTGAATGGTGAGGCCATCACCGATCGACCAAAGTCCCTCCTGCTGAATAACCGACCGACCCTCAAGCAAACTCGACCAAGCCCAAGACGCTCTGCTCCCTAGAGCTGCCTGCAAGAATGAACAGTTCGGAAAATACAAACCCTTAATGAACCTAACCCAAAGAGAGTTAGGTTCATCGAGGATCCGTGCAACCATATTTGCAAGAATGGCTCGGTTGAAATCCTGCATATCGCGAAATCCATATCCCCCTTCGGCCTTGGAGTTTGACATAGACCGCCAGCATTTCCAATGAATCTTCCTCGACTCGTCCCGGGATCCCCACCAAAACCGAGCAATAAGGGCATTGACATTATTGCACCACGTCGTAGGAAGTTTAAAAATGTGCATGACGTAGGTGGGAATGGCATTAAGGACTGCCTTGATCATTACCTCTTTGCCCGCATGATTCAGCAATTTGCTTCTCCAGTTCTGTATTTTATCTGTCACTCGTTCCTTCAGATAGTTCAGAGCTTCTCGCTTAGACCTTGCCCACACCGTGGGTAAGCCCAAGTAGAAGCCCGGGTCCTGGGTATGAGGCACCCCAAATAAGGTCGAGATGTCACGTCTGTAGTCATCCATGGAAGCTGAGTTGAAGTAGAGGCATGACTTTGCGAAGTTGACCTTTTGTCCAGATGCTAGGCAGTAGAGATTGTAGAGTGTTCTTGAGGTTGGCGGCCTTTTGCAGCGGACCCTTCAGGAATAGGAGTGAGTCGTCCGCAAAGAAAAGGTGTTGAATCTCGGGGCACCCTCTGCGAGGGCGGATGCCACTGATCATGCCCTGTGTAACCTGGTCCTCAAGCATTCTAGATAAAACGTCAGCCACTAGAATAAACAGGTATGGAGATAGAGGGTCACCCTGGTGAAGGCCCCTATAGGGACTGATGACCTCAGAGTGGTCCCCATTGATGATGATCCGGTACGAGACTGTTGAGATGCAAGCTCGGATCCATTGGATCCATTTCTCATTAAAGCCCCTTTTCCTCATGACTTCGATGAGGAAGTCCCATTCGATCCTGTCGTATGCCTTCTGCATGTCGATCTTGAGTGCGCACTCGGATCGACCGTGTTGACCTCTAGGCCGTCCTCGCGTCTTTAGAAAGTGGAACAGTTCATGCGCGATGATAATGCTGTCCTGGATCCGTCTGCCTGATATGAAAGCACTCTGAAAGGGGGTTATCAGTTCTGACAAATAGGTTTTGAGTCTATTTGCCAGAACCTTAGATATAATCTTGTACCCGAAGTTGCACAAGCTAATAGGACAAAACTCAGAGGCAGATAAAGGATTAGCCACTTTTGGAATTAAGGTGATATCAGTTTGGTTTAGAAAAGGGGGCATGATACCTGTTGTGAGGAATGCGTTGACAGAGGTGAGCATGTCTGGCCCGATGGTGATCCAACTCTTTTGATAAAAGGTACCTGAGAACCCGTCCGGACCTGGTGCCCTCGAACCCCCCATCTGAAAACAGGCCCTTCTGACCTCCTCCGCAGTAGCCAGCTTAGTCAACGAGTTGTTCATGTCATGTGAAATCTAGTTGGGAACGTTATCCAAGCACTGATCCATAGGTGGGGTAGTCGGGTTCCTTGTTCGGTCCGAGGAGAATAGGTCAGCATAAAAGGCGTGAATGTGTGTCTTGATGTTCAGGTCCCCCTCAATCCATGATCCATCGAGATCCCTAAGCCGAACGATTTTGTTGCGTCGTCTTCTAGCAAGAGTTGTCTGATGGAAGAACTTTGTATTTCTATCTCCATGGGCCAACCATCTCACCCGTGATCTTTGTTTCCAGTAGATCTCCTCTTGTTTCCATAGGGCGTGAAGGCGTGACTTTAGAGTCCTTTCCTCATCTAATCTCTCATCGGATATGGTCGAGGGTCGCATGGTTGCCAAGTTTCGTATTTGATGCTTAACCTTGGAGATTTCCATCATATTGTTCTTGAACTCCCTATTGCTCCATTGTGTAAGAGAGGTTCTGCAGTTGTTAAGTTTCGGCTCAAGGTCCTCCACATGCGCAACTGACCCCCCTCGACCCCAAGCCGCCGTGATAACGTCTATGCAATCCTCTTTCTCAAGCCACATGTTCTCAAATCTGAATTGTTTCTTGCCCCTTCTTTCCTTGTGAGCTAAAAGAAGAGATATTGGCGCATGGTCGGACCCGATCATGAGTTCATGGAGGCATTTGGATGATGGAAATTTGTTAAGCCAAGCTTGGTTGGCTAGGACCCGATCCAACCTCTCTCGGATCCTATCATTCCCCCTACGGTTGTTTGTCCATGTGAATGTGTTACCCGTGTATCCCATGTCCTCAAGGAGGAGTTCCTCCTTAAGATTATTGAACGCATCAATTCGGTTTTGATCCTTGTGGCCGCATCCCGATTTCTCCCTATGATGGGATATCTCATTGAAGTCGCCTAGGCATGCCCAGGGATCATACCTATGCAGCCCGATTGCTCTCAAGGTATCCCAGTTTATAACCCTTCTTGCGTGGATGGAGTCCCCATACACCCAAGTAATACGGAAAGACCCATTAAAGCTTGTAGCCGTGATTGTTGTGTCGATAATATTCTTGTCTTGATGGTGGATGTTAATCGAGACCTCGTTTGTCCACCAAAGTGCTAGTCCCCCACTAGCACCAATAGGGGGGACATATGAGGCGAAGTCCATCCCTATCTCTCTTCGTATCCCATCGCAGTAGGCCTCACTCATCTTCGTTTCCATCAAGAAAACAACCGAGGGGCGAGAGCCTTTCACCAGGTATTTTAGGTGGCGAACTGTCAGGGGAGACCCTAACCCCTGACAGTTCCAACTAATGAAGTTCATTGGGGACCCGTGGCTGTTCGGGGACAGCCACCGGAACCCTTAGAGTAGTGCGAACCTTGTCTTGCAGATTGATTCTTATCCCGAATAACCAGAGCTGACCCAGTCCCTGACAGGAGGCCCTTAGACCTGTCTCTGTGTCCCTGCGAAACTGGAGGCGCAACAGCATCAGTTTTGCGCCTCTTTGCTTCCTTTGAGCGATCTGAAGTGATTGGCCGCTTGGGTCCCCTTGGCCGAGGAGCAGGGTTCGTGATCGTGCATGCAGCAATGAGATTTGCGTCAGTCACCTGGAGCAGCACTGTACTACCCAAGGTGACCCGAGGCTGGAGGCCTTGGTCATGAGTGTCGCCCACCCGTGCCCCAGCAGAAACAGACAAATGAGTAGCAGGATCCAACAACAGTGGAGCAGTGGGAAGGTTTGGACGAAGGCTTGAGGTTGAGGATGGGGAAGGGCTATCGATGAAGCAGGTAGGGGCAGTGGGCAGGTTAGGGAAGGGAGAGGTGTTCAGGCGAGGGGAAGGTAAGGTAGTTGGTGGGTTGGCCGAGCTAAGTGGTCCAGGAGAGGGTTGGTTGGTAAGTTGGGTGATGGGGTTAAGGCTATGTGGATGTGGCACGATATTGGGTGGTGGCAGTGAGGATGATGGGAACAGGCTTGATGAAGGTAAAAAGGTTGGTGGGTGGAGCGAGGTGGATGGTCCAGGAGCGGGTTGGCAGACGGGTTTAAGACAATTTGGATGTGGTAGGTTGTTGTGTAATGGCCGGGTAGGTGGATGGAGTTGGGTAGGTATAGGTTGGCTGTCTGCAGAGGATGGCGGGAAGGTTGTGGCGGGTTCAGGGTCCATGGGAGCAATGTTGGCAAGATTGAGAGAAAGATCCCCATTGTACTCCACGATTTCACCTTCCTCAATTGCCTCCAAAGATGGAGCATTGAGATCGAACCAAATAGTCTTAGGTGAGTGGCTGACAGGCTGCACCACGGAGGGGAGGGGATCAGTCTGATTCTGTCTGGTTGAGGGAGTACCCGAGTTCGAAGGGGTTGCAGGGTAGCGAGGAGGAGGCATGTTTGGCTCGGACTGTGAGCCAGATTGGTGGTGTTGGGGTGTTGAGCTGTCCCTCGATGTATGGCTGCTGGGTGCTGGGTTAACCTGGTGGGTTCTGTTGTTTGATGATTGTGTCCTTGATTGGGAAGAGCTAGCTGACTGGTGGCTAAGGGGATGGTAGATCTTCCTATCCTGCATTATGTCTCTCCAGGTTCTGTTGGCTGGGTCCCGAGTCTGCTGCACCGACGACCTGGATGAGGCCTGCCTGACTCCACCCCCAATGTTAACCCATTGGTTAACCGACCTAGGGCGTGTTGCAGTCGACCAAGGACCATACAAAGGCTGTTCTGGATCATTCTCCGCCATACGGACTGGTTCCGTGCATACACTAGATCCATGTCCGATGCAACCACAACTGTAACATATATCGGACAGCCTTTCATAACGGACCGATGCCCACTTCTGTTGACCATTAGAGCTGATCCACTTGAAACCCGGCAACAGGGGGTCTGCTAGGCTCACATCAACCTGAACTCGAAGGAAGGTTCTCATTTGCATCACCCTTGGTTCCTCAATCCTAAGACAATTGCCAATTCTCCCCCCAATACATTCCGCATTCTGTGAGTTTATCATCTCCATACTGAGCCCATGAATTTGTGCCCAAACTTGAACACTGTTAAAATCAATATCACTGACAGACATGTTAGGTGGGCAATTCCTAAGGTTCAGGCAATAACCGTGAACAGACCATGGCGACAATTCTAGGATACGATCTTTATCCTGGGCACTAGCAAATTCAAATACCAGAGTGGAGAAGTTAACCTCTGCCATCCTAACCTTGCCGAAACTTGACCAAGCTTCTTTCAGAACGTGCTTGATGACTGAATTCTTGATCGGCTTATCCGAAATTAGCATTCCCAGGGCACGGTGAGGCGAAGCATAGGCAGTGTCTGGCGGGGCCGAAGGAACCAGATTCAGGACGGGTATCTCAAATGCATCATCATCATCGGAGTTTGATCGGGAAGCCATGACTTCAGCAGTCCAGACACGATCACGACCGCCGCAGCACCTGCACAAACAGAGAATAAAGCGAGGAAAGTAAAGAAAGGATTCGGGCGTTACTGATCTAGGTTTAGGTATTCTTGGCCATCTCCTCAATCAGGTGTTCAAAGGCAGGAAACAACAATTCGTTCCGTCCCTTGAACGGAGGGGGCAAGAGGATGTAGAGGTTGAAAGATTGGCCGTGACTCTGGGTTGTGGCTGTTGGAATCGAAGATTCCGAGCGGGTACAGTAACGAACTTCCTTGGAAATCAGCTCGCTTGAAGTCGCCAGTTTCTCTGAGGAGAGAAGCGCGTCCCTATCACGCGCGCACGTTAGCTGAATCCGTCTATTACCGTCTTATTTTTAGTAAGCATTAGGTACCCATATTTCAAATCAGAGTATACTAGACATGTGAATTCGGGTCAATCCGCCGGGTTCGACCCGCCGCCCTTCACGGGTCAACCCGAACCCGTCGTTTGTCACGGGTCAGATTGTGTGACTCGAACCCGACCTGACGGTTTGACGGGTCATCCGCCTGACCCGCCAGAAGAGAATAATAGAACTACCACTAAATGATGAATATATGAACCAATAATCAAATAATTGCATCAATTTCAAAATATGGTAGAAAGTAATGCTTGCTCTCACTCATTTCACATGAAATACTGAAATAGTCATCACAATTTACATAAGACATCACTTATCACACACCATACATCCAATGATCCAAGTACCAATGTACCATCACATAAACTTCTTCAAAATAAACACACTAAGAAGAATCCAAATTCCAACCAAAAACATCTATATTCAAACCACACATAATTTCAAGTTTCATGCGTGTGACTCTTCCTCATTCGAGATAAAATCGTCAATCTCTTGTTCCAAATTTGTTTCTTCATCTTCTTCTATGCAAACATATATTTGTCATATATATAATCATAAAACAGTAAGAAACTAAAATTTAAAAATATTATAGATATTACTTGTCTTTTCAATCCAATCTCTAGTGCACATAATAGCTTCCACAGTTTCCGGCTTGAGCGAACTCCTGTATTGATCGAGAACACGACCACCAATACTAAATGTTGATTCAGAAGCAACTGTTGTAATAGGGATGCTGAAAATATCACATGCCATAGCAGAAAGAATAGGAAATTGAATCAATTCCCCAAGCCAATAATCAAGAACATTCAAAGTCTTATTCCTATCAAGTAGTTCTTCTTCCAAATATCGATTAAGTTACGATTTTTGAGTTGATTGACCGCTGGATCTTAAATCATCAAATTCCTACAACACATATTAAGAAACATATAAAATAGGTGAAAGATTAGGAAAAAAATAGAATTAAAGAACTTACATTGAGCAGATTGCCTCTAGCGGTCGAATGATGCAACACTTGATCAGTGTACGAAAAGGTTGAACGATCCTTTTTACCAGCCTGAGATTTCAACGACCCCATACTCTTCACCATGCAACCTTTTATAAGCAAACTCGACAAACTCAAACTTGTATCGAGGGTGCAAAATAACAGCAATTCCCAAAATGACACTGTAGTTCGTCCAATACTTATCAAATTTGGACCTCATACGATCAACCATACCTCTCATGAACAAGCGCTCACCGTCATAATTTTTCTTCAATGTGTAATTGTTAACAAACACCAACGGGAAGTACAAACTTGCAGTAGGATACTTCGTTCCCGAAAAAATCACAGTCAAATCATAGAAAACACCTAGAAAATCTGCAATTGCTTCCAACTTTGCCCATTCAACCTGGTTAGGACACACAAATGAATTTCCTTAATCCATGTGACGAATCACACTCTTATAGTATAAAGCACTTTTAAGCATAAAAAATGTGGAATTCCACCTGGTTGGTACATCTTGCCGCAAACCTTGACGATTATCCAACCTCATATCACTGACATGTTTAAGAAATTCAGTTTTTCTAACCTGTGAGCCTCGAATGTACTTGACAATTTCTCTGATACTTTTCACCACATCATCAACTTCTTTCAAGCCTTCTTGAACAATCAAATTAAGAATATGAGCACAACAACGGATATGGAAAAACTCACCATCCAAGATAAGTGGATTGTTAAGTGACATCTTATCCTTCAACACCTCAACACAAACATCATTTGATGAGCATTATCCAAAGTCAAACAAAATACTTTATCAAGAATTCTCCAGCTCCCCAACATGTCATAAATTTTGTCAGTTAAAGCCCTACCAGTATGTGGAGGTGGCATAAAGCAGAAACCTAAGAGGACCTTACGCAATACCCAATCAACATCTATAAAATGTGCATTCAAACATATATATCCATCAGTTGTAAGGGATGTCCACAAGTCTGACGTTAGACAAATCTTACTACGGGAACAACCTAGCAACACCTTGATCTTCTCCTTCAAAGAAATGTACTTCTTCATAACATCAGATTTAACTGTATTTCTACTAACCAATTGCACATTTTGTCGTAGATATTTGAAAACTTCTTTGATACCAGCATATTCAACAAACTGAAAGGACAAGTTATGTGCTACAATAGCATTTGTAAGCAACTCTCTAAATTTTAGAGGATCAAACTGAGCACTTTCGAGAGTAACAGTGTTTCTATTAGCTTCAATGAACATTTGACCTATGTCCTTAAAATCACTTTTTCCACATTTCTTCAAATGACGCTTCATATTTCCAGTTCCATAACTGGCATCACAACGATATTGTGCTTTACACTTCAAACAACTATTTTTGGTTATCTCATCTGTCTTATCTAACGGAAGAATTTCAAAATAATTCCAGACATCAGACTTCAATAGCTTTTTCATTCTCTTACTATCACCTTCAGAACTTTCTGGAATTGATTTTCCACTAACCTTTTCAACACTTTCTTCTTGTTTGCGCTTGCCTTTAGCTTGTTTAGTTGTTGATCTGGTCTCAAGTATATCAATTTCGTCAACATCAACATCACCTTCATTAAATCTAGGGTTAATAGCTTAATTGGTTACACATGTTTCCCCATTGTGCAGAATGGTTACACATGTTTCAAAATGTGATTAATTGGTTTTGAAATGTGACTATTTGGTTTTTTTACTGTTCACCGTTAAAATCACAGTTAAGTCACTATTTAGATACGTAAAATGACGTAATTACCCCTAGAATCATCTTCAAGAACACATCATCTTCAAGAACAAGAATTGAAGAAACCAGAAATCAGATTTCTGGTTTCTTGAGAACCCAGAAATTGCGATTCTGGGTTCTCAAGAAACCAGAAATCTGATTTCTGGTTTCTTGAAGAACCCAGAATCGCGTTTCTGGGTTCTTCAAGAAACCAGAAATCTGATTTCTGGTTTCTTGAGAACCCAGAAATCTGATTTCTGGTTTCTTGAGAACCCAGAAATCTGATTTCTGGTTTCTTGAGAACCCAGAAATCTGATTTCTGGTTTATTGAGAACCCAGAAATTGCGATTCTGGGTTCTTGAAAAACCCAGAAATGCTGTTTCTAGGTTTTTCAAGAACCCAGAAATGCTGTTTCTGGGTTCTTGAAGTTCTGTATTGCAGTATATGTTATCACCAAATGTGATTAAATGGTTATACATGTTTCTCTATAATGTGATTAAAAGGTCATACATGTTTCTCTATAATGTGATTAAATGGATACTGTTGTTTGAAATGATGTGATTAAAAGGTTGTACATGTTACCCACATTGTGAAGAACCCATTCGAAATGTTTGAAATTGCTGTTCTGGGTTCTTGAAGAACTCAGAACAGCATTTTCTGGGTTCTTCAAGAACCCAGAACAACATTTTCTGGGTTCTTCAAGAACCCAGAACAACATTTTCTGGGTTCTTGAGAACCCAGAAATTGCAATTCTGGGTTCTTGAGAACCCAGAACAGCATTTTCTGGGTTCTTGAGAACCCAGAACAGCATTTTCTGGGTTCTTGAGAACCCAGAACAGCATTTTCTGGGTTCTTGAGAACCCAGAACAGCATTTTCTGGGTTCTTGAGAACCCAGAACAGCATTTTCTGGGTTCTTGAGAACCCAGAACAGCATTTTCTGGGTTCGCAAGAACCCAAAACAGCATTTTCTGGGTTCTTGAGAACCCAGAATTGCAATTTCTGGGTTCGCAAGAACCCAGAACAACATTTAATGGTTCGATTTTAACATCAAATCGAATTTGATTCGATTTTGGTTTTTCAATCCTTCCAATCTGTTCTTCAAGACAACTAAGGGCATAATAGTCATTTCACAATTCAATAATATGTTAAAAAAATGAATTAACGTTAAAGTTAACGGTTTACTAACAGAATAACCAATTAATCACATTTGGAAAAACATGTGTAACCAATTAGTCACATAGCAAAACCAATTAATCACATTTTGAAACATGTGTAACCATTCTGCACAATGGTGAAACATGTGTAACCAATTAAGCTATTAACCCTTAAATCTATCATCGTCAAAATCAAGCCTCAAAAGTTCTTCATCATCCATGTTCACAGTTCACTGCATATACAATTAAATCTGTCATCGTCACTATCACAATTCACAATAGATTTAGAAGGATCACTAATCACTAATATATCACATATCATAGCACACAAGATCTGGTTTTCATCTACGTTTTCATCGTGTATGTATTCAGCACACAAGATCTGGTTCTAATAACAATGAATCAATGATATGTGTATTAATGTATAAAATTAACAATGATATCTGGTTTTCATTTACGTTTTCAGCACACAAGATCTGATACGTTTTCAGATCACTAATCACATGTGTTATACTGTTATGTGTATTAATGTATAAAATTAGATGTGAATCAGTGAAGTAATAAAATTAGCTTGTTTAGTTAACGTTCTTAGAACAGCCCACACCCAAACATATACACACGTTTCCATCTTCCACCCATATCTGCAACTGAAACCATCTCCATTGTCCAACTGTGTTCATGGTTAAATCTTCTATCATCATACAAGCACACAAGCACACAATCACAGTAGAAGGACTTACACGAGCGCGAGCAGGCGAGGCAGCACCGAAGGCGAAGGCGAGCGTGAGCACGCGAGGCAGCAGCGAAGGCGAGCAGGCGAAGGCGACCACGACCAAACCAGGTGAGCAGCAGCGAGCAACCAAGGCACGCAGTGGCAGGCTGGCAGCGGCGTGGCGTTTGGGACTCTGGCGGCGTCTAGGACTGGCGAGAGCAACTGAGGTATGAGACAGTGAGACAGAGCGCGACTGCGTGAGCAACTAAACTAACGAAGTATTCTCAGAATTTAGGGTTATGTTTTGGACGGATCGGGTTTGGGTCATAAGGGTCAACCCGGAATCGACCCATCTCTTGTGGCGGGTCAGACGGGTCAACCCGAAAATGACCCGTCATCCATTTTGTGTGACTTGACCCCGGGTCATTTTCGGGTCGGGTCATTTTTTGACAGTTCTAGAGTATACACTATATAGTTATCAGAACCGGACCGGCCATCGAACCGGCGAATGGGCCGGTTCACGGCTCGTCCGGTTCAACCCGATTTAGTGTGCAGGTTACTGTTCACAAGGAAAAAAAAGTTAAAAGTTAAAATACATACATAGTCTTAAACACAAACATAATTATCTCAAACTACATAGTCTCACACACACACAAATTACATAGTTTCAATTTCAAACACACATTACTCTCAATTTTCAAACACAATATACAATAGTGTCAAAATCAAACACAATGACAATAGATTTGTTTAAACTTTAAAGTTTAAACATAACTTCTAAACTTCTCTTTGATCACCTCCACTCCAATATGCATAACCACCCCTAGTTTCTTCATTGTGATAGACTAAATTATCTTCAACCCCAACAACATTTATTGTCAAGTTTGCATATTCATATTCATTGTCATCAAAACGATGTTCTTGCGTGCTATTTTTTTCATACTGGCTATGGGTAATAATATGAGATATCTGATCGATTTTTTTTAATGATCATAACCTGGGTTCTAAAGAGAAGTCTCTATGTGATCTAGCTTAGAATGTAACGAACAATATTAATTATGTTTAAGGGAGAACAACAAGCACATCCAACAAGCAAAGGTGAAGAAGCAAACAAAAACTAGGAATGAAGAAAAAACTTCAATAACAACAATTCCCTACCTGGGGCCCTTGTTGGTGGATGAGTTGCAATATGAAACTTCTGATAATTGCGAAGGATTTCACAGATTTCGGCAGGTCGCAATCAGTGATGTTGCGCTTCAACTTGTAGGTGTTGAAGATTTGATGGAGGAGAATCATCAACGTAAATAGTAAGTACTAGATAATATCTAGTGAACAGAAACTCACACATACTTTCGACTAACATATTAATTTCCTTACAGACTTTTGAATGTCTGTCTCTAATCAAATTCTCCTGTTCAATTTCAAAACCCAACTACAGATTGAACCGGAAATCAGCAAAAGTGGTGGGAAACCGGAAAGTGATCTGGTATGTAAAAAAAACAGCTAAAAAGTGAATCGGAAATCGGACGGTTTTTTAAAAACCGTCAAGTTTTCCAAAAATCGCTCGGTTCAACCCGGTTCAAACACTTTTTATTTGTAAAACAGTCGTTTAATTAAACCAAACCGGACAGGGGTACGATTCCCGATCGGTCCGCCAGTCCGGTTCTGATAACTATGGTATACATGCCAAACCGGACAGGGGTCCGATTACTTTTTTTTTTTTACCAAAGGCGCGCCCCATGGTAACGTGTATTGCCAAAATGACAATACACGCCCAAGTGAGCCAGCCTCCTTTGTTGTTTTTTCTCGATGACGACTCGATGTTTAATTAAAAATAAAATTATGTAAATATTAAAAAAATTATAATATGTAGATATTTTAATTGCGATTCAAATGATGCAAAACAATATTAAATTTGGACTTCCGGATTGACTGTACGCTTTGTCGTAAGTTGAGATATGAAAATTTGACTTAAAAGAATATAACTAAGACATTGTAAGTCCAAACTCAACACGGTTAACGTCATTTATGTCGCAATTCAATTATCTACCTACTATAATGCTTTTGAATTTTTTTATTAGATTTATTTTTATTTTTTTAACATATCATTGTTTGTCCTATAATACAACTAAAATGATTAAATGCATTAGGTGATAAATTTAATTATATACTTACTCAAAAAAAATTACAGTGCATAGATAATATAATACCGACATAAATGACGTTACTAGACATCAATTTTTGACTTTTTGACTGACCGTATAATACGATAGACAAAAAAAACTATACATATGTCTATATCGTGTAAAACAAAGGAGGCCCACTTGGGTGTGTATTGTGAAAATGACAATACAAGCCACTTGGGGTAGCGTGTATTGCAATTTTGGCAATACCCGCTAGCCTAGGGTGCGTCTTTGGTAAAAAAAAAAAAGTAACACGCTAGTCACGGTAGTACGTATATTCAGATTTCGAAATATTTTATATATATATATATATATATATTTAAAATGCTTACTTTTTGAAGAAAAAAAACTCTTTGATACAACTTGAAAATATAAAATAGGCACAAAAATCTTGAAAAATTAAATATTTCTTTAACCATGGAGTTATCGACTTATTTCTTGAAATCTATAGCGGTATTAAATCCTAAATTACATCTTTCACGATAATCAAAGTTGAATAGAAATGAAGGAGGAAATCAATATTGATTTTTTTCAAAAAGTAAAAATATTAAAAAATATATTTAGGAAATTATATATCTGGAAAAATAATATATTTAGCAGACTACGTATTTGCGCTACCTGGGGTAGCACAATTTTTTATTTTTTACAAAAAACGCTACCAGGTAGCGTTTTTACACAAACGCTACCCCAGTTAGCGTTTGTGAAAAACGCCACCAAGGGGTGGCGTTTGTACCTCCTTAACTTTTAAAAAAAAATGTTTGACGACTCGATGTTAAATTAAAATTACAAATATGTATTTATTGAAAAAAAATATTATAGTACGTAGATATTTTAATTGCGATTCAAATGATGCAAAAAATATTAAATTTGGATTTACGGATTTACTGTACGCTCTGCCGTAAGTTGAGATATAAAAGTGACTAAAAAAATATAACTCAGACTCTGTAAGTCCACACTCACCACAGTTAACGACATTTACGTCGTAATTCAATTACCTACCTAGGGTAATTTTTTTTATTAGAAATGTATTTAATTTTTTTTAACTTAACATCGTTTGTATTATAATTTGACTGAAATAATTAAATGCATTAGGTGAGAAATTTAATAATATACTTACTCAAAAAAATCAAAAACATTACAGTGCGTAGATAATTTAATTACGAATTAAATGACGCTAACTAGACGTTAATTTTTGACTTTTAGACTGACCGTATAATACAATACGTAAAAAACTATACATACGATAAGTAAAAATTTAAATAGTGTTTTAAACAGTGATTTCACTGTTTAAAAGACTAGTTTTTTTTACATATCGTATTATACGGTCAATCTGAAAGTCAAAAAATAACGTCTAGTGCAAAACTTTTACATATCGTATCATACGTAATTAAATTATCTACGCACTGCAACTTTTTTGATTTTTTTGAGTTAGTATATAATTCAATTTCTAACATAATGCATTTAAACATTTCGGTCAAATTATAGGACAAATGATGTTAGGTTAAAAAATTAAATATATTTCTAATAAAAAAATACCCTAGGTAGACAATTGAATTACGACGTAAATGTCGTTAACCGTGGTGAGTTTTGACTTACAGAGTCTGAGTTATATTCTTTTTAGTCAACTATTTATATCTCAACTTACGATAGAGCGCATAGTAAATCCGTAAGTTCAAAATTAATATTTTTGCATAATTTGAATCGCAATTAAAATATCTACGTACTATAATTCTTTAATGTTTTTCAATATATACATAATTTTATTTTTAATTAAATATCAAGTCGTCAAAAATGTTTTAAAAAAAAGTTAAGGTACAAACGCCACCCCTTCGTAGCGTTTTGTGAAAAAACGCTACACTGGGTAGCGTTTGTAAAAAAACACTAACCTAGGTAACGTTTTTTGTAAAAAACAAAAGTTGTGTTACCGCAGGTAGCGCTAATGCATAGTTTGCTAAATATTCTTTTTGGATATATATTTTTTAATATGTTTACTTTTTGAAAAAATTCATCAATATTCGTTCCAATGTTTCATTAGCATTGTAGAACATCTTTCTCCCTATCTGTTCTTGTATGTTGTACTCTGTTATGTCGCGTGCCGCAATTAGGAATAGAGTGTAAGATCAAAGGTTGAAGCAAGAAAAAAGAAAAAGATATATACCTGATCAATTATCTTAATAACGAACTTGGTGGACTGGGATGTAAAATCCTAATGTTAATCGTTGTCAAAGGTTTAACACATTTAGCTTTTTAATTATGTGCACTCGCAGCGAAGAACTTGAAATTCAAACTAAGATAACCATAATTTGATAGTTTTCTGAATGAACGACTACTTTGATAGTTTTCTAAATGAATAAGCAAGGATTGAAAATATAAAAAATTTAATCTAAATAATTGATTGAGTAGAAAAATCAGATGGAAGACAAGAGAAAGATTTTATCAATAATAGATACTATATATAAAATTCGTTGAAGATAAATAATCATAAATATATCCGCTAAGGTTTTGATTATACACTGAGTTGTAACAAAATAAATTTAAGGAATGTCAACAATTTTAAACTTGCAAAATCTAACGGAGCCATTATCCAATAATTCTCCACTAATGACAACAGGGGACACATAAAGAAAACTTGGACGAAAGGAGAACATGTACTTAAATGTTAATATTTTTTGATTTGAATTAACACACAGTGATGTGAGACAATAATAAAGAATCCAATGAGTGAATAAATTTCGAAAAACTCATCAAATTATTATTTTATTGAGACACCACACCACAACATATATTTCTTCTTAAAATCAAAGTGCAAATTTTGTAATGTGCATACAACATACATAATAAAAAGTTTGAAATATATATCTACGACACCCGTATCCTTGAGGACCACATACCTTGGTATTTGAGTGATTTAGAAAGAAAAAAAAATCAAATCTTTCTAGAAAAGGCATCCTCCCAGCTTCACACTCAAATAAATAATTTCATCAAGTCTGTCATTATGGTACCACACAACATAGACTATGGATGCCATTAAATTAATTATTCCATCAAGTCTGGGTGAATAGGTACACCCAAATTGGTCTATGAAAATTATTAATAGATGTCTCCATCAAGCCCGTCTCAATAGGACCACCCAAATCGGGCTATGGATATCTTTAAGTCGGTGATTTCATAAATTCTGTCTCAATAGGACCACTCAAATAAAGTTATTAAAATCAATAAGAATATAAACTTAACCTCACACACAGCACTACAACACTAGGGGTGATGAAAAAAAAGACTGGCTGGACCGAATTCCAGATAAGACTGGTCTGAGTCTAGCTTACCTAGTAGGACAAAGACCGAGTGAACATGTTTTTTTCTTCAAGGCCAGGCTCGGTCTCTGGCTTTCTTTCCAAAAAGCCCGACTAGGACCGGACCGACCTTGAAGAAAACCCTAGAAATTCATGGCATAACCCTTGAAACACTAGTAATTCATGACCTTAAATCATTTAACAACCATTGGATTGGTTCCATAAGGGAAATGCGACGGAAGACGAGAAGCGAGCGGGTTCAAGACCAAAACTTCAGTGATTTTTTTGGCTAATCCAGTTGATTTTGTTTTACAAAAAAAATCGGTCCAAGACCGAGACAGGCCCGAGTCAAGAAAGACCGACTCAGATGAGCTTTTTTGGCCAAAGTCGGTCTCGGTCTCAGTCCTCTAGATGTCAAGACCGAAATTTCACTCAAAGTAAACACATTACCACTAGTAGAATTTACTCTATCATTATCTGAAACCTAATTTGCACAAAATCCTTCCAAAATGGCTGGAAATCTACTAAAATGTAAATTCCAATTCGTAGTACCTTTCAAGTACCTCAACAAATGATGAAGAGCATTCCAATGATCAACACAAGAGTTATGAGTATAACAACTGAGTCTACTTATAGTGTGTGTGATGTCGAGTTAAGTGTAGTTTTCAAAAACATCATACTCCCAATAATATTTGCATAGTCTTAGAAATGTTGGAATCCCAATTTTTCTTGAGTACCATAGATGAGTCATAAGAAGTGTTTACATGCAAGACATCAAAATAATCAAACCTTTTCAACATCTTTTTAATATAATGAGTTTGACTTAAATAAATATTATTCTTAATCCTCTCGATTTAAACACATAAAATCACGCCAGCATCTCCAAGATCTTTCATTTCAAATGGAGAAGATAAAAAACTCTTACATGATTCACAACTTGCACAGTAGTTCCATAAATCAAAATGTTATCCACATACAAACATATGATAACAAAATCTTATCCAATAATCTTAAAATAAACACACGAATTAGATTCATTCACAATGAAGTCGTTATTCACCAAAATGTCATTAAACTTTTCATATCATTGTTTAGGTGACTGTTTCATACCATAAAGAGTGTTTTTTAGTTTACACGCTTTATTTCCTTGTTCTGTAATCATAAAACTCTTAGGTTGCAACAAATAGATCTCCTCATCCATGTCACCATTCAAGAATACACTTTTCACATTCATCTGGTGTACAATCAAATCATGAATGACAGCTAATTCCATTAGGGTTCTAATAGTTCAAATCTTAGTCACAATATGTGCAAAATATATTTTCTTAAAACAGTTTTTTTTTTGTTTAAAATATGAGCAATTTTTTTTTCCGAATTAATTACAAAAATGCAAAAGCTGCATCATTTAGTCTTGATATGGTTACTGAAAAAACATGACACAATAGTTATATTTATTATATCTATATTATTAAGGCCGATCAGGTTTATGTAACCGCCATCAATTTAAATTACTAAAATACCCTTTAATTGCATGAAACTGTTAGATACATACATTATTTAATAAACTATTTTAGTCATTTCACATTTTATTATTATCCACCTCACTCTCTCTCCATATTATTTTATTATTTTTCTTCCACCATCCACATCCAATTTTTACGATAAAATCTCTCACATTATCCCCCTCTCTCCCATCTCTCCCACTATCACACCAACCACTATCTCTCCAATCTCCAACATAATTTTTTATCCCACCATCTCTCCAATATTAAGTATATTTGGATCCTTAAAATGTAATATTAATATTATAATATTATTGTTACTAATACGTATTATAAAACAATCATGGTATATTAATATCATGATTTTTACCTTCAATTATTAATATCAACATAATGGTATATTATAGGTATACTTACAATAATTTTAATATTATAGACCAATATGTTACTAATTTATTATGTATTACTATAATTTATTAATTGTATTAATACATTATAATGCATAATTATGCATTATAATGTATAATTATGTATTATTGTGTATTAATACATATTGTGTATTAATACATATTGTGTATTAACATATTGTATAATACTATTATGCTAATATTGTGATAATCATTTAATTTTAATAACACAATATTATATTATACAAATATGTTATATATGGTATACGTCCTTTTATCGTTGCCCTTTATTATATTATCGACTAATATCATTGCCCTTTTATCATTGCCCTTTACAACATGTAGTAATGAAAAGGAAGAAATAATAATATTAATGATTTCTTATCTAACCGTTCTAATTCCGATTTCTTCTCTAACCGTTCCAGATATTCTGCCCTTTACTCCCACTATCCAGATTTTTCGGCCCACCATCCCATATCTTCTCTAACTGTCTCTTCCTTTTATATTTTATCCAACCCTCCATCAATGTCCATGAACCGTCTCTTTCTTTTATCCAGCGTCCCCAATTTTGATTCTGCTAATCCCTGCTAATCCCCAAGTTACGCGGCGTCGATTTCTTCATACCACTACAGTAGGTTCAATTTGTGTGTCGTCGTCGTTTTTTGATTCCCCAAGTTGCGCTCTGTCGTTGTTGTTTGATTCCCCAAGTTATTTTGCATCTGTCAGGTTCAACAACAAGCGATTCTCGATGAGAAGGGTGTCTTGATGACAGGTAATTCCCAAAATTTAGACAATGTTCATGTTGATTGTAGTGGGTAACTGACCTCCTCACGATGCTTCTTCTTAATTTTGTTTAGGTATTTTATTGTGGAAAGTTCAATAATGGAGCACTCCTTTAATCAAGTCCCTCTTTAATCAAGTTCCATTGAATAATGACCACTAATTAAGGGATTGGTCCCTCTTTAATCAAGTTCCTTTGAATGTTTCGTCCAAGTGACATCTTTGACTTGAAAAGAAAAGTGTTAAATGCTTTTTGGACTAATGGGATAAAAGTTGGGATGGTGGGATGTTGGGATATATAGGGATGGTTGGATAATGGGAATAAAATTATATGCAAGTTCGAGGCATGTTATCAGAGTTTATTAGAACTAAAAAACTCTGATAAATTATAGACAAGAACTAGATTGAAGTTATAGACAATGAATAATTATATGTCATTACTGTTATACTGCCATTAATCATTTTGTTGTTGTTTTCCTATGATGAATCTCATTAATCTTTTTGTTGTTCGATGGAATTAAGACAAAATTTGATTAATTTTGTTAGATTGAATAACAAAGCCAGATGAACAAATCAGAGTATTACAAATCAGTTTCTTCATTTATGATGTTGTGCAGCTTTCAATTTCATGTCGTGCGGCGTGCTCTGAATTTGGTCCCCCGTGCAGCCTGCTTTGCAATGTGAATTCTTTGCTGGTGGTACTAATTCTCTCCTTGGTCTGCTTATGATAATCATTCAATTTTCTTCACATTTGTGTTCCTTATGAGGTTTTGTAATTTAAACAGAATGATAATCATTCAATTCTATTTAATCAAGTTCCTTTATGAGGTATGTGTAGTATTCTATAATTTCTTTTTATTATAGAAGCCCATATTCAATTCAACGCAATTTTTAGTTATTAGAAACTGTAAATTGATATGGCGATCTTCCCAATTATGTTGGTGTTCATTGTGTTGTCTTTTATCATTGCATTTAATGCATTTCTTTTCTTCTTCTGTCACACAGATTGATGCAAATGTGCGGAGAGAAATTATTAACCACAGATCGCTCAGGCACCCTAACATTGTTCGATTCAAAGAGGTTTGTTCGGTTTTAACAGAGTATTTTATTTTATACCAAATGAGTTTGGACTTCGTATTTGAAGGATTGAGATCGTTTATTATAAAAAAAAAATTAGTCTGATGTAGAATTGTTTAACTCGGTCTAGACCTTTTGTTTGTTGTATTATTGATTTAATAAACCAAAATATACACAAATTTGATGAAAAATTCTAACTAAATTAAATGATAGAGTAAAAGATGAATCTATTCATGATAAAATTAATTAATTAAATTACTGAATTATTATGTAAAAGTTCTACAATGTGATTCTGTCATGGTAATTTGAATTTGTACAATCAAATACATCAACTATTTATTAGAGATTTAGGTAGTGACAATCCAATCTCATCCATTAAATTTTTAAATAGTTTCTGTTTACAACATACAAGCAAAGGATTTAACTGATCTATTTTTCACTTAAATATTTTATATTTTTAAATTTCATTCAGATTGCTTTATATTTTGATTCATAAATAAATGTATTGTTGGTACAATAATGTTCAAACTTCTTATATGTATATGTTATAATTTTACTTCTCCTCAACAATTACGATGTCGTTCTTGGAGGTAGTTCTCTCCACCATAATTTTACTTTTCCTAATGAGTTGCATCAAATAATTAATACTCGGAAGGTAGAATGTTCCTGTTTTTGTTTTTTAGTTAGAATGCTTCCTGTTTTTTTTATTGGATAAGATAGCGCAATAATGAATATTACTTCTAAAAGAAATATATTATCTTCACGTAGGTTGGTTCAATCTGGGCAAGTCCTACTCTTTGATAATTTCCATGGTTGGAAGGATTTTACTTAACTATTTGGGGTTCATAAATGTGCAGTGTTTACTGATCTTCTGGTGTTTACTAAATTCAATATCTCATCATTTTCATGGCGTGCTATTTTTTGAGTTTTTTAAAATAGTCTTGCTGCATCAGTTACTAGGTTCCACATGATCGTCCTGATTTACTATCTCGCATTTTTCATGCTCGATTTGAGGAGTTTAAAATTGATATAATTAATCGAGAAGTTTTGGGAAAAGTGATCGCATACACCTACGTTATTGAGTTTCAGAAAAGAAGACTCCCACATGCACACATGTTAATAATCCTTCATGATGATGCAAAACCCTCTACGCCTGATGACTATGATTCTTTGGTTCGTGCTGAAATTCCTGATCAACATCAAGAGCCCTCACTACGTGCTAAAGTACTTAAGCATATGATCCATGACCCATGTGACCATTCACAAACGGCACCGTGCAAAAAAAAAAATGGAGAATGTAAGAAAGGTTTTCCAAAAGCTTTTTTGGAGTTCACTATGGAAGGGAGTGATTCTTATCCACTATATCGACGACGTAATCAAGGATACATATCACATCCACACCGTTCAGGGGTAAATGTGGATAATAGATGAGTTGTTCCACATAATTCATGGTTACTTTTAAAGTACGACTGTCACATCAATGTAGAGATTTGTGCAAGCATAAATAGTGTAAAGTATTTATATAAATACATTCACAAAGGTATTGATCGAGTTGCGGTGCAAGTGAGGGTATCATCTCTGGATGATGAAATACAACAGTACATCGATGCGCGTTGGGTTTGTGCACCAGAAGCAGTTTGGAGAATTCTTACACTCCCTATGACAAGAATGTATCTGAATGTGTATCGTTTACAAATTCATTTGCCAAACATGCATCAGGTGCGCTTTCGAGATAACCAACCAATTGCCCAGGTATTAGCATATTCTCGAAACGCGAAGACTATACTTACAAATTTTTTTACGTGCAACACGATCGATGTTGAAGCAAGACACTATTTATATCGAGAATTTCCTGAACATTATGTTTGGTCTAAAAGAAGTCTTGCTTGGGTAAGAAGAAGGAATCGACTTAAAGTCATTGGAAGAATTTACACAGTAACCCCTAATGATAAGGAAAAGTTTTATTTAAGACTGCTACTTAATCATGTCAGAGGATCGACATCTTTTGAAAATCTACGAACGCATGACGATGTCACGTATGATTCATTTCAAAAAGTTGCTGAGAGTAGAGGTTTATTAGAATAGGACAACAACATTCGATTGTGCTTGTAAGAGGCCTGAACATTCCGTACACCGAGCGTTTTTAGGAGACTTTTTGTCACTATTTTAGTCTTTCATGAACCAACTGGCGTGCGTGACCTGTGGAATGAATTTTATTCACCCATGGTTGAAGATTATCATCCTTCTAATGCAGATGCAACACAGATAGAGATTCGTCTGTTGCGTGACCTTAATCTACAACTTCAACAATATGGAAAGACGGTTCATGATTTTGACTTACCTTCCATTGTCTATAATTTCGACAACGAAAGTTCTAATTCACATATTATACAAGATGAGTTGTTAATTCATGTACCACAAGCTGATTTAGATTCAGTTCAAATGCTAAACCCAGATCAAAAGAATGCATTTGATACAATTATGTCAACTATTGATCGTAGACAAAGTGGTGTGTACTTTGTTGACGGACCCAGTGGCACTGGAAAGACGTACCTATACCAAGCAATTTTAGCAGTGTTAGGTGATAGGGGCGAAATTGCTTTGGCTACATCATATTCAGGGATAACAGCAACGATTTTGCCTGGTGGTCGTACAACCCATTCTAAATTCAAGCTCCCAATAAATCGTACCTCTTCTGCTACATGTTTGATTACTAAACAGTCTTCTTGCGCTGAGTTACTACGTCGGGCTACATCAATCATATGGGATGAGGCGCGTATAACTCATAGATTTCTTTTTGAATCATTAAATCGAACTTTCAAGGACATTTGTGACAGTAGTGATCCGTTCGGTGGTAAAGTCATGATATTGGGTGGGGATTTTCGACAAGTGCTTCCTGCCGTACAAAAGGCAAATAAGGCATAATTGATTGATGCATGCTTCATTAAATCCGCTCTCAGGAGGCATGTTACAGTTCTTAGATTAAAACAGAACATGAGGTATCGATTTTATAACAACTTTTCAGAGTTTCTATTACGCGTTGGTGATGGAAGAGAAACACACAAATTTGAAGATTTCATACAACTGTCGCAGGATATGACAATACGTTGGGAAGGTGAAGAATCGATTGATGCATTAATTGATGTCATCTTTCCAGATTTGCAAAATGTATCACAAGATCCGTCATGGTACGAAGATAGAGCTATATTGGTGCCAACTAATACTGATGTTGATCAATTAAATGACAAGATTATACGACGTTTTTCGAGGTCTGGACATACATTCTATTCTTACGACAAGGTTGATAGTGAAAATGGAGATTTATATCAAAATGAGAATATCAACTCAATTGCACCAAAAGGAATGCCTCCACATTGTCTAACTCTTAAAAAGGTGCTCGATAATGCTTCTTTGAAATCTCGACCCAAACGCTGGACTTTGTAATGGAACGAGACTATTATGTTTGGATTTTATGCGGAACTTAATTTATGCAGAAGTTCTTGGTGGACAATTTAAAGGAACAAAAGCATTTATTCCAAGGATATTAATGAAGTCGACGGAAGATGTTCGCTTGCCTTTCCAGATGACACGTAAACAATTTCCAGTGCGTCTTAGTTTTGTAATGACTATAAATAAGGCGCAAGGTCAAACATTGCATAATGTTGGCATATATTTGTCTAATCATGTATTCAGTCATGGTCAATTATATGTTTCTTTATCACGCGGTACGGCCCAGTCCACAACAAAGGTCTTGGTTAAAAAGGGAGAACTCGATGGACTTACTGGTATACATACTCGAAATGTGGTATACAAAAATGTTTTGTTACTTTGATCATTTGACTCTTACCATGTTTATGTTAAGGGCGTAGTTGTGCATCTTAATTTCTTTGTTTTGTATTTTATATTTTGAGTCAATTGTTTTCATATATAGTTCATGTTATTCTAACTCAATATATATACTTATTCCATATGTTTAGTACCGCTTTTCAATCAATTTTCTTTTATAGGTAAAATATTTTGAACGCAATGATCTATTTTCATGACATGTATATATATATATGTTTTGTATATATATACATCTATATATTTAACTAATAAATTATACCGCAAATTTTTGTAATTCACTAAAGTGTATTTCCCTAATGGTTATACTAGACTCCGGCATGCGCTACGCGCGTGCACGTTGTCGTCGTTGGTCGTGCGTGACGTGTTACGAGGACATGATCGACCTGACTCCTAGGTTAATACAAGAACATTACAAGCAAAATAGTCATTATATAAATTTTACTAATGTAAAACTAAGATTAATTTGAATAAGATAATAGAATAATAAAATTTAAAAATTCATAATATTCTTAAACAATTGCTCGAGCGACCGGGAGGCGAGCAACGAGAGGCGAGCGACCGGGAGCATATAAAACTATCAAAAGGAGTTCGGTCGCTCGAGCAATTTTTAAAAAATATTTTAAGAGTTTTAAAATTTTATTATTTCATTATCTTATGCAAATTAAGTTCAGTCTTACATTAATAATATTTTTATGAAGTGCATGGGTGTTACGAGATTTCATTAAATACAATTGCTAACTCATATTGACGAGAATGAATACATGAGACGAGATAAATGTTGTCGTCCTTGGTCGTGCATGAGGTGTTACGAGGACATGATCGACCCGACTCCTAGGTTAATACAAGAACATTACAAGATAAATAGTAATTATATAAATTTAACTAATGTAAAATTAAGTTTAATTTGAATAAGATAATGGAATAATAAAATTTAAAAATTCGATAATATTCTAACAAAATTGCTTGAGCGACCGGGATCATATAACACTATAAAAAAGGGCTCCCGGTCGCTCGAGCAATTTTTTAAGAATATTATCGAATTTTTAAATTTTATTATTCTATTATCTTATTCAAATTAATCTTAGTTTTACATTAGTAAAATTTATATAATGACTATTTTACTTGTAATGTTCTTGTATTAACCTTTGAGTCGGGTCGATCATGTCCTCGTAACACCTCATGCACGACCAACGACGACAACATTTATCTCGTCTCATGTATTCATTCTTGTCAATATGAGTTAGCGATTGTATTTAATGAAATCTCGTAACACCCATGCACTTCATAAAAATATTATTAATGTAAGACTGAACTTAATTTGCATAAGATAATGAAATAATAAAATTTTAAAACTCTTAAAATATTTTTAAAAAATTGCTCGAGCGACCGGAACTTCTTTTGGTAGTTTTATATGCTCCCGGTTACTCACCACTCGTCGCTCTCCTCTCGTCGCTCGCCTCCCGGTCGCTCGAGCAATTTTTTAAGAATATTACGAATTTGTAAATTTTATTATTCCATTATCTTATTCAAATTAATCTTAGTTTTACATTAGTAAAATTTATATAATGACTATTTTGCTTGTAATGTTCTTGTATTCACCTAGGAGTCAGGTCGATCATGTCCTCGTAACACCTCACGCACGACCAACGACGACAACGCGCACGCGCGTAGCGCGTGCCAGAGTCTAGTACATAACTAATGTATCATGTCAATGAGATCAAATACGAACACATCACAATTTCGACATGGAACAAAAATCATTGACCCAAACCCGTAGTTTTTGTATTGTGTTCATATCGGGTGGTCGTGTAGTGCTATAATTGACAACTCTAATTACAAAGATAATATATTACCTCCTACCAACTGGGGATCTCTCCAATAGGTGATCTGTTGGCGGCTCCGTGGCCAATGCCAAAACACCAAGTGTGTCCTTGATCAGATTAACCCAAATAATTTTTATTTTTTTTGGTAAAACAACCCAAAGAAGTTGATATATATATATATATATATCAGCGTGCCTGTGCTTCAAAAGTAGCTATAGCTAATATGTGGCTCGTGTCTATATGTACATATATATATATATACATGGACACCACCCCTGCGCGCAAGAGAGAGTCATTTGACTTGATTACTTACACACTTGAGAAGTGAATAATCATATATATGCTTCTCCAAGCATGAATCTGATCGGTGTGGGACTTATTTTCACAAGAGAAATACACTTCTCTTCCATTCCACATTGATTTTGCTAAATTTGAGCCCAAAGTCCAAAACCTTTCCAAATTGCTAAAAAGCCCCTTAATCAAGCCCAATATTCCAACAATCCCCCACATGGAAGAGATTTGTATTGATCCAATAACAAAATTTTGAACAATTGATACTTGCATAGGATATGTAGTTGTAATCCCTTTGAACCTTCCCCTTGTGATTTATGTAGCTTTTACTAGCTAGTCAGTAGATGCGATGTCCTTGAACTGTTTGCCGTAAGTGTAATAGTTTTACACACAATTCACACAAGTATCTTCTTATCATGGTTCAGTTCAAACTTTCTGTGTCCGTTCTGGCCGTGGATCACATGATTCTGCAAGTGTTGCTAAGAACCGTGCCCCCACAGTTCCCCTTGAAGCAGCCCCTCTTCTCACTTGCATAGGTGATTTCATGAGTAACACCATTACTCATTCAGACTTCCGAAATCTAGAAATCATTAAAAGCTTAAGCTTATCCTTAATTTCTCCATCACTGTTTCTCATCATAGGAATGGTTTTTAAGGTATAATTGTTTTCCCTACAGTGATTTCTATTACTATTGTGATTAGGTTATCCCTTTGAACCTAGATCTTGGGATCTCCATTCAACTAGGTTGGGTTTATCCTTCACAATAGTTTTTCATTCCATGGGATTTAATCCCATTCCTCTTGATGATTTTACAACTTGCTCTTTTTTTAACCCATTGGTCAGTGGATCTGCTATATTATCATTCGACCTTACATAGTCGACAGTAATAACGCCAGTTCCGAGTAATTGTCTTATGGTATCATGTCTTCGACGTATATGTCTAGACTTACCATTATACATTTCAATTTGTGCCCTACCAATCACAAATTGACTATCACAATGCATACTTATAGCGGGTACATCTTTGGCCATCTAGGGATATACTCTAAATTTTTTTGTAGTCATTCAACCTCTTCTCTACATTTGTCTAGAGCTATGAACTCAGACTCCATGGTTGATCTGGTTATAATGCTTTGTTTAGAGGATTTCCAAGAGATAGCGGCACCACCCAAAGTGAAGACAAATCCACTCGTGGATTTTGAGTCTCCTGAATCGGTTATCCAATTTGCATCTGAGTATCCTTCTATTACAGAAGGGAATCTCTTGTAATGAAATCCATAGTTACGGGTATATCTAAAATACCTTAGCAACCTGGTAATTCCTCTCCAATGGTCTACACTTGGATTACTCGTGAATCTACTCAATACCCCCACAGTGTAGGCTATATCTGGTCATGTACAACTCATCAAGTACATTACACTTCCAATAATCCTGGAGTATGCCAATTGAGAAACACTATCCCCAGTGTTTTTAGAAAATGGTTTGCCCTCTATAGGAGTACCAACCATTTTCACATCATCTTTATTGAACTTTTCTATTATCTTATCGATATAATGAGTTTGACTTAAGATGATTCCATATGATGTTTTTGTTATTTTGATTCCAAGAATCACATCAGCGAGACTCATATCTTTCATGTCAAACTTTGAGTTCAACATATCTTTCGTTGATTTGATCAGTTTATCATTGCTCCCAATTATAAGCATATCATCAACATAAAGACATAGCATGACATACCCATCTTTTGTATTTTTACATAGATACATTTATCACATTCATTTATTTTGAACCCCTTCTCAAGCATGAAATTGTCAATTTTTTTATGCTATTGTTTAGGGGTTTGTTTTAAGCCATACAATGACTTAACCAACTTACATACTTTCCTATCTTGTCCTGGAGCAGTAAAACCCTCAGGTTGTTCCATGTAGATTTCTTCTTCTAAATCTCCATTGAGGAAAACAGTCATTACATCCATTTAATGGATGTTATTCTCGTTACCGGAGAATAAGTATCAAAATAATCTAGACCTTCTTTTTGTTTAAATCCTTTGATTACAAGTCTGGCCTTATATTTATCTATCGTTCCATCTTCTTTCATTTTCATTTTGAAAATATACTTGTAGCCTAATGGTTTGCATCTAGGTGGCATATCCACTAGCTCCCAGGTGTGGTTTTGCAGAATGGATTTGATCTCATTTTGAACCGCCTCTTTCCAAAGAGGACCTTCCGGAGAGCTTACGACTTCTAGAAAAGTTTGAGGCTCAGCTTCTAACATATAGGATAGAAAATATGGGCCAAAATGTTTTTCAATTCTCATCTGTTTTCTCTTCCGAAGTTCAACCTCAACATTTTCTTCTTCATGACTATCATCTTTTATATACTCATAAGCTCGTTTCGAAGAACATGCTTCCTCCCTGAGCTTTGCAGGAAATACATATTCAAAGAACGATGCATTCCTTGATTCCATTATAGCATTCTTATGAATATCTGGAATCTTAGAATCATATACTAGAAAGCGATATGCATTACTGTTCTTGGTATATCCTATGAATATACAATCAACAGATTTTGGCCCTATTCTTATTTTTTAGGTGGAGGTACTGCCACCTTAGCAAGGCATCCTCATACTCGAAGATGATGATATAAAGGTGTTCTACCTTTCCATAACTCATTATGAGTGTTTTTTTGGGGGGTACCTTATTTAAAAGGTAGTTGCTACTCAATATAACTTCTCCCCACATATTCCGGGGTAACCCATAACTTAATAACATTGAATTCATCATCTCTTTCAATGTTTGTTTTTTCCTTTCTGCAACTCCATTTGATTGTAGCGAATAAGGTGATGTGAATTCATGAATGATTCAATGATTCACACATAATTCTTGAAAGGGAGCATCATACTCTCCACCCCTATCACTTCTTAGCACCTTAATCATTTTGTTGAGTTAATTTTCAACTTCTTGCTTATAGAGAATAAATTTCTCTATAGCTTCACATTTGTTTTTCATCAAGTATACATAGTAGTATCTTGTGCTGTCATCGACAAAAGTAATAAAATACTTGTTGCCACCCATTGTTTGTACAATTTTTAAATCAAATACATCACTATGTATTAAGTCAAGGAGTTCAGTTTTCCTTTCAACTGAATAAAATGATGTCCTTGTTAATTTAGCTTCAACACAAGTGATACACTTGTGTTTGAGATTTATTAAAAATTTTGGAATGTGATTTAACGCAATTAATCTACACATTGTATCATAATTGACGTGACGAATTCTACCATGCTACACATCGGAAGAATCAAGCATGTTAGCAAAAGAACTTTCTTTATTCATGTTAGGTTTGACTACCATTACATTTAGCTTAAACATGCCCCCACAATCATATCCCCTTCCCACAAACACCTCATTCTTAGTCAATACAAATTTGTCAGCCTCAAAGACTAAGCGAAAGCCATGTTTGTTGAGCAAGGACCCAGAGACTAGACTCATTCGTATGTATGGAACGAACAATACATTCCTCAGAGTTAGTTCCTTGCCATATGTCATCTTCACGATAACATTCCCTTTGCCTTTGACCTCTGAGAAAGCTGAATTTCCCATGAAAATCTTGTCTCCAGTTTCAACTCCTTCAAAGTTGCTGAACATTCCTCTATCAGAACAGATGTGTTTGGTGGCCCCAGTATCTACCCACCATTCTCGTGGGTTGGAGTCAACCAGGTTCACCTCAGACACGACAGCGGAAAGGTCCAACTCCTCTGTGTCTTTCGATACCGCTACAATTGTGTTTGCTTCTTTCTTCTTCTTCTTAGGCAACCTGCAAACATTCGACATATGACTTGTCTTACCACAGTTAAAAGAAGATCCTTGAAAGCCTTTTGGAGGTTGGGTCTTATTCTTTTTGGAGATTCCACCATTGGGTCCAAATTTTTGACCCTTTTGCTTGTGCTCCACAACATTGGCTTTTACAGGGTTAACCGCCTTTTCAGCCTTCATTGGTTCCTCACGGATTGAAACACGGCGAACAAAGTCTTCAACTATTATTTCCTGAATCTCCTGTTTTAGACTTGCCTTGAACTTTCACCATCTTGGAGGTAGTTTTTAAATCATACATGCAACGTGGAAGGGTTTGCCAAACTGCATGCTCAACTTCTCAATTTCTTGTATTAAAAGTTGAAGTTCATGCACCTAAGGTAAGACATGTTTGGAGTCGATTATTTTGAAGCTTAACAATCGTCCTACCACAAACTTTTGTTTGTTGGCTTCATCATCCTTTTACTTTTTGTTAAGGGCTTCCCATAGTTCTTTGGCTTTTTTATTTTCTAGGTACGGCGTACAAGGACTCAATCAAACAGTCCATCACATAGTTCCTGCACAAGTAATCAGAATTACTCCACTGATCTTGAGCCATTAGATATTCTGGTTCATTTTCTCCCTAGACTGGGGGATCATCAGTCAGAAACTGCGTCAACCCTAAGGTTGTAAGGAGGAATTGCATTTTCATTTGCCATCTCTTAAAATTAGAACCGTCGAATTTCTCCAGTTTCTCTGCATAAACTAGTGGACCTAGAGGTCAGACCACCGGTCTAGCCATTCCATTTGAGCTTCCAAGAATTGGGTTATTCTAGACAAGCTTTTGGGCTACAGTCTGATTTGCCCCATCTTGGCCCAATTGGTTCAAGTTGTCCACATTTTCGTTCAACGCCATTTTTGAATTTTGGATATAAATTTAGTTAGTTTTATTGAAATACATTTCCTCAAAACTCACAAATAATCTTGAACTTATATTAATACACGAACTTGTTCTTTGAAACAAAATGAATTACCTTAAGATTATTATAAATAATAATTATATGAAGGACCAATCTGTATTAATCGAAAGTTGAAGGATGTATATCCATGCAAAGATGACGATAACAAGTCGAGACCCGTGATAAGCACGGTTTCCTTAAGGTAATTTTGTACTACCCAACCGTGAAAGGTTTGTGCAAGGGTATGTATTAGGCATATTACCTCCCAGGATTCAACGACAACACCGGTTTTTACTTAGCACGCAGTAGTGACCGGCCGAACTAAACCAAGTTCGGTTTCCTTTGGAAATCAGTCGAACACAACGACTTTCAATACCGAACACGACGACTTTAAACAAATAATAACTGGAAAGGCCGAGCACGACGACCTGAAAGAACTTTGCAAATCGTCAACACGAAAAGCAAAGGAGGAGGATGAACACTTCAGAAAATTTCGAGTTTGAGAGGATTTGTTGTGTCAAATGGCAGAATGGGAGAGTGCTTTTATAGGCTGAATTAGGAGGCTTAACATTAATTCAATCATGATTAATTACAATAATTAATACAAACGGTAATTAATTACAGATTTATGTAACTCAGTTCAATGTATTTAGACCAAAAATTACATTGAATTTGGACAAAAAAATAATAATCCAGTTTAGCAAAAACCGACTCGCGCTAGGCAATATTTCCGGTCTGAAAATCATGTACGCATGTCGCGGGCACGCACACAAGCCAAATGGTCCGAAGTGCTAACCAAATTCGTGATTTGCACCTCCCTGCGCGCAAGAGAGAGCCTATTGACTTGATTACTTACACACTTGAGAAGTGAATAATCATATATATGCTTCTCCAAGCATGAATCCGATTGGTGTGAGACTTATTTTCACAAGAGAAATACAATTCTCTTCCATTCCACATTAATTATGCTAATTTTGAGCCCAAAGCCCAAAACTTATCCAAATTGCTAAAAAGCCCCTTAATCAAGCCAAATATTCCAATAGGATTAATGACCAAAAATCCAAAATTTGGACATGTGACTGAAAGTTTGGCCAATGATACAATCCTACCGAATTGTACCAGGTTGACAGTATAGAATATTGCAGCAGAAAATCTAAGGGAGAGATAGATAACACAAATTTTGTTGTTATTTCCAACATAACCACCTAGTGGAGCACATCCCAATATTTATGGAGTTACCACTAACTAAGGTAGATTATTGCTAACTAGGGTAGCTGATTAAGAAACCTTGTCCTTAACGTCAAAATTTAGATTTCAGTTTGTAGACCGATCTTTTGGGTCGATTCAAAATCCATTGATAGGTTCAAGCCAATTTGTTTGAATTTAAGTATAAACCAGTACCAAAAAGCGAGTCGATTCAAATCGATTCGGAACTGAATTGATCTTCATTTTTGAACGGACTCGATTTTGGCCTTACAAAACTGGTTTGTATTTTGAACTAGTTTAGCCAAACCAATTCGAAACAGGTCAGATCCCGCCAGATTTGGTTCAGTTAGATTGAATTGTCTTTTTTGAACAAGCCGTCCAACTAGTGTTATCAGAACTGAACCGTCCCTCGAACTGTCGAGGGGGTCGGTTCCCAGTTTGACTGGTTCAACCCAGTTAGACTCGGTTCAATGTGCGGTTTACTATTCAAAAGTAAAAAAATGAAAATACAAAGTTACAAACTACATAGTCTCAAACACATACATAATTACCTCAAACACACACAAATTACATAGTCTCAAGCATACACATTACTCTCAAACACAATATACCACAATAAAACCAATAACTGAAAAAACCCAGTGATTAGTCTAATCAACCGAAAACCAATCGGTGCCGAAAAAAATGTTTGGTATTGTTTACGTTTATAAATCAACGATCAAACGTAACATGAAGATGAATTGGAAACTAGGGCACTGAAGAGGAACAAGAAAGGGAGAGTCAGTATTTTCATCAAAAACCACGATGAGATTACACTGTTCTGTCACTTAACATATAAAGAGAAACAACATAGCCGAAATTTCACTTAAGTCCCTAAACAGAAATTACAACTAAATCCTTAAACTAATGCCATAACCGAATGTGCTCCCTCAGCTTTGTCTTGATGGACTAGATACACCAATATTCCCCCATGAAGTTTTGATTTGATGAGCCTTGATCTGCAGTATTGAGAAGATAGCAAGTCTGCAAATGTGGTGACTGATTTCCAACCAACCGAAACAGCTAGACCTATCACAGCATGCAATACCCGTCTACCAATTTATAAATGCCCCGACATGAAGGTAAATCAGTAGACAGCTGGATTTAAAGACACATAGTGCAATAACAGAGCAGAAATGCGCATAGGTGACAGAGAGGTTTGAGCCTCTGTCTTACCAGTGTGATTGGAAGGTTTTGGCCTTCATCTTTTTATTCTCAAAAGTGCACATAGGGAGTGACTTGAATGTTGTCTCCATAGCTGTGTAACACTTTATTTTTTAAAGTAAACCACACCCTATGTCACCTACTGTGATTGGAAGGTTTTGGCCTTCTTCTTGAAGTCCTTAAGAGTGTACCAAAACGGCACTCTATTTTTGGACACAAATCACAGATAACATACCACCGTTTTTTTCTTCAGAAAGACATAATCATTCAAACACAAAACATAACCAGCTGAGCTACTTTCGTCATTTCATGGAAGCCTAGGGCAGATATAAACAGGTAAACAGCTAGAACAGATATTCATAAGCATTAAAGGAGAGGATAACTGACCCTCAGTATGAGATGGAAATCAGTCACGACAGATGAGGCTGGTAGATATCACAATGCTAAGACCAAGGCCTGCATACATAAAATCAGTAGAGGAATATAAGTGACAAGTAATTGGGACTCAGTTTTGAAAGCTTAGCTTTGAATCAGACGTGGTGGTGACAGTCTCAGAATTTGAGCTGTCTTGCAGATAGGAATCGACATCAGTAAGTTTCTGAATGGTTGTGACACCCAGTTTCTTTCTAAAAGGGACGAATTGCTTCTCCGTAAGTGGTTTTGTTAGGATGTCTGCAAGTTGTTCAGCTGTTGAAACAAAGTTGATTAACACTTATCCAGCAGCAACTTTCTCTCGGATGAAGCACATGTCGATTTCGACATGCTTCATTTTTGAGTGTTGTACCGGATTTTCAGTGAGAGCTACTGCACTGTTATTGTCAGTCTAGATTATAGGAGTAGTAGAAATATTAATTTTGAGCTCAGAAAGTAAGGAAGTAACCCACAGTACCTCACAGATGGCATTTGCAATGGCGCGATATTCCGCTTCAGCAGACGACCTGGCTACCACAGGTTGTTTCTTCGAGCTCCAGACCACGGGATTCCCATTGAGGAGTAGGTAATGTCCGGAGATAGACCTACGATCGGATGCATCACCACCCCAGTCTGCATCCGAATAAGAAACCAAAACAACATCATTACACGGAACAGAGTTATCAACTTTAAACATTAAGCCATGATTAAGAGAGCCCTTCAAGTATCTAAGAATCCGAATTACAGCTTTCCAGTGAGATAAATGAGGATTTTGCATATATTGGCTAAGCCTATTGACAACAAAGTGTATATCGGGGCGAGTAATACAAATGTGTTGAAGTGCCCCAATTGTGCTTCTATAGAGAAGGTCATCAGAAAAGTGTTCTTGGTCGAGAATCATACGTGTTTTGGTCATGCATTTACCTGTCATCGGAGTTGGGAGAGGATCGGTATTGGTTAAGCCAGTTTTGCCGAGGAGCTCCGTGATGTATTTCCTTTGACTAAGAAGAAGGGAGTCTTTGGTGCGTTGCACTTCCATTCCGAGAAAGTGATTTAAGACCCCTAGGTCCTTGAGCTGAAACTCATTATTGAGTTGCTCTATTACCTCAGTGGTAATTGCATCTGAGCTACCTGTGATCACTATGTCATACGTACACAAGGAGAAGAACAAAGCCTAAGTTAGTGAACTTAATAAAAAGGCAGCTATCAGAATTTGAAACCGAAAATGAAAGAGAATGAATTAAAAAGAACTTTAACCGTTCAAACCAGGCCCTTGGTGCCTGTTTGAGGCCGTAGATGGCCTTATGAAGTTGACACACAAGAGCCATACCATTAGAACCAGTAATTTGAAACCCCGGAGGTTGGGTCATATAGACATCCTCAAGCAATTCCCCATGAAGGAATGCATTGTTGATGTCTATTTGCCTAAGGGTCCAGTGATGTGTTAAGGCAATGGTGAGGACAATACGCATGGTTTGTGGCTTAACAACGGGGCTAAATGTGTCTTGAAAGTCGAAGCCCGGTTTTTGAGAAAAGCCACGAGCCACAACTTTCTTTTTAACTTTAAAAAGCCACTTACAACTGATTGGGTGTCTACCGGGGGGTAAGGGGACAAGGGACCAGGTATTGTTGGAGGTAAGGGCATCCAATTCAGACCTTAACGCAGCTGCCCAGCTGGAGTGGGCCATTGCCTCATGAATGTTTGAGGGTTCGATGATGGGGTCAAGAGGGGCCGAGGAAGAGCAGACTGTGAGAACTTAGGTGTTCTTGGATTTGGACCGTGTCTGCATGGGGTGGGTAGAGAAGGATGGAGCTGCTGGCTTATGTAGGGGTATAAGGACGGAGTCATTGGTACTAGATGGGATGTACCTAATGGTGGAAGGTGGATTTTCACAAGGTAAAACAGGTTGACTTATTTGAGATTGAGGAGAGGGAGGTAGAGATGATACCTGATCGGTGCTAACATGGAGGGGGACCAAGGCAACTACTTGATCTGATTTCGAAAAAGAACCTGGAACATACCTGATGAAAGGAGCTGTAGGAGACATACCTGGTCTAGGTGACACGGGCTGGACCAGAGGTGCTCCGGACGACCCTGATCTAGGAGCCAAAGGTGAGGAGCCAGCAGCCCCAGTGTTCGGTGCAGCTTGTACTGAGGGGAAGTCCCCAGCTGATGCTGAACCAGGCGAGGTGGCTGAGGGAATGAGACCATCAGGTGGTGAGGATGGGGACAGCGAGTTCTGAGCTGGTCCCGACACATGTTGGGAATCCTGAGATGTAGGTGCTGCATATCCTGGATCATGCAAAAGAGAGGAGTCAAAAGGAAGGAAAAAAGGTGGAGAGGTTACCATGTTTTTAATCGCAACTGAGTTAAGGAACGGACCAGACTTATTTGCAAACGGGAAAATAGATTCATGAAAGGTGACATGCCTAGAAATATAGACACGGCCTGACGCATCTAAATACCTATACCCGTGATAGGACGAACAATATCCAAGGAACACACATGGAACAGATCTAAAATCAAGCTTATGCGAGTTATAGGCACGAAGATGAGGAAAGCAAAGACAACCAAACACACGTAAAAACCAATAATCAGGTGACGATTTAAAAAGACATTCATGAGGTGAAACATTATCTAAAACACGAGTAGGCAATCTGTTTAACAAAAAAACTGCAGTAAAGAAAGCATCACTTCAATAGTGAAGTGGCATGGAAGCTTGAGACATTAATGTAAGTCCAAGTTCCACAATGTGCCGGTGTTTCCTCTCGACAATTCCATTTTGCTCGGAGGTGTGAGGACAAGTAATCCTATGAAGGATACCGAGCTGCTGTAAATATGATGAGAGGGGCTTAAATTCAGCCCCTCCATCTGTTTGGACAGCTTTGAGAGTGCAGCCAAGCTGTTTTCCGCAGCTTTATGGAATTGAACAAACGAGTGAGTGGCCTCACTCTTGGTCTTAAGGAAGTAGATCCATGTGTAACGACTATGAACATCGACGATGCTCATGTAATAGAGATTACCATTGGATATGTAGGGAGCTGGACCCCAAAGGTCCACCTCCACAAGTTCAAGAGGCGAAGCATAAACAGATTTCGAAGAATGAAATGACATTTTTTTTACTTTTTCCTATTGCACACGCAACACAATCATGATTGGAATTAGAAACTGCAATTTTATTAATTCGTAAGATATACGACAAAAGTTGTGAGGATGGGTGACCCAACCTCATGTGCCACACATTGGACTCTAACTTACGATGAGATGTAAGGCAATAACTCTCAGAACCTAACCTAGAACTATTATTGACACTAGACACTGAAGGAAGAAGTCTTTCTAACTTGGCAAGATCAATGCTGTAGATACCATCACGTTCATCTCCACACAGAAGCACCTGATGGGTCGTGGCATCCCGAATAACACACTGAGAAGGGTGAAATTCGAAGTATACCTGGTTATCCTTGGTGAACTGCGAAACGGAAACTAGATTCTTAGTAACCTTAGGAGCATATAAAACATTGTTAAGCAGCAAGGGTCTATTGGAAGTATGAATAGCAGAATTAGTAATACCCGAAATAGCAAGGGAAGAGCCATTACCAACAGTTATCTTACCTAGACCATGGTACGGGATAGTGTCAGATGAGGAGGCTGTGTGCGTTAAGTGATTCGTGGCACCCGAGTCCGGGTACCAAGCCATTGACTGGACAACCGTCTGGGGTGCAGATGGAGTCGAGGTCTGAATCGGTAGAGGAGAAAGCCCAACTGCAGAGTAACCCGGATGACCAACTGGTACAGGAACAACACCAAGAGGTAAATGATGGTAAGGTGGCATGGTTGTGTTGGGGTATACAGTGAGCAGTCATAGAAGGTGCAGCACCAAGGGGTGCAAGGTGCTGCGAGACAGGAATGGGGGTTGGATATGTGTAAGCTGGTGCAGGGTAAGGGGAAGTGGCATGGAAGGGATGCATATGTGTAACCGAGGCACCAGGAGTCACATTGTGTGATACTGCATTGCTTTGCTTAGACCAATTGTTAGTACACATATTAGCACTAAAACTCCCCGAACCCCCACCATTCGGATCAGTCACTCCCACAAAGTTCATGTTAAAACGTTGAAAGCAACGGTGAACAAGGTGACCGATCTTACCGCATAGTTGGCACTGAGGTTTGTTTCCACCAGGGTTGCGGCCACGACCCCTACCCCGACCCATGTAAGGTGGAGAGGAAGTGAACTGTTGGGTAGAACCAGAGTGTCCAGGTCCAGCAGCTGAACTTTGTAGACATGAGTCTGCATGCTGAGTTTTCATGTTCGGGTTGACAGAGCCATCATGATCCCGAGTAGGATCAGGGGTAGGAGTAGCAGCTGTGGGTATAACAGAACGAGTAACAAGGTTAGCAGCAGGAGGTATGTCAAATAGGAGGTCCCTTTGTCTAGTTTCAGCATCCAATAGCACCGAGCAAACAGAAGTAATGTCATATGGGTTTCTACTGGCATGTATGACAGCAGCAACATGGTCAAATTGACCCTTCACACCATTTAAAATGATGGAGATTTTCTGAATCTCCTCAATGGGATGACCACAGCTAGCGAGACTATCACACGTTGTTTGTATATCCGTGAGATAGTCACGCATGGGCTGATGTGGCAGCTTGCGAATCTTGAGCCGATCATACAAGCTCATGATTCGGGTGGTTGATGATGAAGAAAAGACTTGATGAAGCTTTTGCCATATCACAAGCATTCATACACCCTAGAAGACAACGATTAATAGATGGAGATATTGAGGCTAAAAGCCAAGAAGCTAAAGAACTATCACGTTGAATGAACTTAGGATATTCAGGATTCTCTACATTGTTACCAGCTGCATCCACAATAAACTGTGGGACAGCAATGGTGCCAAAGAGATGAGCTTCAAGATTGAAGCCCCTCACCGTGAGTAAGACTTGCTGCTTCCAAGATTGGAAGTTCTCGTCACCAGTAAGCAACGAGATTTTCTTACTTGAGAAAACAGGTGAGGAGTCATTAATCTTAGCAAAGCAGAACAGAAACAAAGGAACAATAGGTGGAATACCATAAATAAAGAACCAGCCGAAACAGAAACAGAAACAAAGAAACAATAGGTGCAATACCAATAACTTAATGTAAAGTAGATAAGCAGCACATCAGAACAGCATGAATAACATAAGTAATGATGAACATAATGAAGGCACAGCTAGGTATTTCATCAAACATAAAGAAGACACACAGCAGCCGCAGCTTCTCACTTCATGATGCAGGGAATGAAGAACCGTAGCATCAGTGACGTGAGAAGAATCATAACATGAAGCAGCATACATATGAATCAAAGTAGAAGACACGACTGAGAATCATCGATTGATTCCAACCGAAGCATAACAGAAACAAGAACAGCGGAAGAAACGAACAAGGAAGCGATTAATCAAACGATCCCAGCTTGCTAAGGAGCAAGAGCAGCTCTGATACCATGTTTACGTTTATAGATCAACGATCAAACGTAACATGAAGATGAATTGGAAACTAGGGCACTGAAGAGGAACAAGAAAGGGAGAGTCTGTATTTTCATCAAAAACCACGATGAGATTACACTGTTCTGTCACTTAACATATAAAGAGAAATAACATAGCTGAAATTGCACTTAAGTCCCTAAACAGAAATTACAACTAAATCCTTAAACTAATTCCATAACCGAATGTGCTCCCTCAGCTTTGTCTTGATGGACTAGATACACCAATAGGTATGTTTAAAAAAAATATCCCAAAAAAACGAATCGGAAGCCAGTTGGTTAACACCAGTTCAAACATTGTTCACTTTCAAGTTGTTCTTTTATCTGAACTAAACTGGTCAGGGATCCGGTTGGACCCGGTCAAACTGCCGGTTCGGTTTTGATAACACTGCTTCCAACCCTTCCCCTTTCCCCCTTTCACGCTTACTCTCACCCACCCCTACACCCCCACCCACTCTCCCTCTCGCTCTTCCTCCTTCTAACTCCCACCCCACTCCCTCCCGTCGCTCTTCCCTACTCACACCCTCTCTCCTCCATCCACCACCACCCCTCTTCCGCTCTACGCTTTTGGTGATTTACCATACAACTTTCGAACCGGTTCAAAAATTGGTTCGGCCGTACCTTTTCTTTAAATAAAAAATTAATATAAAATATTCCAAATCTATAAATTTTAACCCATAGTCCGATAATACATAAAAAGATCAATAGAGAGATTGAAAATTAAAATATCTTAAAATAGGAAGAGTATATATGAACAAAATGGTTCACTTAAAATGACAATAAAATTAGAATATATTACAATAATTATACAAATAATATATATATATATATATATATATATATATATATATATATATATATATATATATATATAAAGTGGTTCATAAAATGGTACGACTGACCACTTAGGAACCGATTTTTTATGGTTCTGTCGAACCGCTCCACATTTCTTCCAACATATCATCCCACTTCTGAATCGGTTCAAAAGAGCTACGATTCATAAGTGGTACGGTACGGTTCAGACGAACTGATTTTTCCCTACTCCCCCTCACTTACGCACTCTCCCCCACCCCTCCACCCACTCTCCCTTTCGCTCCTCTTCCTTCCAACCCCTGCCCACTCTTACCCATCCTCTCCTCCTTCCACCACCACCTCTCCCTTGCTCATTCACCCCCTTTCCCTCCCCCACATACTCTCCATCTCGCTCTTCCTCCTTCCAACCCACCCCACTCACACTTCCACCCAACCTTCCCTCGCTCTTCCCGACCCACCCCCTCTCACTCCCATCCCCTTCCCCTCCCGTCGCTCTTTCCTACCCGCCCCCTCTCTCCTCTTTCCACCATCACCCTCCTTCCTTCCCCTCCTCCTTTCAAACCCCTTATCTTCCTTCAAATCCCCTGCCCCGCTCACTGTCCCCACCTACCCCTTTCACTCATCATTCCAACCCCCTACCACTACATCTCGCTCCTCTTCCCCAACCCTTTTCCACCTTTCTCCCTCCCGCTTTCGTTCCCTTCCCTAACTTCCCCTTTCCCAATCCCCCTCCCCCCCCCCCATCCAATCTCCCTCCCTTTCCCCAGGGCTAGAAAAAAAAATTGTTCGGCTGAATTGTACAGGTTTCTAACCGATTCAAAAATTAAACGGTTTTTTAGTAACAATATGGAGCGGTTTTGATAATCCACAAAAAATCGATTCACATATGGTAAACCGAACACTTTTTGAATACGTTTTCCAAGGCATCCAATTCACTTCGGCTCGTACCATTTGAGCAAGACGAGGGAGCAATTGTTCCAAGGATTCCACATTAACAATATTTATGCACTGGTCAAGGGTGCTTCAAATTGGAGAACCTTTCGCTATTGAAATCCGCAGGTTTTCAACCTTTTCTGTTTGTAATCCAATATTTGCAATATGCAATTGTAAACTCAATGCAATAAATTGTGGAATATGTATATTATTGAAATGGCATAGTAGCTGGTAATCTTCATACCTCAACGCAAGGAGTAAATCCTAAACCCACTTTACTTCGGCAGTTCACTTCGGCGGGGGTGGTTTTCCAAGGCAGCCAATTCACTTCGACATGGGAGGCAAGGCAGCAGCATCAACCAACAGTGAAGCCAAGGCAGAGTGGAGCACTGGTTGGTGGAGTCAATTAAGGTTTAGAGGGCCTTGTCGTTGGTCTTTAAGCTTCCGTCATTACGATTACTCACATTTTCTTCTTCTAATCGACCAGAGTCGGGGAACGATGATCTGGAAAGAAGATGGCTAACAGTTTTAATAGTATTTTCCTTTAATAAAGTGGTTCAGCTGACCAATTCATATAAGGTTCGGTAAATTGGCCAAAATCTGAAGCGGTTCTGTTGAAGGGGTCGAACTGTACCTTACCTAAAATGTGGTAAATATATTATTCTGATTCTGAACCAGTTCATGCCCAACCTTACCTTTCCCTTTCCCCCTTCTTCTCCCCTTACAACCCCTCCCCTCTCCCCCACCCCTCACCACCCACAGTCCCTCCCTCTCGCTCATTATAATCCTTACAATCCTCCCCCTCTCTGACTTCCCTTCCCTCCCCTCCCCTCCCCTCCCCATCTCCCGCTCACTCTCCCCCACCCCTACAACACCCATTCTCCCTCCCTCTATCTCCTCATCCTCCTTCCAAACCCAGCCTCTATCGCGTCCCCCCTCCACTATCTCTCATTGATTCCCCCCATTTAATCTCCCCCATTCCTCCTCCCATCCAATCTTCTCCCCATTCCCTACCTACTCCCTTTTACCCTCGCTTTCCCCTATTCTCTACTCCCCTTTTCCTCCCCAGACCCTTCCTTCTTCCCCCCATTTTCCACCCCTCCCCTCGCTCCTCTTTCCTCCCCATCTAGTCTCCCCTCTCCCGCTTCCCCTTCTCCCCCTCTCGCTCACTCTGCCACTCTCTCATCCACCCCCTTCCAACGCTCCTTCCCCGCTCTCTCTTATCCCCATCCCCCCATCCCCTCTCCCTCTCCCCCCAATTATAAGGTATATAACCAAATTAATATATATACTATTTATAAAGTACAAAGTTATTTTTGTAAACGTCATTACGTGTATTACACATATAGCTCTTAATAATCTTAATTAATTTAAATATATCATAATTATTTTTATCATTTATATTTTCTCTCTTCACCAATTTTTAAAATGCAATTTATGGATAAGAAATCTCTTAAACAAAACTTCAGCAAAGTTTTGAACTCAAGACATTTCACTATTACAATAACACATTCTTCTACTAGATCAGTAGTACTCAAATATTTTTTATACAATTAACTTATATTTATTACTCTAACTACTCAATCAAAAATTAAATTTGTGATTATGCTATAACAATACAATACTTTATCATTATACTATCACTTTTATATATTATCGACAATTGTTGTTAAATATCTTTTCAGAAATTATTGATTCTTTAGGGTTGGTCAAATTTAGAGTGTATGAGTGTTTCATTATTTAATTCCAAAACTTGAAGGTTAATAATCTCTATAATACACATGCATATGAATACTCAAACAAATAATAAATTGTATAGTTTTTTCCTTGAATGAATTACTGGTATACTCAAATTCTAGTCTACATAAATGTTTTTTTACCTAGATCAATGAACTCATAAATTACTAAGGTCGTAGTTGTATATTTTAATTTCTTGTAATAGTGTTTCTTAAATTAAATTGTTTTTTTTCGTTGACTATTAATGTTATTTTGTATCACTATGTATAATTATATTGTCTTTTAAGAGATTACTTACACTTACTGAATAGTTATAGAAAAATTGAATCATATATATATATATATATTTCATTTACAATACTAAATAAAGGGTTGTACCTTCATAAGATGTAGATATATGTCTTATACATACACAATTGAAAAAATATTTTTAGTGAAAGTTTTTTAATCCACTAAAGTTTATTTTCCTAATGATTATATTAGACTACGACATGGGCTACGCGCGTGCACGTCGTCGTCGTTGGTCGCGTGTGAAGTGTTACATATGTATGATTCGATCGTTCTAACTCCTAGGAAAATACAAGAATAGCACGAGAAGTAAACATGAATTATGTAAATCTAAACTTAATTTGTATAAAATAATGAAATAACATTTAAAATCTATCATTATTTTTAAGAAATTGCTCGAGCGACCGGGATTTCCTTTAGTAATGTTTCTTGCTTCTGGTTGCTCGAGCATTTTCTTAAAAATAAATGTAGATTTTAAATTTTATTTTATTATTTTATGCAAATTAAGTTTATTTTTACATCATTTTAATCAAATTTACTTCTCGTGCTATTCTTGTATTTTCGTAGGAGTCAGAACGATCGAATCATACATTTGTAACACCTCACACGCGACCAACGACGACGACATGCATGTGCGTAGTGCGTGTCGTAATCTAGTTTGTTTCAAAAATATTCTGATATGTTTAACATGATTAGTTATGCGTACTTAATTATATTTAAGTTAGAACTGAAATTATATTTAGATTTATTTATTTGTGAATTTGAAATTTTGATTTTGAAATTTATGAATTTCGTGTTATCCCATATATATATATATATATAAAAAGTGTTTTGGGAGCTTGTTCAAAAAGTTTTACGTGACTATGCGAAAATGTGTGATCTGATTATTAATCGTTTCATATTTGTGTTTGAGATATGGTTAAAACGTATTCATCTTTACATGATATTGTTACTAACACACAACAATTTATGACACAATTAACCCAATACAAATAGTTTTTCGACGTAGTTACAACTGACAAAGGGAAGCAATATTGAAAGTGCATAACGTAAATGTAATTACTAATTACAGATTTGTGGCACTCTTTCGTGATTATAATTGATTGTTATACTATATATATGTATATATATTAATTTGACTAAGATGTAAATAATGTTTACAAGTAAACAAATTAACTTTTTCTAATCAATTGTATTGGTCCACCTATATTGTATGTTACAATTACCTATTTCACATTATATTTGTATACATGTGAACATTTTAAAATTAATCCAAAACACCACATTAAACCTTAAAAACCATTTCATTAATATTAAAGTAGTTAATACACGTATTAGTTAATACACGTATTAGTTAATACACGTATTAGTTAATACACGTATTAGTTAATACACGTATTAGTTAATACACGTATTAGTTAATACACGTATTAGTTAATACACGTATTAGTTAATACACGTATTAGTTAATACACGTATTAGTTAATACACGTATTAGTTAATACCATTTTTGAATGGAACATGTATTAAGACATACTTAAAGATGTATAACTTAATACAGTGTTTGATTCGGTATAAAATTATACGTAAAATGACAAAAAGACATAAATACCCTTAAATTAATTTTTTTAATATAAAAATGTTGTACACATGAATTGATTTAATATGTGCAAATGAACACCAGGATCACTCAAGTGGAGTCATGCAAGACCATGAAAGATTATAAGTAGCATTCGATAAGATTCATATGACACCAATAAACACGGGGATCATTGACCATAAGAGGTCAAAAGTCGTAGTTTCCAATGCAGACATGAACATAACATATGACGGTAGACACAATTTAATACTCAAAATAATACACAAGTTTATACTTAAAATAAGACACAAATCCATACTTAAAACAAGACACAAGTTCTAATATAACATTCCCCTTAGCCAATCAAGGCGTTCATCTTCGCTACAACCAAATAACACAAGAACCATGTTCGGTTTCTCTGCAAAAAGACGACGAGCCTTTCTTTTCTCATATTTTGTAATTCCTTCTAAAGTAGACAATACACCATTCAGTTGAAGTAACTACTCTTGCAAAACGTCCATACTCAGTGACTTTGTCATCTTGTTAGAAAAATCTTCTAGTTGCCTGACAGAGTGTTCAAGACCAAACTTGTCGTATATTAGCTTTCTCTTACGCTTTCTTATAGATGATGAACTAGCTGGACATTGAGATTGCTCTGCATCAGTGCAGTATTCATGATGTACTATATCTTATGTTTCAGCTTCCATGAGAATTTCTTCAATTGGTTGAGAATCTCTATCGTTCGCTCTATCCTTAGCATATAACGTGGTTAGTTCATCAAAATGTGAAAAAGATTTTGTCCGAAATGGACCAGCATTAGGATGACTCTTCAAATAAGAAGACAGAATCAATTAGACATGTTATGTTTAACCAAAAAAAGACTTGTGTTAGAAATATAAATACTAACATTTAAATAAGCTGCCCACACATCTGATTCCGCAGTGGCCATTTTTCTCACATCATCCCAGCCAAATCCAGAAGCATTTTTCATATCATAGACCACCCTTCATTCCCTTTTCAAGCTTCTTAAACGAGAATCGATGTGGGGTCTTGCTTTCAAACCACATCCGAGAAGTTTTGTTCAAGCATCCTTTCAAGTTCATTAATGTAGCCACGTCTGAAACCTGAAACAACATTAAAGTGATCTGTAGAGTGTAACTCTAACATGGAAGATATAAAAACTGAATCCTCAACCATGCTCCACTTACGCCTTGTTGAGGCAGATGATGCAGGCATCCTATGTAAATTAACTTCATGAATAAATATAAAAGCATTAACAAGCAAACATACCTAAGCAACAATTTCAAGCAAATGTATTTTGATCATATAAACATTCCAGAAATGGATAATTCTTATAAACGTTCACATAATATATAACTCAAATATCTCTAGTTATTCATAGCTCTCCAACTATCAAACATTTGATTTGCTAGCTCATCCCTCCACATGCTCCAACTGCTGGTTGGTTGAACATCTACAATATCCTCCCTCTCCATGATATTATCATTTGACTCCACCTCATTGGTTTCTTCTTTTATTATTTCATTGTTGAGAGAGTCATTCAACTTCTCTTGTAGAATGAAGTTGTGTAAAAGGAAACAAGCATGTACAATTCTATTATGAATTCTAATAGGGTAATATGAGGTTTTCCTTAATATTTCCCATCTCCACTTAGTAGCTCCAAAAGCACGCTCTATAACATTATTAGTCATTGAATGTTTCATGTTGAAATACTCTTTCGGATTTGTAAGTTGATAACCATTTTCCCATTCACGCAAATGATAATGTATCCATCTATATGGTGAAAGGAATCCATCAGTGTTTGCATATACCGCATCAACTAAATAATAACAATCTAGTACAAAAGGAAAAATAATAATTATGATTGTAAAATACAAGTTTTATTCATTTTAAATTTGATATAGTAAGACAATACTCACCAACTAGTACTTTAAGATTGTACTCCATAGTAAGAGCATCGCGGAAAACTGTACTATTAGCTGCAGAACCCTTCCAACTAGATTGTACATATGTGAACTGCATGTTTGGGGCACATTTGTGAAAGTTATGGGTGTTGTTTCAGTAAAAACAATATTTTCGAAAATGAATTAGGTCATTCCCAAACTTTGATGAAGGTTACAACTCGGTACTTGGACTCTCAGGTCATTTTGGGACTTTACCGAGTATTATAAACCAAACCAGAAAATTTTTGGGTCATTTTTGCAATTTTTAAAAGATTTTTCCAAATCAGCTCGAAATTTTAAATAATTGCATATTGTTCCTTAAACTTTTCTGGATATCCCATTACTTCTCAAGGTGTCACAAATTAGTCCAATATGCTTCGTATTTTCAAAATGATTTGTATACGTTTGACACGTCTTAAAATGACCCCAAAGTTAAACCACTCTTTTTTTTGCACAATTAAGTTTATTCTCTCATGTTTATTTATTTTAAATTAGCTCAAAAAAATGATTGTATATTGTTAATTAAAAAAAATGCATGTCATCTCTTTAGCCAAGCATGATCAAATTGGACAATTCGGCTAAATCGGGCAAGTTGAAAAAAACAATATAAATTCAAAAGTAAATTAAAGTACCGAAAGGGCGAATTATGGGCTCGCTATCCCTTAAGACGTAATCAAACCCCCGAACTCGATTGTCTGGACGTAGACATTTCCAAGCCCGAGGATGTTAACACCATGTACGTACCCTAGGCAATTTTAGGATTCTGGTTAGCCTTTAATTAATCGGTGGCGACTCTTTCATTTTTCGGTCCGGTTGATAACCTCGCTCGATCGGACCCATCGCTCGCCAAGACCCGGCATTTTCGAGCGAAACAAATAAAAATATTTTTCAAAAAAAGTTGGAGAAAGTCAAATCTGACATCCGACAATGTGTTCAAATAATATTTTATGAATTACTGAAATATAAAAATCAATATTAATTTTGAGTGTTTATTATTTATTATCTTTACAAAATAATTTTATATAGGATTGGTCAAATTTAGATTCTATGAGTATTTCTTTGCTTAACTCTACATTTCAAATATATCTAAAATTAAAATATGAATTTACTTATCTCTCAGACTGTGCATCTTCAGTGCCTCTAGCGTGCAGCTCCAGTGCATCCAGTGTGCAGCTCCAGTGCATCCAGTGTGCAGCTCCAGTGCCTCCAGCGTGCTCAGGCAGTGCACTCACAGTGCTCAGCAAGTCCAAGAGATTAAGGATCCATTTTAATGTTTTACAATTTTAGGAGGTGAATCTTCTAAGGGGATATTAGACATTATGGTTTAGAGTATGCTAGGGTTAGTCCCAATGTTCTTGATAGTTCCAAGTTAGTCCCTAGCACTCCTATATATAGACTACTATACCTATGTAATAATGGAAGCTAAGGATTGCAAATGAAGTTCTCTCTTATCATTGCCCTTAGCTCCTCATTCTCCCCACATACATTGCAGTAAATATCAACAAAACCGTGAGGTTTAACATGCTTTGTTCAATAACATCAACATGGTATCAAAGCCACTATTCCTGGTTTCCTTTCTACTATTGGCTACTTCGTATATTAAGTTATGTTTCCTGTTGATTTCAGCTTCTGTGATGTTAATTTCAGCTTCTTCGTTTATTGTTAAATGCTCTTCTTCCTCAAATCAGCTTTCCGTGCTGTGTTTTTGCTTCACGTTTGGTCTGGACATCAGCTCATCTATGTTGATTTGAGCCAGCCCATGTTGTTTCCTTGTCTTCAATCTTTCTTCTATGCTATTTATTTTAAATGATTTCGTGTTCTGGTCTAGACATCAGCATCTCCATGCTGATGTGTTGCAGTCCCCTATGTTGCTTTTCGTTTTTGGTATATCTGTTGCATATTTGTTGTGCTTCGTCTCATGTTACATGTATGGCTCTGTTTTGCTTCTGATTCAGAGAGGTGTGTTCTTCGCATTCTTCGTGAGGGGTTCTGTTATTCGCGAGGGGTTCTTTTCTGTGTGTCATTGCTCAAATTCTCTGCGTTTCTGCTGCTTCTCCTGAGTCCTTTTTGCCTTTTATATCTCTATCTATATATGCCTAATATTACCTATTCTGGCATAATTTGCTGCAGTAGTTACCTCCTATTTCGTTCTGATCTTGCTCAACATCTTTGATTTCTGTTGATGCGTTGAAATATGCGTCTAAGTTTTTTTTCGGTTATTGTTTGTTGTGGTGTTATGTGTGCTGGGGCAACTGAAAATGGTGAAGCTTATCATGCTATAGATAATGTCCTGAACAGATGTATTGTGTGGTTCTCTAGCTTGAAGGTGTTTGATGATTTGCCAAGCTGAAAACTGTAAACTCTGAGTTAGTCTTTTGTTGATTAAGATGCTGAAATATTGCTCGATTCTGTGCTAATATACACTGAGCAGACCTATGCTCGGTTAGTTCATGAAGTTGGATGGCTGCAAATGAGGCTGCATTGCTGTGATTTTTTGTTGTTGTTGTTATTCAACTCAAGCTATGATGAAAAGCTGAGTTTGATGTTTTCTCGCCAAATGAAAAGGCTGAGTTCATTTAGTTTTCCAGTTAGGAATCCAGCAAGCAATGTTGAATTTTGTTAGTCAATTCTTCATGTTCGATTCAACCATGCCTTAGTTCAGCCACCGTGCAAACCACAGAGTACAAGACCAGTTCAACTCCAGTGCTTCTGCAGTGCAGACGCAGTGCTCAACCCGTGCTCAACCTGTGCATCTTCAGTGCCTCTAGCGTGCAGCTCCAGTGCATCCAGTGTGTAGCTCCAGTGCCTCCAGCGTGCTCAGGCAGTGCACTCACAGTGCTCAGCAAGTCCAAGAGATTAAGGATCCATTTTAATGTTTTACAATTTTAGGAGGTGAATCTTCTAAGGGGAATATTAGACATTATGGTGTAGAGTATGCTAGGGTTAGTCCTAATGTTCTTGATAGTTCAAAGTTAGTCCCTAGCACTCCTATATATAGACTACTATACCTATGTAATAATGGAAGCTAAGGATTGCAAATGAAGTTCTCTCTTATCATTGCCCTTAGCTCCTCATTCTCCCCACATACATTGCAGTAAATATCAACAAAACCGTGAGGTTTAACATGCTTTGTTCAATAACATCAACATGGTATCAAAGCCACTATTCCTGGTTTCCTTTCTACTATTGGCTACTTCGTATATTAAGTTATGTTTCCTGTTGATTTCAGCTTCTGTGATGTTAATTTCAGCTTCTTCGTTTATTGTTAAATGCTCTTCTTCCACAAATCAGCTTTCCGTGCTGTGTTTTTGCTTCACGTTTGGTCTGGACATCAGCTCATCTATGTTGATTTGAGCTAGCCCATGTTGTTTCCTTGTCTTCAATCTTTCTTCTATGCTATTTATTTTAAATGATTTCGTGTTCTGGTCTGGACATCAGCTTCTCCATGCTGATGTGTTGCAGTCCCCTATGTTGCTTTTCATTTTTGGTATATCTGTTGCATATTTGCTGTGCTTCGTCTCATGTTACATGTATGGCTCTGTTTTGTTTCTGATTCAGAGAGGTGTGGTCTTCGCATTCTTCGCGAGGGGTTCTGTTATTCGCGAGGGGTTCTTTTCTGTGCGTCATTGCTCAAATTCTCTGCGTTTCTGCTGCTTCTCCTGAGTCCTTTTTGCCTTTTATATCTCTATCTATATATGCCTAATATTACCTATTCTGGCATAATTTGATGCAGTAGTTACCTCCTATTTCGTTCTGATCTTGCTCAACATCTTTGAGTTTCTGTTGATGCGTTGAAATATGCGTCTAAGTTTTTTTTCGGTTACTGTTTGTTGTGGTTTTATGTGTGCTGGGGCAACTGAAAATGGTGAAGCTTATCATGCTATAGATAATGTCCTGAACAGATGTATTGTGTGGTTCTCTAGCTTGAAGGTGTTTGATGATTTGCCAAGCTGAAAACTGTAAACTCTGAGTTAGTCTTTTGTTGATTAAGATGCTGAAATATTGCTCGATTCTTTGCTAATATACACTGAGCAGACCTGTGCTCGGTTAGTTCATGAAGTTGGATGGCTGCAAATGAGGCTGCATTGCTGTGATTTTTTTTTTGTTGTTGTTATTCAACTCAAGCTATGATGAAAAGCTGAGTTTGATGTTTTCTCGCCAAATGAAAAGGCTGAGTTCATTTAGTTTTCCAGTTAGGAATCCAGCAAGCAATGCTGAATTTTGTTAGTCGATTCTTCATGTTCGACTGAACCATGCCTTAGTTCAGCCACCGTCCAAACCACAGAGTACAAGACCAGTTCAATTCCAGTGCTTCTGCAGTACAAACGCAGTGCTCAACCCGTGCTCAGCCTATGCATCTTGAGTGCCTCTAGTGTGCAGCTCCAGTGCATCCAGTGTGCAGCTCCAGTGCCTCCAGCGTGCTCAGGCAGTGCACCCACAGTGCTCAGCAAGTCCAAGAGATTAAGGATCCATTTTAATGTTTTAAAAGTTTAGGAGGTGAATCTTGTAAGGGGATATTAGACATTATGGTTTAGAGTATGCTAGGGTTAGTGCTAATGTTCTTGATAATTCCAAGTTAGTTCCTAGCACTCCTATATATACAGACTACTATACCTATGTAATAATGGAAGCTAAGGATTGCAAATGAAGTTCTCTCTTATTATTGCCCTTAGCTCCTCATTCTCCCCACATACATTGCAGTAAATATCAACAAAACCGTGAGTTTTAACATGCTTTGTTCAATAACATCAACAAAATACTCAAAGAAAGGTCGATCAGAAGTCGGGAGTAAAATACTCAATGAAAGGTCAATTGGATTTCAGAAGTAACATACTTAATTTTGTCCAAATATCGACATATATATATATATTTATCATATTCTTAGAAACAAATATGATAAATATTTACCGTGCTTGAGGTGTTGATATGAGAATTAAACATTTGATAAATATATCTGAAATTAAAATATAATTAAACTGAAATTACCCATATTTTATAATCCACTAAATTGCCTTAAGAAATAAATATCAGTGAGACTGTAAAACTCAAAGCACGTTATAACGCAATTTGATAATTAAGACAAAAGTCGGATGTCGGGAATATACTACTCATAGAAAGATTGGATGTCGAGAGTATATAACTCAAATAAAGGTCGAATGTCGGGAGTATAATACTCAATAAAAGGTTGGATGTCGTAAGTATAATACTCAAAGAAAGTTGGATATCGGGACTATAATACTCAAACAAAGGTCGATTGGATGTCGGGAGTAAAATACTCAAAGAAAGGTCAGATGTCGGGAGTATAATACTCAAAGAAAGGTTGGATGTCAGGAGTAAAATACTCAAACAAAGGTCAATCGGATGTCGGGAATAAAATACTCAAAGAAAGATCGGTTGGATGTCGGAAGTAACATACTTAATTTTGTCCAAATATCGACATATTTATTTTTTAATCATATTCTTAGAAAAAAAATATGATAAATATTTATCGTGCTTGAGGTGTTGATATGAGAATTAAACATTTGATAAATATATCTGAAATTAAAATATAATTAAACTTATCTTATTCATATTTTATAACTCTGAAAATATCAAAGTAAAACAACAATAAATAAATTGTTCAAATATATAATTTTATTTTTTTGTGCAAATTAGTGGGAATTTCTTGACGTTGTCATGGTAGATTTGTAATAGTCGTTATTTTATAGACATGGTAGTGAACGTGTTAAGATACCGTAAGAGTATATTGCATGCATTCATTAACGAGTTCTGACTTATGAGCGTACGTCTTAAATCTCAAATAGTATGAGCACATAGGACTGAATCCTACAGATGTTGTCGGAGTAAAAATACTCATAGAAAGTTCGAGGTTGGTATGAATACTCAAAGAAAGTTCGAGGTCGGGCATTAGCGATAGTTGGTATGAGATGAGATAGTATGACATGGTATATGAGTGAAACTTACTCATAGAAAGTTTGAGATCAGGCATTAAATGATTGTTGATGTTATCATGATAGATTTGTAATAGTTGTTGTAATAGTCTGTATGAATAGTCATAGAAATTAGCTTGAGGTCGGACATTAAGCGATAGTTGATAGGAGATGAGATATCATGACATGGTATGTGAGTGAAAATACTCACAGTATGACTATAAGTGACTATAAACAATGCGCAATGTCAAATTTATCAAATATCGACATATATTTGTTTGATTATATTCTTAGTAACAAATATTTTTAAACAAATGCTTGAGCAACCGGGAGCAAGAACCACTACTAAAGAGGCTCTCGGTTGCTCGAGTAATTTTTTTAAAATATTTAAAACAAAATTAATTTTATTTAATTATATTAGGTAATTTAAGTTTAGTTTTACAATTCAAATAATATTTTTAATCAAGTGTTTAGAGTAAAATTGGAATAAACTAAACGATGTCCCTTCATAATATGTAAATATGTGTTACGTATATATATAGATATATTTATTTAACTATTAAAATATACTGACATTTTTGTAATCCACTTAAGCGTATTTCTCTAATGGTTATACTAGACTCCGGCACGCGCTACGCGCGTGCACGTTGTCATCATTGGTCGTGCGTGAGGTCTTACGAGAACATGAATAATCCGACTCCAAGGATAATACAAGAATAGTACAAGCATTGAGCACTTCATAAAAATATTATTAATGTAAAACTAATCTTAATTTACATAAGATAATGAAATAATAAAATTTAAAAACTCTTAAATATTTTTAAAAAAAGTCCTCGAGCGACCATAAGCATATAACACTATTAAAAGGAATCTCGGTCGCTTAAGCAATTTTTTAAAAATATTGAAGATCTTTTAATTTTTATTATTTCATTATCTTATAAAAATTAAGTTTAGTTTTACATTAATAATATTTTTATGAAGTGCTAAATGCTTGTATTATTCTTGTATTATCGTAGGAGTCGGGTTGATCATGTTCTCGTAAGACCTCACGCACGACCAACGACGACAACGTACACGCACGTAGCGCGTGCCGGGGTCTAGTATACTTAATGGTAGAAAAAGATTAATCCAGTCATAGATCATTTGTTTGTTCAGTTGACAATATTGTTTAATCTAAAATTAATTGCACAAATTAGTAAAGTAAGTTATGATTTATGGAGCGAATAAAATTACTAAAAATTTCATCTTAAAAGAGGATTTGTGACACTTTAGTTTGTCCCAAATTAAAAAGATAAAAAATGATTTTTAATATCCTATAAATAATAAATGTATTATTCAAGTTCAATATAATTTTCTAATTTTGTAGGTTACAGTGAGGATAACAGGTTCAATTAGAGTTGGTTACTAAGGATAGTCGTTCGAGATTGGTGCATTACAAATGATATCAAAGTTTATTCGATAGCGTAAATTATGACTCTCTAGTTTGTTCCAAATCAGAAAGAAAAAAGGGATTTAGAACATTTATAAGCAAGATATGTATAAATTAATAACATTAGAAATTCTTCATTTTCTAGTTCAAAGTGGGAATAACCATTTTAACCAGACTAAATTTGACAATGGACGAGTTTCTTGGTGGTGTTTTGCAATTTTAACATTAATACTTCTTATTCAACATTTTATGATGTGCTTCAAATGCTAAGTGTATCTAAATATTTTCAAATTTTATGGCATTATGAAAGGAGGTCGTGGTCTAAGAAGTTGGGCAGGTACGATTTCAAATACTCAAAAGGTTGTGATGGGCACCTATGTCAAGATATAAAAGAGCCATCTTTGTTCGTGTATCAACCACACATAACCAAGATCTTGGCTATATAGGTCTTTGCATGACGACAACAACTGTGACATGATGAGGTTCCCGAGCCAAAATCATGTGCCAATTGTAAAGAAGAAGCTTGTAATGGAACCACTCATTATGGCAATTTCCAAGCATCATGACAATTGGAATCAAGTTCGATCAATCCACCACAAACATACGAATAATGAAAGCACAGTAATAATTATACAAATAAAAAGAGTCCTCACAAGTAGAATGCTCAAAAGACAACATTCGACTACAACATATATTAAGGAATGAACCTCGGATCACGCAACAATTTGGCCTGCATCTTTTTGAGTTTTGTGGAGATATCTGTTATGTTGGGTCTCTCTTCACGTTTCTCTGAACAACATCCCAATGCCAACTCCATAATCTCAGAGATACAACCTCTTTTCTTCTCAAAGTGTTGATCCTCGATGGTCAACAGACCAACATCTGCAATCTCATGAGGTAATGACTGCTTCACCCATTGAGGTAAGCTCATCTCAGGTGAAAACATTTCATCCGTTGGTCGCTTCCCCACAAATGTTTCCATCAACATGATTCCGTAGCTATACACATCTCCTTGAGTAGATACTATACCTTCTAATCCGTACTCTGTGCAATCATTATGTAGAATGTAAAATGAAATCATAGTAAGGTTAAATGATTTCAATGATCCTATATGTTTACTCATGTTATTATTTGCACCACTCATTATACTCACACGTTTTAACATGTTAAACGCACCAACCGTTAACTATCCATCCATTTTTATCGATAAATATGTCAAAATGACAATTTTACCCTCTTGTTCATTTTCAACACTAAATTCAATTCCAAAATGAGATTTGGGTTCGAATCCAACCCCAAAATGTATATTTTAGTTCGAATTCAACTCAAATTTTCATTTTAGGATTAAAATCGACTCGAAAATGCATATTTGAGTTTAAATTCAACCAAAAATGCAGATTTGGGTTGAAGGTGAACCTAAATTTGCATTTTGGTTTTAGATATACAGTTGGTGCATTTAAAAACTTTTTATAACTTAAGGGTGCACATAATAACACTTTCAAACATTTTGGTGCATTTAATAACAACAGTCAAACATCTAAGTGTATAGAGATTATTTACCCTAATATTAATCTCGAACAATGATATGAATGACTTCAAAGAAAAGGATGAGTTCACCTGGTGCAGTATGCCCAATTGTTGCAAGAGTTAGGGTTTGACAGATGGAATTTTCTCCAGTTAAAATCTTTGAAATGCCAAAATCTGTAACATGTGCGACCATATCTCCATCAAGCAGTACATTACTAGGCTTTAAATCGCAATGTATAATTGGTACAGAATAGCCATAGTGGAGATACTCTAGAGCTTTTGCAACATCAATCATTATACTCAACCGTTGGAGTATATTCAGATGATTGGAGTTTCCATCTGAGTGCAACCACTTATCAAGACTCCCATTCGGCATGTACTCCATAATCAAGCACTGTAAATCGGGGTTGCTACAGCTTGTAATGATCTTCACAAGATTCATATGGCGAATATTCTTCATCACTTCACATTCATTGTGAAATGTCTCTCCCATATTTTGATTGAAAACCTTGACTGCGATATCCATTCCATTTGAAAGTATCCCTTTAAACACTGAACCAAAAGCCCCTGATCCAAGCAAGTTGCTTTCATGGAATTGGTTTGTTGCTTGGACGAGTTCATAATATGACACCCTTCTCCATGTTGAAATGGGTGCCATGTCAGTGACATTGCCAAGAGAATTGGTCACATTATTCCTTTTACGACGTTGTACTACTATAAGTACAAGAAACACTAGCAAAAATACTATGCAGGCCGCACTAATTAGTGGAATGACATATTTCCTGATTAGGGACATAAATGCTTTCCTCTTCCCTGGTACAACAGTTTTGCAATGCGGCACTTCAAATCGAGGTGAACCACACAAATCACCATTCAAAATGAAAGACTGTGCTGACAAGTTTGCAAAAGACCCTCCATCAGGTATTTCTCCTTCCAATCTATTTGAAGATACATTGAAGTACTCAAGATTTGATAATTTCTCCAAGGTCTTTGGGATCACTCCAGACAGATTGTTACTCGAGAGGTCTAGATATTCCAAGCTTATCAAGTTTCCAAATGATTCAAGTATAGGACCATCTAGCTTGTTGCTAGCAAAGGAGAGATTCTGAATATTTATCAGTTTTCCAATGGTAGAAGGAATATTTCCAGTGAATTGATTGTGAGAAAAGCTTAAATGTGTTGCAACCTGCAAGATTCCTATATCTTGTGACAGAGGACCACTCAAGCAATTCCTAGATAAGTCTAGTTCCAAAAGATCCTTGAGGTTCCATAAAAAGGAAGGAATGGTCATATTTAGTTTATTGCTGGCCATATACAATCCTCTAAGTGATGAGAGATTCCCGAGACATGCCGGTATCCATCCCTCAAGCTCATTGCTGTTAAGAATGATCACAAAAAGTTGACTTAACTCACAAATGCTATTTGAGATTTTTCCTTGTAGTTTGTTCTCGCCAAGATGTAATAATTGAAGATTTTGTATTCGTCCTATTGTGGTTGGGATTGTTCCTGAGAAATTATTGTTGTCCAGTCTAAGGTCTGTCAAATTTTTCAAGTTGCCGACTTCAGTAGGGATTGTGCCGTGAAGTTGACAACTACTCAAATATAGATCTTGGAGTGTGTCTGACTGGTTGCCTATGGAACTGGGGAGGATAGTGTTTAAAGGATTGAATCCCAAATCAAAGATTCTTAGGGATCTACAATTTGCTAAAGAAGAGAAAAAACTAGAGGAGGATATCATGGTTAAGTTATTATCTTGAAGATTAGCTCTTTGCAGGAGCCTCAAATGACCGAATTCATTTGGAATCTCTCCTGAGAAAAGATTCGATGATATCTCAATATATTCAAGCTTTGAAAGGTTAAAGATGGATGCTGGAATACTTCCAGTAAGGACGTTCATTGCAAGTAGCAGACACTCTAGGTTTTGTAGGGTGAGACCAAGGTTTGATGGAAGAGAGCCAGAGAAATGATTATCTGTAAACGATACTCGCACCAATGAAGACATATTGAAGAAACTAAGAGGCAGATGTCCCGTTAAGTGGTTACTGGTGAAAGCAACCACTTGCAGACTTTGTAGATACCCAAATTGTTCAGGTATTGGACCTGCAGTGACATGTAGTTAAAGATATCGTCATGAACTTATGTAATTTTTTTTTAATTACGATTTGGTTGACGTGCAACCAAATACAACTTTATATGTAAATATATATTGTCAGACAAGTGAGATCTAAATAAATGTCATTACCTGTTAAATTATTGTCATAAAAACTAAGTTGTATCAGCTTGGTCAAGTTTGCCAAAACCGGGGGAATTTCATCCGTTAAAGCATTACCCATCAGGTTTAATTCCTCCAGGTTGATGAGATGACCCATTTCCCAAGGTATTGCACCTGCAAATCGTCCAATTGCATTTCAAATAATGGCCAATTTCTAATTATTGTTAAAGTATACAAATCAAACACCCATTAGTTACTAGATAAACACTAGAGTATAGTGATTAGTGTATAATAAGCAAAAAGTCTAAGTTAATGCCTAATGGGGTTAAAAAACTGTTAAAATAATTAATTAACAATTAATTATTAAAAAAAAATCAATTATTAATTAAATAATGTATTTATTTATTTACTAATTTATTAATTAATTAATTTAAAAGTTTTTTCTATTATTAATTAAATATATTATAAATTTTATTGTTCTTATTTTTTATAATTAATTAATTCAAAGTATTTGTATTATATACTATATTAAGGGCATATATATATTAGAATATTAGAATTACATGGACCATTACACCAAACGGTAAATTTAAATTTTTTATTCTATTTCATTCTAATTCATCAACTAAACAATTTCATATTATTATCTTTTATTCTTATTCTATATATATCCCTATTAAATAAACACACGTGTTTTTTGCGATCCATGATCTAAAACCAACTGGCGTACCTGTAAGCTTGTTAACTCCAAGAAATAATTTCGCAAGCATAGTGAGGTTCCCAATCCCTGGAGGAATGCTTCCTTCAAACTCATTCCAGGACAGTGACAATATTTGAAGCAATCCGCACCTAGATAAACTGGAAGGAATCGATCCGGTCAACATATTATAATGCGCAGTGAACGTTCGGAGATGAGGGAGATGATGGAAGATCTCTGCAGGGAGCTCTCCAGTTAGATTATTGACTGCTAGGTATACATCTTGAAGAGACGAGGTGGCGTTGAATATGATGCCAGTTGGTATGGAACCAGTGAGAAAATTATTTTGAAGTATGACGTCACGCAGAGAAGGTGCCAAAAATAAGTTGTATGGTATTGGACCAGTAAACTGGTTGCTCTTGAGATTAGCATACTTCAACCTACGTAGAAGGAACAGCTCTGAAGGTATAAAACCATGGAAGTTGTTATCAAAAAGGTCTATGGAAGTGAGGAAAGAGAGGTTTCCTATGTGAGGTGGAAGGACACCCACAAGGCCTATGGAGGAGAGGTTAAGGGCGGTAACTCTATGGTGGTGAGCCCCGCAGCTAACACCGAGCCAAGAACAGACAGGGGAATCAGCAGACCAGTTAGTCTCCAAGATGGAATAATGATTAGGGATGATGAGTTGAGATTTCAGGGTGAAAAGAGCGGACATGTCGGTATTGATGTCTTTCTTCGAACATGACACAAAATGAAACGTACAGGCAGTTGATAGGCATACTACCAAAAAGAATAATTGCTTCATGAGGTAGGAAAGTTTTGCAAAGGAATGCATGCAAAGCGGACGAGAGGAAGAATAAATATACTGCAAACTAGCTAGGAGCATAGATTTATTTATTTTCAGAGAAGCTTGACTTGGGTCAACGTCCATAGACCTTCCTCTACAGCTTGACTTGCTTTTTGACTTGGGTCAACGTCAATAGACCCTCCTCTACGGTGTTAGTGGTCATGATGTGCTGACAACGATGGCGGAGGCTCCATTCGCATTAAAAATTATAATATACTAGAAGCTATATCAATCTGTGCTGTAAGGTAATACATACTCTACAACAGTATCTCAATCCACACGGAACAACACCCTAAACTCCAAAATAAAAGCTTGACGATGTCACAGCTCGGTTGATCCATCCAATCCAACAGCAGCAGAAGGTCAAGATCCAGTTTGTAACACCGAAGGCCGTGACATGATCGCTGGAGTTCCTGCGCGGCGCAAGTGACCAACAAATTTGTGTGCTACGCAGTAGGAGGAGAATCGAAGAGATCCACTATGAGCTGTTCCGAAATATTTTCTAGAGCACAGACAATTGGATGTCCACAGACGCTAACGTGCGCTAGAGTAGGACCAATCCTAACCGTTGTTTATCAAGTTGGAGTGGAAAAGATGGTGGTTTGTGATGTGCATTGCGCACTGGAAGTCAGGATAGCAAAATGGAAGACGTGGAGTGTGGGAGAGAAAAAGTGAAAGAGAGGAATGATTGATGGTTTGGCAGAGTTCTTGGCCAAAAAAAAAAAAATGGTTTGGCAGAGTAGAGATATGAATTTTTTCAAAAAAATATATATAAAAAACGGAAAAATAGATATACGTGCATCCCGAATTAGCGCGTATTGACAATATGCACATCCTTGGGTGACACTAATTCACAGTCCATTATTATTATTTTAAAAAAAAAATGTTCGATAATAACGACTCGATGTTTAATTAAGAATAAAATTATGTATCTATTAAAAAAAATTAAAAATATTATAATAAGTAGATATTTTAATTTTGATTCAAATTATGCAAAAAATATTAAATTTGAATTTACGGATTGACTATACGACATGCCGTAAGTTGAGATATGAAAATTTTACTTCAAAAATTATAACTCATATCATGTAAGTCCAAACTCAACACGGTTAACGTAATTTATGTCGTAATTCAATTATCTATTTAGGGTTATTTTTTTGATTGGAAATACAGTGATTTTATAAACTAACATCGTTCGTTTTATAATTTGACCGAAATAATTAAATGCATTAGGTGATAAATTTAATTATGTATTTACTCAAAAACAATCAAAAAAATTACGGTGCGTAGATAATTAAATTACGTTAATTATGCGTTAATTGTTTTACTTTTAGACTGACTGTATAATACGATACGTAAAAATCTCTACATACGATACAAAAACTTCCAAATAGTGTTTTGAATAGTAAATTTACTATTTAAACAGTAAAATTTACTAGTTGATGTGCTTCGCTCTTGGGTCTGGGCCTCCTTCACCAAGGTCCAAAAGGTCAGGATCCATCATCTGCCCTCGAAGCATAATACGAGCGTCGCTCGTGTTGGTTTGTCCGCTGCTTATCGGTCTGTATATGTTCTGCTGGTTCTCCCTCGCCCAAATAATTAATACTCCCAAATATAATCATTTTGTCGCAATTTAATAATTAATATTTGGGTTATATGCTTAAATATTAGTTTATTTATAGAAATAATCCCTCTAGTAGACGTGGAACCACTAATAATTTGTTACTTATAGATATTTGTTGAAACAAATTCTTAGTTACGTATTATGTGAATTAATTTATATTTTAAGTTAATTAAAAAAATAGTTTTTTTTATTGTTGAAAATTGAATCTCTAAAAACGAATCAAATATAATAAAAATTGAAAATATTTAAAGCAACATAGATGTCACATTGATGACAGTAAAGAGACGTGATAGGGTCCCTATCATAGGGAACCATTTGTTGGATTATGGTGTCTCATGAATGCTCCAAATTCTTACGTTGTGGCGCTCCGACGTCCTGCAAGAAGGAAATTCTGGGCAGTGCCCTTTGTTTCCCCTTTGACGACGTCCTGCAAGAAGGAAATTCTTAGTTGGAGTTCGTTTATGAATATATGTAAGTTATGAAAATGCTGTGGCATTAGCCTGAAGTAAAGATGGGAGAATGTATTTATAGTCTTCACGCTTAACCTGACTTGTGTTGTGTTTTGACCCCGGTTATCCTAGGTGTCGTCCGGCTTAGGCTGAGTTGGGTGATCTTGAACAGTGTGTTGCCTAGTGTTTTGTGCCTAGTGAGATTGTGTCTCGTGCCGGACCTCCACTTCAGGCGTGCTGGTCTCTCATTTCTCCTTGTCGGACCTAGAGTCCTGAACTTGTCGGAATGTGTAAATATTCCTTCATGGTGCGCCATTAACGGCGCACCCTTAATAGCACGCTCCTAGCTTATGGGCTTCGTTCTTGGGCTTGGGGCCTCCTTCACCAAGGCCCCAAAGGCCAGGATCCATCATCTGTCCTTGAAGCCCAATACGAGCGTCGCTCGTGTTGGGTTTGTCAGGTGCTTATCGGTCTGTATAGGCTCCACTGGGTCTCCCTCGCCCCTGTATATATCAATCTTCGTCGGTCGCACATGGTGCGGAATAGTGAGATGCACAATTTCGGGTATAAGCGGATGCAACGCCTTATCGCGGAGAATAGGCATGACCTGCCCTCCCTTCGTCTCCTTTACTTGTTGATCTATCATTTCCTTTAGCTCCTCCTTTGTCATGGCTCCTACGAGGGGTGACATCGAGCTAACCCCGCTAGCGGGAGGCCCGGGTTGTCGTACTGACAGTAGTGGCCTAGAAGTGGTCTCCTCCATCTTTGTAGTCTCTGCCTGGCGAGCGGTCTTAGCCGCGACTCTATGCTCTCGCCTGTCGAGCAGGTCTTTCAAAGCCGCAAGAATCTCAGGCGTAAGGGAATTTGATGGTCTTAAACATCAAATCGTCAAAAAAAAAACATTTGCTACTAGGGGTAGCGAAATTCGATTTTTTTTAAAACTAACCATTTTATTTTTTTTATTTAGAAAAGTAAGTATACAATTTTTTTTTTAGAAAAATAGGTATAGGCGCACCTTGGGGTAGCTCGTATTGGGCATACGCGCACCCCTAGGTGGCGCCATTGAATAGGCGCCACTTGAGGTGGCGCCTGTTTGCCCATCTGTTTTTTTTAAAATTATTTTTTTTTTCGAAAATGATGACTCGATGTTTAATTAAAAATAAAATTATGTATCTATTAAAAATATTATGCTACCCTTTACGGGTTCTATATCTCGGTTTATCCAATGATGGCACTTGAAGTTGTATATGAGTGCCATCAAGAGCAATTAAACAATTCTACATTTAAAATATTGTTAATATTTTTACTAGAACATTGATTTATTAAAAACGCTAGTGCTGTGATTAGATATATACCTTAAACCATTTCCATCTATCATCAATGCAGTTAAGTAGTAGTAGCTCAGCTCGTTTGGTAAGTACGATGTGTAGTCTTAATTTGGATATGAGAACTTTTTTGAAATACCGACTAATTGTTTGCCCATACCTTTTAAAGTTGAACTTTATGACTCAGTTCTTCTCATCATGAACAAGTATATATAATGTCATTGCAACTTGTTCATCAATATCTAAGTACTTTGTTGACTTTAGACCTCCAACATCCTCTAACATTTTACAAAGTTTGACAAAGTAACCTCTTTTCATTCTTAAATGCTCATAACACGATGTTTCACTCTTATACACAAGTCTCATATTGTAACTTTTGGTAGAATTATTGCTCATTGACCAAGTTATAAGCTCATGATGACTACTGAAGAAGCGCCTAAGAATAATATTCACGACGACCATAAAGATGATTACTATAAACTTTTTCCTCATTTTTCTTTCGTTTCCTAAATTCAAGTAATCCATATCTGCAAGAATAAAGAAAAAAGCTTAAAACAAACTGTATTCAGAGTATCTCTGTACCATGATACAAACTGAGAAACTGAGGTTGCCTTAATCAGAAATCAAAGACCCACAAACCCAAAACTAAAAGAATTTTTTTTTAACAAGGTTAGGAGGATTAATCCATCAGATGCTACTGAATCCAACTGATTTTATCTATTTTTTTTTCCGTAATCTCCATCATCACCATTAAGACTAGGAATTTAATTCAAATGTGATAAAAATGCAGCTTCAGTTCACTAGATTCTATGCAGAATAACTCTATTTTTCTCCATTAAATCAACAAGGGGCTCATAAGTCATCCATGTATCTCATTCCTTTTGTTACAATAGATTTTTCCTTCAAATCAACTTAATAAACACAAACTTCGCAAAATTAGATGTCTTAAAACTAAAAGTAGATGAGCTGGCTAAGCAAGTGAACATTGAGCAATAATGTTTTTTTGACACCATTACTATGCACATGTGTATAAAGTCCCCCAACAAAAATCACAAGACGTTCACAGAGCCCCCAAAGCTAGTAACGTTCTAAAATCTAAAAAGAGCCACGGCCACATCGACAGCGATCTGAACGTCAGGAGACTACAAGAAATCCATGGGGCTCTGAATTGGGCTGGGCATAAAAAACTGATTCGGCCGAACTGTACCTGAACCGTATCGGTTCGGTCGAACCAGTACAGTACCAGTTCAGTCGAACCAGTACCGTACCAGTTCGGTCGAACCAGTACCGTACCAGTTCGGTCGAACCAGTACACAAACTGACACATTTTTTGCAAAAATATGGAACGGTTCAGAAGAGGTACAAAAAACCGATTCGCAAACGGTAAACCGTACCACTTCTTGTACCGGTTTTAAGATAATATTATATTTAACTTTTAAAATATATACTCTAAACCATTAGACCAAAGTTGGTTCAGTGATGATTTACAATCTACATTAGTATAATGAATTATGTATTATGGTTTATGGATTACGGTTTATGGATTAAGATTATGGTTTATGAATTATGGTTTATGTATTATTATAATTTTTTTAATATGTATAAAATAGTTTGACCGAACCGGTTTTGAATCGGTTCAGAAGAGCTACGGTAAATTAGTCAAAATTTGGAGCGGTCAAAAATTGGTGCGGTAAACCATACCTCTTTATTAAAATGTGGTAAATGTACGGTTCATGAACTGGTTCGACCCTGAACCGGTTCTTGCTCACCCCTAGCTTTTAGTCTTCAACAGAGGTACCCAACCAATTAGATTACTGAATACAGAGGTACCCAGTTCAATTGCACTCACACACGTTCAATTAAACCCACACAAGTTCAATCGCACCACAGAGAAGAATTAAGACGGTGAAAGAAGAAGAATGAAAGTTAAATCGTCTCACCTGATTTCAGTAAGGTGGAAGAATGCAAATCGTCTCACTTGATTTTGGTAAGGTCGAAGAACATTTATGCAGTTAACTATGAAGATCGCCGGTGAAAAACGGAGAAGATGTCTCTTTGCCTGAAGCCGTGAACTGGTGTGTGGTGAGAAAGATAGTATGATATTTTTTTTTTATTTTGGTTCTTACGTAGATAGGGTTAATAGAGGGTAGTTACGTAATTTTTTCATATGTATTAAATAATACCGTGGTTAGAGAATATATTAGTTAATACAAACTTAACACTAGAATTGCGTATTAGCTAATGCATATATATTAATTAGTACCAACCATTATTTCTAATCAAACATTGTATTTGTTAATACATGTATTAATTAATTAATCCTCCAATCAAACACCCCCTAACAAATTTAACACCACCTAACAAATTTAATTTCGACTTCCGAACTAATGGCCCGTTCGTTTGATGGATTTGGCCCGGATTTGGGCTTCCGGAATCCGTAAGCCCATGTTCGTTTCAAGGAATTGGCAATTCCTTGGAAATGGAATCCGGGCGGTCCGGGCTTAGGGAATCCGGGTAAAAACCTCGGATTCCCTAAGCCCACACGGGTCGGAATCCGGATTCCGCATCCAAATGACTGAATTGCCATCGTGATTTTGAAGTAATTACTCCCCTGCCATCGTTGATTTGCGAACCTCTGAATGACAGAAGCTGAACCTCTGAAGCTGAACCTCGTTTCTGCGATTCATCGGTTCTCGTTTCTTCGATTCTGTGATTCTTCTTATTCATCTCGTTTCTGCGATTCATCCCTCAGGTACTGTAACACAGTTGCTGTGAGAACCTAATGTCCTGCAAGAGAAGTGCCGACTGAGAAATTTTCACCCTTTCAATTGAGAAGGGGGTTAGTTAGTAGATTTTGACTACAACCTTAATTCTAGTACATTTCTCGGTTGATTATACTCTCGTTTCACAGAAGAATGGCTTTTTCTTCTCTGTTTTTGCTTGTTTGGGTTCTGTGTTGCATTGCATAGCCTTAGATGTTACTATCTCATCCTGCAGGCAGAGGGATCCATGAATGAGGCAGCTATCCATACTGTGTCAAAGGCATTAGAGGTAAGCCAGCTATGTTCATATATAAAATCAATTTTTTCACTCTGCCTTTTTTAGTGGTATGAAGTACGCTACACAGTATGAGTCCATGAAGCTAAATGTCTAATATTTGCCCTTCTATTTCATTTCAACATTATTGAGCATATCTATGCTCTGTTCACCTCCATGTGAAAGTGGTACCAACTATTGAATTTCTCTCAAATCTTTTAGGAAGCTGAGGGCATTACCAATTTGAAGGTTCAAGTCCTTGAAGGAATTGCAACTGTTGAGGTTAGTGTGGATTGTGAAACATGTCTGATGTTTGATTTATAGATGATTTGTTTTATTGAACTGAATTAAATGTTGAAAGGCTGTTAGTTTTTGAGGGCATTTGAATGGCAGGTATGGAACTGAATATGAAGAAGAGGATGAAGAAGATGAAGATGAAGATGGAGAAGGAGAAGGAGAAGGAGAAGAAGAAGGCCAGGAAGATTAGTTCCTTGCTACGTATATGGATTTTCAGCTAGCTTTGATCTTGTGAGTTATCTCCTATAATTTGGTACTCTGCAATTTGGGTTTGAATTGATTTAGGTTGCTGAAGTCTACTACATTGTTTTGGGGTTGGCAATCGTGTTTCTGGTTAGAGCAAAATCATTATGAATAGATGGCCAATTTTTTTTTTTTTTTTTTATCAATTCTCCAATTCTGATCATCTGTACCCAACAGGCCGTTTTTGATCAATCATATGTATCTTCCTCATTTCTGCTGGTGCAGTCCATCTCACAATTGTTATCCTCATCAATGTAGCTTGAAATAGAACCAAACTAATCGCTGAGAATCATTCAGACATGTCCATTGATGTGATGCAGAGTGTATATGAGCTCCTCCATTGTGTCAACTGAAACCTGTTTGTAGGAGGAGTGTCTCCCATACGGTTAGTATCTGATGAAAACCTGAAGCCTGGCTGGTGAAACAAATGCCCTTAACCAGTCCTGCAGGTTTTCCACAAAAACCTATCAGTATTGCATCCTACACAAATCTTCTATAATGATCTTAATCCTATAGTACATTGTTTAGTAGATCTTAATCCTACACAAACCAGGCAACTCGTCTATGAATACAAGGTACCTATATATTTAGGAACTTCAAGAGACAGTACTGGAAATACCACAATTTCTTCTAGTTACTCCTTGGTTTCATCGATCTCAGCAAATGTTACCAGTTCAGATACTTTGCCCTTTACACTACCAGAAGACCTAGGTACACTACCAGAAGACCTAGGGTACTGGAGCTGACCGCCCTTAGGCTGTGAGCAAGTACCATGTGTATCAGCATGAAGCAGAGTTTTTTAAGGGGGCAGAAGAAAAACTGTTCCAATGGGGATAAGAAACCTGTTAAAGGAAACTATGGGCAATTAAGATGTAGATTTATCATAGTTTCATCGGATCGACATGTATGTATAATTTTTTTTAATAAACGTTTTTAATATTTTTAAGTTTTATAATTAATTAATACAAATTATTTTTATTATATACTATACATATACAAAGAGGGGCAAATATGTCATTTTACCACATTTCATTCCTTTTCCGTACACAATTCCACCAAAGAAACAACAGAATTCCTTATTCCGTTCTATTCAATTCCACCAAAAAAACAACTTCATATTCTTAACTCCTATTCCTTATTCTCAATTCCTATTCCGTATTCCGAATTCCGTCAAACAAACGCACCGTAACTGTATTTGGAAGGAAATTTAAGTGCAGCGTGCAGAAAAAAAATGCAATGGACAATTTTGGTGCGCTTTTTGGATGATTTAAAAAAATATTTTTATTTAATGGTTATAAAAAAATGCTCTTAGATCCACACTTTTAAGATGCAACAACATAAACCCACGAAATATGAAATGAAAGAAAGAGTTCGGTCTGGGAACGGTCCGAAAGAAACGGTGAACAGTTTAGGATCGGATTCGAAGCCCTAAACCGCATCAGAGCGAACCGCTCTCCTCCACATCGTCGCCGTTTCTCAACTTTTTCTTTGTACAAAATCTCGTTAGGGTTTTAAAGTCTACTGGTCCTCCGATAACCTGCAATGGCGCAGAATCTACCCCGCTTCATTTCCCGGCTTTGTAACACCTTCCGCATCTCCAACAGCATCGCATCACTACCTGCTATTAGCTCACGCCGTTTCTCGGCCAACTCCGGTGCTAGCAGCGGCCAGGGCGACGGAGGCAATGATGGCTGGGCTGGATCATTTGGGTCGGATGATCAGGGTTGGGATCAGGTGTCATCGTGGTCAACTGGAATGACGAAAGACCACTTCGACGGGGAGAAAGTGGGGCGTAAACCGGGAGCTGAATCTACTACTTCTAGCGCCGATGGAAAAAATCCATACGCCTCGATGATGATTTCTGATCTGCAAGAGGTTCAGGACAAAATCAAGGAGCTGGAACAGGAGAATCGGAAGAGTAAGGCCTATGTAGATGGGTGGTCGGAGCGACTGAGGGAAGTTTCCGTGCTGTTAAAGCAGGTAATTTTGAGAACGTTAATTACTTTCCGAGGTATATAATATAAGATGATAGTTCGTTCGCAGCTGATGAATGAGAGGATACGTTTTTTCTTCAACCTCTTAGATGCTGTAATTTGCAACTTTCTTGACTGTTCTCTTATTTCACTGAAAGTGTTTTTCGTTCCTGCTGTGATGTATGAAGGTCGGATTTTGGGTGTGTTTACTTAAGAGTTATATATTATGATGTTCTTATTTCAATTGGAAAGAACCTCCTGTAGAACTGGAGGTGGATAAAAGTAACAGAAACAGAATATGGAGTGTAATATACATTATATCGGTAGCATTATACTTTGAGTTGATTAAGAAGATTCTTTGAATCTGTTATAGTTATGGTTGATTGACTTGATAACTTTGCAAAAGGTACGAGAACCAGGTGCAAGAGGGTCTTATCTGAAGGATTCAGAGAAGGCTGAGATGTACCGTAAGCACAAAGAAGATCCGGACACATATACTGTTGAGAGGCTGGCCAAGGAGTATAGGATTATGAGACAGAGAGTTCATGCTATCCTTTGGTTGAAGGAGCTCGAGGAGGAAGAGGAGAAAAAGCTTGGTCGTCCCTTGGATGATTCTGTTGAGCTCTTGCTTGATACCTGTCCTGAGTAAGTAGAATTTCTCTCTCTAATTTTAAATATTGATCAATAATGGGACTTGATATTTTTATTTTTTCAAATCAATAAGTAGCAAACTTAATACAATGTAGTTATTTAAAATCCTTGTAGAATTAGTTTGTTTGATTGGGGTAAGCTGGCTTGAAGAAATACATACTGTCTAAAATTTTATGATTTGATATCTTATGTTGTGTTGGTTGAGTTAGTCTGATCAACCGAAGTATCTTCTAGCATCATCATTTGCCAATTATGCAGGTGCCTGCTCTTTTTTATGCTTACTGAGCACTCTGGTGAAGTTGTTATCATAAACACCCGAATCAGTTTATGATTTGAGGGGAAATGGTTATTTCTATTCATCCAGTTCGAAGTTAATTTTTTGGAGTTACTCAATCGTGAGCTCTTTTCTTACTATTTACTAGTCTTGTGTTTGTAAATTTTTTTACCAGCTGTGGTGCATTTGAAAATAAAATAAAATGGAAAGGTCTATTCTCCTTACCTGGCTAATAACCTTAAAGGTGTATACTTGATTTATGGGAGCACACTATTGATGCTTTATTAATGAAACCAATCCTTCCCTTCAAAAAGGAGAAAAAAGTACATCTTATACAAGCAGATCTGTTAGTGGTTTTAAATAATTGTTGGACTTTGTACGTTGCAGGTTTTTCAATTCTCATTGCAGGGAATTCCACATAGCATCTCTTCCATATAAGCCCGACTTCAAGGTTATGCCCGAGGGATGGGATGGGACTGTGAAGGACTTGGATGAGGTGCACTACGAGATCTCCAGAAGAGAGGATGAAATGCTGTATCAAGAATTTGTCCAGAGAATGAACTTCAACAAGATGAAGGTACATTCTCTCATCTCCCTTTTTTTATATGGAAGGAATGAATTCTTAAGCATTGCTGTTAGAATATCCATGATTGTTATGCCAATAATTCTTGTTGATACTTATTTACAACCTCCCTAGAGCTGCCTTATATGTTGCTTATCTTCTTCTTCATTTCCAATCTAAGATATTCCAAACTACTTCATGACATCAGACCGTGTGTCTGTTTATACTTTAGAGAAGAGTGAATGGAACAAGTGAAATGAGTGTGTTGCTTTTATGGCCTATTTGCAGATGGCAGGAAAGGTAAAATGCCACAAATACAGTAGGCGACGTACTTCAGAGGGTTGGCACATAACTGTTGAAAAGCTTGGAGCTCGAGGAAGACGAGGGGGTGGAGGAGGTTGGAAGTTCATGAGCTTGCCAGACGGATCAAGCCGACCTCTAAATGAAACCGAGAAGATGTACGTTAGACGAGAGACCCCACGTCATCGTCGCAAGATCCTTCCTTGATGGTTCTTTCTTGTGTTCATTTGGATTAATTAAGGTTCAAGAATCATCATCTGAAAACAAGACCAAAGGTTTATGATTTTTTTTTTCTCTGTGGTGTCCTAGTTGCTACTCCTATTACTTTTATGCTCTGTTCAAAAGAATGTTTCTAATTGTTTCTCAAGCTGATTCAATCTGTTCACGTCATCTACAATAATTACAACTTTCTTGGCACGCACTCCATCCTTTATGATCTTTTTCCTTGAAATGAAGAAGTCTATGTAAAGGTTTACTTCATGTTCTTCCCTACATAAAAAACAATTTCTTGCTGCTGATTTTATTCCTCATGTAGCTTCAGATCATGGAAAGGGCAATTTTTATAATTGATCATATCACTGAGGCAATTTCTAAGTGCATACAATCACTTTTCCAAATTAGTGCATAGAATAGTAATGTGAAATCAAACAGGATACTGACTTTTTTTTTTTTTTAAAGCACACCAGAAAGTAAATATCAAAATAAGAATCCATTTTAAAAAAATAAACAGTCTTGAATCCCATTCATGGGTATATTTAAAGTAAAAATGCATTAATTCCCAATAAATCAGAAGTATGATTTTTAAAAAAATGAATTTATAATAATATTTTAAATATTATTTTTTTTTACAAAATTGTTGAAATATCTATTTTTATTTTGAAGAATTATTAGAATGTGTTGACTTCAAGAGTCAAAATAATGAAAAAACTAACATTTCAACTAAAAATGATAGAATTAAACATAGTAAATCACAAACCAACATCCTAATAATTTTTTTAATGCAAGTATTCTGGATGCTATAGTTTATGAGCTATTTTGTAATTACTATAAAACAAACCGAACTTTAAGAAAAAATCAAACAACAAATCGAACTTTTTTTTGACAAATAACAAACTTATCTTTTGGAATTGATCAATTAACAAACCTATCTCAATTTTTCATTATTTTTGAACGAATTTTTCAATATTTGAGGGAGTTATGAAGTCAACATTAATTGAAATATTCTAAGCAAATGATATTATAACTTAATAACTCGCTTAAATATTGAAAAATTATTTCAAACATAAAAATTTGAGATAAGATTGTTATTTGACCAATTCCAAAAGTTTGAATTATTAAATGAAAAAAAGAATTCGATTTCCATTTGATTTTCTCTTAAAGTTTTTTTTTTTTTTATATTATTATTAACATTGGCTTAGCCCAGCCTTTCGCGGCTTCACCCCTCCTTTGCTTCAAACAGACTGACTGAACGGAACGACTCTGTGTGGAGAGGGAGAGCAAGAAGATGGGATTGATAGCGTCGAAGACCAGAGTGAAATCCACTCTATCCACCACAGCGGAGTTCCACTCCGCCTGTGATTCAGCTTTCACCGAGTGCCTATCTCTGACTCAGCACGCCTTCCCTGGCGTCTTCCCATACCAGCTCCCCACCGCCTCCATCCTCCTCCAGCGCTCTCTCTCCACCGTCCCTCTCATCCACAAGTGGGTCCCATCTCCCCCGACTCGCTCCCAGATCGACTCCGCCCTCGTAGTCGTCTCTCCTCATCACCGCCCCTCCGACGAAGGCCCTCAGACCCTGGACCTCACCGAGTTCAAGGAATGGGCCATGGAACTGTTCGGCGAAGCCATCGTATCCAACGCCGGTAAGGCTGTCCTGACCCGAGTCCCGATTGGAATCGCTGGGATTGCAGGGCTGGGGCTGGCGACTAGGTCAGGAAAAGAGTTGGTTGGGTCGGCGATCGGGGTGTACGCGCTCGGCGTCGCGGCCTCAGTCTACCTTGGATTGTCCGGTTAGATTTATGTTTTTTTTTTTTAATGATAATTACTAGTTTTTGTATTGCGATCATCGATGAAACTTATTATTATTGATACAATTCCAATTAAATAAAATGTACGGAAGCGAAAATTATGGATCGATTTTTTTACAAGTAATTGTCTTTTCAGTCGAATAATGAATTTTTGCCTGGCACAACATGATCGTACGATTGTGCAAATTCTGATAACAGAGAATATGAATTTGGCATAATATAGCTGGAGAGGAAGTAGGAAGTGCAGAAGAAAGAGGACAGAAGGGAAACGATGAAGTTGTGGATGGGAATGTCTGCTTCATCTTCCACGGTACCGATGTTCCGCCCAAGCACTGGGCATATCATCTTCAATTTCTGGAAAGTTTTGAAGCACAAACAACTACCAAATCATTTTCAAGTCATCGTAACTTACATATAACGAGATCAAATCATTTTCAAATACTAAGGCGAGAGCTTCGTGCTCGTCTTACTCTGGTATATAATGGCAAGATCCGCGAGATTGTGTCTCCTTTTTTCGAGGCGAGTGCTTCAGTCTCACCCTCACAACGAAAGACGCACACAAGAACATCAAGATCGATTTGACTGCATAGGGACGAGATGAGCACCCCATACTCTCACTCCAAACAAAGACTTGGATAAAAAATAAAAGTATAATGGCATGTTATTTTCGCGGAAAGGAAATGGAATTGAACTTACGAATTCTGTAAGAAGTTGTTCTTTTCGCGAAATTGCTAAGAATTGGCTTACGGAATCCTAGTCTTCTAGGGTTAGACATTCCGGATGAAATGTTCGGAATTTCTAAGCCTAGCCCGCGGGGAATCAGGAATAAGTACCAAAATGACAATTCTACCCTCATTATCTTTTCATATTGCCCAAACGCTCCTTCAATGAAATACTCATACCCTCAGCTCCTTCAATGACAACCCTCAGCTCCTTCAATGATGATTCTCTTATCCTTCAATGATCGATTCTCTTTCCGTCATCGGAGCCAGTCGGAGCAACTCCCGCAAGACATACTATGGCTCGGCTCAACCTCGCCGAAGCAATCTTTGTCCTCGTCTCCGACGGTCTTAACGACTTGGAATCTTCGATCTTCCGGACCATTGGCCACATCCGCCATGCTCACTCCTTCGCTCGTTTTGCCAGCAAGTAAGTACTGTGGAAATTAGGTACCGCAAGAATTGTCAGTCGTGGAGGAGATGATGATTGTTTTAGATTTCAATTGAGATTTAGAAGACGCCACAAATTGCATTAGTGCATTGGATTGAGCCACAAATTGTTTGTTGAGCCACTGAAATAACCTACAATCAAGACGCCACTGCTGCAACTCCTGTATCTCCTTCATTCATCAGCTATGGCTTTATCCTTGCTTCTCTCTCACTCCCACATCCATCCCCATGTAAGCTTCTTTCGATTTTTTGATTAAAGCTCTGTATTTTATTGAATTCCAGTGGATATGGGACGAGATTGTTATTACTTGTTGAGTTCTGCCTGCAATTCATGTTGGAAGAAAGGTTGTATTGTCTATTCAAGGAAAACAGGTTGTATTGTCTATTCTTTGCTCAATTGCGAAGTTTCTGATAAGTGTTGAGATGAATAGCATCAGAAAGAGGTGTACCATCTGTACATCTCTGTACTAGTTTTGTGATAAATGCAGGTTGCATCATTTGTACGTGGTAGTATGACATTAATTATTCGATTGGTTCAGCTTCCTAGAGGGAATATTTGCTGAGGGTTATGGATGTTCTGTACGTGCTCGTTTTTTTGAATGCCCAATACCCAACCATTCTGTGCTGGAAGTAGCTTTCTTTCTTTATTTTGAAGTCTGGTCCATGGTTTATGTGCTAGCTAAAACGTGATATACTTACAATTTAGGGTTCTTTCTAGTTGTACTTGTTTTTGGTAAACTAAGCTCTTTCTAGTTTGTTGGCTTTCAGATTAGCAGATCTCCAGATCTCTATTTTTCATGTAAATTTGTCAAGAAAATGGTGAGAATACGATTACTGCAGCAATAATACAGTGCAAAAGGCTTAAAATGGTATTAATGTCATATACATTTCACAAGAAAAATAGAGAGAAAGGTTTGCTGCAGTAGCTATACTGCTTTAGAAAAAAGGTTTCAATTTTTATATTGTTGCTAATTCTTGAGTGTTTGGTGTAACCTTGGTAAGCAAATGGAGAGAAAAGAGCTATACCATCACTAATTGAGTGAAGTTTTATAAAAAAGGTGTTAACTTCTTGCATTATTGTGTCATTTGTTCTTTGTTCATGCATTTCATTTGGCATATGGACACAATTTTGCTCTTATATATGTCTATATGAATGAGAAATTTATTTTTCCCACTGATATCTGTTGGTTTTTGATCCAAGAGCTTAATGTAATTCACATAATCAATATTTATGTATTCAGTTTATTAAGATTTTGCAGGAGAAGGGTTTCATCTCAAGAAAATTGTTCCCAGCATGTGAGAGTATGTGTGTTTGCTGCCATGCTCTGCGATCCCGATCTCGTCAACCCGTCAAACGTTACAAAAAACTTCTCGCCGATCTATTCCCTAAGTCAATTGTGAGTTTTTAACATCACCCTTTCTTCATGTCTAACAGCTTTTAACGGTTGATGAACAAATTATAACTTTTTTCTTTGTAGGATGGTTTGTCAAATGATCGGAAAATTGTGAAGTTGTGTGAATATGCTATGCCAGGGATAGAGCAACGAGGTTGCACTCTCAAACTGTGCAAGAGGTGCTTGCCTCAGCCGAGATTGAACAATCAAACTTCCCAGACGAGGACTCAGTTGAGCTAGATAATGTATGTGGTGACTAACAACATTTTGTATTATGTATGTGGTCATTTTTGCTAGGTTTCAAGCAAATGACTTAACACTTATTCGGAACGACTATTGTCGTAGGTTCATGAAATGTTATATTGCGAATATTGTATTTATCGATATTTCTAATCATGTTAATATTATGTAATCAATTGATTGTTTAAGAAATATTATTTTGCATGACAATTTACATTTAAATAATAATAATAATAAATCGGTCTTTTTAAAAAACTTAAAAATAATGTTTTTTTTTTTTAATTTTTTTATTATTTAAATAAATGTTTTTAATATTTTTAAGTTTTAACAATTAATTAATACAAATTATTTTTATTATATACTGTATATATACAAAGAAGGGCAAATATGTCATTTTACCACATTCCATTCCTTTTCCGTATACAATTCCACAAAAAAAAAAAAACAGAATTTCTTATTCCATTCCATTCCATTCCATTCCATTCTATTCAACCAAAGAAACAACTTCATATTTTTAACTCCTATTCCTTATTCCCAATTCCTATTCCCTATTATGTATTCCTTATTCCGAATTCCGTGAAAGAAACGCCCCGTAAGTTTTCAGGAGCCTACTCCACAAAAATAATACTCACCTATGCTCGATTCCACGATCAGATTTACTGTATACTCACCTATATACTGAATCTTAACTCATAGAATCAGATTAAAGAACTCAATAAATTTGGCCACGTTTCTCGGCTTGAAATCTTAAAGGGCGGTGAAATCCAAAACTGCCCTATCTATAAATACTTTATCATTTCTCATTTGGCATAAGATGAGAATTCAATACATTAAAACTATATACTCACTTAAGCATCAAATAGGGATCCGAAAAAAAACACCTTCACTATCCTTTCTTGCAGGTTAAGGAACTCCCGGTTCGGTCTTCCGACAAATTTGCTCAGGCGGAATTGACACACATCCTGATACTTCCAAGGAGTCCCTTCTACCATGTTTGATTTTGATCCAACATTGGTGTCGTTTGTGTAAACTCATTCAAAAAGCCATAAAAATTCACTCTTTGAGCAAGATTTAGAGGAATGCTTGAATAATACTCCTCATCAATAACAGTCTTGGTAGAGCTAGGAAGGAATCATCAATCTAATAGTTATAGACTTCATAGCTAGTGACAAACACAGTGAGGATCGCGAGATGTGTCACTCGATCCTCCACCGTCATACATCAATAAAAAGACTGCACCCTAGAGAGAATACTGCCATCACTTTATCATATAAATAAATGAATCATGTGGTAGTACCTCAGGATGATGCTCTGATAATAACAACCAATATTGGAGGTTTTAACGTAAAATGAATACTAGTGGACAGAGGTAGCTCATTGAATATCTAATTCTTGGAAACACTAAAGAAATTGGGAAGAACAAGGAAGAACCTGGAGAGAACAGATTACCCCCTCCCCGGGTTCACTCAACTTACAACTTTTTCCATTGGAGCAATAAACTTTCTCATGGTTTTGGAGGAAGGATGGAAGAGAATCAAAGTGAGCAAACGTTCTATTTATCGTGGTAGACGCCCCGTCTTCCTACAACACTATACTAGGACGAAAGACGATCAACTCCAATAGAATTATCGCCTTCACCACACAATGAAAGTTGAAATTCCTAGCCCCTAACGGGACATACGAAGTTCTAAGTGACTAATCCGCGTCCAGAAAGTGCTACGTGATCTCATGCACAACATCTTAACTGACAAGTTACATGGTGGTAAAATTCAAAATTACTCTTTCTATAAATACTTTATTATTTCTCCCTTGACATAAGATAGGAATTCGATATTTTATAACCTTATACTCACTTAAACATCGAATAGTGATCCTGAGGAACACCTCCAGTATCTCTTTATCCTTTCTTGCAAGTTAAGGAGCTCCCGATTTGGCCTTCCAACGAATCTGCTCAAGCATAATCGACACTGTTAGAAAAGGAAATAGATTATAAAAGGAAAAGTTGTATTAGGAATAAAATCATAGTGTATACACTTACCTATTTTAGCTATTGTATTGTACAATAAATACCTTGTATCTCTATAGAATCATAATAAAAAAAATATAGCAGATTTTTTAAATCTGTTAACATGGTATCAAACACTAGTAGAATGTTAGTTTACTGCCGCAGATCAAATTCGTTCACTAAATATTATCACTACAAAATATATTTTGTGTCGACATTTAATGTCGTAGTTATACAACATATTTAGTGTCAAATAATTTGTCACAGCTAAAACTCATGTCTTGTGTGGATTTTTTCCGTTGTGGAATAGTTTAACTCGAAATTTTTTTAATGTCAAGCCACCATCGACAGTAATTCAGATAATTAGTAACAGACCTTAGCATTATTGTAAAACATATGTTTAGTGTCCAATGTACTTGTTGTAAATTGTATATAAACAACACCGGTTTCTAGCCGTCACAATTATCAAATTGTCGCCACTAAAATACATTATTTAGTAACAATACAGTATTGTCGTCGTTAAATCTATTGAACCGCTAATAAACTAGTTGAACCACCATAAATTTAAAAAAGAGAGTCAAAAACTAAACAAAATCCACAAAAACCTAATGTACACTGTAGCCCTCTCACTCATCATCTTGACGGGCATACTCCACCCACAAACCCATAGCTTAGAATCTGCTCACCCACCACTCAAGAGCTCTCTCAAACCCCCTCCGCCGGAAGACCTGCCTGACGAAGAAATCAGCTCCGTCAGAGAAATGAGGCAGCATACCGGAGACTCATATGTTTAAGTGGAATATCAAAGAGATAAAGAAGAATATCGTGTCTGTGTAGGATAGGGTCGAATTCTTGGAGCTTCGTCGGAGGGGTCAGCAGCGAAAAAAACTCGTATCCACTAGGAAGCTGGCGTCTGTGCTTTGTCGACTTAGTCTAACGGAGATTATTGTTCCCAACAACGAAGGAAGCATCATCCTTGGTCGTGGCGAATCGAAGTTTAGGTTTAGGTTAGATCTTGTTGAGAATTCGTAAAAGACCCAATTTTGGTATACATTCACTGGAAAAGAAGACACTTTTACATTTAGGTTAGATCTTGTTGCGAATTCGTGCAATTTGTCGGAATGATTTTAATTTCTTTATCAAATCCATGTTAAGGTCTGCAAGTTGATTCATTTTAGGGTAGAATCGAGGTGTAGTGTAGATAAACAGCATATGGTGCAAATTCAGGCAACTTGACAATAGTGTTCTTCATATATGTTCCATTGACAGTAGAAATATCTTTTGTGGTAGAACATTTGTACTAATTTCGATTGTCCGTTGGTAGGTTCTTATCATCTTTTGAGTGTTTTAGTTTTTTCACATGATATTGTTTGTTTTTTTAAAATCATTGTAAGGATCTAATAAGAGCATCAACAATTTCTTTTTCTGATATTTGGTTCATTATGCAACTGGAAAGGAAGTTTATCAATTCTGATTTTTGTTTTTCTGTAAATATGTTCTAACATTATGAAACTCTTATTAATATTATGAAACTCTTGTTAATGTTGTTATATGTAGGTTGCTAACTTCTGCAGTGCTGAGGATGATGGCAGTTTATGGAATCAGTGGATAAAACCAGAAGCCACCGTAGAATCGGAGGTATGAATGCTCGTAAAATTATTGATCTAATGCAGTGATGACTATATATTATTGGAAGATTTTAGTGAAGTGTTGCAGATTGAGAAAACTCATGTAAATTGTATGTTCATTTAGTTGATTAACTATGTAATATGTTTTATGTTCTACGAGGAAGCTTTAGCTCCTCGTGCTGCAAGAAACACTAAGAGCTATGCAGAGGCTGACCAACCTTTCCAACCTGAGAAGGGTAGTAAGAGGAGGAAAAAGAAGCATGATACACAAACAAGGGCCTCTAAGCGATGGAAAGTTGACTACGCCGTTCCCTCTGTGCCAATGATAGATGGTGCTGCTGTTCAAGTGAGAGGATGGTCCCATGATAATATATCTAAGAGATATGCATTAAGGTTTTCTAGTGCGGTACTCCAAGGTTAGTTGCAAAGCGCTCAGCTCTGTACTTTACCCACTAGTCACCATTTTGTTTAGATTAATATTTGTGGCTTATATAAGAATAGTTCTCAAGTAATCTGACCATCTCCTAATTATTCTAGTCTTCTAAATCTCTTTAGCTGTTATTCGCATGAAAGGAAATAATTTTTGGGAAGTCATTAATTATTTTTATTGTGTATTAGGGACCCGTATTGGATTTCTTTGGTTCTTCGGCGAAAGCAAATGACGTTCTCAAGCGTCTTCAAGAGTTTAAGCTCCTTGCAAAGAGAATAAGCCACTGTAAGGACCCAATAACATAATATTGTTAGAGCTTGTAGGGGATCGTGAACTAGAGACGGAGATGAAGTTCGTAGTTTCGACATTCTGAATTCACAGCCATCTCAAGTATAAAAGCATATTAGTTTTATGTTTTCATTTGATTTAGAAAACTATGTATTCACATTTAAATTTATTGTAAGTTTGTAGTTTGGATGTTTCTTAAGATGTATATATATACTTTGATAAATAATATATTATGTTTTTTAAAATATATTGTGTAGTTCATATCATATAACAATAACTACATAATTAATAAAAACACATCACAAAAGTTTGTTTTAACAATGATTAACCGTTGTTGACGCAAAACGTTTGTGTTTAGCAGTGACATAAACTAATATTATCAAGTGTGGACTTTGTTATCACTAAAGACATGTGTTTAGTAACAACATTACCTAACATTATCAACTGCTTTTAATGGTGGATATGTAGCCACTAAATACACGTATTTAGTAACAACATATTATGATGTTAATAACACTATATAGTGATAAATTTTACCGTTGTTAATGAAGTGTATATAGTGGTGACAATTATTGTCACTGAACGGGTCGACCTATAGTGGCGGCAAGACTTTAGTGGTGACAGACCTTTTAGTGACAGCATTTTACCGTTGAAGTGACCTTTAGCCACGGGATCTATCCTGATGAGACTTAGCCCGCTGCTAAATGTTAGTGACAACAAATAACCCTTTAGGAGCTATTTAATGTCGATGATATAGAGCAGCATTCTACTAGTGAGAGTCAAATGGTTCTTCGATCAATTAGGGATCGATTTGTCTCGGCGTCATCATCTACCAGTCATGGCCTATTCGGAAAAAGATAGCATCCATACGGGTGAACCTGCTGCAGCAGATATGACGTTGGCGACTCAACTGGCGACACTACTCGCCAATCTGCCACAGCCAAGCAACAACACACAGAAACAAGTATCAGTTTCAACTATCAGTCTGAGTGTAAAACTGAATGAGAATAATTACTCCATGTGGTTCAGATTGATTCAGATGAAAATCGGGGGACAGGGAAAGTTGCACCACCTCACAGGTGTTCCAATACCACCTGGAATTAACGATCCTGATTTCTCGCAATGGGAACAAGATGATTTAATCACCTGTTCGTGGATGCTCGACAACATGGAACCAAGAATGGTACACCAATATGCCGAGTTCCCAACTGCAAAGTAACTCTGGAAAGGTCTGTCTGCAACCTATAGCAATGGAAGGGACGATGTTCAATTGTTCGACTTAATCTGTCGAATGAACGACACCAATCAAGGGACAAATTCGCTTGAGACCCTATACATCAAATTATAGAGATTGTGGAGGGACATTGAGTTAAGAGACCCAAATCCGATGAAACACCCAGAAGACTAAGCAATCTGGAATACCAAGCGTGCAGAGACGAAATTGTCCCAGTTCTTACATGCGGTCAATGATGAATTTGATCAAGAAAAGCGGAACTTACTTAGAGAGAACCCATTACCGAAAGTTGAGACAGCGTATTCTGTTATTCGCTCAGAGAGGGATCGACAACAGGTGATGGGAGGAGCAAAAAGAGAAGTCGAGGCAACAAACACCGAAATCAGATCCAGATTTGTTGCGAAGGTTCGCTCAAGCGAAGAAACAACAAAGGACCCTCTCTTCGGCCACGCCACCAAGCCGCGATCAGCCACCGGGGGTTGGAAATCATCTCAAAGAGGCAGCGTCGACCGGAAAAAATCTGATGTAGCCACTGTGGGAAGTTCTGACATAGCAAATCAGAGTGCTTTCAGTTGGTTGAATTTTCGGAAGGACGGAGGAGCCAACGAAAAGATGTCGTAGGGACCAACAACGTGGCCGCAGCAACCTGCGTCTCCGATGATGGAAAGTGGAAGAATGAGGAAGTTTCGACCAAGAGAGAAAATGAAACTTACATGGGAGAAGAAGATAAGGTTATGGCTGCTGAGGAAGTCTCGACTGAAGGAGGTATAGGGTTTGGAAGGTATTTACACTCCATCCCTCAATCTCTCGACTATTTGTCTTTTCCACACGTAATTTATGATTTAGGTGTTTCTGACCTTGAAGTTATTAACAACATCAACATCATGATTACGTATTTTTTTTGTGAGCATCAACATCCTACAATATGGCCAAAATAAATAAAAACAAATCAAGATCATAATTCTAAGGAGAGACTCAGATCTCTTGCAGATTTGTATAGATCCAACAACACATGTACTTAAATCGAACAACGTATGCACTGTTTTATCTAGAGCGTTCTATATCGCACTAGAGTATCACAGATCTCCTTTGTCAGGAGGCTCACTAGTAGGTGCCTCTAGGGCCGACAATGGTACAGTGAAAAACTCATAACCATGGTTATAACCGTTACTGTTTAATATGGTTAACCGTACCATTATGATGCGGTACGGTTATGGTGATGAATTTTCTACCCATAATGGTTATGGTTATGGTATTTGAGTTATACCCATGGTTATAACAATGGTTATTATATAAATATAAAATTTATTTATTATTAATAAAATAATATATACTAAATAATGGAATTTACTCTACATACATGTTATAAATAACCATGATGTTTGTTTTATATATTTTTATTAATGGCAATATAGATTTATGTATTTTTATATTACATATGTAGAATAAATATGAGTATACGGGTAAAACCATGGTTAATAACCACAGTTATTTTCATGGTTATGGTATTGAAAATTGTACTCGTAATGGTTATAGTTATGGTATGTGGTTTAAAAATATGGTATGATTATGGTATTTGTCATAACCGTACCATACTCTAACCATCGACAGCCCTAGGTGACTCTGACCATCTTATTGTCTTGATGGAGGGTCTTACGAGGAATCTCCTAAGTTTTATTATGATGCAAATTGAAAACTTAATAAATCCCTTCTAAAACATGTAAACGATCCCGAGTTTTAAAAAAAAAGATGTCGAGTTTAGTAAAAAAAAAAGGTAATATTTTCTAATTTCAAAATCAATAGTGATATAGTGTCGTTTTCAACAATTTTTAATTTTGACTCATATTTTAAAACTAATTACCAAAACTAACATTTGTATTTTCATTTTTTAAAAAATAACCGTAAACGCTAGCCTCGTTCGTGCTTTGATTTTTTCCGGTCAAAAATATTTTTTCTGATTTTTTTATAAATGGTTTAGAATAAATAATGTTCTAAATTTAATATTTATAGTTTACCGAAATACTTATTTTGAGGATGTGTGCTTTAACTTATCTCTAAAAACATAAAACAAAACTTGTAGATAATTAAATTAGAATTTTAACGACACAGCTGAATTTTAATTCACAACGACCATAAAAGTTAGTCAAAATTGTGTTGTTAAGGTTTTACATTTTTGTAATTTTGATTGAATTTTATGATCAATTGAAAAATCGAAACTCAACATGAATCGAAGAGTTCTAATTTAATTATATACATATTATAATTGTTTTTGTAAAAATGGTTAATTTTTTATTGAAAAAATAATATTTCGGTAACGTATAAACAATAAATTTAGAAACATTAGTTATTCTTCAATTATTTTTAAAGCTTTTGCATTGAATTAAATTAATATTAAATAAATAATATTTAACGAAAAATAATTACCAATAAAGTTCATTATCAAAGATTATAAATAAACGTAAAGTTAATTATCAAATATTATAAATAAATGCAAATTCTTAATTAATCTGAGAGTTGATATATTAAGTATTTGAGATTAGTAGCTAATGGTAATGCGCAGTAATGCACTTAGCTGGAACATATTTGTTTTTCACTAATTTAACTTAAAATTTGTAGTATACTGATCATGCACACTTAGCCGACACGTAAATGAATCGTTGGTTATTTTATAAGCTAGTAGCCGACACGCACATGAATCGCGTTTTTGACAAAACAAAAACATTTTTACGGTTATTGTTTTAGACAAAACAAATATTTTTACGGTTCCTTTTTTAAAATACAAAAATTCGAGAGTCAAAATTAAAAATTTAGAAGAAGTGCGCTTCTCAAAATCAGCACAAGTAGGCCGAAGTTTATTATGATTTTGTATTAATACGTTAAAGACTCCAGCCCTACATCCATAATCAGCAACTAGAAAACATGAATGATGTCAAAACTTGTTTAAAGAATGATGTCAAGTACCTATCACCGACCAACTTCACGATATATCCATACAACAATAAGAATAAGGATTAAATAGAAAAAATAGAAAAAATAGAAGTAAACAGATGTGAATAGAAAAATCTGAAACATTTGGGCATCTCAAATATCTCGATATCAATGGATTAAATGTCATTATTCGACTCATTATTTGGAATGCATGGTACCTCATTATTTCGAAGAATATATACATAATGGACGTACGATTACCCTTTACAACCAACCACACATCATTTACATGCCACGTCCTTCAAATGAAGCTATCTCTACAAACACAATTACAACGACACAGAGTAACTATCATGTTACGTCTTCAAAAGAAAAGAAAACATACGTACGAACGTACGTTCTCTCAAAACAAACACTAGATTATCGATCGATCAGACAAATTAGACATGTGTTGCAGTCGTACCGCCCTTCTGCATAGGATCCCCAGGAACTCCGGTAGCACCACCGTAGGGCGTATGTCGATACCCAGGGCCATAGCGACTGCTGAAGAGACCCATGTGGAGAAACATAACGTACAGAAGCTGGGTAAAACATAGGATGATGATGAACGCTTCAAGCACGCGAAGCCTCCACCCTCGGTGCCCTCCTATACTTATTTCCTTGCATGCTAAGCTAAAGTTGGAGGACATATATAATAAGCGAGATATACATATAGGGATGATATATATATATATATATAGGGATGATGGGAAGATGTAAGTACGTACGTACCCAAATGCAAGTGCAGTAACAGCCCATGCTACAAGAGAAGACGCTCCTGCAGCAGCCAAACTGTCATTCCTCCACGCCCTTATATGGATTGCACCTGCCAACTTGGAGATTGTTGGAAAATTTCGAATGGATGGTGGTAATTGTATGCTTGGATTATTCTGAAGTCGTGACGACACTTTCAGATTGAAACTATTTGGAGGCACCCAAACTTTCAATCGGATAAAATCAGAATACTGAACTAGAACTTGAGAGAAGGATTGTGAATGTTTTGGATGATGATTTAGGACCCCCCTATGACCAATTTATAGTGTTATTCACACCCTTAGGAGAAGACACCATGTCCCTTAGAAGAGCCATGCACCATTTCGGCCATAACACACCATTTGGTTCAAATTTTGGCTCCAAAATCAAATGGACACCTTAGGAAGACTCTAGAACCATTTCGGCCCTTAGCCATGGTTCAACCCTTAGCCAATGGTTCGGTCCAATACTTGGTTCTATATCAAGTGTCCAAAAACCGGGAATTTTGAGGTTTTAAAAAGTTAAGTCATTAGTTCCAAAATTCAATTTTTCAATGAATTTTAGAATAGTGACTTTATGTATAATTCGACCCCAAAATTCAATTCGACCCCAGCCAGGGGCGCTGCCCCTGGACCCGATAAAGGGGGCGTTGCCCCCTTTGACCCCCATTGCCTCATCTCTTAATCAACCGACGAATCTCCAATACAATGAATCATAATATACTTAAACAAGCGTGCACTCCGCACCCCTCCTAACTTGTTTAATGAGATACTATGATCCCATTGGTCAACTAGTCAATCCAATTACACTAAAATATATAACAGAGATCACGCCGAGAACGCCAGACATAAGGGAAAACACCAGGAAGAACATCGTCGCGCCGTTCCCTCCAAAACCTGAAGATGTACGTAATTGTGGTAGGAGGATATATATACAGCTAGCTGTAGTACGTAAGTAACAACCTAAGTTGGTCATAAAACTTACTAGGGTGATTGGTCTGGCCATTGATGAAACGGTTAAGGCACCAACTTGCAAACCCGATCACAATAAGGTACATGACCAAGTTGAGAAACAGCAATGGCCCTGCCACGTTCCTCCCCACCGCCATGGCGATTCAATGAAAATCAATAAACAGCTATTACCCCTGTTGAAGGGAAGCACCAGCAGATAGCTAGCTAGCTTGTTCAGATGGGTATAATCAGTGCAATGAAGATGAGAGGGTTTATTAAATAGACACACAACGCATGTGGCGTGAAAAATGATACGTGTCGGACATGGAAGAACACGAAGCTCCGTGCGCTTCCAAGTGGAAGGCCACTTGTAAGTTCTGGAAGGTGAGGTGGAGTTGATGTCCTACTAGCTGACGTAGGCATGCTACACCTTTGGATCACTCCTATACCATCTGGGATATTCATATCACAAATGATATGGCAACGGAAACGAAACAGATATTAATTAATGTTTCGATCATACTTTAAAAATTCAACGAAACTAAAAAATTATCTATTTTTAATAAAAATATAAATTACGTAGATAACTAAATTAAATTCTTAAAGAGTTTTGAGACTCATATCAACCCGATAAATGTTGCACAACAACCATGAAAACGAAAATTATGTGTTGTCACAACGGTTTTGACATTAAAACGTTGTTGTAGTTTCGGCTAAATATTTCGTAGTGGATGACACTATTCATTGTAAGTGACTTTTCATGGCTGAAAATGAGTTTTAGTATGTACTTTTGTCGCAGCAAAATGTTTAACCCCAAAAAAACAAAAGTCACTACAGGAGAAGGGTAAAATAACGGCTCAACGGGACAACTCAAATGCTATTCAATCGTGAATAATTTATTTATCTGATTATTCACGGCTCAAAAATAGTTGATCCGTCCTATAATTTTTGTTTTCACTTTTTTTTTTTGTATTTTTCGCGGCTCAATCTTGGATGGGTCGCCATTTTATAAATTAAATTTTTTTTTTCGCGACTCAAATGCCAGAGCCGCGAAATAAAAGAAAAATAAATTATTTTTGCCGTCCTTTTTTTAAAAGGAATTAATTTTGTTTCTTTTGGTATTTTTCACGACTTAATCTTGGATGAGCCGTCGTTTTATTTACCAGCCCATCCTCACATTCACCTTCACGCGGCTCCGTGTCTTCCCATTTCAAAATTTTTACTCTAAAAAATTTCAACTTTCTCTCTCAAATCTTTCACTCCCTCCCCTTTTTGCAGTCCCGACCATCTCAAGGTGGAAGTTGACGGCGTCGATGAAGGCCTAGTACGTGTATGTGTGGAGGTCCTCGATTCTCGTATACGACAGTCTCGGTCTTGGCGGTGACACTTGCTGCGTCTGGTGCTGGTCGTCCCTTCCTCACCGCGCGCTGGTGCTGCGTCTAGTAGGTGGTGATTAGCTTGAAGGTATTTGTGTGCCAGATTGCTAGCTTCCGCATCGACTCCCTCATCCTCGTTTTTGCCTCCATAATTGCATAAATTTTGCAGCAGAGAGATGCAGCAGTTAGAAAAAGAAGTTGGAAGACGAAGCTTACAGTCCTCTGTTAGTCCTCTGTCTAGAACCGAAGTCGCCGTACCTTAGAAGAAGAAGAACGAAGAAAAACGAAGAAGGACAACGACGACAAAGAAGAAGGGCGACGACGAAGAAGAAGAAGAACAAAGAAGAAGAACCACGAACCGGAGCTGGAGCCGTCCGGAGCTGGATCTTTTTTTACAAAAATACATATTTCTGGCGGCTCATTAAAATGAGTCGTAAAAAATAATAAATAAAACAAATAAAAGTATTTTTCACGGCTAATTTATTTGAGCCGTGAATTTTCACAGCTCTACTAAATTCGATCCGTGATAAATCTCGCGATACTTCCTATAACGGCTCAATTAATGAGCCGTTAAAAATGTTTTTCCAGCCGTTAATGACTACTTCTCCCATAGTGGTGGAAAGGTAGTTCGATACTAATAAGGGTTATCAGTTATAACAAGATACGATATTGCAGATACAATTGTTTAGTATCAAGACTGCTTGATGTAGTAGAACTATGATCACGGTCGACGTTAAGCGGAATGTAATATTATATTTGTCGTCGCTTAATGATACACCAACATATAAACGAACAAAAAAGAACGGTACTGGACACCATTCGAATCAGACTACCGAAACTTGCCGCCATACGTGAAACACTTCTTCTAGCTGACAAAAAACCCAATTCCCGTGTAGATCGACAACACCGTAGAAAATCGATTGAATAGGGTTGTTCAACATGTTGAGGGCACTCCATTTGCGGCGTAGGTCAAAAACTACCACACCAATTTGTTTAACTAAGGTAAGCTCTCATGCTATCGTAGAACTGAATTGTGATTACCAATTGTCTGTAGGTGACCTTCTGACAACACAATTACAGAGGTCATGCTCATGTCTTCCAGAGGATGCTATCATAATTCCTGCAGCAGATTAGTCAATGTCGTACATTGAAGCAATTACAATGTACGATTGCAGAACACTCTGTTTGGGATGGATGAGTTTAGCCCCTAGTTTAATTTAGTTATTATAACATGTTCTTCGTTTCATGAAACGTCTGCAGATGGGTTTCCTACTCTTGTTTGTGAATCAGTTGTGATTAAAGAATTACTCGACTGATAAGTTATCTGTTATCACAACTGATTCAATCAGATCAGTTAGTTAGCGATTGTTATGTCAAATTCTTGTTTCCTTCAATGGCGGATGGTGGTTAACTGATTTAATTATATATAGGGTAAATTAACTATTTTCAAAAGAACAATACAAGCTATTTTTACGGCTTTTGTGAAGTACCTATTTAGCGACTCAATTGTGGGACACCGTTGTTCATACTTCCACATTTATATTGATATGTTCTGTTGAGAATTACAGGTGGCTTGTGTTATCTTTATTTTGGGCTAATTATTTAGAAAATTTGATATTTCACATGGATAAGAGTTGGTTGACCAAGCCACGACAAAGTTGGGAATATAAGGTTGACGTACTTTTGTTCCTTGACTTCGCCTACAGTCGTTCCGCCTGGGATATGATAATTTACTGTCCTTGCACAAGCTGTGTAGGTTGTTTATTACTTGGAAGAATTAATGTAAAGTTTCATCTTGAAAAGTTTGGAATACTACCCACCTACACTACATGGGTGGACAATGGGGAGGAGTACGAAGATGTCATGTCCATAAACAAGACAAATACAACAACTATGAATGACATGGATAATATGGTGAATGATTGGTTCGATAGTATGAGTGAGGATGATGGTTAGGAACCCAATGCAGATGCTAGAAATTTTTATAATCTGTTAGAATATTGTGAAAAGAGCTTATATTCAGGGTGCGTTTCTTATAGCAAGAAGTATTTTTAGTGGAACTCCTGCATCTATAGGCCCTATATAAGGTTTCTAATAAGTTTGCCGATGAGTTGTTTCGCATGCTTAGTAAAGTACTACCACTCGAGAATACAATACCTAGGTCGTACTATGAGGCCATTAAATTTATATCCGAGTTAGGGTTGGACTACAAGAAGATACATGCTTGTGTAAATAACTATATTCTATTTAGAAATGAATACGTCAATTGAGATGTTTGTCCAACGTGTGGTGAATCGAGATGGATCTATTCTCAACACCATGCAGGAGGAATGGACATTCCATAAATATTAGAGCAAAAGGGCCAGAAAATACCAGTCAAAGTACTTCTGTATTTTCCACTCACTGCAAGGTTGTAAAAATACTTCATCTCCCCCAAAATCACATCATCTATGACCTAACACCATACACACAGAATAAAAATGATATACTAAGGCATCCTACTGATACAGAAGCTTGAAATAAACTTGACAGCGTCCTCCCTATCTTTGGGGAGGAGCCATAGAATGTTAAGCTAGGATTAACTATAGATGGGTTTGATCCATGCAGTGATAGAAGTTACCTATATAGCATATGGCCAGTTGTTCTTATTCCCTACAATGTGACAACTGAAATGTGCTTGAAACATACCAATTACCTGTTGTCCATGTTGATACCTAGTCCTAAGGCCCCAACCAATGATATAGACGTGTATCTGCAACCGTTAATAGATGAACTCATAAGTTATGGTTGAATGGTGCAATGATGTATGATGTCGGTAAAAAAAACTTCAAATTGCACAATGTCGTACTGTGGACAATTAATGACCTTCCTGCTTATGCGAACTTGTTTGGTTGGGCTACTTATGGTAATTTGGCTTGTCAAATTTGTCAAATGGACACAAACTATTGCCGATTGAACAATGGGACGAACTGTGCGTTCATGGGTCATAGAGGATTCCTCCCGATGAAACATCCATGGAGGAGAAACAAAAGCTCGTTCGATGGAACACAAGAGTTAGGTATAGCTCCACAAAGGCTATCGGGGGATGATGTGTTACAAATGTTGGAGTATCTAAATCCTGTAACGTTTGGTAAAACTCAACCACCCGTGCAGGTTGGACTAGAATCCCCTACTAGAAATTGAAAAAAAAGAGCATCTAATTCGTCATAACTTGGACGTTATGCAAATTGACACAAACGTTTGTGATAACCTCATTGGAATGTTATTAGGTGTTGCACGGAAAACCAATGATAATCTAAACGCCAGACTTGACTTGCAAAGTTTAGCCATCCGTCGTTGCACCTAATTAGGAGAGGAACAAAACTGTTGTTACCCCCTCCCCGCTTGTTTTTCCCTTTCTAAACTGATGTTACCCCTACTTGAGATTAACGAGTGGTTATTCATCCAACATTTCTCGGTGTGTGAAGTTGAAGGACAAAATGTTGATTGGTCAAAAAGGCCATGACTACCTTGTTCTTATGCAACACATCTTATCTGTGACAATTAAGGGATTATTGCCAAATCATGTATGCAAAGCGTTGATAGACATGACCAACACATTTAGAGTTCTTTGCTCTAAGGATTGCATATGTTTGATCTGCTGAAAATAGAGTTGCAAATAGCAATGACAATGTGCAATTTATAAATAATCTTTCCACCGTCGTTCTTCAATGTTACTGTGCATCTAATCGCTCACCTAGTAGATGAGTCTAGATAAGCAGGTCCAGTGCAATATCATTGGATGTATTCCACTAAAAGGTGAGTGCCCCTAATACTAAGTTTGATTCCTTTTAATGTATGTTTAAAATGTAACGACATGTTCGTGGTATAGGATAATGGGGATCATGAAATCATTTGTGCGGAATAGAAGCAGACCTGAAGGGTCAATAACAGAGGGTTTTATTGCGTTAGAGTGTCTTACATTATGTTCTCGATATCTCCATGACATCGAAACAAAATTTACACGGTAAGAGTTAAATTTGGCTCCAGTGGTCATACAAGAGACGACAGATTGGATACCAATCTTCCGATATGTTGGAACTCCTATAGGTCGAGCAGTTGTCCGAGAGTTAACCAACACGAAATGGGAAAAATTTCAACGATATATTCTCAATCAATGTGAAGAGGTCAAACCCTTTGTAGAGTAAGTGTTTCAATATTTATTTGTTTTTATTCTAAAAGTAATGCATGATGATGACCCAACTAATACATGTGATGCCTTATGTTGATCAAATAGTGAACACAAGAGGCAACTAATAAGAGCAAGGGTAAATAGGAGGAACATCAACGTTATGCACAGCTGTACATTTATACAGTGGTTGGATGGAGGAGTATGAAATCCTAACACCCTTAAGTAGTATATGTGTAGTCGATAGTTTAAACTTGAAATGTTTGTTGTGAAAGGTGGATCATATACCTGGATCGCCTAAGGATGAGAGATATCGTAGTTAAGTCATATAATGGCTACAAAGGTAATTCATTTTTCACACTAAGGAGTGATCTTAGATGAGGATTTTTTTAGAACAACGATGTCTTATGCAAAGCTGATACAACGTGCTATGCTAGTACCTCCGACAACAACCCCGTAGAAGGTGGAATTTATTATTATAGAGTGTTAAGAGAAGTGATTGAGCTTCAGTATCTCAGTGACTTAACAATTCTGTTATACTTGGCCAAAAAAAACAGTTGTGTTATTTAAATGTGATTGGTACAACATTCTTTCATCCTTCAATGGGCTGAAAGTGGATGATTACGGCTTTGTGTGTGTCAATACTGTAGACACTCGATTTTGACCTAGATGTGACACGTTCAGTATCGCGACATGTGGCGCTCCATTATGAAGATTCCAGATATGGCGAGTTTAAAGTTTCCAAAAACGATTTCGTGCAGATTTAGTAGATTAATATATAGGGTACATTTTGAAATATTTAGAGAATATTTCATGAATATTTTATAGTGTATAATATATTTTATTGCATATACACTTCCTAGTTTAGAAAACTCCATGAACTTGTATAAATAGGAGTGTTAGGCATTGTGTAAAAGGAGGAACAAAAATAAAATAAAAAGGAGAAACTCTCTCGATCGATTCCATTACACCATTGCTCCAAGAAGTTCCCCATGTATATGATTCTTGTTTATTTATGCATAAAATATATATATGTCTATTTGTTTTTTAATATATATATATATATATATATATATGTTGTTATAATACATTCACGATCTCCATGTTAGGTTAAGTTTATATATATATATATATATACCAATCTTTAGTTATTTATTTACATTGTTTAACTTTTTTCTTATATTGTCTTTAACATTTAATTAATTGATATTTTTATTATTAAGATATTAAATTGTGAAAATATTAGTTATTGTACTCTCACCCCTTATATATACACATCTTTCATGCTTGTGTACTTTTTTTTATAGTTTGATCCTAACTCGTAAAGAATTTATATTTCTTATAATCACTATATTGTTATTTTTGTAAATATCTTTTAAAGAATGATAAATTAAGCGGACAAAGTACTGAAAGGAAAAAATTTCAACTGTATTTTTATTCCGTAACAGAATCCCCGAATTCTAATATCTGAACGTAGACCATTTTGAAAGCCTAAGTTTTTCAATTTAATTATTTTCCTAGGTAATCAAGGTTTCTAGTTAGCCTTAATTAACTAGTGGCGACTCTAATTTTGTATATTCAAATATCGCATTTAATTCGGATTTTAGGTCTGGCAATTTGGCGACTCTACTGGGGTCATTTAGAGGGTTCGAGTTCATTATGTCCGCTTACATTATATTAATTATTACTTTATTATTATTAATTATGCTAATTGTTTTTAGTGTGCAGGTGTTAAGTTTCTTTCCTGTAAATATATATATATATATATATATTTCATGCATTATTTTGCACACACCATTATTAGCAATAGCGTCCAAAATGCCTAAAACCCAAGGCAACGAGGAACCTCAGATATTTAGTAGGGGAAACGACCGGAGATGCTGGGCAGTCAGTACAACTATGAAAAACTCCACTCAATTGGAAGGTCTTGTGATCCCTATGATGGGGTGAAGAAACCACTAATCGGGACCCTATCAGTGGAACTCTCCCCTATAACAAAGTCACACACTATTGTCTTTGCATATTGTTTTTATATGTTCCTTAAATATGTTTATTGTATGTCATATACACATTTTGTATATTTGTACTTGTGAAACATAATTCTATATTTATTTTACAATGAATTTTTTAAAGCATACATCACATGAATTACTTTCTTTAAAAAAAAACTTAAAATGACATTCATCATTTTCTAATATTTTTCTCGCCCATTTCAAAATATTTGGCAAAAACGAAAATCAACGTGAGTTTACGTTTTAAAAGATAATCTGATTTTTGAGTGTGATTATAATGGTCTAACCAAGTGGGCTCCAAAAAAGTTTTTATTTTAAAAAACAAGATTTTATATTAGCCTTTGTTTGACCTAGTATAAGCTATTAATGAATTTGATGATCGATGTGATAATGAAAATATCTTAGATCATACATTTTGACACTTCTTCCATAGAAACAATTGAAATTAAAATATTAAATAAATGACATTGAAATTTTCAAAATCAAAAGCAACTAATATTCATGCTTGACATATCTTTCTTTTATTTTAATAGTTGTATTTGATATCTTGATACGTTTGATAGATGGACCTACACACATGAGATTTATTACCCAGAGGGATCATGAAACTGAAAGATTGCTATAGATCAGATTCCAGGATGAATAAACTATTCAAATCCAATTGTGATCATTGCTCCAAGCTCGACTGACATACTGACATTGAACACCAAAGTTATTCCAGGATCCTCCATTTGCAACACTTGCATAATTGTGCCTCGAGAGGTCAATTATTGACCTGAATATATTATTTTTGTAGGACTAAATATGATATATTTAGTAAAAATATTTTTTCAAACCTATGAAGGACACTTAGACAAAAATATTAGGGAATGAGGAGCATGATTGACACCCCGCAGGGGCAGTTATGACAATATGTGATAAAGTAAAATCTTCGTTGGACTGAAAATTGTTAAAGGTTGTCGCACAGAAATTTAGGAGTAAAAAAAGAAGAAAAGTGTCACTCATGCTCGCATCCATAATAATAGTGATACAAAATTTCACAATATGTTGAGTTACCTAAAATCGAGGGCGGTCCTTTTGTAAAGTTTATCTTATCTTATTTTTTTTTGTAAAAACAAATGTATGCGCCTCATCCACCCTCTAACTGACTACACGTAAATAGAGTTGTTTTCGCGAAGTACAAAAAATGTATGGGTCGCAGCCACCCTTCAATTGGCCATATATAAGATAATGCAGAGAGATTACAAATTTGTAGGGGTCACAACCACCCTTAAATTGGATACAAATAAAAGTAGTGTTCCTTTGAGATAGGAAATTTATATGGGTCACAACCACCCTCAATTGGCTAGATATGAGAGAGTCTTTTCACAAGATGGAAAATTTTAGATATGGGTCATAGTCACCCTTTCAATTGTCCACAAACAAATAGATTGTGTGTTCTTGTGAGATAGTATGGGTCACACCCACCCTCAATTGGCTATATATAAAGAGAGATCAACAAAGTGAAACTTGTAGGGGTCACAACCACCCTTTAGTCAACTAGAAATAAAGATATCAGTTTTGCAATTTGGAATTTTAAAAGCAACAAATAAAATTAGAATGGGACACAATCACCCTTTCAATTGACTACAAACAAATATAGTGTATTTTCTTGTGAGATAGTAGGGTCACAGCCACCTGTAAATCGACTACCTACAAAACAAATGTCTTTGTGAGATGAGAATTGAGAGAGGTCACATCCACCCGTAAATCGACTACTTAGAAGAGAGTGTCATTATGAGGTGAGAACTGATAGGGGTCACAGTCACCCGTAAATCGGTTACTTACATGAGAGTGTCATTATGAGGTGAGAATCGAGATGGGTCGCAGCCGCCCGTAAATCAGCTACTTACATGAGAGTGTCATTATGAAGTGAGAATCGAGAGGGGTCACAGCCGCCTATAAACCGACTAATTACATGAGTCCAATGATGTTAACAACTTTAAAGTTGTAGAAATTGAGGATGATTCGAGAGCTACCAGATGAAACCCACAGGACGAGTCTCTCGAGAACTCGGATGGGACCCCCTCAGGTTATGAGTCCTTGGATGACTCTGATGAGAGGAGTAATCCTCGGGTTGAAGAGTCTTCTAGACCAATCTTGAGTAGAATTGGTAGGGCCATTCCAGCCCCTATATGGATGAAGGACTATGAGGTATCAAATGTTTCATGTTCGCATTCAATTAACAATTTCATATCTTATGATGGACTGTCCCGTGAATATCAGTGTTATATTTCTTCGATTTCTAAACTGGTTGAACGAGAAAGTTGTTTGAGGTTGTAAAAGACAGGATGTGGATTGATGCGATGTAGGAGGAGATAAGGGCACTTGAGGAAAGCCACACGTGGTACATAGTCCCAACCCCTCCATGTAAATCGATTATAGGGTGTAAATGGGTGTACAAATTGAAATACAAATCACACAGGAGCCTAAGTAGAGATATAAAGCTAGGCTAGTTACTAAAGGGTACAACCAAAAACACGATATAGACTATTTTGAGACATTTTTGCCTGTGGTTAAGATGAATATTGTTCACACCATTCTAGCCTTAGCTGCTGTCTATAAATGATCTCTCTATCAGATGGATGTACACAATGATTTTTTCAAGGCAATTTGGATGAGGAGGTTTATATGCATGTCCATTAGGGGTTCAGTAATGGTAAAACTAATTTGGTTTGCAGGTTAAGGAAGTCCTTTTATGGCCTTAAGCAGGTTGATAGACAGTGAAATATGAGATTATGTGATGGTCTTGTTAAGGCTGGGTATAATCAATCTAAGCTTGATTGCTCCCTTTTTACCAAACATGATGGAAAACAGATGGTGATCTTGTTGATATATGTTGATGACTTACTCATTTCTGGAAACAGTGAAAAACTGATATGGGAATTAAAGCGTGTCTTACAATCCAGTTTCAGAATGAAGGACTTAAGAGAACTGCAATATTTTCTAGGAATTGAAGTTGCAAGATCTGAAAAGGGACTATTTTTAACTCAAAGAAAGTATGCCTTAGAAGTAATTTCAGAAGTTGGATTGTTGGCTGGAAAGAACGCCATGGAAATGAATTTAAAAATGACGAGTAGAGATTATGACAGGCATCTGAAATTGAATGAGAATGACAAATCCCTAGATGATTTGAGTCTCTCTAGACGACTGATAGGGAAATTGTTGTACTTGAGTATTACTAGACTGGATATAACCTTTACTGTGTAGAATCTAAGTCAGTACATGCAGGATCCGAAGAACTTTCACCTAGAAGCAGCTTTAAGGGTGACTAGGTATGTTAAATATGAACCAGGTAAGGGTATTTTGCTATCTTGTGAATCAGACCCGAGTGTAATCGGCTACTGTGACTCTGACTAAGCGACTATATAGATACTAGGAGGTCAGTCACAGGATATTGCATCATGCAAGGTAAGTCGGTTATTTCATGGAAGGTAAAAAACACAAAATATTGTTTCTAGGTTTTCAGCTGAGTCTGAATATAGGAGCATGGGTTCTGCATTATCAGAAACTATCTGGCTTAGAAACTTGTTAAATGATTTAGGATTAGAACAGATTGAACCGGTTACTTTGTATTGGGATAACAAAGCAACCATTCAAATAGCAAATAATCCTGGTTTTCATGAGCGAACCAAGCATATAGAGATATATGGTCATTATATTAGGGAGAAGTTACTTGAGCATGTTATAAAGCTTGAGCATGTTAGTTCCATAAATCAGTTGTTTGACATGTTTACTAAGGCCTTAGGGAGTCAGCAACATCATTTTCTGTGTGGAAAATTGGATATGAGGATCATGTTTGTAGGATAGGGGAGCAGTAGTGAAGAATCAAGTTGTGGAGGAATTGCAGCATGAGGGGGAGTGTTGAAGTCTGACACATTATGGTCTTCTTCCTACGCAGGCTGCTATGTTCTTGTCCCATTATTGTTTGGATTGGTTATTGACCCATTATTTCTTCTCGACCTGTTGTATCTTAGCCAAATATATATGTTAATTTGTTTTTCTTTCATTTCGGTTCACTTGTATAAGACTCTTAGTTGCTAGGTGTTTATAAGGTGAAGGGATTCCAAATGAAGGAATAATCCCTAATGATCCTTAAGTCTGCCTCTTCATTTTTTCCTTGCCTCTCCGTTTCTAGGGTTTCATATGGTTATAGGGTTTCTGTTCTGAAACGAGATTTCTTCTCTTTCACCCCAAAATCAACATGCTACGTCCTTGAACAGTATATATGCCAGTGCATAGTATGTCCTCAAACTTAAACACAAGATTAAAGAGAAATGTGTTGAGGTAATTTGGCTTGGCAGGTTATCCTTCTCGTGATTTCTTCCGTTGATGTGATATTATTTGGGCGTATGATCTAGTGTTTGTGTAAATTGTACAAGGCAAGTCATTTCGGTTTATTGCTATTGCCCTCAGTTGCATAGATAAAGAATGGAGTAGGGTTAACAAATATCTTGAGTATATATATTTTAATGACGTCTCTTCCAAGTAGAAAGCTCGTAATCTTATAAAAAATGGATGGCATTGCTTTGATTGGTCATAGATATTCCCATCATGTGCCTACCTTCCTATAGTTGGGTGAACAAACTCAGGCCATGAATCTGCCGATTGGAATCTGTAGTAGAAAGCAAAGACCACCAAACTAGCGGCAAACAAATTGTGTTCTGTTTATCATTCCAAATCACAACTATTACAATAGTTGGTTTGTTCTTGAATATTTACATAGTGGTCCTCAACATTTTAGATAAAGCTAAATACGTCTCTAAACAATAAATACTTCAGCATTCATCTAAACTTATTTTCTCCTTTTTCTTTCTCTTCCATCTGCTTCTTGTATAGTTTTTTTCATTCCAAAGTCATTGAGCAATTATTTCATTTGTTCCTTCCCAAATGCCTTAGTCAATAAATTTGCAAGTTGTGCCCGAGATGCGATGTACGTCGTGCAAATGACCCCTTCCAAAAGCTTATCACGTACAAAGTGAAAATAGATCTGTATTTGTTTAGTTCGCTCATGGAATGTACGATTTGAGGTAATTTAAATAGCAGCCTTGTTATCACAATGCAAATTTTTGGAGGTTCGCAACCCGAAGTGAAGTTTAGCCAAAAGGCCTCTCAACCAAACAATTTCCGAGACCTTCATTCCTATACTTCTATACTCGGCTTCCGCACTAGACCGAGCGATGGTTGCTTGATTCTTTGATTTTCAAGAAACAAATAATAGTCATTCATGTTTCAAAAATCATTTCTCGTGGGAAAGAATAGACCCAATCCCAAATTCCTTTTAACGTACCGAATTATCCTTATAACCGCATTCATATGAGAGACTTTCAGATGGTTGTACGAATTGGCTCAATAGGTGTACCAGATACGCGATGTTCGATCGAGTCATGCATAAATAGAGTAGACGACTACAATTATTCGATATCAATCTCTATTCTAAAGTAATGGATCCTCGGCATTGGGATTGTAGAGAACGTCGTATTCATGTGACGCCAACTTAGTATTTTGCACCAAAGGCGTGGCTACGGATTTGGCATTGATTAATCCAGCAATCGCAATCAACTGTAGTAAGTACTTTCGTTGATTAAGCACAATACAATCTTTCGAACGAGCTACCTCCAATTCAAGAAAGTATGGCAATTCCCCCAAATCTTTGATCTTGAAATGTAATTTCAGAATCCCCTTTAGCTCATCTATTATCCCAACATCTGATCCCGTAATCATCAAATCATTGACATAAACAAACAAGTGAACTTGTTTTCGGCCTGAGAACTTGTTAAACAAGGAGTAATCGAAGCGGCTTTGAGTGTATTCGTTTCGTAGGAGACAATTACTCAATTTGATGTTCCATTGCCGAGAAGCTTGATTCAAACCATATAAGGATTTTTGAAGTTTGCAAATCTTCCATGTGTATTTCCATCACCCAACTCTTGAGGGATCTCCATGTACACATCTTTCTCCAAATCCCCTTGCAAGAACGCATTATTCACATATGTTTGACAAATGCACCACCATTCGGTCGTCGCAACGCAAAGGATGGTGCGCACGGAGATCATCTTCACAATCGGGGATAAAGTTCCATTAAAGTTAATTCATTACTTTTGGGTGTATCCCTTATCCACAAGTCGAGTCTTGTACCGCTCGATAGTCCCATCTGAGTGATATTTTACCTTATACACCCATTTGCATGCAATGGGCCTAGTATGTGTTGGTAGTGTGGTCGGATATGAAAGTTTTTTGAACTGAAATATGGAGAGAAAGTTGAGATCAAACCTCTACTAATGGAGAACATTGTATTAGCTTGAGATATGATCAAATACAAAGGATGATACTCCTTATATCACTACTGAAATTCCTGGTTGTATCGATAGAAAAATAATATCGTCTGTAAAATCAAATTTATCGACGAATTTAAATTTTTGACAGTAAATATTATTTTTTCCGACAATCTTTATTTTCGTCGGTAACAAATTTTTTTTACCGATGATATGTACAGTACGTCGATAAATATAAATTTATCGATGCCGACAATTTTTATTTTGTGTGGGTAAAGAAATATAATTTTACCAACAAAACAATAGTTTCCTTGGTAAAAACTATACTTAACGTTAAAACCGAAAATTCAGTCGACATAAAATATCTTTCGTTTTCAATTTATTATTGGGCGGGAAAGTGGAGAGAGGGCGACAATTTATTATTTTGTTTCAACAACTGGAATGTCGTCGCGTGAGATTGGAAGAGAACAATAAGAGAATGCGAAAGCCCATTCATACTCCTACTCCCAGCCTCATAAATCTCTCTCTCTAAGATTTTCTCTGTATTCAATCTCTGGGTTTTTTAGACTTCTAGGAAACAGACGTCGAGTAAACAAACGATCGTGTTCAGGTCGGGTCGGTTGGGTAACTTGCCGGCTCCTGTTTATAGATAAGTGGGTCTTCTTTCTCGCAACATTTAATGTGTGTCCCCTGAAACTTTGTTGTGTAACATATCAAACTGCTACGCTTTTCTTGTCCATGGATCATGGGTATGGAGTTTATTAGAATGTTCTTGATCCTTAGAATTATTGAAAATTGTATTTAAATGTGCAGATATCGTCATTTGTAAGCTTGAATTGCTCACTGTTTGGGTCTTTCCGTATGTTAATTTGACTTCAATTGATGAATTGGGTGATTTGGGGGGTGGAACAGACTCGTATGAAATGGTTTCTTTTCAAAAGGATATGGAGGACAGATTGATAACACAAAATTATTATCTATAGTAGACAGTTGTTTTTAACATTTGTTGTCAACTACGTGAAGTACAGTTAATTTGATAGCATATGAACAACATTTAATTGTACTAAGTTATCGTCACCATAAGACATTTAACGACAATAGTTTTTTTTTCGATAAATAGGTATTTACCGACGAAATATTTTTCGTTGGTAAATACCTATTTGCCAACGAAATAGTATTTACCGACGATTTTTTACTTTGCCGACGAAGTTGCTTATGTCAGCAAAAACGTAAGGTGTTGACGAAAAAATCATCTTTGCCGACAAAAATTTTGTCGGTAAAAAATTGTTTTTACTGATAACAAATTTGTGTCCTATTTCGTTGGTAAACTTTCGTCGACGATATCTTTCCCGACGGAAATTATTTTTAGCGACGGAAGATTCACCATTTCTCGACGAAATAATTTCGTTAGTAAAGACCAAATTTGCAGTAGCGTATAGGGAGTAAAAGGGACTAATTAGCAAAATTCTAAATTGTAAACTATTAAAATATAGTCCTCTAACATTCACTCATGTTCTCATTTTCCCTTCATATTAAATCTCTTGAGTATACAGTCCTCTAACATTTACTCATGTTCTCTTGTTTCTTCCATCTTTAATCTCTTGAAAAATGTCAATTGAGTCCTCAAACTATGTCATGCTTCAATGCTCGTACTAAATGGCTAAACCGTTACCGGCCAAATCAATAATGAAGTGAACTCACACACCTTCAATTGTCGTTGAAGATACTCTGAACCCGAGAAAACCCTATCATACTGAATGTAAAACGATCATGTCATCGTGGTGCCATCTCCGTCATTCCATCGTGGTGCCATCTCGGTCATTCCATCGTGGTTATGCCAAAAAGAAAACATATTGACACTTAAACTTACAGCCAGAGTCCGTAGCGATTCTGCAGCAACTTGCTTGTGCAAAATCATCAAAATCACAAATCATCACAGCAAAAATCAGCATTTCAGCATTTTGAGAACAATTCAGCATTTCAGCAGTAACAACACTTTGATGTGCTAGTCCGTCTCTGTATCAGCTGCAAAACTGAATTAACCAACAAGTGGCTAAGTTGCAGCATAGTTGATTTTGAAGCTACACATGTTTGAGACTCTCCGATTGCTCCATTTACGAGATCGACAGACTCATCTCCGTTAGCCGCTCACGTCCCTGCATGGTGCAACTCAGCTCATTAGCAACTATTTATCCATTATTGAAACATGTCATCAAACATGATGAAAAACTAATCCAAACATAATCGATGCATCGAAAACTCAGCAAAAATTGAGACCCAAAGGAATCGTTGAAGAGGAAACAGAGACCACCAGGATGATCAGAAGTATCAATAGCATCATATGAGGTTCAATAACAGCACATAGCAGGATGTCCAGTAGCAGCATATAGTAGATCATCCAGCAGCAGTACAAAAACAAGGATACAAGATCAGTGATACCTGATCTGATCTCAAAACATGGATCGGTGATCAACAACCTGCAACTGATCTGAACCTGATTTGCGTGTGCATTTGAGAGGCACTGTCAGAGCATGATGAGTGCACTGACGTGCATTGCAGCTATTGTATGGTTGAGAACGGCGTGAGCAGAACGCAAGCACGATGCGAGCACTGAACATGCATTGAACTGAATCTATAGTTCCTAAGCAATCTAATCTGATCTGGTGATATTAAATTGATCTGACTTGAAGATGAACAAAGAAAAGAGTTGATTCTGCAGAATGCTAAGGAACTTGTGGCAAATTTCGAACTGCAACTAATCTTCGGTCCAGATTTCGTGCTAAAGCTTAAAGATCTTTGAAGAAATGAGAAGACTTTTTTACGCATCTGAAAGAAAATCGAGAAAGCAGCAGTGTCGTGTATGGCAACTAGGAAAAGAGACTCTGATACCATGAAAGTATTTGAGCTTTTAACTAAAATGTGGAGAGAAAATTGAGATCAAGCATTTACTAATGGAGAACATTATATTAGCTCATGATGATTTGAAATACAAAGGGTGATACTCCCTATATAGGGAGTAATAGGGACTAAGTATATTAACTTCTCAACTATTGAAATATAATCTTCTAACATCTATGATCCATCCTGAAGCACAAACAACCAAAGACACTAAATGATGATAATTGACTGCTCTTTGATGCAAGACCTCGTAGGGAATTTTCACATTCAAAACCGAAGATGCCATCATGTTGATCAATTAATAAGCCGTGAGAATACAATGGTTCCAAAACTGATCCGAGATTTCAGCTTGGAATTTCAAAGCTCGAGCAACATTCAATAAGTGATGATGCTTCTGTTGAACTATCCCATTTTGTTGAGGTGTCCGAACACAACTAGTTTGATGAAGGATTCCCAAGGTGCTCAACAGTTCTCGTGTCGAACTATTGCAAAACTTTGTTCCATTTTCACTTCGAAAGCATTTAATGAGGCAACCAAATAGATTTCACACAAGAGTAATGAAATCACAAATCATCTTAAATACCTCATCCTTGCGGCGAACCATGTAAAATCAAGTTGAACGACTAAAATCCTCCACGGTGATGAGGAAATAACGATGTACTTGTAGTGTGGCAACATGGTGTGGCCCCCAAACATCCAAATGTAAAACAATCGGTCTCTTTGACAAGTCCTATGGTGTTGAAGCTCCACTATCAATGATCCAACTATCAGTAAAACTAGAAATAACTAAACAACAGAATAATGTAATTATATTTGCTATACTTGCAGCAAGACCTTCAGTTGTCACTTGTTGTGCTTGCCCAAGTAATGATATTACTTATTCAATTGGAGTATAAGTGAATCGTGGTTGAACCGTATTCACACCGCTACCACCCAAATTTCCAGTGGAAGACGCCTTAATATCAGGATTGACAGGCCATTTTTTCTTAACATGATTCAGTATACTGTATTTTTTCCAACAACGATCTTTTTCATGTGCTTCTTTTCCACAAAAGTGACACAAAAACTTTTTCCTTGATCGAAATCTGATGGTCGAAGAATTTGAATAAAATGTCGTTATCATCATAAGAAACCCAGCAAAATAGCACGCCTGCCACCTCGCGCAACCAAAAACTACGCAGCCACCAAACAAGGCAGAAAACAAGTACATCCAACCACACACTCAAGAAAGCATTGCACCCACATTCACACAATCAAAGCAACAATCACCAACGAAGCAGAAAAAGAACGCGACCACTGTACCTTCCATCTCCCTTGGAGAAAGAGAAAACACAAGCTGCAAATGAAGAAGAATTGTGACCTCTGAACGACCCAGGAAGTCCGTCGCCGGATAGAAAAGAAAGACGCAACCACCACCAAATGCTCGCGCCTCTCACCTCATACCACATACTCATGCAATGAAGAGACAGGATTTACCTGTTCTCTGATACCATGAACAAACTCAGGCCATGAATCAATCGATTGGAATCTCCAGTAGAAGGCATATACCACAAAACCATCGAGAGAAAAATTATGATATGATTTTCATTCCAAATCACAGTTATTACAATAGTTGATCTTTTCCTGAATATCTACATAGTGGTCCTCAACATTTTAGATAAATCTAAATAGGTCTCTAAATAATAAATACTTCAACAATAAATAATTAGAGCTCAGTTCCATTTGACGGTGTTGGGTTGTTTTTGGTTATGCGTACCCGATGTGGGTTTGTTGTGTCCCGTTTACTCCACATACTAGAGTCTTGCTTGGACGTGAGGGGATTTGTTGAGTCCCAACCCGTCTGGATTAAAAGTTTTGGTGTCGTACCTTAGAACTTTCATGGTGTGGGGGAATGTTAAAGTATCACTATGAAGTCCCACATTGATGAGATTTACTAATGTAAGGCACCATATATATAACAAGGTTACCTCCTCATATCACCAATTGGTTTTAGGATGGAACCCAAGTAGGATAATATAGTTGCTATTTGGGTGTGGTTCGACCTCGATATTAAAAATTTAGCAATGGGAAACCATCATTGTTTCGTTTGACAATGGTTAGCCTCAAATATACTTTCTTTCTTCTTAGTATTATGTATTGTTGTCTTATCGACATATGTATCTTTATGGAGGGAAACCTGTTCTATTGGAAATCTAGGGAGTTTGAGAAAAGGAAGACTTAGTTTTAACCTTTTACACATGTTCAATGTTAAACATGCACACAGCTCTCCAAATATATGTATGCATAAATTTAAACAAGTAATTATTGAATATGTAAGAGAGATTTCAATATCTAAAGAAAGGAGGTCAATGTTGTCCATGGTTTAGTTAAATCTTGATATGAGAAAATTGATTATGACCATTATCCTTAAATGTCTCTTTGGTTGGAAGGATACTTCTTTGAATTTTGGTGATAACTCTAGTTTAAAGTGATCACATAGACTCACTAGAGATGTAATTTATGTTTGCTTAAATGATCAGTTGGATGAGTCTTTTAGTAGCTAGCTATGTTGTTAGTGAAATGTCTTTCTGATTGTCCACTCTCTCTAGAAGAGTTAAAAGATGATAATAGTATAACGGGACGTTTCTTTCACGGAATTCGGAATAAGGAATACGGAATAGAGAATAGGAATAGGGAATAAGGAATATGAGATAAGAATATGAAGTTGTTTCTTTGATGGAATTGAATGTAATGGAATAAGGAATTCTGTTGTTTCTTTGGTAAAATTGTATATGGAAAGAGAATGTGATGTGGTCAAATGACATATTTGCCCCTCCTTATATATGTATAGTATATAATACATGTAATTTGTATTAATTATTTTTAAAAATTAATAATAATAATAACTTAAATATAATTAAAAGAAAACTTTTTAAAATAATTTATTTAATTAATTTTAAAGGACAATCCTAAACCTTTTTTTTAGTAAATATGACTTCGAATCAAATACAGAACATCGTAATTTATTCAATATGACTTTGAATGAATCATCGTATGTATAATCAATACTATTTTAATTAAAGTAAATTATAAACAACAAGAACAATATCATATTTCTAAAGAACATCAATGAACAACAAATCGATAAATGTTCTGATTGAAGAACATCAATAAACAACTACAACGGGAACATGTCTGGTCTCAATATTGATCCAACAACATCCCGGAGCCCTTTTGATTCCAAAATTCTGGTCCTGCAGGAACAAGCATCTGCAATAACTCCTTACCTTTGCATCTTCAATTTTGACAGATCAATAACTCAGTATATCCAGCATATATTCAGCAAAACACGATTTCAGTGTACATCGAAGGTAGCGGTTCATCGATTCAATCAGATGCACTGAGATATCTATTTCTATTCAAGTATACACCAATTCAGAATTCAGATAATTCAGTATTCTGAAATATTTATCGGACCACCAATGTCATTAGCAAGTTTACCTAGAGCAAATTAGTACCAGCATAGTACTCGATGGCAGCTTAAGATAGGCTATTTAGAAAAACAGAATTGCAATCCTTTACAAAGTTTCTATTTTTCTGCCAAAGTTCAACCAGTACCTACCAGAAGCAGAGCTGAGAGTCCCATCTTTTTCATACTTTCAAACCTCCAGATCATATGTAAATATATCTCAACTACAATGGATGAGACCCTTCTCTTCTGCATCAGTTATCATGCTATACCCAATCCTATAAATGAAGGTGACCAAATTAATTAAACAATACCTACCTTTGACACTAGAACAAGGCTTCATCATCTCTAGCTTAGCGGCAATCTAAGCCACACAGCCATCTACTACATTGTTGAGATATACCAATGGCGTCTTCCCAATCAACTAGAGACAAGACAAAATGTCAGCAAGAACAAGTAATGTTAATCAAAATTAATCATAATGTTAATGCTAAGACAGTAGTGAAGTTTCCTTACTTCGGTAACATCTTTTGCTATCATACACTTCTCTTCCACCATATTTGCACTGGAAGAACAGAAGCAGCAATAAGCACCTTGCGGTATGCATAATACTAATTTTACAAAATTTATACGTCTAGCTGGACTAAATAGACTATGAAATACAACCCTATCTCTCTCTTCCAAGAATCTTAAGCTATGAACTAACAACGAACTGCAATCGAACGATACTGTAAAACAATCTGTGCTCAAATTAGTTATACCACGCTAATCGCTGTTCTTTAGTAAACATCAGTAGTCAAAACAGAAGAACTACAGCAAATGAAGCAAAATTATTACAAACCACCACATGCAGATGATCGCTGAGCTAGTGGTTTATCGTAACCTCAAACTCACTTGATCGAAAATGAAAATAACCTCAATAGCTGCTGAATCAAACTGGAAAAAGAAAACGATCGACATCTGATAGCAGTGATGGTGCCGAAGTAGGGAGAAAAACACAGCGGTAGAGGGATCGAATGCTGCAAAACCAGATGGAATGGAATATCATACCTTCAGCAGGTGAAGAATTGAAGGGACGACGCAGTGAATTGAAAACCCTCAGCAGAAGAATCGCAGAGGAGAAGGAAGCTGTTTTTCTGGACAGCTCAGTCCTTCGTTAGGGCAGAGGGGCACGCTCGGGAATTCTTCAAAAAGTGGAGGGCATAATGGTCATTCGGTCATCAAATCCGAATTCCAAGCCTTCTTGGCTTAGGAATTCTGAGGTTTTGACCCGGAATTCCTAAGCCCAGACCGCCCGGAATCCATACCCAAGGAATTGCTAATTCCATGAAACGAACATGGGCTTACAGAATCCGTAAGCCCAAATCCTTGGTCATTCAATGAGAAGAACGGGCCATAAGAGATAACTCTGGTTGAAGAGGTAGACAATTTATAAATATGAAAACACAATCGATTTGTTGTGCAACAATGATTGGCTAGCAGGATTCACTATAGAGTAAACTAATTTTCATAAAGACCAATAATGAGTTAATGAAGTAGGTATAACTCACTATCGTAATCCTTTCTTCATTCCTGTTATTGATTAACTTACATAATAACTTTGAGGTAGACATTATTGTTTTTTTGGTTGAATATGCGCTTTATTTGATAAAATAAAACGTCGTGACATGGCGTCATGGGGGTTCAGGGTTACAATTGTTTGGAAATAAACAAATAAATGAGAGTGGGGTTGGGAGACTCAATCGTTTAGACACTCCTCCAGTCGGGATTACATAATTATCCAGTTCGCGCATTCATTCGCCGTTCTCGGAATAGCTCGCCATTGCACTTGCTCTATCTGAGTCGCCAGTGCTCTGATGTTTGATACTATCACGTTTAGTCTCCACTCAGCCGTGCCATCTTTAATTTGTTGATTCACTATCTGCGAACCTGACTTTATGACTATACTTCTCCATCTTTTCTCTTTTTCCATTTGAAAGCCTTCGTGTATCGCCACAACTTCCATTGTGACGATGTTATTTCTACGAAGTTTCTGGTTCATTCCTTGCACGATCACTATGTAGATGACTCATGCCATAAATCCCACACCAACCATTCTTGTTTGAGCGCATCAAGATGCATCACGGTTTATCTTGACTGTGTTCGGGCTCGGCTTCTCCTATTTCTGTTGTGGGTGGTTTGTTCGGCCTTGATAACCTGATCGGACTACATTCCTTTGTTATTCGAAAGCCATTCTGATTTTTCGACTACAACTGTCGGGTTAGGTTACTTCGCTTCGAAGGCTGGCTTGCATCTTGTCTTCCATATGTGTCAGCATGTCGTTAGGCAGAGGATCCATTTTGCCGTTTGTGCGCTTGCCTAGACACATGGTTCTGTGGTCCGCATATCCAGCCATTATGCCATGGTCGGCTGTTGTGTTTTGTCGTGCCTAACTCCTAGTATCCCAAACCAAACCGGTTATGTCCCCTTGCATCCGAAGACCATATGTTCCCTTATCTCCACCTCCCTGTATATTGGGCAACCAGGGTCGACATTCATCCCTCTCCTATGCAGGTTATAGTTAACATCTAAAGCATTTGTTGTCAAACGCCACATATAGTTCTTCACTTTTGGTAGGGGCTTGGATGTCCATATATCCTTCCAAACGCTGCTCTTCTGGTTGGCATTGCATGCACTGCCCTCCGTTCGGTCATTTAGTTCCAGCAGCTGACCCATCCCTTGTGTACGACCATATGAACATGTCTTTCCCTCATTCGCCTGGTATTGGCATGACCAGAATGTGTTCGGTATCAGCATTGGAGACCTTTTCACGTACCTTTGTTGTGTCCCACTGTTTCTTCGGGTCGCTGACTTTCAGTCCCCTCCGTGTCATCTCCCGGTCATCCTTCCACTGTGAACCTGAACTTTGTGTATATCCATGGGTCTCTGTATACCCGAATTTCTTCAACTGTGCCAACATTCAATAGACCTTCTCAGCGGAGCACATCCCTTCCGGTTAATATGATGTTCCATCCCCAAGAAGCTCTTCCACCACGTCTCCCCTCAAAGAAGTTGTAGTTCGGGAAATACAACCCCTTTAAGATCTTGACCCATATCGCATCATGTTCGTTAACCACCTGGGCTGCCATCTTAGTTAGTACTGCAATGTTGAAACTTTCTATCTAAATCCCTAGGCCACCCAAATTCTTAGAGGATATGTCAATACATCCCATTTCCTCCAATGTGTCTTATTCCCATCTGTTGTTATACCACACCAGAAGTCCTCTATTAGGGTATTGATCTGCGAGCACCAAGTTTTAGGTAGTTGAAGCACGCTCATGACATACACGGGGATCACTGTTATGACCGCTTTGATTAGGACATCCTTTTCCGTTTGATTCAGGGTTTTCGGCCTCCATCCAGCCATCTTTTCCTAAATTTTGTTTTTCAAGTATCCCAGTGCCTTCTTTCTCGATACTCCCCATATTGACGGTAAGACTAAATATTTTCCCGTGTCCCTTGTACTCACAATGTTCAACACCTCTTCTAGCTTCTTTCTTTCATTCCGTCCTGCTTCTGTATTGAAGAAGATGGTTGATTTTGCCGTGTTTATGCGATGCTCGGTCACCTTGCAATACGCGTCCAAGAGATCCTTTTAACGTTGATCATTCTCGACTGAACCTTGCAAGAAGAAAAGTGTGTCGTCTACGAAAAAGAGACGGTGAAGCTCAGGGAAGCTCCTCCTTACTATTATCCATTTTATCCTCTTCTCCAAGGCCTCTTGTTCTATGTTCCTCGATAGTACATTCGTGATTAGAATGAAAAGGCAAGGTGATAATGGATCACCTTGTCGGATGCCCCGTGTCAGTCGGATAATGGTTGATCTTTCGTCATTCATCACTACTCGGTACGTGGTTGTCGAGCTGAATTCTTTCATGCACTTTATCCATTTCTTAGACAAACCCCCTCTTCTTAGGTTGGCTAGGAGGAAATCCCATTTCACCTGGTCATAAGGTTTTTGCATATCAACCTTTAGGTCGCATTCCACACTGCGCGTGGTCCGACGTGATTGGAGATAATGGAAAGCGTCATGCACCACCAATATGTTATCTTGTATTGATCTACTTGCTATAAACGCACTCTGAAAATGGGTGATAAGTTCTGATAAATATATTTTTAGTATATTCACCAAAAAAAATTGATATTATCTTATATTAATAATTGTAGCAGCATATCGATCTAAACTATGTGGGTTGAGTAGGGATTGGTACTTTAGGGATTAAAACAAGGTCAGATTGATTAAGGGAGTGGGGAGAATACATGTTCTGAAGAAAGATTTGACCGCAGTGATGACATTCGGTCCCACAACTTGCCAGTTCCTTTGATAAAACAGACCCGGAAAACCGTTTGGACCCGGAGCTCGTGATCCACCCAATTGGTATACAGTAGCTCGAACCTCCCCATCGAAAATCTCCTTCATAAGTTCATTGGTCATTTTAGTTCTTATTTGGTTCGGTACACACTCTAGAACCGCCTCATTCATATCGGGGGCTTCCATCTTGAAAATCTCCTCGAAGTAGTTATGCAATTCCAATGCTATCCAATCCTCATTATTTAGCCACTCCCCGTTCCTATTTTTCATCTGGCATATATGATTCTTCTCCTTATTGATGTCGTGGTGAGATAGAAAAATGTTGTATTTCGGTGTCCTTCCATTAACCACTTGACTCGGGACCTTTGTCTCCAATATACCTCTTCTCTTGTCCATAGGTCTCAGATCTTTGCTTTTAATTTCATTTCTTTAATTATGATTGACTAATTCATCCTTGGTCTCGCAAGATTTCATAGCATTTAATTCGCTCGTACCTGTTACTTGGTGTTATTGTCGAAGCTTTCTTTGCTCCATCTCGTTAACTTCCTCCGACTTTTGTTGAGTTTTGCGCAAACTCTGTATATTGGGTTCCTTGACAGATTCGATTCCCAAGCTAAATGTATCACCTCCTTACATGTCGGGTTCTCGAGTCACATCTCCTCAAATTTGAATCTTCTTTTTCTTTTCTTTCTCCTTTGCTGCAGCTGCATAATCAATGGTGTGTGATCTGATCCTAGAGATAGCTCGTTTATGCAATGACCGTCTAGAAAACCTTAGACCCCTTCTATATTTATTAAGACCTGATTTAGCCTTTTGCTAATTCTTTCTTCGTCACTCTGGTTGTTGCACCACGTGAAAGGTTGACCATTCGTACCCATATATTCCATACGTAAATCTTCAATCAGCTTCTTGAACTCATCCATTTGTCATTGTGATTTCCTCCATCCTTTTCGTGTGGATAGCATATTGTGTTAATATCTCTGAGTACTACCCAACTTCTCTTTCGGTTCTGTTCTATGGCCCACAACGTGTCCCAGTTTTGTGTTCACTTTCGTGTCTCGGTGTTTGAATATACCCATGTTATATAGATCGGGTCGGCATGTTGGTTGATTGTCACTTCACAGTCAGTGAAGTTTTGACTAGTGAATAGAATTTTGACCTTGGTCTCTATCATCCACCTGATATACTCCTTGTTGTCCATCCCTACTTTCATTCGAATCCTTTCACAATAGGCTACCTCCATAAGAAAGACTATTTTCGGGCGATACCCTTTATTGAGGTCTTTTAGGTGGTTAATTGTCAGGGCAAACCCTAGACCCTGACAATTACAGGACAGTAGACTCATTGGGCTAATGTAACTGTTTGGGGACAGCCACCAGAACCCGTTTAGTCACTTCCTTCCATTTGTATGCTTCCTTCCTTGCTACTCTTGTTTATCCTACTATTCCTACCGGTGTTTGCTCTTGCCACACTCCTCCTTGGGCTCACTTTCTATTTCCCAGTTTCTCTTCCCTTTTCCACTTCGTTTTCGATTTTTTTTTCCTCTATCCCTTTTATTTTCTTTGCTTGGGGTTGTTCCTCCATGCACTCATTCTTTATTTTTAGGGTCATTTTGCTCATGTAGTGACTTAGGCCAAATATCGGGTTTAGGCTGTCATGGGCGGGGATGTGGAGTAGTGTGTCCGGTGAGTTTTCGACTATGTAGGGTATTTTAGTTAGGTTTTCATTCGGGTATTGTACGGTGGAGTGGTGTGTCCGGTGAGTTTTCAACTATGTAGGGTATTTTAGTTAGGTTTTCATTCGGGTATAGTAGGGTGGAGTGGTGTCGGGTAGGTATGTGATTATTGGGTATGGAAGGTTAATGGGTTGGTGAGGTTGTATGGGGTGAAAGTTTATCTGAATCGGCTATCTTCCTTTTTTAATGGGTGTATGTATTGGTTAGGGTTTGTTTCTTTCAGGTTTGTGGGTATTTTTTTTTTTTTGCAGGTTGGCTAGTCATGATCTTATGGAAGGTTATTGCTGTGTCTACGGGGAGCTCATTTAGATCAATGCTTGCATTATTGCTGGTGCAGTTTCCTGGTATGCTTCTCATCGCTTCATCCTAATGTATCTGTGTTTCCATGTCCATCATATTTTCACTTCGGTCGGGATGTGTTATCTCCACTTCTTGGCTATCCTTCAGTGTTGTCTCCTCCACCGTCTCCTGTAGGTCATTAACTTTTCTTTTCCCTTGTGTTGGTTTCTCCATCCCCACCGATTGTTTTTTTTTTTGTTGGTACGTTTCTTGATCGTACCCCTACCATCCATGGTTCGTAGGCTAAGACTTTTAGGTTTGGTTCCAACATCTGCACTTCCTCCTTACATGTTTTGGTTGTGTGTCCCAATGTACCAAATCCATAATAGAAACCGGATAATTGTTCGTACTTGATTGATGCATATATGTCTTCTCCTTGTGAAATTGTCCACCACAAGCCAGCCATTAGGAGTTCATTCACATCTATCTACACTTTCATCCTCATGTAGCTTTTCTTTGTAGTCTCTATATCATGTTCTATCTCCCTACATTGACCGATCTGGTTTCCTATTTTCCAAGCATTTTCTGTGCTAAATTTTTCCAAGCCAAGGTCATGTATTTGCACCCAAAAATTTACCTTATTAAAATACACATATTTATGCCTATGCTTGGAGCCCATCTTTTTATGCTCAGCGCATGCCCGTTGATCACCCATGGAGACATATCGAGAATTTTGCACATATCTTATTCGTTGTCAAAATGAAAGGTCAATACTCCAGTCGACACCTCTGATATATTGACCGGTCCGCATCTAGCCCATGCCAACTTCAAGACATTGTGTATTGTATTCAACTTGGCGGATTTTTGGGATATGACTTTACCCATGTACCGATAGTTATGCTCCAATCGCAGGTTAGAGTTCAGATCCAATACATTTTATTGAGACTTGTTTTGTTCATTGGAATTGGCTTTATTAGAATTCATATTGTTCATGGTCCATATGCCCGCTCTGGCATCGCCACTTCCTACAAAAACAGCACAGGAAAACGAATTAGAAATAGGGTTTTTTGGTTTCTCAATTCACTTCTCTCTGTGTATCTTTTGCATGTGATTGACGTAGTCACATGATTTCTTCTTGGATGGTTGTTGAGAAATCTAGAAAAAAAGGTTTGCTAGGGATTGAAGTTGATTGGCGGGTAGGGGATTCTCTCACGTTGCCTTAACGGAGAGAGAAAATAGACCTAATCTGTTACATTATTATTAGAATGTACAGTTTGTTATTTAGAATTTACCTGAAAAGAAGTCATTTCGTAGCTAAAGGATTTTTGTTAAAATCTTATGATAACTACAAGTTTCTGTTTAAACGTATCTAAAGATCAAGTAGAGGCCTTGTTAGTAGAAGTATGAACTTATGCAAAGTTCAGTTTCCTCTATCTTTGTTTTCTTCTATTGAGGCATCCTTGCTCGAGTCATAAGATTGAACTAAACAGTATTTCCTCCTTGCTCGAGTCATAAGATTGAACTATACAATATTCCGTCCTTCCTCATGTGTTCCATGCTCCGTCTGATAGAGAAAGAGTGAAATCCTGTGAATCTGAATTGAGTGAACTGAACAACACATTTAAGCAATCCTTGAACACGGACATAGAACAACTGGTCCCGCGCATTGCACCTCGAGTCCGCCCAGTTCTAGATAGTGCTGCAACAGTCAACTATGATTTGTCGAACTCAAAGTATGCAGACAATGAGATCAATGATCCATGAGTACAGAGGTTACTCCATATTGTTGAGACAAACGTGGTGTGACTTCAGCTACTAATGACTCCTAACAACTTTGACACATTCCCATCCCTGTTCTCCATCATCTCCCCATCATCTTCCCTTATATACCTTCTTCTCCCCTCATCTTCTCATATCCTACCCCTACCCCTCATCTCCCTTACCCATTCTCCTCTATACTCTTATTATCCTCCCTCTCCACTCAACTCCCCTTATCTTCCTTCCCCCTTTCCCTATATCCTCCTAGCCCCTCTACTCCCTCCTCATCTCATCTCACCTCTCTTCCTCTCCTTATTACCCATCCTTTCTCTCCATCCCCTTTCCACTTCATCTCCTTTCCTTCCCTTTCCCTTCTCATATCCCATCTACCTCTCTCCTCCCTTACCCCTCCCTCCACATACCAGTTCCTCTCACTCATTTCTCCTCCTTCCTACTCTCATTTCCCTCACTTCCTCCTTCACACCTTCCTTGTACCCTTTCATTCTCCTCCTATCATCTCCCTCCCTCCTTCCACTCCTATCCCTCTTCTCATACTCATCTCCCCTCCTATCCTTCCCCTCTTACCCTTATCTATTCCCTCATCCTCCCCTCCCTTCCTTTACTCCTCTCCCTACCCCTCTTTATTTTCATTCATTCTCCCACTTCACCCTCCCTCACTTTTCCCTTCCCTCCATCTTCTCCCTTATCTCCTACCCATCCATTCATTCCTCATTTCCCTTACTCTCCCCTCCGCATCCCTCCTCAAACCCTTATCCCTTCCATTCCCTCTTCCAAATCCACTCCCTCCTCATACCCTCCCATCCTCATCCTCATCCCACTCATCCTCTCAATATCATCTTTTACTTCCCCCTACCCTCTCCTCTCCCCTTTTCATCTCTTCTCCCTCACTTTCCCTCTATCATCTCCTTTCCCCTTCCCCATCCATTCATTCCGCATCACCCCTTACTCTCTTCTCCCCATCCTTCTTCAAATCATTCTCCCATCTCATCCCTCCCCCTTCACTCCCTCCACATACCCTCTCATCCCTCTCCTCATCTCACTCATCCTCCTGCACCTATCCCTTTCCTCATCTCCCCTCCCTCTCTCATCCCCCTTCATTCTCTCCTCTTCATCCCATCCCTCCTCATCTCCCTCCCCATCCACTAGACTTCCCTAATCATCCTTTCTCCCCTCCCCCTTCCCTCCCCTCATCTCATTTACCCTTCTACCACTCCCTCTCCACTACACTCCATCCTTATACCCTATACTCAAACTCCTATCGCATCATCTCATCTTATTTCTCTATCCTTTGCCCTACTCTTATTCCTTTCACTTCCTTTCCACACCCTCGCCTTCTCCTCCAACACATTTCTTCTTATCTTCCCTCCTCTACCGGTCCCCTTATCTCCATTCCTCCTCTTTCTCTTCTCCTCCCTGTTATTCCTTCTCTCCCCTTATCATTCCATTTCACACTCTCTCCTCCCCCTCCCCCTCCATCTTCCTCCGTCTTCATTTTTCCCTTTGTTCCCTGTTCATCCTTTCTCCTCTCAGTTCATCCTTCCCTCCCCTCCTTCCATTCCCCTCTCATATCCCCTTACTACCTCCCCATTGCCCTCCTCATTTCCACTCCTATCCTTCCTTTCTAATCTTCCCTCCCGTCACCCCCCTCCTTATCTCATTTCCCTTCCTCTCATTTCTCCTCATTTACCCTCTTGCTTCTCCTTCTCCCTCCCTCACCTTTTCAATCCTTTCATCCTCTCATTTTCCCTACCCATCAATTCCCTCCTCATCTTTCTTCCCCATCCCTCCTCATACCCTATGTTCCTCCTCCCACTCTCATCCCCTTCCTCCCCATTATCAATCCTCTCCCCCCTCCCTTTTCCTCCCCTTTCCCCTCTTCAATTTACCTCCCATTTCCCGTCCCTTAATCTCCTCCTCAATTCCCACTTCATTCCTTCCTCCTTTTTTCCCTCCTCATCCAATGTCCTCCCCTCTCTCCCATCATTCCCTTGCCTTCATCTCTCATATCTTATACCCCTTATCTCATCCACCTCCTCTTTTCCCCTCCTTCATTCTCATCTCCTTCTTATCCTTCCTCTTAATCCATCCTTTCCCAATTTCCTTCCACTCCCTGCTCATATCTTTTCCACCCATTCCTCATGCCCTTTCATCCTCTTCCTCCCCCCTCATCTCCCTCATCCCTCCCCTCCCCTCATTTACTTTCTCTTATCTCCCATCCTCCTCCCTCCACATCTACAGTTACTCAACAATTAATTGGTCTAGTTTGCTTCATCCATAGACAAAGAGGATCTGAAAAACGAGCCTCGTTCAAGTTTCGAAGACTTCAAGAGCGGTGAGTCGAAGCCAACAATTATTTTCGTCCTTTGAAGGCTTAATTAGACCGATCCATAAGACGAACATCGAACGAGTTTAATTTTTGAGGTTGACTCTATCAGCTTCTAATGGAGAAAACATCAAGGTAATGATGGTGGTGGAATCGTCGGTGTTAAGCCTCTAGCATTTGTGAAAGGGTGGTCCTTGAGTTTTTCTTTTTTTAAAAAGAGAGCATTTTAATATTTTAAGTCTTCAAAATATCACATATAATATACTAATGGAGTAAAATTAAGTACAATACATAATTTGAACCAAAAATATAATTCGTAAAATATTATTTTTATATTTATTTTTAACGTCGTACCTAAATTATAACTTTTTTTGTCACATACCTAAATTATACTTCACAATATTCTTTGAATATCTTAAATATTTTAATTTAAAAATATTTTTTTTGGAATCGTTGTTTATACTTTTATCTATTTTAGAAATATCATTTTTTTCCTAATTAAAAATTCGAGTTCTCTTCGTCGTCTGATGAGCCTCGAGTTGCGCAGGTAACTTTTTTGAACCCGGACCCGACCTGGCAGGTCAGCGGGTTGACCCGCCTGACCCACCGTTCACCAATTCTTGTAACCTAAGTTACGTAACCTCGTTTCTTTACGTAACCTAAGCTACCCACCATGCAAGCATTCACCAAGTCTTTTACTCAAGTATAAAGTGCATCCACTGGTTGTTTTTTGGCCAAATTGATGGACATGTGGCGTAGGGCGTTGGATGTAGAACGCTGGAGTGGAGGATGTGGGCACACAGCTCGAATTGATGGCACACAAGTGATTTCTCCAAAAATGCGAGGGCAATTCAGTCATTTAGCAGTTGATTCCGAATTCCGACCCGTGTGGGCTTAGGAAATCCGAGGTTTTTACCCGGATTCCCTAAGCCCAGACCGCACGGAATCCACATGCAAGGAATGGCCAATTCCACCAAACGAACATGGGCTTACGGAATTCGTAAGCCCAAATCTGTGGCCATTCCACCAAACGAACGGGCCATTAGTAATTAGTTTTTTTACATGGGTCAAACGTGGCGGGTTTACGTCACATGACCCAACCCGGACCCGACCTGTGTTTTGAGACGGGTCAACCCAAAAATGACCAGACCCTCTATTTTTTTTACTCATACCCGAATTGAATCTGGTTCAATTAAGAGTATTTTGCGGGCCAGCTTTAAAATTGACAACACTACTCCAAATTCAAAATTCTCATCCCTCTCAACTTCCATCATTTTTTTTGTTGATTTGTTGCTTTTGATCCTATTACGAGTTGGTTAGTTTAGTCGGTGCAGTTTGATTAGTAGTAGAATTATATATTGGACCCTATATAACCCTAGCCCTATATATAGCATGTCTAGGTGGGTATTGAAAAATAAAAAACAGTAGTTTCCTCTTGTGTACCCTCTCATCTCTCTCACGTCTTTTCCTCTTCTTCTATAGACAACTCTTTCTCTCTCCCTCTCTATTATCTCTCCTCCGCTCTAAATTTCTGTACGTTCTTTGTCTCTCCCGCGACTCCTCTTGTCGACACGTACCAATTTGTTTAAGAGTCATGTCCGTCGTCGTCGCTGCTCTCACACCGACCACCAACCTGTTGGATATCAAAAGGAAAATTGAAGGAATCGATTTACTGTAAGAATACTTCAATTCTGTGTTTTAGCTTCAATAGATTTACAACAGATATATTAGTTACTAGTGCTAGAATAGGAAACATTGCTAAAAGGAAACAACTCTAAAAGAAAGACTATATATTACAATCCTTTTTGTATATTTCCTTATTTCTAACACTCTCCCTCAAGTTGAATAGTAGCGTCTCCAATATTTAACTTGCTCAGAACAATTTTGAAAATCCTTCCATTTATTGCCTTGGTAAGGATGTCCATCAGCTGATCCTCAGACCGTACAAAGGGAAGAGTGATAATTCGGCTTTCCAGTTTCTCTTTTATAAAATGACGATCAACCTCAACATGTTTCGTCCGGTCATGTTGAACTGGATTCTCGGAAATACTAATGGATGCACGATTGTCGCACATTAACCTGTTTGGTTCCTTTACAGGAAACCCGATTTCAGCCAGTAACTTTTGTATCCATAATACATCCGTCAGACCTCGAGCTACTCTTCTAAATTATGCCTCGGCACTAGACAGTGCTACAACCTTCTACTTCTTACTCTTCCAAGTGACGAGGTTTTCTCCAACCAGGGTGAACTACCCAGACGTCGATCTCCTATCTGTTGGATTACCTGCCCAGTTAGCATCAGTGTATGCTTCTAAGTCCAGATGACCATTCTTTTGAATATACTCTGCTTGAGCTGTGATATTTCTTCAGAATCATCCCCTGTAATAATCATATCATCAACATAAATGATTAGACATGTTACCCGATTTCCCTACTCTTCAGGAACAAGGTATGATCTGAGTTGCTCTGATGGTATCCGTACTTCTTCATCACCACCGTAAATCTGCCAAACCAGGCTCTAGGTGACTACTTGAGCCCGTACAATGCTTTCTTTAATCTGCATGCATCTACCTTGCCAAAATCATCTTCAAATCCAGGAGGTGGTTCCATATAGACTTCTTCTTCTAAGTCGCCATGCAGGAAAGGGTTTTTCACGTCAAATTGATGAAGTGGCCAATCACGATTGGCTGCTATAGTGTCAATTTTTGCGACTGGAGAAAAAGTCTCTGAATAGTCAATGTCGTAGGTCTGGGTATAGCCTTTAGCAACTAATCGCACTTTGTACCTCTCGACAAATCAATTCGCTCGATGTTTCACAATGAGCACCCATCAACACCCGATAGCTAGTTTTACAAGTGGAAGAGTACACTTTTCCCACGTTCTGCTCTTCTCCAGTGCTTCCATTTCTACTGCCATTGCTTGTCTCCACTCGGGGCTTTTGACTGCTCTTTCTACTGTCTTTGGTATTTCTTGAGAATATACAGCTGCTGCAAAGGCTCGAGCTACTGGTGATAGGCTCCTCCTGGCTAGGTTAGCTACTGGATACTGATTGGTTATCTTGTAGTTGCCATGATGTTCAACACCACGCCCAATAACTGTCCCCGACCGAATATCTTGTAGTAGACAAAAATTTGGATACATTAGTACCATGCAATTTAACTCCCTTGTGACATGGCTAATAGAGAGTAATTTGCAAGATAAATTTGGCACGTATAAACAATTCTATAATTGAACCGTTGGGCATAGAGCAATTGTTCCAGCTCCATGAACCGGGGTGAGTTCTCCATTTGCGGTTTGTATCATATTTCTTTCAGGCATAGACTGACTAATAAAATCATTCCTATCATATGGCATTGTATCAGTAGCTCCATAATCAAATAACCATCGATTTATTTTTACCGGTTTAGATTCCTGAGCGGTATTTGCCTGGGTGGTATAAGCTGCTCTCCCAAAAAATGATGTACCCGGCTTTTCATACTTAAGAAATGAGGGACTATTTCGGTAATTCGGCAATATATAGGGACTAGAATCAGGATTAAATGATGAAGGGTAGGAAGGTAATTTCCCTCCTAACCATTTACCTTCTTCGGGGGAACCAGATGGAACCCTAGTCGCATTCATCCCATCCTCTCTGCTGGAGCTTGCCGCAGGTCTCGTCCCTTCTTCGGTGCCCTTCTCTACTCCGTCACTGTCATTCATCGCCGTGACCAGGTTGCCGACACCGATCTCGTCCCTTCGCTGACTCTTCCACCCGTCAGGAAACCCAATTAGCTAGAAGCTTCAGCCTTGCTATGACGTAACTTGCCACAGTGTCTGCACCGCATGGTCTTTTGGTCGACGTTGCCGCTCCGTGATGGCCTTCCTCTTCCGGCGGGCATCAGGGGCTTGGTAGCGCTCAATTGCGTGGTGATTATCGATTCTTTTGAGCAAGGCTTGACAGCTAGGCCGACTCCGATTCAGGTCCCGATTCCACCACTCGAAGGTTCAATATCTCTTCTTGTGACTGCCATAACATTCCTTCGGTCCTTTTCCGACCGAATGGTTGGATATGCAGCCTCCACCTCCGGTAATGGGTTCTTCTCGAGTAAGTCTCTCTTTTCTTGATCAAATTCGTCGTTTACGGCGTTTAGGAACTGGTAGAGTTTAGTCTATGCCCTTTTCGTGTTCCATATTGCGATATCCTCTGGATGCTTCATTGGATTCGGATCTCTTAGCTCGATTTCCCACCATAATCGTTGCAATTTGCTGTATAGGGTTTCTAGAGAATCCTTACCTTGTTTTGTGTTGTTTGTTCGTACGATTAAGTCGAACAATTGGACACCATCCTTGCTTTTGCTATAAGTTGCAGATAATCTCTTCCACAGGTCCTTAGCCGTAGAAAATTCTACATATTGATGCACCAGGTCAGGCTCCATATTGTTGAGCATCCACGAACACACGACCAGATCGTCTTGTTCCCATTGTGAAAACTCGAGATCTTTGGCTGTGGGGGGGTTCTGGAATACCCGTGAGATGATGAAGCTTTTCGTAGCCACCAATCTTCATTCGAATGAGACGAGACCACAGGAAGTAATTGTTTTCCTTAAGCTTAACGCTCAGATTAATTGTGGGAACTGACATGGGTTGCTTGTGCACACTTGGTTGACTGTGGCAAGTTCGAGAGTAGTGTCGCCAACGTTGTCTCGGTTGAAGTAGGTTCATTGGTATGGACGCTACCATCTTCGGATCCTGACATGGCTGCAGCGATGACTAGTAAATGATGATGCCGAGAAATGTCGATCGACTTATCTGATCGAGAACTCCGACTCTAATACCATGTTGGATATCAAAAGGAAAACTGAAGGAATCGATCTACTGTAAGAATACTTCAATTTTGTGTTTTAGCTTCAATAGATTTACAACAGATATATTAGCTCCTAGTGCTAGAATAGGAAACAATGCTAAAAGGAAACAACTCTAAAAGGAAGACTACATATTCAAATATATTACATTCCTATTTCTATATTTTCTTATTTCTAACACAACCATCTCCCATCAACCTCCAGAGCCACGTTTGAACTTCAGTCACTCCAACCACCAATCATCTCGCATCAACCTCCAGAGCCACATTCGAACTACAATCGCTTCAGCCACCTTTGTTTCAGTCACTCGAGTCAGCCCCAACTCCAGTCGCCCGCTGCCACGGACACCACCAACCCACCCACCGAAACCCGAGCGCAGAAGGACGAACGGATTGAAGCGTAGCTCCACGCCCACGGAAGAGTGCTCGCAGAACTGTTTGAAAGAATGGCCATCGCAGAAGAACGAGCCATAGCCACAGAGGAGCGCACTAAAGCTTCGTTCGAGGTCGTCAAAAAGTCTTTTGGGGATTCGTTCGACGAGATTAGGTTCATGGTTGCCTCTATTTCGGCCTAGCAAGCAAACGCAATGAGGAGCTCGTCAGGAATTCTCGGGTCTCATACCATCACAACCCGCACCCCAGCGCCAGCTGCCCCACTTGTCGCCAAGACGCTACCACCTCCAGCCATCACCATGACTCGTGCTTTCCAAACGGATGGTCAAGAATATACTTCGGAAGTCCGCGAAAACAAACTTATATACCACATCGGACGACTTGACTTCCCTCAATTTTCCGGTACGTATGTCGCAAGTTGGCTATTTTAATGCGAGCATTTCTTTGAGATAGACGGGACACCGGAAGACGCCAAACTTAAAGTTGCCACGATCCATCTCAAGGGTGAGGCACTTTAGTGGCACCAAGGGTTCGCTAAGGGTCAAGCAACCAAATGAATAATGTCGGACTGGTCGAGCTATGTCGAGGCATTGAAGGCCCGATTCAGTGTCCAGTTATTCAGGGATCCAATGTTGGCAATGAAAAACCTGCAGCAAGAAGGATCATTGTCCGAGTACCAACACAAGTTTGACGGTCTCCTTCACCGAATACAACTCATCGAAAACGTATCGAAGAGAACCGCCATCATTCAATTCATCGAAGGGTTGGAACTCCACCGGTAGGTATAGGTTCGGTTACAACGTGCGCAGACACTCCATTAGGCGTATGTTTGGATATTAGATTCTCCTAATTTCCACCTTGTAGGACCTTGGGACTCGATGGATTAAGAGAAGTGCACATGACACAAGAACTTACGTGGTTCACCAATTTGGCTACGTCCACGGCTCACACCCACACTTTCACTATAGACAAATAGTGTTACAAATTGTGTATCACACAATATGCATCCCTCACACTCTAAAATACTCACTCCGTATTTTTGGCTCACAATACAACACTATTTTCTCCCACACACTCAAAACACCAACAACCGATTCTTACTACTCTCAATTCGTCTCTTGTGGTTATTTTCCTTCAGACATTGTTGACTTCTTATAGTTGTCAATGATGACAACCTTGAGTGGCTTGGCTGGCCACTTTGCTGAGTGCCTTGCCCACTCTGCTTAGTGTCTTGTCCACTTTGATGAGTGGCTTGCCCACTGATGAGTGGTTTCTCTACTTGTTGAGTGACTTGCCCACTTTGATGAGTGGTGGTGGTGACCCGAAAGTCTTCATTCTCAACAGCGTATGCAGTGGCTAAGCTTCATGACTTGGTCCTCACATCGTAGTTGCCACCACTCACTGATTCACCGTCTCTGAATGCTAGGATGAACACCAACAAGGAAATGTAGGCTCTAGAGCTAAGGGACTATGTTTTTGGTTCCCCAAGAATTATGTCGCAGGTCGTAGGTGCCGAGAAAAACAGGTATTTTTAATCGAAGTCGGAGAGCACGATGACCTACACGGTGCGGATTTCAACCGTGAGGACAACGTCGTTGCGTAGGGGGTATAATGTTACGAGTCAGTTAGTTTAATCAGTGTGGTTCGATTAGTAGTAGAATTATATATCCGACCCTATATAACCCTAGCCTTTTGCATGTCTAGTAGGGGTGGCAAATCGTTTGTACGTGGGTGTTATCGTGTGTGTTATCGTGCGTATCAATACTTTTATTGTGTGACACTTGCACAACACGAACACACACGATAAATTTATCGAGACATGTTCCTCAACACGAATATGACACACAATTTTTCGTGCGTGTTCATGGCATATTATCGTGTTGTGTTAAGTTAGTCAGTTATATGTTCAAATGCGAGATTTATAAGAAAATATTAAAATAACGAATTGTTCATAGTTAGAATTATCAATTCAAATATCAGATTTCATGAGTCTTTAATGTATAATTGACAAACTCTAGGAATCAAATATCTAAGTAGATTTTTAAAAGCTATTAAATGAGACTTGTTTGAAAAAGTATTAAAAAATAATAAATTTCCAAGTCCAAATTTATAGTTGGCAAATTAAAGTTTAAATATTATCGTTTTATCGCGTGTGTCGTGTTATAATACCTAAACACGAACGTGACACGAAAATAATGTTGTGCCATTGTGTCTATGCTATCCTGTTATCGTTTTGTCATATGCTTCTACGAACACGATTTTCTTCGTGTATGTTCGTGTCATGTTATCGGGTTTCGTAAGAAATTGTCAACCCTCTAGGTGGATATTATGTAGGGGTGTCAAAAACTGACCTAACTCATGGGTGATTTGCCCATTAGTCGTGTTTGGGTCAGGATTTTTGACTCATGGGTCATTTTGACACGACTCATGGCTGAATCGTGAAAACACGAGTTAGGTTTGGGTCAGAAGACCTGACCCATGGGCCAACCCTTGACCCATGAAAAGTTTATATCATCAAATAATAAATTAATAATTACAGTTGTCCTTTACAATGGAGAGTCTCCATTTGTCTTCTTTGTCGTGTGATGTCTTCTGTCTCCACTCCATCCTCCTCTTCCCCATCTCCATAAACATTTCCCTCTCTCTCCTTCTTTCTTGACCACACAAACCCTAAAATGGTCGGAGCTTCTCGCTGGTCTATCTGGTTTCCGACCAAACAGACAGAAAGTCCACTGAAGCCTCCCATCTCTCAACACAACCGCTCGATCTCTCTTCCAACACGAACTCACACCAACCCCATCGCTTCTCAACACAAAGACTCCATCGCCGAGCTCAAGGCCAAGGGACTGCCTCAGTAATCCACTGTGCGCTTTTCCTTGGAGGTCAGGACCCTAAACCCTATGCGCTTTTGGATTATACTTATGGGTTTGGTAAATCTTCGATCTTGGAGATGTTTCTTGGTTTCTCGTGGTTTCTTGGCCTTATAGAATAGATAAGACTCACCAAAGTTTGGTCCTTGCCGATCTATTCGTCTTCAAGTGACTGAGCTTGGTCATTGTCAATCTGTTCGTGTTGAGCTTGATTCTAATTGAATTAGCACCCGAATGGATCATGGAGTAATCAGCATCAACTCGAGATGTAATTATTCGGTGAGTAGTTCTCTTCTCTTACATTGCAAGAATTCATATGATTTCAATGGTGTGCACTTCTATTCAGTCTGTTTTATGATTTTTAAGCCAATGGTGGGTTGAACGGGCCATTCTGACCCGCAAGTCAAGGAGGTCAAACGGGTCAGTCTGACCCAAGACATACTATTCCTGACGGGTAATTCTGACTCGCGGGTTGACCCACCAACCCGTGGGTCAAATTTGTGTTTCAAAAACTGACTCATACGAGTATACGAGTCGTGTTTGAGTCAGACGGTCTCAAACACAACCCAATGTTGACTCAAACCCATGAGTCGACTCAAACCCATGAGTCGACTCAAACCCGTTTTGACCACCCTAATATTAATATTATGCATGAAAAAAAAAGGTAGTTTCTCTTGTCTTCTGTCTCCTCTTTTTCTCTCACATTGTCTTTTCCTCTCCCTCTCCCTCTCCCTCTCCCTCTCCCGACAACTCCCTCCCTCTCCCTCTCTATCTCTCCCTCTACCGACTACTCTCTCATATTGTCTTTTCCTCTTCTTCTACCGAAACTCTCTCCCTCTCCCCTATCTATCACTCTCTACCGACAACTCTCTCCCCCCTTCTACCGACAACGTTCTTTGTCTCATTGTTTTTTTGAAGGATTTTTCAGCTATTTATGTGCCCCGGCGTGCTTGATCGAACTTAGTCTGCTCTCAGCATCCTGAAAGAGGTACGCATTTTCCAATTCATACGTTTCTTCTCCTGCTCTTGCGTCGGTCCTGACTTGGGGCTTTGCTTTCTGCTAATCATTAGTAACTAATTGGAATTTGTTCACATGGGTGGAGGAGAAGATAGAGAAAAATACTATCTTGTGAAATATGATATTCATCCGAAACGAAGGCGATGCTGATGATTTGAGGTTTGGTATAGAGGATATTTATCCTTATACTAAACACTGATGTGATATGAATGTGGAATTGGTTTCATAAGTCATGTCCAGTGATGTTCTTTAACAGTTGACTATGAAGAATTCTCTTAGTTTGAGTTTCAATAAGCCTAGTCAAGATCACTTTTATAGAGCCAGAATAAATAAATTATAAATAGTACTATTAATATTTATGCTGTAAATTGATCTCTTATGCAGGAATATCTAGGAGGAGTTCTATCTCAGTGGTATCCGCTTTGATAAATCCATTTGGCAGACATGGACACCTTGAACAATGTCTTCACCATCCTCATTTATTTCCTTCTTCAATAGCCGTCTTTCTTTTCATTTACTTAAAACTCTGTTTTTGTACTTCACAACATTTTTCTTGGGAATATTGCGTGATTTAATATCTTGCATCTTCTCTAATTTACAGGGATACGATGAGGACACTCAACTGAATGATACCGGTGGGTCCTCTTTCTTTTACGATCTTTTACTTATGTTGTTTATTAGGGTGGGTCCTCTTTCTTGTACGATCTTTTACTTATGTTGTTTATTAGGTTATTAGTTCTTTCAATTGTGATATGTACGGTACGGTTATGCTGATGAATTTTCTACCCATAACCATTGGTATTTGAGTTATATCCGTGGTTATTATATAAATATAATAATTATTTATTATTAATAAACTAATATATACTAAATAATGGAAGTTACTTAACATACATGTAATAAATAAACATGATGTTAGTTTTATATATTTTTATTGTTGGCAATATAGATTTATATATTTTTTTAAATAAAATTTTCGATCTTTTATTATATTACATGTGTGAAATAAATATGGGTATACGGGTAGACTATGGTTAATAATCACGGTTATTTTAATGGTTATGATATTGAAAATTGTACCCATTATGGTTATGGTATATGGTTTATAAATATGGTATGATTATGGTATTTGTCATACTCGTATCATATCCTAACCATCGTCAGCCCTAATAGTGAATCTACTAGTATGGCAGGACAGGAAATGGACAAAAGTCCCGACAGAAAGCAGGACCAAGGTTTGCATCAATTGATTTGCATGAGCAGTGATATTCTTGAATATATTTCATATAAATTTCTTATTAAGTTGAGGTAGTCTGTTTTCTAGGTGCAATTCTTCGTGAAGGAAGGGAAGTTCTTTTTCAGGTAAGATTGAAATCGGCTACCTGCGTCATTGCTGATAGACACCACAAACGTTAAAATTTAGAGCTTACCTTGAGTTTTATTTAATGGCTAGGGTTTTAATTGGGAATCACATAAAAATGACTGGTGGGAAAAGTTGGAGGGAAAAGTTCCTGATATTGCAAAGTCTGGCTTCACATCGGTGTGGCTGCCACCAGCAAGCGATTCTTTCGCACGTGAAGGTTTTTTTAATACATTTCTCTCATAGTTGCAACTACTTAACAGACTGTTATTGTAGCTCAGGTAATAAAAAAATCTCCTTTTAATTACTTGATGCATTTGTTCAGGTTATCTTCCACGAGACCTTTATTCCCTGAATTCTAAATACGGATCGGAACATATGCTAAAAATTCTACTTGAGAAGATGAAGCAGTACAAAGTTCGAACAATGGCTGACATAGTTGTAAACCACCGTATTGGGACTACTCAAGGGCATGGAGGAAGGTACAACCGTTATGATGGAATTCCGCTGGCATGGGATGAACATGCTGTCACTTCATGTACTGGTGGCTTGGTAATAAAATAACATGATTAATGAAATTCCTTACTGTCTACCTAGAAAGTGTTTTTGAGATCTCTTCCTGACCAATTTATATAGCTTGAAGCACTTAAAAACAGATCACCTCTTTTTTCAGGGTAATAAAAGTACTGGGGACAATTTTGACGGGGTGCCGAACATTGATCATAGCCAACATTTTGTTCGGAAAGACCTTATATCATGGCTGAAGTGGCTGCGCAGTTTTGGCTTTCAGGATTTTCGCTTTGATTTCGCGAGGGGGTAATTTCCAATGCATCCATCTTAAGTTCTTCCAATAAAATTTGATAACACTTGGTTTGTCTCTCCATGGTTTTCGGGTTTAGGTATTCAGCAGCATATGCGAAGGAGTATATTCAAGAGGCAAAGCCCTTATTTCCTGTTGGGGAGTACTGGGACTCTTGCAACTATCATGGACAGGACTTGGACTACAATCAGGGTTAGTGTTTAAATAAAGCATTTACTGTGCAGACTGTTTACCTCACATGTCTTTATCCGCAAATACTAATACTTCAGTGAATTTATCTGAATTGTTGATACATTAATTGTTGATTTGGCAGATAGTCACAGACAACGGATTATCAACTGGATCAATGGCACAGGACAACTCTCATCTGCCTTTGATTTCACAACAAAAGGAATTCTTCAGGTGTTTTTTTTCTTCTCAATGTTGGGTAAAATTGCTTCTATAAGCTCCAGAAGAGTTTTCTCTTCTCCAATTTTTTATGTAACTCACGGTGTTGTTACTGCAATATATGTGTGCAGGAAGCTGTTAAAGGACAATTTTGGCGTTTGCGTGATAAGCAAGGAAAGCCTCCTGGTGTGGTGGGATGGTGGCCTTCCAGGGCTGTGACATTTCTGGATAACCATGACACAGGCTCCACCCAGGTACATGCTGCCTCTATTGAAGAATCATAAGATAGAGATAGGGTGCCAATACTTGGTCATTGCAGATCCAAATGTTTGCATCTGTTACTCTTCAATCTACATTCGCACCTAATCAGATGCACTAGTATTGCAATTATTCCTTAAATGCTCATGAATTAGGTGAACATTTTTATTGTTTGGACATCTAAGTTCAGTTGCTACATTAACATACAAGTGTGAAGTTTAAACTATGGACCACCCAAATCTGATTTCACCTTATACTCATGAGCTTACATGGCTAACAATCTGTCTGACATTAAAATCATTGATATCTATATATTTTTGTAGGCTCATTGGCCTTTTCCAGCAAATCATCTAATGGAGGTCTGGCTATTCTATTATTTCTTTCATTTCCTCAGTTTTAATAGCTTCCGACCTGAATCTGAGTTTTATTTTGCTCAAATGAATCTGATTTATTGTTGAACGGTTTAGGGCTATGCGTATATACTTACACACCCGGGAATACCAACAGTCTTCTATGACCATTTCTATGACTGCGGCAACTCGAATCACGACCAGATTGTGAAACTAGTAAGCTGGATGAATCTTGCTATCTTGATTTCTATGCTTCCTTATGATCTTCAAACAGCAATGAAGGCTCTATTACATTTTTGCAGATTGATATCCGAAAGAGTCAAGATATTCACAGTCGATCATCGATCAGGATCCTGGAGGCACAACCGAACCTGTACTCGGCTATGATTGGGGAGAAAGTTTGCATGAAGATTGGTGATGGGTCATGGTGCCCTTCTGGCAAGGAGTGGATGCTGGCTACTTCTGGTCACAGATATGCTGTTTGGCAAAAGTAAATGGACCTTGAATACAATCCATAATGGTACCATATGTTTGAGTTATGTGATAGCATGGTACCCCTGTGTTGTTTCTTGGTACTTTATGTTTTCATAATGTTTCTTAAGTTTAAATTACTGTTGCCGTCAAGTTTAACTAACGGAATGCTGACGTGCCGGATGAAAAATAAAAATAAAAATTAATAAAATAGGAAAAAAAATATAAATTATAAAATATAAAAATTCTTGTTTATAAATTTATTTTTAAATAAAAAATTGAAAACTAAAAATAAATAATAGTAATTGGATCCTTAGGTCTAATTGACCCAACTTAGGAACTCAAGGGTCCAATTGTTAATTTTTTTTTTCTTTTGTTTTTTTATTATTTAAGTTAAATAGTATATATCTACTACTAACGGTTCACTAACAGAAGTACCATATGATAACATTTTTCAAACATGACGGACTATTCGACAATACGAAATAACATACGGTACCATTCAATCACATTATTCAAATATATGGGATCATTGAAACTATTAACTCTTATTACTTTAATAGAATATATATATATACACACGTATGAGATTGATTAAATATATTCACTAACCTCTTAATTTTAAAAAAAAAAAAAAAACAATAAATCTTCACTGTTTAGAAGTAGTACGTTAGAAATTTGATGCAACGGGATCCGATTCAGATGAGGCGGAGTTATTCGATAATACCTTATTATTAGCGTTGCAATATCATGAACTAGCGGAGTCGCGCAAATGATGGATTGTTAGTAATATTTCAGCAACTTTGTTGTTATTATTTTAGTACTTTGTTATACTAAGTTGTTTTAAGTTTTAACTGTAATTTTCTTAGTACTTGTTCTGTGGTAGTTTCTTTAACATTTGTTTTTTCCTTTAAAAACACTTGTAGACAGTTTATTTTAGACAGCTTTGTTGTAATAGAAATTGCGAAAACGTTTAGGAGAAACTATTTCCCAATTTTGACACGTTCTTCCTCACATCACTGATTTTTTTCACGTCCCTAGGAAATCAATTATATTCTTCTAACTGAAACGGAGTAGCAGATGGTAGTGCAGTATTAGGGAGGGTTACGTCAACCCTTACAAGATGTCCTCAGTCTCCATTCATTGTGGATGTGTCGGAAGCCTATCAATGGGCACTTGTTGTAGAAAAACAGCACAGCAGAAGACTGATTATCAGGAACGAGCACAATATTCCACCAATCCATGCTCAAGATCTCGGTCCTACTTAATTAACAGAAACCGCAGAGTAAGTCTATCCTTATGATTGGATGTTTTCGTTGTGGTGAACAAGGGCATTAGGAGTGGCATAAAAACAGGCAGAAAACTTACCAGTTAAAAAGGCAAAAACTATTTGATTGAAGAACAGGAGGTGGACAAAATTGACGAAATCGGTGAGCTGAGTATGATAACGATGCAACCGATGGTGAGTTGTATGGAGATGGTCATGCAACGTTGGTCACGTAAGAGCTTACTGATTCCCAAGGGAGAACCAGTGGAAGATTGGTCGTGAACCAACATTTTTCACACGACCTGCACAATCGGAGATAAAGTTTGCAATATGATCATTGACAACGACAATTGTGAGAACGTAATGCCAGATGATCTTCCTTCGGGATTACCACCTTTGCCAAACACTTGGCATCTTCGCATAATCTATGTACACCATCAAGTACTCTTTCATGTGGACGATTATGTTTGGGATGCATTAAATCGAGATCGTTTCTCTGTTAGAAACTTAGAGAGTATACTAAGCTTAAAGATTGTAAGATTGACCCTTGTGAGATCGTACAAAAGATCAACGATAGTACTTATAGGTTGTGTCTCCCCAGTCATTTGAAGACTTCGAATGTCTTTAACGTGAAACACCTTTGTTATTGTTTTGTGGATTCCACTGATATGACTATGAACTAAAGGGCTAAAGGGCGAGTTCTTTTTAATCGAGGGTGATTGATGCAACAACGGGATCCAATTCAGATGAAGTGGAGTTATTCGATAATACTTTGTTACTAGCATTGCGATATCACGAATTAGCGGAGTCCAGCAAAGGACGGAAATGATAAAGATCTAACCCTTTATTAGTAGTTTTTTTGTTACTACTTTTAATACTTTGTTATGTTTGATTGCTTTGTATGTTATTTTCTTAGTACTTGTGAAAGTTTCTCTTGAAACAAAATCATTTGAAAACACTTACAACGTGTTTGGTTGGTGAAATAAGAAATATAAATAGCGAATAAATAATAGGAGGTTATAATACGATGTTGTTTTGTTGATTGATTGAAATAGAATGCAATATGAAATTCCAATATTTAGTTGGTGGAAGGATATATCAGAATGCACTACGGGAGAGAGCTCAAATACCGGCTCAATGTAATGACCCAATTACTATTGAGCCGTGAAAAATTAATTTAGATAGAATATCACGACTCAATAGTAATTGAGTTGTTATTTTATTTTTTTTACGGCCCAGTTGTTTGAGCCGTGAGTTTTTTTCTCACTTTTCATGGCTCAATTTCAAGTGCCGTGAATAATTTAATTATTTTTTTCGCAGCTCGTATTGCTTTCAGCCGTGACAAATATTATTTTTATAAAATAAAATTGTTTTTCACGGCTCGTTTTATTTTTGATCCGCGAAAAGTCTATAATTTTTATATATATAATATTTTTAACGGCTCGTTGTCGTTTTCAAACGTTGTTTTTTTCAAAACTGATATTTAAGTGAAAATAAAATATTTTTCGCGGCTCGTTTTACTATCGACCGTGAAAAGTTAATAAAAAGAAAAAAAAAATGTATTCACATGTCAAGCAAAGTCTCGTTTTACGTCCCATACTTTTGTCCTTTCAAAGTCTTCACGCCAATCAAAACTTTCAAAAATAATTTAACTATTTTCCTGCTCCTTCATTCATTTGTCCTTCTTCACGTCACTTCTCCTTCTTCATTTTGAGTTCCATCTTCATTTTGAGCTGGAGGTGGGAGCTCGTTGGAGCTGGAGATGGAAGAACCACCGGCCATGATGGAGATGGAGCTCGTAGGTGGACTTGCCATGAGCATGGGTGACATGAGAGGTGGAGACTCACCGGTTCCAGGTGGAGAACCTCGAGCTGGAGGTTGCCTCCTCAATGTCCACGTAGTGAAATCTAGAGCAATCGTCTTCCGCTGGATAAGCCACATCTCACCGTCGCTGTTGAAGATCCCCTGGCCAAGCAGGTCGTGGAAGGCCAATGCTGGAGCTTGTACAACTCGGGAACGCCAATGCTGGAGCTTGTATAGCTCGTCGGGAACTCAGAGCTTGTACTCATGGTGAGGGACTCATGGTATCCGGTAACGCCGAGCTTGTACAACTCGTTGGGAACGTCGAGCTGGAAGTACCGTGAGGCTGGAAGGCTGGAGCTTCGGAGCTGGAAGGCTGGGACAAAAAACCATTAAAAATATATTTATTTTAAAATATTCATATTTGTTATGGCTGAATATATTTTGAGTCGCCAAAAATAAAAAATAAAAATAATTTTCCCGGATCAACCAAAAGTGCCGTTATAATTATTTTGACGGCATTTTCTATTTGAGCCGGGAATTATCACGGCTAACATATATTGAGCCGTGATAATTGCCCCGACGCTTCATGTCACGGCTTAATTAATGAGTCGTTAAAAATACCCTTTTAGCTGCTATTTACCATCTCTCCCGTAGTGATGGAATGGAATAATGTAAAATGACATATATATGACCTACTTTAATATGTATATTATATAATACAATTAACTTGTATTAATTAATTTGAAAAGCTTGAATTAAGATTAATTAACTTAATTTTTTTTAAACTTTGAAATAATTTAATTAAGTAAAAATTATATTAATTAAAATATACATAATTATAAAAAAAACTTTAATTATGCATTTTATCATCAATACTACTTAAGTAATGACAGATCATCCATTTTGTAAAATTTAAAATAATAAAAATACAACATAAACACAAATAACCATTAAACATTTATTTCTCGTAACCTTAATATCATAGCTATCAGAATCGGACCGGCCATTGAACCGGCAAGGGGTCGGTTCACGGTTCAGCCGGTCCAACCCGGTCCAACTTGGTTCAATGTGCGATTCAATGTTTACAAGGGGGAAAAACTTGAAAACTTATAATACATACATAGTCTCAAACACTAATACAATTACCTCAAACTACATAGTCTCACACACACACAAACTACATAGTTTCAATATCAAACACACATTACTCTTAATTCTCAAACACAATAGTAGTGAACCAGTTTAACCAATTGGTTTGTGCAGAACCAAAAATCGGAAACAAAAAAAAAATTAGTTAAAAAGTGAACTGGAAACCGACCGATTTTTTAACAACTGCCCGGTTCAAACACTGTTAATTTGTAGCATCCTAATCCAAAATTATCAAAGTAGTCGACAATTACAAAAAAAAATTACATCATAGAAGTCAACACTGTCCTAAGTCATTCAAGGCGGACTTTTGGATCCATACCAACGAAAACGAGAATAAGGTGTTGCTTGGAAGAAAACAGAATGTGCGTCTTCCATAACTCTAGGTGTTTGGAAAAAAAAACTGGTTCGGCTGAACCGTACCGTACCACTTGTGAACCACACCCCTTTTGAACCGGTTCAAAAGTGGTATGATATTTTGGAAGAAATGTGGAGCGGTTCGTCTGAACCATAAAAAACTGATTCATAAGTTGTAAACCGTACCATTTTATGAATCACTTTTATATATATATATATTATTTGTATTAATTTTTTTAATATATTCTAATATTTTTTATCATTAAGTGAACCAATTTATTCATATGTGCTCTCCCTATTTTAATTTTTAATATTTCGATTGATCTTTTTATGTATTATCGAACTATGTGTTAAAATTTATAAATTTGGAATATTTTATATTAATGTTTTTTAAAGAAAATGTACGACATAACAAGTTTTAAACCGGTTCGGAAATTGTATGGTAAATCACCCAAAAAGTAGAGCAGTTTGGATGAATGGGTGTTCTTAAATCGGTTCAAGGCCAAACCGGTTCAGGGTCAAACCGGTTCATGTCCACCCCTGCATAGCTCCTCTATTCTAATTCCCTCAAGACCTGCATCATCAAGAAGAGGTAATTTTTCAAGTATAGCATCAGTCACTGGTTTAGTCATGGATCTAGCCAACAATGTGTCCAAATCATTCATTTCAGTTACCACCTTTTCAATTTCAGCATCTTAAATCTTACACTTCTTGTTTGTACAAGCATTATTAGTTGGAGAATTATTGTTACCAAAGTTGACAGTATGCCCTCATTTGGAGTGGACGCTTCATGATCAGTTTCATCTTGATGATCAAGAGTGTCCTTAGTTTCAACTTTTGCAAGTACTTCCTGAACAACTTGTGATCCATTACCTGTTGCTCTATCTTTGACATATATTCTAGTTAAATCCTCAAAATGAGGAAAACCTTTGTTTCAGAATGGTTCTGCCTCCTTGTGCGTGTAAAAAACAAACATTCAAATTGGAATCCAGTATATAAATATACAAACAGAAAATTGGAATCCTTGTTTATATATTTTTATTGTTGGCAAATATAGATTTATGTATTTTTTTAAACAAAATTTTCGGTCTTTTATTATATTACATGTGTGGAATAAATATGGGTATACGGGTAAAACCATGGTTAATAACCACAGTTATTTTAATGGTTATGGTATTGAAAATTGTACCCATAATGGTTATGGTTATGGTATGTGGTTTATAAATATGGTATGGTTATGGTATTTGTCATACCCGTACCATACCCTAACCATCGTCAGCGTTATGCATAACAAGTTTTAACATAAGCCTAGATTCTAAATAAGCATAGATAATATAATCGGTTAAGGGAAGCGTAACAATGTATATTAGCATACTAAACAATCTGTCAACCTACATGAACTATGAGGTGAGATAACTTACTTGAATATAAGCATTCCAAACTTCAAAAGATAACAACATTAAGGGAAAAATGCAAAATAACAAAACAAAACATGATTCCGACTAACAACAATAACACAACAACAATTTTGGAATGAACATGCATACTTTAGAGAGAATATGAAGAAGTATATTGCATAGCTCCCAGGGCAAAAAACCTATTGAATTCATACATAACAACGATTGAATAGCCGGAGCTTCCATTGAATTCCCATTGTAGAAGCCTTGAGAATGCGTTGTTCTCTTCTCGAATGCGTCGTTCTCTTCTCTAAAGTGTTCTCATTCCCTGTAGTGTGAATTAGTGCTTCGGCTCGCTGTCATGGTAACCAGAGCTTCAGAAAATGGAAAAAGTGGAAGGAATTGGGTAAATCGGAGTGACGTTGGATTTCCGTCTTCGTCGGGATAAGAACCTTCTCGAAGCGACGAGGAGGTGTGTCTTGGCGGCGACGATGGTGGGCTCGAAGGTGGAGAGACTGAATAGACGAGTAGTGCACATGGAGATGATGGACTCGAGAGAAATTTTATCAATTATAAATATCCCTAAACCATGTGTCACACACATCTGGAAGATTGCGTCACAAATAAACGACCAGCTGATGGAAATTGAATATTTTTAATATGGTCCAAACATTATGACTAAAATTTAAAATTCTAAACTTTTATAAGAAAACTTAAAAATGAAGTAAAGTTTAGGGGGCAATCTCATATTTTACTGACATTTTTATATAAACATAACTAACGAATGTAATAGCTGGTCCTTCCAACAATTGAATTTTTTCCACCTTACTTTCTTTCTTTCCACCACAATTTCAAGCTCTCAATATTTGACTGAATTAGGGAATGATATCATTAGAATGACTACATACATCATCTAGGCAAGCAAAACTATAAGATGGATAGTCACGACGTTGAAATGAAAATATAAAAATACATATTATTATTCAAATAAGGCAATTGACTATATATTTCATTTATTTATAAGTTAATCATATGTACGAATGGAATTTCAGGGAGTCCAGACGCGCAAAACAAATACCATTGCGTTATCACCTTGGACGGATCCAACATGATTTGATTGAGTTAATGCTACACAAATAAGAGTCCTGGACATAAAAATAAATAAATCATACTAACGGTTCAGTGTGTTATTATTTAGAAAATTTAGATTGAGTTTTGAAAATAAAAAAATATTTATGATTTGCATCTTATTTCTCATAGTGTGATTACGATATTATTTTGAATTATTCTAGATGTGAAACAAATAAATAAAAGTGTTAATCTGGGGATGATCTCTCTAAAATATCTATGTGAAAATAATAACAACATAACAATAAATAGATTAGTACATCCTTGGAGTAATATTCCTACCATGTCACCTAATTATTACACACTTTGTTAATCGCTGTCAAGTTTGAATCAACTCTATAGATTACAAAGATTAGATACCGCCGAAGATATCGGACATCTAGTTGATATTTATAGGGACAACTAACTATAAAATAAAATAAGATGTAATCGTCTTTTTAAATTTTTGGCTATTTTAGTTTTAAATATACACACATATATATATATATATATAATTAAATCATAACTAATACATATATATTAATAATTAATACGGTTTGATATTCTAATCAAACATATTTATTAATTTAGGAAAAGAATATTATCGTAATAAAATAATGTAGTCATATTCTAACTTGACACATTCAACTCCATTGAATTGACAGAAGCTAAGCTAGCTGAGTTCTCCGCAGATGTAAAGACTCCTTCAAAAACACCTCCTCAGTCAACACGGAAATACTTAATTAATGCACACAACACCACCACATTTCTTTCTTTCTTTCTTCTATATAACTACCTACTCTCAACCATCTATACTCAACAACAAAACCCCCATACGAAGGAGCTAGCACCAGTATGGATTCAAGAAGATCATCAACTAGCATTTTTATGATTAGTTTTCTAATCTTTTTCGTGGCATTACTGGTGAGTTGTTGCAAAGTCGAGGCAACGCGGGTTCTAACTCAAGATTTTGCCAGAGACAACCATCTCTTCTTGGGAGTTTACGAGCAGACCAAGTTGGCTATGTCGACATGGATGGAACGACTAGCGTCTGGACCAAGCCCACGAGGACCGGGGCACTAAGGAAAGGAACACAAGGATACTATGTCAAAGTTGGAGGAAGAGGAGGAGACTTGGGATGTTTTTTTCATATTCGTTGATTTATTTGTCTCTTCAGGGTAGAAATTGTTCATGTCCAACATTATCTTATACATTTGGCCAAACAAAAAAAACATATGTACTCACTACACAAGAAATATAACTTTTACAGAGTAAGTGGTAAAAATATTTTTTCATTGGTAAAAATTATATGAATGATGTTACTTGCGGATAAAAGACTTAGTTATACTGCGACTGGTAATACTTTTATCGACGAGTTAGAGACTGTCGGTAAAAGAATGTTGCATACACAAAATAAAATATGCATTCCACAATGTTAACTACCTATTACTAACAACTTATTTCGACAGTAACACTTTAACAATTACCGACAAATTTTTGTATTATTTCAAACTTCTGTTGAAAAAAGATTTTGATAAATACCATTTATTTCATTAATTAATCTATCTAGAAATTACTCTGTAAATAAGTTAACTGATACACGAACAAAATTTAAAATACTAAGGAAATAAACCTCTCAAGAAGAACCCTAATATATTTTGCCGCTAGCATCATTTTGCTCCAACACTCTCTTAAATTTCAGAGCCTGCTCATCCAATTTAAGGTTTCTTTTTCAAACTCAATTCAATTTTGTAGTTCGGAAGAGATAATTAACCGAACTCAGATTCGACCTGGCAACAAGAAGTTTGACCGCCGGCATAACAGTAAGCTAACCTTCATGCCAATACTTGGTCGTGAAAGAGGTAAAGAGCTTGCAGCGCCATGAATTCGATAATTCAGTTTATCTTGCGTCCGTAATTGTAAAAACCATATTTTGGAAATAATTAAGTTACTGGGTTTTTGTCGGCAGTTCAGAATTTTCTCTTTCTTTATTCGTTAACTGGACTTATTTGAAGCTTCGAAATTTATCATTTTTCGTGTGTTGTAGGCAAAGGTTTATCAAGTAAACAATGGTTAGGAAAGGGAAAAATGAGGGCGAAAGCTCTCAAAAAAAGCCGGCGATGAATATGTAGCGCCGGACGAAATGGACGACGAGATAGATGCCTGTAAGTCTTGCTGGCTATTCTAGTGTAGTTTTATATATTAAGTGAGCCTCAAGGCTAGCGCATTGTGTGCACCTCGATGCGCCTCAAACTTTTTAATACATTGCATAAGTGTGTATTTTATGTGCACAGTGTGCACTGCATGATTCTGGCTTTACTCTGGTTCAAATTTGGATCCTTTTCTTGTTAGAATTGTTGGATCTTTCTCTTGTTAGATTTGTTGTATCTTCCAAATTCTAATCATTAATATAGGAATCTGACTTTGGCTTACCAATTTGCTTCTTCTATATCTCTCTTTCAATTGTAAGGCAACAAAAGTATTTACGGGCTACAATGGGTGAAGGAAGATGATGACGAACTGAATGAGGAGGAAGAAGACAAGGAAGATAGGGTCACTTGGGGTAAACGTAAGGGACAGTTTTACAGTGCTGATCAGGTAAGAGGTTCTAATACACTACTCTGCGAAATAAAGAAGCGTATCACTGCCTCCATTTTTGTCACTGAATAACATATTGATGTTTCACAACTTCAGCGATTATATAGATTCAGCGCTTGTATGTTATGTCTCTCCAAATTGTCTAAGTTTCCTGTGTGTGTTTTCTGCTCTAAAATTGAAAGGCGGCATCAAGTGAGGAGGATCTCCCTGCGGAGGAAGAGGAGGAGGTGTTAAGGCTAGAAAAGAAGCGAGCGGAAGCTCTATCAATGGAGGAGTTTGGCCATGAAGAACTAGTGAAGACGAGAGTGATAGTGAAGCAACACTGGGGGTGAGTACTGTCTCAAAAGGCCTGTTACGTAACGTTGTAGTTAGAAACCTACAGAAAGGTAATAAAAGGTTTCATAAAAGTGACTCTGTACAGGAAATCGCCGTTAGAGAAGATACTAGAGCAGATTCTGTCACTAAAAGAACTTGAGATGATGACCCTGCAAATTTTGAGGAGGTCAAGAAAGATTTAGATGCCCTATCCAAGGAAGAGCAAATGGATGTTGAATATAGGTAAGTTTGTTCCTTTATTGAGATAAACTGCTAATAAAAACATATGTAAAGGGGAGTGCATCATTTCTGAATTAACTGTCAGCAAAGTGTCCTAAATATAGAGGTCTGCATTCTTTTATAGGTATTTTAATTAGAAACAGTCATTGCCTGTTGGAGCCATTTTCCATGCACTTCTCAGTAAGTTAAAGAAGCGTATGTGATTAGGCATCTACCCGTCCTTCTATTGAAGATTTTTTTATTACATCACGGGGAGAAATAATAGGGCTGTGGTAGACCTGAAAAGTTGTTTTATGCATATAACCTGCTGGGACAGTAATAATAGCCAATTAATCTCATCTACTCTCCAATGTTAAAATTTCTGCCTTTACTTTTCTACCTCTTTCCTAAAGAAATAGGATTGTACAGATAGATGATAATTGTCTTAACGTCGTTATTGTCAGCATCAGTGTGAATGTCTTGTATCATAGAGCTTCACCCAAGCTCATTTTGAAGGCATCTCTGTTTATTTCATGATTTTGAGCACATAATTTTAAAATTCTTATTCATCCAACGCTATATCATCTCTACGACTGTACCTATATGGTTTACTATTGGATAAATACAGTGATCCATAGAAAAGTCATTTCCAAAAATGTCAACCCAGTGTGTTTAGTTTCTTCACGGCTTGGCATAGATTCAATTTGTTTTCTTTTGGACTGTGATTTTTACTTTGGGGTTATTTATCTTCGTGTATCCTTATTCTTTTCTATTTTTTTTCCTACTTCAGCTCTGCTCCAGAATTGGTTGGCTTGCTATCAGAGCTGAATAATGCTTCTCAGGATAATGACACTTTTTCCTTCTTTCACGTGCACAACTGGTTGGTCCTAGCATGAAATCAACTCAGACTCTGGTGATTGTGGGTTATCCCTTAGCCAGATCAAACAAAGCGACTCTGACAATGTATCTAATGTGGTGTGTCAGCATGGGTCCAATTCCAACCTCCAAAGACAGCATCGTAGAATGTGAAGCTTAATAGAAGTTGAAAGCGGCTTCTTAGATTTATGAGTCGATTCAGACTGGGAGTTGACTTGCTTATGGACAATTTATGTATTGACCTCCAAATGATCTGACCATCCGTTCAGGTATAATTTTGAATCTTACGAAGCGTTCTTTTCTCGTAATAAGGAATACGAAATAGAGAATAGGAATAAGGAATAAAACATAAAAATACGAGATTGTTTATTTGGTGGAATGGAATAAAAAATTCTGTTGTTTTTTTGGTTGAAATTGTATATAGGAAGGGAATGGAATGTGCTAAAATGACATATTTGTCTCTCCTTATATATGTATAATGTATAATACATATAATTTGTATGATTTATTTTTAAAAATCAAGAATAATTAAAACTTTAATATAAATAATTAATAATTAAATATAATAATATTTTTTGTTAATCATTTAATTTATTTGAAAGGTCATTTTATTAATTTTTTTTACTAAATTTTTTAAATAATGTAAATTATAATGTAAAATAATATTTCTTTTCATGATCAATTGATTGCATATTTATTAGAAATATCGTTAATTACACTATCCGCAATCTAACATTTTATTGGTCCACGACAATACAAGGTCCGACAAAGTGTTAGTCGTTTGCTCGAAACTTAGCATAAATGGCCACACATACGTGATACAAAACATCGTTAGTGACCACACATACATTATACAAAATGTGGTTTTGTTCGATATTAAAATAATTTCAAAAATTGACTAAGGACTAAAAACAATTAGAATAAAAGATGTACTTAAGCCAATCGACGACAATATCTAGATTATTGAATTGGATGATGGTGACTCGAACCCCAAATTTTTCCAAATCACATGTGCAGGACCATCTTCTAGCGAATAAACCTGAAAAATTTAACCGTCAACTACACATGATCAAATGGCCAAAAAAACACTACATATGATCTCATTTAAGCAATCAAGATAATGCAAATACATTACAGAATATGCAATGTTAGGGATGACCTGCAAAATATGGTCCATCTATCCCCATATAATTCATCCTTTTCTCATAGATCAAATGAAACTTTTTAAAATCGATACCACACCTAAATTTCATATTCGAGCTCTCGCAATGCTGCTGCCACAACATGAATTCATCAAATTCATTGACATGCAACATTAATTCAACAAGACGAAAACACAAACATCAAGAAAACACAACCAACAATCAAAACAAAGGTTAATTAGCTCAACTGTTACTTATGTTAGCACATGTGACTGAACGGTTCAAACTTGAGCTCAATCGTTACTTATGTAGGCAAATGTGACTGAACGGTTACATCCGTTAATTATCTCCGTTAAACTTGTGCACGTGACCTTCTTCAAAATTAAACTTCCTAATATACCCTTCTCCTTCTCCAGCTCCAGCTCCAGTACTCCCCCATCATTCTGATTCAATTCGTCCTTCAAATCCAGGATTCGTCCTTTGATGGTGCCTCCATAATCCAACTCGTAGAGGTAGACTTTCAGTTCCCCATTTCTTGCTCGCTTCTCCGGTAATGGATTCGAGCGTCGAAGCAAGGTCCGAAATCACTTTCTTCGATATGGAAACGACCCGACCCGACCCGATCAGGCTTTCTCCGACTCGTACCTTTAACATCCTCCAAGGTCAGTTTCCGACCATTACTGTTGCTTAAGTTCTTAAAATGCTGAAATTTACAGAATTTCTTGTCAAAATGTGGGGAAAGTTGAGACTGCACGCCTTGTGTTCGACAAAATGTCTACGAGGGATTTAGTGCCTTGGAATGCTATGATTTATGGAATTCTATGATTTCTGGTTGAAATTGTAAGTAGAGACCATTTCTTACAAATAAATATTGAAGTTTTCGATGTAAATATTGTTTGAAATTGTTTAGAAAGTAACCTCCATGAAAAAAACAAATATTGAAGTTTTCGGTGTAAATATTGTAAATTTCACTTCCATTTATGTGTGACATTTATTGTACTTATGGCTATTTTCCAGGAGCAATATTAGTCTGATACGTTCAAGGACAAACGTACCTTGGCGTGGGGAAGAAGACAGGGGAAGAGAACAGAAGAAGCTTGAGAAAGGGGAAATTGTTAATTCATTCATATCCTTCCTAGATGACTCTGCTCAGCTAAATACACTGATCTGGACCTCACCCTTACAGTGGGCTGCCTTATGGACCTACTAAATAGATGATAGACTAAGCCCTTGGGCCGATTCTAACTACTAAACCCAAATTGAAAGAACGGTTCGTAACAATGCCACCCCCTACGCATTGACCTTGTCCTCAAGGTCGAAGTCCGGGTACTGTTTCATGAAGTCTTCACTGAATTCCCATGTTGCCTCCTCTTCAGATAAACCTTCCCACTTAACCAAGAACTTGGTAGCGGCCCTATTACCTCTTTTCACCATCTTTCTTTTGATAATCGCCTCTGGAACACGTTGGAAGGGACGTGTCATACCTGCTGGCAGAGGAATAAACTGGACTCCTTCTCCATAAGCCAACTTCAATTGGGATACATGTACTGTGGGGTGGATTAGTGTTGTGTCTGGCAGGTCCAACCTGTATGCTACAGGCCCGACCTTCTCCACTATGATGAATGGACCGAACCACTTAGGCTGCAGCTTGTACGAACCTGACTTCCTCAAGGTGTGTTGGCTATACGGGTGCAATTTCAGAAACACCGAATCCCCAACCACGAAGCTGCGATCTGTCCTCTTCTTGTTGGCCACCTGGCTCATTCTGTTTTGAGCTCTTGTCAGATGAAATTTCAGCAATTTGATGTGCTCTTCTCGGTCCCTTAGCAATACATCAACAACTGGTTGACTAGAGTCGCCCGGGAAGTAAGGTACATGTAGAGGTGGAGCGAACCCGTATAGTGCCTCGAAGGGTGTCATGCGTATGGTCGAGTGGTATGAGGTATTATACCACCACTCCGCTAGTGGCAGCCACTTGCTCCAGGTGGTCGGTCTCTCCCCAGCCATGCACCGCAGGTATGTTTCCAAGCCCCTGTTAACCACCTCCGTCTGGCCATCGGTTTGAGGGTGATAGGAGGACGACAAACAGAGGTTCACTCCCAATTGCCTCATCAATTCGGCCCAGAATGTACTTGTAAAGACTGGATCTCTATCACTTACTATGTTATTCGGAAGACCATGTAATTTGTAGATGCTGTCAATGAATATCTCGACCACCATTGCTGCAGAATATGGGTGGCTGAGGGCCATGAAATGCCCATACTTGGTCAGCCTATCAACCACCACATAGATCACCTCCTTACCTCTTGATTTCGGCAATCCTGTGATGAAGTCCATGGAGATGTCTGAAAAGATTGTAGTCGGCACAGGCAGCGGTTGGAGCAGGCCCGGGGATGCTGCATGGTCATACTTGTACCTCTGGCATTCTTCACACTTCCTTATGAACTCCCGAACATGCTTCCTCATACCCTTCCAATAGAGTAATGACCCGATCCTCTTGAGAGTCACTGTCACCCCCGAATGACCCCCTACTGCTGAGGTATGGAAGTGTGCTATAATTTCTTGCCTGAGTCCTGCATCTTGTCCCACAACCAGTTTGCCTTTCCTTCGGAGGAGCCCATCGACTATCGAATACCTGGAGGGATCATGATCCTTCTGTAGCTGATTGATCAGCTTGGTACACTCTACATCTGCAGCCCAACTCTGTTTAACCCTCTCCAGTAATCCCGGGTTTATAGAGGACAATGCCAAGTCGAACAGCTCCGCATTTTGAACCCGTGACAATGCATCGGCAGCTGCATTGTCAGCTCCCTTTTTGTAGACGATTTCGTAGTCGTAGCCAAGTAGTTTGGCTAGCCACGTGTGTTGAAGCGGGGTGGTCACTCGTTGCTCCAACAGAAACTTCAAGCTGCGGTGGTCAGTCCTGATGATAAAATGCCGGTCAATTAGATAGAAGTGCCATTTTTTGATTGCTAATAGCACAGCTAACAGCTCCTTCTCATAAACAGAAAGTCCTTGTTGTCTCTTGGACAATGCCTTGCTAATAAAGGCGACCGGGTGGCCACGCTGCATCAAGACCGCCCCAATTCCTGCTTGAGAGGCATCAGTTTCCACGGTGAAAGTGTCGATCATGTTGGGTAAGGTTAACACCGGAGCGGTTGTCATGGCCTTCTTAAGGTTGTTGAAGGCTTTGGTCGCCTCATCCGTCCAATTAAACGAGTCCTTCTTCAACAGCTCCGTAAGTGGCCTACTTATCATCCCGTATCCTTTTATGAACTTCCTATAGTAACCTGTTAGGCCAAGGAAACCACGGAGTTGTTTGACTGTCTTCGGTTCTGGCCACTCTACTACTGCAGCTATTTTAGAGGGATCGGTCGACACCCCCTTCCCCGTAACCACGTGTCCCAAATACTCCACTTGTAATCCTCCAAAACTGCACTTTGACCTCTTTGCATATAACGAATGCTTCCTTAGCAAATACAGTACTAATTCCAGGTGTTTGAATTGCTGCTCAAAGTCCCGACTGTAGATGAGAATGTTGTCGAAAAACACCAATACGAACTTGCGCAGGTGCTCCTTGAAAACTGTGTTCATAAGGCTTTGAAATGTGGCCGGAGCGTTGGTGAGGCCAAATGGCATGACCATGAACTCATAGTGTCCTTCATGAGTTCGAAAAGCTGTCTTATAAATGTCTGGGGCAGCCATTCGGACTTGGTGATAACCGGACCTCAAGTCTATTTTGGTGAAGACCGTTGCTCCTTGAAGCTCATCAAGTAACTCATCCACAAGAGGTATTGGGAACTTATCCTTCACCGTAAGATCATTTAGGCGTCGGTAGTCCACACACATGCGCCATGAGTGATCCTTTTTCTTGACGAGCACAACCGGTGAGGAAAACGGACTTGAGCTTGGTCGTATAATTCCTTTCATCAGCATTTCTGCTATCATCCTTTCGAGTATGTCCTTTTGTGGCGCGGGGTAACGATAGGGCCTTGAGCTAACCGGTAATCCTCCTTCCTTTAATGGTATACTGTGATCGACACTTCTCTTTGGGGGTAGTTCTGTCGGTTCCTTAAAGACATCCTCAAAACGAGACAATAACTTGTCGAGCTCCCCTGTTGATGGTGCTGGTTTCAGCACTTGGGCTGCAAAAAGGAAGGGATGCTGCCCCGAAGATGGCCGAACTGATATACTGCAGAGCTGGACCGAGGCTATCTCATCCTTCTTGGCAAGCAGCTTGCTGATTTTGCTCGGGCTGTTTACACGGATTGAGCTGTTTCCATTCCCCTTCAGTTCACATATCTCAGAGTCCCTTAAAAACTTCATTGACAACTCCTTAAAGTTCCATAGGATGTCTTCAAGAGTGGCCAGCCACTGCACGCCCAGTACCATGTGGTAACTCTCCAAGGGAATCAAGTAAACATCTGTTGTGAAGCTTTGGCCTTGCATCCACCACTTAAACCCCTTACAGGCCCGATTGCATGCCATTTCACCCCCATTTGCCACCATGACTCTTATCGGATTGATCAGTTCGGTCTTACACCCTACCTTTTCTGCTATAGTGACGTCTAGAAAGTTATGCGTGCTCCCTGAATCCACTAAGATTTGTAACTTCCTGTTGTTCACCCTCCCCTCCACCTTCATAGTAGAACACCTCGGTGTTCCGGTGATGGCGTGTATGGAGATTTCCGGACTTTCTTCATCATCGTTCTCTTCATTTGGATCATCAACTTCCTCATTTACGTCATCCTCTCCAACTTCTATAGTAAAGATCTGTTTGCCCTTGCACCTATGCCCGATCACATACTTCTCGGGGCACCAATAACACAAGCCCTTTGATCGCCGTTCCTCCATTTCCTTGCTAGTGGTGCGTCGTGTACTTCTACTCCCCGAGTAGGGCTTACTACTAAAACCACCATCCCCAAACTTGCTAACATTCCTGCTCACACTACTAGCAGACATCACCATGTTTGGCAATGCAGGACTGCTACCAACAGGATAGCTCGCCAATGAATTTGTCTTACGGTATTGTGAGTTTTGCTTCATCGCAGCTCCTTGGGACAGCACTGCATCATGGAGCTTGGCCATTGAAAAAGCTTCTCGAAGAGAACGTGGCCTCTGTAGCCGAACCGGCCCCTGCAACTGCGGATCCAAGCCCCCCAAGAACTGACTGACTGCAGCTCTTTCAGACACCTTTTCAATCAGCTGCACCTTATGGAGGAGTGTGTCAAAACGCCTTTGGTAATCCGCAAACGATCCTTCCTGCCTAAGATTTTTCATTTCAAACATCGGGTCTTCAAACAAGTCATCTCCGAAACGAGCATGAAGGTCCTTAACATACTCAGACCAAGTAACAGCCCTACCCTGCACAGCTTGCACCCTCATAAAACCTTGGTGCCATTGCAAGGCTTCCCCCTCTAAATGTATAGCAGCTATCTTAAGTTTCGACTCTTCAGGCGTTCCATCAATCTCAAAATAGTGGTCACATTGAAATAGCCAGCTAACAACATCAGTACCATCAAAGCGAGGAAAGTCGATCTTACCAATACGGTACGGCTGACGCTGCTCGCGTTGCTCTGTTGTGGTGGTGGTGTTCGGGTTGTATTGACCAGGTGTAGTGGGAGGTGTTGCCTGAGCTACCGTAGGGACCGAACGGATCGACCCTGAACCCGAGCCCAAAATGCCAGCTTCCCGAGTCTGCTCCATGTTAGAAGCCCTTACAGCATTAGAAGAGATGAATGCTCGCAGCTCCTCTAGCGTGGTCTGGTTAGTGCTGCTGATAGACCTGACTTGCTCTGTGAGCTCGGCCAGTGAGCGACTGTGCTCCTCCAGGATACCTTGCTGCTCCAGCAACGTACTGTCGACCCGAGCCTCCCTTTGTGCTCGAGTTTCGCCCGCCGTCGCCATCGATGACTGCAATAGAAGTTTCCCTACCAGGTAGATCCCCTTCCGATTGCAGTGGTGGAGAAGGCGTGTCTCTGATACCAAATGATACGTTCAAGGACAAACGTACCTTGGCGTGGGGAAGAAGACAGGGGAAGAGAACAGAAGAAGCTTGAGAAAGGGGAAATTGTTAATTCGTTCATATCCTTCCTAGATGACTCTGCTCAGCTAAATACACTGATCTGGACCTCACCCTTACGGTGGGCTGCCTTATGGACCTACTAAATAGATGATAGACTAAGCCCTTGGGCCGATTCTAACTACTAAACCCAAATTGAAAGAACGGTTCGTAACATAGTCTCCTCCAAACCTCAAGAAGCTATTGTCAGCAAAACTAAAGATTCTCCTAGCAAACGGTAAATTGATCAAGGTAAGTAAAAGTCAGTAAGTAGCAATTGAGGTCTATCACCGCTTGGTGGAAGTACCATAATTAATGATTTATATCTTATGTTGCTATGCCACCTAAAATCATCTATCTTTTGTTATTCTCATGATACAGTCTGTCTAAAATTGTGCATCGAAGTGAGCTATTATTGTAATTAGATTAGACTTTATAAATGTTTAGGATTATTAAATTCCAATGATAGTGTTTCTATTGACAGGTGAAGCACCGTTACAGAATCACATCAAACTCTAGATTCTCCAATGGAGGAAAAAGTGTTTCTAGGCCAACCCTGGGGGGAAAGGCAGAAGGATTATCCAAGAAACGAAAAGATAGATTTGAAGATTTTCACCAAATCCCAGACCGAGGAAGAGCTGAGTAATATGAGAAGCATGACAACTCAAGAGGCAGCTGCATCTTAAAATTGCACAAGCAGCCATGAACAACGCCTTAAGATTTAGAGCAGTAGAGCAATGGTAAAGAGTCTGTTTTTCCCCTCATGAAGATGTAATTTTTTTAAATTTTGTTTCTCACTAAGTTCCTCATTTTGCATTATGCAGATGGTGCTTGTGTTTTAAATGGTGTGTTGATGAATCAACAATCGACATAATCTTGCAGCAAAACTATGAATGTATGAACTCGATTTCAGTCAGATTCTCATCCTCATCCAACAAAGGCCTTATTCTACACTACACTGTTTGCTTGTGAAACTTAGTTTCTACTTGGAATACATTTGCCCAGAAAGTCTTTACTGGAGGTTTGTGAACTTTGTATGTCATTTGTCAATATCATTTGTCTGTAACTGAAATATGAAGAACATTGTGTCGTTTGAAAAGATAGTGACTTATGTTTGTGGAGAAGTTGTTAAATGATGTTTTATCTTCTCTTAAATGTTATCAAACAATTACTTTAGTTTGGACATTTTGTTACCTAACCGTTACTACATCATAATCCATAAACATAAAAGAGGGGTAAAATCGTCTTTAAATTAGGTCACGTGACTTTCTCATGACAGTCAGACGGAAATATGTAACGAAAACTTAACGGAATAACCGTTCAGTCACATCCTCAAACTTAAGTAACAGTTCAGTCATGCAAAAAAAGATGAGTAACATTTTAATCACACAGAGTAAAGATAAGTAACTGTTGAGGTAGTTAACCCTCAAAACAACATGAAACAGAATCAAACATCATTAACAAAACAACTAAACACTGAATCAAACAAAAGCATCACTATTCTGGGTTCGTGACAAACCCAGAAATGCGATTCTATGTTCCTCACGAACCCATAATGCGATTTTGGGTTCGTGATGAACCCAGAATCACATTTCTGGGTTCGTCATGAACCCACAATGCCCAGGAATCGCATTTCTCTAGGTTCGTACCCAACATAGATTCAGAGAAGGAGACGTACCTGGAAAGTTTCTGCATGTGGGAAGTCGAGAAGAGAAGTTCGAGAAATGAATTGAAGGAGCATAGGAGTTGCAGTACGAGTAGAGAATTGAAGGATCTGAGGATAGTTTGGGCAATATGAAAATATAATGAGGGCAGAATCATCATTTGGGAAACTATTCCCGCTTCCGGGCGTGCTAGGCTTAGGAAATCTGAGCATTTTGCCCAGAATGTCTAACACTAGAGGACTAGGATTCCGTAAGACAAGATTTTTCAATTTCGCGAAAAGAGCATGTGAGAGGTGCCTAATGTTGAGAATGGAGATTTTTGGGTCACCACCACCACTCAACAAGTGGTCAACGCACTAACGAAAGTGGTCAAGCCACTCACCAGAGTGGGCAAGGCACTGAAGATTGTCATTTTTTTGGTCTATAAGAAGCCAACAATGTCGAATGAAAGAATAAGCACAAGAAAGAGAGAAGAGTAAGAAACGGTTGTTGAAGTGTTGAGTCTGTGGGAAAAAAATAGTGTTGTCTATGTGAGCCAAAAAAATACAGAGTGAATATTTTTAGAGTGCGAGCTATACATTGTGTGTGTTGGTGTGATACACAATTTGTGTTCAACCAGATTATATACGATATTGGAATGGAAGACCTAGGCTCAAAAGGCGAGAGGTTTACTTGATGCAACAATCGTAGAGGGGAAAACCGTGTATACGAGAGAATGGATAAGGTGTTAACCAACTCTGAATGGGTGACAAACCACCCAAATAGCCATTGAATAAACGAAGTAGCAATTGGATCCGACCACTCCCCGGTCAACCTAACCGCATATCATGACTACCCAAAAAAGAAGAAAGGTTTCCGTTTTGAATAAATGTGGCTCGAAAGTATGGAGTGCAAGAAAGTGATTCAAAGAAGCTGGGATGATGTCGACCACCAAGAAAATGGTCAAGTTTTGTGGCCAAAATTAGGAAGGTGCTGTAGGGAACTCATAAGTTTGAGTAGAGAAGTCCGCAACAATATGATCGAGATGAAGAAGGCAAAAGACCGTCTCAAGGAGCTAGGGAAATCAATACCGAACCAAAACAACCAAGATGAGGAGATAACTATTAGGAACAGGATCCGTGAGTTGTAGCGAAGCGAGGAACTGTTTTGGAAACAAAGATCAAGAATCAACTGGCTCACAAAAGGGGACAGAAACTATACTTTTTTTCCATCTAACGACAACATCAAGAAGAAGGAGGAACCGGATAACCAAAATAAGAGGGTCTGACGGTCTTTGGCTCACAAAGGAGAGTGCGATACAAAAGGAGTTATGAGAGTATTATGGGAGGGCCTTCGAATTAGAGGACCCATAAATTGAGGATGGAATGTTGGATGGACTACCCAGACAGATCGATGAACACATGAACGAACACCTCATCAGGAGGGTTACTGAAGATGATGTACGAGATGCAATTTTTTACTTAGGTAGAACAAAGGCGCCAGGACCAGACAGTTTTCTGGGGTTATTTTATAAACGAAACTGGAATGTCGTGGGTCCATGCGTTTTCGCCGCGGTCAGAGCCTTCCTCAAAACTGGTATTTTCCCTCCATCGCTAAACAATACTGTCATAACCCTAATCCCAAAAGTTTAAAAACCCACCCACCCATCTGAGTTTAGACCTATAAGGTTATGGAACTTTGTTTATATCGAAGGTGTTGGTGAATAGACTGAAGATCTATATATCAGACCTTATCACCCATTTTCAAAGTGCATTTGTGGTAAGTCGACTTATCCAGGACAACACTATGGTGGCACATGAGGTCTTTCATCATTTAAAGGCCAGGAAAAGACCAAACAAGGTTGAGTGTGCACTAAAGATCGGTATGAAAAAGGCCTACGATCGGGTGGAATAGGGATTTTTTATTAAAAGCCTAGATAGAAGAGGTTTATGTGAAAAGTGTATAGCGTGGATGAGAGCATGCATCGAGACACCAACCTATTGCGTTCTTGTAAATGGTAGCCGAACAAAGATCATCAAACCGACAAGAGGAATCCGACTAGGGGATCCATTATCACCTTACCTATTCATCCTAATGGCATATGTCCTATCCAGACATATTGAGAAAGAGAATAATGAGAAGCAATTTAAGGGAATCATAAATGCCCGGAGTTGCACCATTTATTATTTGCGGATGACTCGTTATTCTTCTTTCAAGGGACGGTGGAGAATGCACGACACTTGAAAGAAGTGATAGTGAGACACTGTAGAATATCGGGACAACGAGTCAATGAAGCAAAGTCAAGTCTTTATTTCAATGTTGGAGCTGACCAAAACATATGTAAGGATGTAGAGGAGGAACTCCACATCACAAGCACAAGTGAACCGGGAAAATACCTAGGACTCCCGGTGGTCTAGGGTCGATCAAAAAGGGAAGCACTGAACTACCTAAAGGAAAAAATTCGAGATAAGCTAGGGGTTGGAGAGAAAATACCCTCAATCAAGCGGGGAAGGAAGTGCTAATCAAATCGGTAATTACTGCGATACCATCATATGCAATGAGCACTTTCAAACTACCAAAAATATGGTGTGCGGAAATAAACAAAATGATATTTGATTTTTGGTGGGGACATACAAACGAGGGGAGGAGGATACATTGGAGACGTTGGGAGGTCTTAGTGAAAACGAAAGAAGAAAGGGGACTTGGATTTAGAGAAATCGAGACTTTCAACTTAGCACTTCTCATGAAGATGGCACAGAGTAATGAAGGAACCAAATGCTCTCTGGGTCCATGTCATTAAAGGATTATAACAACCAAGGGGGGACTTCCTTTCTGCCACAAAAGGAGAACGAGCATCATGGGGATGGCCGAGCATATTAAGCAGTCGAGACATACTGAAGAGGGAAGGACTCTGGCGAGTGGGATATAGGAGGAACATTCGAGCCTTCCTCGACCCATGGGTATACATGCGTGAGGGTTTCTGTCTGACCCCAGCCCCGACACAACAAGCCGACCCGGAAATCCGAGTATGCGATCTCATAGATGATGATGGAACATGAAACGAGGGGCTCATCAGGCAGATCGTTGACCCGAATGCAGTAAAACAGGTAATGCAGATCCATATTCCCCTACAGGTGACAAATGATAGGCTGATATGGCCACATACCGATGATGGTGCGGTAACGGTGAAAACAACATACCACCGGTTGCGGGAAGCCTATGATGGAAGGGGAGTCAACATGTACAACCATGGGAGCAGGTCCATGTCGGTCTGGAGTGCAGTGTGGAAAGACGACACCCTACCAAAGGTTAAGACCTTTATGTGAAAGTTGCTCACAAACTCGATTGCGGTCATGGAGAACCTAAAACGACGTGGTTTGAATGTGACAACGAGTTGCCCGATTTGTGGTATGGAGGAGGATAGAGAACACATGGTTTATAAATGCTAGTGGACGGGGGCGGTATGGCTAGGCAGTCTGGGCCTCGTGAGTACACATACCTCACGACCAAACATCATGGAGTGGATAGACGACCGAAGGCTTGAGTCAAATCCCGGGAGAAGCACAAAGGAAACACGATGGAGTCGATGCATGATGACGTGTTGGCATATATGGAAGACAAGATGAAAAGCCGTGTTCGAATCAAAATTTCCAAACCCTACTCATATCGTTGAGGAAGTCATGAAGGCGGAGGAAGAATACAGAACAAGACCACGACAAAGGAACTCAAACCAAACAAGGATGGGAGCCGAAACATAGACTGGACCGAACCAATGATCAATCAAGGCAAATTGTTATGTGTCTTGGTGTCAACAAGCAAAAACATGAGGCATTGGTGCGGTGCCCTGGAACCATCTTGGCTAATTCATGGGAGGAGCAAACTGAAGACTGAATGGAGAAGCGATCGATGAGCTGGAAGCGAGAGCTATTAACTTGGGGGGTCATGCTACCAAATGAACAAGGATGGAACTGATTAATCATTGAGTCTGACTCCGAAGTGGTCATAAATCACCTAAGGGGAAGACGAGCTCACTGACGCATTCAGACCATATGCTCAAGCACAAACGACCTGACAAGCGAGTTTGATTCAATTGAATGGAAGACAGTTTACCGCATGGCGAATGAAGTGGCTAACTGGATTGCAAAACAGTCAAGAATGAGAGTGTGTCTAAATGACTGGGTATCACAACCCCCACCCCAATTGTTATCTATTTTAAGTAGTAAATGTAACAATGTAACTCAAAACGATGATATCGAATGAAGCAACCTATCTTTCAGATAAAAAACAAGTGATACACAATTTGTAACACTATTTGTCTATAGTTAAAGTGTGAGTGTGAGTCATGGACGTAGTCAAATTGGTGAATCACGCAAATCTTTATCTTGTGTGCATTTCTCTTGAGCCATTGAATCCCAAGGTCCTGCAAGGCAGAAATTAGCAGCATCCAATTTCCCAGCAATTTGTATAAAAGCTTTTGGTTGGCGAATAAAAAACACTGAAGACGTTTATGAAAATTATTCTGCGAAATAATTTTTGTATTCATCCTATTTGTTCGAGTGAGAGCAATGACGTCAGAGAAAGAGTTCAAATTTCTCATTTTGATGGCACAAATTTTGAATTCTGGAAAATGCAAATAGAAGACAGCTTGTACCAGAAGGATGTTTATTTACCTTTGGGTGACAAACCAGAGGAAATGAAAGATTCGGAGTGGGAGCTGCTGGATTGAAAAGCTCTCGGAACCATACGACTATCACTGTCAAAATCAGTAGCCTACACCATAAAAAATGAAAAGACAACTGCGTCTCTCATGGCGGTCCTCTCCAACTTGTATGATCAGCCTTCTGCAGCAAATAAAATTCATATGATAAAGAAGTTGTTCACCATGACGATGTCAGAAGGAACACAATTTAGAGAGCAGCTGAGTGTGTTCAAAGAAGTTACGGACTAGCTAGAAGCAGTGGACATGTCTTTCAATGAAGAGATACGTGTCTGTCTAATTCTTGGGCAGTTGCCTAATTATTGGAAATGCACAATCACTGCAATCACCGAATCTGCACGAAAGAGAAAACTGAAGTTTGATGATGTGGTCAACACCATCATGACTGAAGAAATTCGAAATCGGTCAACTAGTACTTTTAGCTCAGCGTCAGCTTTGAATGTAGAAATCAAAGACAGAGATTCAAACAAGAGTGGAGGGCGCAATAAGTCCAAATCCAAAAATGGGAGTTCACAATCTCAAAATCCCAAAAATTCCAACAATCAAAATCAGAACCAGAAGGTGATCAAATGTTGGAACTGCGGAAAGAACAGGCACTACAAGAATCAGTGTAGATCCCCGAAGAAAGAGAAAGAAGGAAAGACAGAAGCAAACATCGTAGTAGAAGAGGCAGGCGATGCTTTGATATGCTCTTTGGAGAGCAAGTTAGAGTAATGGGTGCTAGACTCCGGAGCTTCCTTTCATGCGACCTCCAACAAAGAATTCTTAGTGAGTTGTTTGTGAGGTAACTTTTAGAAGAGGCATGATGTTTGTTTGACATACGGTCTCCTTGATACGATGGTAGAGTGTTTTGACTGGCACTCTTCTATCATTCGTATAAGGCCAGATTAAGTCCGGGCACTTCGGGTAGATTGATCTCTAGGATATGAGTTGCATCCTGTGGTGTCTCTAACTCCCAGATTAGTGCCTCGTTCCATCCTCCAAAATTTTGATCAAATAGGGCATCGACCGTCATGTCCGGATTCTCTCTCCACCCCTCCATATGTTCAGGTCTAAATCCCGTTTTGGTTTGTATCCATGGATCTACACCTGCACAGATAGTAGCCCCATCCTCGATCATCCATAAACCTTCTCGTATCAGTGTATTCCTCCCTTGCAACATGCTCGCCCATCCCCATGAGGCTCTCGCTCATTTCCCTACCTCCCTGAAAGTTCCTCTAGAGAAATAGAGCCCTTTGAGTACCCTAACCCATAGCGAGTGAGGTTCCCTGTTTATTCGCTATGACATCTTTGTTAATAGAGATTTGTTGAATGTCTCCAACTCACGAAAACCTAGTCCACCATCTTCTTTTGTTTTAGAGAGGTCGGCAAATTTCCTCCAGTGTATCTTCCTTTTCTCATCCGTTCTCCCCCACCAAAACCCCTCTATGATCGCATTACCCTCATTGCACCAAGTCTTTGGGAGTTTGAAAATATTCATCACATATGTCGGTATAGCGGTGATTACTGACTTAATCATCACCTCTTTCCCTGTCTGATTCAGTGTTTTTGTTCGCCACCCATTCAGTTTGTCACGGATACGTGTCTTGAGATACCCCAAGGCTTCTCGCTTTGATCTTCCCCATACTGCTGGTAGTCCCAAGTATTTCCCCGAATCGGTTTTTCTTGGTATACCAAGCGTCTCCTCAATTTCTTTGCATGTGGCTCCATCAGCTCCATGACTGAACATTAGGCTAGATTTTGCCTCATTTAATTTCTGACCGAGCTCCTGCAATATGTCGTTATTACCTCTTTTATATGACTCGCATTCTCCACAGTTCCCCGTATAAAGAAGAGGGAATCATCCACAAACAATAGGTGGTGTAGCTCGGGGAATCCTCTTTTGAAAATGATCCCTTGTATACGCTTCTCATTTACCTTTTTTCCACCTGTCGTGATAACACATCTGCTATAAGAATAAATAGATAAGGAGAGAGAGGGTCTCCTTGCCTTAGACTCTTGTTGGTTTTATGAATCATGTTCTCTCCCCATTGACAAGGACACGATAATTCAACGTTGTTATGCATGCCCGCATGCATCCAATCCATTTCTCACCGAATCCTCTCTTCTCGAGGCTCCTAAGCAAAAAATTCCATTTCACACGATCATACGTTTTTTTCATATCTAGTTTCAAAGCACACTCCACTTTGTGCCCGTTCTTTCGTGTTCTCAGATGGTGGAACACCTCATACGCCACCATGATATTATCCTGTATTAGCCTACCAGCCACAAACGCACTTTGAAAAGGGGTTATCAAGTCTGTCAGAAACTCTTTAACCCTATTCACAAGCACCTTTGATATCACCTTGTAAGAGAAATTATACAGACTAATATGTCCATAATCAGATGCACAAACTGGGTTCGATTTTTTTGCAATGAGGGTTATATCTGTCTAGGTAAGGGAGTTTGGGAACATACATGTTTCAAGGAAGGCTTTGACTGCAGTGAAGACGTCTGCTCCCACGACCCCCCAATTCCTTTTATAGAATACACCCAGAAACTCGTCCGGACCCGACGCCCTCGATCCACCCATTTGGAACATCGATGTCTTTACCTCTTCCATTGTGATACACCTACTTAGGTCGACATTCATCTCCTCTATTATCTGTGCCGGAACATAGTTTAGGGATTCCTCATCTAGGTCGGTGTTTTCTGTTTCAAATACCTTACCAAAATGGGTCAATATCTCCTGATTGATGTCTCATTCATTTGTGACTCATTCCCCATTCATGTTTTGTATCCGAGAAATCTGGTTTCTCCTTCTTCTTGAATTTGTTGTCATATGAAAAAAAGTTGTGTTCCGATCACCCGTATTAAGCCATTTGATCATTGATCTTTGCTTCCAGTATATCTCATCTTTTTTCCATAGATCCCTGATTCGCACCTTCAATATAGTTTCTTCTTCTTTGCTTGCTAGTGTTGCGATGGTTGTTCTAATTTCTCGCAATCTATCTTTTGCCTTCCTCATTTCCACCATATTATTCCTGAATCTCTCTTTGTTCCATGTCATCAGGTTTCTCCTGCATTGTCTCAGGTTTGGCCATAGATTACTCCCCCATCACCTCTGGTCCCCTTCATGCCGATTGGATGACCCATTTGAACTCCCGTTTTTTCAACCACATTTCTTCAAAGCGAAACCCTCACCTTCTTCTTCTCATTCCCTCGTCATGTATTAAGATTAGTGGTGAATGATTCGATCCCACCGTTACTTCGTTTAGGCATTGTGCTCTTGGAAATTTTTACGACCATTTTGCATTCACCAAAATCTTGTCCTGACTTTCATACACCTGCTCTTCCCCCCTCCAGTTATTACACCAAGTGAACCTCTGGCCTTTTGACCCCATATCTTCCATGCCAATGTCATCAATGAACTGTCTGAACATGTCCATCTGTCTTTGTGGTTTTCTCCGTCCTCTCTCTTTGGTGTGTTATTGCATTAAAGTCCCCCATCACATCCATACATCTTGTTATCCTCTTCCAACCCCCCTTATCGTTTCCCAGTTTTGACTTCTCCCCCTCATCTGTATCTACATGCACCCAAGTCATATACATTTGACTCCCTGTTCCTCTGAACTTGACTTGTGTATCGATAATGTTCATACCTCCGCTCAATACTCATATCTGGTTCCCTTTCTTCCACCATAGAGCTATTCCCCCTGATGTGCCCCTTGGTTCTACAAAGTAGGCATTCTCCATCCCTAATTGCTCTCTTATCCGCTCACAGTAGGACCCTCCGTTTTTGTTTCCATCAAGCATATGATCTCCGGATTGTACCTACCCATGAGGTCTTTCAGGTGTCGAACTGTCAAGGAAGACCCCAGACCCTGACAGTTCCAAACGATTATGTTCATTGAGTTGCTGTGGCTGTATTAGGACAGCCATCAGAACCCTCTTCTTTCTTGGTATCACCACTGCCAACCAGTTCCTCCCAGTCTGCGTTTTCTATCAAATTCATTCTCAACACTTCTTTTTCTTTTCCTTGTGATTTTTCATACCCAGACTATTTCTCTCCTTTGCCTTCCCAGTGTTGTTTTTCTCTGTCGCCCTTGATGATATGGGCTCATTCACCTTGTTCCTCTTTCGGTTAATTTCTTCCCTATCCTCTTCACTTGACCGTTTTAATGTCATTTTGTCAAGATAGGGACTTAACCCCGTTTCCGTCCCCCTCTTCCCGTTGTACGGGTCGGTTGTCGGGGAATTTGGTGGAGTTTCCACCACATATTCCAGTTGGTTGCCTCACCCTTCATATCTGTTCGTATGGGAGGGGTCCTCATTCGCCATTTGGATAATTATGGCGTATGGGTTCGTTGCTATTTCGGTGGTACCTTCCCTTCTTCCTCGTGGCTTGAGAGCCTCCCCTCCCTGTCAATCTCGAGTGCTTGTCAGCCCTCTAATCCCACGGTTGCCCAGCTGCTCTCGGCTTGACATTGCATCCTCTCTGTCCACTTCCGGTGCATGGGGTGAACTATCATCTTGTTTCTCTGTGTGGGTTCAACTTCTGTGCTGTTTGTCTCTCCACTACAGCTAGATGTCGTACCCTGCCCATGTTGACCCAGCTGCTCAGCATTCCTTTCCCTGCAGAATCAAACCGCTGCTTTCATACATCTCTTCGGCACCCTTCCCTTTCCATTATGTTAGCTCGGTCTCCATTTGGTCTAGTGGTTCATGTCGAGGATGGTTCCTGCGTCCCTCATCTCCCCCCTTCTTCGTCCTACTCCGATCTGTCACATCCCCAATTTTGTTTGTTTGGTTCATCATATCAAATCAAGTTCTCCTTGGTTCGGCCGGATGGTTGAACTCACCCTCCCTATGTCCACCACCCACCTTCCTTGGCCGCATTGGTTTCGGCCTTGACACCGATAGCCATGGTCCATACATCAGTTTGTTTGGATTGACATCGGATACCGTCACCTCCTCCCTACATGCATTCGTCGTGTGTCCCAGTCGCCCACATCTGTACCAATAGCCCGATAGGCGTTCATATTTTATTTCCGCCCACCGTTCCATGCCTTACGAGTTAGTCCACCAGAGACCGTCCATGAACAGGTTGTTTACATCCACTTCCACCTTCATCCGCATATAACGTTTGTGTCAGCATTCCACCTCCTCCTTCATAACTATGACATTTCCGATTTGTTCCCCCAATCCTTCTCGCATTATCCACACTGTATTTTTCCAAGCCCAATTCATGGACTTGAATCCATACTTGCACCCATTCAAAATCTACTTCAGTTATACTAAAACTCGGCTTCCATTGCTGCAAGCTCAAGCAATGTCCCTGGACCGACCAAGGCGATAGGTCAAAAATCTGTTTCCGATCATCCTCGTTTTCAAATTCCAGCATCACAATTCTATCTGACACGTTTGATATCATTACCGAATCATACTTTTCCCAAGCTATCTTAAAGACACTATGAATATCAGAGGCTTTAACAGGCTTTTGAGCAATAATCATTCTGATATACCTATCGACATTCTCCAACTGCGGGTTCGACGGAAGATGAAGACGAGGTTTCTGGGGTAGGTTCTGTTCGCCGGAACTGGGTAGATGAGCATTCATCTTCGTTCGGAGGCAGCTTCCATTACTGTGGATGCAGCCTGCAAGAAACTAATGAAAATGACAAATAAAAGTGAGTTCCGACTTAGTCTGTGTGTTGTATTCTGCCGAAATTGCTGGTGTTTTCGTTACGTAGAGCTCAGTTGTTTGTGCATGGCTTCCTCCTCTCCTATTGAGTAGTTGTCTTCATTGCTTCTACAGTTGGCAACATTAATTGGCTTGATCTAAGACAGAGCCAAAATTGTCGTCGAAGAAATCACTCACATGGGTTTTAGACCTAGGAGAGATAAGCAAGTGAAGTCCACGCACGCGCCACTTCAGAATTCCTTAACTGCATTTAACCCTAACCTATTGAGGGGGCTTGAATTAAGTGTCAATCAAGGACCCCTGGTGCTGGTCCAGGGTACTAATCCAAACCAGTAGTAGTGCTTTGGTTGGGCTCGTTTAAGCCCCAATCCAAATTGTAATTTGTTGGGTTAATTTTGAAAAACTAGAGATTTGATGACTATTCTGACATTTTCTTAAAATTTAACAGAAAATTGTGTGGAAAATTTAGGGATTTGATTTCAGAAACTTTCTGCAACATATGTGGGTAGTATATTTATCAAAAGAACTTAAACAAGGAATCCCCGCATCGGTTCAACTATTTGATTGCAAACCACCATTTTTTCTTCCAAAAATGAATTTTACCTTTTATTTATTTAAATTTGAGGTCATAGTGATGATGACTTTCCAACAAGGGATGACATTGGAGAAAGAAGCAATAAATGTGAGCGTCGTGTATTGCATAGCGCCAGCGTTGGGTCAGAGGATGAAGATGGTAAGGAGGATAGTGATGATGTTAGGTAGTGGAGTCTTATTAATATGTGATGTTAGTTTATCTATTAATGTACGCGTCTTGCGGTTCAACCTATGTGGTGAGGTTGTCGGGGAATGTGGGGGCGGAAGGCCCCCACCCGAAGGCGGGGTTCTGACAGCGGCCCGAACCCGTAGGCTCTACTGTACAATATTTATCTATGTATACGTATTCTGTAATAATAATCTGTCATCAATACATATTAACCAAACCGCGTGGAGGTTACCCTAATTTGGGTGTTATCACGAAAAACTGAGTTTCCTCTGTGCTAAAAGCTACGTTTCTTCTGAATTGTGAGAAATTTCTTCATATGATTAGAGTGCTTGTTGAGAATCGATCCCAACAGTCATGTGTCCTCCTCCTTCTCCTCCACTCAAGAGGGAGCTGAAGCAGTTGAATCTTCTAAAAGTGAATTTTGCCAGCAAGTAGAAAGAGTGTTAGTGTAAATTAGTTTTTGCTGTAAGAATTGCTGCTGCTGCAACATGTGTTTTTACTATAGAAAATGCTGCATATTTAATATAGAAAATGCTGCATATTTTCTATAGAAAATACTGCACCAACCTTGTAAACTTTGACAACAAAGTGTTGTAAGCTGTGTCAACAAAGTGCTACTATGTATTAGTATAAATAGGTGGCTATGTTTATATGTGTTTGTATGAGAGTGGTATGAGAGTTTTATAAGAGTTTAAGAGAGTTTGTTCAACAAATATAAGATTTGTATTTGTGTTCTTCAACGCCATGATGAATCTGTTGTTCTTTGATTTCTCTTGATTGATGAACAACAGTGGTATCAAAGCTTAACTTCTTGAGGGATCTGTGAGGTTGAGTGACTGTCGATTTTTGAGATCATCCACCCATAACTTAACTTCTTGAGGGATTTGTAAGGTTTAGTGATTGTCGATTGTTTTAGATCATCCACCCATAAGCACCTTAAACTCTCATCAAATGGAATAATCCTTCTCATGCGTTGCTCCACCAAAATTCGACGCCTCAAACTACCAAGCTTGGGCTGTAAAAATGGAAGATTACATGCAGGGCACTGATTTGTGGGAGGCTGTTGAAGAAGACTATGAAATTCTAACTCTTCGAGACACCCCCACACTTGCTCAAATCAAGGTTCAAAGGAAGCTGAAGATGAGAAAGGCACGAGCCAAGTCATGTATTTATTCGGCTGTCAAAGTTAAAGGAACCATAGCCATCACAAGTTATTCTAGAAAAAAACTAATCACTCATGTTCTCTATGTGCCAAATATTGATCGAAATTTGCTTAGTGTTGGTCAATTAATAGAGAAAGGTTTTAAAGTGATTTTCGAAAATAGAGTATGTGTGATAAAGGATTCAGCAAGCCAAGTACTGTTCACGGTCAAGATGAAGGGAAAGATTTTTGCACTCAATCCATTGGAGAATGAGCAATCAACTTTCACAATCAAAGAAGACATCACAGAAGTCTTGCACAAGAGGCACATGCATTATCATCATCAGGGGCTATTGCAAATGAAAGCCAAGATGATGGTGAAGGACCTACCTGAACTTGATGATCGCATTCCAAGCTGTAAAGCACGTCAGTATGGCAAGCAAAACATTTCCCAAAATAGCATGGAGAGCATCAAATAAGCTGCAATTAATCCACACGAACATTGCATGTCCACAAAGAACGTCCTCTCTGAAAGATATAAAGAAGTTGAGAGTCCAGTTGGGGAGAGCTGCAGAGTCTGAAACCATGCAGAGTAAGCATGCAAAGTTTGCACATTAGGATGTCCATACACTCCATATGAAGCCCTCTGAAGTCCTTGAACCTGGAGGATATGAAGAGGCCAAGATTGGTGAGAAACGGCTAGCTGCAATGAAGGATGATCTTGCTATGATCGAGAAGAATGAAAAAGGAAAGACAGTTGCGATTAAGAAAGTTTTTTCAGGATAAATGATTTGGGTTTCTTAGAGAAAAATTGGGAGTTTGGAGCAAACTGATTTAGGATAAGTGTTAGTGTAAATCAGTTTTTGCTGCAGGAATTGCTACTGCTCCAACATGTTACAACATTTAGATATCTCTATTAATTAAATTTATTTGGACTAAATAGTTACCTTCTCAAAGTTAAGTAACTATTTAACAATGCTAAAAAAAATACATGACCAAATGTAATATGTAACATAAGTAACTGATTACATAATTAACTCTATTATGTAGGTTGGGATTTAGTAACAACGTAAAGAAATTTTATGGTGTTCGTAGGGTTATCACTTATCTATTAAAAAAACTGCAAATGAAAATATTTTACTTCATAAATTCAGAAAGCTCGGCAACCATTCAGAGGTTTATAACGATGAGAGTAACATTAAGGGAGATTTTATTTGTAAACCATCTATTATCTTATAAAGACCACTTTTGTTAAAATATTATAATGCCCCAATAAGTTTTTACATATTTGTCCTTACTAATTTTAAGGAAACTAATTATCCAACTGACTTCATATTTTCGTAGTTCCAAAAATACAGTCCAAAATTGTGAAAATATCATACTTCTAGCAAATTTTGAACCACAGACCTCTTATACATTAACTACAAGTTTTATCACTATACTACTAATTTCAAATATTTTATTATATGCTTCAAATATAATTATTGAAGCAACTCTCATATTATTGTATTAAATATCTCATATTTATTTATTGATGCACTTTAGTAATTAACTTATGTTCAACGTCGTTTGTTTAATTATAGTTTTATTTTAATTATGTATCTATTGTATTAATTTTTTGAAATGGTTGAAAAAGAAGTAATATTCTAAATTTAGTGTTTATAGACTATCAGAATATTCATTTTTTCTCAACAATCTCTAAAAAAATCAGAAAGATTATAGTATGTAAATAATTAAATTAGAGTTATAACGACATATATGATGTTAAGTTTCAATTTTCAAATCGATCAAAATAGTTTTGCTAATTTTACTAACTTATATGTCGTTATAACTCTAATTTAATTATCTACATACTATACTCTTTCTGATTGTTTTAGAGATTGTTGAAAAAAATATTTTCAAAATGAGTATTCTGGTAGCCTATAAATACTAAATTTAGTATATTACTTATTTTTCAACTATTTCAAAAAATAATACAATAGATACATAATTAAATTAAAATTACAATTAAACAAACGACGTTGAACATATGTTAATTACTAAAAAGCATAAAAAAATAATCATGAGATATTTATTACAATAATATGAAAGTTGCTTCAATAATTATATTTGAAGCATATAATGATAACAATTGGAATTAGTAGTGTAGTGGTAAAATTTCCACTTAGTATAAGAGGTCTAGTGTTCAAAACTTGCTAAAAGCATGATTTTTTCGCAATTTTGGACTAGTTTGGTAACTACGAAAATATGGAGTCGATAATTAGTTTTCTTAAAATTAGTAAGTGTAAATATGTAAAAAAAAAAATTAGGACATTATAGTATTTTAGCAAACATGGTTTGTAAAAATGATTTGTATAAATTAGTTGATGGTGTGCTGATAGAATCTCCTTAACTTTGAAAGTCAAAAAAGAAAAGCAAAATTAAAATTTCGAAATTCTATGTAAAATATTATAATTCCAAACTAGTCCTTATTCTTCTTCTTATATAGTGAGAATTGTATAGAAATAACCACTAGGTCCATAACTCTACCTCTTATGCATAGCAGACCTCATTCTTTCAACCTTATACTCTCTATTGTGTGATTTCAAGCACTTCATGATATACTTCCACTACCAAAGGTATCAATACGAGTCAACTCGCGAGTTTGGTTCGAGTCAGCAATGCGTCGAGCCAATCTGACAAGGACATGTCATAATCGTCGATTGAACCCGAAGAGTTGATGGCTCAACCTGTGTGGCCCAACAATGATTTAAAGAAAAAAATATGAATAATATCAAAAGTTTTTACATTGTATATTTAACTACTCAATAATCACTATTCGTTTTAATAATGATATTACAAATGAAATTTTAAGGAGTCTAGATTCTTGATGATTAACAAAATAACCCTAAAACTATTATCTAAATAGATACATTTGAAAATCATCTAGTTAGGTGGACCACTAATCAAATGTTATTGTCATTCAGCTAATTTTTCATGATGAAACATGGCTATTTAGTAGATGTAGTACCGTTGAAAACTCCAATTTTGTCGGGGTCTGAGCCCAAACTCATAAATGAACCTGACTCATTTTTCCATGAGTTGGACGGATCAACCTGAATCCAATCTCCACTTCTTATTATGATGATCCAAACTTGACCCAAAACCCGGGTCGTATTCATAATATTTTAGGCCGGTCGAGGCAGAAGGTTACACCTCTACTTCAGCTACTTCTCAGACACGACACAATCTATATAAGTGATCATCATCATATTGATTAATGATTCCGTGTATTGGTAATATCGTGATCCTTCAACCTCCATTTCTAAGTATCTAGATTTGTTAACAAGTTTCAGTTGTGGTTAGAGTTGATTATGGCGGTACTAAGGTCGACCAACCGGACATGCATATTGGCGTGTATATATATGTATATACACGATATGTTTTCTTACGTGAAGGTATCACCAACCAATTTTCTTCTTCTGCTAATTCTATATAGCATCCACCAATCAGAGATTCTCCATTGCAGAAATTTGAAGCTTTACTCCGTGCCACAACCATGGCAGCAGCAGCAATCCTTGGAATGGCCACTCCCTTTCGTATCAGAGACGCGACTCGCTCACCATTGATAGTGAAGAGTCGTTTATCATCTCAATGTCTGAGGTAAATTGGAGCGAACCTTCTCTGGGTCATACATACATATATAATATTACAGTGCTATAATTGTTCCACGTACTTGTTTTAGATATAGTGTCGTTAAGTCGGTCCTGATCACCTCGCCTTCCTGCAAGAGCTCTACAATTCACCGCACAGCTCGCCCAGAGAGGGTTGAAGTGTTCAAATCGATGGAGAGATGGGCGGAGGAGAACATCCTGGTACTTCTAAAACCTGTCGAGAAATCATGGCAGCCCCATGACCTATTGCCTGACCCTTCCTCAGAGTGTTTCTACGACAGTTTGACGGAGTTGCAGGAGCGAGCCAAGGAACTTCCGGATGAGTTTTTCGTGCTCCTGACTGGGGAAATGTTGACGGAGGAGGCTCTTCCGACGTATCAATCACTTCTGAGTGCCACTGAGGGTTTTACAGATGAAACTGCTGCAGATTTAACACCGTTTCAATCGTGGAATCGGGGATGGAGTGCTGAAGAGAATCGGCATGGGGATCTCCTCAATAAGTATCTATACCTGTCAGGACGAGTTGATATGAGGCAGATTGAGAAGACGACTCATTATTTAATCAAATCCGGGATGGTATGCGTGTTGTGAAAACTATGTTCTTTTTCTGTATATCAACACTAATTTAGGGTTTAGCATCCATCATTTACTCCTTTTCCACCAACCAACTGCACCATAAAAGTTGTGTATGCATTATTTATTATCACAGAACGCAGGAACGGCAAGAGATCCCTACCTCTTCACCATCTACACATCATTTCAAGAGAGAGTAACATTCATGTCGCATGGCAAGACTGCGAACCTTGCTCGGAAACACGGGGACGTAAAACTCGCTCAAATCTGCGGCACCATTGCTTCGGATGAGAAACGACACGAAATCGCGTACACAAGAATCGTTGAGAAACTCTTTGAGCTCGACCCCACCGGAGCCATGGTCGCCCTGGAGGAGATGATGAAGAAGAGAATTAAAATGCCTGGTCACCTCATGTTTGATGGGAGGGACCCTGATCTCTTCACAAACTTTGGCAGCATCGTGTCTCGGCTCGGGGTTTACAGTGCAACGGATTATATCGATGTGGTGGAATATTTGGTGGAGCGGTGGAATATAGACAAGTTGGGTGGACTTTCAGGGGAAGGGCGACGTGCTCAAGAGTATGTTTGCGGGCTCGCAGAGAGATTGAAGAGGCTGCAAGAGAGGGTGGAAGAGGCGGAAAAGAAGGCACCTAAAGTCCCGTTTAGTTGGATATTTGGGAGACATGTTTAGTTCAAAAAAAAAGGAGGAAAATATATATTAGTGGATATAATATATATTGCTATATATGTATTCAAGTTATATTCATTATTATAAGCAAGGCCTACAAATGTATACATAATATATATTATTTGGAATAATATGATTCATTTAGTCATTCAGGATATAGTATAAACACATAATTTAGTGAAAGTGAATCTGTTTGAGGTTGAATTATGGTCTCCCGATCGGAGTATACATCACGGATTAATGAATAGTGACCTAAATTTTTATAGATATTAACATCTATTTAAATTGTAAGGTGAACTAAGATTTCTCTATTATGGATAGAGTTCAATTACTACCGTGAACACACCTATATATAGACATATATAATAGAATGATTTTGGGATCAAATTATTACTATTAGAATTATCTGAATGGTCTTCCATTAAAGGACGACTCAATACTGTAAAACCAACATCTCACACTCACAAAATGTGGGTGGGTGGATGGGTGAAAGGGGGGTGGTGCTGACTTCTAAAGTCAACACCAGGAGAACACATTTTGCTTATACATTGAAAATTTCATACATGTCAATAACCGTGTGATCGACAGACACAACAAGTAGAGTGTTGTGCATCTGCTAAGAGTTGCAGCGACTCATGCATCTCAAACCAATAGTGAAAATGTGTCATGTATTTTGGAGTTATGATGTAATATGTGGTACCATTCACTACAATCAAGTTATGAAATTTGCAGTACTACTCCCAATAATAGTATTTTAGACCATAAATTGATTTATGGAGTTTGCACTCTAAGTGCTCACGGTTGTTATGTGCAAAACATTCAGATTGGTCCAAATAGATCTTTTTTTTCTAGCTCACTACAGTGGAAAACGTTTTAACATCCATTTGGTATAGTTCTAGGTCTAAACTCGCTATCATATCCAGAATCAAGTGAATCATGACCATGTGCATAGTGAGTGAGAAACGTTTCCTTATAGTCTACAATCTCATGCTCTGTATAACCCTTTGCAATCACTCGAGCTTTAGAATGCTCAATGGTGTCATCAGTCTTGAGCTTTATCTTAAGAACTCATTTGATTTCTATGACTTTGCGTCCTCTCAATAGGTCGACCAATGTACAAATACCATTCTCCTTCATAGACCTCGTCATGTCTTCCATTACTTTTATTCATTCTTCTTGGAAGGGTCTTTTCAAAAGTTTCTTTAACATTTTTCAGCTCAACCGTTTCGTTAGATAGTAAGGTATTAAATTCACTCCTACCGAAATTAGTTTCGTTCATCCTACTTCCACTATTAACAACACTATTTATGTAATTACCATATATATATATATATATAATATTCTGCAATATTATGTTATCATAATACTTGTAGATAAAAAAAATACTTTTTTTATATTTAATATACTTTGTTTATTTGGAGTTTCATAACCGAACCTTTTTCTATTGAAATCCTATAGATGTTAAGTTTTTATGTATTAAAAATAGTATGAATGTCGGTGAATTACAGCCTATAACAGTTTTAACATTTTATTATGTAATTAAAAGTCTTAGCCTTTTATGGATTGATCGCATCTTTTTATGGATTGATCACGATGCAAGTAGATATTATTTTAAACATGGAGTAAGTATGTCAAAAGTGTTGTCTACCTAATACTTTACCTTAGGTTGCCGCTGAATAAAATTGTAAGTAGCATCAAGAAGGGGGGACTTGTTAATTCCTGGGTTCAGAGAATAACCTGAAAACATGATTTTTGGGTTCCACCAAACCTAAAAACCATAACCCTAACCGTAACCAAGAAAAGCAAGAATCGGAACAATCACAAGGCATACCTGACGAAAATATTATTATGCACCTTTGAAGGAAAGGAGTCTTGATGTGGAGGAAGGCCAACATAATATTGACCAACGAACCAACGAAGAAGACGATACTATGAGAAGAGAGAGAAGTAAAATGTAGAGATAGAAAATGTGACAATATATTTTTGTTCTCCCTTTTACATGTGATCATCTCCTTATATAGAGTTCCTACAGCATAATTGCAAGCAAATAACTGCATGCATCCTTATTCTTTCTACATGCAAGCATCCTTATCCTAACTACCTGCAAGCATCCTTAACCATTTCTAACAGCTCATATCAACACTCCCTCCTACGCAACGAGCTTGTCCGCAAGATCAAAATTGGGGTATTCTTTCTTGAAGTCCTCTATCCACTCCCAAGTTGCATTATCCTTCACTCTTTTGTACCATTGAACCAATATATTTGTTGTAGCTTTATTTCCCTTCTTTGTTATCTTCCTGTCGAGTATTGCTCCTAGAATGTTACGGTTGGTAAACTCATGTGGTAACTGAATGAACTCCTCCCTCATTCCCTGGGCTAGTTTGAGTTGTGATATGTGGATCATTGAATGTATAAGTATTGATGATGGAATATCGATACGGTATGCCACATGACTGATTCACTCAAGAATTCGAAAAGGCCCAAAGTACTTTAGTTGCAGCTTTTCACTTCAATGCTTATTCATCTTGTGTTGTCGATATGGCTGCAGCTTCATGTAGACCCAGCCCCCCACACTAAACTGTCGCTCAGATCGTTTCTTGTCTGCTACCTGTTTCATTCGGTTTTAAGCCTGACTCAAGTAGACTTTTAACCATTTGATGTGTTCCTCCTGATCCTGCAATAGTGAGTGTAAACACCTGATTTTGGCTCGGGGTCAAAATACCGTATGCGAGGAACCGATATAAAAATAAATAAATAAAAATATCTAAAAAAAAATATCTAAAAAAAAAAAATCTACTTATTTTGTGTATAAATAAGGGAGAGTAAGAAATGATTTAGAGAGGAAGGTGTCGTGAGAAAAAAAGAGAGAAAGAAGAAGGAAGATTGAGAAAAAAAAATTAGAGAGAGTGAAAAAAGAAATATCGATAATTATCGGTCTCGGTTTCTCGTACGGTATTAAACCTCCATTGAGTTAGGTATATTTCTCTCATATTCATATTCAATATCATATTTGTATTTTATAAAATGTGAAATAAAATTGAGAGTTTATATACATATATTATCTATTTATGTATAATATACTTGTTAATATATATATATATATATATGTATAATATATGTTTATATTATGTTTATGTATTACTATATATATTTATATTATGTTTATACTATTATATATATATATGTATAATATATATTTATATTATGTTTATGTATTACTATATATATCTATACGTATAATATATATTTATATTATGTTTATGTATTACTATATATATCTATATGTATAATATATATTTATATTATGTTTATGTAATACTATATATATCTATATGTATAATATATATTTATATTATGTTTATGTTATCTATTTATCTATATGTATAATATCTATTTATATTATGTCTATGTAATACTATATATATATATTATGTATTATGTATAATATATGTATATGTGAAAAAAAAAATTCAAAATTGACTTAGGTCATTCCAAAACTTTGATGAAGGCTACAACTCGGTCCTTGGACTCTCGGGTCATTTCTGGGACGTTATCGAGTGTTATAAACCAAACCGGAAAGGTTTTGGGCCATTTGTGCAAATTGTTTTTCTTAATTCAGCTCTTTTTTAAAAAAAAATTACAAAATGATTTCTAAACTTTTCTAGACATTCCATGATTTCTAAACATGTTACAAATAAGTCTAGAATCATTTTCAGGTTATTTTTAGAATTTTACCAAGTATTACAAATAAATCTAGAATAGTTTAGGGTCAATTCTGTAATTTTAAAAAAATATTTTCAGTTAAGTTATATTTTTTCGAAAATTACAATTTTTATTCCTAAATTTTTCTGGACATTCCATGACTTTTCAAAATGTTACAAATAAGTCTAGAATAATTTTCGGGTTATTTTAGAACTTTACCAAGTATTACAAATAAGTCCAGAATAGTTTAGGGTCATTTCTGCAATTTTCGAAAATATTTGTCCAATTCAGCTCAAATTTTTATAAATTGCATTTAGGTCCCTATATTTCTTTTTTGGACATCCTATAACTTTTTAATATGGGACAAATTAGTCCAACGAGCTTAATATTTTCAAAAATTATTCGTTCATGTTTTGACACGTTTAAAATGGCTCGAGAGTTGAACCATTTTCTTTCGAGCACGATTAACTTTAGTTCTCTCTTGTTTATTTGAAAAAAAAAAATTTGTTTGTACATGGTTTGTTTAATTTAAAGAAAATGCATGTAGTTTTTTTTGGGCCAAGCATGATTAAAACGGGCAATTCGGGCAAAAATTGAAAAAAACATTTCAAAATGCAAATTAAAGTACCAAAAGGGCGGAATATAAGCTCGCGAGCTTTTAAGACGTAATCAAACCCCCGAACTCGATTCTCTGGACGTAGACCTTTTTAAGCCCTAGGATGTAAACTCCATGTATCCTAGGCAATTTTAGGATTCCGATTAGCCTTCAATTAATCGGTGGCGACTCTTTCAAATATTTTCGGTTCGGTTGATGACCCCGCTCGACCGGACCCTTCGCTCGCCAAGACTCGGCATTTTCAAAAACGAAATTTAAAATATTTTAAAAAAGGGTCCGACGTCCGACAATTTGGCGACTCTGCTGGGGAAAAGCCATGACAAAAGAGGATCAGAAGTACGTGAATGAGAACATTGGCGAGGTTCATGAACTCGCAAACTACAAAGTCAACTGGGCTCTCCTCGATGCTTTGCTTGATTTTTGGGATGTAAAAAACGTCGTCTTCGTGATAAACAACAATGAACTCACACCTACGCTCGAAGAATACCGTTAACTCGTTCAAGGGGTAGATTGGGATCGTGGAATTGTTCAACCCGACCTCCAACAAAGAGGCGAAGATAGTACATTGGCCAAACTGCTCAAAGTCACAACAAACAAAATGTCCACCAAGCTCAGGTTGAATGGGGGTCATGGCTTATCTATTGAACTTTTGGTATATTAGATAGAGCACCGAATTGCCGATAAAACAAATGCCCCAGGTAGATGCCATGCTTTTATTTTACTTGTTTTGGGAACGGTCGTATTTCCCTTTTCTAATGGTCTCATCGATTCAGCTATGGCTAAGATCATTACCCAAGTAATAGAACGCAAGGGTTTCGTGACGGCATTGCTCGCCGAAACCATTGCATCTCTAAACATTTTAAAAACAAAAGGGAAAGGAGAACTAAAAGCAAGTTCGGCCTTACTTCAGATTTGGTTCTTAAGCCATATAAAAGAATTTGGCATGAATTTTCCCCGGGCAAACTTTTTAGGTGACAAAAGGGTTATCTCGAGAATGTTAGGTCGATCAATGTTCGAAGCTGAGAAATGGAAAGCCCTCGATTGGAAAATTTATATTTCAAAATTAACGCATAAGGACATTTTATGGACGGCTAGATGGTTACCCATCCACCGTTCTACCATCCTTAGATGCAAAACTTTCGAGGGAGTTCCGCTTCTCAGCCATAGAGGATCCATGACTACCTACCCTTCCCGAGTTATTCGACAATTCGGTGGTTTCCAAGATATTCCGATGCACATTCATGGACCCCCAAGATCATACAAGTGGCACAGCCGAGCAGACATTGCAAACTCACTACGAGACTCAATTCGACAAGTGAATGATGATTGGGGAAACCGAGTCCCACTATTCATAAATCTGATGGAAGACTCCACGACAAAGGAAAACGAATACCATGCGACAACAGAGTACATTCATAAGTTCTAATCGGCACTCGCAAGTCCGCCTTTTGACCCGAAGGAGATAATCGGGGATAGACCCAAGCAATCACCGTCATCTCACGAGGACATCTACACGATCATGAAATCTAGGGTGGAAATTCAAAGTATTGTTTGGGCTGATGAACACTCTAGATCCAAGAAAGAAATCCAACGCCTCCGCAATGAGGTACGGTGTGTGCGAAATGAAGTGAAAAGTCGGGATCGCACCTTGGAGAAATGTGAGGGCAAAATAGCTGAGTTGAATGACACCCTTGAACAGTCCAGACGAAGGGCGAGGCAATTAAAAAGATTTTCGAAATGCATGTCCCCGACCTTCCTTCGAACCAAGGAGCAAGCGACAAATGCACTCAACGAGCTGCGTAGTCGTGTGAAACGTCTTAAGAATTAGACTTTGATTGACCAACTCCTTTTAGAGTATTGTTTGAAAAAACTTTTGTCGTATATGTCATTAAAGCCCACGAATGGAATGAACGGAACATGCATATTAAAACAAAAACATGCATGATCAATTGTGTATTTACCATTCATACTATGATATTTGAATGATTTAGGCACATCTGGAGAACAAGCCCGATACGCACTCGCGATTTCGTTCAAAGGGAACGAATGGAGCAACCAAATCAAAGCCCTCCACCAGGTTTTCCGGAACCCATGCGACAGTTGACAAATCCGGCACCTCAAGAATATGAAGAGAGGATCATCTAGCTCGAACAGACTATACACAGAATGAATGCTGGTATAGCTGGTATGACATCCCGGTTCGAGCAAATGTTGGTTCTAAACGCCCAGGCAGCCACCTCGTCTTCTCAAGCAACACCTCCGCCCGTAGTACCTCATCAATCCATGCCAAGTACTTTGGTCTTACCCGACCAAGCTCCACCTACCACATATGGTCACCCCGAGCAAGCTCCACCTCCCACATATGGTCATCCCGACCAAGCTCCACCTACCACATATGGTCACCCCGAGCAAGCTCCACCTCCCACATATGGTCATCCTGACCAAGCTCCACCTCCCACTTATCCTGTCCAAGCCCCACCTCCCACATATGGCCATCCCAACCAAGCTCCACCTCCTACATACGACTGTCCTAATCAAGTTCCACTACACGTACATGACCCTCATGATCAAGCGTTTCCTCTTCAACATGATCGGGTTGCACCTCCTGTACCTGTTTACCCCAACCAGGTCACACGACCCGCGTTTGGCCTCCCCAATTACTCGGTCACAGTCATCCCGGTCGAGACTGAACAAGACAAGCGGTTGAAGCAAATTGAAGAAAAGATGAGGTCTATTCAAGGAGTAGATCGATTGGGAGATTTGAATTTCTATGATCTTGCTCTATTTCAGGAAATCCCAATGCCCGATAAATTTAAGGTGCCAGACTTTGAAAGGTTCGATGGAACAGGACATTCGATTGTTCACCTCAAGATCTGCATGGCAAAAATGACTCCATATCAGCAGTATACCAAGTTGATGGTCCAGACTTTCCAGGAAAGTTTGAAAGGGGAGGCGCTGGTCTGGTTCGCAGGATTAAGAACAGAGCAAGTGCCAACTATGGAGGAGCTGGCCAAGCTTTTCCACTGCCGATATAAGCACAATCTGGATAACGCTCCTACTCGCCTTGATCTTCAGGCTTTGGAGATGAAAGAGGGACAATCTTTCAAAGATTATGTGTCTGAGTGGAGGGGAAAGGCCAATTGCATGAACCCGTCTCTCGGACAGAACGAGGCGGTTCTGATTTTTATCAGCACTCTTAAGGGTATATATTATACCCAAATGATGAATCAATCCACAGCGGAATTTTCAAATCTCATCATGACGGGCGAATTGATTGAGCGAGGGCTTCGGTCCGGAAAGATTGAAGACCCTTACAAAAGTGGAGCGGATCCTAAGAAAACTGGAACAAAGAAGCATACTCCGACCATAGGCGCGGTCTATCCAAACCCTTACCAGGCTCCATACTCGGCTCCGTATCAACAATATCAACCATCACCGGTAGTCCCGATGCCTCAGGCTCCTCGAGACCCACAAGGATCAACCTCTCTGCCTAACCCACAAGATTTTGTCAACCGAGGTGGGAACCAAAGGAGACTCCGAGAGCCCCGACAATTTACCCCGCTTCCAATACCGTTGGTTGATTTGTACAAGAAGGCTTTGGCTCAAGGGCTTATAGGTCCTGAGGTTCTGAGTCCCGAAATGAGAATTCTGGCTAATGAACCAAATTCAAAATGTGAGTTCCACATGGGAGCACCTGGGTACAGCACTAACAATTGCCCTCGCCTGAAGTACCGAATACAAGACCTTATCGATCATAAGTATCTGGTCTTAAATACCATTTCGCCACCGAATGTCAATACCAATCCGCTACCCAACCACGCTTCAGGCTCAGTCAACATGATCTTATTAGAAGAAGGACCAACCCCTTTGGTCAGCCCTATGGGTCAGAAAATGATAAAAAATTATGTGTCGATGATTACCCCACTAATCATTGACTACATACCGCAAGGACCAGCACCATTTAAGTACGAGAGCAACAAAAGGGTACCGTGGAACTATTGGGGGCATGCAGAAGGATCGACGAAAAATGAAAACATTTTTAGTATGACTCGATCTGGACGTTGCTATATCCAGCCAGAAAACCCGCCCAAGGAAAAGGAGGTAGAGGGAGCCCAATAGAAGAAGGTAACTGAAGAAGAAGCGAGCAATTTCATGAAGATTGTAAAGGATGCTTAGTACAAGGTCGTGGACCAGTTGCGCAGAACCCCAGCGCAGATATCTTTGTTGGCTCTGTTGTTGAGTTTTGAACCACACCGAGAGACATTAATGAATGTTTTGAAGGAAGCCATAGTACCAAAGGAAATTTCAACCCGCCAAGTGGAGAATCTCATCGGTTCGGTTTTTGCTAGCCAAATTGCCTTCGGAGATGAAGAGTTGGGTTCTGAGGGACAACAACATGTCAAGGCCCTCCACATCGTGTGCAAGAGCAAGGGATACGTGCTCTCAAGAGTAATGATTGACAACGGCTCAACTTTGAATGTATGTCCGATGTCTACCCTCCAACATATGAAGATAGATTCATCACTCATCCGTCCAACCAAGAGTGTTGTTCGAGCTTTTGATGGCAATATAAGGGAGGTAGAAGGAGAAATTGAATTACCATTGGAGATTGGTCCATGCGTGTTTAGCGTAACTTTCAAAGTCTTGGACATTCTAGGAATCTACAGTCTACTTTTGGGAAGACCTTAGATACATGCCGCTGGTGCAGTGCCTTCTACTCTGCATCAGAAAGTAAAATTTATATCTGAGGACCGCATGGTTGTGATCGATGGGGAGGAAGATTATAAAATCTATAAGGAGACTTCCGTACCTTTCATCGGGATCGAAACCGAAGATGCATTGTCTTTCCATGCCTTCGATCTCATTTCTGTGATTAGGGATTGGGGAGAGCCAGCACCAGACAGAGCCGAGCTAATGGTGGGGAAGATCATGTTGGGAAACAACTTCATCTTAGGACGCGGTATGGGAATCCACGGTCAGGGCATCATACACCCAATAGCTACAAGGAAGAACAAAGGCACTTTAGGACTGGGTTTCCTTCCTAATTTCAAAGATTACGAAGTCGCTCGAAGGAAACGTTTTACCGGAAATTCACGGGCATTGTTGTTTCCTCCCCTCGCTGTTTCATTTCCTGGACCACCACAAATGATTCAACCCGACGTCGTTGTTTCTCACAAAGGCTTATCAGACTTATTTTCAATCGGTGTTACCATTGGAGTCCGTCCACTTGCTAGTGGGGAGAATACCACAAACTGGATGACATTACCTGCTTATGCGTTTTCTCGTAGTAATAATGAGTAAGATTTTTTGAAAAGGGATGTATTCCGCGTAGGGCATATGTTATGAGCCTCACGATTTTTGAATAAGGGAAATTTGTCATGACCACATCAAATGAATCCCTTCTTGTGTTAATCATGTTATCAATATTATATCTCCTTCTACCTACTTCTGATATTAATTTCCCTCTCTTCTGCTTCATTCTTTAGGAACAATACCTCTAGAGAACACAAGGGGAAACATGATTCAATCTCGTACAAAGACACCCTTGCAACTATTCTGAATGGGTAGCAAATATTGTTCCAGTACCCAAGAAGGACGGCCGTGTCCGCATCTGTGTCGACTATCGAGATCTTAACAAAGCCAGTCTGAAGGATAATTTCCCTCTGCCTCATATCGATATGTTGGTCGACAACACGGCACGTCATACGATGTTCTCGTTCATGGACGAATTCTCAGGATACAACCAGATCAAGATGTCCGAGGCAGATAAGTCAAAAACTGCATTTGTCACAATGTGGGGAACATTTTGTTACAGAGTTATGCCTTTCGGTTTAAAAAATGCAGGGGCAACCTACCAAAGGGCAATGTTGACACTATTCCACGACATGATGCACAAACAGATCGAGGTGTACGTAGATGATATGATTGCAAAGTCTCAAGAAGGTGAAGATCACTTGATCAATTTACGCATGCTATTTGAAAGGCTCAAGAAGTACAAGTTGCGTTTAAACCCGACTAAATGCACTTTTGGAGCCACGTCAGGCAAGTTATTGGGTTTCATAGTCAGTGAGAATGGAATTGAAGTAGACCCTGACAAAGTCAAGGCGATACAAGAGTTACCCCCACCATCGACCGTCAAGCAGGTCCGAAGCCTTTTAGGACGTTTGAATTACATTGCGCGTTTCATCGCAAATATGACAACCAAGTGTCAACCTTTATTTCGTCTTTTACGTAAGAACGCTCGTATAATCTGGGATGAAGAATGCCAGAACGCCTTAGAGTCCATAAAAAAATATCTGATGAGCCCACCAGTTCTGGTGCCGCCAACTCCAGGACGACCGCTCATTATGTATTTAACAGTGCGCCAAGACTCGTTGGGGTGCATGTTGGGACAACTCGATGTGACTGGAAAGAATGAGCATGCCATATACTACGTGAGTAAGAAATTCACGGAGGGTGAAACAAAGTATCAAGAGGTGGAAAGGATATGTTGCGCACTCGTGTGGGTAATGCAGCGACTTCGCCAGTATACGTTGTACTACACCATACGTCTGTATTCAAAGATGGATCCCGTGAGATACCTTTTAAATAAACCAGCATGGACAAAAAATATCGCCAAGTGGCAAGTTCAATTATCTGAGTATGACATAGAATTTGTGCCTCGAATTTCTGTGAAGGGGCAAGCAATCGCCGATCATTTAGCGGAGTTTCCCATAGACGATGATCACTTGATCAACTCTGAATTCCCAGATGGGGAGATTATGCAAGTAGAAGAATAAGGGATGTCGAAGGCAAATTGGAGAATGTACTTCGACGGTGTGCTGTGAATTCAGTCGGAGGGGGTATCGGGGCAGTGCTCATCTCACCAAAGGGGCAACACTTTCCAGTGGCAACCAAGGTCATCTTCCACTGTACCAACAACATCGCAGAATACGAGGCATGTGTTCTCGGCATGCGAGCTGCACTAGACTTCGAAGTGAAGAAACTAGAAGTACTTGGAGATTCAATGTTAATCATCCTCCAAACGACAGGGGAATGGAAGACGAGGGATGCCAAACTCCAGCCATACCACGAGCACCTTGAGGATTTAGCTGCAGAATTTGAAGACATCACTTTCACTCATATGCCGAGAAATAATAACCAATTTGCAGACGCATTGGCAACGCTCGCATCAATGAGTAAAATTTCACCAGGAAATCAGGTACTACCAGTGGAGATCAAGATAAAAGAGGTTCCAGCATATTGTTATGCAGTTGAAGAGTCAGACGGTCAGCTGTGGTTCACTGACATAAAAATTACCTGGAGTCCGGAGAGTTCCCAGAAGGTGCCATAAGAAATGACCGAGGTCGTACGAAGGATGGCTTGCAATTATTTTCTCAGTGGCCCGACCTTATACAAAAGATCATTTGATGATACCCTTTTAAGATGCGTGAATGCCAAAGAAGCTGAGCGCTTAATGGAAGAAATTCACGAAGGTTGTTGTGGCCCACACATGGGCGGGCAAATGCTATCAAAAAAGATAATGAGACTTGGATACTTTTGGTCCACCATGACGTCTGATTGTATGAGACACGTACAACATTGTCACCTCTGTCAAGTATACGCAGATCAAATCCACGCGCCACCACACGAACTCTATCCCATGACTTCCCCGTGGCCTTTCTCAATGTGGGGTATTGATGTAATCGGTATGATCTCTCCAAAGGCGTCTAATGGTCATCAATTCATATTGGTGGCGATCGATTATTTCACCAAGTGGATAGAGGCTATCAGCCTAGCGTCAGTAACGGCAAAAGCGGTCGAGCGTTTCATTAGACAGGATATCATCGCGCGTTATGGGGTTCCGGAGTCAATCATCACAGATAATGCCAAAAATCTGAATAATAAATTGGTTGATGGGTTGTGTGACCAATTTAAGATCAAGAATAGAAACTCGTCTCCATATCGTCCACAAATGAATGGCGCAGTAGAAGCAGCAAATAAGAATATCAAGAAGATCATAGAGAAAATGACTGTCAATTAAAAGGACTGGCACGACAAGCTGCCTTGGGCACTCATGGCATACATGACCTCAATACGGACATCAACAGGGGCAACCCCATTTACCCTTGTTTACGGGACTGAAGTCGTGCTGCCAATTGAAGTAGAAATCCCGTCAGCAAGGATCCTCGCTGAAGCAGAGATGGACGAATCAGAATGGGCGAGATGCAGATACGAGCAATTAAATCTCATAGATGAAAGGCGGCTCATCGCGCTGTGTCATGGGCAATTGTACCAGCAACGCATGGCTCGTGCATTTAACAGGAAGGTACGTCCAAGAGAATTACAAGCAGGCGATCTAGTTCTCAGAAAAATCCTGCGAGTCAATCCAGACTCTCGGGGCAAGTTCGTACCTAAATATGAAGGGTCTTATGTTGTCAAAGAGGTTTTCAGTGGAGGAGCCCTAATCATCACCGATATGGACGGCCAAGAACTCCCTAGTCCAATCAATATGGACGCAGTCAGAAAATACTATCCTTAAGGACTTCGTAACCAGAATACGAACCTCCAAAAGTGAGGAAATTCCCGCTAAATCGAAAACCCGAAAGGGCGGTTTAGGCAAAAGTTAGGGAAGAGAGGCATGATTGAAAATCCCCAAAATGACCATCATGGAAAAAGGAGAGGAATCAAATCCCTGCTAGGTTGAAAACCCGAAAGGGCGACCTAAGCAAAAATTAAGGGAACCGAGAGGTGCGGTAAAAACAAAATCGTAGCAAAAGGAAAGAAAATCGAAAAAAAATCATCGACGACTAAGACCTGTAGTTATCCAGCTTTTGGAGTCACACACACAAAAAAAAAAACGAGCGGAGCCTTTAGGTGTCCACCCTCCGCAAGTCATCTTCGATGACCAGAACCTGTAGTTATCCAGCTTCTGGGAGTCACAAGCCGACAAGTGGACCCTTTAGGTGTTCAACCTCCGCAAGTCATCCTCGATGACCAGAACCTGTAGTTATCCAGCTTCTGGGAGTCACAAGCCGACAAGCAGAGCCTTTAGGTGTTCAGCCTCCGCAAGTCATCCTCGACGAACAGGACCTGTAGTTATCCAGCTTCTGGGAGTCACAAGCCGACAAGCGGACCCTTTAGGTGTTCAGCCTCCGCAAGTCATCCTCGATGACCAGAACCTGTAGTTATCCAGCTTCTGGGAGTCACAAGCGGACAAGCGGAGCCTTTAGGTGTTCAGCCTCCACAAGTCATCCTTGACAAACAGGATCTGTAGTTATCCAGCTTCTGGGAATCACAAGCCGACAAGTGGAGTCTTTAGGTGCTCAGCCTCCGCAAGTCAACCCCAACGAGTCACAAGTCGACGAGCGGACCCTTTAGGTGTTCAGCCTCCGCAAGTCATCCTCGATGACCAGGACCTATAGTTATCCATCTTCTGGGAGTCACATGCCGATAAGCGGAGCCTTTAGGTGTTCAGCATCCGCAAGCTATCATCAACGAGTCACAAGCCGACGAGCGGACCCTTTAGTTGTTCAGCCTCTGCAAGTCATCCTCGATGACCAGGACCTGTAGTTATCCAGCTTCTGGGAGTCACATGCCGATAAGCGGAGCCTTTAGGTGTTCAGCCTCCGCAAGCCATCCTCAACGAGTCACAAGCCGACGAGTGGAGCCTTTAGGTTTTCAACCTCCGCAAGTCATCCTCGACAACCAGGACCTGTAGGTGTCCAACGTCTGGGAATCACCAGTTGATGAAAGTTTAGACGCTCAGTCTCCACAAATCATCGTCAACGATCGGGACCTATAGGTGTCTAGCTTCCGAAAGTTGCGTGATGATGTTTGTCTACTATGTAAATAATGAATAAAGAGGAGCCAAAATCAGTTGTTTGTCTTTGAACACACACTCATGAGATCACTTCCATGAGCGCATGTCCAAAGAGGGGCAACTGTAAACACCTGATTTTGGCTCGGGATCAAAATACCATATGCGAAGAATCGATATAAAAATAAATAAATAAAAAATATTTTAAAAAAAATATTTAAAAATATCTAAAAAACAAATATCTAAAAAACAAATATCTAAAAAATATATATATATATCAAAAAAAATATCTACTTATTTTGTGTATAAATAAGGGAGAGTAAGAAAGGATTTAGAGAGGAAGGTGTCATGAGAAAAAAAGAGAGAAAGAAGAAGGAAGATTGAGAAAAAAAAATAGAAAAAGAGTGAAAAAAAAATATCGATAATTATCGGTCTCGGTTTCTCGTACGGTATTAAACCTCCATTGAGTTAGGTATATTTCTCTCATATTCATATTCATATTTGTATTTTATAAAATGTGAAATAAAATTGAGAGTTTATATACATATATTATCTATTTATGTATAATATACTTGTTAATATATATATATATATGTATAATATATGTTTATATTATGTTTATGTATTACTATATATATTTATATTATGTTTATACTATTATATATATACGTATAATATATATTTATATTATGTTTATGTATTACTATATATATCTATATGTATAATATATATTTATATTATGTTTATGTAATACTATATATATCTATATGTATAATATATATTTATATTATGCTTATGTTATCTATTTATCTATATGTATAATATCTATTTATATTATGTCTATGTAATACTTTATATATATATTATGTATATGTGAAAAAAAAAATTCAAAATTGACTTAGGTCATTCCAAAACTTTGATGAAGGTTACAACTCGGTCCTTGGACTCTCGGGTCATTTCTGGGACGTTATCGAGTGTTAACCAAACCGGAAAAGTTTTGGGCCATTTGTGAAAATTGTTTTTCTTAATTCAACTCTTTAAAAAAAATACAATTTGATTTCTAAACTTTTCTAGACATTCCATGATTTCTAAAAATGTTACAAATAAGTCTAGAATAATTTTCGGGTTATTTTTAGAATTTTACCAAGTATTACAAATAAATCTAGAATAGTTTAGGGTCAATTCTGTAATTTTAAAAAAATATTTTCAGTTAAGTTATATTTTTTCGAAAATTACAATTTTTATTCCTAAATTTTTATGGACATTCCATGACTTTTCAAAATGTTACAAATAAGTCTAGAATAATTTTCGGGTTATTTTAGAACTTTACCAAGTGTTACAAATAAGTCCAGAATAGTTTAGGGTCATTTCTGCAATTTTCGAAAATATTTGTCCAATTCAGGTCAAATTTTTATAAATTTCATTTTGGTCCCTATATTTTTTTTTGGACATCCTATAACTTCTTAATATGGGACAAATTAGTCCAACGAGCTTAATATTTTCAAAAATTATTCGTGCATGTTTTGACACGTTTAAAATGGCTCGAGAGTTGAACCATTTTCTTTCGAGCACGATTAACTTTAGTTCTCTCTTGTTTATTTGAAAAGAAAAATTTGTTTGTACATGGTTTGTTTAATTTAAAGAAAATGCATGTAGTTTTTTTTTGGGCCAAGCATGATTAAAACGGGCAATTCGGACAAAAATTGAAAAAAAGATTTCAAAATGCAAATTAAAGTACCGAAAGGGCGGAATATAAGCTCGTGAGCTTTTAAGACGTAATCAAACCCCGAACTCGATTCTCTGGGCGTAGACCTTTTTAAGCCCTAGGATGTAAACTCCATGTACCCTAGGCAATTTTAGGATTTCGATTAGCCTTCAATTAATCGGTGGCGACTCTTTCAAATATTTTCGGTCCGGTTGATGACCCCGCTCGACCGGACCCTTCGCTCGCCAAGACTCGGCATTTTCAAAAACGAAATTTAAAAATATTTTTAAAAAGGGTCGGGAAAGTCGGATCCGACGTCCGACAGTGAGTCCACGAATTCTTCTCTTGAATCTTTAGGAAATTACGGAATGTGGAATGACGGGGCGATCCCGTAAAGAGCTTTGAAGGGTGTCATGTGGATGGAGGAGTGGTACGTGGTGTTGTACCACCATTCCGCTAGGGGAAGCCATTTTGCCCATGTTGTTGGTCTTTCTCTCGCCATGCATCGTAGATAAGATTCCAAACACCTGCTGACGACCACGGTTTTACAATCCCTTTGAGGATGGTATGCATATGACATACATAGTGTGACTCCAAGTTGTTTGAACAAGTCTTGCAAGAAAGAGCTGACGAACAAGGAATCCCGGTCACTAACAATATTGTTGGGAAGCCCATGTAGAGGATAAGCTTGGTCAATAAATACTTGTGCAACTAAGGCTGCCCCGTATGGATGACTCAATCCCAAGAAGTAACTGTATTTCGTTAATCGGTTGACCACAACGAAAATGACTTCCTTACCTTGCGACTTGGGCAACCCCGTGATGAAATCCATTGAGATATTTGTGAATATGGTTTCTGGTATTGGCAAAGGTTGTAATAATCACGAATATTCTGATCAATCATATTTGTTGCGTTGACATATGTCACAATTTCATACGAAATCTCTTACGTACCTCTTGAGGCCCTTCCAATATAATATCGACGATATTCGTTGAAGCGTAGACGAAACTCCCGAATGACCCCCAATTGCCGAAGAATAAAATAATGTCAGGATATCCTTCCGAAGTTCCATGTCTTGACCTACGACGAGTTTACCTTTCCTCTTGAACAACCCATCCTTCACTCCAAAACGACTTGGCCCGTGTCCACCTTCCAGCTCTTGAATCAGTTTCTGTCACTCAACATCGGATTCCCAACTTCCCCGCACTCGATCCATAAGATCGGTCGATATAGCCGAAAGTGTGAATGTAATTAACTTTGTGCTTGAAACTCTTGAGAGAGTGTCAACTGCGACATTCTCCACCCCTTTTTTGTAGATGATCTCATAATCGTAACCCATCAACTTTGCTAAGCACGTATGTTGTAGTGGTGTCGATAATCGTTGTTCGAGAAGGAACTTCAAATTCTGATGGTCCGTTTTTATGATGAAGCGACAATCTATCAAGTAGAAATGCTATTTCTTAATAGCAAATAGGATCGCTAGCAACTCTTTCTTGTAGGGCGATAACGCTTATTGACGCTTAGAGAGCGCCCGACTAATGAACGCGAGCGGATGGCCACGTTGCATCAAAACAGCTCCAATGCTTGAATTTGAAGTGGATGTCTCAATCGTGAATACTTCATTCATATCTAGTAATGCTAGTAAATGAGTTGTACTCATGGCCTCTTTCAACCTTTCGAACACCTTAATTGCTTCATCCGACCATACGAATGCTTCCTTCTTGAGTAGATCAGTGAGTGGGCTACTTATAGTCCCATATCCTTTAATTAGACCAAGAAATACCATCAGTTGCTTTACAGTTGTAGGCGTGAGCCACTCCCGAACCGCGGTGATTTTCGAAGGGTCTGTGGTGACTACATCGACTGTGATAATGTGGTCGAGGTATTCAACGCGAGGGCCTCCAAAACTGTATTTTGACCGCTTAGCTACGAGCACGTTTTCTCGTAGCAACTCAAGAACCGTCCTAAGATGCTCCGTGTGCTGTTCCATTCCTTTACTATATACTAGAATATCATCGGAAAAAATGAGAACGAACTTTCTTAGGTGTACCTTGAAGATCGAGTTCATTAGCCCTTGACAGGTTGCAGGAGCATTTGTTAATCCAAACAACATAACATTGAACTCGTAATGTCGTCGTGAGTGTGAAAGGCGGTTTTATGTGCGTCTTCTTCGACCATACGAATTTGATGGTAACTTGAACGTAAGTCGATCTTGGAGAAGATGGTTGCACCGTGTAATTCGTCCAGGAGTTCATCTATTAGCGGAACCAAGAATTTGTCCTTTATCGCCAGATCATTCAATCTTCGATAATCCACACATAATCTCCATGTATTATCCTTCTTCTTGACCAATACTACATGTGACGCAAACGTACTGGAGCTTGGTTGAATCACACCGGTATTCAATAATTCGTTCACCATTTTTTCAATGACGTCTTTTTTTGGCGTGGGGTATCCGTAAGGTCGTGAACTAACTGGGTTCACTCTTTCCTTGAGTCAGATGGTGTGACCGATCGTTCTTCGCGGTGGGAGACCGGTTGGTTCTGCAAATACATCCACATATTGCTGCAGCACCTTCGTAACTTGTCGATCGTTGAGGTACTACTCAACTGAACTGAACTCTTTAATTCCTTTGCCCTTCAATCCACATAATTCCTTTCCTTGGTGAAACTTCATCGACAAACTATTAAAGTTCCATAAAATATCGTCGAGGGTGGCTAACCACTGAACGCCTAACACCAAGTGATAGTTGTCGAGAGGAATGAGGAAGACGTCCGTTGTGAAGTGGTGTCCCTGCATCATCCAACCAATACTCGATTCTACAAATTTGGTTACATGCCATTCCAAGTCCGTTGGCGACTAATACTCGAAGTAGGGGTACTTTCTCGATGCAACATCTAATCTTCTTGGCCATGGTGTGTCTTCAATTTGAATTTCTTCATCGTCAACTACGGTGTCGTCGACGGTTACGCCGTCATCCAATTCGATCACAAATATTTGTTTCTCCGTGCACTTATGGCCCACACTATATCGCTCCGGACACCAATAACATAACCATTTTACCCGTCAGTCTTCCATCTCTTTACTCGTGGTGAGACGTGTTTGATTGCTGGTATAATTCCTCCCTCCCGTAGCTCGGAAAGTTGGCGCATATCCCATGGTTGGACTGACCGCCGACGGTTTAGGTGACGTTGTGAAGGCTCGTGTAGATGACGGAGTTGGAAGTCGTACAAAAGATGACGCCACTAAATTGTGCAGTTTGGCGATAACGTAGGCTTTCATAAGAGTCTGTGGTCGTTGGAGCCGCACTAGGCCTTGGAGCTTTTGTTCTAAGCCTCCCAAGAATTGGCTCACATCACTGCATTCGAAAAGTGGTTCCACAAGTTGGACCCTATGAAGTAAGGTGTTAAACGCTTGTTGATATTCAATAAAGGAACCTTCCTGCGGAAGGTGTTTCATTTAAAGTAGAGGATCACCATATAGTTCATTTTCGAAGCGTGCCTTGAGAACCTCTACGTATTCCGCCCATGAAAGTGACTTGCCTTGTGTTACCTAAAGACGCATGAAACCCTGATGCCATTGCAGAGCTTTCCCGTCGAGATGAATGGATGCGACACAGAGCTTGGATCTTCGGGGGTCTCGCCGATGGCGAAGTAATGCTCGCAATGAAACAACCATCCTGCCATATCTTCGCCTGAAAATCGTGGAAAATCAACTCTACCGAGGCAGAATGAATGGTGGTGGTCACGGTGTCGACCCTCCTCTGCGTGGTGGTCGTCTGTAGTAGAGGTTGGTTTGTCCTTCCGAGTGACACTTGAACCATCCCCCAGAATACCTTGGGACTGGAGTGTCTCTGAATGCTTCATCGTTGGAGCATCGAGCATGAGCTTGCCCTCCTCTAATGAGTGTTTTAGTCGCTCGTCCATCGCACAGAGCAAACGGCCATGCTCCTCCAATGTTGCATCAATCCAAGCGTCCTTCTGCGCTCGAGTTTCATTGGCCATGATCTAGATGGGTGGTTGTGGCGGTGAAACGTGAAAATGTGAGTGATGGCTCTAATACCAATAATATTAGGCTTGTTCAAATTAACAGGTTCAGATGAACTGGTCTGGAACTGGTTTGGTTCGAATCGATTCAGCCGAACTAGTTCCAAAACTAACCAGTGTTTTTAGGCTTCAAATAGAACAGTTCAAAATAGTACCACAAATCCAGTTCGAATCAGTTCGACTCGACTCATTTTTTGATACTGGTTTATACTTAAATTTAAACAAAACCACTTTAAACCTATATAATTTTATAACCGATTTGAAGCAAAATCAACTAAACCGGTCTGAAATTAAACCAAACCTATAGATATCTTCAATAAACCAAACCTAGAGATATATTGGACTCTCGTATGTTGATGATAGACAGGATTTCAGTCGGTTGTGGAACAGATTTTCAATCGGTTCAGTGTGTTTTTCAGTCGGTTTAGTGTATTTTTCAGTCGGTTCAGTGTTTTTCCAACCAGTTCAGTGTTTTTTCAGCCGGTTCAGTGTTTTTCAGTTGGTTAAGTATTTTTTCAAACAGTTCAGTGTGTTGGACAGGATTTTCAATCGATTTAGGTTCAGTTTGAACCAGATTATTTCCAAACCAAAATTATTTAAAAAATGGTTAATAGTCAAAGTGCCCCCTAAAGTTTGGGCGAAATTTAGGATTGCCCCTTAAAGTCTAAAATTTTAAATATTAGTCCTAAAGTTTGGACGATTTCAAAAATTGCCTATTTCCGTCCTTTGTCCGTTAATTTGGAACGGAAAACGAACATGTGCTTGGCACGTGACTTCACATACAATTTAAAGACAAAAATGCCCTTTTCCTATAATTATAAGAGACGTCACGTTTTTTCTTTAAATAATAACACAGATGAATAACAACACAGATGAATAAATAATTATTTTATTCAATTATTTTATTCAATTTAAAATATTTTATTCAATTTTAAATACATTTCTGCAACTCGCGACAGATTTGTATCTCACCAATGGCCTCTCAAGCATCGCCACTCGAAGGCATGGGTGTCCAACCGCGAGGGCTACAGGAGGCGTCACACAGAGAAATGTCAGAGCTTCCTCTTGTGATTATTGGATTCCCTATCTCCATCCACGATGGAGGTGTCAGATTCGTCCTACGTGTCAGTTGAGTTCGACACCAGTTTCGACCCTAAGTTCGGCGCCATCAATGAGAACCACTGGTTTACGAACACAGTTGGGAGACTTGAGATCCCACCATTCCAGCTGGTACGATTGGGTATTTAGCTCCTGAATATGTTTATTATGGCATCCTGCAAGGCCGTGTTCCCCCTGAAATCTTTCCATTGCAATAGATACTCTTTCCGCTCTATAAACATCCATATGTACAACGCCATAAAGTTCTCGAAATTCTTCTTCTTCAGAGCGCGGTGGACAGCGGTCTCCTTCCGTGAGGTGATGTCTTCCAACGAAGATGGACATATGCAAAGGAACTCAGCCAACAGTCGCGGCGGTGCAATATCCGCAGCAACATGGAAAGCTGTCTTTCCACAGGAACCCTTCACTCGAATCAATTCCACGTCTAATGCCGTCAGAGCTGCAGCTGTTTTCCAATGCTTGGATTTTAGGGCTATGTGGAGCGGAGTGTGGCCATTATGGTTTAGTTTTTTTGCGAGGTCTGGATTCAAGATGGCTACTTCCGCCGCGAATATGGCCTTCCCGTGGTGTGCAGGGATGTGGAGAGCAGGTATCTCATCATCATCAAGAGATGAGCAGCACTACTGTAGAAGAGATGAGCTCTAGATGAGCACTATTGTGTCTTATAATTATAGGAAGAGGGCATTTTTGTCTTTAAATTGTATGTGAAGTCACGTGCCAAGCACATATTCGTTTTCCGTTCCAAATTAATGGACAGAGGACGGAAATGAGCGATTTTTGAAATCGTCCAAACTTTAGGACTAATATTTAAAATTTTAGACATAAAGGGGCAATCCTAAATTTCGTCCAAACTTTAGGGGGCACTTTGACTATTAACCCTTTAAAAAAAAACATACCAGAACAGTTCGAATTGATTATGAATCGGTTCGAACCAGACTAGTTATTTTTTCCTTAAATCAGACCAATTTTTTTAGAAACAAAAAAAAATACTGTTTTTTTTTTCCAAACTAGACCAGTTCAGTTCTGAACCGCTCGACCCCGAACCGGTTCATGAACAAGCTTAAATAATATGGACCAACGAACCAACGAAGAAGACGATAATGTGAGAAGAGAGAGAAGTACAATGTAGAGAGAGAAATGTGACAATATATTTTTGTTCTTCCATTTACATGTGAATATCTTCTAATATAGAGTTCCAATATCATAACTGCAAGCAAATAACTGCATGCATCCTTATCCTATCTACATGCAAGCATCCTTATCCTAACTACCTACAAACATCCTTATCCATTTCTAACTGCTCATATCACCACAAGTGAGTTCGTCGTAGATGAATCGCTCTGGGAATCAAGCGTGAAGCAAAACCAAATGAGAAGAAGAAATAACACATTCATTATGTTAGGTTAAAAATAAGTTGTAATTAATCAGAACAGTAAGGGGCATTTTATTTTAACAGCATATTCCTTATTCCAAATTAATTGAGAATAGCTATTTCGAGGTAAAAGTAAAAAAAATAAAAATTATTTGAAGCAATCAAGCTATTAAGGTCATGATAGTAATTTAGGGGGTGGGGTGGGATATGTGATTTGAGACTCTTTCAGCAAAAAAACCAGTCCAAGGCCTCCAGTTCTTGGTTTGGACCCTCACACTCCTTCGGTTAAAGGGATTGCAGCCCATCATAACCCTAATCATGTTATAGAAAGTTCATCTTTAATTTGTGAATTGGAAGAACCCAACCAAAAACCCGATTCGGAGTACAAGACAACTGTAGTGTTGGGGATTTTGAATCGATCAAACAACCCTCAAGGCTAAAACCCTAATTACAGAAAGAATCTCAATCCAAAGCAGAGGAGATGGACCACATAGCAGCAGCGGAGGAGCAGGTTGTGTCGGAGAGGATCAGAAGGAAGCTGAATGACGTGAATGCTGCTGCTCAAACCCAGCTATCCGGCATCCAGGACCACGTCAACTTCACTCTTCAGGTCACTTGGGCTTTTGTACTCTTGACTAATCGATTGGTCTTGTTTTGAAAGAAATTGTTGATCTCCATACCGTGGTATGATTCTACTTATATTGGTTCTACGTTAGAGCTGTGCGGTTTCGTATTAATTTATCTGATGAATGAAACTTCTTGGTGAAGAAAACAAGGAATATGACGGTCAATTTGTTGGATGTGTTTGTTTCAAGGTAGATAATTGCGATTTCATTGAGTCGGGCTCGGGAATAGAGTGGCTACACACTTGAGATTATAAGCTTCCTGTTAGAAGAATTGTGTTAATTGTGCTGTGCTTTGATGGAAACGATTTAGACTAGGAGATTGCGCGGCGGTTTGTGGTGTTACATTTAGTTTGTACGATATACATTGTCTGCCTAGTTTTATGTTTTAGCTTTTGAGGTCGTCTTAAAGATCAACCAGAAATTTTGTAAGATTTCTAGCATGTCAAAAGAGGCACTTCCCTCGAATTTTCGTATAAAATGATAGAGAACCTGAGAATGGAATTCTAAGTAACATATTTTTGAAGATTTATGTTTAAATCACAGCTTCCTGATCTTGAATTATGATTAATTAACAGGGTTTTAGTGATACAAATTTCCCCAAAGAGTCAATTATCATAATCAGTCTCTAACATCCAGAGTTACTTTCATGTGAATGAGATAAATTGGTGCCGAAAAGAGCTATTTCCTTAAATGAACCTATGAATGTTTTTGCAAGTGGTTTCTCATCATTTCTCCACACTTTACCCCGTTTAATTTGAGCTTGTATTTAGATTGCAGACATTGGGAGGAAGTAGTTGCACAGTTTCTGTGCATCCTTATCTGATTGATTGGATTTGTTGGTTAACATTGGATAATGGTTTAATGCAGCAAGCTTATTTCAAATGTGCATACGAGTGCTTTGACAGGAGGAGAAAGCATGAAGAGATCAATAGTTGTGTTGAATATTGCAGCGTTCCAGTTGTCAGTGCCCAACAACAAGTTGAGAATGAGATGGCCAAATTTCAAGTTAGTTCTCCCCGCATTTCTTAATCTTCAATTTCAAGTTTGTTATTCAAATCTTTGTTCAAGCTACTCAGCTGCAAGCCAGGGCTTTCTTTACACCACAACTCTCAATATGAAAGTTATTGTCAAAGACTAATATTCTCCCAAATTGTGTCTGGTAAGTATCAACGTGTAGCGGTTAATTCTTCTCACTGGGGATCAATTTGATACAGGATCATAGTTTTACACTGAGTTGCAGAAGGTTCAGTAATACCCTCTCAATGGCTCTCCTCTCTCTCTATATATGCAGGAAAAGTTGAACAGGTCCTTAATGGTATGCCAAGATAAATTCGAGACTGCTAAACTCCAACAGATTCGTGGAGATGCTATGAAAGATTTGGAGTCGTGCGTTGAACAGTCAATTGATGATAGCATCAAGACACAGCTACCACATCTTGTCAACAAGATGAAGTCCTCCTTTCACATTACAAATTGAGTCAGAGAATAGTTTCAAGTCCCGAACTTGTGGGAGACATAGAGGGGGAGCCCTTTTGTGGGTTCATTTCGGATCGTTATTTCATTGATGAAAAATTTGAGATTCTGGGAAATTGCGGTATCAAGATACCCATTTTCACTAGTTTCATGTCAAACTTTTCTGTATGTGCTGAGTTTATGCTTTGCCATAGAGAAATATGTAGCAATACGGTATTGGCAATTGTTATCAAAGCTGTTTTGTTCCTGGCCGAGGTGTCAAATTCATAACGAAAATTAAGTATTTTTCAGGGTTAATGGTCAAAGTTCTCCCTAAAGTTTGGTCGAAATTTAAGAATCCCCTTAAAGTTTAAAATTTAAAATTTTAGTCCTAATGATTGGACGAAATAAAAAATTCTCCCTTTTCGTCTTAAGTCTGTTTATTTGAAACGGTAAAGTGACATGTGTCTACCACGTGACTTCACTTAAATTTTAAAGACCAAAATGCCCTTATTACAGATAAGATAGAGATGAACAAATTGAGTTAACTATTGACAGTTGAAATCATCTTGGTGTCATAATCATTCTCAATTGAAATCATCTGTGACCATCAACAGGAAGTATTACGTAGCAGATCCAGATCAACAGCTCGAGATAACGGGCAGCAAGCAGCATCAAGATAGAAAACTTCAATCCATAATCAGGAAAAGTATCTGTTTTGGCTTTCTTACTAAGTTTATCTGAGTTTTCCCACTTTGTACAGGAGAAAATGGCGAATGCTAATTCATTGTCGGTGTTGGTGAGATCTCTGTCACGAGATGCAGATGAAAGACGGGAGGCGGTTGGGCTGCTACTTAGTCTCTCTGATCTCTTTGCAGTTAGGCGGCGAATAGGAAGAATTCAAGGGTGTACTGTAATGTTGGTGGCAATTCTTACTGGGGATGAAGATCCAATGGCATCTTGTGATGCTGCAAAAATGCTGAACGCTCTATCAACCAATACCCAGAATGCGCTTCATATGGCCGAAGCTGGATACTTCAAGCCACTGGTGCAATGCCTCAAGGAAGGTGAATTGCTTCTACTCTGCTAGCATTATTGTTGAATGTCTTGTAGAACTTTCTTCGAATCGGATTTTAGGCCAGTTTCCCACATGGATTATTTTTATTTTCCTGCAAAAATTCATGATTTTTGTTTGTTGAATGCCCGTGTGGCATGTTTCTCACCAACTATTCTTGAAATGCTTTCCAGGCTCCGACATGAGCAAGATCCTCATGGCCACCGCGATCTCCAGAATGGAGCTCACCGACCAAAGCAAGGCCTCTCTTGGAGAAGACGGCACTATCGACCCCTTAGTCAAATGTTCAACGGAGGAAAGCTTGAAGCTAAGCTATCTTCTCTAAGCGCATTGCAAAACCTCTCCACCCTCGCCGACAACATCCAAAGAATGGTCAGATCCGGAATCGTCACTCCCCTTCTGCAACTTCTCTTCTCCGTCACCTCCGTCCTCATGGACCTCCGCGAACCCGCATCTTCCATCCGCACCTGGAAAATACTATGATGGTCCCTTGCAGCTTTTCAGACCCTGAACACACAAATTCAAGTTTTTCAATTGAATGTTGTTCTATCTACTGCAGATCCTTCGTGTCTTCCTGATTAAGGAATGACAAAATATGGATGATGCGTTCATCGTCTTCTTCTTGAATGATCTAAGGGAATTTTGGTCTTTAAAATTTAAGTCAAGTCACGTGCTATGCACATGTCAGTTTACCGTCTCAAATAAACGGATATAGGACGGAAAGGGGGAATTTTTTATTTCGTCCAAACATTAAGACTAAAATTTCAAATTTTAAACTTTAAAGGGGATTCTTAAATTTCGTCCAAACTTTAGGGGGCACTTAGACCATTAACTCTATTTTTCATTTAAAAGAGTGGTTAAATTATCATACCACTTCATTATTTTATTGAAAAAACAATTTCTAGTTTGGTGATGCGGTCGGCTTATGTCAGTTCTGTCACTTTAGAAGTCTTGAAAATGAGTTTGGATTATTTAATCCAAATTGTGTTAACTCTTGACTTTAACTAATAGAAAATTATCATCATGAAGAATAGGGTGTGACGTCGAAGCAGTCGAAGTGCGTATAGCCAGTTACTTCTCCCTTGCCAGAATCTGAAAACCTCCAAATCCGATTTCTAGGGTATCTATACAAATTTGTCACTAAGCTGTCAATTAGCTTGAATTCTTGGCATTAATTGTCAAAATCGTATAAACCAATCAGGAGAGGAGCAAGGGAGAGAAACCGTGGAACCGATGTTGACGTTTCCATGCAAGGCAAACTGAGAAACTTAGTTTCAAACCAGCACGAAGGCTACGACAACACTTAACCAGACGAACACTGAGTCCCGTTTTTCTTCCAAATCGAGCCTAACCCCTATTTTCTAATTATCTTGCTTTTCATCTTGTCTCTGCAAGAGAGTTACCAGCCACGGTGAAGGCGCCGAAGCCACGACTGGGAGATGGCCAACTCCTCCAGCTTCGGCGAGACGAATAGACCCGGTCGACCTGTGATGGAACTGGACTCGAACCACTAGCTCCAGCAGGGCTCATGGTATGTGGGCAAAATACTAGCCCAGAAAACGATCAAAATGACCACAATCCACAACGTTCTTCGGTCGGCGTGGGCTCGTGCAAAGTGGTTATATCGGAGGCAGAAGCGGGAATCGTATTGCTGGAATTCGACATAGAAGAGGATGCTGAACAAGTCCTTGATTTGTCGCCTTAGGCGATCAACGGGCATATCAAGAAATGGGAACTGAGTAAGGGGGTCAAGGATGTTAAATTCAACAAGGTAACCTTATGGACTCAAATACATTATCTAGGATTGGAAAAAATTAAGTGATGGAAATGCCTGGAAGATAGAAAACATGATAGGTAGATGCCTGGATATAGAAAGAACGGTTGGAAATATAAGTAGGAGTTATGTGTGAGTCCGTGTAGAAGTGGATGGGGATAAACCATTGATGGCAGGATTTTGGTGGAAGAATTCAAAGGGGATAGATAGGTGGGCTGCAATATAGTACGGAAGGTTATCTGATTACTGTTATGGGTGTGACATATTAAGTCACACGACCAGATGCAATACATATGTCAGAGCAGGATCCGAAGATACCTACTTACGGCCCATGACTAGTAGGGGTGAGACCAAGGCAGGCCACAGGTAGACAACATGTGGGGGGCGAGTATGGTCAGGGATCGAATACGAAACAGGGTGCAAGGAGGTCATGGTTTGACATTATGGCGGAGGTTCGACAATCGTCTAAGAACGACACAAACAAGGGAAAGCATGGGGAGGAGGAGACTATCCCTAAAGGGGGCACGAATGACCCGATGAATATCGACCCGGAAGGAGCGACACCTCAGGGTGACGGAGTGGAGAAAGGGCCAAATGAGAGTGGTGTAAACAAGCAAAGGATGTATGGTTCAGTTTCTATGCAAGAACCGAATGAGGAGAGGACACTTACCATACACAAACCTAGCCAATATACCCGACAAGGAGACAAACCGAACCACCACAACTCAGCCAAACAAGCCTTGCTCCTGACCGAACCGAACCACCAAGCAGACCAAACCATCTCCAAACCGTACATATTCGGGCCAAACTATCGAAGTGGATGTTACCCCAACCGACCCACAACCCAGCCGCACCACCAGAAACCAAGCAGCCCCTAAACCCACACATACCCATGATCACATACCTTCCCGACCAAACCACCCAACCACCAATAAATGACAACCCAAAACCCATCCAAACCTATATCGTGGAAAACCCGTCGGACACAGCACCCACATCACCTACCCTAGACCAACCTAACCAAGCCTCTAGCATAAGCCCGTACCTTGACAAGTTGACACTCAAAAGAATAGGGGAGGAGATGGAGGACTAACCAAAAGGAAAAAGAAGGAAACAATGTGAGGATGAACCGATGGGGGATGGAGGAGAAGAGCGTTTGAGGGCTAGAACGTGCCCGAGTACGAGAGGAGGAAAGATAAACCGTAGACAAATGGAAAATATCGAGCAAGGAAAGGGTTGTGGTGGCTGTCCCAAAACAGCCACACTGGATCAATGAGTGCAATCACATGGAATTATCAAGGTTTGGGGTTGGCCTTGACAGTTCAACACTTACACGACCTCAACAAAAGGTGTCGCCCGAACATCATTTTCTTAATGGAAACAAAGAATAGTGATACCTACTGCGAGAGGATAAGAACATGAATAGGGATGAAGCATGAGTATTGTATAGGACCGAATGGAATAGCAGGGGGACTTACATTGCGGTGGACGACCGAGACTAAGGTGCGAATCCTACATGCTGATCTGATGTGCCTTGATTGCGAAGTTGTGTTCAAACCACATGATGAAACAATGTTTGTGACGTAGATATATGCGAGTACGAAGGCACAAGGAAGAACTCAAAACTGGAGCCAACTACGAACACTAGGAAGAGGTCGAAGAGGCCAATGGATGATACTAGGAAATTTCAATGTAATATGACACCCACATGAAAAACAAGGAGGGAAGAGGAAATCACAACGACAAATGGATGAGTTTAAACAACTCATTAGTGATCTCCATATGGATGACTTGGGAGCAACCGGGAATCAATATACTTGGAGCAACAATAGAAGCAGAAGTGAACAGATAAGCGAAAGATTGGACCGGGTGCTCGTAAATGGAGAATGGGTGGCGAGAAACCAAGATGGGGGTGTATAAACGAGCTAGCTATCGGATCGGACCACACACCATTGGTGATCCAACTGAACTGACCAAAGAAAAGGGCTAAGCGTAGGTTCACGTTTGAGGCAATGTGACTTGAGCACCCGACATGCAAAGAGACTATAAGCGAGGCATGGGGAGGGCCGAACCTAAGGAGTATGGGAGGAAAATTGCAGAATTGCCGAAGAAGACTAACAAAATGGAGCCGTGAGCACTTTGGAAATAACCTAATAGGAATAGCAAAGACAAAGGAGACGTTAAGGAGGCACATGCAAGGGGGTATGGAAACAAAGATCGCGGATTAAATGGCTAAGGAAGGGGGACTGAAACACAACTTATTTCCACCAAACTACGATATCAAGGTGAAGACTGAACCAAGTAGGGCGGTTGAGAGGAGTAAACAGGGAATGGATAAAGACGGAGTAGGATATAACCGAAGAACTAGGGAGGTACTTTGGGGAGATATTCACAACGGAGGAAACAAAACCGGGGGAGGATCTCTTGGGATGGGTGCTGAACCATATATCAGAGGAGATGAATGAAAACATGACTAGGGAGGTGACAGACGAAGAAATCAGAAAGGCGACAAACCAACTTGGTGGTTCACGATCTCCGGGTTCAGACGGGTTTTCGAGTCTATTCTATCAAAGGAACTGGAAAGTCGTGGGAGTGGAAGTCATCACCGCGGTCAAGACTTTCTTCAGAATAGGTACCATTCAAAAAAACCTGAACCATACTGAGATTGTATTGATACCTAAAGTCGCAATACCAACCTTACCGACTGAGTTTAGGCCTATTAGATGCTATAATTTCCTTTACAAGATTATATCAAAAGTTTTGGTGAATCGCCTAAAGGTTTATTTATCGGAATTTATCACCCCGTACCAAAGTGCATTTGTGTCTGGAAGGAACATACATGACAACATAATGGTAGCACATGAGGTATTCCATCACCTCCAGACAAACCGAAATGAAGACAATGTGGAATGCGCACTGAAGATCGACATGCAAAAGGCGTACGACCGGGTAGAATGGGATTTCCTCATTGCGACACTAAGGAGAAGGGGATTTGCGGATAAGTGGATCAGATGGATAAAGGAATGTATATCAACACCTACTTACCAAGTGTTGGTGAATGAGGACTGATCCTGCACAATAAGGCCGACTAGGGGACTTCCACAAGCTGATCCACTATCACCCTACCTCTTCATACTCCTAGCGGATGTGCTATCGAGATACTTGATAGGGGTAGCCCGGGAACAAAGGATACATGGGATCACAATTAAGCGACACTGCCCGGAACTACATCACTTTTTCTTTCCAGACAACTCACTATTCTTCATAAAAGGGACGCCCGACAATGCAAAAAATCTCAAGGCAATATTGGAATCTTACAGTCAGGTATCGGGACAAAGAATCAATGCGGGCAAATCGACGCTCTATTTCAATAAGGAAGCGAGTATGGAGTAAAGGAAAGCAGTGGAGGAGGCACTAAATATTTAGAGCACAGGAGATCCGGGCAAGTACTTGGGACTTCCATCGATATGGGGGCGCTCAAAGAAGGAGGCGTTGGGCTCGCTAAAAACGAGAATAAATGATAAGTTGGCGAGATGGAGAACGAAGACATTGAATCAAGTGGGCAAAGAGGTTCTAATCAAGGTGGTTATCATGACCATCCCGGCATATGTAATGAGTGTATTCCATCTCCCAAAAACATGGTGCGCGCAAATAGATTCAATGATAGCGGACTTTTGGTGGGGACAAACGCCGGAGGGAAAGATAATGCATTGGAGGAGATGGGAGGTGCTCACGAAAGCAAAGAGCATAGGGGGACTCAGTTTCCGGGAGCTGCAAAGCTTCAACACGGCATTGCTCACAAAAATGGCAGGACAGATTATGGCCAAACCAGAATCCTTGTGCGCGCGGGTCTTAAAGGGCGTCTATTTCCCAAGAACAACCTAGAGGCGAGACGGGGAGGCTGAGTATCGTGGGGATTGAGTAGTTTGCTACATGGGCGGGACGTCATGAAGAGGGAAGGTGTGTGAATGATAGGGTCGAGAAAGGACATCCGAGTTTTTGAGGACCCGTGGCTATATACAAAAGAAGGTGCACGGGTGAGTAATGAACTGAGGGTAGAACACGAAGGAGAACTAAGAGTGAGCGAATTGATAAGACCGGATGGGAGTTGGAATGAGGAGATAGTGCGAACCATCACGAGCCAACAAGATGCGGAACACATCCTAAGTATCCCAATACCGAAGGATAGGGGCCTGGACCGCTACATATGGCCACACACGAGAGACGGGGTACCTCAAGCAAGATCGGTGTACCACAAACTCTGGGAGTCTAGTGACCGAGATGAAAGGGGATAAGAGGGGAGCACAAGTCAATATGGAAGGAAATATGGGCGACGAAAATGCAACCCAAGATCAAGAACTTCATATGGAGACTAGCCATGAATGCATTAGCCGTCAAGGAAAACTTGGTAAGGCGAGGGATGGCTATCCACCAAGGATGCCCCATGTGCGGGAGAGCGGAGACACGGGAACATATGATTTTGGAGTGTGCATGGACCGAACCAATATGGCTGTAGATACTAGGGTTGAGGGTAAACCGACCGCCCAACACCGACATGAAACAATGGCTTAAGGAGATGAGAAAGGAAACGAGAGGTGAGGGACCGACGGGCGAGACGAGGTGGTTACTCACTCTAATTACATGTTGGCAAATATGGAAAGGGAGATGCAAGACCGCCTTTGAGGCAATCCAACCGACCACGAGGCGAACAATAATGGAGATCAAATAAGTTTTCGAGGAGCAAAAGGGGGAGGCCCGAGTCGAACCACCCACGCCACAAACAAGGCCGAACCGAAGATGGCAACCACCGGAGGAATACACCGTAAAGATCAATTGTGATGCGTCATGGTGCAAACAAACACAGAGGGCCGACATAGGAGTGGTAGCGAGGAACAACGAAGGTAAAGTCATAGGTGGCACGAATAGACGGTACTGGAGCGGGGACATAGAAACCATGGAGGCCTTTGCAATACAAGAAGGAGTGAGACTAGCAATCCAAGCGGGATGGCAAAGTATCATAGTTGAAACCGACTCACAAACGGTCCACAAGCAACTAGAAGAGGGTCCAACACATTGGAGGGTATCCACCATAATACTGAACATCCTAGCACTGACAAGACAAGTCGAGCGTGTGCAATGTCGAGCTATTCCAAGAACGGCAAACGAGTGTGCAAATTGGATAGCGAAGCAAGTAAGGTTGGGAGTGAGTCTAGATGATTGGGTCGAAAGACCCCACTACCATTTTTATCTTTAATTGAGTATGATTGTAATCCCGAACAACCATGACAACATGTCACGGCCTTTTATTTATAACAAGTAAAGCGTTAATTCGACCAAAAAAAACTAATAGAATCAAATTGTGTTTAACTCTTGATCTTAACAAATAGAACAGTGACACATGACATGACGAATGTAAACATAAATAGAAAATTACTACCATATATAATCTAAAAAAATGTTAAGCTTAGTTATTGATTATTTTGAAAGAAAATGAAAAAGATTAGAGAAACAGTTAAGAGTGGCCGTCGAGGTTCTGACTTTTTTTTTTCTTTTATTGAAATCATATTTTTAATATTTATGATTTTTTCAACGTATATATTTTAATTATTTTTCAATTAATTCTTATTTTTTCAATTTTTAGAAATTTATTTTCTGATTTGAAATAAATATACATTCCTTGTACGTATATATGTAATTGACTATTTTACTCTATTATTATTATATAAACTTTATTTAAATTAAATTAAACATTATATATTTATATTACGTTGATGTGAGATTTTGTTTTGGGTAAATCAGAAACTACACCAACATTTATCTAATTACTAATTGTCTTTAACTATTTTAGTTGTGGATTTCCATTAACTATCAAACATGAGGAACTTCAAAATGCTCGTGGGAGAATTCGTTAGAGTATGAAAAGAGTCATCCAGGTTAACAGATTCCTTAGCCAAAGCATCCACCACACCATTTGCATTCCGGAACACGTGTCTGATTTTAAATGTATTAAAATCCAAAATTAACTTTCTGCAATCCAAAATGAAAGACATTAGTAGTCTATCTGCATCTGGATCCTCGATTATCAAGTTTATTGCTTCATGATCGTCTGCTTCGATGTGAATATCATGTACTCCCAAATTCTTTGTCATGGTTAGACCGTCTCTTATAGTCCACGGTTCTGCCACGAGGTTATTGGTGATTTCAATACGCCTTTGGAACTCTTTTATCCAATTTTCCCATTCATTTCACATTACCCACGCTCCTCTTGCCGGACCTGGGTGTCCCATTGTTTAGTCATCCGTGTTAAATTTAACATATCCATGCTCTGGAGGCGTCCAACCCACCTGATTGCTCCTTCTTATCGGATTGTTCTTTTTTCTCTTAAAGTTGTCAGAGATGTTCTACACACAACTGCTTAACATTTTTTTAAAAAGATAATTATTGAACCACATTCTAATTCAAGAATTCCAGAATTCAGACAATGCATCAAGGGGAACCCAGTTGACTTTGTAGTTTACGAGCTTGTGAACCTCGTTAATCTTCTTGTTCACGTATTTCTTATTCCCTTTTGTCATGACTTTCCATATTTGAGCAATTTCGACCGTAGGGGGATGTATGGACTTAATGTGAGGGCAATAAATTTTTTTTTTTGGCTTCATCCTTACCAAAGATGGTGCGCGAAACGTCATAAGGATACAAGATATAATGAACGGGACTTGCATTTAAAAAAAAAAATGTAATGCAAGTACGAGAATGTAAATTTCATTAGTAAAGATCGTATTACATTTACAACACTCTGGAATATATAATACAAAGGGCCCAATCCTATACATGTCATGATCTAAGGCAAAACAAAACACATTTACATCAATGAGTCAAACTTCTTCATGGGCCAAATTTCTTCATGGACCAAATTTCTTCATGGGCCAAACATCTTTTATAGAGTTGTTGGACTGACTTATAATTCACAATAGTTGGGCTGAATCTTCTTCATGAATTGTGGGTCAATCTCGCATCCAAATATTTGGGTCGAATTCTCATTCACATCAGTTGGTGCCAAAAATGAAAATACACACAAAAATGGTAAAAGCTAAACACGGTGTGGAGCTTTTGTTCTAAAGGGATGGAATTTCTAGTTCCTCTGAACCAGCGGAACCTCACCCCCTAAAGAGGATCACGGGCCAATTCCGATCATCGAGTTGAGTTGTTTGGGTGTGTGTCGGCGGTCCTAACCGCTTCGGGCGCATTCCCCTACTAAACTCCCTAAGCTCTTAATGTGCTCCAGGTCCGAGCAGGTAATGGTAACCAGCGTTGTGTGTGCAAAACAAGAATTTTAATCTTTTTTTATTACAATTACATAACCTTTTGGACAAAATTTGAAACTGCAAGCATGAGCAAACGGTCAAAACGGATATGACAAAAACATAATATGGCAAAGCATAAACCCTCTAAAAGACATCCCTACCAGAGTCGCCAAATTGTCGGACGTCGGATCCGACTTTCCCCGACCTGTTTGGAGAATATTTTTAATTTCTTTTTGAAATGTCGGGTCTTGGCGAGCGACGGGTCCGATCGTGCGGGGTCATCAAAGGACCGAAAAATGAAAGAGTCGTCACCGATTAATTAAAGGCTAATCAGAATCCTAAAATTGCCTAGGGTACATGGAGTTAACATCCTAGGGCTTAGAAAGGTCTACGTCCAGAGAATCGAGTTCGGGGGTTTAATTACGTCTTAAAAGCTCGCAAGCTCATAATCCGCCCTTTCAGTACTTTAGTTTGATTTTGATTTTTTTTCAATTTGCCTGAATTGCCCGTTTTGATCATGCTTGACCCAAAAAGACTATATGCATTCTCTTTAAATTAAACAAACCATGTACAAATATTTTTTTTAATTTCAAATAAACAAGAGAGAACTAAAGTTAACTGTGCTCGAAAAAAAAACGGTTCAACTCTTGAGCCATTTTAAACGTGTCAAAACATGCACGAATGATTTTTGAAGATATTAAACTCATTGGACTAATTTGTCCAAGTTTGAGAAGTTATTGGATATCAAAAAACAATATAGGGACCAAAATGCAATTTATTAAAATTTGAGCTAAATTGGACAAATATTTCGAAAATTACAGGAATGACCCTAAACTATTCTAGACTTATTTGTACTACTTGGTAAAGTTCTAAAATAACCCGAAAATTATTCTAGACTTATTTGTAACATTTTCAAAAGTCATGGAATTTCCAGAAAAATTTAGAAATTAAAAATGTAATTTTCGAAAAAATTATAACTGAACTGAAAATAATTTTTTAAAATTATAGAATTGACCCTAAACTATTCTAGATTTATTTGTAACACTTGGTAAAATTCCAAAAATAACCCGAAAATTATTCTAGACTTATTTGTAAAATTTTGAGAAATCATGGAATGTCTAGAAAAGTTTAGAAATCAAAATGTATTTTTTTTAAAAAAACGAGCTGAATTAAGAAAAAAATTCAAAAATTGCACAAATGGCCCAAATTATTTCCGGTTTGGTTTATAACACTCGATAACGTCCCAAAAATGACCCGAGAGTCCAAGGACCGAGTTGTAACCTTCATCAAACTTTGGGAAAGACCTAAGTCATTTTTTGTTTTTTTTGAAAATATTTTCTTTCACATATACATATACATAATATATATATATATAAATTATACATAAAGATATATATATAACATATACATAATATATATATATATATATATATATTATACATAGACATAATATAAATATATATTATACATATATATATATATATATATATATATATATTAACAAGTATATTATACATAAATATATAATATATGTATATAAACTCTCAATTTTATTTCACATTTAGAAAATACAAATATGATATTGAATATGAGAGAAATATACCTAACTCATTGGAGGTTAAAATACCGTACGAGAAAACCGAGACTGATAATCACCGATATTTTTCACTTTTGTTTTCTATTTTTTTTTCTCTCATTCTTTCTTTATTCTCTACCTCCCTTATTTATACACAAAATATTTTTAGATATTTTATAGATATTTTTAGATATTTTTTAATTTAATAATTTATTTATTTTTATATCGATTTCTCTTGGCTCGATTCCTTGCGTACGATATTTTGACCCCGAGCCAAAATCAGGTGTTTACATACCCTATATCATATTTGAAGGGTCTGTTATATTTTGAGCAGCACCCCTATAATAAGATGTTAACTAACCCTTTTGATAAGGGTGTTATGGTGCAGTAAGAGGTCTTGACTCTAGAGGTCATCAATTCTTCAAACTTCAGGATTAGGTAGGAAACATTCTCAATCTGTTCATGGAAAGGTACCGCACCTTTCTTCAGGATTGGTCTTTAATTCCAAAAATTCCTTCTTTGAGGATGGGTGTTTATCCTTCTTATGTGAATCAATACCCACTTGATTGGATAGGCTCTCTTCTATATTGTAACGCCTTAGGGTGTTGACGTAACATCGCCTTAATGTGGAATGATTACCCTTAACCTCACAAATCCCATGAAAAGTTGGGAAATTCATCTTTTCGTGATATGTGGAAGCCACACTTTTATGAGGATTCAAAGTAGTCTGTCCCAAGATAGCATTACTTGACTTCAAGGCGTTGACCATTATAAAAGTGACTTCTGTCCTCAATGTGTTGTCCAGCCTTCACCAAAAAGTATGGGTATGAGGATTGCTCCCAGTAGATAGGTTGTTCTTTCTGCAAATACAATCAAAGGGAAATCTACTCTTTTCAAGTCTCTTTTTTTCTATCTCATGGCTAGCAAGGCCTAAAAAAAGAGTACATCAATGGAGCTTCATGAGTAAACCATGAACTTCTTCACGTCAAAGCCATTGATTTCAGAAGTAATGACTAACACGTCATCGTGAGGTTTGGTCACATGCTCCATATCCTCGTCTGAAAACGAAATGGTGATGCTTTCGTTGGGACAAGGTCTTTTTCCGAGGGTCGCTTCCATAGAGATGCTAGTAGCGTATACCTCCTTTACCCTATTGGTTTCTCCACCTGAAACGAAGCCTCCGCTAATCACATTAATGGTGCCCCTTTTATAATTGAGGGCACCTAGTGGCGGCGACGACATGTACTGCCTTTAACTCCTTTCCGGGCTTCAGTTTCTCTTACTTATGAAGGCTACACATTTTTTAAGTTTCCCCTTTTGTATAAACGCCTCAATGTCCGTCTTGAGGGTATAAAAATCATCAGTATGATGCCCCTTTGCTCTATGATAACAACAATATAGGTTTAGCTCCTTTCACATGGGCATATGAGGGTTCTCCAAAAAAATTTGCTCGATGTCCTTTATTACTGCTGATATTTCCCTAATTAGGGGTGAGGAGATCAGATTATTAGGGTGACACTACTCCGACTTCTTTCCTTCCCAAGCTTCTCGTTTCGAGGAAGGTGTGGCTTCTTTCGTATACTCCTGCCTCACAAAATCCATTTGTTCCTTCGAGTATTCCAAGTCAATATAAGTTTTTACTCTCTCTGCCACCTCCTCAGGGTTATGAACGGGCATGAAATTGTGATTGTCCTTCACCGCGATGCATTTTGGCTGTAATCCCCTCATTAACGCCCTCACAACCTCCCCTTCATAAATAATTCGATCTAGGGTTAATTAATTGAAACGCTACACATGTTTGCGCATGTGACTAATTGATTATAACTTGTGCAGGATGGTTACACATCTTTCAGCATGTGATTAATTGGTCATTTTTACTGTTCATTGTTAAAAATCACCGTTAAATCACTATTTGGATACATAAAATGACCAAATTACCCCTACCTTCATTAATTAAGTACAGTCAAAAGGAAGAAGAAGATGAAAACTCTTCTTCGTCCTCTAGATGAACAAAGTTCCTTAGCTCCTTCCTTCATGAACCGATCGGCCCCATGGCTTTAATTTGGTCATACAGAGACATTGGGTCGTGAGTCTAGAGGTTCCATGATTCCATGGCTGCTCCAATTTTGAGGTAATTGCAAGAATTTTGAGTATTTCGTCCCAATTTTTCCTTTGATTGTGAAAAAACTCTAATTTTGGTAAGAACCCTAATAAGGGAGATCTCAAAATTGGAAAACAGACTGAGGTTGGATTGGAAGAGATGCACCCAATCGAGGATTTCGATGAGAATAAGATGTTTTGATGTATTTGTTGTTGAATTTGAATTTGTTGTTGAATATTTTGTTGAAATGGGTTTAACTTCTTCAGATTCTAGGTTTTAGTTCTGCAGATCCTAGGTTTCATTACATAGTATCTAAATTAAACAATTCATTCTAACGTGAAATTTGATCAAATGGTTACATATGTTATCCTAGAATGTGATTAAATGGTTACGTATGTTCCTTGTAATGTGATTAAATGATTACGTATGTTCTTTGTAATGTGATAAAATGATTACGTATGTTTTCTTAAAATGTGATTAATACGTTAAAATTGATCATTATTACTGAGGTTAAAAAAGAGTAGTGTTGATCCCTGAAAATTGCTTCAGATTGGGATTGGAAGCTAGAGTAACTCCTCCATCTGCCGTTGTTGAAGAGCTTCAATTGCTGCAGATTGAGATTGGAAGCTAGAGATGGAATTGGTGTCGGAGATGGAATCGGTGTCTTTCCTCTTCATTTTCACGAACAACACCATTTCTCATGTGGACGCCATAAACCTTTGTCTCGAGCTCCAGCAACAAGATGAAGCCATATTCAATTTAATTTCAATTTCACTTTCAATTTGTTTGGATTAGATATACAAAATGAATTGTAAACTGTAGTTATTAATACAGTGATGTGTTTCAGAAACATTATGCTTATTTTCTTCAACTTTTGGTTATGTTTGATGAAATTGAAGCAATCAGCAAAAGGAACTTCGATTTGTGCCAACTGAATTTGTTGTTGAAATGAGTTTCAGTTATGATGTTCTTCAGATCCTGGGTTTCAATTCTTCAGATCCTGGGTTTCATTGAATAGTATCTAAATTAAAGAGTTCATTATAACGTGAAATTTGATTAAATTGTTACATATGTTATCCTATAATGTGATTAAATGGTTACGTATGGTCCTTGTAATTTGATTAAATGGTTACATATGTTATCCTAGAATGTGATTAAATGGTTATGTATGTTCCTTGTAATGTGAATAAATGGTTACGTATGTTTTCTTAAAATGTGATTAATACGTTAAAATTGAGCATTATTACTTAGGCTAAACTCAGATGTTCAATTATCCCAAATACTGCAAAATCTCATACATTATTATATATTTCAATTCATCAAGAATTTCCAATTGACATGAAACATAAGAAGTTCTGAGACACTAATAGATACATACACAAACAGATATCTATTGTGGTGGTCCAACTAGCTTTAGCATTGTGAAGAAAATTGCAATGGTAATCAGATGCCATGGAACTTCTGCCTCCTGAAAACACACACAAAAAAAAATGAATAATAAAAGAGGCAGACAATTCGTACAATAATTGGAACAATGAGCTTAATGGTGAATTAAACACCGATGTATAAATTGAAAAATGAAACATTAATGGAAACTAAGCATCTATAATTATCTAAACCCCATCAATAATTTGTTCAATTAAAGCACTTACAGACATAAGATTGCAAGATACTTGCTGCATTCTTATAATACAGGAAAACTGAGAGTAAAGCTTTAGATGCACACACACTGCTTTCTTGAGATTTTCAGATAAATAATTCCACTATTTTGTCTGCCGAAAAAGACAAATACATCAGGGTTTGGGGGAAATGACCTTAAGAAGTGGATATACATCATCACATTAGGGAATCATCCACACTCATCATGGCCCCAGCATTGTCAAATTCACCCCAGTAGTTGGGTGCAGAGAATATAGTTACTAAGCAGTAATCAACAACATAAAAAAATTGAGATAATTTACTCACTGAAATAAGTGATTGACCTATGGAATGTAGTTTTGATTAATGATTAACCTATGCAATACAAGGAGAATATCACATCCAAGGGAAAGGTACTCCATGTTTCTTCTTCCAAATCTGTTGGAATATGCTAAATCTGAATTTTTGTACATCTCCTCCAACTCCATAATCTTCAAAGAGAACCCCAAATTTAAAAATTAAATCAAAATCAAACCCAGATCATAATCAGGTGAGCTGACACGTGCAAGAACATAAGGAAACTAAAGAAGAATACATTGATTGGCGAGAGGGTAGATGTGTCGAAGAGATTCCACCGACGATTGTTGACCAAGACGTTGAGACGCGAGACAGAGACCAAAAATGAACAAATCGAAATCTCTGAGCAAACTGAACGATGTACTATGGAAAGAATAGGAGACACAATGACATGATTGACAACGTACAAAGGTATATCTAAAGAATCGACCAAATCGGAAACTGATTGAGCAATTTAATTTATTTGTAATTTTGCATAAATATAGACTGGTTCCTTTGAACCAGCACGACACATGAAAAATCGCAATCGCGATGGTCTTCGAAACTCGTAATGCCCCTTGTGAGTTCGGAAGGTCGTCTTGTGTGAATCATTTTCGATCATCTTTATTTGGTGATAACCCAAACTTAAATCGATCTTTGAAAATATGGATGTCCCATGTAGTTTGTCAAGCAACACATTACTCGTCAGGCCATTCAACCAATGATAATCAACGCACATTCTCCATTTACCATCCTTCTTTTTCACTAGTACAACCGATGACGCGAAGGGACTACAACTCGGTTGATTTACTCCAATATTTCAGCATTTCATTCACCAATTGCTCTATCACATCCTTTTGATGGGTTGGATACCTGTAAGGACATGACCTAACCGATTCGGTTCCTTCTCTGAGTCGATTTGTGTGGTCCACTTCTCTCTTCGGTGGTAATCCTGTAGGTTCAGCAAACACATCAGCATACTGTTCAAGCAAGCATCCTAATTGCGGTCGCATTTCCATGCCTTCCTGTACCATTGTAGAGAACACTTGATCCATTTTCTCGACTGCACTGTATACGGCTAAGATGCATTGCTGAATTGAATCTACTTCATCGGGCTTGGATAACAACCTTTTGATTGTATCGCTTCTACTGAGATGTACTGAACCTATGTCCTTCCCCTTCAACTCACACAACTCTCTCCTTTGGACAAAACTCATTGAAAAATTCTTAAAGTTCTATAGGATATCATTTAATGTAGATAGGCATTGAACGCCCAATACCGTTTGGTAATTTTCAAAGGGAGTAAGGAATACATCCGCCTTGAATTGGTGTCCCTGCATCATCCACCGAAATCCCTTGCAAATACGATTACAATCCATCGCACTACCATTGGCTACTAGGACCTGATGCGGTGAAGCTTCAACAATTTCACAACTGAGCTTCTCTGCGATTTCGCATCCAAAAAATTATGTGTGCTTCCGAAATCAGTTAGTAATTGTAACCTTCAATTATCAACCATTCCTTCCACCTTCATGGTCGAACAACACATCGAACTAGGGATCGCGTGTATTGAGATCTCCGGTGATTCTTCAAGTGGTTACATTTTGGCCTCAGTCTCAACCTCATCTTTCAATTCGTCCCCGCCAATTTCAATTACAAAAATCCATTCTCCTTGGAAACATGACCAACATAATATTTTTCTAGGCACCAGTAGCACAACCTCTTCACCTGTCTCGTTTTCATATCCTTACTTGTGGTTAAGGGAGGATTTCCGTTGTTGACATACCATTTCCCTTTGTTGATCAAATACGAAGGTTCCCTCGTTTTAGAAGTTATTCCTGTCGTGACCTTATGACGCATATTAGTTGTGTGAGGTGCCGCAAAAATAGAGTGTTTTCGACTGGACGACTGAATTGATTCATGCAATTTAGTTGTGGCATAAGCTTCCATCAAACTACTAGGCTTCTACAAGAGAACTGAACCCCGCAACCTATGTTCTAGTTCACCCAAAAGCTGGCTAATAGTTGAACGTATGGAAATAGTTTCGATGAGTTGTACCTTATTGAGCATAGAATCGAATTATCTCTGGTAGTCCGCTAGTGAACCGTTTTGCCATAGGTTTTTCATATAGTTCTTCACTAACCCTTGATAAGATTACCTCTAGGCTCCACGTATTCACTCCACCCGAGCTTCCTTCCTTTCGCAGCATGAACCTGATAAGATTTGATGCCATTGCAACGCCTCTCCTTCTAAATGTATCGAAACAATGTGCAACTTTGTATCTTCTGGTGTTTTATTGTGAAGATTAAAATCTTCTGCAAATTTCTTTGTATTCCATACATTCATTGCAGTACATAATATATATGAAGGAGAAAGGCACTAACAGACAAACAATACTAACAACCATGCAGAAAGCCTAAATACATAATAAACTAGTCCTCTAGTTATCTAAAAGGTAATATAGGTGTATGTATTTCTACACACACACCTTAATCGAGCGCCCCTCCTTCATGGCGTCTACAGTGTCCACTTGAGGCGAGAAAAGATCACGTATCCCATATTGATAAAGAAGGATATGCTGGTCTCTTGTTAATAGTTTCATCATCAAATCCGCAAGTTGGTTGGTTGAAGCCACGTGGATTGGTTCTACCGTACGGTATTTGATTCAATCTCGCACGAAGTAACAATCTATCTCGATGTGTTTCGTGCGCTCATGAATCATGGGGTGATTGGAAATTTGAATTGTCGACTTGTTATCACAAAATAGTCTCGAAGGAGAAGCTTCTGGGAACCCAAGCTCGCAAAGAAGACCACGAACCCAGATGACCTCCGAAGCCGCTGTGTCGATGGCTTTATATTCGGCCTCCGCCGAAGAACGTGAGACAGTAACCTGCTTCTTTGTTTTCCATGATACCATAGCGGACCCAAGACGAACACAATATCCACTAATCGATCGTCGTGTGATCGGACAAGATGCCCAATCACTATCGCAATAGACCGAAAGTGTAAGTTGGTTGGCGGATGGAAAGAAAATAATCTATCCTGGATGAAGTTTTATGTATCGAATCACACGTAAAGCAGCTGCAAGATGCGACTTCTTAGGCTTTGGCTCAAACGTTGCACGGAGAATGAGATGTCCGGTCTAGCCACCGTGAGATAGAGCAAACGTCCGACAAGTCTCTTGTATACTTCGTCATCCTCGAGAAGAGGATCGTGAGATAGATTTCCCACATTGAATTGAGTGTCAAAGTCATAAGATGTGAGTTTCAAGTTTTGCTCCATCGGTGTCAAAGATGGTTTCGCCCCCAATAAACCTGCATCCTCTATGAGTTCCAACGCATACTTCCTTTGGTTGATGATGATCCCTTCTTGATTTCATGTCACTTCTATTCTGAGAAAATAACGTAGGGTCCCGAGATCCTTGATCTTGAAGTGATCCATAAGAATTCTCTTCAACTAGTGTATCATCATGTCATCCGAACCAGTGATGAGGAGGTCGTCTACATAGACGAGCATGTAGAAAAACTTGTCACATTCCTTCTTGATGAATAAGGAATAATCGTATTTGCTTTGCTCATAATCGTGTAAGAGTCATGCATTGGTGAGATTCAAGTTCCACTGCCGTGATGCTTATTTCAAACCGTATAATGACTTTCTCAACTTACAGACCAAAGGTGTCAGACTTGGGTCGACTTGTAGAAAGGCATTATTCACGTCAATATGATGTATCGACCACCCACGAGCCGCAGCAAGAGTAATGATCATTCGCAGGGTGACCATCTTCGCTACTGGAGAAAAGGTTTCCGTGTAGTATATTTCTTCTAGTTGCGTGTACCCTTTAGACACTAACCACACTTTGTATCGTTATATGGATCCGTCTGACTTGAGTTTCACTTTGTAAACCCATTTACACCCTATCGCTTGCTTTTCAGGAGGTAGGGGACCAAATCCAGGTTTGATTTGCTTGAAGGGCATCAATTTCAGTCTTCATAGCCTCGATCCATTCCGGGTGTTTGGAGGCTTCATGGAAAGTCTTTGGTTCAACTACCTTATCAATCGACGTGAGGTAACTTTTATATGTGGACGAGAGCGATCCATATGAAATAGAGTCTGCAAGGGGAAAAACTTTGGTCTCGGTTCAGACCGAACTCAAAATGTAGTCTTTATGCCATCCATAATTCCATATTGAATTTGTGAAGAATCACCATGCATGTCCTCAAAAGTATTGTGTGCAACATCGTCATCATATAGATCGTTAGGTGGAGACATATGAGGCACAACACAGTTTTCAAACGGTATGGCGGAATCCTCCTCTGGAGATATATTACATGGGGCGAATAATTGTGTTGCAACCGATCGAGGCATAGTGAAGGGAAAAAAATTCTCTCAAAACGTTACATCCCGACATACAATGAAGCAAAAATCCTCAATGGTGAGCAAAATGTATCCCTTATAGAATATCCTAACATAATCGAGGGTGTCGATCGAGTGGAAAATTTGTCCCCGTTGTGCAGAGTTTTGGCAAAGCAAAGGCATCCTATCACACGAAGATGAGATAAATCAGGATCCCGACCGATAAGAACTGCGAGAGATTTTCCACCCAAAACACGAGATGGAAGGCAGTTGATCACATAGCAAGCTGCTAATATGCAATGTCCCCAGTACTTCGTTGGAATCGATCCTTGAAACTTTATAGACCGACCAACATCAAGCAAACGTCGATTCTTTCTCTCATCCATACCGTTTTGTTGAGGTGTACTCACACAACTGCTTTGATGTAATATTCATTTGGCAGGAAATAGAGTACTCGTCAAACTGTTAAAAGAACTCGGTCCCATTATCTGATCGGACGGTACGAACAACAACTGAAAACTGAGTTTCGACAATATTGAGAAAGTTGTGTATTAGACAGGGTGTATCTGTTTTGGATCTCATCAAATAGACCCATGTGCAACGTGTGTGGTCGTCAACAATCGTCAAAAAAGAACGATGACCATCATAAGTAGGAGTACGATAAGGACCCCAAACATCCATATGTATCAAAGCAAAAGGTTCCAATGCATGGTTTCTACTGATAGGAAATGCAAGTCTGTCTTGTTTAGCCAAGGGACATATGTGACCGTCTTTAACACAAGTCTCATTGTTATTAGAAAGGGAAAGTTGTTTAAGTTTACCTAAGGAAGCATACCCGAGCCTCCAATGCCAAATCATATCATCAGTGGTATATGAAGTTGCAGCCATGGGTGAAATGCGATCCCGGCCGGTTTGACACACAGCTGAATTCCTTAGGAAGTAAAGCCCATTAACTTGTTCACCAATCCCCTTGATTGTTCCACTTAAGTGGTCCTGAAAAACGACATGTTCGTGAGTGAAAACCGCTCGACATGATAAATCGTTCGTCAATTTAGACACCGATATCATGCAAAATCCAGCACAAGTAAGACATCATGTAAAATACGACCATCGCCAAGATCGCAAGATCCAATATGTGTGACTACGGATCTAGTCCCATTCGGCAAACTGACAGACGGAAACTTGATGTCATTGTGGCGAATCTCAAACAACAAATCCTTACGGGAAGTCATATGATTAGTGGCCCTTGAGTCAACTATCCATTCATTTCCAAATGCTAATGAAGATAGTCCAACTGAAATCATAACTGCCATATGTACAGATGTAGCAGCTGTAGGAGATTGGTTTGTCATTCCGAGGAGTTATTTGAGTTGTCCAAGTTGTGTTGTCGTGAATGGCAAATCCGATGTAGAGCCATTTGGGTCGTGCTTGACCTTGGTTATCTCCTAACTCCCCTAACTTGCTGCATCATTCCTCGAAGATTCAGGTCCGAAATTCATATTTGTTTCAAAAGGTTCATTCAACTGATTTCCTCCGACGACATTGGCGAATGGAGGTCTTACACCACCCGATTCAGCATTACCACGCACTGATTATGAAGTTTGATCTCTCTTCTTCTTTTAACAAACAACTGCACGATGACCTTTCTTGCCACAATAAAAACAAGTCAAGTCGCGTCTCCCTTTCATGGTAAAAGTAGTTCCAGTATAAAGAGCTACAGGGGTGTCTGAAGTTTCTTCAATTGGCACAGAAGAAGTAATCAACTGATGGTTCTCTTCATTCATCATCATAGAAAATGATGTTTTAAGTGTTGGTAAAGGCTTCATCAACAAAATTTGGATGTGAGCTTGGCTATAGGTATCGTTCAATCCAAAGAGAAACTGGAGAAGTTTTTGCGTGTCGAGAAATTCACCGAAGAGCTAAACATTAACACAATAATGGACTCATACTCGTCCCATAACAACTTCAGTTTAGAGAAAAACATGTCGATGCTCAATGTCCCCTGTCTAGTCAAGCATATCTCACGATGAAGTTGATATATTCGAGTCCCATCAACCTGACTGAATCACTGCTTTAGGTCCTCCCAAACACCAAGTGTCGTGGGCACAAAAATAAGGCTGCTAACAAGCTCTTTGCTAACAGAATTAACAATCCAAGCCTTGACACAAGCATTACATCTATCCCAACGAGAAACATCAGTAGCGGAAACAGACTCACGCGTGCAAGAACCATCAATGAAACAGAGCTTGTTCTTAACTAGCAAGCATTCATAAATCGTTCGGCTTCACATCACATAGTTCAAAGGTCCGACTAACTGGAAACTGAGAAGAGATGAACCTGTGCCATCCGAAGGATGGAGATACAGGCGATCGTCCATGGGGTATAGCGCTGAGTGTGGTGCTTCGTTATCAAGAGGAGTTGCTGCTGTTCCTGTGATGTCGGTTGGTAGTCGTGTCTCGAATACTATACCATGGATTCCCATATGCCATTGTAGATCTCCATCACAGCAGCTCAGGTAGAATACGTGATTTCAGGATTTGCAAGACGTGAAAGACCTACTACCGCAGGCTCTGATACCATATTTTGAAGATTAAAATCCTCTGCAAATTTTTGTGTATTCCATACGTCATTGCAGTACATAATATATATGAAGGAGAATGACACTAACACACAAACAATACTAACAACCATGCAGAAAACCTAAATAAATAATAAAGTAGTCCTCTAGTTATCTAAAAGGTAATATAGGTGTATGTATTTCTACATGTTTCATCTAATAATGCTCACACCTATAGATCGATCCAGCTATAAACCTCTCTACCGGAGAAGCTGGGAAAGGCAATTCGGCCCAACCTGAAAGGTGATCGTCTATTTCCTCCGTAACGGTTTAAACCGTCATGGTGACCATCGACCCTGGTAAGCTACCCTGGCGGCATGTCACGGTGATCGTCATTTGCTGGACGAAAACCTCATGTGGTGTCGTCCCTTGGTGACCTCTTACGGTGGTCGTCATCGATAATTTCGCTCGGTGCCTTCGCTTGACGTGTGACACTGGACCCATCACTAAAATGCCAGAGTGGCGTGCTTCAACATGTCTGTCTGTCTTGTTGCGATTCCCACAATCATGCCATTTTTCTCTGTCGTTGCCTTCAGCTCCGCCAGGGTACGAATCTGCTCGGATAGGATTCAAACCTACTCCATCAGAATTCGACCTTGCTCTTCCAGGGAGAATCCAACCTTTTGTCTCTTTTTGCTCTAGTATCGATAGCCATCCCTGAAGATGAACGGAACGACGTTGAAGATGTCTGGCTGAGGATAATCCCAGAAAAGTGATTTGATACCAATGATAGTAGCCTTGGTGGCTTCAGAAGATTCTAACTGAATTGCTGCTGTAAAAATGACAGAATGTAGGGAGAGAGGGAGAGAGAGAGAGAGGAGAGAGAGTTTACTTGATAATTCTTCATATATTATTATGGGTGTGATTTCCCCATATAAGGAATACACAATTGTTGTTTTTTCTACAACCATATAAGTCCCTTACGTCTAGACCCTAGTTACTACTACATGCCCATTAATTCTATTTGACCCCGATAATGGTATTTACATTAGGTTCGTATCACGTTGGGGTTTAGAGTCGGCAGAAAGTTTTGATAACGCAAAAGTCAACAAATGTGTCGATGAATGAAGACAGTAGGTTAGGCATGTGGCCGCAATCGAGTTTCTTTGTGTTAGTCATTTCCATTGTTCAACTGAACCAATTGCTTCAAAGAACACAGAGGATTTTACAATCAATTGAATTCCAAAGTGTCACAAGACGTCGAAGTCACAATTGAAGATGCGAAATGGACAAGAACACAGGAAGAACCCTAATTGTGTCGTTACTACAGTTCCAGTCAGTTCCCAGATTTGACCAAGTAATTGAAAGGAAAGGAAAGACCTTGCCTTGCACTAAACTAAATTGAGCCGGACGAAATACGGGATGGTTCAAACTTCAATGCATCTATTTATCCCATGTCATCATATGGTACTTTTGAAAAAAAGAATGTTATAGATGAACTTCATTATTTAAATATTATTTCCATTAATTTGTATTACTTTCTTAAATTAAACACAGTTACATATCATATTAAATCAGTGAAATATCAATTTTATTTATCGACCAAAAAACAAAAGAAATATCAGTTTTATTTCATTGTTGGGTCAATTTCTTAAATATGTAAATATATAAAATTTTAATTTAAATACTATAAAATATATTAAACACAGGCTAAACATTTTTTAAAATTAGAATATAATTTACAGAAAATAAAAAATAATTTTAAATTAATAATTAGCTAACATTTAAAATTAGTAAGAAAAAAATGTAAATATTAAAACCATGACAGTATTATAAAAATAGAAAAAACAATGTATAACTTATTTTATTATATTTATTTATTTTTAAAAGAATGATAACAAAAAATGACTCAAAGGACTTATGAAATATTTTTTCCAAAATATACCTCAAAATAAAAATAATAACCGAAATATTTTTACTTTTGAAAAAAATAAATAGCAAAATATACATACTCAGTAAGAGAGAAAGTTTGTATATGCTGAAATCGGTAGAAGTTTCATCTGTGAATAATATTCGCGGGTGAGACTTACACCCGCGATTGTCAATAGCGGTTTATACTTTTTAGATAGCCCGTGAAATGCATTCGCGACTATGCTTTTTTAGTATACTCACCCGCGAATAGTATTTTGGTATTTTGTTTTAAGAAGTAAGAATATTTCAGTAATTATTTTTATTTTGAGGTATATTTTGTAAAAGAATTCAAGTCATGGGGTCGAATTGACTTACTGAAAGTCCTTTTCTAAGTTGCCATTTGACCCCAAGGTCCTTGACTAAATATTTTCTTATTTTTTAAATAATTTAAGTTCCATGTTTATTTTCCTATTAAGTTTGTAAATTTTTAGATTTATCATATATATTGTTAAATCTTTTCTCTATTTAAAAAAAAAATATTTCTATTTTTTCTTTTCATTAGTTACGTTCACATTACATCATAATTTTGTTAGTTAAACATGACAGTAACACTAAAATTTGAACAAAATAACCACATTTTGAAATATAAACGTGCATTATAATATGGGTAACTTCTCATCATATGGATCAAAGGTGCATTGAATATAAAAAAGATTAAAATAGGACTTTAAACTCTAATGTTTGGGCAGATTTCGAGAATTCTATTGTTGTTTGGTTTAATAAACAAAAATCTTAATCGTTTGATCATGTTGTCATTCTGTCAATTTTTCCATCCAAACTTAATATATAATATTTTGAAAATTGTAAAAATAATAAAATTCATTTAGAAATGTCACAACTAAACTTTTTTGTAATATATTATAAGTTACAATTAAAATTAAGCCTGTATAGAAGGGTCCAACAATTCATCTCAGGTTGAGTCAATAATCTAATTGATCTGACATCTGATATCTTGGATAGATGGACGGCAATTCAGCAATAGAAAATAAGAAGAAACCCCTAAAAAATGGATCAAGAGTTCTTATAAAGATGAAATCTTCATCATAATAATAAAGATGTTATTCTATGTGCAAGTTGAGTTGATATTCCATGCCATGTCATGCATCCACGTCTATTGCCTTGTTTGGATTGGATTAAACAAGAGCTAACTTTACAATTTTGCAGTGACAGACCGACTAGGCACCTTAAAGAACTTGGCGGTGGGCACGTATTCGGGTGGACACAGCACCAAACTTGCCCCAATATCCGCAACATGGTCAGGTGTCTGAGGTCCCTTTCCACCAGTCATGGACGTCTGCGTGAAGCCGGGACAGAAGCAGTTGACGCTTATGCCTTCCTCTCGGTATCGCCTGGCCAGGATCTTGGAGTAAGCATTCAAAGCCAGTTTGGAGACCGCATAATCCGTCCACACTTCTGGCCATCCTCCAGTCTTCCACTTCCCACTATTCACGTCGTCAAGAAACATATCCACCATGCACTCGATCTGATTCTCCGACAGATCCTCGCTTTGCAGCATGTTTTTGAAACGAGGGTTCCTCATTTTCTGCACCACAGCATCAGGACGGACGGACGTCGGGAATTAAATGGGGAAATGGACAGCTGAAAACTTAGCTAGTGTGCTCATGTATGCATGTAACACACACAATAGCACATAATGATTTTGATGTCGTCTCCGTGTTTAAGGATTATAAAGTAATATGTACGATAACACTATAAAGTGTGATGCACTAGATATGATTTTTGAATGTTTCTTGTATAATTTATTTTTCATAACTTTTAAATCATCAACCACTTGAGAGTTTGTAGTGATGTATTCTACAGTAAGAACTTATAAAATATAATATATGAATTTATAGTTATTATTATGAAATATTCATTATTTAATATTTTTAAAATATATATTACATGTACATCTAGTTAACTATATTAACACAACGCAATAACGTAACATAAGATTAATGTACACAAAAAAATTCACAATAAGTTATTTGTGTGTATTTTTACTACATAAGTTAAACCGTTGGCAAAAAAACATGATTAACTTGTTGATGCACCATCGTATTCACACCCATTGATTTGCCACTCACATGAGGAATATAGTTGAAAACCTTAATTAACATGTGATGATTTAAATTAAGATAAGCTGTTATGCAGATAAGCCTTTATTTAAGCCACAAGTTAGACAAAAATCAATCAAACATATAAATGCTTGAAAACTTTTATTCAGCATTACATCATGCATTGAACCACGTGCAAAATTATGTGAACAAATTAAGATAAAAATAATTCTACATGAAACAAGTCAGATTCACAACATGACACGAAATTCAAAGTAAATGAGTTTGTATTGTAATATAAATTTAGTTGGAATGTCTAAAAATATGAGTTTGACACACATAATTAATAATGTTTTATTATGTATATATATATATATATTTATATATCATACTATTTAGACATAATTATTAATCGTGTTTAAACGGATAAAAATTATTAAGCTACAAGCTTAAATTGATATATACTTTAATAAATATAAATTGTTTAATCTGTGTCATTTCAAAAATGGTTACTTCTAAAAGTTATGGATTCACACTTACGCTGATAGAGCCGAGTCGGGAGCTAACATTAAGGATACGGCTGGTGTAACCACCGCAGTTTCTGCCGGCGCCGGATCGTCGAAAGAGAGGCAGAAGGGATTGAGTGAGCAGCTTGGGTCCATGGAAGTTGGTCTTTATCACCGTCTCCGCGTGTTCAACTGAGTTATCATTATTGTCGACTTCGTGAAACGACACCGCAGCATTGTTCACCTACATTTACTCCACAAAACAAGACATTATATAAATCACAAATACATATCATATAACAGCTAAATATATCTTTATGATCAGCTAATAAATTATTCAGTAATACGTTACTTAATTAATGATCTATTTCTGCAGAAGGATCAAAAAACGGTTCTGTATAGTCAATGGATGTAAAATAAACTATTAGTGGAGGGAGACCTCTAAGAGAGAAGTTAAATATTATTCTAATTATAAAATATTTAAAAGACTATTATAAATATAAATAATAATGTTGAAAAACAAAACAAATATTATCACTTCACATTTTGTTTTTGTGTCCACTTCATGTTTATGTTAGTCAAAAATCACACGTATCAAAACATAATTTTGATATTTCTTAAGAGTCAAGTAATTCATTATATATATTGAAAACATAAGACCCTTATGTAAAATAGTATATGATCATTTATAGTTGTTCGTCGCAATCTCGCTTAGCACAAGGAAAAATTAACAATAAGAGATTAATTTAATGATTTCAGGGATATTTGACTCTTACTATTATATCAGAACATCAATTATTAGCGACCCTCAATTAATTGCGGCATTTTTGGCCAAAAAAAAAAAAATTAATTGCGGCATGAGGGTGCATGACACATATGGGAGGAAGTGGCCATTTATTGGATTCTTTCTAATTTAAAAATAAGTCTTACCAAGGAACTTACCTTGGGACCAAATTTATCTTGTATTTGATTTAAGAAAAAACTCAATTAAGTAAATAAACAATATTTTACATAGAATTGTTGTACTTGAAATATGCATGTTTCGTCAAATTTACGGTGTTTGGATAAGTTAGAAAGAAAGTTGTGGGGTCAACACGTACAAGAACGTCCAATGCAGTGAAATGTTGTCGGAACCAGGAGACGAAGGTGTGTATGGAAACGATGCTGGAGACGTCGAGGCAAGAGAAGAGAACAGGGAGTCCGACAGATCGGAGAGACTCGGCAGCGGCCATTCCTTTTTGTGGGTCTCGAGCTGTCAGTATCACCAGGAGGCCTAACTCCGACAGTCTCTTCACCATTGCGTAGCCGATGCCTTTGTTTGCCCCCGTTACGATTGCAACGGTCTCCTTTGACCACCATCTGCAACTTCGATACAGACAATGGATACAGATCTAGCTTAAGGAGAGAGAGAGAGAGAGAGGGGGGGAAAGAGAGAGAGAGAGAGAGAGACCTGTTTGCGAAGGTTGAATCAGCCTTGGAGAGGTCTAGTTCTTGTGGCTCCATTTGTATTGAGTTCTGAGATCGATACATGGAGGAACGGGGAAGGAAGGGAGTGCATGGAAGGCCTATATATATAACTCCGACTTGGTTACAAGTATTAAAGAAGCAACTGTCACTGTAATATAGATCAGCATGTCTGACTATGGAAGGAAAAAACAAAAAGAACAAGTTGGAAATTACAACCCTGTTTTATGATTGAATATAGGGCATAGATAATGATATATATTCGGGGTATATATGAATTTTTTTCTTCAAAATATACATCATTTATACCGACCCGCGCCCGTAAGTCGTGGACAATGTTTTTCACCGGCCTACCCCATGACTGCTAGTCACGGGTATGTATTTTTTTGTGCTACTTTTTTATGTTTTAAACCGCGCATAAATTAAATAGATAAAATTTATTGGTGTAAGCTATGTAGTTATTGAATCTTGGGTTAATTGTCAATTTGCCCCCTAATGTTTGGACCGAATTTAAGAATCCCCCTTAAAGTTTAAAATTTTAAATATTAGTCATAATGTTTGGACGTCGTCAAAAATTGCCCCATTCCGTCTTCAGGCCGTCTGATTCAAACGGAAATCCCGTCACGTGCCTTGCACATGCGTTTTATTAAGATACAAAGACAAAAATGCCCTTATTATTTCACATTTGTTTTGAGTTTGTCCCCAAAAAAATGATTATAAAAAGAATATTTAGGGTACCTAAAACATTCTTATTTAGATATATAAAAAATTTAAAAAATCTCCAAAAAAAGATTTTAAAAAATGGTTAATATATTTGGGGTATATATGATTTTTTTTCTTCAAAATATACATAATTTATACTGACCTGCGTCTGTCAGTTGTGGACAATGTTTTTCACCGGCCTACCCATGACTGCTAATCACGAGTATGTATTTTTTTGTGCCACTTTTTTATGTTTTAAACCGCACATAAATTAAATAGATAAAATTTATTGTTATAAGCTATATAGTTATTGAATCTTATTGTTTCACATTTGTTTTGAGTTTGTCCCCCCAAAAAATGATTATAAAAATAATATTTAGGGTACCTAAAACATTCTTATTTAGATATATAAAAAATTTAAAAAATCTCCAAAAAGATATTTTAAAAAATGGTTAATATACTCAATGGTTACTTATCTTTACCCATGTGACTAATTGATTATAACTATTTAGTCATTTTTAATGTTCACCGATTATTTTTACTGTTCACCGTTTATATGTGTGGTCATATTACTATTTGGTCATTTTTACTGTTCACCGTTTATTTTCTCCATCTTACAAGTTGAAGATGTCACTCCAGTTCTGGAAACAGACAAGAACTTCAAGTTCTGGAAACAAGTTTAGGGATAGGGACCTCTAAGCAAGAAACTGAATTCTTCTCTAATTTCTCTAAACTACACTACTCGTATTCTTCTGTGTCGGTCTCTGCATTTTGAAATCCTCAGATCTTGTCGCCTATTCCACAAATTCATCATCTTACGTTAATCTACTTCGATTTCCTTCAATTCTGTGAGGATCTGGAGTAAATTGCATTGAAGTAGATCAAGATGTACGTGATTGGCGTCCCCATTTGATGAAATTTAGGATCCGTCTGCAATGAGGGTGCAACATCCACCGTCGCCCCGCTGCCACAGCGAAGGGAAACTGCCAGGACACTGATTCGTTGTTCCAAAATAAACCAACCCACGAGATCCGCAATGTGGAGACCACGACTCAGAAACATATCAAGGACAAGAAGGAGGATTTTCGTCAAACTGGTTAGAAACAGGTACCGTGACCTAATAAACTCCGCAGACTCCATAGTACTCATGAAGTCCTCCTGCGAGTCTGTTTCCTCTAATATCTCATCGATTCAGTTCTATCACTCAAAGATGACCTTGTATTGTTGAGTCTGAATTATAGAGATTGGTGGGATAGAGAGAGAAATTGAGCGGTGGAGGATGAAGAATCTGCAATGGAACGGTGCTCGAAATCATACCACGTATGGAGAAGAATCCATGGTGTGCATAATCAATGGAATTGAAGCTTCTCCAATGGAATTGAGTTAAGGATGAAGAAGATAAACAAATGAAGAAGGAGAAATGCATAATAGTCATTTAATAATTCAAAAATATGTTAAAATATTAGCTGACGGGAAAAAAATAAAGGTTCACGAACGGAGTGACTAAATAGTCACATACTAAAACAAAAATAACCATTTAATCACACGAAAAAAATGATTAACCAAATAGTCGTATTGGGTATGTGTGATCATTGAATATATTAACCCAATTTTTTATTTGAACTTCAATAACTAAAAAATTACACGTATAACCAAACAAGAGACATTAGAAATTGAGTTAAACAATAGTATAAACTAGTTGTAGTATCTAAAATACTGTCTACAAGATCTCTTGTTGTGGCCTGTTTGACCACATTTACTACATTTTTTAGCGTGGTGTACTACTAGAATGCATCTCATTGTGAATTCTCAATTTTCTACGCCCACGTGAAGAAATTAACCTTTACCTATTCACTTTACTATTGGACCGTTCCACTCTGGCCAGCAATATGGTTCTAGTAGAGGGTGGAATTTAGGAAGGTATGTCTGCATGTAGAGGTCAACACCAAAATGGTAGTCAACGTATAATTTGGCATCTATATTTGTGCATCAGATCACTGTCATGGCGTGTTGACATGGTCGTCCAAACAACGTCCATTCACCGTAGTCACATAACATTTGACATAGGTTTACGCGGTAAGATTTACCAAAATGCATTCTTACTCCGTACTTTTCTCTGTACGAGTAAGTATCTGATTCAAAAGGTTGAGAATCTTCATATGTGACCATCAATAGCTGTCTCACTTTTTAAGAAAGTTGTTTCCCATCACCACCTCCTTTTCATATCGGGTCCTCCGGTCGACAAAATACGTGTTTAGTCTTTAAGTTGTAACATCGACCAATGCTGTTACGGATAATGACCGAGCTCATTTCAAAACATTGTTGAAGTCTTTGACTGATTTCTTGCTATAACACCGTATCTATGTCCACCATCGTACACATGAAAGCATAGGCTAAAATCTCAACAATTGGCTAACCATTAGCGATACATGCCCTCGTTAGCACTTTTGAATAATTTCCACATTGAATTGAACTTTCTCCTCAATGTCGTCCATATCATTTAAAAAAAAAACTTCAAATGTTTATCCTTAAAATTCTTGTTGAATTTGTTTGCAAGATGGCGAGACTGTATCTATGGAGCCCCTAAGGTTCTTGAAAAATAGTAGCAACAACCGTTTTATTACCTCAATGACTATCCTTGGTCACATGTTGGCGTAGACACTCTAAAAATCATGTCCAACTTTCTGTACTCTCAGAGAGTACAAAGGAAAAGCACAATGAAATTTTGATTGTTAGAACTTAGCATCGTATGCAACTGCCACTAATAATTTTTTCATGTATTTTCCATACAAATGTGTGTCGTTGTTGCTGATTAATGGTCGAAAGTGGGGGAAACGTTTAATTGAGGGTCTGAATGCCCATAACCACTTTCCAAAAATGACACCTTCCTCAGTCAGCATACCTTTTCACTCACAGTCGTAATAGTGCCAGGATTAAAATGACATAATGCAACCATAAGTTGTGGCAACTGCTCATATGTATTCTTATATGTACTAAACATCTTCTTTGTCACCTTCTGTTTAGCATACCACACCTTGCGGTACGAGAAATTTTGCACATACTTATCCTTCACAATTTGTTGCATGTCGCAAACTCTAATACTCGTGTGTTTATAAACGTACAAATATATTAAATCAACTATCACTTTGGAGTCAAGTTGTATGTGCTACTGGATCGAAGCGATATTTGTACATGAGTGTTTAGGGCCAATTTTGGTGATCTCCCAGTTACCCATTTATTTCTGCACCACTCATAAATACCAAAAACAATGCTCGTTAGTACACTTAAATGCCACTACGGTAGGACTTGATTTGGATGTAACACATTCACGAAAATTTTGAATATGACACATTTTTTCATTATGTTGAACTGAAACTTTATCATCATATTGTGTGCCGACTTGGAAATCACCCTCATTGTGGGTTGATTCCGCTTTTCTAACTGTCCAATAAGTACATTCAAATTTTTCCTGCCAATCACCCAATGTAAACTCACGAGGATATTGTAAGTAGGTCACCGGTTGGGTCGACTCCATAACATCATTATCGATTTCATCATATGACGGGGCGTCCTCACATTCGTTCAAAATTGTAGAAAGTTCTACCTCAAAGTCAATTGCCAAGGATGAATCTCTTCGGTCCTTATATCCACCAACTTACTATTCCTCTTCAACATGGACTTCCTTTTCCTATTCTTCATCCACTTCTAATTTTGAATTACGAATACTTCCATGTATTCGCTACATATCTTGAAAACTGACTCTAATGTGTCTTCATCGGTGATTCCAAATAAGGTGGAAGTTGGCTAGATGACTACTAAATTCGCAAACAACGCTAACACGTTCTTTTAGTTGTGTTAGGGTAATGTCTATTTCAACGGTAGTTATCCCTGATTCACCACCGCAGTACTTAACAAACCATGAGTCTAGGTTAATGTGACCACCATATTGAAAATTAATAGTAACCATTTCAAGAGTAATAACACTTAGTTGATTTTAAAATATAAGTTAGGCATCTAACATGTCAAACATTCTAAAAACGTAAGGCATTGTAACATGATTGCCATTATAAAATTATCAAGACCAACGAAATGAAATTTTTGGATCACCTCTTTCGATGATGCATGTTTCTTCTATGGTGGTTGCTTGACGGTTTAGAGGTTGTTCAAACAAAGGATGGACTAATTGAAGGCTTGGTGTGAAAGGAAATGTGTCTGGCTGACCCTACACATTTATACACCTTCTAACTGTGACTAGCAGTCATAGGTAAAAAAGTAGTTGCATCTACCATGATTGACAATCACGGGTAGAAGTGTAGTTGCATTAGTCACGGGTAGAAGGGTAGTTGACTCGTGACTGGTAGTCACAGGTTGGTAGTAGATAACCTTCCACCCGTGCCTACAAGTCACAGGTAGAAGGTGTGCAAATGTGTTATGCAAATTTCTTTCCATCATCATCCACTATTGTATTCCCTTCCACCGAGACTCAACTCAAATGGTCATGAAGCAATAACCCCCACAAAAGAATTAATGACTATATAGGGATAATATATTTATTGGGAGCATTCTACCTCATCTTATCACACCCCCATGAAGCACCCCCATGTCTATCCCTAAGAAGAAAAATTACTATATGAAAATACTATAATTAGCGAGAGCATCCCAACTAACCTCATCATACTCCAAGTTGACTCACCACCACACCACCTCAAGCAGTAATAATTACTCTGTGGCGATACTATAATTATTAGTATCTATTTGCTAGCAGTTTTGCACTCATCGATGTTGAGGTACAATAACCATTGAAGAAGAATTCCTGGGTTATCCAGAGATAAAATAACAATTGAGAGTGTCCCCTTTGTCCTCATCAAATCCGAGAAGAATAACTACACAATTCTTTTTATTGCGTGTAACTCATCAAATCTAAAAGGTTCCTGTCGTTGTCTGTCTTCATATTATTGCTGGTAATGATTGGAGCCCACTGCTAGTTCGTGAATAACTTGTGTTCTCGAGAAGGTGCGACACCAGTTCGTATTAGTGAGCCACCTATCTAACCTTTCTCGCACCTTACACCACGTAAAAGGTTGATCATTGAATGTAAGAATGATTTGTTAAAAGAGTCGACCTTGGTTTGGTCCTCTGGTCAACCCCTTGCTTCTCGGATTGGAACGTAATGTCATCATCCACTGCATATTTTACCAAGGCTTTGTAGAATATCCCAGTTGAATTTTCGGTTCAAGAAGTTAATGTCCCCATATGTCATGTGACACTAAAGCGATGGATCTATTGATGTGAGAGGATGGTTAAATCTATGAAATTCTGTGACTTATATGTAATCCTAACATCTACCTGATTTGACCACCATAACGTGAGACCACTCGCGATACCGCTTGAATGCACATAAGCTCCATGATACATCCCAACTTCTACTTACGAGATCCTTCAGGTAGGGAATTGTCAGATCAGATCCGATGCTCTGAAAATTCAAGTTGAGTAGATTCATTGACCTTATGCGTCTGTTTTGGGACAACCTTTGCCTATAACTTCTCATGTTCCTTCTTGCTCTGCTTCAACATTAAATTCAGTGGCGTGGCAGATTTTGGATTTAACTATAGTCTGATGCACCATACCCTTCATGCTTTGTGTTTGGCTTGATCGGTCTGTTTGATGCATGTGAGGAGCTCTCCACGCATTGTTGATGCTAATCCTAGACTTCTATTATTTATTGTTGTATATTCCTCTTTATGGGATATATTGATGGCCATGGTCTTCAAAATTGGACTAAGTTCGGTAAGGATTGTTTGGGGTAGAATTATTCGAAAGGGGGAGTTGTCGTCGGGAGGACATTCTATAAGGTAGTAGTAGGTGAATTGTGCATTTGAATGTTTTGTGGATGGGCTAGAAAGTTGTGAAAAGGATGGTAAGGATGTTTTGACTATGTCGGTTTTAGCTAAAGGGGTTATAGGGATGTTGGGAGGGTTGTAGACTTGGCTAGGGTTGGGCATAGGAGAGAAGCTGGTCACAATTGAAATAGTAAAGCGGAGAGTGAAGGGTTAATGAGGAGGTGTATTCGGTGCTTGGACAAAGATATGGTGGTTTCGCTTTTGTAGATAAATTCTTGGATGAGAATATTTACCAATTCCAAATATTGTGAAAGGGTGGGGGTGTTAGGGTTCGGTTGATCGGGCGGTGGACTGGTTTGTAGCTAGATGGGATGGTTGTCGTGATGGGTGGTGGGAGAGGATTCTATGGGTGACTGTTATCGGATTGAGTTATTGGCCGATGTGAGGGTGTTGTACTAGGGGTAGGGCCAGGAGAGCATATCCATGGGTATGGTGTTGGTTATAGTGACTGTGGGGGGTCAGGGAGGATATCCATCAATATGGTGTTGGTTGTAGGGTTCGTGGGCTAGTTACTTGGGACTTCAAGAGTCGGGGTTGTGATTTTGGGATGCTTAATTCGTCGCTTTCATGATATTATTTTACTTCTTACTTTGGTCTATTTCCCCTCTTTCAGACGTCAAACGGTCAACCGTAGTGATTTTTTTCCCATACCTCCTAAGTCTCAATTCGACTATCCAAGAGTCGTACATGGGAAAATCCTTATGATATGTAGAGTTAATGACGTAGGTTTTACTTTATTTAAAATAATAAATTTAAATAAGAATTATATTCTGCAACGCTCTGTCAATGAGGTCTTTCTATTAAAACATTCTTGTTCATTTTTTTAAAAAGCAAAACAGTATACATTTTGCCAATGGTTACAAAAAAAAACTCAAATTTTTATAACTACTCCATAATACATACTCAACTTAGTGTGTGCACATTATCGTCGTTGGTCGCGCGTGTTACGGAGGTATGATCAGTCTGATTCATAGGATAATACAAAATTTTAAATAAAATTAAATAATTGATTAAACTTACAATTGTACATATAAACTTAAACTACGTTAGATAATAAAATATATTTTAAAGAACTTATAAAGACTTGTTAAAATGTTCTCAGGAACCCAGAAGACTTTTTTGTAGTGTTATTTTGCTCCCGGTCTCCCGAGCAATTTTTAAAAAATGTTTATAAGTTCTTTAAAATTTATTTTATTGTTTATTGTAGTTTAAGTCATATTTTATCGATTATTTTTTCTTTTCAATTACAATCTAACAAACAAAATATTTTAAGCTTTTTTATTTAGGATCGACAATTTCTTATCTTACATGATTTGTCATGATATGTATCTATACGTATATGAGTTTAACCTTAACACATCTCATATCTAAACAACTTTTATATGTTTAAATACGATTAATAACCGTGTCTAAACTTTTATGATTTTCAAATATATGCATAGATAAAATTAAGAATATGTATCTAATATTAAATTTGTTCTTGTACATGTTTTTGAATCACTTGCGAATTTTAAAACTTGATTGTGGAATTAAATTGTGAATTTTCTGTCATGTTGTTTCGTGTCGTGTTACACCATTTGTGTCATGTATATATAAAAGTTTTTTTTTAAAAAAAAGTAAATCGTGTTATCGTACGTATCGCATGTAATTTATTTTATAACTTTATTTTGTTCATATTTTGAGTTTAAAAATACACTTAAAACTTATCTATTTACACATATTATAATTAATAATCCGACACACTTAAAGGCTAGGGGTCTCAAAATTTGACCCAACCCGTGGGTCCCTCCCACGGGTCGTGTTTGAGTCATTGTTTTTGACCCATGAGTCATTTTGTCACGACTCATGGATGACCTGTGAAAACACGGGTTAGGTTTGAGTCAGAAGTCTTGACCCACAGGGTAAACCCATGACCCGTCCCATTTATATATGTTAGTCTGTTTTTTTTAATTGAAATGGTGGGTCGAACGGGTCAGACTGACCCGCGGGTCATGGAGGTCGAGTGAGTCAGTCTGACCCAACCCTTACCATTCCTGACGGGCCATTCTGACTCGCGGGTCAGGTTTGAGTTTCAAAAACTGACTCATACTATTACCCGAGTCGTTTTTGGATCAGAGAGTTCCTGACATGACACAAGGTCGACTCAAACCGTTTTGACACCCCTATTAAAGACTACACAGCAAATCCCATCCCTACCTTCGCTAACGTAAGAAGAACTTCTTGTTTTCTTGGATGATGACTTAGACGACATTTTTCAGTTCTAGAAAGACATCAATTATTAGGTCGTTTTAATTATTAATAAAGGTGGCCAATTTTTTTTTATTTTTTTAAATGAATATAATCAAGTCGTTCGGTTGTAAAAAGAAGTCTTTGTTTTGAACTTTAAAAACTCTATTTTTCTATCTACACCAAAAATAATGTCCCGTGACATTTTAATATCCTAAAATATTATTGATTTAACCTCGTGCTTAATTAAAACACACACGTTGTATATGTAATGTTTTTTTAATTATTTTTTTATCATACTTAAAAAAGTCGTTGATAACAAGGCCGACAAAATACGTTGACTAGCGGATCATCTTTCAGTTTTCACTATTCAGTGCCTCGAAAAGTTAATAATCTTTTCAAAATAGTAACAATTTAAAAAATTATATATTAAAAAAAAATGATTAGCAAAATGTGCATCTACGCAGCTTGAGTGGTTATATGTTTTTTGAAAAACGCTACTGCCAATAGCGTTTTAATAAAAACGCTACAGCGAGCAGCACTCAATTTGCAGTCCTTCTGTTCCGTCTGTCCCCCTCCATTCCGTCAGTTTGCAACCCTAGCCCTTCACCCTCCTTAAATCCCCCCACCCACCCATTCCATCAGCCACAACGCTTCTTCAGCCCCCTCCCTTCTCTATTCAGTCACCCTCCGACGGTCCTTCCTCTCCCTCCTTCTCCGTCATTGCTCCCCTCTCCCTTCCTCGACCCCTCCCTTCTCTGATCAGTCGTCGCCCCTCTCCGTCGCCCCTCTCCGTAGCTTGCCCCTCAGCTGGAAGCCCCCTCCCCAACAATACTTCAGCACTTACAACCCACCGTCTGACACCCAACATCATTGCTTCAACCTTCACCGGTTCGAAACATTTTTTTTGGACAATGCTAATTGTGCATTTTATGATGGTGCCTAATATTTATGACGAATTGTTAATTAAAAATATTATCAATTATTAGAAAATATATGGAAGTTCAAATTAAGAATTTCTACTATTTAGTTGTAGAATTCAAATGTCTCCGCGCGCAATGATATCAAGTCATTTGTTTGGTCAAAATGTTGTTAACGTGGGTCCGTTGGACCAATCAGTTCTCTAGGGACAAGATCAACATCGTTCGTTAGACCTGAGTGAGAACCAACAAATAACATTTAGGTGTTTACAATTAGAGGATAATATAATATCAGAAGAGGCTAAAGCTATTATCCAAGCGGTTGGGTTATGAGATGTAGTTATTATGTCACATCCCAAGGTAGATCATTAATTGTTGACTGCATTGTGCGAGCGTTGGCGGCTTGAGACACATACGTTCCATCTGAGACATGGGGAGATGACGATCACACTTGAGGATGTTTTCGTGCTACTAGGACTACGAGTACACAGAGATGCAGGTACTGATAACCAGACACCTAAGGAAGACATGGTCGGTGCGTGTATGAAATTGTTGGGTCTGAATCTGCATGGTCGTAAAGATTTTGTGAAAATGACTACTTTACGAGAAGATTTAGTTCAACCTAATCTCACCGCCGAACAACAAATATTATTATACAGAACATGTTAAAAAAACATTATACGATACAAATTTTTCGCAAACAGTACAAATACAGAACATCTGAAAATAAACACATATTATACAAAACATTATAATATATAACAACACTTATTATGCAAAACATTATAATGCAAAGAAATAGTTATTATACAGTTTTACATGTCTCCCTATTATGGCCACTTGCACAACACTTACTGCAGTTGTTTCTCCTGGGCAATCCTTCCCTAGCGTCCATCTCGTTATGAATACGACTGCCTTTTCTTCTACCACACTTGGTCCTCCACCTATCTGGATTATGAGCGTATTGTGGTAAATTAAACTGCGGTCAACAATATTCATCCGGGATTGGTTGAAAACATGGACTGTATGCAACCATACGTGCCTTATTCAAATATAGTCGATCAACGTAAGGAACCCATTGCATCCCCGCTTTGGTTAGTGCTGTCATTCCATGTGCACATGGGTGATGATATATTTTCCATAATCCACTCACATTTGCTTTCGACTAGGTTGACTGTATAATTCCCGGGAGTAGTCCAACCGACACCTTCGAAAAATCTACCAATATCATGCACTTGGAAAACACTGTGTTCTTGACTAAATCAGGCAATTTACATCCTACCAAGTTGTTTTTGTGCCTTAGTAATGGGTTTTTTGGACAATTTCAGACCATACTTGGGACTCCTCAATGGATACCATTGCTTCTTGGCGATGACATAAAAAGTACGTGTTTAACCTCCAGTAAGTGAGTTTTACTAATCGAGTCAATGGTAATGCTCTTGCCCTTTTCAGCACTCCGTTAAACACTTCAACCAAATTTGTTGTCATATTTTCATATCGATCGCCTCCATCGTACGCCAGAGCCCATCTCTCAAGGGAGATGTTGGAAATCCAATCACGGTACTTTCCATCTTGCAGAGTTAATAGGTTAGAATACAACACATCAAACTTACGTTTATCAGGGGTACTAGCCATTATGTACAACCACTTTTTCAGGATTACGCTTTTGAAGGTGTGATTAAAATTACTCGCTAGATGACGTGCACAAAACCGATGTGTTCCAAGATCATATTGAGCATATACATTCTCTACCGAGTTAATTATTGCTTTGTGTCAATCATACATTAGACAGACAAATCTATCCTTTGTCATGTTATCCCGTAGATGCTGCAAGAATCAAATCCAACTCTCATTTGTCTCTGCGTCTGCAATACCAAATGCTAGAGGATATATCCCGTTGTTAGAATCATATGATACGACTACAAGCACTTTTCCATTATATTTGTCATACAAATGTGTTGCATCAATACTGATAAGTGGTCGTCAATGGAAAAATCCTTCAATGGCTGAACCAAATGACCAAAACATCATACCAAATATGTCTACTTGAGTTTCAACATTTACTATTTTGGGGAAAAAAATCATAGACTGTCCGAGGGATGTATACGGACATGGCTGACAGTAGAAGCGGGAGGTTCACAAAGGCTTCTTTGTGTGTTTTGTATAGGGACTCCAACACTACTTTTTTGGAGTACCACGCCTTCGGATATCCAATCTTCGAACCAAACTCATTCTCCACCATTGACTGGATTACTGAAATTTTCAATCCAGTGTCAGCTAAAACTGAATTTCTTATTAAACGATATTATCTTGCAATCAATGTTTTGGTGTCATTCAATGAGGACTTCATTCGTGCATGTATGTATAGCATGCAATTTTGATATTCTCCACAATCCAGTATGCTTAAAAAGACTTCCTCTTAATGACCATGAACAATTTATGGAATCAACTTTACATTTGAAGACAATTAATTTATGTGTCATCTCCTCATAGCGGCAGATAACTCGTCCTTACTACTAAATTTCATGTTTGTGTTTAGGAAACCTTCAGTGGATGGTTCATCAACATCCATATACAACTCATCTTTTGATTGAAAGTCGTCAATCCAGTTACTATCAATCCAATTTTCAGCAGTGAGTTGCATCATTTGAAGGGGGTGTAAGCTACTTCCACCATGAGAGCGACTTCCACCCTCGTCACCCTCGCCAAACTCAAACACCTCTTCATTTTCTTCATCAATGTGACCCGTAAAATGCTCCATATATGGATCTTATGAGAGTGCATTGATGTCGACCTCGTCATCGGAGAGATCATGGGTATAACCATGAAAAACATTCACTGTCTCCTGACTATCATATGTGTTTGACCTCAAGTTAACTTCTCTAGTTACGCTAAACACAATAAATTGACAAGCACCGCTTAACTGTAGAGTGAAAGACAATGCACTTTGCGAAGTCCATCAGTATCTGTAAATTTATAGGATATGTTTATGGACCTAGCTTCAACATCATGTCAACCACACTCCATAGATATAATTTCTTTTAGTCTACAAAGAGAGATATCCAAGGTAGCTGTAATAATACTGGAGGTACCACCCATATAGACCTCACTACCATTCTGAGATAATATTTCACCGCCATTCAAGCAAATTATACCGATCTCCGCCATGTTTGATCCTAAATAATTAATATTATAATAGTTCGTATCAGATGTGCTTATCTTTTAGTTAACCTAATATTTATATAAATATAACTGCTAACAATTTTAAAAATATTATAATTAAAGAATACATAAAATTATATTACATACCTTAAATGAGGAAGATTTACGCAGAGAAGAAGCCGGAGAAGATTGAAGAAGTAAGAGGAGATTACAAGCGAAGAAGAAGATGAAAAAAATAAATTTGTCTGATGTTGAATAGACACCATGCACGGTAATAAGTCAATTTTCCACAGAAATGCGCATATAATTGGGGCAGAGATACATAGTGTTCTCAAACGTTACCCCTAGTAGCGAATATATTAAAAGCGCTACTATATGTAGCGTTTTTTGTCGCAACTAGTGTCTGCGCAAAACATTTTTCGCTACATACTTTTTAAATCATCATTATCTTTTCCGAATGGACAGTTTTCTAAATATTTTCTAAAGGTACATACTTTTCCAAATTTTTCTTCTCATATAGTTACTTTTTGAAAAAAATCGAAAATTAAATAGATCACATTTTAAACTTTAACATTTAAAACACATAAAATCAACAACCTATAAACAATTGCAAGTATGATCAAGCAAGTGATGTGAAGTTTCGACATTCCGAAAAAGAATGCTCAATTTTAATTCCAGCTTTCAAATTTCAAGTTTAACCCAAGTGTGTAATTCGTTTAGAATTCAAAACTTAATACTATTTGTAATGTTTCAGTTGTAATTCAATTACGTACCTACTCTATTTTTTATAAATAGATAAATAATTATTTTTTTAGCGTTTGAATTATGTGCATATTTTAATTTCTTGACTTTCTTACATAAGGTAGATAACCAACAACGCAAATGGTGTTAAATCTCTAGTAATCCTGGATATTTTAAGCTTTATGTTTTTAATGGTCATAATTTTCTTTAATCAAGTTAAATATATTATATTATTTGTTGTGTAATTAAAAAACGAAGATACTAATGATTTCTCAATATCACTCTAAAATTATTAAAGTATGAAATTTTCTGAAATTTTTAAGACCCGGGCTCCTAAAATATTTGGTGTTGGGTCTGAATTTCATGAATACTGACTTGACAGTGATTTGAATGTCAAACGGTTGATGACCGCAAGTTTTCGTCGGAGCTCCGATGAACCTGCAAGAAGGGGAGCGCAATAGAGGGAGTGCATTTGGGTCCCACTCCGATGCTTAAATGAGTATACTGTGTATATGAACTCAAAACGCTTTGAACGTATGTAAAGCAAGAGTATTTATAGGGATGGAAGACCAAACCGTTTTAGGCAGTTGAATATCTTTGTAAATATTGTGCCGTTAGAGATAAGGATAGCAGATATTACGGTTATCACGTAATATTACAGTTGCCTTATGTAATCTTTGTAGAATATGTGCCCGATATACACGGGATATCATGGCTATATTTTCAGTGTCAGTTGTCAGACCAGACTTGATAGATTTGACTCTCTTGGTAAGTGCTCCCATGGCGAGCAGTATGAGATTTTGCACTTGGCCGGTGGTGACCTGTAATAGGGCTTTTGACGTTCACTTTAGTTTCGGGTTTGGTGTTGAACCGCTCAATGGGACCCTTATTGGCTTGTCACTATCGATACCCAACATTTTCCCTCGAAACTTGAGTGAAGCTTCTTCGGTCGAGCTTGATCTTGTGCTAGAGGGTTTGAGATAGTGACTTCTGGGTTGGACCTTTGTTGTCTCTGACTGCTATTTGTGCCTTTCGATGCTCTGTATCCTTTGGCGAACGGTTTTTGGTTGCTTAGAGATTTTGGAATGTTTGATCTCTTACCCTATTAGGCGAACACTTTGGGTTGCCAGGGTTTATGGATGCTCATTCACCACTGTTTAGGCGAAGACTACCGTTGCGAGAGTCTTAGGACAAGCTTGGTATAGCTTTTGAGGATCACCATTATTTGTAAGGTTTTAAGCATTTAATGGATGTACTGTTTGACGAGAAGTCCAGAGGACGTTTGACGCATGCCTGTCTCTTTGACTTCCGTAAATTGGGTGTTGGGTGACAATTTTTCGTACCATTTCGACCTTTTGTCTCCCCGATGTAAACTTTTGGGTTCTGACATTGCTTCGATTTTACCCCAAAGAGGGCGTACTTATTGCCTGATTTTTTCTGGACATACCCGTTCGGTTTCTCCAGTTTTGGCTATATAAATCCAAACTTTGACATTTAGCCCTTTACGAGCTCAAGATTTTTCATTCCAGAGTTCAAGTGTTCCTTTCTATGCCTCAATTCGCTGTTTGATCTTTTCCTTTCCCACCTTTTACTCATAGTAAAAAATCTCCTTTTTACTACCATGGTTGGCAACAAGACTCAATGTTTCGGGAAGGGATCATCTTCCAAACCTTCTCCTACCCAGTCTTCTTCCGGGTAGAAAGTCGCGGCTAGGGTTTCTAATGCCCCTCTTATTATTAGGGATGCTTCTTCCCTAGTGCAGAACCAAACAGCTCCTGTGCCGAAACTGACTTCTGGAAGTCAGGCGGTCGCACCGATTGTGGTGGACGTGCCTGAGACCAATTTTCTTCCTTTTTCTATGACATGTCGTCTTTTTCTGTTCTATTTAGGTGGTAAAGCTTCCTCCTTTTTGTTACTTTAGTATTGTTCTTGCCATGCCATGGTGTTTATTAGATATCAAACCCAATGAATTGAGGCTAGCTCAGTTTGAGGTCGTGGTCGCCCTGACTAGTTTAGGAGAAGCAGATGCACCTAGGTATCCGAGCCTAAGGTTGCATTATCCCCGCGAAGGAGAGGTTTACATTTATGCGGCCCAAATTGATGATTGCGTTTTCCTCTTTGCGATGACCTGAAGGATCTTTGTTTCCATTACGGGATAGGTCCCACGCAACTGGTGCCCAACACCATTCAGATGTGGGTTGGGTTTAAATTTATGTGCTTACGTCAAGGATGGATGTATTCACTTTCGATGTTCCGATGTTTGTATCGGTTGGCTGTCGGGGCTAACCACCTTCATCATTTCTAAACTCGATGACCAGAGTTTGAGAAATAGAGGGGCCGGGCATGGAACTGGAACACTCACTTTCGATTGGCGGATGACTTTCGGGCTATCAATTCCAACTATAAGAAGTATTATTTCTTGTGTAAGGGTAGTGTGCCTTGGGAGCTTTTTAAGCCGGAGCGGGAAATTCCTCCGAGCTTTGACGAGCTGTCGGGGAGTGATTGGAATGTCATTGATGACTTTTTCCGACTTCATAGGCAACCATACTTCTGTTCGGTTCGATCAGTGGCGGAGACTTCAGATTCCATGCTTAGGATGGCGGGCATTCATCAGCCTGCGCCAGTCTCTATTGATTGAGTAATTTTCTGACCCTTTTTCTTTTCTGGCTTTGTGTTGTAGGCACTCGGAGACCTAAACTTCTCAGTCTCTTTTCAAAGCAGGCCAAGGCAGGGTTGTCTACTTCCCAGGCGACTTTGAGTCCACCTTTTCCTCCTTGCAGGTGCGTGACCAAGCGTAGGCCCGATTAGGAACATTCTGGGTCTGCCTCTGGCGATCGCCCAAGAGGTACTATTCAAAATATGTCCTCTGCTTTTACTTCTACTGATCGAGCCTTAGGTTTAATACCTTTTTTTTTTGCTTATTTTTAGAGAATGACGCAGCTGAGGTGACTTCTTCTTCTGCTCCAGCCAAGATGGCGAGGAGCTCTGGCGAGGAGTGTCCTGCTGCTGCCGGGGAATCTTCTACTCCCCGGAGCGAGGCTCCTGCCCCCGGGAAGGTTGATGCCCCTACTCTCGATCATGCTGCTCCCAACTCCTCCAGGGGAGTTGGGGCTCAGAAGAGGGTTCAGACCCAGGGTTCCGCAACGGGCACTTCGAAGACTCCATTTGTTGTGGAGTACTGTTTTTTGGTGAGCCTTTTCCAGCCACCAAAGGTGGCAGATCCGATGGATCTCTGGTCCTTTTGCCACAATCTCTAGAAGGTGGAGATTTCTGATAAGACAACGTTGCAGGGTAACCCAGACCTTTGGATCCATCTACTAGATGGGATACTTCCTCATTCGGAACGGGTGGAGGTCCCTTCAGACTTGAACGACATCGAGGTCGTTATGAGGTCGCATTTTGAGCGCCTCACTTTGGTAAGTTTCTTTCTTCTATTTTCAAACTATAAACTTTCCTTTATGCCTTTCATTTCTTGCCCTTTTTATCAATCCTTGATCTCTTTTAACTTTATTCCCATTTTTCATGTTGTCAGCTCGTCTGCGAGGAGACGACGATCAGGCGGATTGTAGGGGAGCTCTCCGATAAGAAAGTTGATCTGCTTATCGAGTTGGATCATTTTCAGAGTTTGTGATATACTTCAGAAGAGGTGGAGGACCTGAAGAGGAGGGCGGAGGCATCCATTGAGCTGGTGGAGCAGGCTTGGCGGGAGTATGCAGAGAAGGAGAAGGGGTTGCTTGCCACCATTAAGGTGAGGGAGTATCAAGTAACCCTTGCTTAGGATAGAAGGCTTTGGTCTGAGCTGCGGACCAAGGATGCTGACAAGTACTCCGCTCATCTGGAGGCAGAGATTACTCGCCTTCAGGGCGAGCTGACGGAGGCTTGGGCTCAGAGGGATGCCTCTAGGGCTGAGAAGGAGCAGCTTGAGGTGAAGGTGAAGGTTGTCCCATCCCCAGAGTGTGGTCGAGGACTTTATGAAATTTGAGGAGTTCTACGACTGCGCCTTGGGGGTGATGAATGCAGACCCCAAGTTCGATGAGACCCGGGGGATAGACCCCAAGTTTCCTCTCTGGAAGGTGAGGTCTATTCAGGACTTCATTGAGAGCGGCTACACCAAGGGAGCTCCTTCTGCTGCTGTTGGTGAAGAGGCTGCCCCCGTGTCCGAGAAGGAGACGACAACCCAGGTGAACCTAGACATTGATGCTCCAGGCCCCCAGGTGACCAACTTGATGCAAAACTTCAAGTCGAAGGAGCATGTTCGTGCTAAGAAGGAATATAACCTTGCAAAGTCACCTGGTCTCCTTATGGTTTCACTCCTCCTCTTCTCATATGTTTATGCTAGTTTATTTGACTTCCTTTTGTTCCAGGAGTCTTGTAATTATTTTTTGATTGTTGACTCAGATATTTCTTTGACTATAATGAACGCATTTTGTTTCATAAGCCTTGATTTTTGTTTGTTTTCGAATATATTTGGTCGTTCTTCCGATGTCTATCTTGTTTAAGAGCTTTAGGAAGTTTTACCATATTTGTTTTCAACTTCGCTGTAGCTTATGTAGGATAGACTCGCCTTATAGGATCTTGGACCTTCCTTTGGAGGAAACGTTACATTTTAGAGGTTCTTTTCGCTCCTTTAGGCTTCAGAGGAAGGATGCTGGCCCTTTATCGGCTCATCTGTGACTTTTGCCAACTTCCTTAAGGGAACTGTTACCCAAGGATCATGCCTTTAAGGAAACTGTCATAGATTTTGAATTTGTTCGCCTTTTAGCATTTTGGTCCTTAGATTCGTTCGCCTAGTCGTGGGAAACTGTTACCTAAGATTCGCTCGCCTTTTAGGAAGCTGTTACCTTAGATTCGTTCCCCCACTTCGCTTTTCAGAGGAACTGTTACCTTAGGTTCGCTTGCCTTTTAGGAAGCTGTTATCTAAGATTCGTTTACTCTCTTAAGTTTTTTCTAGGAGATACTATTACCTTATCGGTTTGTCTTCTCCATTATGCCCGACTTGTAAGGGAACTGTTACCCTTGATGTGGGTTCGTTCGCCTTTTATATCAAGTCTTTAGTTTGCCCAACTTGTAAGAGAACTGTTACCTTGATGGTTCGTTCGCCTTCTATATCAGGTCTTTGTTTTGCTCAACCTGTAAGGGAACAATTACCTTCATGGTTCGTTCGCCTTTTATATCAGGCCTTTGTTTTGCCCAACTTGTAAGAGAACTGTTACCTTGATGGTTCGTTCGCCTTTTATATCAGGTTTTTATTTTGCCCAACTTGTAAGGGAACTGTTACCTTGATGGTTCGTTCGCCTTTTATATCAGGTCTTTGTTTTGCCCAAATTGTAAGGGAACTGTTACCTGGATGGTTGTTTGCCTTTTATATCAGGTCTTTGTTTTGCCCAACTTGTAAGGGAACTGTTTCCTTGATGGTTTGTTCGTCTTTTATATAAGGTCTTTCTTTTTCAATGATTCGTCCATTCTTTAGGACTTTTCGCTTTGGTTCGAGTGGCTATGCTTTATATGAAGGAATTGTTTGTTTTATTAACATACCATTTTGATTACAAGCTAGGCATAAAACCTCCGTAAATGTTTGGAGTTGAATGGACGAGGTAGCCTTATACCCTATGTGTTTTCCAAGTAGTAGGACCCTACTGCGGCTATCTCGACTACATTGTATGAATCTTCCCACTTAGATGAGAGTTTGTTTTGGCTGTCCAATTTTGTGAACTCATTCCTTCGCATAACCATCTCCCCCACGAAACATTAGCGAGCGCTAAATTTTCTATTGAAGTATCGAGCAGTCGCCAGTCGCATTTTAGCTTGTGCACTGTCTGATTGCCATCGCTTTTAAAATGTAGGATCATATGGATAGGCACCGCTATTTCGGCGAGTGCTACTGCTTCAGATCCGTACACCAGACTAAATGACGTTTCCCTTGTTGCTGTTTTGGGCATCGTTCTGACAACCCACAACACATTATCTAGTTCCTCTACCCAGTTTCTTTTGAAGGGTTGAACTCGCTTTTTGAGTCCTACCAGGACAACTTTGTTGGCTACTTCAGTCTGTCCATTAGTTTGAGGATGGTGTACCAAGCTAAATCTGTGATCGATATGATACTCTTCGCAGAGCAATTTGAGCTATTTTCCCACAAATTGTGGACCATTGTCGCTTATGAGTATCTTGGGGATGCCAAATCGCGAAAATATGTTTATCTTTAGGAATTTGATCACTTGAAATTCAGTTGTAGAGGTCAATGCTTTTGCCTCTATCCATTTGGAAAAATAGTCAATCGCCACGATAATGTGGGCTCTTAGCCCAGTGCTTATGGGAAAGGGCCCCAAAATGTCTATTCCTCATTGGGCGAAAGGCCAGGCGACTGCCATTGGGGATAGGAATGTCGGTGGTCGACCGTATCTTGGTGCGAACTGTTGACAAGTTTCGCACTTCTTTGATAATTTCTTCGCATCTTTGCTCAAGGTTGTCCAGTAGTAGCCTAATCTGAAGATTTTGCGCTTTAGTGAGCATGCACCTTCATGGCATGCGACAAATCCTTCATGAGCTTCGTGCAGAACTTATCCTGTCTTAGGATGGGAGATGCATCTCACATAGGGAGTTGAGAATCCTCGCCTATAGAGTTCTCCATTTATGAGAAGATAAATGGCGGCTAGATGACTTACTTTTGTGGCCTCGTCTTCGTCTTCTAGCAGGGTTCCTTCTTTTAGCAAACTCTGGAACGGGGTCATCCAGTTATCCTGCTCTTGGATATTGAAAACTTCTGCTCAATTTTTGAGGATCGAGTATAATGTCTATTCTAGGAATTGTACATCTTGTACTCTTGTTTTTCCGAATGCCAGGTTGCATGGGGAGTCAGCTAGCTGGTTGTCTTGACGAGGAATGGACTCAATCCCGAAAGTTGGAATTTCGGCAATGAATTTATTTGGTGATGTCGAGGTACTTTTTCATTTCTCTCATCGCTTCATATGTGTCATTGTCTTGGTTGACAATTAGCTCTGAATCACGTTTTGCCCTTAATGACGTTATGCTCATTCCTCCAGTGAGTCGCAATCCACTGATAACTGCTTCATATTCGACATCATTATTGGTCGCCTTAAATGTAAGGGTGATCGCATAGTTTAAGGGCTCATTTTCAGGGGGATGAGAATTAATCCTGCCCCTGAGTCTTCTTTTGAAGAGGATCTGTTTGGATAGAGTTTCTAGCTTTTGCCCTTGTCTTCTGGTTGTTCTTGCCATTTTTCCGCTTCTGCGAGATCATTACCAGTGCTCTCCACTATAAAATCTACCGAGGTTTGACCTTTGATGGACGTTTTCGGCGCAAATTTGATCTTGAATTCGCTCAGCTCGATCGCCCATTTGACCATCCTTCCTGAAGAGTCTGGCTTCATCAGGAAGTGCTTAAGGGGCTTGTTGGTGAGGACTGTTATGGCGTGCACGTGGAAGTATGGTCTCAAATTTCAAGCATCAATAACTAAGGCATAGAGATACTTTTCAATCTCGATATATATTTTATTCAGCCAACTTAAACAATTTGCTTACAAAGTAGACTTGACTCTGCTTATTTCCCTCTTCTTCAATTAAAATTGCACTGGTTGCGACCTCACTAACACTTATATAAAGAAAGAGTGGTTCATTGAGAATGGGCTTCGCCAATGCTGGGAGTGTCTGCAGGTGATGCTTGAGGGATTGAAAGGAAGTCTCGCACTCCGGCGTCCACTTGAACTTGAGGTTTGCCCTGAGAGCTTTGAAGAACGGGAGGGGCCTGTTGCTCGCCTTTGAAACGAAACCATTGAGTGCAGCCAGGCGACCATTTAGACTCGGGACTTCCTTGTGGCAAGTCGGGGATTTCATCTCTTCTATAGCTTTTAGCTTTTCATGGTTTGCCTCTATACCTCGCTCGCTAACCATGAAGCCCAAGAATTTGTCTAATCTTACTCCAAAGGCGTATTTTGTTGGGTTCAGGCGAATGATGTGCCTCCTCATGCATTCGAATGCTTCTCGAAGGTCTTCTGTGTGAGGGCTCCCCTTGATCGACTTGACCAGCATGTCGTCAACATATGGCTCCATGTGTCGCCCTAGAATTTTTTGGAACAACCGATTTACCATTCGCTCCATGTGTCGTCAACCGATTGACCCCGCGTTTATCAGGCCGAAGGGCATCACATTATAGTAAAGCATATCTCCATAGACGTAGAATGATGTGTGAGCTTCATCGGCCAGGTACATTCAAATCTGGTTATAGCCTGAATATGCATCCATGAAGCTTAGCATTTTGTGAACAGAGGTTGCATCCACCAGCTGATCAATTCGTGGAAGGGGGTACGAATCTCTGGGGCATGCTTTGTTCTAGTCACGGAAGTCAACACACATTTTCCACTTTCAATTTGACTTCTTCACAAGCACTGGATTGGCGACCCAGCTTTGGAAACATATCTCTTTGATAAATTTGGCTTCAAGTAGTCTACTAGTTCTTGCCTGATCGTCAAGCGTTTGTCTGATCCAAATGATATTCTCTTTTGAGCAATAGACTTGATCGAAGAATCTATCCTCAGCTCATGGGAGATTATGTTGGTGTTGATGCCTGGCATGTCACTGGCCTTTCAAGCGAACAATTCCTTGTATTCGTTTAATAGGGAGGTCAAAGCTTCCATTTGGTCATCGTTCAAGGTGGTTCCGATGCACACCTTTTTTTCTGGACCGTCTATCTCGACTTCTGTTAGTTCTTCCATTGGGGCTGGCCGAGCTTTGTCCTCACGAGGGTCAGCCTATGTCTCGTGTAAGGATTATAGAGATATGTGTGGAGAGAAAGATGAACACAAAGATTTCACTAATGAAAACATTGTCTGACTTTGAGTTAAAATGAATACAACATCTACTAATCCTTATATAGGAAAACTAAAACTAAGAAGAGATCATCTAGAGTAATCTAGATTAGTCTAGACTAGATTATATCTTGATTTTGTATTGCTCTAACATTCACCCAATATATTTGCTTTGCTTGATTTTGGTCCTCAAACTTTCAAAATTTTCTGAATTGGCCCTAAAACATCCAAGTTCAATCTCGATCAAAAATTCAATTAAATTAAGCTTGCACACCTTAATCATCGGTGATATACTCCACATTCAAACACAAGTTTTTCAAGTTGAAATCCAGACGAGAAGAAAGAAGACTCGGTCATGCCATCGCGGTGCCATCTCGGTCATCTCGTCGTGGTCATGCCGTAAAATAAAAAGAAACCATCCCGGTCATGCCATCCCGATGCTATATTTGGTCATCTCGTCGTGGTCATGCCATTGTGGATAAAACTAATCTAAAATCTGAATTCCAACACTCCAATCTTGTATCGAATCTATTGTAAATCGTCAAAAACTTGGTTGTCCAAATTCAATGTGATCACACATCTTCACGTCACCAAATCGGCAATTCATCACAAGTAATTCAGCATTGTTTGAGGAGGTTCAGCATTGTTTGAGGACACATTGAATCAGCAAATCACGGCTTGAATCAGCAAGGAATCGCAACAAAGAGTCAACACAGAATCACAACAATGATCAGCTTTAGCAGAGCAAACAAAGTCACATTATTACAGCAGCAAAACACCGGCATTATGCTAAGAGGTAATGGAGCTCTGATGTATCAACAACTTATGAATCAGGGACAAATAAGACAGCAATATAATCTGCACTAATATCTTTGCAAATGCAGGTGCAGCAGATCCTCAATTTAACCAGAGTATGGGATTAAATGCCCATATTCCTCAGCTGGTGCAGCACCAAACATCAATACTCTCACAGACTCATCAACAACAGAGGAATAATCCACATCATCATGAGAAATCAATCCAGCAACATGAGTAACAGATTATCAACGAAGAATCAGCATTATAAGAATCAGTGCAGTCGAAATTTTCCAGTTGCAATCGCAGCATACTCAGCATGAAAGATCTGAATTCCAGAGACACAAAACATAGTTGCAATCAGTGAACTTACATCAGAGTTGCAATCACATGATCACAGCTAGAAGAATTGCACGATTCTGCTGAATGATTGTTGAACAGAGCCCAATTCATGAATGATTGTTGAACAGGTAGAAGAATCGCACGATTCAGCACGTTTCTTACAGAGTTCTTCCAACAGAGTTGCGATTGTTGAAGATGATTGAAGCAGATCATTAGTATCTGCTCTGCTGGAACTGAATCGATACTACTAGAAGAATTTGATTGTTGCACACTAGAAGATCGCCACTGAATTGGAGCTGCAAAATCGGTGTAGCAGCAATAGAGAATTGCATATCAAAGTCCAGATTCTTGCGCGCTGGTTCTTCTGCAGAGTTTCTGTTTGGATCTGTTGAAATCGATTGTTGTTGCTGATCTGAAGTTGTTCAGGATGTAATCGACTTCATTTTTACAAAATGGAAGCTGGATTGAAGAATGGAATTTGCGCACGGGAGCTGGATATCTTCAAACTTCAATTTCAGACTGAAATTGAGTTCAGTTGAAATTTCCTTCAGATTTGTGACCGAATTTGCAACTGAATATGAACTTGCTCTGAATTGAAGACTAAATTCGAAGATCGAATTCCTATAGATTTCCAGCGAAAGAAGATCAAATCCCTAATCGAACTAGCTCTGATACCATGTAAGGATTATAGAGATATGTGTGGAGAGAAAGATGAACACAAAGATTTCACTAATGAAAACATTGTATGACTTTGAGTTAAAATGAATACAACCTCTACTAATCCTTATATAGGAAAACTAAGACTAAGAAGAGATCATCTAGAGTAATCTAGACTAGATTATACAATACTCTAACATCTCGATGGCTAGGGGTTCCCTTTGTTTTTTTCCTGCGAAGGCACTTCACATAACATTGTCTGTCGTAAGGACGGCTGGTCGCCTAGAACTTCTCCTATCCCATTAGGTGTGGAGAACTTCATTTTTTGGTTGACTGTGAATGCCACAATCTTTTGGGGATTGATAGTGGTCCTCCCCAGGATGGCATTGTACGAGGTGGAAAGTGACCGACACCTTTATTCTTTTCCATCCTTTGCCCAAGGTTATAGATCCCAACAAATACGTTGTTCTCCCAGCGAAACCGATGAGGGGAAAGTCTACTCCCCTAAGATCTTTTTGGATTTGCCTATCTTTTTGAAGGCGTCCATGATTAGAATGTTTGTCCAACTCCCTCCATCGATCAGAATCCTTTTCATATCGTACCCCTCTACTTCAGCCGTGATGACCAAAGCATCATTGTGCGGAGTTGTGACATGTTCCAGGTCTTCTTCAGAGAATGAGATAATGTAATCTTCTTCACGCTGATGCCTCTTTCCCAGTTGCGCAGCTGTGGAGATTTGGGTGACATATATTTCTCTCGCATTGGACCCCTCGCCTCTAGCACCAAACCCCTCCGGCAATTAGGTTTATTACCTGCCTGCCCTGGGATGGGTCAGATTGTTCTTGCGGAACTAGCGTGTGGGCTCTATGTGGAGGAGTTCGACTTCACTCTCTTCCCTCCACAAACTCCTTCAGCATGCCTCTCTGGATCAGATTCTCGATGTCGCATTTAAGAATACGACAATCGTCGGTTTTGTGGCCCTTCGCTTTGTGATAGCGGCAATAACTATATGTTTCTTTACCCATATGCTGAGCATTTTTTCTGGGCATCGGTGGCCTTGCTAAGGACATTCTTTCCATATCGACTAGTATCGTCGAGATTTGCTTATTTAAGGGTGTGGAATACTCGGGAACCTCTCGATGGCTTGGCTCGGGGGTTTCAGATATGTGCTTTTCGCGACCTCACTTATCCTTATTTTATTTTCTACCATCGCGTCGGGGCTCTAGAATAGCCCTTGGCGAGCTTGACAGGAAATTAGCTTTAGAGTTTACTCTTTCTAGGTCTATGAAACCTTTCGTCCTTACTGTCAGCTCCTCCAATGTTTTTATTTCTTGAACATGATAGTTGTTGCACAGTTTTCTTGAGGCTTTGTTAGGCACATCGAACCCTCTGTAAAAACATAGGATGATCTCTCAATCCATGAGTCGACGATCAATCTCTGTAACGTTCTTATGAAAACGTCCATTGAAGTCGGTCAATGTTTCTCCTCGATGTTGTTTGAGGGCGTCCAAGGCGATCACACCTTTTAGCAATTGACGCTCGCCCATATACCGCTACAGAAACTTGTTCTTTAACTCATACCCTGTCCCTATCGATCTTGCAGGGAGGCCGAAGAACCAAGATGACGACGAACCCGAGACGGTTGACAGAAATAATAAGGGTAAGTGGTTTTCATCGTTCGACTTACCCAACAGAGAAGCTTCGTGCTCGTTGACGTGGATCACAGGATCTCCTTCGCCAATATATTCAGGGATGACCCTCGCCACCACATCCTTTGGTATGCTAACCACTATAAGGTCAACGGTGAATGGATGAGATGATCGGTCTCGGAAGAGAGTCATAATGGTTCCGTGTTGTTCCTTGATCTTTTTATTAATAAGCTTCTCAACTTGGCTAAGAGTGAATTGAGGTTGCTGTTTTCGGTCGGTGAGATACTCGAACGATTGACAGAGTGAGTGACTGTCGGCACTTCGGCGGAGGTCGTAGGCATGGACTAATGTCCGGAGGTCATCTCTTGGTCTTATTGAGGAGCAGTGACACAAGGATTCCCAGTTTCTGCTTCCCGGGGCCCGGTGGGATGAGGATCTTCATGAGGAGCAGAGGGTTTGTCTGCGGGCCTGTCCTATGATAGTTTCCAAGAGGGAGAGCATCTCCGCGGTTACCTGAATGGTTTCCTCAGCCACTTGAACGGTTGGTCGAACTGGAATCTCGATGGTAGGAGGAATATGGACTGGTCTTGAATATCCAACATGCTCCTGTGCCGGTCTCGGAGGGACGACGTCAGGGATTGCCTAGCTAGCAGGTTCTTGATGGAGCGGCGAAGCGGCATCGAATTTCAAGCTATCTGAGGATTATTCGTTAGCCTGTTTACGATGACTGCGGTTAGAACGAGTCTGCATGAGTGTTTGCTCGTTTTCCCACAGACGACGCCAAATGTTGGGTCTGAATTCCCCGAAAGCAGACTTGACAGTGATTTGAATACCAATCGGTTGATAACCGCAAGCTTTTGCCGAAGCTCCGATGAACCTGCAAGAAGGGGAACACAACAGAGAGGGTGCCTCTAGGTCCCACTCCGATGCTTAAATGAGTATACGGTGTGTATGAACTCAAAACGTCTTGAACGTATGTAAAGCAAGAGTATTTATAGGGATGGAAGACCAAACCATTTTAGTGAGATGAATATCTTTGTAAATATTGTGTCGTTAGAGATTAGGATAGCAGATATTACGGTTATCACGTAATATTGTAGTTGCCTTATGTCATCTTTGTAGAATATGTGCCTGATATATGCGGAATATCGTGGCTATATATTCAGCGTCGGTTGTGGGACAAGATTTGACTCTCTTCTCGAGCGCTCCCATGGCGAGCAGTAGGAGGTTTTGGCATTGGCCAGTGATGGCCTGTAATAGGGCTTTTCTCGTCCACTTTAGTTTTGGGTTTGGTGATGGACCGTTTTATGGGTGCCGTCTTACCCTTACTGTGGGTAGGGGTGGCAATTTCTGACACGACACGATTAAACGACCTGTAACGACCTGCAATTTACACGATAATAACACGACACGATTACTAAGCGTTTCTAAACAACTCTTATACGTTTAGACACGATTATTATTTAGACACGATTAATAATCGTGTCTAAACACATCTACCCTGCTAAAACACGGCAAACACACGTTTAAACACGATTAATTAATCGTGTCTAAACATGTCTAATCGTGTCGTGTCTAACTGTGTCTAATCGTGTCGTGTCTAACCGTGTCTAATCGTGTTGATTCAGTTGGATTTGTGTTGAAGGTTGAATCTGTTGAGTGTTAATTTAAACGTGTCTTATCGTGTCGTTTTTTATCGTGTCGTGTCTATCATGTCATGTTTTATCGTGTCGTTTCGTGTCTGCCATGTCGTGTTATCGTGTCTTGTCGTGTCTAATCGTGTCGAAATTGTGCCGTGTCTTATTCGTTTCGTGTTACCGTGTCGTGTGTCGTGTGACACGTTTAATAAACACGACGCGTTTATTGACACGACACGATTAATGACACGACACGATTAGATACGACACGACACGATTGCCACCCATAACTGTGGGCCAGCCCAATTCTGAATGATTTGGGTTTTTCCCCTTCTGAAAAGTTATTGGGTCTTTGAGGCTTTACCCTTATTGGGATGTCATTATCGATACCCAACATTTGGAAAACTAAATTAGTTCTATATTGTTTAATGCACGATATGTGATGTTTGTTGTATCTAAACTTTGAGCAATTTAATGTTAAATGTACCTTCATTAGTCCAACCATTTCAGTTTTTTTTTGTGTGTGTTGTGGTTGAAAATATTGATGAGATGCATGTTGCTAACACGAAATAGTCAAATAAATTGATAAATTTTTTTTTTTTTTAGATAGAAAAATGCGATAACCTGTATATAAAAATAAAGAAACAATCCCTCAAACAAATAGAAAACTAAGAGTTTGTACTCTTAGGTTCGATTGATTCAGGTCGAATCATAGTTATCAGAATCGAACCACCGGTCGAACCTAGTCCGATCGTGAACTGACGGGATGGACGGTCCAGTTCTTACAAAAGACTGAAATGCATACTAAACCCGGTTCAGTAGGTGAGAGCTGGTCGGTTTTTAAAGAAATGGCCGATTTTTTTAAAACCGTCCGGTTACGATTTTTCGATTAATCTCCATTGTTTTTTACCTGTGTTCCTCCTTTGTTTTGGGGCCTACAAGATTCATTTAACGTTTTGGGAAGTTTTCAAGAACCAACTCCATCTATAATCATGTTCTGCTTACAGATTGTAGTCTTGTACATGTATACGCTGTTACTCGACCGTAGCGAGGATATATACCGAATGAAAGGTCTTCACTCGGTAAAAGGAATGGATGAGAGATTTGTGTTCCAGGTGACGAGGTTCAAATAGTGTTTTCCTATCCAATCTTATCTATGTCTACTACATTCTTTGTTTACATATTATTCATGAAAATTCATTTGAAAATATTATCCAATCTTATGTTTCGTTCAGAATTACTTATTCTATCAGACAAATGCTAAGTTGCATCAATTAATATACAATTCAAACACGTAATGATGGGTTATGGGTCTTGGGCCCATGTATTTTTTGTATCTGGCCCAATACCAGTCGGATCTGGACTTGCCGGCCCAAAGGTGTCGTTCTTGTTTTTATCGCTTTGGCGTCGCTCTTATGAGAAACGTATGTAGGTTTCGCTCATGTGGGATGTGCCAAACACCATTGATCATTTACTGAGCACCAGACATGAAAGTACTAGAATTAAATGCATGTTAGAGCACCTAATAAGTACCCTAGTCTAAACGCCTACTCCCCTATAGCCTAGTTCGAATATTTATGGCAAGATAATGATCAAGCTGACAAGAAGGACAACCTACACTAGTGTTGTTGTCCTACCTCATATCATTACCACGGTCCACTCGCCCTAGAGACAACTCGGATAACCAGGTAACATTTGACCTACCTCATTTATACATTGATTGCTCATTACTCATTTCACACACCTTTTCCTCTACATTTACTCATCCATTTCGAACGAACCTCCGAATGACTTCATCATCGGAAGGGAAACAACGGGAACACCCCAGGATTTCCTTCCATGCAGGCCATAAGAGCAGATAGGAGTGACCAGAAAGAAGAGACTCAATTTTCGTGATCCATGGTTCCCCTACTACTCGAGCAAAGACCAACAACCGGAAGGCTACCAAAGAGGACTCGCTCCAAAGCCTCCATCAAAACTTAGGATTGTCAACCTTTATGTCGTCCCCACCAATCTATCTTAGTCAGCTTGTCCCAAGCGTGTCTGTCTAGAAAGCACCCCTTCGACATCAGCCTTCATCCCCCACAGACCGAAGGCCTGAGCCTAAGACCCCCATGGCGACACATTCCTGTATTGAATCTTCCGCGGAAAGGGCGCCGCCTCGGGTGGAGATCACTCCAGAAGTCGTCTTGTCACCAGCGTTTATGACGACCCTTGATGAGTTCCCTGACAGAAGGGAGCAAAGATCAGCTGCCCGAGCAACCCATCAAGCATACACCTGTAGGATGGAGGAAGCCGCCTCCAGGCCTCAGAATCCACCAGTGTCACCAATGGCTCTCTAGCTAGCCCAGCTCCCTGCGAGCGCTTCCACTACAGGCACCATGGTGACAATGGATCATCTCCCGGGCATAATGACCAGGGAGAAAGTCAAGGAGATTCTCACTCAAAAGATGAAGGAACGGAATGGTATGGCCATGCCATGCCGACGATATATGGCGTCACACCCGCTTGCCCCAGAAATATCGTCTCTCACTGTGCAGACACCTCAGATCGACTATTATCGAGGAGAAGGCGACTCAGTAGAACATATTCAGAGGCACGAAGCCTACTTGTTGGGACTTACAAATGATCACTACAATTTCACACTCCTATTTCCAACCACATTTGGAGGCGTCGCAATGATTTTTTGGTCTCCCTAAGGCGTCAGTTAGATCCTGTGGAGATCTTAAGGAAATGTTCAATGTGCGGTATATGGGAGGACGCCAACTTCTAAAACGTGTGGGGACTCTGGACCACCTGAAGCAAAAGAGAGATGAAAGTTTAGGCAACTTCTACACTGGATTCAACAAAGAGCTGGCTGAAATCGATCAGACAATTAAAGGAGGGGAGGCTATCCGCGCTTTCAGAAGAGCGTTGGGTCCAAAAGGCTCGGCTTTGTGTGACAATTTGAGCATTATCCTCGTCAATAAGGTAGAGAAGATGGCGGCACGCGTTAAGTCGTATATAGACTTGGAAATAACAAAGGAAGGAAGGTGAGGAAATAGGTGTCTAAAATAGAGGCTAAAGAAGGAAAAAGTTGGACCAGCGTCCCTCTAAATCATGGTAGGATGACAGGCATCGTCAATTTATACCACGCCCCCACAGAGAAGTGTTCGAAAATTTCATGCCTTTAAATAGGGACATCTTTGTAATTCTCGGAGAAATGGAAAGGAAGGATTTGTCGATACCTCCACCACCACGAAAAAGCGATACACTCATGGGTAACAACCCCAATCAGTACTGTCGATCCCATCGTTGCAAAGGACCTCACACAGATGATTGTCACATGTTGAAAAAAGACATTGAAAGACTAATTTAAAAATGGCATTTGAAAAACTTCGTGGCGCGCCGTGAAAGAAGCAGAAGCCCTAGAAGGGAGAGACAAGCGTCAACCAAGAGGAAATGTGAAGGGTCCAGGTCCAAGAAGAGGGACCCTCAATGTAATAAGTGGTGATTTTACCTCTGGTGGAGTAATAGGCGCCGCTAGGGAGGTTTACGCCTCCCAAATATGACGAAGCTCCCTCGGGAAGATGAAAAGGTGGTCATCTCCTTCTCGGAGAAGGAGATGGGGCATGTCACCTCACCTCATGATGACACCCTCGTGATTACAGCAGACATAGATGGGTACGATGTAAAGAGGGTGTTGTTCTACTCGGGAAGTTCGACAGATGTCTTCTTTCTGGATGATTTGAAAAGGATGGGGGAAGAAGGAGAATGACTTAAAAAAAGCTCAATTTCCCCTAATGGGATTCCGGTGTATTTGGGGATATTACGTACGCGGTAGGGGCTATTACCCTTCCGGTGTATTTGGGTGAAGGGTGGAAGTCATTGACTCTTGATGTCACCTTTATCGTAGTTGACGCTCCAACATCATACAATGCCATTTTGGGGTGTTCGAATCTAAATCCCAATAAAAAGGTCCATTCCACTTACCATCAGTTGCTGAAGTTTCCTACTCCTCATGGAATTTGAGTGGTGAAGGGAGACTAATCAGCGACGCGTAGTTGTTTTGTCCATGCAAAGCAACGCCATGTTCGAAAAAGGAAACCTTATCTATTCCAATGGAGGATGACCCTCAAGAAAAAAAGAGTCGCCCTCAACCAGTCGAGGGGTTAAAAAAGGTGATGGTCAATGGTCCGGGAAAAAAAGTGCAGATAGGGGGTAACGCTGCCTGAAGAAGAAGCCAAAGCTTTGTCAATGCTTTTGGTGGAGTTTAAAGAACTTTTCGCATGGAAACCAAGCGATATACATGGGATTAGCAGGGAGGTGATTTCCCATGAACTCCACATTGACCCGAGTATCATGCCAATTGATCAAAACCGACGTCCTGTAGGGGAAGAGAAGGTGATCACCATTAGACAGGAAGTTGGGATGATGGTTGATGCAAAATTTGTACAGGAGATCGGGTTTAAAACCTGGGTAACAAATCCTGTGCTGGTAAAGAAGACTAATGTAAAGTAGATGATGTATATCGACTTTCGAGATTTTAATAAATCATGCCCAAATGACTCATATCCTTTGCCAAGGATTGACCAGTTGGTCGATGCCACATCGGGCCATGAACTTCTCAGATTTAGGGACGCTTACTCTGGATACAACCATATACAAATGGCCAATGGGTACGCTCATCATACAACTTTTTATGTTGACAATGATATTTATCACTACACAGTCATGTCATTTGGATTGATAAATGTGGACGCCACCTATCAAAGAATGGTCAACAAGCTATCTGCTGGAATAATAGGCGGCACCATAAAAGCAAATGTGGATGACATGTTGGTGAACTCGGTAAAAGGCGTAAACCATGTTGAAGATTTGAGAACTTTCGAGATAATGCGTCTTTATCAAGTGCACCTGAATCCAGCCAAGTGTGCCTTTGGCGTTCAGTCGAGCAAAGTTTTGGGTTATATGCTGAATAGAGGTCAACCCTGATAATATGGAGGAGATTGAAGCAATGAAAAATCCCACTTGCCACAAAATAAGTGCAAATTTTGAATGGAATGCTAGCGGTGCTAAGTCATTTTTTAGCGAAGGCATGGGATAAATCACTTACATTGTTCCAGGTGTTGAGGGTCAACAAGAAGTTCGAGTGGACACCTAAATGTGAGATAGCGTTCCAGGACTTGAAGTAGATACTGAGGACACTCCCACCATTGCCCAAGCCTTCTAAAGGTGACGCTTTGTCTTTGTATTTAAGTATCAGTCGAGTCGCCGTAAGCTCAGTTTAGGTTAAGGAAGTGGCAAGGGTCAAGTACTTGTGTATTATGTGTCAAAATCTCTCACCAAAGCTAAAATGAATTACATGGAAGTTGAGAAGTATCTTTATGCGTTAGTAATATCGGCTAGGAAGCTATGACCCTACTTACATGAACACAAAATCACTGTCTTAACAAACCAACCGCTTAAACACTTCTTGGAAAAAAACAGATGCCTCAGGAAGAATGATTAAATGGGACATTGAATTAAGCGAATTTCGAAGGGACAAGCTTTGACGAATTTCATTGTTGAATCAACATGTCCCTAAGTAGCTACGCCTACGGATGGATCGTCATCAGTTGAAGGCTCGGAGCAAGGTTAATACAGACCCCACCTAACAACGACACCCCATTATGATACCCTCTGGTGCTCACCTTAAGGCGACTAACAATGAGGCAAATTATGAAGCGCTTGTCGCTGGCTTGCGATTGACAAAGGGTTTAGGCGTTGCCTCTCTTCATATATATTGTGATTCATAATTGGTAGTAAACAAGTTAAAGGTGTGTATATGGCAAAAGGAGTAAAGATGAAGTTGTACTAGAAAGATGCTAAGGCATTGACATAAGAATTTAAAAGGTTCCAAATGGAGTCCATCCCTCGAGAATCGAATCAGAAAGCAAATGACCTAAGTAAATACACCTGGCAGGCGACGCTCCTGCAGGTGCACTTAATAGAAATCATCCTTGAAGAGGTGAATATGATATGCACAAATATTAACACAACAGTAGACTGGGCGACGCCTATAAGAGTTTACTTGGAATCTGGGGAGCTTCCTCAGGATGACGTCGAAGCCAAGAATATTGTTCGCCTAGCCCCAAGCTTTAAGATTATCGATGGAATGCTTTATAAGCGGGGATTTTCTACGCCTTACCTCATTTCCGTCGTTCATCTAGAGATGACTACCATTTTGAGGGAAATGCATGAAGGATATACGACCTGTCACGAAGGAGCTAGGTTAATTGTGCGAAAGGTTCTGAATTAAGGGTATTATTGTCCTACAATGAATCAAGAAGCTATGACTTTAGTCATGAAGTGTGAATGATTTCAGAAATTTAACAAAAAAATATTATAGGCACCAGCTGAACTTACCAATATAGGCACCACATGGCCATTTGCCCAGTGGGGGATTGACTTGGTAGGCCCCTTACCAAAGTCTAAGCAACACACCAACATTATAGTGGCGATCGACTATTTTTCGAAATGGATTGAAGTGAAGGCGTTGGCGTCCACTACAGAATTTCAAGTCATTAAATTTTTAAGTCGGAGATCATTTCCAGATATGGGAACCCAAGTGTTATGATGAGCGACAATGGTCCCTAATTGGACGGGAAGGAATTGAAATGGTTTTGCGAGAAGTTAAAAATTGAGCATCGACATGCTTCAGTTAAACATGCGCAGACCAATGGACAAGTTGAAGCGGCGAATAAAACTGTGTTGAATGGCTTGAAAAAGAGACTCGGCGCCCTAGAGGGAAGGTGGACAGAAGAATTGGAGAACGTCTTATGGGCGTTGCGAACAACCCCCAAAAAGGTGACTGGGGTGACCCGACTTATGGTCCATATATATGGTCGCTAAGGCATCCATGTTGGTCGAGGATAGTTCCTCGACGCCTGGGCTAGGATCCTTGCTCGCCTTTGCCGGCCCAAGGCACGAAGGGATGCCTCATTGGATAAAGAAATAAGCGCTCTTCCAGTTTGAGTTTCTCGTTAGGAAGCCCATGACCAATGGGTGAGCGAAATACCAACACCAATCTTTGAAAGGCGGCACCGCTCGGGTGATAAAAAGGCGCACGCCGAGATGATTCGCATCCAGACGATAAAAACAACGAAAAACATTTAAATAATATGACTGTCGCCCATCCCCGCCTCAGCCACCACTTTTTCGAAAACGGCTAGAGAAAGCATGTTTGGTTTAACATCAAGAAAAGGTGTAGGGAGAAAAATGTGATTACCAACGTCGGAGTTGGATACCATTTTTCTGTACAAGCGAATGACGCGAAAATGATGGACGTTGAGGACTAAGGGAAAACAACGAGCAATGATGACCAGGAAAAGCGAGAGCGTTTAAAACAATGGTGAAAATGATTGAAAAGAGGGTGAAGGCGTTCGAAAAACGAGGATATTGATCGGAGCTTGACCAGAATTCTAGAGAAAAACCAGAGGATTTAGAGAGAGAAAGTTTCGAAAATTTAGAGGAGAGGTAAAAGTGAAAAGTGAAGGAGGCTTGAGGGTATTTATAGGCCACCCCTAGGTGATTTGAAGGATCGCCTAGGTTAGACCCTAGGGGCTCGAAATTACAATATTGCCCTTGAAGTTAAAGAATGCCCTCTTCCGTGAAGCTTCTAGAAGATCCCGCCCAAAAATTGAGGCGGGCCGTGCATGGAGGACACTTGGAAGGTGAGGTGAAGTGAATGATGGAGGTGTCACCATTTTTGGGTACTCACTACCAGCGAGATTTGTCAACCTTTAGAAAATGCGTCACCAGGTAGAAGATAGAGTAGCGTTGAACTATAAGAAGAGTCAACTTTCACAGCAAGGTAATAATCCCCAAATGAGTGTCGCTCAATTAGGGCTTTAGGGACAGATGATGGGTTATGGGCCTTGGGCCCACGTATATTCGTATGCGGCCCAAGACCAGTCAGATCTGGACTTGCAGGCCCAAAAGCATCGTTCTTGCTTTTGCCACTTTGGCGTCGCCCTTACGAGAAATGTATGTAGGCGTCGCTCGTGTGGGATGCGCCAAACACCATTGATCTTTTACTGAGCACCCATGAAAGTACAAGGATTAAATACATATCAGAGCACCTAGTGAGTACCCTAGTTTAAACGTATACGCCCCGCCTAGTTCAGCTATTAATGGTAATATAATGGTCAAGCTGACAAGAAGCACAAGATACACTAGGGTACTTGACTTACCCCATATCATTACCTCTACAAACCACGGTTCGCTCTCCCTAGAGACAACTCAGATAACCAGGGTAACATTTGACTCTACCATTGTCCAGGTAAAAGGGGTATAAATCCCCCTTCACCTGCCTCATTTATACATTGATTGCTCATTACTCACTTCACCCACCATTTGCTCTGCATTTACTCCTACATTCCGAACGAACCTCCGACTGACTTCATCATCGGAGGGAAAACAACAGGAACACTCCGGGATTTTCTTCCGTGCAGGTTATCAGAGCAGCTAGAAGCGATCGGAAAAGAGAGCCTCTAGTTTTCGTGATCCAACATGTAAGACGTTTTTTTTCTTCCATAATTAATTGACACCCAATATTTTCTGTTGAAGGAAACGAAGATAAGAACAAGAACGAGAAATAAATAGAATGAAGATTTCTATATAAGTAAATTGTATATATATTTTTCTTAGCATCGTTGGATATACGTTGCTCTATATCTTCTTTTTTTTTTTTAAGTTTTATTTTAAACTTGTAAGCGTATATAACATGTGTATTTCTTCTCAAATACACGCATTACATTGCATATGTAAAATTCTGTAAAGAGTCACTACGGGAGATGATTATGTTGCCGACTGAAAATAGGTTTATTAACAACTCATTTTTTGAGTCGTTAATCAAAGACGGCTCAATTAAAAACGAGCCGTCATAATAAGTGTCACCCTATTTATGACGGCTCAATTAGGAATGAGGCGTCAAAAGGACGGCTCCATAAGAATGAGTCGTCAAAAGGAACGGCTCAACAAGAAAGAGCCGTGAAAAATATTTTTATTATTTATTATTTTTGACGGCTCATTATATTTGAGCCGTAAAAAATATGTATATTTAAAATATATATATATATATATATATACATATTTGTTAGTTTCTTTGAGGTTCTCCAAACCGTAGGAGGTTCTCCGACCACCGTCCACCATCCACTTGAGTCTTCTTCAGCCCAACCATAGCTTGCCGAGCCCACCGTCGACCACCGTCGTAGGCCACCGATTCCTCCCCACCGCTGGCTGAGGCCACCTATCCACCTTTTCTTGGTCGAAAACCTTCTACAGACTCACGTCGTGTACCCTTTTCTTGGTCGAAAACCTTCATGCCATGCTAAGTCCGCAACGCTTTGTGGTTGCGGATAGCAAGAGCCGCCACGTCGTGTGCCCGGGCGGCCATTTCTGCAGTAGGGTATCTCCCGATTCATAGCCTCGAGCTCACTTTCTGAACCTCACAGGCAGAAGCTTCGGGCGACACTGAGCGCGGAAGAGGCAGATGGAGCTCGGCGACAGAAGTCGGGTACATCTTGGATATGAATCTGCATAGGAATCCCGCCGCCCCATGTTCTGAAACAGGTTCTTGAAACAGGTTCTTTAACATAAAACAGGTTCTCAGGTTCTTAGATGGAGGTCTCACGCACTAGTAATGGAGATGGAGGTTCTCAGGTATTATGGAGATGGAGGTTTCTCTTCTTTTTTTTGGGTCTAATGACAGAGGTTTCCCACGCACTAGAATTGATATATGGAAATTAAATATGGTGAGAGGGCTGAGGAGATGATTAGGGGCGGGAAATGTGATTTTTTTGAAAAGTTATTTTTTACTTTTTTTGAATGGCGGCTCAACAATTTTGAGCCGTCAAAAATAAATTTGATGAAAAACAATTGTTTTTAAATGACGGCTCAACAATATTGGGCTGTCAAAAATAAATTTGATTAAAAACAATTGTTTTTAAATAACGGCTCAATAGTATTGAGCTGTCAAAAATAATTTTAATTAAAAAAAATGTTTTTGAAGGACGACTCAACAATATTGAGCCGTTCAAAATAATTATGATTAAAAAGAAATATTTGTAAATGACAGTTCAATACTATTGATCCGTCAAAAATAGTTTTTAACATGACGACTCTAAAAATTGAGCCGGCAATATAATAATTGTAAAAAGTTTATTTTTCACGGCTCAAGTATGATTGAGCATTTTGCTTGAGCTTTAACAACTTCTTGTCCATTAGTGAGTTGATGCATATAGTTAATGAATAGACGGTGTTTTACAATACACAAAAGTCTCTATTTTATTTCTCATATGCATTTGTCTCAAATTAAATACAGATGCAACGCATGTGGCACACCTCTCTAGTATTACTAAATGACGTTGATTTTTCCAACATATTCTAGAATTCTTAACATCACGTATATTTATACGGAAAATGTACCTGTTAACACATGTTGATTACGGAAAATGCACGTATATTTATTTTTGTTGCTTACTATATTGTTTGTTGCATCAGAATATTGTTTTTTTGGTAAATATCAGAATATTTACATGATGTCTTCTGAAGCTCCTTCATCGGTCGGTCTATAGTCTATACTATAGTTAATTTTCGGTTAAAATGTTGATTTGTATACCTTTTATTGATGTGACTCTACATGATAATAAATATTAAATTAAAAAATAAAAATAGTTTTGAATAAAAAAAAAATGATCTACTCATCCCTAATTTCTTACACTCATTATTAACAATCCGCTCCGTGCCAAAGGAAACTCCCAAGAACCCCCAATTTCTTAGGGTTTTACACGTGAAGCTTCAATCCTCAAACCAGCAATTGGTTTTGTCTTCGGGCATTAATTGCCAAGAAATCTCGTGGACCAATTGCAGCAAGGAGGAATCAAGTCAGCCAATCGATGAAGGGAAGAGAAGCCACGCAGCAGCTCTGATTTGACGTCGCCATGCAAACTGCAGCTGCTGCCCAAGGAAGCCGAAGCTCTAGCCAAATACAGCAGCTCACCAAATAGTGATCGACGTTTGGCGAGTTCTTCACCAATTCCGGCCCCAATTGGATCCCTGATTCCGCCTAGTCCGACCAGCCCCTGCTTTAGTCATGGCCTCTCTTTTTTCCTTTTCATTTGTCTCTGTAGGTGGTTGGTAGCTGCTGTGAAGACTCAGCTCCCACGATGCAACCCAATTTCGGCGACAGCAGGAGCTCCAGGCGACAACTAGTCAAGCTCGAGTCCAACCAGTAACTACTTAAAGGAGACCTGTTACGTGGGCAAACTAATATCGCAGAAGTCGATCAAATTAAGCGTCATACAGAGCGTCCTTCGCTCGACTTGGGCCGGATTCGCCACGGTAGTGGTCACGGAGGCTGAATCGGGGATCCTCTTGTTTGATTTCGGTCGGGATGAGGATGCCGAACAAATAATCGACCTATCCCCGTGGGCGGTCAATGGACACATTCTAAATATCAAACAATGGGAACCTAGAAAGAGTGCAAAAGATGTGGAATTCAACAAGGTAAACATTTGGATTCAAGTTCATGACCTAGGATTGGATAAATCTAGCGATGTCAATGCCTGGAAGATAGTAAACATGCTAGGCCAATGCTTAGAGATATAGCCAATTGCCGGGAAAATCACTAGAAATTATATGCGCATTCGTGTGACGATCAATGTTGATGAACCGCTAATAGCGGGATTTTGGTGGACCAACTCCAATGGTTCAGAACGATGGGCATCCATAAAGTATGAAAGGTTATCTCACTATTGCTACGGATGTGAAGTGCTCGGGCATACGACCCAAGCTTGCAAGGGCGAGGTGAAGATTTCTGAACATGACCCAACACAACCTGCGTACGGACCGTGGCTAGTAGGAGTGCGACCAAAATCTAGCTCGGTTAGACAACAAGGATGGGAGGAGGAAGGGGCAGCCCAAAGGGGAAGCATACCATGAGGAAATCATGGTTCGATGTAATGGCCGAGTCAAGAAGAGCAAACAAGGAAAGGGGTAACAAATCACAAGTGCCGACTGAGGCACCTAGGAAGACCCCGGAAGGAGATGGTACCAATGAGATGGAGGACATGGAGTAACAACCGTACTCCAAACGAGCAAAAACGCAGGTGGAACCTACAATGGAGGGAGGGGCTGAACGGTATCTACCGTGAGATGCAGCCCGAGGAAGAAAACCAACCGAGCAACCCCTATCCGTAGGAGAAAGGTTAGGAATACAAAGGGTGTTAACAACGAAATGGAAGGAATGAATGACCTGACAAAGGTTCTGGTGGCTGTCCTGAAACAGCCACAGGGGATCAATGAGCACAATGTCATGAAATTGTTAAGGGTTGGGGTCTTTCTTGACAATTCAACACCTGAAAGATCTCAACAAAAGGTATCGCCCAAGCATAATTTTTCTAATGGAGACGAAGAATGGGGATACCTACTGTGAGAGAATAAGAGCACGGATAGGGATGGAAAACAAATACTATGTTAGCCCGAGTGGAACATCGGGAGGGCTAGCATTATGGTGGAAGGCGGAGACGGCGGTTTTGATTCGGTATGCACACCGAAACTTCATAGATTATGAGGTCAAACTCACAAAGCACGACGATACAATGCACATTACATGGGTATATGCTAGCACGGATGATACCGAACGGGCTCAAAATTGGAATCTCCTTAAGACCATGAGGAAAGGCCGAAATGGGAGATGAATGGTCTTAGGAGATTGTAATACCATATGTCATCACCACGAGAAGGAGGGAGGAAGAAGGAAGTCATCAAGACCCATGGATGAGTTCAATAGACTAATTGAGGATCTACATTTGGAAGATTTTGGGGCTAATGGCAACCCATACACGTGGTGCAATAATCGGAGTGGCACTCATCGAGTAAGCGAGAGACTAGACCGGGTACTCATTAACTCATCATGGTCTGCCTGGTACCACAAAGGAATATGCACAAACGAGCTCTCACTAGGGTCGGACCATACACCTAAGATGGTCCAACTCAAGAGGCCGAAAAGAAGACATGCTAGGAGGTTCAAATTCGAGGATATGTGGCTTGAAAACCCAACGTGTAAGGAGGTAATCTGAAAGTCATGTGCAACACCAACTTCGATGAGGGATTTGCATGGTATCCGAATAAAACTCCAAAAATGCCGAAAGCTACTAACTGATTGGAGACAATGCAACTTTGGCAACAATCTAAAGGAAATAACAAAAGCAAAGGAGGAACTAAGGAACCACATGCAAGGCCACATGGACCAAAAAGCGGTTCGGGAGGAAAAGAGGATCAAAAGAAAAATCCAAGATCTATGGACCCAGGAAAATACATATTGGAGACAAAGGTCGAGGGTGAAATGGTTAAAGGAGGAGGACCGTAACACTACGTTCTTCCACCGAACAACGATAGCTCGAAGGAGGAGAAACCAAATATGTCGCCTAAGGGGTACAAACGGGGATTGGATAACACAAGAAAGGAGAATAGCTGAGGTGCTACGGGAATACTTCGGGGTTATGTTCACATCGGAGGAGACAGAGCGGGAGGATGAGTTCCTTCGTTGGATCCCCAATCAGATCACGGCCGAAATGAATGAGGACTTGACACGGGAGGTGACCGACACTGAAATCAGAAATGCCACATACCAGTTGGGTGGATCGCGAGCACCAGGGCCGGATGGTTTCCCGGGGCTCTTCTATCAACGGAACTGGAATATCGTGTGAGCGTACGTCATCACAGCGGTCAAGACCTTCTTCAGAACAGGTACTCTCCTAAACACCCAAAATAATACTGATATTGTCCTAATTCCCAAAGTGTTAAACCCCGTACAACCAACTGATTTCAGGCCTATTAGCTGTTGTAACTTCTTGTACAAAATCATATCCAAAGTGTTGGTGAATCGTTTAAAGGTGTATCTAGAAGATCTTATCACTCATTTTCAGAGTGCATTTATATCAGGTAGACACATACAGGATACCATCATGGTGGCGCATGAAGTATCCCATCACCTACACATGAGCTCAAAGGATAACAGGTCGGAGTGTGCACTCAAGATAGACATGCATAAGGTGTATGACAGAGTGGAGTGGGATTTCCTCATGGATACACTAAGGAAAAGGGGCTTTGCGGACCAATGGCTAGGGTGGATCCGAGAATGCATATCGACGACCACATACCAAGTGGCAGTCAATGGTGACCGGTCTAAACAAATCAAACCTACACGAGGAATACGAAAAGGTGATCCTTTGTCTCCCTACCTATTCATACTACTAGTGGATGTACTATCAAGGAGAATAGGCGGGGCGGCCCGGAACTCCATCACCTGTTCTTTGCAGATGACTCCTTGTTCTTTATAGGAGGAACAATAGAGAATTACACAAACCGAAGGGAGATTATAAATTCATATTATCGAGCATCAGGACAGCGGATCAACATAGACAAGTCGACCCTTTACTTCAACAAATGGGCGAAGCGGGAGAATAGACGGGATGTTGAGGCAGCGCTAAACATATAGAGCACAAGCGACCCGGGGAAATACTTGGGTTTACCTTCGATATGGGGGCGATCAAATAAGGAAGCACTAGGATCATTCAAAACAAAGATCAAGGAGAAACACTTAATCGGGCGGGGAAAGAAGTTCTAATCCAAGCGATCATAACGGCGATCCCCACATATGTAATGAGTGTGTTCCGCCTATCAAAAACATGGTGCGCGGAGATAAACGCACTCATTACTGATTTTTGGTGGGGGCAAACAGTGGACAGGAAGAGAACACACTGGAGAAGATGGGACGTCCTCACGAGAACAAAACATGCGGGAGGACTCGAATTCCAGTAATTAGAAAGCTTCAACTCGGCCTTGATCACGAAGATGGCTGCCCGAATCTTAGAGGAACTAAACTCACTTTGTGCCCAAGTACTAAAGGGAATGTACTACCCCCGAAGTTCCTTCATGGATGTAAAACGAGGAGGGCGGTCGTCTCTGGGGTGGAGTAGCCTAACACACGGACGAGACATTATGAAGAAGAAGGGGCTATGGCTGATCGGTTTGGGAGAGGACGTACGCGTGTTTGAGGACCCGTGGATACAAACAAAGGAGGGATGGAGGGTTGGAACCGAACACATAGTTGATCATGGAAGATAACTAATGGTTAGCCACTTGATATCAACCGGGGGGAGATGGAATGAATCCATGGTGAGGAGCATAGTCAACCACTGAGATGCCGAGCACATAGTGAACATGCCCTTACACAAAGGAAGGGGGAGGGACCGGTTTATTTGGCCCCACACAAAGGACAGATCGACCCAAGTACGCTCGGTCTACCACAAGCTTCGAGAGGAACCGAACCAAACAAGGGGGATACATGCAAGGGCTGACCTATGGAAGAATGTATGGGCATCGAAAGTGCTGCCCAAGGCAAAACATTTCATATGAAGGCTAGCCACAAACTCCCTAGCTGTGATGTCAAATATGGTTCGGAGGGGGATGAATGTGAGCCTAGCATGTCCAATTTGTGGGGAGGAGGAGACAAGGGAACACATGATCCTAGGATGCGCATGGACGGAACCGGTGTGGTTCGGCCTACTTGGTATCCACATCGACCGAACAAACACCCTGGATGTGTCGACATGGCTTGAGACGAGATGCAACGAACAGGGGAGACAAGGAGTGAGTCGTGAGCACAGGTGGGGGAGAACACTCCTCACATATTGGTATATATGGAACACACGATGTAAGGACACTTTCAAAAACAAGATGCCGAACCCAACAGAAGTTATTTTCGAAATCAAGCAAGCCTTCGTCGAGCAAAGGGCTACCAGACACACAGCACCCGTAGGCCAAGGAAGAGGACAGGCCAAACCATAGATAGCAACAACTGGTAATATCATCAAGATCAATTGCGATGCATCGTGGTGTAAGTACACAAAGAGAGACGGCATAAGGGTCATAGCAAGGGATAGCAAAGGCAAAGTGATAGGAGGTATGAATCGTACGGAGTGGAGCAATGACATCAACAACATGAAAGCAAGGGCAATACATGAAGGCATAAGGCTCGCAATCGAACGGGGATGGCAAAACATTATCATGGAAACGGACTCGCAAATGGTCCAAAAACAGCTAAGTGGAACGGAACCGAGGCATTGGAGATTAGCAACCACAATACGGAACATTGGAGCACTTGCGAGCCGAATTGACAACGTACAATGGAGGGTGATTCCGAGGACATCGAACGAATGTGCGAATTGGATAGCTAAACAAGCAAGAATGAGAGTGTGTCTAAGTGATTGGGTCGAAAGACCACCACTACCATTAGTTCGATTACTAGTTAATGATTGTAATTCTGAACATCCTTGAGCCCGTGTCACGACGTTTTATTTCTTCAAGTAAAACGATTTCTTTGAGAAAAAAAACTCATTATTTACGATGAAAGATGAAAACTATACTTCACACTTATTTATTATTATAATTCGTTTAATTGTTCCGCAGTGGGCCATTAAAAGGAGATACCGTTAAATATGTTTTTTCACTGTTGAATATATTTTCTGTACACTTTTAGAATAACGAATACTTGCACTGACTTTTAGTCTATAAAAATAAAATAATAAATGTTTACTAAAACTTAAATCTTCAATTAGATTTAGGCTTGTTCATGAACCGGTTCGGGGTCGAACCGGTTCTGAACTGAACTGGTCTGGTTTGAAAAAAAACAGTACATTTTTCTGTTTCTAAAAAAACTGGTCTGGTTTAAGGAAAAAAGAACTGGTCTGGTTCGAACCGATTCAGAACTGGTTCGAACTGTTCTGTTCTGTATTTTTTAATATCAATTTTGGTTCGGAAATATTCCGGTTCAAACCGAACCTAAACCGGATGAAAATCTTGTCCAACACACTGAACCGTCTTAAAAAATACTGAACCAACTGAAAAACACTGAATCGACTGAAAAAACACTAAACCGACTAAAAATACACTGAACCGACTGAAAAACACACTGAACCGATTGAAAATCTGTTCCACATCCGACTAAAATCCTGTCCAACGTCAACATACGAGAGTCCAATATATATCTAGGTTTGGTTTATTAAAAAAATCTCTAGGTTTGGTTTAATTTCAGACCGGTTTAGTTGATTTTTCTTCAAACCGGTTCTAAAATTATATAGGTTTAAAGTGGTTTAATTTAAATTTAAGTATAAACCAGTATAAAAAAACGAGTCGAGTCGAACCGATTCGAACTGGTTTTTTTGTACTATTTAGAACTGTTCTATTTGAAGGCTAAAAACACTGGTCTAGTTTTGGAACTAGTTCGGCCAAACCGATTCGAACCAAATCAGTTACAGACCAGACCAGTTCAGTCGAACCGGTTCATTTGGACAAGCCTAATTAGATTAAGAAGTAAAACACTAAACCTAACTTAATTTTGTATTAGTTTATGTAAAATTTTAACTGAATTTACATGAACAAACGGCTCCGTTATAGTTTTTATCCAAATGATCTCGTATGTAGGCTTGTTCATGAACCGATTCGGGGTCGAACCGGTTCAAAACTGAACTGATCTGCTTTGAAAAAAAATAATATTTTTTTCTGTTTCTAAAAATACTGGTATGCTTTATGAAAAAAAGAACTGGTCTGAACCGATAAAGAACTAGTTCAAACTGTTCTAGTTTGGTTTTTTAATAATAATTTTGGTTAGGAAATAATTCGGTTCAAACCGAAACTAAACCGGCTGAAAATCCTGTCCAACACACTTAACCAAATGAAAAAATGTTGAACCAACTGAAAAATACACTAAACCGACTGTAAAAATACTGAACCGATTGAAAAACACACTAAACCGATTGAAAATCTGTTCCACAACCGACTGAAATCCTGTCCAACATCAACATACGAGAGTCCAATACATCTCTAGATTTGGTTTATTGAAAACATCTCGAAGTTTGGTTTAATTTCAGACCGGTTTAGTTGATTTTGCTTCAAGACGGTTCTAAAATTATATAGATTTAAAGTGGTTTGATTTAAATTTAAGTATAAAACAGTATAAAAAAACGAGTCGATTCGAACTGAATTTTTGATATTATTTTGAATTGATCTATTTGAAACCTAAAAAACTTTTTTGTTTTTCGAACTAATTCGGCCGAACCGATTCAAACAAAACCGGAACCAGACTAGTTTATATGAAATGGTTAAATTGATCAAGCATACTCGTATGAATGGCTACCAAGTGAAAAAGGTAAACGCACGGCTTTAGCATGGTAAGGTTAAACTATTGTAGCATATATAATTATCGGTGGTCCTGATCGTACCCCCACGTTGACTTATGGAACCAATTTATATATATATATATATATATGCACGTGCAATATGTAATTGTTTTTAAATTTAGATTAAAAAATTAGGAAAACTTAAAATACAAGCTTAACCATAAATTATTAGACTTTTTTTTGTATGTTATTGTAATATTGAGAATTTAGCTTTAGTTTAGGGGTCATTTATATTTCGACATTTATTTTGTACTTGGGTGTAATTTCTGATTATGGTTTTGTTATTTAAGTAACCAACCCTATCAATTAAATAACATTTTTCTATTTCCATTCTCTCTCTCTTCCGTCAATCTTCATCTTCACCGAGATTTTGCCTCTTCTATTTCCTCCTGAAACTTCACATGGTATCAGAGCAACGAGTGCTCTGACGCACCTTTTTAGATTCTGGAGAAATGATTCCTCTTCACCGGTATATTGCTATTATCTTTGCTTAAACCTGTTAAATTCATTTTTGCATGGTTCATCCTCATACTTGTTTCAGTTTTTGTTACGAAGAAAACCTTCATATCTTTTAATATTGTTTCGGTTCTTATTCTTTTGTTTTGAACTGTAAATATTTGTACCGAAATATCTTGTATATGCAAGTTTTTCTCGAATCTTTCATGGATCTTTTCTTTGTCGACTGAAATATTGTTACGCGTGTGTTATTTTCTTGTAATTTTGCATGTTTCTAGTGTAAATATATGTCACTCCTCTTGATCTAGTTGTGAAGGAGCGAAACTTGTCTTTTCTTGCATTTGTGTAGATCCGTGTTTACTGGGTTTTTTCTTTCGCACATGCATTCGTGAACTCTTTTTTACCTAGTCACTATGTATGTCTCAGATTGTTCCTTTCTTGTATTATTTTCTCAAATCTAGACAAGTTTATTATAGATTTGTAAACTCCTGTCATCGATCTATACATGTGTGAAACTGTTTTGATAGATCTTGCTTTATTCAAAATTCATGTGAAACTTTCTTTGTATATATGTTACAAACATGAGGTTTTATGACTATTTTCGTTTTATCCTGTTAAATATATACATCTTGAATGATACATGTTCCTGAACCTTAGATCTGAACATCATCAGTTTATCTTTGTAAATGCGAAGTGATAATCAATATTTGACATGCATATCATGTGTGTATAGCATGATTTGTTGCTGCCTTCTTTAGTAATCTTGTGTTTGTGATTACTGTTTTGCAGCTACATGTTGTTTTGTATAGCTTGATTACCTAACCTTGTTCGATGACCTCTTCATTCTCTATTTACATTGATGCCAAATCTAGAGCCACAAGTTTTCAAACTATGGCAGCTCCAACTGCACAGATGATTGATCTCAATCATCCCTTGTTTTTGCACTCGTTAGATACCCCTACCTGTCCCTTATTTCAGGAAAGCTGACCGGGCCCGAATCATACTGCTTTTGGAGTTGAGCCATGTACATATACCTTAGGGCTAAGAATAAATTAGGTTTCATAGATAGAACTTGCCTTAAGGAAGATTATGAACCTACTATGCAGCAAATTTGGGACTAATGTGATGCCTTAGTGTTCTCCTGGATCATGAATTATGTTTCTCGTGAACTTATGTCTGAAATTGTTTACTCCACTAGTGCATTTCAAGTTTGGAAGGATTTGAGGGAGCGTTTTAACAAGATTAATGGGTCTAGGATTTTCCAATTGCACTGTGACATTTCCCTAGTGCAACAAGGAACCGACACTATTTTTGAATACTTTTCTATACTTAGACTTATGTGGGCCGCGTTGGATGCTAGATGCTCCCTTCCCACTTATGATTACGAACAGTTCTAGAAACACATAGAGCATGCTTCAAATCTTAAGCTTTTCCAGTGTTTGAATGGATTAAATGAATCTTATTCTGCTGTGAGGTCTAATCTTTTGATGAGGGATAGGTTGCCTAATCTTAACCAAGCATATTCAGTTATTGTTCAAGAAGAACACCATAGGGGTATTACTGAAAACTCGATGGCTAATGCGGCTAACCAATACAGATCTCCTAAGAGAAATCTGATCTGTAAGTATTATAAGGCCAAGGGACATGATATGACTCAGTGTTTAAAACAAATTGGTTATCCTCCTGGTTGGAGAAGAAACAACCGAGATTTAGGCAAATCCCCTCAGGTGAATAATGCCCTTAGATTCGATCACACATCCTCCATTTGCTCTACACCAGAGTCAGTCGACACTCGTTCCAGTACTTCCCTTGAGATACCGCACACTGAACCTGCCATAATGACTACCGAAAATCTGGAGCAGATAGCACAGATGCTCAGCATGTATCGGGAGCAGCCAGAGTCCTCCACAATTAAGGCAAATGCAGTAGGTATTGTTAATTCAAGTTCGTCTATTTTTAGTGATGAGTGGATATTGGAATCTGGGGCCACTGATCATATGACCTGCAGATCAGACTAGCTAACACCTTTGAAAAATAATGGTTCCAGTATCCAATTACCTAATGGATTATGTTCTAGTGTTGCTAAAACTTGAGATTTTGTTATGGGTAACTCAAAGAAATTAGCAAACGTCTTATACATACCAGATTTTAAACATAACCTGGTCTCTATTGCTAAGTTGACTAAGGAATTATCATGTTCAGTTACATTTTCTCCTAAATTCACAATTATGCATAATCTTTAGACTGGACCGGTCTTGGGGATTGGTAGAGAGGCTGGAGGGCTCTACATTTTTAAGCCTTTTAGCCCATCCACTATTTTACATGCTACCTCTACCATCCACTCTAACTCCATATTATGGCATGCTTCCGTTCATACTTTTAGTCAAATTGATTTTCTTAAAGACATTTTGTTTCAGAATAAGTGTGTAATTGATTGTCAGATCTGTCCTTTAGCGAAACAGCATAGATTGTCTTTTCCTAATAGTACTTCTAGTACCTTTTTTCCCCTTTGAACTGATTCAAATAGATGTTTGGGGCCCATACCATAAGCCCACCTATGACAATACAACGTATTTTCTTATTGTGGTCGATGATTTTTCTAGAACAACTTGGACTTACCTGCTTAGTTTTAAATCAGATGTGATAGTGGTTATCAAACATTTGCTTGTACTTGTTAAAAATCAATTTAATGCATCAGTTAAACGGGCAAGGACTAGTAACGGACATGAGTTTTCTAATGAACAATGTGCCTCTTTTTTGAATAATCAAGGAGTTGTCCATATACTCCTCAATAGAACGGGGTAGTGGAGCGAAAACATAAACACCTCCCTGAAGTAGCTAGGGCTCTTAAGATTGGGTCAATATCCCTATTAGATTTTGGGGTGATTGTATCTTGACTGCTTGTTATTTAATTAACTTGATGTCCACACCAGTTTTAAAAGGATTGTCTCCACATGAAAAGTACTTGGTAAAAAATCGAATTTAAGTCATATGCGTGTGTTTGGTTTCCTCTGTTTTGCTAAAGTGTTGCCCATTACAGATAAATTTTCCTCCAGTGCAGTCTTGTGTGTTATGATGTATTCTCAGACTAAGAAAGGATACAGGTTATTGAACATACATACTAAATTATTTGTCATGAGCAAAGATGTCAGTTTTTAGAAGACGTATTTCCCTTCAAAAACCCAGATACGAACAATGACTGACTATTCATTCACGAACACATTGACTCAGTCAATGATGTTTTCGGCTGCTTTCAGTCACCTGAGACTGAGGATGACCCATCTGGACCTGTCGATGATGAGGGTTCTGATGACAATGTACGCTAACCTTCGGGTGGCCAAAACACATAACCAGTTCCTAATTATGAACCAATAAGGTTTGCCAGACCAACCAAGGCACCCTCATGGCAGAAGGACCCTCAATTGAAAATTCCATGGCCTACCTAATTGAAAATCAGGTTTGCTATAACTCCGTCCATCCAAATTATAAGAATTATATTCAATCACTTGGATAAAAGTTGTGAACTTGTTAATTACGATGACGCTGATAAGGATAAAAATTGGATAAACGTCATAAAAACTAAGATTAGGGCCCTTGAAGAAAATGAAACTTGGACGATAGTTCCTCTTCCACTTGGTAAACGTACTATTGGTTGTAACTAGGTTTATAAAATTAAACTTAACTCAGACGGATCTATAGAAAGATATAAGGCCCGACTTGTGGCAAAAGGTTTTAGTCAACAGGAAGGGATCGATTACACCTATGTGTTTTCTCCCCTCACGAAAATGGTTACTGTCTGAACCTTGTTGTCTATTGCAGCAAAATGTAATTGGCTTTTATATCAGATGGGTGTATTTAATACTTTTTTGCAAGGTGACCTTAACGAAGAGATTTGTATGCAGATTCCCTTAGGTTTTCACAAACAGGGGGAGGATGATAAAAGATTTCGCAAACACTGGAAATAGCGAGTCGCTTATTTTTGAGTTTAAAGCAAATTTACAAACCAACTTAGAATGAAAGATTTGAGAGATTTGAAATATTTTCTTGGTATAGAAATTGCTACATCTGAAAAATGTATATTTTTATGCCAAAGAAAATACTCACTTGATCTTCTCTCTAAAGTTGGATTGTTAGGGGCTAAACCGAATAAGAATCCTATAGAACATAATCTCAAGCTGACAAGCAAGGGATATGATGATAATTTTGGGTTGAATTATGATGATTCTCTTATATCTGATCCCACTTTATATAAAAAAAATAATAATAGGTAAGTAATTGTATTTAACTACTACTAGACCAAATATAAGTTTTTCAATTCAACATTGAAGTCAATATATGCAAAATCCAAAGAAGTCTCACTTGGATTCTATGTATAGAGTGATTCAGTATATTAAAATTAACCAGGATTTGGTATTTTGTTAACATATGATCCTGATACTAAATTAACTGCCTTTTGTGATTCTGACTGGGATAATTGCTTACAGACTAGGAGGTCAATTTCAGGATATTGTGTCAGATTTGAAAACTCATTAGTATCTAGGAAAGTTTTTTTTAAAAAAAAAACAGGCAACTGTATCCCGATCATCCGCTGAAGCAGAATACCGCATCATGGGATCAGCAGTATCACAAATTATCTGGTTGAAATGTTTGATAAAAGAGTTAGGTATTTCAGATTCTCGTCCACCATATTTAGATTGTGATAATATGGTTGCAATTAAAATTGTAGCAAATCCTATGTATCATGAACGTACTAAACACGTAGAAATTGACTGTCACTTTATTTGAGAAGATATAAATGCAAGTATTATCAAGACAGAATATGTAAGATCTGGGGAGCAGCTAGCGGACATCTTCACAAAGGCTCTTGGGAAGAATCAACATTTCTATTTATTAGATAAATTAGGCATGATATATATTTTTTATGGGTTGTCAGCTTGAGGGGGAGTGTTAAAATTCAAGTTGAGCCCATAAATTATTGGGGAACTTTTTGTATGTTATTGTAATATTGAGGAATTAGTTTTAGTGTAGGGGTCATTTATATTTCGGCCTTTCTTTTGTACTTAGGTGTAATTTTCGATCATGTTTTTGCTATTTAAGCAACCAACCCTAGCAATGAAATCACATTTTTCAATTTCCATTATGTCTTTCTTCCATCATTCTTCATCTTCTCCGAGACCTTGTCTCTTCAGTTTCCTCTTGAAACTTTAAATTATTGTTATAAAGTTTAAATTATCTATAAATAATTACAAGTTGCTATGAAAATAAAAATAAAAAATTATTTAATATATACCATAAATATGAATTTCATAATAATATCAAAATGATTGAAAGTGAACTAAATTAATAAATACTACAGTGGGAAAGTGATATGGGGCTCTTCATTGTAATGGATTGTGGTGTTTTTATTATTTTTAGAGTTTGATAATATGTATATATATATATATATTAATAGGGTTAATGAATAATAACAAGGGTTGATAATGAAAATGATAAAAATGTTTATTAATATGATGTTAATTCATATTTTTTGACTTAGTTTTTTTTATCATATATTTATCACGAACATTATATTAAATATACATATTTTATAAGTGTACTAATTTGATAGTAGTTATTACTTATTTTGATATTCATTAAAAAAATATGTAGAAATTATATATAATATTTAGAAATATATTGTATCCTCGGTTGACATTGTTGTTGATATGGTTCATACCCACCAAACTGTTGATAATACTAGGATTTGGTTGTTGCTTAGGATCTTGTGTGGGTGTAATAGTTGTGGTTGTTTGGGGGTGCAACCTGAGAGCTTACAAGCCCACCTAGAATTGGATTAGCAGTCTGGCTTTGGACCGTAGCTACAACATTTGCATATAGTTACGTTGCCAAGCTACATAGTTTTGATTTTTCATATATGTTCATGTTTTGATTTTTCAAACCAGATAACTTTCATGTTTTCTAATTTGCAGAGTAATTTATTTCTGGAGACTAATGAATATTGATTTGGTGGTACGTCTAAAATGAGTTTTTTCAAACTCTAGTCCAGAGACAATTAACCCAATCATAACAAAGATCGAGGATGATGAAGATGATGACTCATGTTGGGGTGCAACTTCAATTGACACAAAAAGGGAAAAGAAACAGAAAATCAACAATGCAACGTGGTTTCATTAAGAAAGGGAATAAACCTAACGTCGATGGTAAGTATGATTGTGCTTGCAAAAATGTGTGGACAAATAATGAAATACTTTGGAACTGGAAATTTAAAATGCCATGTTGAGACTTGCTCTAGAAAGTATAAATGTGATATCGAGCAGTTGTTGCTAAATCATGATATATGTTTGAGATCATGTGCATTTCATCATGCCAAGTTTTGTGAATTGTTAATTGTTGTCATGATTATACTGTCATTTGTTAAGCATGTTGGTATAAAGATTGTCTTCTCGTACTTGCGTGGAAGTACTCCAACCATTACTAAAAACATTGTAAGGGCAAATTTGGTGAGAATGTACATGAGAAAAGTTTGGGATGAAACTAATGATCGCAAATGTAACTGATGGTTATATCATACAGAATGATCACTTTCTCGACAAAAATTAGATTTTGTAAAAGAAGATTATAAATTTCACGAATATGCCACCAGGCCCACCACCACATAATGTCAATGAGTTGAATAACAAGATATTAGTTTGGTACATGTTTGGAGCATTGAAAGCAAGTTCTTCTCTCTTACCTTATACAATGTTTCAGCCAATAATGATTTTGTGGGGCTATGAAAGAATAATTTGAATACGAAGAAGTTCTTGTGGCAAATGGGATATATTTGCACATCAAAAGATGTTGTGCTCTATAATCAATTTAATTATGTAAGAGGGACTAAAGGTATCAAATGAGTCATGGAGAAAGAGAAACTGTGGAATATGTCAAAAAAGTCTCAACTTGGTAAGAAAAGCTTATTGAATGTGTGATTTATGCGTCTTTGAATGTAAAAAAGGGTTTCAGACAAGATCTACACACTTCTTGGAATTTAACGTTTCTCATGATGGACAATGGGTGTTACTTTCGGTGCGCTCTAGTGCATTTGAGACGAGTGACTCCAACTACACTAGTTGCCCTTATGAAGATGCATGAGAAGATTAAGAAAAAAATCTGGCAACATTTAATGAGGTTACCTGTATATTTTCTGGTGTAGAGTATCTAATATTAAATTTGTACTTTCCTTTTGCTTTTAAGATGTATACGACACTTAGGGATGCTGTGAATGAGGGTGATGAGTGTTTGAAAGTGATGGCTAGTAGGATTGTGGAAAATTTTGAAAACAAAATACTAGTTTAAGTTTTCTACAATTATTTGCATTGCGATTATATTGGATCTATGGTATAAGCTTCAATTTGTCATTTGGAGTTATGATAAGGTGTATCATAGTAATTCAAGTGAGTTGGAAAAGGTTTGTTTAGATTTATACTCATTGTTAGATGAGTATAAATATGACAATGAACAACTATCTTTATCTAAAGGTAGAGCAAATTCGACATCTTGAGAGCAGCATATTTGGATGTTGGAGTTGATGAGGATATGTCAAAAGTAATAATTTGAACTTATATTCATTCTTTTTTATTTACTACTTCGATTGAATGTTTCATGTTTGCATAGTAGAAGTCTGATTACTTTGATGAGAATGAGTATGATAAACAACCAAGAAGGTTGAGCTAGAGAGCTATCTAGAAGACTAGAAGATAAAACTATAGTTGGATGTCATCAAGCATTGGTAAAATAACGAACTAAAATGTCTTATCTTTGCAAGTATAACTCGTGATATCCTTGAGAACACCAATATCTACGGTTGCTTCAAAGCGGACTTTTAGTTGTGGAGGTTGAGTACTTAATCAATACAGGATTACATTACGTTCCAAAGTGGTTGAAGCATTGATGTGTTGCTGAGATTGGCTTATGGGGATATGGGTGATAATTCTCTAATCTTTTTTTCCCTTTGTTTATTATAAAAGCTTTAATCTTGTTTAGAGAGATAATGGATAATAGAGAGATTTTTGTTGATTATCTTGTTGAAGATGATGAAAATGAATAAAAAATAATTAACCACAATAATATAAGTGTGGTACTAATGCTACTAATTAGGGTTGGCGATGGTTAGGGTATAGTCAGGGTATGACAAATACCATAACCATACCATATTTTTAAACCATATACCATAACCATAACCATAACCATTATGGGTATAATTTTCAATACCATAACCATTAAAATAACCGTTTTTATTAATCATGGTTTTACCCGTATACCCATATTCATTCCACACATGTAATATAATAAAAGATCAAAAAAAATAAATAAATCTATATTACCATCGTTGGACTTTGGCGCCTTCAATCTTCAACACTTTCAAATTTTAAATTATATAATTTATATTTAGTATATTATATAAAATAGTTTATTAATAATAAATAAATATTATATTTATATAATAACCATGGTTATAACCATGGCTATAACTCAAATACCATAACCATAACCATTATGGATAGAAAATTCATCACCATAACCGCACCGCACCATAATGGTTCAGTTAACCATATTAAACAGTAACGGTTATAACCATGGTTATGGGTTCTTCACCGCACCATTGTCGGCCCTACTACTAATGCTAACGAAAGTGTGAAAGTTTGAGTTATCATTATATGTTTGAATATATTTAACATGCGAGACATGACATTTTTTTTTCCAATTATGTAGGTGATATTCAAGCAATCATGGGTTATCAAATAAGAACAAGTGCACACTGGTTACTTTAACTTACTGTTCATAAATTTTGCATAATTTACTTTGTATCTCAAAATTGTAGTTTTTTTACTTAATGTTGCTTTAGAACTTGATTTTTTTAATTAAATTTGGATGAATTTGTGAATTTATTGTGGAATTGGTGAATTTTGTCTCAAGACGGGTCAGATCGGATCGGATCACATGTCACGTTATCTATATCGTTTTTTGGTTTGTCCAAAAATTAATCGTGTTATCATTCCATGATCACATGTGATCTGCTTATTAATCGTGTCATGTTCATTTTTAAATTTTGGAGACACGTTTAATAGTCATTCAGTTACACAGGATACGATTAAGAACACACAACGGTTAGTGTCACTACACGACATTAACACAATATACATGAAGTGCTCCTAAATCAAACCTCAATTCCAACCTTATCATAATCGAGTAATCAAATCATTCATTTGCTTATTCTATTCTACAGTAGTGTCTCCATGGTGCGGTGACAACTCAAAAACTGTGATTATGATTGTCATTTCTTTATATGGTTAACCATACCATTATGGTGTTGTGCGGTTGTGATGATGGTTTTTTTTACCTATAATGGTTATGATAATTTATTCATACTCATGGTTATAACCATGATTATTATATAAATGTATTAATTATTGAATATTAATATATACTAATAATAGAGGTATGATTTTTACTTTTCTAATTTCACGGATCTAAAATTTCATAACGAATTCTAATTAATACTAAATGGTGTTATTGTTGAATATTTTTATTGTGTGTGATATAAATTTATTTATTTATTAAGATAACATTTATGGTGTTCCATTACTTTCACATGTGGTAATGAGTATGGGTATCCGGGTAAAAACGTGGTTAATAACCACGATTATGAATATGGTTATAGTATTAAAAATTGTATATATAATTGTTATAATTATAGTATATAATTTAAAAATATAATATGATTATGATATTTATCACGCCCGTATCACCACCATGTTCTTCACCTCACTCATAGCTGGATTCATAAAATAAAATCATTTTTTTTTAAAGTAGATATGTTAGAGAACAAAATTGTAAAAAGTAGGTACAATGATTTTTTTTTTTTTGGAAAAGTAGTCATAAGCGCTTCTCCTGGTATCTGGTATCGCAAAATTATTAGATGCTACCACGAGTAGCGTTTTAGACAATAATTTGACATGCCCACCAATTATTTGCGCATTTGTTCTAGAACGAATCAATTATCAGTCGTTTGTCTCCTTCAAATAGCTTGACAGCAACTGAACGTCCCTCATTTCTAATATCTCTCCCGTCCGTGTAATCCTACATCTCCCCCTCTGTGTAATCCTCCAGCATTCATCTCCTTCATTTCTAACTCTCTGACTGTCCTATACTCTAAGGTATGTATTATATGTTTTTGTATTCTTTAATTACAATATTTTGAAAATTGTTATTTGTATTCTTTAATTACAATGTTTTGAAAATTGTTAGCAGTTATATTTACATAAATATTATGTTAACTAAAAGATAAGCAAATCTGACACGAACTTTTATAATATTAATTGTTTAGGATCAAGCATGATAGAGATTGGTATCATTCGTTTGTATGACAGTGAAATATTGTCTCGGAATGGTAGTGAAGTCTATGTGGGTGGTTCCTCCAGTATTACTACAGCTACCTTGGATATCTCTCTTTTTAGACTAAAGGAAATTATATGTACGGAGTGTTGGTTGGGATGATATTGAAGCTCAGTCTATTAGCATTTCATATAAATTTACAGATAGTGATGGGCTTTGCAAGTTTGTATGGATTCGATCACAACAAACATTGTCTTTCACTTTACAGTTAAGTGTTGATAGTCGATTTATTGTGTTTAACTTAACTAGAGGAGTTAATTTGAGACCAAGCATTACTGATAGTCATGAGACAGTGAATGTTTTGCATGGTCACACCCATGATCTCTCTGATGATGAGGTCTACCTTGATTCACTCTCAGATGCATCAATAAATGAAGAAGATCTGTATATTGAGCATTTTACGGGTCACATTGATGAAGACAATGAATAGGTGTTTGACCATGGCGAAAGTAGCTCCCGCGACCTTCAAATGATGCAGCCCACTGCTGAAAATTAGATTGAGAGTAACTTGATTGACCAATTTCAATCAACAAATGAGTTGTGTATGGATGTTGATGAACCATCGAATGAAGGTTTCCTAAACACAAACATGATGTTTAATAGTAAGGATAAGTTATCTGCTGCTGTAAGGAGATGGCACATAGCTAATTCTAAGATTTGTATTGTTGAGTCATCGAATCCAAAATCAATTGTCTTCAGGTGTAAAGTTGATCCCAGAAATTGTTCGTGGTCATTAAGAGGAAGTCTTTTTAAGCATACTGGATTTTGAGAATATCAAAATTGCATGCTCCACATACATGCACGAATGAAGTCATCATTGAACGACACCAATACATTGATTGCAAGATGATAACATCTTTGATAAGAAATTCAGTTTTAGCTTACACTCGATTGAAAATTTCAGTAATCCACGCGATGGTGGAGAATGAGTTTGGTTCAAAGATTGGATATTTGAAGGCTTGGTACTCCAAACAAGTAGTGTTGGAGTCTTTATACGGAACACACAAAGAAGCTTTTGTGAACCTCCCACGGCTACTGTCAGCCATGTGTATATACATACCTGGGATAGTCTATGATTTTTTGCCTAAAAGAGTAAATGTTGAAACACAAGTAGCTACATTTGGTATGATGTTTTGGTCATTCGGTCCATCCATTGAAGGATTTGTCCATTGTCAACCACTTATAAGTATTGATGCAACACATTTGTATGGCAAAAATAATGGAAAATTACTCGTCGTCCTATCATATGATTCAAACAACGAGATTTATCCTTTGGCATTCGGTTTTGCAAACGCAGAGACAAATGAGAGTTGGAACTGGTTCTTACAGCATTTACGTGATAACATAATGAAGGATCGCTTTGTCTTCCTAATGTCTGATCGACACAGAGCAATAATTAACGCGGTAGAGAATGTATATGCTCAATATGGTGTTGGAACACATCGCTTTTGTGCATGTAATTTAGCAAGTAATTTCAACCACACCTTCCAAAGCGTGGAGTTGAAAAAGTAGCTCTATATAATGGTTAGTACCCCCAATAAATATAAGTTTGTGTGGTATGCTAATCTATTAACTCTACATGATGGCAAGTACTGTGATTGGATTTCCAACATACCCCTTAAGAGATGGGCCTTGGCGGACGATGGAGGTGCTCAATATGGAAACATGACAACCAATTTGGTAGAAGTGTTTAACGGCGTTCTGAAAGGCGCAGGGGCAGTACATGTGGCGAAATTAGTTATACTTACTTACCGGAGGTCAAACATGTGTTTTTTTTCACGCGTCGCCAGGAAGCAATGGTTGCTATTGAGGAGTCCAAGGTATGGTCTCACGTTGTCCAAAATACCATTACTAGGGCACAAAAGCAACTTGGTAGTATGCAAGTTGCCCAATTTGGTCAAGAACACGGTGTGTTCAAAGTGCGTGATATTGATAGATTTGTCCAAGGTCTCAGTTGGACTACTTCCGGGAATTATACGGTCAACATTGTCGAAAGAAAATGTGAGTGTGGTTTATGGTAAATATATCATCACCCATGTTCACATGAAATGGACGCAATCACCAAGGCAGTGATGAAATGGGCTCCTTACATTGATCCGCTATATTCAAATCAGGCACCTTTGGCAGCAGACTCTCCATGTTTTCAACCAATACTGGACGAATATTGTTGGCCACATTTTGATATTCCAATGTACGTTCATGATCCCGAAAGTTGGAGTACAAAGCGTGGTAGAAGAAATGCAAGTTGTAGTCATAATGAGATGAACGCTAGGGAAGGATTGCACCGGAGAAACAACTGCAGTAAGTGCGGTGGAAGTGGTCATAATAGGAAGACATGTAAAGATGTATTGTAAGTGTTGTTTTATATTCTAAAGTTTTCTATAAAATAAGTGTTTTTTTACATGTTTGGTATTTCTACTGTGTGCCAAATTTGTTTTTAGAAAAGTATGAATGTCAAAATTAGCAACCTGCGGCATTACTCTTCTTATATAAGTAGGTACGACCATTAAAATTTTAGAAAAAAAGTAAATTAGTTGCTAAATTAGTCACCTTATACTTTATGCCTTTTAAGGAGGGGGGGGGGGGGTAAATGAGTGTCTTGTAAGAGACGTTAGTTTTTGAAGTTTTTCAATAAAAAAACAAAACAATAAGACAAGTATCAACATAACAGAAAAGATGAATGCAATAGTTAGTTAGTGCAGATCTTATATAATACGACTTCGAGAGTATCATAATAGGAACATACAAATGGTTGGTAATCAGCAAATGAAACTAAAATCATAAAAAACTACTCTGCTCCTCTGATTCCTCTGTTGAGGTGGCTTGTTGGCGATGTGATTCAACAACTCTAAATTTACGTGATGGTTTAGATGGACCTCGACTTGAACTTTCTCTACCACGACCACGTGTTTGAACACCTCAGCCCCACCTTGGAGCTATTGGACCACTTCCTCGGCCACAAACTGGATCAAAATACCACGAAGTACGAAGTCCTCGCTCTTCACGTGCAGTTATTTTGTCTGACTGGAGAACATGTTCTTCATACACGAGTAGTTGACCGGCGATGTCATAAGACGATCAACATGTCTCTAGATAAGTTTCTCCCAGCAGTTTGAAATTCCTCTTTGTAAATTTAAGGGTACCTTTAGCAACTTTACGTGTTAGGTGAATTCCCCTAGCCATAATGCCCATCTGCAAATGAGTGTAAACAAAAGATATGTCAGCGGTTAATCTGTACAACAACATAATGCAATAACTTGTACGTAATTACTTACCAGTGTCTCAACTTGTCTACCGTGAGGAACATACGGGGTCGATGGGTGAGGACCATGTGAAGAACTATTAGTCTCTGCAGTGGGGGCCGTGATTAAACGTTGTGTTACTCTACGATACCATGTCATATCCTGCGCCACATCCATCAAAGGTCGACGTTCGTGTTGTACATAATAAGCCTGATTGATCCACCAAGCAATCAAATCTTCGTGAGTTATTGACCAACGTCACTGCCCTGGTTGATCTTTATGTTGCAGTTTATGTAGCCTGGCGTGTTCATGTACTTCATTGTACCCATCTCTAGGATGTCTTGCTGCATCCCAAATTGGCGCATGACTCTATCTGGATGGTGCCACTCAACCACATTAAAATGAACAAGTGACACCCTCGTTCTAAATAACTCATAGTGTTCATGACATACATGTGGGGCAGTAGCTAGCCTAAAGGCGTGATATGGCATCCACATCACCTACTAGGACGGATTTGAATTTCATACTCAATAAGATGCATAATATTTAAAAATACACAGTACGTGCATCTGGAATACAAATAATTTACCTGATCATGTGGTTGAGACTCCAATTCATCCCTATAGTACACTAAATTTGGAGTTCTAACTCGGTGACTAAAGGATCGTTTTAGGAATGCCCACCTATTAAGACAAGAATATTTCCTTTAAACAATACAACACATGCATGTTTAATGCGGTCAACCATACAAAAGTAGTAAAAATAAATAACCTATATCCTAAAGGATGTTTCTCTCCAGTAGAAACTTCACGTGACGCACGGGTCGACAATATGCAGGTGCTCCCACAACCATAACTTTAATTAACAACCTCATTATAACTCTTCGCATACACAATCTCAAATTTTACACAACAAATTTATATTTACCACATACCTGCACAACGATTGAACAACCCTGGAATGTTGCACAGTTAAGCTCAGATGCCTCACACAACCTACAGTACGTAGCAGCCAATACTGCTAAACCTCAAATGTACTTTGCTGCTCTTTCTAGATCTCATAGTAGGGGTAAGTACATTAACGACTAAATATCTTTCTTTGTCGTCATAAACAGAGCACCACCGATTATAATCAACATGAATGTTCTCGCCTGTTGTTCGGCGGGAAGACCCGGTTGAACGAGATTTTTCCGTAAAGTAGTCATCTTCACAAAATCTCTACGACCTTGTAAATTTAGGCCTAACAATTCCATACACGCAACCACCATGTCTTCCTCAGGTGCATAGTTATCAATTACGGCATCTCCATATATTCGTAGTCTTAGTAACACGGCTACATCCTGAAGTGTGATCATCATCTCCCCATGTCTGAGATAAAAGTGTGTGTCTCTAAACGCTAACGCTCGCACAATGTCGTCAACAACTTATGATCAAGCTTGGGATGTGACATAATAAGCACATCCCACAAACCAGCAGTTTGCACAATCGCTTTAGCCTCGTCTGATATAATATTTTCCTCTAATTTTAAACATCTAAAGGTGATTTGTTGGCTACCACTCAGATTCGACGACCGATGTTGATCTTGTCCACAAAGTACCGATTGGTCCAACGGACCAACATTTAGGACATTTAGGGAAAATCAAAGACTTGACATCCTTCATCGCGGCGGCATACTAGCTCTACAATTACATAGTATATATATTTAATTTTTAACAATTTACACATGTTCTACCACAGTTTTTTCATAATCATTCTCTAACAATTTAAATATATAATTAACAATATAATGATTGATAATTCACAAATATGTTTTGTAATATTTTTAATTAGCATATATTAAAATTCAAAATCATTAAAAAAATAATAATAAATCCACCGCGGTTTCTAATTGGGTCGCGACTGCGGGGAGCTTCTTCACGAGTGTCCGTTGACGGTGGCGACGAGGAAGCAGACACTACAGCAAGTCTGACGGTGAGAAAGAAAACACAACAAAGAATACGACGATAGAGGGCTACTGCGAGGATGTCAGCAGCTACTCTGCAAGGAATGGAGGAGAGGGAGAGTTGCGGCTAGGCTGAAGAAGAGGGAGATATGTTGGTTTATGAGAGGAGAGGGAGTATTGCAGTTGAAGGAGAAGGAGGGTGAGGGGATTTAATGGAGGAGGATTAGGGTTTTCGTTAACATAACAGTGAGGTTTCGAACGAAAAAGGGGGTTGTTGCAGATAACAACGCCAAAAAACGCTACCACAAGTAACGTTTCATAAAAACGCTACAAGTAGTGGTTGTGTTTGCAAAAATGCCACATGTGGTTTTGAAATACGTCACTTGGTTGTGTTTTTGGAAAAACGCTACCACATGTAGCTTTTTTCATAAAGCGCTACATGTGGTAGTGTTTTAAACATTTCTTTGTGAAGATACACATTTCTTTAAATATTTTTTGTGAATATTTATTTTCTAAAATACTATTTCTAAAATAGTTAATTTTAAATAAAATCAATAAAACCAAAAAAGTTTGGCTTATTACAATGGCATCCACGTGACACAATGGACGCACAATTCCTAACTCTGTCACTATTCCGGCCAATAGTGGTGAGCTCGAGATGGGCGAGACATATTTTTTTATTAAGAAAAACAAGCCCGAAATTTGGGACTCGGGCTTGGAGGACCAAGATCGAATTCGTCTTAAAAAACTCACATGAGTCGGTCTTGCTTTACTCTGGTCGATCTCGGTCCTGGACAGACTTTTACTCAAAAACCAAATTTATCCAAAACTTTTAAATCCAAAACACAATCCAAATATTATACCAAGTATCCAATACAAAGCAAAATACAAATATTATACCAAATATAAAATATAAAAAAGTCTAAATTCCAACACAATCCTAAACATACAATAAACTAATTAAAAAACCATAATAAATGTTTATTTCAAACTATACTCGGGATGGGACAGTTTATTCGGTTATTTGGGTAAAAGATTCGACCCCGAGCCCGATTTTGAGATTTAAAAACCCGTCTATTTTGACTTGGTCTTAAATTCTGGATGGGATATTCGAGACTGTTTCGGGTTGGGTTTTTCGATTTTTCGATCCACCAGTCTTTTTTGTTCACCCCTACCATCCATCTCAGTTAGCCGACCCAACTGAGAAGTGTAGGTACCGTTCTCGAGAGATGGTGAGAGTTGAGGTCATCACATACAAGATGAAGTCAGAAATGTAATTTAGTACTAATCAAAATTGTAATGATAAACAATTAAAATAAAAAAATTAGAAGAAAAATATAAGAATTTCAATGGTTAAATTGAAAATAATTACATTTTATTAATCTAAATTCACACAAGGACAAAAGTTGAGAGGTACGATTGTCCTTTCATCCTAACTTAGCTTTCGCCCTTATCATGGATTTCTTAATTTAGTTCAACGTAATCCACCATTCATTGAAGGTAATTATTATGTCATACATATATACACCTATATATTGGATTTGGTGGCTTGATTCAAAGGTTAATGTAATTTTAGGTTATTTCTGGGAAAATTTCATAATTCTAGTCCAAGCCCATGGTTGTGAATGGAAAACTTGTGATATAATTGAAATCCACAACGGTTGAAACTATAATTTTTGGACAATATATAAAGTTTTTCACTTCATTGGAGTGTAAAAGATTGCATGACAAGAGACACTTTCATGTGCCCAAAGTGTGTGTGCAAATCAACCCGATTGATATACCCCGATCCTTTCGGGTCACGAATGCGCCCGCATCAAGCAGAGATGATTGTCGATTCGAAAATCTTGTCTTGCACGAGACGGGTTTTGCAAAATGTGGAAGTAAATTAGATGAATGTAAAAACATCATTTTTAAATGAAGATTTAGAGAAAGAAATCTACTTGGAATAAGATGAGGGTTTATCTGCTCCAGGACAAGAAAATAAAGTCTATAACAATAAGATGATTAAATCAACTAAAGCTATGTTGATATGGGTTTTACTGATGTAATTCTTGAAATAAAGATTAATAGAACATCAGAATGAACCATTTTAAGTCAATCTCATTATATTGATACGATATTAGAAAACATCAACAAGGATGATAAAAAGGAGGTTCGCGTTCCAATCATCCACACAAGAATATAGCACAAGGATGACAAAGTGTCTCTCAAGTAGAGTACTCAAGAGACATTGGAAGTGTGATGTACTTGATGACATGTATCAAACCTGATATAGCATATGTTATTTGTGTGTTGAGAAGATACACGAGTAATCCAAGTAATGATCATTAGAGTGGAATCACAAGATTACTCAGGTACTTGAGATATACTCATGGGTGTGGTAAAATACTTCTAACTGTTATAAAAGGATATAGTGATACAACTTGGATATATGCATTGTAAGACTCAAACATCACGAGTGTATTCATGTTCACTCTAGAAGGTGCAACAGTTTCATGGAAACTCTCAAAGAAAATAGATATTGATTGATCCACCATGGAATCTGATTTTATAGCACTATATAAATGTGTTGAAAAAGCTGAATAGATACACCTTTTTCTTGAGAATATTCCTAGGTGGTCAAGACGAGTGCCTGCAATCTGCATAGATTGTAATAGTCAATTTGTGATTGACAAAAAACAAAGTTATATGTATAATTGTAAGTCTAGACATATTCGTCAAAGAAATAAGTCCATTAGACAATTGCTTTTGACTAGAATTATCACGATCGACTATGTGAAGTCCAAGGATAATATAACGGATATGTTAACCAAATGGTTAAATATAAAGCAAGTTGGTCAAACATTGAGAGGAATGGGTCTGAAACCCGTGCAGTAAACACTTTTAAAAAGGAAAACCCAATCTAGTTGACTAGTAGACTTGAAATCTACGTTCAAAATGACAGCATAATCATAAGAGTGAGTTAGATCATTATGGGGGGTTTTAAACTCCGAGTTCATTCATATGATGAGAAACAATGATGCTAGAGTATAAAGTTAAGTGTGTATTTTTAATGATTTGAAAATTAAAAAATCTCAGTAGAGTGTCGGAGTAACATTGGGATAATGAATCACATATGCAAGTGAGAAGAGGGCCCGCTTCGAAAGGAACTGCTGAAGGCACATTTCTTAGAAACGGTTACAAAATCAAGCAGTATCCATGGTTAGTACGTTTGGGCTAAGAAAAAATTCGTCTGAACCGAACCATACCACAGGTGAACCATACCTCTTTGGAAATAGTATGGTATTTTGCATGAAATATGCAACAGTTCGGTCGTACCATAAAAAAACATTCATAAGTTGTAAATTGTACCGTTTTATCCACTTATATATATATATATATATATATATATTAATTTTATTAACTTTTTTTTATCTATTTGTTTTTTTGGTCATTTCAAGTTAATTATTTTGTTCATTCATAAGTGATTTTCATATTTTAGTTTTTTTAATCTTTCTATGGTTTTTTGGATAATGTATGAACCAGTACCTGAATGTTTGACTCGTTTTGTAATTGCACATATATTGTTTGTTGTTATACACGTATGTTTTCATATGTTTGTAATTACACATTTCCGTCAATTTTCGTTTCCTTTTCCGTCAAATTAAACTCACGTGTCTTTCATGTGACTTAATAATGAACTGATATACCCAAAATACCCCTAGCCCTATGTTATGTTTATCCTTTATCTGGGTTTCATCTATCTGTTGGTGTGTCTGCTCACCACTTAACTCCCAGTTGTTGAAGCCGTGCAACCACTGTAACGCCCACAATTCATTTTGAGGACCAAAGTTTGAAAGAGAATAATATCAAAGGCTAATGACAATTAATGGTAAAGTTTAAGGATAAAACAATATTTTTGTAGGGAGAATACATATAGTTGACGTGGTTGAGATTTGGGTAACGGAAAAAATCATCAAAGATCACGAAAGAGTAGATATTATGTTTTATTGCTGCAACTTAGGTCAGATTGTTCTATTTTCGCATACCTATCGATCCCTAGAGTGTTGAGAACAAAATAAAAGAGTTTGGAGAGGGAAATCGGTGAGAATTCGGAGTCCGATCGTACCGCCACGAAAACGGCCGAAATGAAGCATCCACAATCCACCAACAAAGGGGAATATCGCGACCAAGGTAATACTTCATATTCATGCTCAGTTCCATTCCCCATGAATGCTTGATTTTAGAGAGAGAAAGCATTGAAAGTCATTAATGGTGAAGTTCGGTATGGTAGAGTTTACTCTCGCTTTATTGCCATGGTTAGGTTCTAAGGATCTTAAGTAACCTAACCCAATTGACAGAATTGAGTTTAATGGAGTCGTTCATGAGATATCGAACCTAACCCAATTCAGCCACGATTTCAAAACCGAACCTTTGGTGACCCAAAAGTGACGTTTTTATTGGTTACATCATAAAACAGTCTCAGCGACCTTGTAGTTCAATGTAAGGGCTTTCCATAGACACTAAGAACACCCAAATCGGAGCTCTAATGAGGGAGAACGAAGCCCTCAAACTTGGCCCTGCAATCTGTATAATTGTCTCTAGGTTGAAGATGAAGTTGACCACGCCCGGCTAACTTTGACCGGCGCGTGTGATTCAGCCCGATGTCTAAACGTGCACTACCTCGGGGTGCGCGTATACCTAGTTTTCTAAAAAATAATTTGTATACTTACTTTTTTAAATAAAAAAAGTAAAATGCATAGTTTTAAAAAAAAAACGTTTTTCGACTATATTTTCGTGTGCTAGTGGAAAACAATTAGTGAAAACCGTTTTAGAAAGTTCGACCTATGTTTCTGATTGTGTGCTCGTAATTCTACTACGGTCTGAAACCCTTACGAGGGTCCACTGACGTATCGATACGAAAATATCATGATCACTTTGGCCGCCCTAGCGGATATATCTAGGCTCTGCATCCTTCCAATGGGGGTTAAACATTGGAGCCTTCCTGCGGCACAGTAGGCGTGGTAAAAAGGCTAGAGCAACCTCTGTTTCTATTCCGTTCTGAAATTCGATAAGTTCAAACCTCCGTTTTCCTTCAGTTCTGAATTTTTTAAAAGTTCGAAACCTACATTTTGATTAGACTTCGACTCTGAATTATTTGTTAATTTTAGTAAGTTTGCATCATCTCATTTTGACAAACTCTATTTCGTAAATCTTTTGAACTCAGCATTGTTTAAACGTTTATTATAAGTATTAGGTTTATACTTATTACAAAATATGTTTTCTAAGAGCTTGATCCGATAGGGATAAGTTAAGACTACTTACTGAGTTGCTCCCCAGCAACTTACCCCATTGAACTCCGTAGTTTCAGGAGAAGTTGATGATCTATGTTGGATGCTTGATATCTAAGGATGCTGGATTTTAGAAGGTATCAAAGTGCGCAATAGATGCATGGAACAGGCAGCTATTCGATTATTAAGTAGCATGATTATTTATGTGAGAACGTGATTGGTATTAGAGTTATGTTTCAATAAAAAAAATTTGAACTCTGTTATTTGCGGGTTGATTATTAGTAAACAACGACCATCACCTCTAGCTTCCAGGGTGGATTTCGGGGCGTGACAACCATTGAAGGGTCGTTGACCCAACATTCCACCATGATATGCACCCACGGGGGAATATTGAACATTGGGTAGGTAACTTGTTAGGGACTTGTCGTAGTTTCTTGGTATGAACTCGAGAGAAATTCCTCGCAATGTGTTCCTTTGGTCGTTTAAAGGAGGTATCATGTTCTGCAAGTGGTTTTGCATTGGTGTTACTCGATATTGCATAAGTCTGTAGCCTCCCGGTGCCTAAAAGAGGAATCCCAAATCTCATTACCACCACTCCATCACTAAGTCAATGAATTCAGTATATTTTAAGGTCATGATTGTATTCTAGATTCAATTACCATTAAATACACTTGATGGTTACGTATATTTGCTCATGTGACTAATTGATTATAATTTGTGCAGAATAGTTACATAAGTTTGAGCATATAATTATTTGGTCATTTTTACTGTTCATCGTTAAATTTATCCATTAATTAACTATTCTAACATATAAAATGATAATATTAACCATCTTTAATTAGTTTATTAACAATAACCAAATGCTTGAGCTGCTCTGCCATTCCTCAGGCCGAACATGCTTCAACTGCAGATTATGACAGGAACAGAGCTCTGTTACTCTTGCATCCTATGGAAGATCCAGAAGCTACTGCAACTTCCTCTAAGCAGCTCCACATAGTCATGTTTCCATGGCGAACATTCCTTGCTCTCCAATCTGATTTTTCTCATGTATTTCTATTTTTGGAGATTGGCGAACATTCTCTAATACTAGGTTTCACAAATTTTGATTATTGCCAATATTCTCATCAGGATTTGTTCTAGAGGGATTTCTTACCCACTGTCCTCTTCTCTGCAATTCTATGTTTTGGATGTAATAATAATTGGAGACCCTTTTCTCAACTTGGTTTGTTTACTTATGCGCTGCAGATACTCCTAGTCAAGCTTCGTGAAGGTTTTTGGTTTTAACAAAGATTCTTTTTACTATTCCTCATCATCATCGTTGTTTTGGATTTCGGAAGTATCCATCAGTAATAGGTTTATGTGTTTCTTCCAGGGGTCATGAGGCCTTAAATATGATGGTTGCCTAACTTGTGTGCATCAGAGACAGTTTTCTAGGGGAACTTCTGACCTAATATCTATTCTCTTCTCTGCAATTCCATCTGTTATGAATCTAATAGTCTTGAGTTGTGTTCTCAACCTGGTGTGGTGTGTATGATCTACAGAAACTTTGGGTCAAGCTTCATGGTTTCTTTGGACACACTTTTGACAGAGACTCTGGATATAACCTCCCTTCCTTCCACAATCGGCCATATAAGCGATAAGAGTTGCTCTGTCAGAAAATCAGCTCCCAAATTGAATCTTAGAGTGCCAAATTGAATCTCAAATCTGAGCGACCCCACTCCCTTCTGCATTATGCAGATAAACTCCCAAATTGAATATGAGAGTGTCAAGGCTCCGAAGATGATGAACAAATAAGAAGCCAAGTGTGGCATAATAGTCATTTGATAAATAAAAAAAAAATGTTAAAAAAATTGACTAACGGAAAAGATTAACATCTAATGGGCGGAGTGACCAAATAGTCACATACTAAAAGATTCGTAACCATTTAATCACGCAAAAAAAAATGTTTAACTAAATAATAACATTGGACAAACATGTGTGACCATTGAGTATATTAACCCGTTCAATCAATTGATAAGATTACTCCATTAAAGGAAGTGATGAGGTCGTAGAACTTCAATTGCTGATCATATGCCAATTAAATAAGGAGAAATTTCTAAGCTACAAGTCTATCAAGAAAAATATAGTCTAATACCAACCAACCTGATAACCATATCCGTTGTAAGAAGGGATGTAACCCATAGGTAAGAGGCCTCGAATAAAGATGGATTATGCGCATCAGTATTTGGACATTAGCAACCTGAGAGAGTGTTTTCTGAGCCCTTCGGGCTTGCCTTTCCTTCTCCGTGTCTGCCCATTTGACAACCAGAGGTACACTTGAACCCTAACAAATATGGTTATAAAAACAGTAAAGATGACAACATACGAGGATTATTCTTCCAGCTCGCCGTTTGCATATTTCACTTGCAAAGGACTAGATGCCTATGTTGGACAGGCATATATACGCAGAACATAGTTAATCCCAGTGAGGAATAAATGGCTTCGGTTATAGAATCTATGACGACAAGGGTATTAGAGTATCAAGATTCAAAGCAATTCAAGAAACCAGATAGATTTAATCTTCAAAACCCCTCAAGCTTATTCATGCGCTTAAAGTTCTAAAATAGCTACACAATAACAAGAGATCATGCAGAGGGCTTAGTGAATAATCCAAGATGATCGAACACCGCATTTGGAATCTGGTTCAACATCTTCTCAATCTCACTTTTCTTATCTGGATTCTTGAGAGTTTCATTCTTAAGCACACCCAATATCTCATTGCTGCACCACTGACTATATTCAATGGCTGCCCCCAAAACTGTTGTTGAATCACACTTAGCATAGCCTCATAAGTTGCCCGTGTCTCCTTGATCTTCAGTGGTAACCATGACATCTCGATCCTTCTTCTCCCTCTTGGATTTCTCAATCTTCTCGTCAAGATCAGGAGTCCTTCCACTGTTAGGAGGGTAGAAACGTCTTTCTGTTTGACATCGGTTCAAAATCAACTATTACACATGTCGTACATGTGATACTTAACGGGTAATTTTAATAGAAAGTGTAATTACATACAAAATGAAACATATAGGTGTACTTATTTGCGGCAAAAAATATTCAGGTACAGTTAGTAAAAAATAACATCCGGGTGATATTTCAATACTTTTTTCCCTATTTATGTATTATCAACTTACGTATTAAAAAATATAAATTTGGAATATTTATATTTATTTTTTATTTAAAGAAAATGTACGATCAAACTGGTTTATGAACCGGTTCACAAGTGATACGGTAAATTGCCAAAAAGGTGAAGTGGTTCGGATGAATGGGTCGAACTGTACCTTACCACATTTTAGGTATGGTACGGTTCTTGAGCCGGTTCGGTCCCGAATCGGTTTATGCCACCCCTAATGGTTAGAACGGACATGACTGTGTTAACTGAACAATATAGAAGGATACATGTGTGAATTATGTCATTTCTTACACCAACGACAGAAATTCAAGGACATCGCGCATACTAACTAGTCAATAAAGTTGATGTAACTTCACAATGGAAGATTCAAAGGGTAACATTTACCTATCATATGCAAGTGTCAACTGCGGAATACTTATTCCTAGTCTAGAACTATAAAATCTCTATCAATGCACCATTCATGTGGGGGATTGTTGGACTTTTGAGTTTGATTTAGAGTTTAATGTAATTTTGGTCCATTTGTGGGAATAGTCCAAAATTTTGGTCCAAGCCCATGGTTGTGAATATGAAATAAAAAACTTATAATGGAATTAAATTCCACATCGGTTGGAAATATGAGTTTTGGCCAATAAATAAGTTTTTTCACTTCATTGGAGTGTAAGAACTTGCATGATAAGAGTCTCTCGCGCACCAAGGGTATGTGTGTAAATCAACATGATTGGCATACCCTAATCTTTTTGGGTCATGAGTGCGCTCGGATCATGCGAAAGTAATTGTCAATCTGAAAAGACTGTCTAACGCGAGCTAAGTTTTTCCCAAACCACATTTTTCCCGACAAAAATTTTGAATTTTCTATTGTATTATTTCAGTTTTGATGAATTTATATTTCAATTTTGTGAATTTATTTTAGGGTTACACCTAATTTATGGAGAGGACTTTTCATTTTATTTTGGTGCCGTTAAACCCCGATAAATAGAAGAATCACTCTCCAAAATTGAATAAAAAAACATAACAAATCTGAAAGCATACACATTCTAAGGTTGTCTAGTATCTGTCCAAGCTTTTGTGAGTACAAAATTTTGAATTCCTTCCCAATTTCTATCTACGTCCTAGTTTAAGTTTATTTTCGCATTGAGGACACTGTTGTATTCTAGGAGGTGATTGTCCTATTTTCTTCTTACATGGACTTGTTATGATGAGATATCCGAAATTGACTTAAGGAGATTGTGCTACTCAAAGACCTCAATTAAAATAATATTTTTACTTGAGACAATTTAGTGTTATTACTAAACTTGCATGTTATTATGAAACTTTTGCAAATTTTATTATTTAATCCGAAATTATCATACTATTTCACTTTGTTTCTCCTTATCACTCACAATCTGAATATAATTATGGAATATTATAACTAAAAAGCAAAGAAACATCTACTCGTTCATCTTGTGGTTTTTTAATACAGCTTCAACTAAAAAGTTAGCTCATTAACTTCGAAGTCCAAAATAATTCACGTTCACTACAAATTAGTTACTAGTAGTTTATTATTCGCGTGATAATTCCATCTAAACCCATGCATAGGGAGAGAAAGCTAAATGATCTAGATGATGTTGGCTAAGGTAAAACTAAGTATAAAACTGAACTCTTTCATTGATTTCTCTTACAAATCAGTACACCTTCATTGATTTATTTATACAATGAGTTACTATTCTACTTTGTTGACAATTCAGCTATTAATGAGTGGAGGCCAAGTAGGCTTGTTCATGAACCGGTTCGGGGTCAACCGGTTCTGAACTGAACTAGTGTGGTTTGAAAAAAACCAGTACATTTTTATGTTTCTAAAAAAACTGGTCTGGTTTAAGGAAAAAAGAACTGGTCTGGTTCGAACCGATTCAGAATCAGTTCGAACTGTTCTGGTCTGTTTTTTTTAATAACAATTTTGGTTCGGAAATAATATGGTTCAAACCGAACCTAAACCGGCTGAAAACCTTGTCCAACACACTGAATCGTCTGAAAAAATACTGAACCAACTGAAAAACACTAAACCGGCTGAAAAAACAATGAACCGACTAAAAAATACACTGAACCGATTGAAAATCTGTTTCACAACTGACTAAATCCCTGTCCAACATCAACTTACGAGAGTCCAATATATCTCTAGGTTTGGTTTATTGAAGACATCTCTAGGTTTGGTTTAATTTCAGACCGGTTTAGTTGATTTTGCTTCAAACCGGTTATAAAATTATATAAGTTTAAAGTGGTTTGATTTAAATTTAAGTATAAACCAGTATAAAAAAATGAGTCGAGTCGAACCGATTCGAACTGGATTTTTGGTACTATTTTGAACTGTTCTATTTGAAGGCTAAAAACACTGGTCTGGTTTTGGAATTAGTTCGGCTGAACCGGTTCAAACCAAACTAGTTTCAGACCAGACTAGACCAGTTCGTCTGAACTGGTTCATTTGGACAAGCCTACAATATTTAGGTAGTAATATATAATTAACTGTTTTATGCATCTTTTAAATTATTGTTTTTTTCTGAAAACTTCATTTATTTTGGTGTGGGTGGCAGACATACCGATTCTTCTTGGTTTCAATATGACTCTTTACTAGTGTTGTTTATATCTACTATTATCTAATAATCAAGTTATTAATGATCAGATGAAAGCAAATAATAACACCTCACGTGCGAAATTATAGAAGAATCTCTTTAAGGTCAAACAATTCCATCAAATTGAGTTGTGGACTTATAGCAATGAACAAAAAAAGTACATACTGATTACCAGAATTTTGAAATCGAATTAAGGCTTTAGAAAAAAAAGTATGCTAAATGTCCTTACAATAAGGAAAATCTGATATTTGTTTTTCAAAAAATAGGTATTGTGCAATTTATTTTATTGAAAAAGTAAGTATATCGAAAAAAATATTTAAAAATCTATGTATAAGCGTCACCATGAGTAACACAATTATTTTTTAATGCAAAATTCGCTACCTCGTGTAGCGGGGTAGCCTAGGTGGGTAGCATTTTCTACAAAACACTACTCTTTGAGTGCGTTTCTATTTTTTTTCTTAATTTTTGACGACTTGGAATTTAATTAAAAATAAAATTATGTATCTATTAAAAACAATTTAAAAAATATAGTAAGAAGATGTTTTAATTGCGATTCAAATGATGCAAAAAAAATATTAAATTTGGACTTACGGATTGACTGTACGCTCTGTCGTAAGTTGAGATATGAAAATTTGACTTAAAAATATATAACTTAGAGTCTGTAAGTCCAAACTCGCCACGATTAACGTCGTTTATATTGTAATTCAATTATCTACCTAGAGTAATTTTTTTATTAGAAATATATTTTATTTTTTAACATAACATCGTTTGTCCTATAATTTGATCGAAATTATAAAACGCATTAGGTGAGAAATTTAATTATATACTTACATAAACGAAATCAAAAAAATCACAGTGCGTAGATAATTTAATTATGCATTAAATTATGCTACTCGGGGTAGCAAATTTTGTTTAATAGATACATAAGTTTATTTTTAATTAAACATCATGTCGTCAAAAAGGAAAAAAGAAATAAAAAAGCCCCCAAACGGTAGCGAATTTTGTAAAAAAACAAAATGCGCTACCCACGGTAGCACAATCATTAAGTCCAAATTTAATATTTTTTGTATAATTTGAATCGCAATTAAAATATCTACTTACTATAATTTTTTTAATGGATACATAATTTTATTTTTAATTAAACATCGAGTGGTCAAAAATAAAAAGAAATAGAAACGCACCCAAAAGGTAGCAAATTTTGTAAAAACAAATTTGAAGTACCCACGATATCGAATTTTTTCAAAAACTATACATTTTGTTATTTTTTAGAAAAGTAAGTATAGAAAAACAAATTCGAAAAATAGGTATACGCGCACCTCAGTGTGACGCCTATTGAATAGGCGCAACCCCAACATGCGCCTATTCATATGGCGTAAGAAAGTTGATATTTTTTTTAAACAATTATTCCATAATGACGACTCGATATTTAATTAAAAATAAAATTATGTATCTATTAAAAATATTTAAAAAAAATTATAGTAAGTAGATATTTTAATTGCGATTCAAATGATGCAAAAAATATTAAATTTGGATATACGGATTGACTGTACGGCTTGCCGTAAGTTGATATATGAAAATTTTACTTCAAAAATTATAACTCATACCATGTAAGTCCAAACTCAACACAGTTAACGTCATTTATGTCGTAATTCAAGTATCTATCTAGGGTAATTTTTTTGATTGAAAATACAGTGATTTTGTAACCTAACATCGTTCGTTTTATAATTTGACCGAAATAATTAAATGCATTAGGTGCTAAATTTAATTATGTACTTACTCAAAATAAATAAAAAAAACTTACGGTGCGTAGATAATTTAATTATGAATTCAATGACGCTAACTATGCGTTAATTTTTTACTTTTAGACTGACTATATAATACGATATGTAAAAAATTCTCATACGATACAAAAACTTCTAAATAGTGTTTTGAACAGTAAATTAACTGTTTAAACAGTGCATTTTACTGTTTAAAATGTGAATTTACTGTTCAAAATAAGGAAATTGCGTGTTAGATTTGTAATAAATAGGTAATGTCACTACCAAAACAAAAACACGTTGGGTGGGGATATATTTTTTTTTGGTCACTGTTGGGTGGGGATAGGTGGGGAAAGGGAATTGTGGTGTTGCGTCGTGCATTAAAGTTGTTAACGTGCTTTCCCATTCCCATGTGCAAGAAAGATGGGTTGACCTATGGAATTTTAATAGTCATTATACTTTATATGGTGATATACTTTTTTTTTTTTCCAAAATATTCATTTCATTCGATTAAAACGAAACGGCGTTAATTTTTTACTTTTAGACTGACTATATAATACGATATGTAAAAAATTCTCATACGATACAAAAACTTCTAAATAGTGTTTTGAACAGTAAATTAACTGTTTAAACAGTGCATTTTACTGTTTAAAATGTGAATTTACTGTTCAAAATAAGGAAATTGCGTGTTAGATTTGTAATAAATAGGTAATGTCACTACCAAAACAAAAACACGTTGGGTGGGGATATATTTTTTTTTGGTCACTGTTGGGTGGGGATAAGTGGGGAAAGGGAATTGTGGTGTTGCGTCGTGCATTAAAGTTGTTAACGTGCTTTCCCATTCCCATGTGCAAGAAAGATGGGTTGACCTATGGAATTTTAATAGTCATTATACTTTATATGGTGATATACTTTTTTTTTTTTGCCAAAATATTCGTTTCATTCGATTAAAACGAAACGGCGTGACACTGGGTCACGGGAGTTCACTGGTACAATTATTGACTAATAAACATAAAAGTGGGAGTGGGGGACGGGAGACCCAATCATCAAGACTCACTCTCATTCTAGCTTGCTTCGCGATCTAGTTTGCGCATTCATTCGCCAACCTCGGAATAGTTCGTCATTGCACTCTTTCGATGTTACTCGCTAGTGCTCTCGTGTTGGAGATAATTGTTGCTATTCTCCATTCTGTTTCTTCATGCGTGATTTGTCTGATAACGATACGTGAATCCGATTCAAAGATTGACATTGTGTCACCCTTCGTTCCTTAGCTAACCGAACATATGGTGTTATACTTTACGAGCTATTTTTTTAATGTGAAAAATAAATATGAAAACTTTATGTGGCTAAAGAGTATTTGTTATCCGACCAAAAAAAAAAATCTCTATGGTTTTGATGATAGTGAAACGTTTTATAAATGATTTTATTGCAAATGTGTCGTTATCCGTGATAATGACACATGATTTGAATAGAATATTTTGAAAATAACTTTTGTTGATGTCGAAGTCACTACAGTTAGGCTTGGGGAAATTAGTGTTTAAATTTTACTCTAGGTGAGTTTAACACGTTAGGCATGAATGACTTAACTATTTAAACTTGGGATAAAAGGAGCTTAAGGATGTACAACCTGTCCACATATACATGAAATCTAAATTTGGGTCATTCCTAGTGAAATTTCTTATTAGACATGTCAAATTATAAGAAAAAAAGCAAGATCAACTTTGCTGAACATACAAAGATTACTCAGACGAAGAACAAAAGTCAAGTCATAGGAGTAGTGTCAAGAAATTTGGCCATAGCTCCTCTATGAGTCTGCCTACTGCAACAGAAGGAAACTACAGAAGTTCTGATGAACTTGATCATGGTTTAAAGCATGGTTATGTGTACAATACTCCGACAAAACAACCCAGAGATCAGGTTTCCTTTGTTAGTCATTTACCTATCCAAATTTGAGGCATATTGTAGTTTATAATAGTTTGGACTGTTGTATTCTTTGAGGTGATTGTCCTATTTTCTTCTTACGCGAACTTGTTACGATGAGATATGCGAAATTGACTTAAGGAGATTGTGTTCGTCACGTACCTCAATTAAAATAATTTTTTTACTTGAGACAATTTAGTGTTATTACTAAACTTGCATGTTATTATGAAACTTTTACCAATTTTATTATTTAATCCGAAATTATCATACTATTTCACTTTGTTTCTCCTTATCACTCACAATCTTAATATAATTATGGAATATTGTAACTAAAATACAAAGAAACATCAACTCGTTCATCTTGTGGTTTTTAATACAGCTTCAACTAAAACGTTAGCTCATTAACTTATGTTGGTTTTAGGATAATGGGTCGCCCATAAGTGGGAGCCCATTTACATAAGCTCAGTTGTGTATCTGGCCTTAAAACCTATCCCTCTATATATCAGTATATATAGGGGTGCTCAGGGTTTGGAAAACCTGATGATGACAGTGATGCCCTGCCGCCCTACAGTTTAGACAGAGGTGAGTAGCTGTGGTATTATAGGTCATTGCCCGTCAAACCGTGGCGTGTCCTCCCGTCCGACAGACCGTGATCCCAACCTCAGGCATATCCGCTTCCGCTTCCGTTAAGGCAATCGTTCAGGGAGGTAACTTAATTATGTGTTATGTTGTACCTTAATCGATTGCATGTTTTGTACATCAATTTCCAACATTGGTATCAGAGCCATAGTAGGTTGGTTTCCGAATTGTCGAATTTCAGGAAAATCCCCACCGCGGTCAGTTGTGACCGCGACGAGCCCCAGCCACCACCCGAGACCGAACCAGGGGCGGCGGCCACGGCTCCAGTCGCCGAGGTTGGGGTGAGGTCGGCCAGTGATGGCCGACCCACCCCTGTGGCCAGCCTTCGTGGCTGGCCACTCCCTCACGGTGGAGAGGTCGACCAGCTGTGGTCGACCTCGACGGGAGGGCGAGGTCGGCTCTTGGTGGCCGACCCCCTTTCGTGGCCAGCCATGGTGGCTGGCCACCTCCAATGGCGGCTGGCGGCTGGCTGCTAGGGTTCAAAACCCTAGCAGCAAGTTCATCTTCCCGTTGGGGAAGATGAACAGTGCCGGTCCGGTTCTTTGTGAACCGGATCGATCTGACGTGAATCGGAATGGTTCATTTCGTGAACCATTCCGGTTTGGTCTGGTCTAGTCTGACCGGTTTGAACCGACCGGACTGATGCGGCTCAGTCTGACCGGACTGATTTGATTCAGACCGACTGGTTGGACCGGTTCAGATGGTTTCGTGCTGTCTGGACCGTTCTAAGCTAATTCGGAGGCCCAGGGCCACCTGAATTAGTCTGAAACAAATTTGGTGCCGATCCTGGATCCTCTGTGGGTCCTAGTGGTTTATTTTTGTCCGGTTAATGTGCCTGGACCCTTTCATAAATAATTTTTTGGCTAATTTAATTAATTGTTAGACCAACTTAAATTGTCGGGAGAGCCTTATATTGCTTTATGTTGCATGACTGGATAGGTAGAACGCTGTGTGGGTTCCTTGAGTTCCCTGGTTTACTTTGTGTTTTCTGCAGGGTAGATAGGTTTGCCTTACTTTATTTGATTGGCTCTTGACTCCATGACTGGTAGAATTGACTAGGTTGTGATTGTTGAGATCCCAGTATAGTGTGAAATTGGTCTAACATGTTAATTACTTTTATTTGTTGAGACTTTAGTCCCTGAATATTTATTTGTTGAGACTTTGGTCTCCAAATTTTTATTCATGGTGATTTTGATCCCCTAAACTTTTGGTTAGGGTGACTTTAGTCCTTAAAGTTTTGAAAATAACAAATTAGCCCCAAATTAATTTATTTTTGAAAGGTATCAATATATATGTGTGTGTATTGACATGTATGGTTTGTTTATTTGCTTGCATGTATTAGATTACCTAGATAGATAGATCTAGTTTTCGCTTAGCATAGATAGCAAACTTTTAGGATTGCCCTTAGTATCCTTTCGGAAGTTTGGATGAGTACGAACTACACCTAGAAATATGTTCCTGAGTGTGAACCGGTCGATTAGTCTGCGAGGTTCTCCAAATTTTTTGAATAATTCTAGGACAATTGTTTTGTGTAAGAGTCGAACACTTTGGTTTAGTGTGATATGTTCGACTCCGGTCCTTTGTGGACTGTTGGTATAGACTGTGTTTCGATTGATAGTAGTGACTTTAGGGCATGCTTAGAAATGGGGAGTGCTTCTCGGCATAGCTAGGGTTGTCCCCCAGGTTTAAGTATGTTCTCAAGTTTGTCCTATCAGTCTGAGACTTGTCTTTTACATGCAATAGATCATTGTTCCTTGTGTCTCATTGATCCTATTAGAATTTCCTTTAGTTAGAGAAATTAGTCTGCCATGTAGAACATCATCACTTAGTTGGACAAAGGTCTTAGACTTAATGGTGAGCACTATAAAATTCGGAGAAAGCATATAAAAATGGTCCTAAGTAGAAATCCATTAACCCCATTAAGAAGATTATGAAAAGACCCGATTCTGGAATAACGAATCAGCAAAAGGCTTTCCATTTGAGTGGGAGGTTAATGATGCTGAGACGTGCGCCATGATGCTGAGTACGGTGGATGAGTTTGAGCTTAACACACGGCTAAAGGGCTGTGGGATACTTTGCAGGCTAGAAATGGTTCTATACGACTGCTTAGTTGTGCTCACTCAACATTAAGTTTGATTCATACATGATGAATCCTCAGCACTCTGCGAGATAGTATCTGAGGCATATGGCCAACATGATTGTGAAACTCAAGGAGAACGGTCAGTCAGTGACCGATGAGCAGCAAATCCAGATCGTAATCCACTCTTTGCCTAACTCCTAGAAACATATGAAAATCTAAATAACTCATTCTAAGGCCCTCAATACCTTTGAACACGTTCGAAGGCACATTGAGTTGAAGAGGACAAACCCAAGGTCACTGGACCTAAGGTTGAGGTGTGTGTGGCGCCATCCTCTAGACCTAAGAAGAGTCGCTGAAGGCGAAGGAGTAATGCACAGTGCGATGGCGCAAATGCATTGAAGGCAAAGCAGACAAAGACTGAGGTGAACCCAAGGACTCCTCCGAAAACAACATCGCGAAAATCTTCGCGTAAGGCCAAGAAGCCTAAATACATGAAATGCTTCAACTGTGGCCAGTGGGTACACTTTGTGAATGCATGCCCTGAATCGATCCGACCTAGATGTCTTGAAGGCTACTTAGTGAACTTTGTGTTTCTAGTACAGATATGTTGACTGAGTCATGTCCTTTGTGGATTTTGGATTCAGGATGGACAAATCACATAGCCATGGATCGTAACGTTTTCGTAGAGTGCCAGAGTCCCGCGTGAAATTAGGTGGATTTACATCGACAACAACTTTTGTGTTGAAGTCGAATGGATTAGAACTCATGAGCTGCGCTTGCGCGGCGGTAGAGTTTTAGTCTTAAAGTCATTTCCTCTATGCTCCGCAGATTCACCGATATGTTATTTCAGTCTTAGGATTAATGAAACTCGGTCTTATATTATATTTTCATGAATTTTTCGTCCAATTGTTTTTTGATTCAACTTCGTTTGGCTTTAGTATTATTTCTGGTGGATTTATTGTTTCGGATTTGGATTCAGGCAACAATAATAATTTCATGTTTTTTTTTTCTTCCACTCGCGGATATGTTTGCGATGTGAATGAAAGACAAACTAGACTTGACTACAGAGGTCAACATAGAATGCAGCGGCTAGCCCATTGGGGTTTGCTGTTCTACATTCCACAAGTGGAGTCGTCTACTTGTGTAAGTTGTCTAGCAGAAAATTCCACCGGAATGCCTTTTGGTTAGGCACCTAGAGCCGAATTTCCCTTGCAATTCATCCATTATAATGTCTGTGACCCTCTTAGTGCTAGGGTTCGGCACGGAGCGCATAATTTCATTACATTTACAGATGATTACACCCGTTAGATAGGAGGGTAAAGGCTCTCTGCCCTGATTGTGGAAGAAGAGTACCTTTCAGCGGAATTTAACGGTTTATGTAATGAAAATGGATCATTCACCAGTTGACGATCCCCTACACCCCTCAGCAAAATAGTTTTGCAGAGAGGCGCAATATAACGCTCCTTAAAATGGTTCGGTCGATATGGCGCATACTCAATTGTTGATTTCCTTATGGGGAAACGCTTTGGAGACTGCTGCCTACATCCTAAACCATGTGCCGACGAAAACGGTTAACTCCACTTCATATGAGTTTTGGTCTGGAATAAGTTCTGGACTTTCACCATATGCGCCCATAGGGGTGTGCCGCTTACACCCATGATTTTTCAAATAAGTTTGGGAAAGATTGGACCTAGAGGAAAGAAGAGTATTTTTGGTTACTCTGATACCTCCAAGAGTTATGTGTTTATAGCCGAGCAGGACAGTGGGAGTGTTACCGAGATCGAATCACAAGACGTAACGTTTGTAGAGAACGAATTTCCTAAGAAGGAAGAGATTGATTTGGATCTATCTCTATATGAGATTCAAGATCAAGTTGAGCAGACACCTGTTAATTCGAGTGGGAGAGTTGAAACCGCAGATGATGAATCAGTTCGTCGTCTGCCGGATTCATCGCCTGCTGAAGCGAATGAAACAGATTCCGCTCCTAATGATCTTGTTGACAGTGAGAGCATTAGGGATCTCATTCTCAGTGGGAGTGATCATGGTCATACCCTGGTAGTAGTGAGTTGTTAGGCCGTGGGCTAGAACTAAACACTCTAATATCTGACGATATGGTTATTGTGCCGTAAAACGTTAGAGAAACTCTCAATGGAACCTTCTAGGAAGAATGGATGAAAGTAATGGAAGATGAGATGAACACTTTGGACTAGATGGAATCTATAAGGAAGAACGGTGTTTGGACACTGGTCGACCTTCGAGAGTACATAGAGCAATAGAGCAAAATGGGTTCTTAAGATTATGGCTATTGGAGTGAGTCTAGATTTGGAACTGCACTAGATAGATGTTAAGACCGTCTTCCTCAATGGTGAGTTAGAAGAAGAGATCTATATGGAGCAGTCTGAATGCTTTGTGCAGAAAGGCCATGAGCACTTAGAGTGCAAACTTCACAAATTGATCTATGGTCTGAAACAGTTCGCTATGCAGTGGTATCGCAGATTTCATGATTTGTTCGTGGAAAATGGATTTCTCTTGAAGGATGAGAATCATTGCGTGTACACCAAAAGAGTCTAGACCAAACTTTGTGTTTATGATTCTATGTGTAGATGACATACTCATAGCTGTAAATAGCTTGGAGTTCCTCACACAGATAAAGGTCTGATTGTCTTTTCTGTTTGGGATGAAGGACATGGGTGAAGCGGCGCACATCCTTGGGATTTAGATCTCGAGAGATCGCCGTAGGAGGCAGTTGTGGCTTTCACAGGAAAGCTACATAAACAAAGTGTTGGAAATGTTCAACATGAGTAACTGCGAACCAATTGAAACTCCAGTTTACATTGATCAACCTCTCAAAATGGATATATGGACCAGATAAATAAATTATGTAGCTAAGTGCAGTCGGAAGCCTGATGTGCGCAATAGTGTGTACTCGGCCTGATATTTGTCATGTAGTCGGCATGGTCTATAGGTACCAAGCTGAACCCGAATTGAAGAAATGGTAGGCAGTAAATAGGATCATGTGATATCTTAAGGGTATCGTCGTGCTTTGTGCTAGAGACTTGGTAGAGATCCGAGAATCTCTGGATGACTGGGTATAACGATGCAGACTATGGTGGTGACTTTGATGAGAGAAAATCCACCGTGCATTGTGTTAATCGTCATTTAAGCCAAATTTGTGGGTCTTGTGTGGACCACTCAGTTGGTTGTATGGCTGAAGAAACTTCCGGATTGATTGCTGAGTCATTGGAGTCGCAATCTCCGTGATATAGAAACTCAAGTATCATAGCAAGTTATAGCAAGTAGATATCAAGCGAAACTATGTTAGAGACGTGGTTAGACACAAGGTGATGAGTTTGAAGTACTTGTCTACGGATGAGATGGTTGTGGACCGTCTCTCCGACCTTGAAGAGTTAGTCTTTAGTGAGGCATGTGTAGTCTCTAGGACTGTGTAGATTTAGTTGATGTACTTCATTGGTTTTATTTCCCATACAATGTTCTTTGACTTGAATTATATTTGAGTATGCATGTTTTCACAGTTTGAGTGTTTTGTGTGTTCTTACTGTGATTGTTTATTGACATATGTCAAAGTGGATTAGATCGCCCTCTCACACGGGTGATAGCTTCTATGCCTTTGTGGCTAGGTGAGGCTGGTGATAGTTTCTAGTTCTGGAAGTCTGTTGGGATGACCGGAAAGGACTTTGTGTCCGGAACTATCTGATTTCGCACTACGACGGATTATGGTCTGTCAATCCACTCAGGGGTTGGATGGGAGTCTTTGTGACTTTTGGTTCGGGTACTTTGTGTGCCTGATGGACATCTGTACAGCATATGGACATATGCTCCATGGGAGAGGAGATATGCTGTAGCGCGCGTTCCATACCGCGGCGCACCCAAATACGACCATGGGTATGACCCGAGATGTGATCTTAACTCGGAGTCGTGTGAGACCCAGAGCTCTTTGTGTAAGAGCCGCGTACGTACCCTCAGTACTCTGAACAGAGACTTGAGGTTCAGTTCAGTGTTTGCTATCTTAGTCCGTGCTCGATGGGCCTTCGACGTATTCCGCCCGGGTCCCGGTTCTAGAAAAGCGAGTTGAATTGTGCCGATGGTTTTGTGGGAAGAGGATGATCATTATGGGATCTTCTCGATATTGTGTCCACTAGGTGGCCACCAACCGCGGCACCGGCTGCGGTTGTGGGTGCAATACATATATAGGTCTGAAAGATCCTTGTGCGGTCAGACCTGGAGAAAGATTACATGACCAAGGGTGCAGGGCACATTTCCACTACTGGTGTGGGATCCGCGGGTCGCTACGTATTCTTAACCGGTGCGTATCACTTTGCTCGTTGTGTCTGTCGGTCGCACGGCTGCCTCCTCGTATGTGACTTTACTGTATAATGAGATTCATTCTCTTGGTGCTGGCTTAATGAATGAGCGCCCCCCCACTTTGTGCGAGTGGGAGATGTTGGTTTTAGGATAATGGGTCGCCCATAAGTGGGAGCCCATTTACATAAGCCCAGTTGTGTATCTGGCCTTAAAACCTATCCCTCTATATATCAGTATATATAGGGGTGCTCAGGGTTTGGAAAACCTGATGATGACAGTGATGCCCTGCCGCCCTACAGTTTAGACAGAGGTGAGTAGCTGTGGTATTATAGGTCATTGCCCGTCAAACCGTGGCATGTCCTCCCGTCCGACAGACCGTGATCCCAACCTCAGGCAGATCCGCTTCCGCTTCCGTTATGGCAATCGTTCAGGGAGGTAACTTAATTATGTGTTATGTTGTACCTTAATCGATTGCATGTTTTGTACATCAATTTCCAACAACTTCGAAATCCAAAATAATTCACGTTCACTACAAATTAGTTACTAGTAGTTTATTATTCGCGTGATAATTCCATCTAAACCCATGCATAGTGAGAAAAAACTAAATGATCTAGATGACTGCATTTCAAAATCTGACTATACTTATATTTTAAGATATCATTTTTTTTAAAATATTATATTATTAGTTACTTATATTTGATTAATGTTATTAAATAATCATTAAAATAATGATTATGACATTCCTCCTATCTTTCCATGTTCTTCATTTTCGTTCCCATGTTCTTCTTCAATCGAGAACAAGCCTACATTTTCAAAACAAATCCATAAATCTAATTTTTGGGTTCAATCGATCAAACATATATAAGTGACCAAATAGGTAGGTATAATTAACTCCATTTTTTTGCTTACCGGCCATTGGTGTTCTAAGGAGACCCCATTGGAGGACATGTTTCGCACATAAAGTAATTTTCATCGTACCGCCAACTGTAGTATTGTCAAGCAACCACATGGGTTATTTTTCAGCCATGGAAGGTGGAATTCTACAATTGATGCCGTGGTCCCTGGAAGTGGAAGATGGTCTTTGCTCTCTCTCTATACATATGATGATGTGATGTTGTAATAGAGTAAGTTAGAGAGAGGAGATGGAAAGGGAATACGAAGGCCACGTCCTGGTGATTCCCTACCCTAGTCAAGGACACATAAACCCTATGCTGCAATTCGCCAAACGATTGGCCTTCAAACGCCGACTTCGACTGACATTTCTCATCACCAAATACATCTCCACCACCATGAAATCCCATCCTTCCGCCTCCGTCCACCTTGACACGATCTCTGATGGCTTCGATTCAGGCGGATTCAATGAAGCCGATAGCATCCACTCCTATCTCTCCCAATTGGAATATGAGGGTTCAAAAACTCTCTCTGAAAAGATCATCAACTACAATGATACAAACCACCCTGCAACCTGCGTCATTTACGACTCCTTCCTTCCATGGGCCCTAGAAGTCGCCAAGAAGTTTGATCTCCTCGGGGCAGTGTTCTTCACCCAAACTTGCGCAGTCAATTATATTTACTACCTGGTCCACCACGGCCACGTGAAGTTGCCACTGACTTCACTCCCCGTGACGATGCCCGGGCTTCCACCTCTTGAGCTGAGGGACATGCCATCGTACATTAATGAGTCTGGGTCATACCCTGCATACTTTGAACTGCTGCTTCACCAATTCATAAATGCAGACAAGGCTGATTTTGCTCTTGTCAATACATTCTACAAGTTGGAGAGTAAGGTAATTAAGCATTAGTTAGGTAGTATGGACATATAGGGCTGACGATGGTTAAAGTATGGTATGAATATCGCAAATACCATAATCATACAATATTTTTAAATTGCATACTATAACCATAATCATAATCATTACGGGTACAATTTTCAATACCATGGTCATATTCATAGTTGTGGTTATTAACCACGATTTTAATCGTATAACATATTTATTACACATGTAAAGTGTAATAGAATATCATGAATGTTATCTAAATAAATATATAAAGTTATGTCACAAACAACAAAAATATTCAACATTAATATCATTCAACATTAGAACCATTCAAAATTAACACTACTAGCATTTAACATTAACATAATTTAATTACATTTCAAATCCTACTTCTATTATTATTATTTATTAATATATTAATATTAAATTATTATTATATTTATATAATAACCATGGGTATGCCTAAAATACCATAACCATTATAGGTAGAAAATTCATCACCATAACCACATCATACCATAATGGTGCGGTTAATCATATAAAAAAAATGACAGTTATAACGATAATTTTTGTTTTTTCACCGCACCATTGTCTGTTGCCGGCCCTAGTCAGACAATGAACGAAAATATTTTAAAAACAAAAAGTAAAAAAATTATGTTTTAGCCTTAAATATCAATATGTTAGTTAATTTACTCTTGCAATGCAGGGTATTGTATTTTATTTAATAAGCCCGCATGGATGTCCAATCTAAGTACATATTATTGTGAATATCATATAATTAATAGTAGCCTTCAAATTACCATTAGTCAAAAGTTTCTCTACTAGAATATAATTTACTAAATGGCTGGTATTTTGTTTCTGTTTATCAATTACTTCAAAAAATTCATAATAGTGAAAAGGTGTACTTATTATTGGCCAAAAAAATGGTGTACTTATTATTGCATTATTAGACAATATATTGATAATACGTTTGCATATACATATATATAGATAGATAGATCAATATATTGAATATATGTTGATATTTTTTCAAAAAAAAAAATTGATATGTTGTTATAATTAAAGAGGATTCAGATCAGCACTCTCATCTAGTTATTGATGTGACGTTTTCGCTTTGAAATCGATCTCCAATTTTTCAAGAGAAATGCTCATCACTTGATTAGTCACCAAAATTTTGTACTCATTATTTAAGAGAATGATATCCTCGTAATTGGTGGTCGTTGTCCTTATATATCGTGTTTCTTTCTCTTATATGTGTGTATATATATATATATATATATATATATGAGAATGAGTTCATATATCGAATGATATAGGTTGTGGATACGTTTTCCAAATTGTGTCCTCAACTAACCATTGGGCCCACAATCCCTTCCATTTACTTGGACAACCGAGTGGATGCTGACCAAGACTACGGTGTTCACCTTTTCAATCTGGACCCGCATAATATCATTTCTACATGGCTACAATCTAAGACACCAAAATCTGTCGTCTTTGTATCTTTTGGAAGCATGGCACTGTTGAGCTCAGACCAAATGGAGGAGCTCGCATGGGGATTGCATGGCAGCGGATACGACTTCCTTTGGGTTGTTAGGGCAGACCAGGAAGACAAGGTACGTAAGGGACCTTATACCAGTTGAAATATTAGGCATTAGCTAGATCGATGATACTAACTAATTAGTGGTTCCTCAGTTATAATACTATCTTTCAAATACGTCAATTTTCATATATAACGATTTTGTTCTTAATATTGATCATGTGTATTATGAATAGATTCCCCCAAAGTTTAATGATGTACTGGGATCAGAGAGAGGTCTGATAGTGCAGTGGAGCCGCCAACTGGAGGTATTGTCAAGCAACCACGTGGGTTGCTTTTTCAGCCATGGCGGGTGGAATTCGACAATTGAAGCTTTGAGCTTGGGAGTGCCAATGGTGGTGATGCCGCAGTGGGCAGACCAGACTATGAACGCCAAGTTGGTGGAGGATGTGTGGAAGATGGGAGTTAGGGTTAATTAGGGTTGGAGAAGACGGAATAGTGGGGAGAGAAGAGATCGAGCGTTGCATAAAAGTAGTGATGGAAGAGCAGAGAGGGAAGGAGATGGTGGAGAATGTGAAGATGTGGAAAGAGTTGGCCGTGGAAGCTATTTCTGATGGTGGGACATCCGATAACAACATTAATGTCTTGATATCCAATATTATTATGAAAAAATGAAATTTACATACTATTTTAACCAATGTGTTTCATATCATGCACAATTGGTTATATATACGTACTCTTTAATACCACTTCATAGACCATAGCAGGTGATACAATAATATAATTCATCACTTAAAATACACGTTTTAGTGACGGTAATATAATTCGTCGGTAAACGTAATAATTACCGACGAATATACAATTGTGTCGCTAAACATTACTTATGCCGACCAAAACATATTTTGACGGTAAAAATAAATTTTACCGACGAAAACGAATAACTCATCGGTAAATATAATAAAATTGCTGATGAAAAATCATTTTCGTGGTTAAAATATGAAGCCAAAAATTGGTAAAACTTATTTTTGTCGACGAAAGCACATATTTCGTAGGTAAATATAATTTTTTGGTGATGAAAATTTATTTCTGTCGGTAGAATACAAAAAAAAAAGTGTGACAAGGGGTTCGAACACCGGACTTGCCGAATCAAAGACTGCTATATTAACCAAATAGACTTCAACTGAATTGTGTCTTAATCTCGTATTTAATTATATAAATTCAGACTGAAAATACTAAATTATGAAATACCAAAAACCCTAATAATTGCACGCAGGACTGCAGCAGTCACACGGTCACAAAACAACAGAGTTGTTCTCCTCTTCGTCTTCTCTCCGCAAGTGACGATCTCGACCACGAGACCGTGCACTCCATCATCAGGTTTGACCCTCTCCTCTTCATCTCCTCTCAACCATGATATCTGACTTGTCAAGCTAGAGCAAAGTGGACCGTCACGGTCGGGGAGCTTGTCAGGGTTCAAATGAAGATGTTGGAGCAGGCCGATTCGAGGGTCCGGAGTGCTGCAACATTGAATGCCAAATCGTAGGTAATTTGATTGTTGGATTGAATTGACTGTATTGTCCTCGCTTATGGTAATCGAGCATTTAGTTGTAAAGGGTTAATTCGTTGTTTGATTGTTGGTTTGTTGAATTAGATTGAATGAATGTTGGTAGGGTTTATTGGTTTTCAGATATACAGAGAAAAGAGAAAAGTGTACAAAAATCAATTAAAGAGGCTGCAAAGAGAAACGACATAGGCTTGGCTAAGGTTTGTTTGTGCTTCACACTCCAATGGTTTGATCAGATGTTATATTCTTAGTGTTATTGCGACGAACATTCAAAAGGGCGGGGCTTTTTGATTTAGACTGGATATTTAGGTTACTAAAATTACAGAACTGGAGTTTTGCTAATGGCAAGTTCTTCGTGGTGGAATTTATATTTTCATATTGAATTCAACAAAGCATTTTGGTAATTGCAGTATGTGTTTGCGGACACTAGCTAAGGAGGTTGTGCTATCTAGAAGAATAGTGAATCACCTCTATTAAAATAGGGCCCAACTCAATTCAATTTCTATGCATCTTGGGGAAAGCGTAGGTACGAATTTTATCTGCAATGATAAACTTTACCTTCTAGACACATTATTAGGATTGTGTGCATCTAAGTCTAAAAAAATGATGGTTCCACTAAGTTTTCCGTCCCCTTAAAGAATAATATTGTTGTGAATAGAAAGAGATGTGCAGATGGTGGGAGTCGGATATCATTGAAAGGAGATGTTGATTTGCAGCTGCCAAGCAAGTTCTAAGACTTGCGTTCTGATGGACAGAGTCATAAACAAAGACCATCTGTATGTTACGCTGATGAAAGTAAGCTTTCAACTCATAGCCACACATTTTCTATACTTATATTAAACTACTACACTAATATGGTGCTATCTGAATGTGTTCATGTGATGTCAAGACTGCAAAAGGGTCAAAGAAAGTGAAAAATGAAGAATACCCAGCTGAAGAACAAAATTCAAGCCATAGGAGTCGTGTCAAGAAATTTGGCCATAGCTCCTCTAGGGGTCTGCCTACTGCAACAAAAGGAAACTACAGAAGTTTTGATGAACCTGATCATGGTTTAAAGTATGGTTATGTGTACAATACTCCGACAAAACAACCCAGAGATCAGGTTTCCTTTGTTAGTCATTTACCTATCCAAATTTGAGGCATATTGTAGCTTATAATAGTTTGGAATACACATGGACTATAGTAGTTTCAACAAGAGTGTTTTCTAAAGCAATGGTGTGCTCTCTACCATGTTCTCATTCTCATTTAACATCATCAAACTCGCGTTAACTTAGTTTTCATTTTAGAGACCTGCATATTGACCACTGTCAACAATGGAGATGCAGTGGCTGTGAAGAAGCTATGGGCAAGGAAGAATGGTTTCATAGATGACGATGATAATAAGGAAGACTATGGGTTTAACGGGGAAGTCCAAACATTAGGTAAGATAAGGCATAAGAACATCGTGAAGCTGTGGTGCTGCTGCACTATTAGGGACTGTAAGCTTCTTGTTTACGAGTACATGCTCAATGGTAGTTTAGGAGATTTGTTGCATATATAATAAATCCAATATAGGCTTCTGACTCTCTTTCTAAACTAAACTTTTCTTCTTCTAAATATTTATTGTATATATAATATTTGATTATTATTCTATTTCTAAATTCATAATATTTTTTAAAAAATACTTCTACTTTTACAGACGAAATTTTTCGTCGGCAAACCATGTATAAAGACGAAATGTGTTTCGTCGGCAAAAACCTATTTGTCGACGCAATATTTTTCGTCGGTAAATACTTATTTGCCGATGAATTTGACTCTACCGACGAAATTGATTTTGTCGGCAAAAACAGTTTTTTTAACGAAAAAATCATGTTTGCCGACAAAACTCCGTTGAGAAAAAAATTATTTTTACCGACAACAATTTTGTGCCCTTTTTCGTCGGTAAACGTTCGCCGACATCTTTACCGACGAAAATTTGTCTTTTACCGACGAAAATTATTTTTGCCGACAGAATTTACACATTTTACCGACTAAATAAGTTTGTCGGTAAAATACCAATTTTCAGTAGTGATTTTCTTTAATTTAATAGTCATTATACTTTATATGGTGTTATACTTTACGAGCTATTTTTTTTAATGTGAAAAATAAATATGAAAACTTTATGTGGCTAAAGAGTATTTGTTATCCGGCCAAAAAAAAAAATCTATGATTTTGATGATAGTGAAACGTTTTATAAATGATTTTATTGTAAATGTGTCGTTATCCGTGATATGACACATGATTTGAATAGAATATTTTGAAAATAACTTTTGTTGATGTCGAAGTTACAACAGTTAGGCTTGGGGAAATTACTGTTTAAATTTTACTCTAGATGAGTTTAAAAAATAAACATGGAGGTACTGGGATCAGAGAGAGGTTGCAGTGGAGCCGCCAACTGGAGTTATTGTCAAGCAACCACGTGGGTTGTTTTTCAGCCATGGCATTGGCAGGTTGAATTCTACAATTGATGCCGTGGTCCCCGGAAGATGGTCTTTGCTCTCTCTATATATACATATGATGATCTGATGTTGTAATAGAGTAAGTTAGAGAGAGGAGATGGAAAGGGAATACGAAGGCCACGTCCTGGTGATTCCCTACCCTAGTCAAGGACACATGAACCCTATGCTGCAATTCGCCAAACGATTGGCCTTCAAACGCCGACTTCGACTGACATTTCTCATCACCAAATACATCTCCACCACCATGAGACCCCATCCTTCCGCCTCCGTCAACCTTGACACGATCTCTGATGGCTTCGATTCAGGCGGATTCTCTCAAGCCGATAGCATCCACTCCTATCTCTCCCAATTGGAATCTGAGGGTTCAAAAACTCTCTCTGAAAACATCATCAACTACAAAGATACAAACCACCCTGCAACATGCATCATATACGACTCCTTCCTTCCATGGGCCCTAGAAGTCGCCAAGAAGTTTGATCTCCTCGGGGCAGTGTTCTTCACCCAACCCTGTGCAGTCAATTATATTTACTACCTGGTCCACCACGGCCACTTGAAGCTGCCACTGACTTCACTCCCCGTGACGATGCCCGGGCTTCCACCTCTTGAGCTGAGGGACATGCCATCGTTCATTTATGTGTCTGGGTCATACCCTGCATACTTTCAAATGGTGCTTCACCAATTCATAAATGCAGACAAGGCTGATTTTGTTCTTGTCAATACATTCTACAAGTTGGAGACTCAGGTAATTAAGCATTAATTAGGTAGTATGTCACGGGCTGACGATGGTTAGAGTATGGTATGGATATCACAAATACCATAATCATACAATATTTTTAAATTACATACTATAACCATAATCATTACGGGTACAATTTTCAATACCATGGTCATATTCATAGTTGTGGTTATTAACCACGATTTTAATCGTATAACATATTTATTACACATGTAAAGTGTAATAGAATATCATGAATGTTATCTAAATAAATATATAAAGTTATGTCACAAACAACAAAAATATTCAACACTAATATCATTCAACATTAGAACCATTCAAAATTACACTACTATCATTTAATATTAACATAATTTAATTACATTTCAAATCCTACTTCTATTATTAGTATTTATTAATATATTAATATTAAATTATTATTATATTTATATAATAACTATGGGTATGCCTAAAATACCATAACCATTATAAGTAGAAAATTTATCACCATAACCGCATCACACCATAATGGTGCGGTTAATCATATAAAAAAATGACAGTTATAACCATAATTTTTGTTTTTTCACCGCACCATTGCGCGTTGCCGGCCCTAGTCAGACAATGAACGAAAATATTCTAAAAACAAAAAGTAAATTTTTTTTATGTTTTAGCCTTAAATATCAATATGTTAGTTAATTTACTCTTGCAATGCAGGGTATTGTATTTTATGTAATAAGTCCGCATGGATGTCCAATCTAAGTACATATTATTGTGAATATCATATGATTAATAGTAGCCTTCAAATTATCATTAGTCAAAAGTTTCTCTACTAGAATATAATTTACTAAATATATGGTTGGTATTTTGTTTCTGTTTATCAATAACTTCAAAAATTTAATAATAGTGAAAAGGTGTACTTATTATTGGCCAAAAAAAAGGTGTACTTATTATTGCATTATTAGACAATATATTGATAATACGTTTGCATAAATATAGATAGATAGATCAATATATTGAATATATGTTGATATTTAAAAAAATAATAATTTGATATGTGGTTATAAATAAAGAGGATTCAGATCATCACTCTCATCTAGTTATTGATGTGACGTTTTCGCTTTGAAATCGATCTCCAAATTTTCAAGAGAAATGCTTATCACTTGATTAGTCACCAAAGTTTTGTACTCATTATTTAAGAGAATGATATCCTCAGTCATTGGTTGTCCTTATATATCGTGTTTCTTTCTCTTATACACACATTTACATTTTATATGTGTGTATATATATATATATATATGAGAATGAGTTCATATATCGAATGATATAGGTTGTGGATACGTTTTCCAAATTGTGTCCTCAATTGACCATTGGGCCCACAATCCCTTCCATTTACTTGGACAACCGAGTAGATGCTGACCAAGACTACGGTGTTCACCTTTTCAATCTGGACCCGCATAATGACATTTCCACATGGCTACAATCTAAGACACCAAAATCTGTCGTGTTTGTATCTTTCGGAAGCATGGCACTGTTGAGCTCAGACCAAATGGAGGAGCTCGCATGGGGATTGCATGGTAGCGGATACGACTTCCTTTGGGTTGTTAGGGCAGACCAGGAAAACAAGGTACGTAAGGGACCTTATACCAGTTGAAATATTAGGCATTAGCTAGATCGATGATACTAACTAATTAGTGGTTCCTCAGTTATAATACTATCTTTCAAATTCGTCAATTTTCATATATAACGATTTTTTTCTTAATATTGATCATGTGTATTATGAATAGATTCCTCCAAAGTTTAAGGATGTCCTGGGATCAGAGAGAGGTATGATAGTGCAGTGGAGCCGCCAACTGGAGGTATTGTCAAGCAACCACGTGGGTTGCTTTTTCAGCCATGGTGGGTGGAATTCGACAATTGAAGCTTTGAGCTTGGGAGTGCCAATGGTGGTGATGCCGCAGTGGACAGACCAGACTATGAACGCCAAGTTGGTGGAGGATGGGTGGAAGATGGGAGTTAGGGTTAGGGTTGGAGAAGGCGGAATAGTGGGGAGAGAAGAGATCGAGCGTTGCATTAAAGTAGTGATGGAAGGGCATATAGGGAAGGAGATGGTGGAGAATGTAAAGATGTGGAAAGAGTTGGCCGTGGAAGCTATTTCTGATGGTGGGACATCCGATAACAACATTAATGTCTTGATATCCAATATTATTATGAAAAAATGAAATTTACATACTATTTTAATCAATGTGTTTCATATCATGAAGAATTAGTTATATATACGTATTCTTTAATACCCTCCATAGACCATAGCAGGTGATACAATAATATAATTTTCTTTAATTAAATAGTCATTATACTTTATATGGCGTTATACTTTACGAGCTATTTTTTTAATGTGAAAATAAATATAAAAACTTTATGTGGCTAAAGAGTATTTGTTATCTCTATGGTCTTGATGACAGTGAAACGTTTATAAATGATTTTATTGTAAATGTGTCGTTATCCGTGATGATTTGAATAAAATATTTTGAAAATAATTTTGGTTTATGTCGAAATCACTACAGTTAGTGTCTTATAGAGTACAAGGGCTTGGTGGTTCCAAGTTTTGTGGTGATAGAATCTAGTTTCCAATGAGAGCTAAGGTTGCATGATGAATAGGTTCGCAGAATACTTTATGTTGTGTGGATATGGGTTTAGGTTGTTATTGTGCAACTAGGTTAGTTTCTGATATGCACAAAGATTCATGTGGAGTATGAAAAGGTTTCGTAAAGAAATTTAGACTTGGAAATAAGTATAGTACAGTTGGGCTATGAAGGAAATCAACGGTCAAAGCTTAATTTAGAGTCAATTAGAGTCTAATCTATTAGACCAGGAAGAGTTTAGTCCATTGGATTGGAGGACTCATTAAACGGAAGATCTAAGTTCACAAAGCGATTAAAACACTAGGCTTGGGGAAATTAGTGTTTAAATTTTAGACTCTAGGTGAGTTTAACACGTTAGGCATGAATGGCTTAACTATTTAAATTTGGGATAAAAGGAGCTTAAGGATGTACAACCTGTCCACATATACATGAAATCTAAATTTGGGTCATGCCTAGTGAAATTTCTTATTAGACATGTCAAACTATCAAAAAACCAAGATCAACTTTGATGAAAATACAAAGAATAAATTAGACGTTTTTTACAAGTAAATATTAAAATTTAGTCAATTTAACAATCAACACAACTATCTCAAATTGTTGTTATTTTGGACAGAAATTTTTATTTATGATGGAGTCAATTCTCAAATATGCAATATATCCTTCCACTTCTCATTTAACATCTGAAACGGTGTTCTTCCACATTTTAGGTTTACAAGTCTGAAATTCTAGGGTACCGAAGATAAGCTCCTACAAGGACAGACACAAGAAGATGGACATGAGGGTAGGCAGATAAGGATGCCCGCTCTGTGCGCTACCAAGATTTTCCTGTTAACTAGAGAATTGAGACATAAGACAAACAACAAGATGATCCAGTGGTTGCAGCAGTAGGTGGAGTTGTCGATAATTGCAGTTACCAGAACTGAAACAGTGTCGACGTTGGGTTTGACGCTCACATGACCATATGTCCAAGCATGGGAATTTCTAGACTGGTGTAGGGCATGATTGGGTACGGTGGTAGGACAGGTCTGCCAATCATGGGGGAGTGGATTCGGGATTGGGAAACAACAGGTGCCTGGCGACAGAAAGGTGAGTTTTGTGACCCTCCGACATTGGGCGAGGGTTTGTCCCTTTCTCATATCAACCACTTTCAATTTTCGAAAAGAAGAATTCGGACTACCCATAGCAATAATAGCAGTGTTGCACTGCACTACAAGAACCTGTGGCTCCAGCGATAGCTGTTTTCTGTTGACCCTAACAATTGTAGTTAAATATATATATATATATATATTTCGACACTTTTTGTTGTAGTTATTATTACTTATTAGCCACAATATGTTTTCTACCGTTATAAACTAGTTTTAGTGTTAATTTTTGTCGTTACTTTATTTTTTACATGGATGAATGTGTAATGTCAACCTACTGATGAGATTAAATGATTCCATCAGTAGCAAATTATTTATGTTCAAATGTGAAACATTTTGTCGTCAATATAGTGATAACAGCAACTATTGTTTGCCGTAACTACTCAATTTTGTCGTCCTAAAAACATAAGTACTGTGAAAATGTAAGAATAGGTTTGTGTGTCAATATATTGTCAACATTACTATAGTCATTCAGTAACATATTCAATTATTTTGGTAAAATAGTTTATTTAGTGGCGACTATTATTGATGTCAATAATGCACAAACAACTATGGCATATTGTCGACTAACATTAGTCGTTGTCGTCACTAAAATTTAAGGGAAAATTAAGTAAATGCACCCGTATGTTTGCATTTTTTTTTGTAATTGGACCCATATGTTTTTTGGCGTATGTTATGACACCCGTATGTTTCAATTTGTTGGTAATTGGACCAAACGTTAATTATACATGTTAACTATCATGTGCCTACCATGTGCGACGTTTATTTTGAAAAAAACGAAATGTAAAAAGCCAAGTTTGCCCTTTAGACATCCCATCACTTTCACTCACCCGACCCTTCTTTGTTCCCTACGGTTTCATTGTCATTGTCATTCTCCCTCCATATTTCAAACTCCCATCTGAAAAACCTAACCTTCCCTGCGGTTTGTTGAAGAAGCGAAGACGACCACTCCTCCGGTTTGCTGCGAAGACTCCTCCGACGAAGACGTCTCCCTCCATCCCTGCTCGACCACCGATTGCGGCTCCCAACGACGAAGTCCGACAGCGCCTGGCGATAAGTTTGCTCGGTTTGCCAGGTTTCTCTGCGACGAAGTCCGACAGCAAAGAGGTTTTGGGTTTTGTTCTCTCGGTTTTCCAGGCGACTCGGTTCTGTTCTCTTGGTTTGCTGCAGCAAGGTACCTCCTTCGATCGGCAAGGTGAGTGAGTTTTCGAATTTGAGTGAGTTTGCCAGGTGCCTCGATTTGTAGATATTGCTTCAGTAGTTGATTGCCTGGATTTGTAGATATTGATTGGTACTGTTTTGAATTTGTTAGGTAAATTATGGACAAGGATAGTGGCCAAAACTGAAATTACATTTTGACTATTAACCACAACAGACAGTTTATTGATGGAAATTGGGTTGGACAGACCGAAGTGACTGATTTAGGGAGGGATATACTCAGTTATGAGACATTGGAAGTGTTTATGGAGTATTACAGATTAGTAGCGGGTGGGTGTATTTGTTATCTCCCTCCTAGAGGTGATTTGAAGACAGATTTAGAAGTGTTGAAAAGTGATGAAGACGTTTATGAAATGTTGGAGAGGCAAGCTGGAAGTTTGTATTTGTTGGAGCACCCTTCGATCATGATGTACTCCCTTAAAAAGGGAAAAACAAAAAAGAATACAACGGTACGCGGTTCCCGCACCTCACCCCGTTTTGTGCGAAGATCTACTCAGTGAAAGCAAAGTCAGCACCATTAGTGAAAGACATGGATGTTATGTTTGTTAAAGCGTTGGTTTGTTAGGTTGGGTGACTTCATTTTGTTGGATATTAGGTTTGTTGAACCTTTGTGTTGGATACTATCTTGTTGGATATTAGGTTTGTTGAACCTTTGTGTTGGATACTATCTTGTTGGATATTAGGTTTGTTGAACCTTTGTGTTGGATACTATCTAAACAGCTTGGTCTCATGGTCTATGTTGATTGTTCTGTTGGTTTGTGTGTTATGTTGATTTTTCTTAAAACAGGTTAGTTTGTGTGTTCTGTTGGATAACATGTTGGTTTGTGTGCTGCATGTCGAAACATATGGGTGCGTTAACCAATTTTTTTGCCAAACATAAGGGTGGAAAACCAAACATAAGGTACAACTGAATAACAACGTACATAACTTGTGGGTCCACAATGTATTCATTAAACAATCATCAAGTACAACTGAATGACAACGCACATAACGTACATACTATACAACAAAAGTTTTAAATGCAGCTACATCTTCAACAGAAGTCCAGCAACAATGAAAACTAAGAACACTATAACATACAGCTGTTGCTGATTTCTGCTACGCAACACAGAAATTTGATTGTTGAGTTCGGATTCCTTTGACACAAATTTGGCCATGGCTCTCCTTCCATACACAGACATCGGTGGATCTGCCCAAGCAAAGAAATCACAACCCATTTTCAATGGCTGCATAGTGGTAAACAGAAATGAAGAGTATCACTTTTTAATGGTTACTGAATTATTGTAATTTTGATATCTTTTTCACTGGTATGAACAGTCAAATGAAGACTTTGTAGTGTTATATATTTATCTCGTCTTAACTTCTCATATTTTTGAGAAGATATCAAGGAATTTAATATTGGTATTCAGGAAAGCTATTTTTCGTTTCTATGATTCAATCTGTTATAGTAATTCTATGTGATCTTCTGAGTGTCAAGTTATTTGGCGTCACTTAATAGGCAAATTTTAAGGCAGACTTTCTAAATAGGAATGTCAATTAGTCACCATGGTCCCTAAGGTATTCTATTTTGGATTGGCAATGAGATAGCTTATGTTACTTGTAAAAATGGATTTTCTTGAAGAGCTGAATTCATGATTCAATCTACTGGCCGTAGGGGGTGTAATGTGGTGATTGAACAAAGCTACGCATCTCCAAAGGTTACAAAGGACGGTGTCACTGTTCCTAAGAGCATAGAATTCAAGGATAGAGTAAAGAACATTGGTGTCAGTCTTGTTAAGCAAGTTGACAGTGCAACCAGTGATATTGCTGGATGTATACACCTGATTTTGGCTTGGGGTCAAATACCGTACGAGATGATTCGAGCCGAGAAAAATCAAGACGAAGAAAAAAGCAAAAAAAAATAAACCCTAAACCCCTTAACCTTTAACCCCAAACCCTAAACCCTAAAACCCCAAACCTTAAACCCTAAATCCTAATCCCTAAACCCCTAAAACGCCCCGCCACAAATCCATCACCATGTCACCCTTTGTCACCATTGATCATTGCCCACCATGCCATCCACTTGACCACCCACTTGGTCATCATCTCACCCTTTGTCAACATTGACCATTGCCCACCATGTCATCCCTCTTTTATTTCCAAATTGCAATACATAAATATTATGCAAACTCTATAAATAGAGTAACAAAAACAACACAAAGGAGGGGAATTGAAGAAAAAAAAGCCACGGTGATGAGGAAATGGCCGAGAGCTTCGGCAAGCAATAGAAAAGAGAAATAAAATAAAATAAAAAAGTATGAGTGAGTAAACACATATCGATAATTATCGGTCTCGGTTTCTCGTGCGGTATTTAAACTCCGAATGAATTAGGTATATCTCCCTCATATTCATATTGTATTTGTATTTTCTAATGTGAATGAAATTGATGTTTTATATACATATATTATACATCTATGTATAAAATACGTAATACTATATATATATATATGCATATGTAAAATATATGTGATACTATATATAATTATATATATAATTATATATATAATATATGTGATATTATGTCTATATGTGTAATATATATATATATTATGTAATACTATTTGTATATGCATTATATATGTATATTATGTACATGTGAAAAAATATTTTAAAAAATGACTTAGGTCATTCCCAAACTTTGATGAATGTTACAACTCGGTCATTGGACTCTCAGTCATTCTAGGACTTTACCGAGTGTTATAAACCAAACCAGAAACGTTTTGGGCCATTTATGCAATTTTTGGAAGATTTCTCAATTTAGCTCGAATTTTAAATAATTGTATTTTGGTCTTTGAACCTTTCTGGAAATCTCGTAACTTCTCAAAGTGTTACAAATTAGTCCAATGTGCTTCATATTTTCAAAATCATTCGAATATGTTTGGCACACTTAAAATGCCCCAAAGTTAAACCACATTTTTTTTACACGATTAAATTCATTCTCCACTTGTGCATTTATTTTAAATTAACTTGTACATAAAAGATGTTTGTATATGGATTGTTTATTTATTTATCTATTGAAAATGCATGTAATTTTTTGTCCAAGCATGATCAAAACGGGTAGTTCGGGTAAATCGATAAAAACAAATTCAAAAGCAAACTAAAGTATCGAAAGTGCGGAATATAGGCTTGCGAGCCCTTAAGACGTAATCAAGCCTCCGAACTCGATTCCATGGATGTAGACCTTTCCAAGTCCTAGGATGTTAAGTCCATGTACCTTAGGCAAATTTTAGGATTTCGATTAGCCTATAATTAATCGGTGGAGACTCTTTCATTTTTTCGGTCTGGTCGATGACCCCGCTCGACTGGACCCGTCGCTTGTTAAGATCCGACATTTTCGAGCGAAAAAATAATAATTCAAAAGGTTCGGGAAATTCGAATTCGACGTCTGACAATTGGTGACTCTCCTAGGGACTTATTTGTGAATAGGGTTTAGGCTTTCTCATGTTTGCCGTCATATTTTATTTTGCCCTATCCATTTTGACTGTTTGCTCATGCTTGCAGTTTTAAATTTTGTCTGAAAGGCGATGTAAATGTAATGAAAAATTATTTAAATTATCATTTTGCATACACCACGCTGGTTACCATAACATGCTCGGACCTGGAGCACATTAAGAGCTTAGGGAGTTTAGTAGGGGAATGCGTCTAGAGAGGTTTGGACCGCCAACACGCACCCAAACATCTCAACTTGATGATTGGAATGGGCCCGTGATCCTCTATAGGGGTGAGGTTCTGATGGTTCAAAGGACCTAGAAATTTCATCCATTTAGAACAAAAGCTCCACACAGTGTTTAACCTTTATCAGTTTTGTGTGTATTTCCATTTTTGGGTCCAACTAATGTAAATGGGAATTCAGCCTAAGTATTTGGATGGAAATTGACCCACAATTCATGGAGAATATTCGGCCCAACTGTTGTGAATTAGAAGTCAGCCCAACAACTATAGATGAGAGTTTGGCTTATTATGTAAATGTGTTTTGTTTTGGCCCTAGATCATGACATGTATAGTATTGGGCATTTTGTATTATATATTCCAGACTCTTGTAAATGCAATACGAGCCTTACTAATGAAATTTACATTCTCGCACTTGCATTACATTTTTCTTAAAAAATGAAAGTTTCGTCCATTCTATCTTGTATCCTTAGAACGTTTCACGTACATCTTTGGTAAGGATGAAACAAACAAATAATTGCCCTCACATTAAGGCCATGCAGCCGCCTACAGTCAAAATTGCCAGAATATGGAAACGCGTGACAAAAGGGGATCAGAAATACGTGAACGAGAAGATTGGTTAGGTTCACAAGCTCGCAAACTACATAGTCAACTGAGCTATCCATATGTGAGGGCAATGTAGATAAGTTGAATGGAACCCTTGAAACGTTCAGACGAAGGACGAGGGGAATAAAAATATTTTCAAAATGCATGTTCTCGACCTTCCTTCGAACCAAGAAACAAGCAACAAATGCACTCAACATGATGAATCGCCGTGTTAAACGTCTTACGAACTAGACTTCGATTGACCAAATCCTTTAAAAGTATTTTTGAAAAAACTTTTGTCAGATATGTACTCAAAGTCTGGAATGAACGAAACATGCAAAAATTTGAAAACCAATCATACGTGAATAATTGTGTATTCATCCTTCTTAGTATGGTATTTTGAATATATGTTTTCGAGAACTCATGCGATATTCAACGACTCTAACACCTCAAGAACACGGGGAGAGAGTCATCCAGCTACACCCCATTAATTTCCTCACAGTGCAATCAATTGTTGGCATGACCTCCTAGGTCGAGCAGATTTTGCTTTTCTGAGCGTGAGGCAACCATTACTACCACAGTATCCCCGACCTCATCTTCCTCAGCAACACTCCCGCCCGTAACCACCTAATCAATTCATGTCGGGTAATTTTTCCATCCTGACCAAGCTCCACCTCCAACATATGATCATCACACACCCGTGAGCTCCGAGAAAGAACAAAGACACTTTTGAGACCGGGTTTCCGTCCTAATTTCAAAGATTACGAAGTCGCCCAAGGAAACGTTTAGCCGAAAGTTTAGGGACATTGTTGTTTCCTCCCCTCGCCGTTTCATTCCCAAACCCACCACAAGTGATCCAACCTGTTGACGTTGATGGTCACGAAGGCTTGTCAGGCTTATTTTCAACCGGTATCACCATTGGAGCTCTGCTCAATGAATCTCCCTAAGACATTTTTGTCTATCCACTCGCTAGTGGGATACCCTTGCCGGATTTACCTTTATAAAAATGATTAATCGATAATACCTATTTAATATGCGTGAACAAGTTGTGCCTCTAATGGAAGAAATTCATTAAGGTTGTTGCGACCTACACATAAGCGTGCGATACTTGGATACTTTTGGTCCACCATGACGGTTGACTGTGTAAAACACGTTCAACATTGTCACCTTTGTCAAGTGTATGCAGTCCAAATCCACGCGCAGCTGCACGACCTTTATCTCATGATTTCCCCATGGCCTTTCTCAAAGTGGTGCATTGATGTAATCAACATGATTTCCCTAAAGGCGCCCAAGGGTCATCGATTCATATTGGCGGAGATCATTTACTTCACCGAGCGGGTAGATGCTATCACCCCCGCGTCAATAACGACAAAGGTCATCGAAAGTTTCATTAGGGGACTGAAGTTGTGTTGGAAATTCGGATGTCAACAGGGGCAACCCCGTTCTCCCTTGTTTACGGGACCGAAGTCGTGTTGCCAATTCAAGTAAAAATCCTATCAACCAGGATCCTCGCTGAGGAAGAAGTGGATGAGTCAGAGTGGGCGAGAAGCATATACGAGAAATTGAACCTCATGATGAAAGGCAACTCATTGCGATGTGCCACAGGCAATTGTACCAGCAACATATGACTCGAGCATTTAACGGGAAAATGCTCCCGAGAGAATTGCAAGCTGGCAATCTAATTCACAGAAAAAAAATCCTTCGAGTCAATCCAGAGTCTCGGGGCAAGTTTGTGCCTAAAATATGAAGGGTCTTACGTCGCCAAAGAGAATTTCAACAGAGGAGTCATGATCGTCACTGACATGGACGACCAAGAATTCCACACTCCAATCAATATGAACGCATTCAAAAAAATTCTTACAGAGCTCATAACCAGAAAGCGAGCCTTCAAAAATGAGAAAACATTCACGCTAAATTGAAAACCCGGAAAGGCGGTTAGAACAAAATTTAGGGAAGATGAGCATGATTAAAAATCCCTAAAAAAAGCAATCATGGCAAAAGAAGAAGAATCAAATCACTACTAGGTTGAAAACCCGAAAGGGCGACCTAGCTAAAGGATAGAAAATCGAGAGAACAAAAAAACAATCTTTCAAGTCAATCCACACTCTCGAGGCAAGTTTATGCTTAAATATGAAGGGACCTATGTTTTCAAAGAGATTTTCAGTAGAGGAGGCGTGACCATCACTGACATGAACAACAAAGAACTCCTCAGTCGATTCAATATGGACGTAGTAAAAAAAACTCGTAACCAGAAAGCGAGCCTACAAAAATGAGAGAAAATTCCCTCTAAATCAAAAATATGAAAGGTCGGTTTAGGCAAAGTTTAGGGAAAAAGAGCATGATTAAAAATATCTAAAAAGGAAGATCATGGCAAAAGGAAATGAATCAAATCTGTGCTAAGTTGAAAAGCCAAAAGAGCGACCTAGGCAAACAAAATTAAGGGAACCTAGAGGTGCGGTAAAACAAAATATCGTATCAAAAGCAAAGAATATCGATTAAAAAAATAAAAAAAAAAGTGCTCAAAAGTGGACGACATAGTTTCACACAGTAGCAATAAAGAGAAGCTTTGAGCAACATTAATTTGAGTTGCCTCGACAATTTGCATGGATACACCTTGTGAACATAGCATGAATGAGTTTATGGAATTCCATTAAGAAGTACTCCAAAATTTATTAATGAGAAAAAATGTCGAGAAATTCGCACAAGCAGTCAGACATCTCAACAAAGGTTTTTAGCTCTAAAGTGAATTACAAGCCGACAAGCGGAGTCTTTAGGTGCTCAACCTCTACAAGTCATCCTCGACAACTAGGACTTGTAGTTAGTCTAGCTTCTGGAAGTCATGAGCAAACGAGCGGATCCTTTAAGTGTTCAACCTCCGCAAGTTATCCTCGATGACCATGACCTGTAGTTATCCAACTTCTGGGAGTCAAAAGCCAACGAGCGGAGCCTTTAGGTGTTTAGCCTCCACAACTCATTCTCGACAACCAGAACCTGTAGCTATCCAGCTTCTAGAAGTCACAAGCCAACGAGCGAAGCCTTTAGGTGTTCGAACTCCGCAAGTCATCGTCTACGACCAAGACCTGTAGTTATCTAGCTTCTAGAGTCACAAGGCAACGAGCGTAGCCTTTAGGTGTTCAACCTTCGCAAGTCATCCTCGACGACCAGAACATGTATGTGTCCAGCTTCTGGAGTCATAAGCTGACAGGCGGAGTCTTTAGGTGCTCAACCTCCATAAGTCATCCTCAACAACCAGGACCTATAAATGTCCAGTTTTTGGTAATTACAAGCCGACGAACGGAACGTTTAGGTGCTCAACCTCCGCAAGTCATACCCAACGACCAAGACCCGTAGTTGTCCAGCTTATGGATGTTACAAGCTACCAGACGAAGTCTTTAGGTACTCAACCTTCGCAAGTCTTCCTCAACGATACTTCTGATAAAAAAATTTCCTCAACCACCAGCTCGTTTATGGCAAAAACAAAAGTCATCGACGACCAGGACGTGTAGTTATCTAGCTTCTGGGAACCACAAATCGACGAGCAGAGCGTGTAGTTATCCAGCTTCTGGGAATCACAAATCGACTAGCAGAGCTTTTAGTTGTTGACCATCCGCAAGTCATCCCCCAACGAGTCACAAGTCGACGAACGGGGCCTTGAGGTGCTCAACCCCCGCAAGTCATCCTCGACGACTAGGACATGGAGTTATCCAGCTCATTGGAATCACAAGCCTCCGCAAGTCATTCCTAACGAGTCACAGGATAACGAACGGGGACTTGAGGTGCTCAACCCCTGCAAGTCATCCTCGATGACCAGGACCTATAGTTATCTAGCTCCTAGGAGTCACAAGCCTCTGCAAGTCATCCCCAATGAGTCACAAGCTGACGAACGAAGCCTTGAGGTGCTCAACCCCCGCAAGTCATCCTCGATGACCAGGACCTATAATTATCCAGCTTCTGGAAGTCACAAGTATCCGCAAGTCATCCCTAACGAGCCACAAGTCGACGAGCGGAGCCTTTAGGTGTTCATCCTTCGCAAGTCATCTTCGACGACCAGGACCTGTAGTTATCCAAATTCTAGAAGTCACAAGGCGACGAACGGTACCTTGAGGTGCTTAACCCCCGCAAGTTTTCCTCAACGATGCTTCTAGAAAAAAAAACAATCATCAACCTCCATCTCGTTGATGACCAAAAAACAAAAAACAATCCTCGACGACCAGGACCTGTAGATGTCTAGATTCTGGGAGTCACAACTTGATGAGTCTTTAGGTGGTCAACCTCCGTAAACTATCATGAATGATCTGGACCTATAGGTGTCTAGCTTCCAAAAGTTGTGTGATGATATATGTCTACTATGTATAAATAATGAATCAAGAGGAGACAAAATCAGTTGTTTGTCTTTGAACACACATTCATGAGATTCAGATTCTTGGGGCAAGTTTATGCCTAAATATGAAAGGCCTTATGTCGTCAAAGAGATTTTCATTGGAGGAGACGTGATCATCACTAACATGAACAATAAAGAACTCCTAGTCCAATCAATATGGAAGCAGAAAAAAAACTCGTAACAAGAAAGTGAGCCTCCAAAAATGAGAGAAAATTACTTCTAAATTGAAAACCCGAAAGGGCGGTTTAGGCAAAATTTAGGGAAGAGGGGTATGATTAAAAACCCCTAAAAAGGCCGATCATGGCAAAAGGAAATGAATCAAATCTCAGCTAGGTTGAAAACTCAAAAGGGCGACCTAGGCAAAAAAGTTAAGGGAACCGAGAGGTGTGGTAAAAAAATACCGTAGCAAAAGGAAAGAATATTGAGGGATAAAAAAATTAAAAAAAAGTGCTCAAAATTGGATGACATAGTTTTCCACAGTAGCAATAAAGAAAAGATGTGATCGACATTAATTTGAGTTACCTCGACAACTTGCATGGATACACCTTGTGAACATAGCATGAATGACTTTAGGAAACTCCATTAAGGACTCCAAAATTGATTAATGAGAAAAAAGGTCGAGAAATTCGCACAAGCAGTCGGACATCTCGACCAGGTCCTGTAGTTATTCAGCTTCTGGAGTCACAAGCCAATGAGCGGAGCGTTTAGGTGTTCAGCTTCTGCAAGTCATCCTCGACGACCAGAACATGTATGTGTCCAGCTTCTTGGAGTCACAAGCTAACAGGCGGAGTCTTTAGGTGTTCAACCTCCATAAGTCATCATCAACAACCAGGACCTGTAGATGACCATTTTCTGGTAATTACAAGTCGACGAACAAAACGTTTAGGTGCTCGACCTCCGTAAGTCATCCCCAACGACTAAGACCCGTAGTTGTCCAGCTTCTGGATGTTACAAGCTACCGAGCGGAGCCTTTAGGTGCTCAACCTCCATAAGTCTTCCTCAATGATGCTTCTGACCAAAAACCTCCTCAACCACCAGCTTGTTTATGGAAAATACAAAAGTCATCGACGACCAAGACCTGTATTTATCCAGCTTCTGGGAATCACAAACCGACGAGCGGAGCTTTTAGGTGTTCAAACTCCACAAGTCATCTCCAACAAATCTCAAGTCGACGAACGGGGCCTTGAGGTGCTCAACCCCCGCAAGTCATCCTCGATGACCAAGACTCGTAGTTATCCAATTTTTGGGAGTCACAAGCATCTGCAATTCACCCCTAACGAGTCACAAGCCGATGAGTAGAGCATTTAGGTGTTCAGCCTTCGCAAGTCATCTTCGCCGACCAGGACCTGTAGTTATCCAACTTCTTGAAATCACAAGCTGACGAACGGTGCTTCGAGGTACTTAACACCCGCAAGTTATCCTTAACGATGCTTCTGGAAAAAATCCTCAACATCCAACTCGTTGATGGCCAAAAAAAAATTCCCGTCGACCAGGACCAGTAGATGTCTAGCTTCAAGGTGTCACAAACTGATGAGAGTTTAGGCGTTCAACCTCCGTAAACCACCATGAACGACCGAGACCTATATGTGTCTAGTTTCCGAAAGCTGCGTGAAGATGTCTGAGTACGTTGTAAATATTGAATCAAGAGGAGCCAAAATCAGTTGTTTGTCTTTGAACACACGTTCATGGAATCCTAGAGCGCGTGTTCAAAGAGGGGAAACTGTAAACACTTTATTTTGGCTCGGGGTCAAAATACCGTACGAGAGGATCTAAGACGAGAAAAATCGAGAAGAAGAAAAAAAAGCAAAAAAATAAAATAAACTGCAAAAACCAAGCCCTAAACCCTAAAACCCTAAACCTTTACCACAAACCCTAAACCTCAAACCCCAAATCCTAAACCCAAATCCCCAACCCTAAAACCCCAAACCCTAAAACCAAAACCCTAATACCCCAAACCCTAAACCCTAAAACCCCAAACCCTAAACCCAAACTCTAAACCCCAAACCCTAAACCCCAAACCCTTAACCTCAAACCATAAATCATAATTCCTAAAACCTCTAAAATCCTAAAACTTCTTGCCACAAATGCATCACCATGCCACCCTTTGTCAACATTGATCATTGTCCACCATGCCATCTTTCTTAATTTATTTCCCAATTGCAATAAAGAAATATTATGCAAACTCTATAAATAGAGTAACAAAGACAACACAAAGGAGGCGAATTGAATAAAAAAAGCCACGGTGAGGAGGAAATGTTTTTTTTTTGCCAAGATAGGAGGAAATGGTTGAGAGCTTCAGTAAGCAATAGAAAGAAAAAAAAAATTAAAGTGAGAGTGAGTAAAACAATAACGATAATTATCGTGCGGTTTCTCATGCGGTATTTAAACTTCGACTGATTTAGGTATATCTTCCTCATATTCAATATTGTATTTGTATTTTCTAATGTGAATGAAATTGAGGATTTATAGACATATCCTATATATCTACGTATAATATACGTTATACTATATATACTATATATGTGATACTATATGTATATTATGTATTTGTGAAAAATATATTTTCAAAGATGTGTTAGGTCATTCCCAAACTTTGATAAAGGTTACAACTCGGTCCTTGGTCTCTCAGATCATTCTGGGACTTTACCGAGTGTTATAAACCAGACCAGAAAAGTTTTTAATTTTTCACCAATCTATACCTCAAATAAAATAAACATTTACGAAAATATCCTCAATTTTTAATTAAATACGAAAATATACCTACCCGACTAGGAGTCGCGGGTGGACATTTAAATAAACGGAACACCGTTTAAATGTCCACCCACGACTCCTTGTTGCGGGTGACAAAAAAGAAAACTCTCACCCGCGACTGTTATTTGTTTAAAAATTGAGGATATTTCCGTAAATAGTTTTTATTTGAGGTGTATATGGGTGAAAAAATCAAAAGTTTTGGGTAATTTATGGAACTTTTGGAAGATTTCTCAATTTAGCTCATATTTTAAATAATTGCATTTTGGTCTTTGAACCTTTCTGGAAATTCCATAACTTCTCAAAGTGTTACAAATTAGTCCAATGTGCTTCGTATTTTTAAAATCATTCGTATATGTTTGGCACGCTTAAAATTCCCCAAAGTTAAACCACATTCTTTTGAACACAATTAAATTCACTTTCCTCTTGTGTATTTATTTTAAACTAAATTGTACATAAAAGATGCTTGTATCACTACGGGAGAAGGGTCATTGACCGACTGAAAATAGTTTTTTAATGGCTGAACAATTCAACAGTTAAATTATCACGGCTCAACTTCATCGCACAATTATCACGTGTCGGGGCAATTATCACGTCCCAAAATCAAAAGTACCGCCAAAATAATTATGGTGGCACTTATAATGAGCCGCGGAAAATATTTTTAATTTTTATTTGTGGCGGCTCAATATTTAAAAAATATATATTTCTTATTTTTTGATGTCTTCTTCTTCTTCGTGCATGTGTCTGCCCATGTTCTTCTCGCCTCACCACATTGAAGAAGAGGTAAGGGTAAGGAGTGGCCGCGGGAAACCGAAAAATTTTGAATTTTTTTTAACGGCTCAACAGTGATTTTTAACGGCTCAACTGAATTTTTTTAAATTTTTGAATTACTTTAAACAAATGACGGCTCAAACAAAAGGAGTCGTCAACTCTATTTTAATTTTAATTTTTTTTATGGCTCAATAGTGATTGAGCCGTGAAAAATAACGATAAGAAAAAAAATTAATTCCTTTAAAAAAAGGACGACTCAAAAAAAGGAGCCGTGAAAAATATTTTTTTTTTAAATAAAATTATGGTTCAATAGTTTTTGAGCCGTGAATAATCAGATAACTAAATTATTCACGGCTCAATAGTATTTGAGTCGTCTCGTTGAGACGTTACCATTCTCCCATAGTGTATATGGTTTATTTATTTATTTATCTATTGAAAATGCATGTAATCATTTTTGGTCAAGCATGATCAAAACGGGTAATTCAGGTAAATCGGTAAAAACAAATTCAAAAACAAACTAAAGTAGTGAAATGACGGATTATGGGTTTGGGAGCACTTAAGACGTAATCAAGCCCCCAAACTAGATTATTTGGACATGGACCTTTCCAAGCCCCTAGGATGTTAACTCCATGTGCACTAGGCAAATTTTAGGATTCCGATTAGTCTCTAATAAATCGGTGGCGACTCTTTCATTTTTTGGTCGAGTTGATGACCCCACTCGATTAGACCCGTCGCTCGTCAAGACCCGACATTTTCCAGCGAAAATAAAAATATTTTTCAGAAAGGTCGGGGAAAGTCGAATCTGACACTGAAAATGGTAATTTATCTTTTCTAATCAAACCCAACTGTGATTTCATTCCATTTACTTGAACTTGAATTTCATTTCATATCATTTGGATATTGGCGTTTTTTGCAGGTACAACATGTGCAATTGTACTCACACGTGCTATATTTACATAGGGATGCAAGTCTGTTGCTGCTGGAATGAATGCTATGGACCTTAGAAGGGGCATCACCATGGCAGTTGATTCAGTTGTAACGAGCTTGAAAAGTAGAGAAAAAATGATAAGTACTTCTGAAGAAATACAGGTTTGCCCCTCCTACTTGATAAAGTACAGAAGTTTTAGAATTGTTGTTTTTAATTGTTCAGATACAATATAATGTTTTACTTTATTGTTAGGTTGAAACTATCTCTGCAAATGGGGATAGAGAAACTGGTGAATTGATTGCAAAAGCCATGGAGAAAGTTGGCAAAGAGGGTTTTATTATTATCCAAGTAAGTTAATCATACTTTGTGCTCATATTTCGATGTGTGTTGGTTTCATTGAAGTAACTCTTTCCCGAGTTGCTACCATTTCATCCATGTAAGCATCACAGAATGAAAATACCTTCTCTAATGAATTGGAAGTTGTCGAGGGCATGAAGCTTCATAGAGGATTCATCTCCCCATATTTCATCACCATATACATAGGCTTTCATTCATAATGTTGGTTTAGATGTGCTGGTGTAAGCTTCTATGTCAACACTTTATTGTCTGTGTTAGTACTCTTTTCTTAGTACTTAATGTTCTAAATTTGTGTTCAGTCATCAACATAGTTTTATCCTGGATTTCACAGTGTTGTGATTGTGATGTATGTTATTTTGTTCACAGGTTCTTGGGGGCATACTTGGCCATTTTGGATGAAATAAACTCTGGATTGGATGTGGATGCACTTCGAGACGTAGCAAAATTAGTAAATGGGCTTTTGACTACTAGCAAATCGTATTGTATTTATTGTGTTTCCTTTCTATATAATAACGTGATATTGTAGGGGATTGTGAATTAGCGATTGAGATGAAGTTCGTAGTTCCGACATTCCGAATTCAAAATCATCTCAAGTATAAAAGCATATTAGTTTTCATCTTATTTAGAAAACTATGTATTTACATTTTAGATTATTGTAAGTTTGTAGTTTGGATATTTATTAAGATGTATATATATACTTGGATAAATAAAATATTATATTTTTTTAAAAATGTATTGTGTAGTTCATATCATATAGCAATAACTAGATAATTAATAAAAACACATCACAAAATTTTGTATTTAACAATGATTAGTGGTTGTTGGCACAAAAAGATTGTGTTTAGCAGCGACTTAAACTGATATTAGTTGTTGTTATCACTAAAAACATGTATTTAACAGCAACATTACCTGACAGTGTCAAGTGCTTTTAATGATGAATTTGCACTAAATACATGTATTTACAGAAAACTTAATGGACGTTGTTTCGAATAAAAGTGTGCCCGCCAAAGTCACTCCTAAAAATGCAATTCAACGATGAAGCATTTTCATCAGTAAATGTCATCTATAACATCGAAGAGTTGTTTGTCGCATTTTCATTGTATTTAACAACCTAATTTGGTTGTAAAAGAGGTGTGGGGAGTGTCAGTCTAGCAGCGACAGAGATTTGACAACGGTCAATTGCCGTAGGTATAACCTTTAGCAACTGGGCTACAGGACAAACATTTTGTTGTCGCTAAAGATTAACAGCGCCATTTATGCATTTGCTGGCAATTTTATGCCGACGCTAAAAATCGAGTTTCTTGTAGTGCTGAATTCTCACTCATTGCTGAATCAGATTTACCACCTGCAACAAATGGAGCAACATGATCGAGAAAGTGCAGCTGCATTTACAGTAGCAACCCAGAAGCCCAACAAAGCTGAAGAGGATGAAGATAAGGATGATGATGACGAATGATTCAGTAAGATTAGTAATTAAGGAAGAATAGGGACAATCACATATTAATGAGAAAAGGGAATGGTATAGTGTGTATTTGAGAATTGACTCCATAAAAAATAAAAATAAAAAATGCGGTAAAAATAAGAGCAATTTAAATTGGGGTTGTTGATTGCTAAATAAAAAAAATAGTTTGTTGTTTGTATTTTCATCAAAAATTGATTAATTTTTAATATATACTTCAATGAGAATCCCTCTGTCTTCGTTTATTATACCTACAAGTTTAGCATGTCAACTTAATGTTTGTATATGTACTTGAATGTATAGTATCAAGTCAAAGTGTTTATTTGATGTGTAACATTTTTGTTGACTTGGTTGGTCCATCGCGGGCAGAAAAGATAAAGTCAAGTTAAGAAATATTTCGTTCTATAATCTAAATCTTCTCTAAAAGGGACTTAATTAAAAGAAGGTCTATGTTGAAGATCTTACACGATTCTACAGGGATAAAGTTGAATAGGTTATTACCCAAAATAAAGGTGGGATATCTCTCTGTCGTATGTGGAGTCGATGAAACTTGATTGAAGTCGACTCACTTAATAGAAGACTGAGTCAACTCAACAACATAACCATTGAATTATAATATCTATATTTTGGATTGTTGAATAATACGACGAAATGTGTGGTGGGACTCCAATCTAGTAATCTACTAGTTGGAGGAAGACGACTAAAAGAGGGCCGAGCTAATGCTAATAATGGTGTCAATACTATACATACAATAATCACTCCATATATTTTAGGAAAAAATATAAAATTGCACCAGCATGTTTGCAACAATTGATAATTGGACTCATGATTTTTGTTATCACACACGGATGTTTCCGTTTGTTAGGATGTTTTTGTTTGTTGGTAATTGAATTTTCCGTCCATTGTCGTTTGTTGTCCGTTAAATTATCCTCAATTGTTGTTTATGTGCTTTAAACATAAATTGATATACCTAAAATACCTCAACCTCTTCATATTAATAAAGTCTCCATCTCTTCCGATTTCATTTGCGTATTTTCCATCGGTTACTCCAAGGCCCGCGCTTCGTATCATCCCCCAGTGAAGACGATTGTTACAAGGTTGTAATAGTATGAGTGATAACTACTCTGAATGCTCTTCTCGTTATTCTTCACCTTGGGCATCTAAGCCGAACATGACATCCATGAAACCTGAGGTACTACGGTTTACAAACCATCTGTTGGTGAAATTCAGAACATGGAGCAACAACTGCTTTTGGTGGTGCTTCATCCCCTTCAACATCTACACCTGCTTCTTCAGCACGACGACATTCTACTAGATCTAGAACTTATGTAAACATCGGAGATACAACCAGAAAGGAGCATGCACAGGAAAAAAGCTTCAGTTCATCGAAAGGTAAGGGTAAGGCTGTGCTGAAGGCAAGGGAGGAGGAACGAGGACCTCAAACCAGAAATGTAGCTCGTAGAAGAGCAACACTTGATAAAGATTCTCCGGTGAAACCTGCTAATGGTGATTCTAGCTCAGAGGTATGAACTCTCACCAATGATCTCTTTCCAAAAATTAACCACAACTTAGATGCCAGATATATGCAAGCACCCGAGCTACCCGAGCTGCTGCATCTTCTCGGAGCTCAGATACTCCAGACATCATTCGTTCTAGTGCTTTTAGCTCGAGGGGAGCAATTTCCTTCGTTGCTGCTGCCATGGCTGGCCTTGGATATGCTAGTGGAAGAGGTTTTGGGGGAGGTAGATGTCAGAATCTGCTAATCAACAGAACCAGAAGTCAAAAGGCCTAGAAGACTAGATTGCACAAATGTCAAAAGGCAAAAGTAAATCTGGGTCAAAAGTAAATCTGGAATATTGACATACCTGAAATGTACTTGAGTAGATGAGCTGAATTGTCAAAAAGCAGAATAGTAATATGGTGTATAAGTAATGTAAACAAACCTGTTTTGTAATGTAGATTTCATCAATCAAGATATTCAGTTTCCATACTTATTGTTTTACTTAGCCAACATGGTATCAGAGCAGGACCACAACCCATTATAGGATTGTGTTCTTTGTTTTCTGGTTGCTCATCATCTACCAGAAAACTGAACCGACCAAGCCAACATGTCTGACACCGAAAGCCACTCCCAAACCCAAACAGGATCAGGTGTCAGTGATGATGACCTGACCCAGAAAATAGCCAACCTCATTAAAACCAGCCTCAGCCTCAATCAAAAACAGTCCAAGGACTTACCAGAAAATATCACGGTGAGTACAAAGCTTAATGGTCAGAATTATCATATTTGGGTCAGATTGATACAGATAGCTATTGGAGGTCGTGGACGTATGCAACATCTTACCGGAGACCCGGAACCCCCAAACCGAATTGAACCTGGGTATGAAAGGTGGCAATAAGATGACCTAGTCGTTTTTCATGGATGATTCAGAATATCGATCCACGACTAGCCAATAATGTCGCACACTACCTTACATCCTGAGATCTATGGAAAGCATTATAAACTACTTACAGAAGTGGTAAGGATGCATTACAAATTTTCGATTTACATAACAAAGCTGCAAAGATGGTTTAGGGGACAATGACACTTGAAGAATTCTGGCTCATAATGCAATCCTTATGGGGAGAGATCGAAGCCAGACGATTCAATCTGATGGTGTGTAACCACAACATCACAACATACAACCAGCTTTGGACCGAGACTAAAGTGTACCAATTTCTGGGGGGAATTGATCCCAAATTCGATGGGATCAAACGAGAGGTCCTTCGACAGGACCGAATACCCTCAGTCGAGGAAGCTTATGCTTCCATCCGAAAGGAAGCCGCCAGGCTCCACATTCTGGGAGCAGCAACCTCCGGTGACGGACCATCATCGGGTTCAGATTACGAGTTACATGCTAGGGGCAATACACAACCAACAGCAAACGCAGCAAAAAAATTCCGACCACCACAGAACCGGTCAGAAACAACCGGAAAACCCAGTGGTTCGTCATCCCGAATCGACAAATCCAAACTAAAATGCACACATTGTCGAAGGAATAGGCATACTAAAGAGGGGTGTTTCCAGTTGGTCGGGTACCCGGAGTGGTGGGACGAGAGCCGCGTGGAGAAGGCTCGGAACTGTGTCGCCGTCGCAACAAGCAACTCCACGGCCACCGACGTCGGAGGTGGCACCGGCAGCGATCAGCTCGACGGTTCGGTCGGAGGCGTAGCCGACCCAGGACGAGGATCCTCCATCGGCTGGACTCAACCATGGCCACCAGCAACCGGCGGTAGCCCTCCCTTCGCCGGAATAGCTGGAGTCGGCGAAAACCCTAACAATCGGAACATCAACCACGAAGCAAATATCAATCGGGAAGCAAACATCAATCGGGATCGAAACAGCAATTGGAACGCAAACAACAATCGGGACATCGGAACCGAGCCACACATCAATCGGGACCAATGAGGAAACTTACAAATCAATCGGAACAATCGGGACCAAGAAAGCTTCAATTGGAGGCGAGGAGAGTTACCTGGACACGAAGGCGAAGGGTTCGGCCGGAACCCGAGCTAGGCGCGGCCCCGGGAAGGGTCCCTCGGTCCAGACCCTAGAAGAGCAAGGGAGGAGCTGCTGCAAACATGGAATGGAGCGTTGGAGAGAAATGAATCGGCTGTAGCGGCTGATGAAGGTATAGGGATTTGGAAATTGCATCCAAGTCCCTCTACTTCTAACCCTAGCGGTTTTTGCCCGAAAAGTAATAAAACTGACAGAATAGCCCCTGATTATTGCAAATCAGTCCCTCAACATTTGACATGGGCTTATTCAGTCCAACATAAAACCGAACTTAAAAATAGTTAGTGGATTTTTTACTGCGGTGCAACAGATACGATGACATATGACTCAAATGATCTTGTTAATATTATGAGATCACAAATTGAATATATTAACACAGCAGATGGAGGGAAGGCTCCAGTTACGGGAATGGGCACCATAGAAATTTCACCGACTTTGAAGATATCAAATTGTCTCCTAGTTCCGACACTTTCGAATAAATTGTTGTCAGTGTCTCATGTTACTAAGCAGATGAATTGTACTTTGGTGATGAATCCGGATTTCTGTGTATTGCAAGATATCCAAACATGGGTGATTATTGGGTGTGGCACTGAACGCGCGGGTTTATACTACGTGGACGAAATGGCTCAACCAGGTTCGGTGTTGCTTGCTCATGGATCTTCAGAACGAGAGACTTGGCTATGGCATAGGAGATTGGATCATCCATCCTCGGGTTATCTAAAACTCTTGTTTCCCAAGTTATTTTTGAGTAAAAGTATTAATTGTTTTTGTGAGACTTGTATTCTTGCAAAAAGTCATAGACAAACGTTTAAGCCACATAATACTCGGATGGAGTAAATTTTTTCCTTAGTACATTCTGACGTGTGGGGCCCAGCACCTATATCTGGGGGACATGGTCTCAGATATTTTGTGTTATTTGTAGACGATTGCACTCGTATGACATGGGTGTATTTTTTAAAGCAAAAATCTGAAGTGTCACAAATTCATTCACTTCTTCAAAATGATCCAAATTCAGTTTCAGAAAAATATTCAAGTACTTCGGTCTGATAATGGAAGGGAATTTGTCAACCAAAATATGAAAAATTTCTTTTCAGAAAAATGAATTATTCATCAAACTTCCTGTCCACACACTCCAGAACAGAATGGTGTGGCGGAAAGAAAAACCCGCATAATACTCGAAATGACAAGATCCCTCATTATCGAGTCTAAAGTGCCCAAATTTTTCTGGCATGATGCTGTTGCAACAGCCACGTATCTTCTAAATCGTCTTCCCACAAAGATCCTACATCTTCAAACACCGATACATGTTCTGTCAAAAATGACCAAAATACCCCCATACCTCAGCCTAACTCCTCGTGTCTTTGGATGCTCAGTGTTCGTACATATACCAAAAATTGACCGCACCAAATTTGATCATTGTGCTGTCAAGATTGTGTTTATAGGATATGGGGTTAATCAAAAAGGGTATCGGTGTTATGATCCTACAAATCGTCACACGTTCACCACTATGAACTATGATTTTCTTGAAACATAATATTTCCACCACCAATCTAGTGTTCAAGGGGGGAATCAGATAATCGATCCACTAGATTGGGTAAGTAGTCCAAATCAATCCTATGAATGCCATAGTCCCTCGCATGATGATCAAATTAAGTTGGCTGATCGATCCAGTGAGCCATCATCAGACACGCCAGTAGAAACCAGCGAACTAAGGGTCACAACTCATAATCCCTCGTTTGAGGTATCCGAGAATAGCCCGGTAAGTCCGTTCAAACCTCAAAATATCAATATAGTTGAGGATATTGATATTGAAGAACAGGAGGAACCAAGGACGGAAGGATACAAGTTACCTCCGAGAGAAAACCGAGGGCGACCACCAAAAAGATACACACCAGATAAGGAGCCAAACAAATCAAGATATTCGGTGGCAAATGAAGTAAGGGGGAGGTTAAGTGAGGAAGCAAAGGCATTTGTCATGTCTGTCCTCTCAGAAGAGATTCCAAGTACGATCGGAGAGGCCCAACAATCCAGGAGCTGGAGAAAGGCTATGGATGTCGAGATGGAGGCACTGGAGAAAAATAAGACATGGGAGATGTGTAGGTTGCCAGTCGGAAAAAGACATGTAGGCTGCAGGTGGGTTTATACCATTAAATACAAGCAGGATGGCTCCATCGATAGGTATAAGGCGAGACTGGTCGCAAAGGGATACACTCAGACATACGGTATTGACTACTCTAAGACTTTCTCTCCTGTAGCAAAAATAAACACGATCAGAGTATTGTTGTTTGTAGCCGCAAACAAAGACTGGCCCCTCCACCAGTTTGATGTGAAGAACGCATTTCTCTACGGAGATCTTGAAGAAGAAGTATATATGGAAGTCCCACCAGGATTCACGAATGAAGGTAAAGAAGGAAAGGTATTTCGACTGAAAAAGTCACTGTATGACCTGAAACAATCTCCTAGGGAGTGGTTTGGAAGGTTCACTATAGCCATGATGACATATGGGTACAAGCAAAGCAACTCGTACCACACCTTATTCTTGAAGAAGATAGGAGAGTGAATAACCTGTTTGATTATTTATGTCGATGACATGATTATCATAAGGAATGATATAGAAGAGATGGACATGTTGAAGAAAAACTTGTTCAAGGAATTCGAGATGAAGGATCTCGGAAATTTAAAATACTTTATGGGAATTGAGGTACTAAGATCAAGAGAAGGGATCTTTATAGCTCAGCGGAAGTATATTTTGGATTTCTTGGCACAGACCGGTATATTGGAGTGCAAACCGATTGATACTCCAATGGTGGTAAATCATGGTCTACGCATAACGGAAGGGGCGAAACTAGCGGATAAAGAACGATATCAGAGGCTAGTGGGTAAACTTATATATCTGTCACACACTAGACCGGACAATGCCTACACAGTTGGAGTAGTAAGTCAATTCATGCATCAACCTCAAGATGATCATATGGAAGCAGTCATGAGGATAATGAGATATTTGAAGAGCACTCCAGGACATGGAGTCCTATTCCGAAGAAATGGTCATCTAGAGATTCAAGGGTACACAGATGCAGACTGGACGGGAAATCCAGTTGATCGAAGATCTACATCTGGGTATATTACCCTGGTTGGAGATAATCTGGTAACATGGCGAAGTAAGAAACAAAAGGTGGTGGCCCTATCAAGTGCAGAAGTAGAGTTCCGGGGAATAGCAATGAGACTAACAGAAATGCTATGGATACGAAACCTAATGACAGAGATAGGTTTTCCACCAAAGAGATCCTGTGAACTGCTATGTGACAACAAAGCAGCGATCAGTATTTCAGAGAATCCGGTTCAACATGATCGAACCAAGCATATTGAGGTGGACAGACACTTCATCAAAGAAAACCTCGAAGCTGGGAATATCAAATTACCATTCGTTCGCTCCGAGGACCAGCTAGCAGATATACTTACAAAAGCAGTAAACTATAAATCATTTAGAGAAGTACTGAGCAAGTTGAGCATCGGAGATCCGACCACTCAACCTGAGGGGGAGTGTCAGAATCTGCAAATCAACAGAACCAGAAGTCAAAAGGCCTAGAAGACTAGATTGCACAAATGTCAAAAGGAAAAAGTAAATCTGGGTCAAAAGTAAATCTGGAATATTGACATACCTGAAATGTACTTGAGTAGATGAGCTGAATTGTCAAAAAGCAGAATAGTAATATGGTGTATAAGTAATGTAAACAAACCTGTTTTGTAATGTAGATTTCATCAATCAAGATATTCAGTTTCCATACTTATTGTTTTACTTGGCCAACAGTAGAGATCGTCATGAATGTCCTCTATTTGGTGGTTCTGGTGAATCTCCAAAATTGACCTTTATGGCTTGTGGCAAGCAGCTGAATAGACATTTTACCATTTATCAGGCGATACAGAGGCAGCTCGTTTAGGATGAGAGGTTTGGTGGCAGCGACTTCGTCTTAGGTGATGGAAGCCGACTGTGGCGTGATATATACAATATCACCTATCAAAGGGCACAAGGCCAAGCTGATAAGGCATCTCCAGGAGTATCAAATCCAATTCCTGTTTCAAGGTCTTCCAAACCTGGATCTTCCATTTTCACCGATGTCCAACCAAACAGAACATCTGTCACTGGATTGGGGAAGTTGTTCTTGAAGTAATGGAAATGTACTCTAGCCAGAAAGCTGTTCTTGAAGTCGAGTATTTTGGGGAAGTTGGCACTGCATTAGGTCCGACATTAGAATTTTATACTCTTTTAAGTCATGATCTTCAGAAGCTTGGGCTTGAGATGTGGAGATCAGGTTCTCAATCTGAGAATCCAACAATGGATGTTGACTTGAATGAACAGAGTGATGAGAAAGGCAGTAATGCAGATTCTATTTCAGTTCGTAGTGATATTGTGAATGCTTCTCTTGGATTGTTTCCTTGGTCGTGGCCACCAACTGCAGATGCTTCTGACAGCAGTAACTTCTCTAAGGTCATTGAGTATTTCCGGTTGGTTGGACGTGTAATGGCAAAAGCTCTTCAAGATGGCCTGCTTTTGGACTTGCCACTGTCAACAGCATTTTACAAGATCGTGATTGGTCAAGTAAGCATCTTTACTACATTTATTCCACTGAATATGTTTTACATCCCCTATACAATCTTTACTTTATTTCCTCCACTGAATATGTTTTGCAGACCCCTACAATCTGCGTTTGTAATTTGATCCCAACTTTTGGTTAATTATTTCCAGGATCTTGATTTGCATGATATTCAATCTATAGATGCTGAGCTTAGGAAAGTTTTAGAAGAATTATATGTGAAGGTGATGGGATGAGATGGGATGGGCTGGCCTAAGGGGTAAATTAGTATTTTCTCATTGCATCGTTTCAAAATAAACGACTCCACGTGACTTCCACGTGACACTTAACGGGGATTATTAACGTTTGGTGCAATTAACAAAAAAATGAAACATACGGGTGTAATTAATTGGGCAAAAATCATATAGGCCCAGTTACAAAAAATGGTAAACATCGGAGTGCAATTTCATATTTTTCCCTATATTTTAACTACCTAGAGTAACTATTGTGTAGAATTTTTAAAATTATAATTGTAGTTATTAATAATGATTTTATTCATATACATATATTTAAAAGACCTAAATTTTATATTTCGTGCTTGTAAATCAAAAACGTTTTACTTTTGGTCCTAAAATATTAATTTAACTATTAAATACACTAATTAGAACAAAATTGAGTTTAATTATATATCTATATATTAAAATATATTTACATGATAATTATATATATATATATATATATATATATATATATATATATATAGTTATGGTTATAACTATGATTACGAATCAAATACTAAAACCTTAACCATAACCATTATGGTGAAATAATTCAATTCCCACAATCACATTAAACCATAATGACAATGTTAACCACATTAAAAAAGAGTTGTAAAAATCAAGGTTTATAAATTTTCACATCGTTGTCGATTTATGCTAATCTGACGCAAAAGGCACCTAAGGCGTATATGCAGAATCACCTAGAATAGGTTAGTGGAGAAACTAATCATTATGACTTTGACTTTACCAAAAGTCGTTTGGATTGGCTCATGACCATAGTTATCAGAATTGGACCGGACCGACGGTCCGATCGGGAACGGGACCCTTATCCGGTTAGTTCAGTTAAAAGACTGTTTTGCATATGAATATTGTTTGGATCGGGTTGAACCGATCGGTTTTTGAAGAATCGGCCGTTATTCTGAAAACCATCCGGTTTTCGGTTCACCTATTTTGCATATTTTTAATTTAAGTTTTTTAAAACCGGCCGATCGGTTTATATTTCTACGGTTCGGTATTCCAGCTTCTTGAAGAAGAAGAAGAAGAAGAAGAAGAAGAAGAAGAAGAAGAAGAAGAAGAAGGGGTGGGCGGGTTCCAGCCTTGTGAGACCGGGTTGGAGAACTTCTCGGAAACGGTTCTGTTCCTTATTTGTTCATGATAACAACTCTTCTTCTGAAACTAGGTTATTCCTATATACACTTCAACTGCCATACCGACCCCTTGCTAACCCTTCTATTTGTTTACCAGGGAGAAATTGTCAAACATTTTGCTAATGATCGGCAAAAAATTAGATGCGGTAAGTAGTAAAAATGTGGTTTACCCTTTCATTAGATCATCTCTTGAAATGTATGAACTCTTTTTCTTGATTCAATGTATTTTTCATATTTACTTTCACAGTTTGGTAAGGTAGATTATACTAAGAATGTATTGCCCATAGATGTTATCTTATTTTATATATCTCTATCTATGTTGCTGATCCAGATATGCAAATGGAGATTGATTCGAACATTTCTCGAGGTGTTGCCACATTTAAAGTTCAGTTGATGGTGAGGTTGTCTTTCCACCAATACAACTGCTATGAATACAACATTAATGAATTATTTATATATTTACAAGAGTTGTTGATATTTACAGGTCGAGTCTTCTGAGAATAGGCAGTAACTTTAACCGTGCGGCTTTGGAGCTATGAAATTAAAGTCCCTAGTTCAGGAGGAGAAGCTGCCACCGTTTCCGAGAAGTTCTCCAAGGAATTTTGAGTGAACCGCACACCGAACCGGGTTGGCCGGCCGAATCGTGAACCGAACCCCTCTCCGGTTCGATGACTGGTCCGGTTCTGATAACTATGCTCATGACCAACTGATTAATAAATAAGGAGTTTGGAGTTTGAAAAATAAGAGGAATCTTTCTAAGTACTATAGCTTATGGATTCAGCTAATTAAGCATCACTACAAAAACGAGCATCAACGTCGGTATAAATATCGTTGTTAACTTTTAGCGTCAACAAAATGTTTATGTCGGTAGCCCCCGTCGTTAAAGATTATATGTACGGGAATTGCCTATTGTCAAAGGTTTGCCACGGTTAGAATAACACTCCCCAAGTCTCTTTTATAGCGGAAGTCGTTGTTAAACACAGTTCAAAGGTGACAACATCTTGTCGATGTTATAGATTTCTCTTAGTGATGACAACTATGTCGATTTTTTTCCTGTGATTTTTTTGGTCGATTTTTTATTAGTTTTATTCATCCATAGTTTCATCCATGTTTGTCTCAGCACTTCATCCACCATGACTTCATCCATCGAGCTCACTTCGGTTCATCCATGGTTGATTTCTTCTTGGCAATTAATCCATGGATTCTTCATCGGAGAAACAATACTTAATGGAACATCCACCAACCTCACTTTGGTTTGCCTCTTGAAGGGAAGCTTCGATTCTCGAGCTAACTTCTCTTGAAAAGAAGCTTCGCTTCTCCGTCTTCTCCAGCTTCACTTCTCCACCTCCAGCTTCACTTCTCCAACTTCGGTGCTCCAGCGTCATTTCCCCAGGTTCGGTGCATACTGTTGGTCTCAATCAGTTGGTGTCAGCTCCAACTCTCACGTGAAAGGAAGGGATGGTGAGGGAAAGGAGGGTGAGGGAAATCCAGCAGCTTCAAGGATGGAGTTCTGTGAAATAACGTGGGGGAGAGGGAAGAAGAGTGGGATTTGTTTTTTGAAAATTTGATTTTTTTTACAACAACAATTTTTTGATCATCTTTTACAACAACAATAACCGCCACTAAATAGACTATTTTACAATAATAATAGTCACCACTGAATGACTATACTAATGTCGACAATATATTGACACGCAAACCTATTCTTACATTTTCTTGGTACTTATGTTTTAACGACAATCAATTTATTAGTTACGAAATACATCTGTTGTTGTTATAACTATATTTACAACAAAATATTTCGCATTTAAATATGTACATTTACAACGGAAACGTCATCTGCCACTGATGGACTCCTTTAAAATCAAGTGTTGGTTGACATTACATATTCATCCATGTAAAAAATAAAGTGACGGCAAAAATTAACACTAAATGTATCTTATAAGAGTGAAAAATATATTGTGCATAATAAGTAATAATAACGACAATAAAAACTGCTGACACAGTATACATACATTCAACATTAATTGTTAGTGTCTACACGAAAACCATGTCTCTCTTGCACAAATTTCTTGTAGTGCATCTTGTTATTGTTTTGATGTTAATTCTCTTTCAGCTCCAGTTCTCTTTGCAAACATGTGTATATGTATGAATGTTGTAAAATAAGATAAAAGTTGTGTTTAAAGAAGGTGAAAATGAAAGTTGATAACTATTCTACTTAGAGAAAGCACATTGTTGCTTCTTCATATTAGTTAGATACTTCTCACGAGACACATTTGTTTCTACAATCTTAGAACAATATGTATTTTTACGAAATAAAGATAGAATACAAATAAAATTACACATAAATATTCTTCAAAAAACTTGATGACTTATGCTCTCAGTCACTCCATGTAACGACATGAAGTATTAACTAGTCATGCAACATATTCATAGTGTATTTAGGTTTTTAATTCAAGTGTCTACTGAGCATGGAAGAACAATCCCTATATCAGAATGACACTTGAAAGTTGATTTCACCACCACCTGATTCAAAGATTGTAGATTGCAAGTGAGTGTTTAAGAATAATGCATCATTTAGCAATGAAGACATCAAGTATAAGGCAAGATTACGGAGAAAGTTCAGTTTGAGGTAAGGTATCTTACTTCAGTGCAATTGGTTGTGTTATGTATGGAGTGGTCGTAACTAACTAGTCCAAATATATCCCATGATGCCTTTTAAGGAATATTTGAGTGATACACATGATGGTTGTTTGGGGTTTAATGGTGACCTGACCAGGTTGGTATAATGTGTCAAAACAGATTTTACAAGAGACTTAAACAGAAGGAAAAAAAAAAAATTGGTTACTTGTTTGCTGTAGACGTAAATCATCGAATGTGTTATTCCTTGGAAAGTTACTTTACAAGATTAAGTTGTGTTATTATATCACATGGTCATAGTTCACGCATTAAAGCAGTGAAAGAAGTTCTTTTTTAGTTCTTTTTTTATGAACTAACCATGAAGCATAGTGCAACTATTTTTTATTTCGATAGTTCAGCAATACATTTCACCAATAACCTGGTGAACCACGAAAAATGAAATATATTGGTGTGAGGTATCACTTTATTACCTATGTTGTAGCTCACGGAGATATATATTCCAAAGATTTATACAATATATTATCAAATTTGTGAGTATTGGTTAGATTTAGTCATTGAAGGTTAAGTTGGGACCAGTGTTATCAGAACTGAACCGGACCGGCGGTCCGATCGGAAACCGAACTCCTATTCGATTTGGTTCAGATAAAATATCATTTTGTAAATAAACAGTGTTTGAATTTGGTTGAACCGGCCGATTTACGGTTCAATTTTTAGGCTAATATTTTTTCAGACCAAACGTTTTTTGCTTCTTTTTTTTTAGACCGATCGGTTTTACATCGAACCCAATGCTATCGGATTGGACCATCCGAACCGAAAACCGGTCCCCTCACCGGTTCAAGTACCGATCTGTTTCTTATAACACTGGTTGGGACTCATTCGGAATAACCCTACAACATTTATATTTTTATATTAAACCCTAACCCTAATATATTGTAGGCTTTTGTGTGAATAAGCCTACATCATATTAGCTGCTATAGAGAATTCAAATTGATATGTATATTTATTAAGTATTATGTTAAATTAAGCCCATTAGCTATGTTCGGCCATTATTTTAGAAAGTCCAACCCAAGTAATTTTTTGGCCAAAACCCAAGTAATCAATTAGTCATTGTATATTATAGGAGGTGACCTCGGGCGGGACGAGCCTAGCTTTTTTGAAAGAAAAAAACGAGCCCAAAATTTCAGGTCTTAATAATGGAGGACTGAGTCTGATTTCTTCAAAAAAAAAAAACTGAGTCGGCCTTGCTTAACTCAAATCGGTTTCGATCTTAAACCGGAATTTTTGACAGGGAAAATTACTGCGAGGAAGGCAAGGCGAGACACGGCTTCGAGAACGCGAGGCACTCACTGCGAGGACAGCTTCTAACTGACTGCGAGGAAGGCAAGGTACTCACCGCGAGGACAGTTGAGAAGGCGAGGCACTCACCGCGAGGACAGCTGAGAAGGCGAGACACACACCGCGAGGACAGCTGCTCGAACCGGTCTCAAACCGATTTTTTCGGAAATTCGGTCCTAGAGCCTTTTTTGTTGACCCCTATTGTATATGGAGTATGAATGAAGTTTTTAAAGTTGCAGTTTTTTTGGCCAAATTTTAAAAGTTGCAGTTAGGCCCACACTTTCAGAACAACGTCACGATAGAGTACTTATCATTAATTTCCACAAATAATAAAAGAAAATGTGTTGGGAAAAAGAGAGCTACAATACTTATGTCCCCTTCAAAAAATAAAAGTTTTTATTCATTATATTAATAAAAGATGGAATTTCTTATTTGCATGTAAATATAAGTCACATAAAACTATATCTCCAAATCTTTATTTTCTTTTATTTCATTTGAAGTAACTTAGTATCGATACAAATATGAAAACATCTCCATATTATAATAAAAGTCATTGTCATACATGAAGTCATATTGGAACAAGAAAGTCATTAGTTTCAATTTAATAATTTAAAATATTATATTTCTTCGTGTGTTTTTTAAGTTAAACTATTTTTTTATTCTAATTTTTATTAAAATATTTTTTTAGCAGTTTCCATGATTCTCACGCAAGTCTTTCTCCGCAACTTCCTTTTGTGTGATCCTAACAAAAAATAGTTTGTTATGCATATACACCTTGATAGTGTGTTGGTCAATGTTGACAGCTCAAGTCTATCCATTCATATAGAAGTACTAGATACTAGCAAACAGGCTTACCCATGGAAACTGCTGAACTAGCTAGATAAACGTTCATGAATTCTCTCACAATATTTTATACGCGAATACGTACAAATTTCAGGATGTTGGACGCGGTTATATATATATATATATATACATGCTATGCTATCCTCCTCTTTTCTATCTATATTTATAATACCCGACCTAAATTTAAGGATTAAAATTAATATAAAGAGAAAGCTTAAGAAAAAAACAGGCTTTTATCAAATTTGAGTATTAAAAACTACTGCTATCATATATTTTTCTCTTAGTTAGAATAGTTAGCCTTGTTGGAAAAGTGTGCCTGATTTGATTTACTAAATTTTGGGCCAATATTATAAAAGTCTCAAATTAAATTCAACCTCAATAAAGTAAATAGGAAAAATGACAGTTGGAAACGATATGGATTTGGGAATCTCACGCTGAAAATTTAATTTAATTTTTTTGGATAAATTATTAAGTATCAAAATTACGAACAATAAGCTCTCTCGTGAGTGTAGGGGTGCGAATCACGAATCAATTAGCACACTGCAAACCTTTGAACTCACAGCATGCGTACATAAATGTTGATGCAAAAAAGTTACCTTGCGGGAGTTCAATTTTGTCTTTTCATTTCTACAAAATAGTTCTAATTTGTTTAGGAGTTACATTTGTTTATGAATGACTTTTATTGCACTTTTGGAGCCTAAACCTTATAATACATTGTGCATTTCTAATTTGCACTACAAAATGAAAGTATTGTGTAGAATTGTGAGAGAAATTTGAAATCAAGCTTTTACTAATGATAAACATTGTATTAGCTTAAGATTATCAAATACAAAGGGATATTACTCCATATATAAAAAGTACTAGGGACTAACTAGCAAACTCCTAAACATATAGACTAATACGTAAGTACTGTTAAAATACAACACCATCACATTCGTTTTCATTTTTATATGCTTATTCTATTTTTAGTCACTGTTAGTTTGGTATATTCCTTGGTTTTAGGATGGTAGTGGCAGAGTTGTTTATACTAGAGTAGTGGTACGAGTAGTGGCCTCTCTTTCTTTTCGATTATTCTGTTTTGCTGCATTTGTGTAAGCCTTATATAAGTCATTCAGTTAAAAGAAATAAATATCAACTCTTCCAATATATTCTAGTTTGTTTCGATTCTGTTCAACAATCTGGTATCAGAGTGAAAATGAGTGATCTTCAGGTCGTTGGTGGAGTGAAACTACAACACCTGGTACACCTGCATTATGTCCTATATGCAGTGGCAGGATTTGTGGGAAGTTGTGAACGACAACGACGTTACACCACCAGAAGCAGAGAATGAAAATGGTGTGATACGCAAGTGGAATCAAAGCAGGAAAAGCCATGTTCACTTTGAAGACAACAATTAAAGAAGACGTGCTAGAGCATATTCAGGATGGGAACACCCCGAAGGATGCTTGGGATGTTTTGGACATATTGTTCTCAAAGAAGAATGATACGAGGCTTCAACTTTTAAAGAACGAATTGATGCCAATATCACAAGCCGACTTGAGAGTTGCACAATACTTCCACAAGGTAAAATTGTTCTGCTGAGAAATTTCAAAATTTGATCCTGAAGCTCCAAAAGGGGCAACCAGGGTGAAGAGAATCATCATTCATGATTTGAAGTCTTAATTCAGAGGCTTTGTTTCTGAAGTACAGGGGTGTCTGAATCGACCATAATTTGTAGAATTCGAGAACCTACTGCTGGTCAAGAAGCATTGGTCAGACAGAAGTTTCATTGAAGAGCGAATATGAAACTCTCTTTGTCAAAAGGAGCAAGTGGAACTTCAAGCAGCAAGTCGTCGTTAGACCGAAAAGGAAGGAGGACAAAGGAAAAGGTCATCAAGGCAACGAAAGTAGTCTTGTCGGAGGAGAACTGAAGAGGTATGAGAACAACAAGAAATTCGAAGGGAAGTGCTACAATTGTGGCAAAAAGGGGCATATGGCGAAAGATTAATAGTCAAGCAATCGACTGAGAATAACATTGCTACTTCCAAAAGTGATTAAGAATGGTACATTGAAGCATTGGTATCTATTGTAGAATAAGAACCAACCGCGGAACAACAAGATCTAGCCCTCACAACTGCCACACTCAATCAAATAAATTATGAAGTTGATTGGATTGTGGACTCTGGTTGTTTAAACCATATGACTGGTGAAAAAAGGAAGCCGCAGAACATATCGAAGTACCAAGGAAATCATGTCATGGTGACAACAAGCAATTCAAAGTTACCAATAACTCACATCGGCAATTCAACAATTCTTCCACGACAGAGTGCTGCAGAAGTAACCCTTCGAAACGTATATCATGTTCCAGGTATTAAGAAGAATTTTATTTCAGTTGCCCATTTAACAGGTTCGGGTCATCATGTTATGTTCGGACCTCAAGATGTAAAGGTATATCGGAACATGAGATCAAAGAGGAGATGGTGATGGATGGAAGAAAGGTGAAGTCAGTCTACGTGATGTCTGCATAAACCGTATATGTAGACAGAACAAGGAGAAATGAAAAGTTGATTTATGGCACATGAGGCTCAGTCATGTTAGCTATTCTAAGCTAGACATGATGATGAAAAAGTCGATGCTAAGGGGTCTTCCACAACTTGAAGTGATGACCAATACATTATGTGTTGGCTGTCAATATGGGAAAGCATGTGAACTACCATGCGAAGACTTAGAATTTAAAGCAAGGCTCCCCAAGAGTTGATCCATTCTGATATGTTCGAACTTGTCAGACAAGCCTCCATTGATGGACTCAAATATATGGTAACTTTCATTGATGACTTCTTTAGGTATGTAAGAGTGTATTTCATGAAAGAAAAATCTGAAACTCTTATGAAATTTAAAGAGTTAAGAGAGGAGGTTGAAGTCGAGGTGGGCATAAGGGTCTGGTGTCTGCGCACGGACAATAGTGGAGAGTACACCTCAGACGAGTTCTGCAAATTCCTTCGAGAGTTTCGAGTACACCGGCAGTTCAAATGTGCCAGCACACCACAAAAAAATGGTGTGGCCGAACGCAAGAACCGACATCTATAAGAAGTATGTTGCAGTATTCTCCATGTGAAGAATGTTCCGCAACATTTTTGCGTAGAAGCAATGAAGACCGCAACCTTCATAATTAACAGACTCCCTCAGCAAAGCCTATGCTTTGCCTCACCCTTTGAGAAGTTATTGCACAAGACACCTACAGTCAACTACCTTTGTGTCTTCAGGTGTGTCTGCTATGTATTTGGCCCTAATCACTTACGTAACAAGATGGACAAGAAAGTTGTTCGGTATATTTATGTCGGGTATGACAATCAAAGAAAAGGGTGGAGATGATGTGATCCTACAAATGGGTTGTGTTATACGTCTCGAAATGTGGTGTTCGACGAAGCGTCTTTATGGTAGTTCTCAGATAAGGAAGCAAAGATGACCTTGAATCCTCTCAAATTCAGCTAAGTACAGGAGAAGCTGAAAGTGACGAAGACGAGGGAGGTGTAAACGATAACCCATGGCAAACCGGCGTACATCAACAGTTGAGTGAATGAACTGACCCATCAATTTCACTTAGGAGATCGGAGAGAATTTAATGACCTAATCTCAGGTATGTCAATGCAACTATACTAGAAGATATCAATATAAAAGAACCAGAGTCATTTGAAGAAGCACTCCACAGTCTGTAGTGGATTAAGGTCATGGAGGAAGAAATCTCTGCACTAAAGCGCAAAGAGACCTGGGAGCTAGTGCCTAAGCCAAGAGATGTAAAACCTATCTCTTGCAAGTGGGTTTATAAGTTAAAATGAAGAACATATGGTTCACTTGAGAGATTCATGACACGGCTGGTAGCTCGGGGATCCTCGCAAAAATACGGACTGGATTACGGTGAAACATTCAGTCCGGTGGCAAAGCTCACAACCGTGCGAGTGTCCGGGGGAGGGTCAATTTTTTGTTTATTCGCAATTTGCTTGTTGTTGTCGAGTTATACATACATTTGTTCAAATTGCATTTTGATCCCAAATAAGTTTTTTATTATATATTAATCATCTATATTCTTGGCAAATCTAAGGCTTCTTCATATTTTCGCAACCTCTAGATTATTTGGAGTTAATTTGGCGATCGTTAACGAATGTGAAAGCGTATCAACCAAGTTTGACGAAACACATAACCTCAAGGAACTAACGAAGTAGATTTTTTGTCATCATTGAAACTTATAAGAACATCATAATAAAGTAAAAATCGTAAGCTTTAACATTCATTTTTTTAATGGAGTTATGTTTCTAGAGACACAAAGCTTGAATAGTTGTTATTGGTTGATTTTAGTATGCTAGATTTTATTTTCGTTTATGTACAGGGTTAGATTCTATGAGTTCTATGTAACTTAACCCAAATGACGAAATCGAATTTGATTGATACATTTGAGAGATACCATGCCTTGAATATTCAGAATAAGATTTCGAACCAAGACTTTGATACCCTTAAGTTATCTTTTTATTGATCTTTTCGAAAAATGGAATCAGTGACCGTGTAGTTTGTTGTAATAGATTTCCATAGACACTGAAGCACCAAAATGAACATCTATGAGTGGGAACAAAGCTCTCAAAGTCGACTCTGTAATCTGTGAAATCTCTCCCTATGTTGAAGGTTGTGTTGACCACGCCCAAGTTTACCAGTGCATATGGGCCACCTTAATCTCGAAAGTTTACCCCTTTTGTGGTGCAATTGAATACTCTACCCATGGTAAATTTTGCAAAAACAAATTGAGATGGTTTGAAAATCGGAAAGAACGGGATATCATGCCACAATCAAAATAATACATCTAGAACCTGAATTGGACCTGGGGGCAATTTGTATAGATGTATGATATGTTATTGGACTTCATAGTTCGAATTAAAAACTTATACTATCGTTCGCGTTAATTTTAGAAAATTTGGAATGAATAATCTATCAATATTAGATTTGGGGCTCAATTTGAGTAAATAGTTTACACTTATTTATTAGGGGTGATAAAAAACGATTGTTGGACCGAATTTCTGACAAGACCGGCCCGACTAGGACCGAGACCGAGCGGACAATTTTTTTTCTTCAAGGCCGGGCTCGGTCTCAGGTTCCCCCCCCCCCCCCCCCCCAAAACCCGATTAGGACCGGCTCAGACCGACTTGGAACTTTGATTCCACTAATGTATATTGTATTGTTGTAATGTTGTGAGAAAATGAACTTTGTTTATAGGAACTTTGTATGTTTGTTACTTGGTTGATTTGTACTTTGTATGTTTGTTACTTTGATTCCAATGATGTTTGTATTTGGATAGATTCAGTTTTTTTTTGCCAGATTCGGTCCAGGACCGAGACCGTCCCGAGTCAAGCAAGACCGGCTCAGTCGGGCTTTTTGGCTGAAGTCGGTCTCGGTCCTCTAGAAGGCAGGACCAAAATTTCGATCTCGGTCTCGGTCCTGCCTCCGAGATCGGCCCGACCCGCCCATGATCAACCCTATTATTTATGTGTTTATGTAATTTAATATTTTTCTGCATTGCAAGAAATTTTAAAGATAAGCTTTAATTATTTGAAACCATGGATATAAGTTTTGTTTATAAAATTTAGATCAATAATTTGGGGTTGTGTTATGAAGTATATTTTCGTCAGATGATTTAATACAAAGATTTTAGTGGAAAATGGTTTGTTGAAATTCACTATTTGATGCTCTATCTCTATTTATGATCCTTTGTTCGTGTCTATTACGGTATGGAACTCTTATGAGGGCCCTCTAACGTATCAATACGAAGATCGTGATCACTTTAGCATCTACAATGGACATATCTGGGCTCATCATTCTTCGAATGTGTGTTAAACATTAGAGACTTCTTACATTTTACATGGTAAAAATGCTAGAGCAACCTCTATTTCTATTTCATTTTGATATTTGACAAGTTCGAACCACTATTTTTGTTCAATTCCGAATTTCGATGAGTTTCAAACATTTGATTTTGATGAACCTCTACCTTTAAATTGTTCATGTATTTTCATAAGATCACATTCTCTATTTGATCTACGATTTTAATAAGTGTTTTTTTGTGAAAGTAAACTATATATTATTTTAGGGGTGACAAATCGTGTGTACGTATATGTTAATGTGTGTATCAATACTTTTATTGTGTGTCACTTACCAAACACACACGATAAGGTTATCGTGTCATGTTCCTCAACACGAACACCACAATCAATTTTTTGTTTGTATTATTGTGTTGTGTTACGTTAGTCAAATTTATGTTCACATGTGAGATTTATAAGAAAATGTCAAAATAACGAATTGTTAGTAGTAAGAATTATGAATTCAAACATCAAATTTAACGAGTCATTATTAATGTATAATTGGCAAACTCTATAATAAATATTTAAATATATTTTTTAAAACTATTAAACGAGATTTTTTTAGAAAATTATTTAAAAAATAGTATTTCAAGTTCAACTTTATAGTTGACAATAAAAGTTCAATTTTATTGTGTATCTCGTGTTTTGATACATAAACACGAACAAGACACAAAATTATTTTCGTGTTATTGTTCTGTCATATCTTTCCATGAATATTTTTTTTTTTGTGTGTTATTGTGTTGCGTAAAAAATTATCATAACTACATTGGTTTTAATATTTATTACAAGTCTTCGATTTATATTGGTTCTGAAATTATTATTTTTAGAGCTTGATCCGATAGAGATAAGTTGTCACTACTTACTAAGTTGCTCAAGAACTTACGAGTTACCACCCATTTAACTTAGTTTTAGGATACATTGTTTAGGACGATGAATTCTAGATGTTATCACACAGTGTGCAACGGAAGCATGGAGTAAATTTATTTATTATATATATGTAGCTATTGAATTATACGAGTATTAATTATAACGTTTTTATAATAGAACATGATTGAATTTAGAGTCGTGTTTCAATAACAAAAAATGAGTTTTGTTATTTAATTATCAAATTATTATTAGTAAAAAGCAGTTATCTCCTATTTTTTTGGATGAATTTGAGAGGTGACCATATTGATTAAAATATAAACTTATTGATGCTCATATTTTCTTATAAAGTAGTTTTTTAATCATAAATGCTGCAGGCACTTCTTTAGTATTATGTGTGAGAATACGAGACTTTCAGAACCTGCCCTGAATTTCTATTACCTAAAATATATCAGATTCACACTATTCCACATAAAAATAAACACTTACATCATCACACAATAAAATAATTGCTGGTTTATAAGTAGCTACAGCACATTCTCTACCTCCCATAGCAAAATTCAACAGTTTCACTGACCATGCCTGAGCAAACCACCATCCCTCTCCAAATATCCAAAGTAGGGATTATCGGGTTCGGGGCAAGCGGCATTGCCGCCGCGAAGCAGCTCCGAGCATACAACCCAGTGGTGTTTGAGGCCACCGACTCAACCGGAGGTGTATGGAGACACTGCTGCTTTCGATCCACAAAGCTCCAAACCTGTAGGCGGGGTTTCGAGTTCTCTGATTACCATTGGTCTGAGAGAGACAGCCCTAGCTTTCCCTCTCATGTGGAAGTATTGGAGTATCTCCATGGCTATGCAGAGCATTTTGATTTGTTGAAGTTTGTCAAGTTCAACTCCAGGGTTGTGGAGATTCGATATGTTGGAGTGTCCATTGAAAGTTCCGATGAGTTCGGGCCTCTTCTGCCGGGGACGCCTGTTTGGGAAGTGGTGGTGGAGACTCTGCCATCGAAGACCATTGAGGTAATCATGTTTCTTCAACGGCCTCCTTTATTAATCTGAATCTATCTTACACCATATTTAAGAAAAAAATAGAACCTCATATTTAACAGTTTTCACTTACCAACACATTATTTTTAAAGCTTTTTTTGGTTTCCCGCGATGTGTCCTAGAATAAAACTATCATAGCTTCAAATTGTTGGGGTTGCAAAGTAGCAACATAATAATGGGTGACAATAGTATTTTTTTTACGTAACAGGATAATACAAAAATAATACACACGAAACAATTGTGTTTGTGAAAATATATGACTGAATGATAACGCAATAGTATAGACATGATAACACAAATTATTTTTGTATGTCGTATAGGTGTTAAGTATCAAACATGACACACAATAAACAAGTCTAATTTTAATAACTTTTAGAGCTTCATGTAATTGTTTATTTTCTAGAGTTTGTCAATACTATATTAAATAATCGTTAAATCGGATATTTGAATTCATAATTATTACTACAAGTATTTCTTTATTTTGATATCTTTTCATAAAACTCGCATGTGAATTAGAACTAACTAACTTTAGAACACGATAATACGACATGAACATACACAAAAAATTGTGTGTCATCACTACGGGAGAGTATTATGTTGCCGACTGAAAATAGGTTCATTAACGGCTCAATTAAAAACGAGCCGTCATAATAAGTGTCGTCTCAATAGTATTCGAGCCGTCAAAAATACTTTTCATTAAAAAAAATTGTTTTTTGATGTCGGCTCATCAATATTGGGCCGTCAAAAAGAATTTTAATTTTAAAAAAAAATAGTCTTAACGTCTCTTTAAATATTGAGCTGCAAATAAAGATGACGGCTCTATAAAATGAGCTGGTAATTCAATAATCGACGACTCAACTTCCTTGAGCCCTTAACCAAAGCTTCTCTCGTAGTGCATTTTCGAGTTGACTAACATGTCACGATCATGTTCTTATTTGATTCGTCTAACACGATAAATGTATTAATACGCATGATAATACACACTTTAACACGATTTTCCACCCCTTATTAATAATAGGGTTAATTACCTCAACCCTTACTTATGTTGGCAGATGTGACTGAACGGTTATCTCTGTTAAAATTGCGCATGTACTGTGTACATGACATTCTTCAAACTTAAACTTCCTTATATACCTTTCTTCTTCTCCATTTACATACAACCAAAGGAAGAAAGAGTTGCAGAAATCTGAATTGGAATTTGAATTAGATAGAAATTTGAATTGGAACTTCCAGTAGAAGCCCTTTGACCCAATCTTTTGAATTTGAATATGAATCGAGAGCAATCTAGGGATCGAAGAACGAACAAACCCATATTCAAGAACGGAATTACATACCTAATGTGGAAATTTACAGCAAGAATTCGCAGAGGAATTGAAAATCAGTCGCGATTGGTTGCGAATTAGAAATGGGTCGCAGATGAATTACAGCAAGAATTGCATACCTAATGTTGAAGTTTCCCATGAATTCATGGTACAATCATCAATTGAAAATGGGTCACGTACCTTCAAGGCTTCAACCATCAATCATCAATTCATGAATTCACTGAGCATAGAATTTCAACCATGAATTGGAAATGGAAGAAGACTCTTCTTGTTGCAGCCGCAGCCCATGACTCATCGGAGGACGCCTGATTTTGGTAGAAAAAACGCGATGGTTTCGGTCCCCTTGATCGAAGAACAGAGGTTGAAGATGAAAGATTCGATTTTTAGCTCAAAAAGGGTAAAATGGTCCTTCCATACGTTCAGACAGACGATATTGGACGGAAACTTCACAGAATAACCGTTCAGTCACATACGACAACTTAAGTAACGGTTCAATCACACAAAATAAGATAAGTAACATTTTAATCACATAGGTCAAAGATAAGTAACTAATGAGTTAGGTAGTTAACCCTTAATAATAATAGTATCTAAGTTGTTGAGCTTTTAAGATAATAATTTTCTTTTCCTGCAGATGTATTCTTTTGAGTTTCTTGTGTTGTGCATTGGAAAATATGGAGATGTGCCTCTGATTCCTGCATTTCCAAAGAACAAGGGCCAAAAAATGTACGAGGGAAAGGTGTTGCACTCGATTGATTACTCAAAACTCGACAAAGAAGAAACAACACACTTGCTCAAAGGAAAGAAGGTCGCCATTGTTGGATATAAAAAGTCTGCTATTGAACTGGCTATAGAGTGTGCTCATGAAAACCAAGGTATTATACATGTATATATATTTATACATATATAAGGGAACTAGAAAACTCAAAATTAAACAAGTCAACCTGCAGGACTAGCCTTTGTCATCGCTAGGGCTGGCAATGGTTAGGGTATGGTCAGGGTATGCCAAATACCATAACCATACCATATTTTTAAACCACATACCATAACCATAACCATAACCATTATGGGTACAATTTTGAATACCATAACCATCAAAATAACCGTGGTTATTAACCATGGTTTTAACCGTATAACCATATTTATTCCACATGTAATATAATAAAAGACCGAAAATTTAGTTTTAAAAAATACATCTATCTATATTAGCAACAATAAAAATATATAGCACTAACATCATTCAACATTAACACTAACATCATTCAACATTCATATGATTCAACATTAACATTCACACCACTGAATTAACATTAAAATTCAACAAACACCCATAACGAGTAATGATTCAACACCCCTAACCATTTCACACTTGTCATATTTGTTTCTATCAATCATCATCTTTCTCAATATCATCAATTGATTTCACTTTTATGCTGTAATTTAAATTAAGTATAATATATATATATATTAGTTTATTAATAATAAATAATTATTATATTTATAAAATAACCATGGTTATAACCATGGGTATCACTCAAATACCATAACCATAACCATAACCATTATGGGTAGAGAATTCATCACCATAACCGCACCGCACCATAATAGTACGGTTAACCATATTAAACAGTAACGGTTATAACCGTGGTTATTGGTTTTTCACCGCACCATTGCCAGCCCTAGTCATCGCCCCAAAACATCACGCGTGCAATGCCATTATTATTAAGTGAGATTCCTACTAATAATTTACAAATATTTATATGAGGCTATTACATTAAATAAATAATTTTAAAAAAATAAACATGATGAAGTTAAATTTTAATTACGATGGAATAACAATAACTGATTGGAAATTATTTATTAAGAATGGTGAATTGAACAATTCCAACAATAATTTTTGTTTTTTTATATTTATGTAGTTATGGATGAAACTGAAACTGGATAAGAACTGAACAAATAAAGTTTGAGATTGAATTGAAAAATTTAAAATTCTAATTAGGAGTAAAATATGAAGATGAATGATTAATTTGGGGACCCATATTTTTTCATTTAAAATTCATATACGGATTTATATAGTTGATTTAAATCTATACGTTATACTATATATGTATTTTTTTTTAAACATGGTAGGGGTAATCGACACTATTTCGTTTTCTATTATAACCTTTGAAAAATAGAAATTTAATCAAAATAATGAATTACCGGAGTCAAATTAAACCAGTTACAAATCCAACTAACCTAGTGAGAGCTCGGGACGGGCGGGACGAGTTTTCCTAAAAACAATCCGTAACCGAATTTTTCGAAATTCATGCATGGACTGAGTCCGAGATCGAGTTCATCTAAAAATAATAGTTTGAGGTGATGTTTCTTGACTCGGACCGATCTCGGTTCTGGACCAACTTTTTCTCTAAAAAATACATATATTCAAAAAATTTAAATACAAAATATAATGCAAATATTATACCAAGTATCCAATACAAAACAAAATACAAATATCATACTAAATATCCAATACAAAAAAAAATCAAATTTCAAACACAACCCTAAACACACAATAAACTAATTAAATTAAGAAACACAATACATGTTGATTCCAACCTATACTCAGACCGAGTCGGTTTATTCAATATTTTGGTTAAAAAAAAACACCCGAATTCGGGATAAAAAAATACACCCGTTTTGACTCGGTCTTAAATTCACGACGGATTTTTCATCTTTTCGGTCCACCAATCTTTTTTGCTCACCTTACAGTTAACATTGACAACCATTAAACTACAGATTAATAACTAAATTATTACCCAAACTTTGTTTTTTTTTACAAATTGTTATCTAAACTTTACTTTTTCAAAAATGACTACCTAAACTTTGATATTTGTGGCAAATTGTTACCTCAGTTAAGTTTTTCGTTAAATATGGACGGAAAATAACGTGGCAACAGATGATTAGTCCATAATTTAAAAAACTATATTATTTTTAAAAAATACTTTAAAAAAATGAAAAATTAATAGAAAAAATTTGAGTTTGTAATATAATATTTTTACTAAAACTATGAAATAAAAATAATATTAAATAATTAGTTTTTTTTTTTAAAATTTGTTTCATATTTTTAATAAAAATATATTATATTAAAAACTATTATTTTTCCTATTAAGTTTTCAGATTTTTTTAAAATTGTGTTTGGAGTTGTTTTTAAAAACAATCAGTAGTTTTTAAAAGTATGGATAAATCATGTACTGCCATGTCATTTTTTGTCCATATTTAACAGAAAACTTAACCGAGGTAGCAATGTACCCCAACTCCTAAAGTATAAGTAACAAAAATTTTAAAAGCAAAATTCAAGTAGCAATTTGTAAAGTGCTCAAATTTATAGTAGCGATTTAATTACTAACCCTTAGACTATGCTTGTTCATTTAAACTATTTCGGCTGAATTGGTCTAGTTTGGTCTGGTTTCAAAACCAAACCAGTTCGTCCGAACTGGTTTCAAAACCAAACCAGCTTTTTAGACTTCAAGTAGACCAGTTCAAAGTAGTACCAAAAATTTAGTTCGAATCGACTCGTTTTTTGATACTGGTTTATAATTAAATTTAAATCGAACCACTTTAAACCTATATAAATTTAGAACCGTTTTGAAGCAAAATAAACCAAACCGGAGTGAAATTAAACCAACCCTAGATATGTATATGTTGATGTTAGACAGGTTTTCAGGTGGTTGTGGAACAGATTTTCAGTCGGTTCAGGGTGTTTTTCAGTCGGTTCAGTGTGTTTTTCAGTCGATTCAGTGTGTTTTCCTGTTGGTTCAGTTTTTTTTCTTCTCGTTCAGTGTGTTGGACAAGATTTTCAGTTCAGTTTCGGTTTGAACTAGATTATTTCTTAACCAAAATTGTTATTTATAAAACCAGACCAGTTTGAACCGGTTCTGAATCGGTTCGAACCAAACCAATTTTCTTTTCACCTAAACCAGACCAACTTTTTTAGAAAAAAAAAATATTAATTTTTTACAAACCGGTTCATGAACAAGCCTACCTGATACTAAACGCACTGCTATGTTTATATTTGAATACATGGTAAATAACTTCATAACCAATACGCATTTTAGACCTCTAATATATCATATAAAGTATATGGGTGAAATGTAACTTAAATTAAATAAAGCTAAAAAATTTAAAGTTTTAAACATTGATTGTTTTTTTAGTGAGATATAAGGATACATAACAAAGCGGGTTTGTTTGTTTTTTTATTTTACTAATGGGATAAAATTTATGCAATTAGAAAACTATGATGAAAAAAACTAAACTAATTGGAATTATATATGTATATATTTTTTTCTTCCAAAAATGTATATATTTTTTCTTTCAAAATTATGTTTACTCCGAAAAAAGAAAAACTATTTTATTTAAATTCTTAACTCCTAAACTTAAATTCTCACTAGCTTCGTCCTGATTATGAGAACCCGAGACTAAACCCTCTTCGACTCTTGGTAGGGGCCGATGGTGAGTCGTGCACGATGGTGGTTAGGACACCCCATTGGACCGTTCCAGCCAATTATAGGATTTGGGGTATTCCATTTTCCCTATTTTATTCCAGAAGATGTTCCCAATTTCTCCATGAAAGGCCCAACCAGAACCACTTGGAGTCCCTTCTACGTTTCCTTCTATCTCCCATGGTAATAGCATAGCATAGATTTATCACATAAGTTTGAAATGCGACAACGACCATTTCATTCCAATATCTGCAGAGACAAGCAATCTCAAAATTCATAGAGTCATACCTGGTGTGGAAGCTCCCACTAGTGAAGTATGGGTTGAAGCCAGATCACCAGTTTCAAGAGGACTACGCATCTTGCCAAATGGCTATTCTGCCAGAAAACTTCTTTTCAGAAGTTGAAAAGGGAAAGATAAAATTCAAGAGGGCTTCCACGTGGTGGTTTTGGAGGGGAGGGATTGAGTTCGAGGATCACACCAAGTTGGATGCTGACGTGGTGATCCTTGCCACTGGTTACAACGGAATGAAGAAGCTACAAATTCTTCTCCCGGAACCTTTCAAGAGCTCGGTAGTTGACTCTTTGGCCAGTGTCATGCCGTTATACAGGTGATTTGCAGCGTTATAGACTTCAAGTAATTAACCTTATTCTCATGATCCTGTAGTGTTGTCTTCCTCTTCTCTCTTTTGTTGCCATATATAGAACAAAGGTTGACTACTGGTTTCTTGATTATTTCAGGGGCTCCATTCACCCATTGATACCAAACATGGCTTTCATGGGGTATGTCGAGACTGGATTGAACCTCCGCACATCGGAGCTGAGGAGTATGTGGTTGGCCAGGTTAGCTGCTGGCCACTTCACGTTGCCATCACCAACTGAGATGCTGCAGCAGGTTAGTGCGGAAATGGAGGTGATTAAGAGGTCTACAAGGTTCTACCAGAGACATTGCATCTCCACTTTCAGCATCAAACACATGGAGGACATCTGTATGGAAATGGGAGTCAAATATAATATACATTGATGGAAGATAAAACATGTTTATGAAATCTCCGAGTCAATGTAATCGTTAAGATTATCCAGATCAACAAGGATGATGAAGATACAACGTAACAGACATACGAAAATAAAAATATTTGAATTTATATATGTTTTTAACATTGTAATAGGTTATTATTTGTATCTTGAATTCAACTAGTTATACTATAGGCACCAGATGAGACGCGTGCCATAATTACTTTATATATTTAGACCCGTACATCGCATCAATTGGTATCTGAGCCATTTGAAGGACAAATACTGATTACAATTACTGTCATCAACTCGTTGACAACTATGAATGTTGGAAGCTCGCTCTTAGGTGTGTGGGTACACTGCTGCAATACATATCGGATGTTGAATATATAGAACGACTGAACGTACGACGACAGAGAGATGAGAGAGTTTCTTGCTTACAGTCTTCTAGAACATTTCCAGCTCTTATCAATTTCAGTTAATCCTCACAGATACTTAAACCAATCTCATACAACATTTCCTTCTATTAATAGATAATCAACTCTTCCACGTACGTCTCCAACTTTTGAGTGCGACAAATAATGTTAGGTATTTTAGTGTAATTGGATTGACTAGTTGATCAATATGATCATAATAGAATTTATTATGATTCATGATATCATAACATTATCGGTTGTTAGGGTCGAAACCCCTAAGCAATGTGGGCTCCAAGGGGGCAACGCCCCTGGTGGGGTCCAAGGGGCACTTACCCTGATTGGGGTCGAGCTGCCAGGTCAGTTTGGAAAAAAAATATTTTTGATAAAATTACTATTCCAAAAATTCATTATAAATTTGAAATTTTGGAATTAATCACTTATTTCTAACACCAAAATTCTGGTTTAGGACATTTGCTTTCTTTGGCGCCAAGTTTGATTCGAATAGGTACAAGTAACTTTGACACCAAGTTTGATCCGAAGAAGTGCAGTAACTTTGGCGCCAAGTTTCGTCCAAAAGGGGCGAGAGAATCTATAAATTGGTCAATTATCTGATTCGAATGATCACACAACACACAAACATTCGTGCTCAAGTTCTTGTTTAGATTCTGATTTTATCCGATTGGGACACAAGGATAGTAAAAGATAGTGTCAAGTAAGAACATTTGAAAATGTTCATTTATGTGTATAGTATCTTCATGTATTCACTATGAATAGCAAAGGTTCAATCCATAGTGACACCTTGATATTCGAATATTTGAAATGTGTAATACACTAAGATGAAATTCAATCGGCACGATATGTCATTTATGCATAAGTTTGTTGTTTTGTTGTGTTTTAGTTAATCAAGGATTACACTAAAATGGGAGTGGGGATTGTTAGATATTTTAGTGTAATTGGATTGACTAGTTGACCAATATGATCATAATATTTCATCAAACAAGTCAAGAGGGTGCAAAGTGCACACTTGTTTGAGTTTATTATGATTCTTGATATCAGAACCTCATCGGTTGTTAGGGGCGAAACCTCTAAGCAATGGGGGCTCCAAGGGGACAACGCCTCCTTGGCAGGGGTCTTGAGGCAGCGCCCCTGTGTGGGGTCCAAGGGCGGGAGTCCCTGGCAGTAGGGGTGATAAAATTACCCATTTGGGCCCGAAACCTATCCGGAATCGACACTTTGGGTAGGTTCCGGGTAGAAGTTTTAAAAATAGGGTAGGTTCCGGGAAAATAAATTTAAGAACCTATTTATTCGGTTATGGTTCTGGTTCTCCTATCTAGGTACCCTAAACTAACCAGAACTGGAACCAGTTCTATATATATATATATATATATATATATATTAAAAAAAAAACTAAACCCTTTGAGAGCGTTATAATGCATTCTATTGAAAATTGATAAGGCATTAGAAAATTGATGTGAAGGCATTACCTGATATCACACAATTGATGTGAATGAATCAATTTTCTATTGATTTTCAATAGAAAATTTGGATGTTACTTCCTTTGCTGAGCATGATCTGTAAAAGACGGTGTTATGGACTTGGTGTTTAGAATTGTTAATAAGGGTGTTGCTTCGGAACCGAACCAGAACCAGAATTTTATTGGAAAGAAAAACAGGTTCCTAAAAGGGTACCCAGAACCGTTTGTACAAATAAATTTCAGGTAGGTTCCATATCCAAAATTAAACGGGAAGGTTCCGGTTCCAAAATTAAATACCCTGTTATATATTGGGTAGGTTCCGGGAACCCCTAAATTTACAGGGCACCCGAAACCGCTTACCCCTACCTGACAGGGTTTAGGGGGAGAGCACCTGGTTGGGGTCGAGCTGCCAGGTCAACTTGGAATTGTTTTTCTTTCTAAAGTTACTATTCCAAAAATTCATTATAAATTTGAAATTTTGGAATTAATCACCTATTTCCTACCCCAAAAATCCCAGTTTAGGACACTTGCATATTTAGTTTATATATATATAAGTACTCATATGTTTGGATACTATAGTTGTTATTGGCTTAGAATCAAACTGTGTTTTTTCTTACAAATGGGATTTGCTATCCATTCTTGCCCTACTCTTCTTTTGGAATGTACAAAACATGCAATCAATTATGGCACAACATAACAGATATATAAGTTACCTCATTGAACGATTGCCTTAGCGGAAGCGGAAGCGGATTTGCCTGAGGTTGGGATCACAGCCTGTCAGACGGGAGGACACGCCATGGTTTGACGGGCAATGGCCTATAATACCACAACTACTGACCTCTGGCTAAACTGTAGGGTGGCTATCTATCATCAGGTTTTTCCTCACCCTGAGCACCCCTATATATACTGATATATAGAGGGATAGGTTTTAAGGCCAGACACACAACTGGACGTATGTGAATGGGCTCCCACTTATGGGTGACCCATTATCCTAAAACCAACATCTCTCACTCGCACAAAGTGGGGGCGCTCATTCATCATGTCAACACCAAGAGAACGAATCTCATTATAGAGTAAAGTTACATACAAGGAGGCAGTAGTGTATCAGTATTCTGAGATTAAAGCTGGTTTAAAGGAAAAAAAGGATTGAAGAAGAAGAAAAAGAAAGCTTCGAGAGCAAGCAACAGAATAACAAACTTCTTGAACCTTACTATCAATCTAGGTTGAGTTTACAATGATCCATGTTATGATTATATACAAAACAGATAGCATTACAACAATCTTGAAGATTCTAGATTACTCAAGAGGATTCTATAACAAACTAGACTCTTCTAGCTTCGACTTGATCTGTAAGTAACTTGTTTACATGCTTGAGAAGATTCCTTGTGATGTAATCAACTGCTTTAGGATTCTTCATTCATATTTCATATACATCCTAACATTCCTCTGAAAAGTTCTTTTCTCAACATCCTTCACTATCCTTGAAATTCATATACCTGGAGAGAAAACTGTTGCAGAATCCCGAGAACTCATGCATATTAATTTGCAGACTATCAAACATTTAAAATTTTCAACCACTATCTCTGCATATCATGATCCTTAGAACTTCTTTTAATAGTTTCATAGACATGATGATACAAAAGTAACTCATATTGAACTAAACATGTTCACTCAGAAACTCAACACCATTCAATCAGAAAGATAGAATATCATCTGTAATCACAAGACTTTCCCATCGAATCCCAGTTCTTACTAAGATCAGCTATCAAACAAAATTATTTCTTATTTGATTTACTATATTCATTTTTTTTACAAAGAGGTTTTCATTTGCCTTCATCTTACCAATGAAGCTGGGAGGTTTCCAATTTTCCTCCATCTTACCAGCCGCAAACCTCTACAGATTATCTTGACGTTGTCTCTGTAGAAGCTATTTTAGGCACTTAAGCTTAACCTTATGCCAGATTATTTGTATATCAATCTTAAAACCGAAATGAGGAACTGGGAAGATGGAATTTCATTATCATCAGAAAACAGAGATATCTACCTACACTGATTGACATAGAGTTAACCAAGATGATCAGATAGCTCAATATTGACTTATTAATGATCATCACACTGAAAACAATAAAAGACTCTAAGAGAATACCATATGCAGAGAATTTGATCATTAAACAATTTGCAAATATAGTATGATGAGTTGCTGGATTAAGCACAGTCTATCATGAAATATGACCACTAGGAAGTGAAAAGATAGGTAAGAAAAAAAACATAGAAAGATAGAAGCAAACAAAAATGAAGAAGATAACCAAAACAGTCTAAGCAATCACAAAACAAAACTCAAAACATATCAAACAAGATTACTCTTGATCAGAATCCAACTCAGAACTACTCCTAGACTCAGATGCACATATACTTCTAGAGTCATTACAGTGATTATCAGACTGAACATCATCAAATGTCAGAACTCCAAGTACATCACGAAACTGAGAAAACAACTTTTCAATGAGAGGTTTAGTAAGAATAACAACAATTTGATCAATAGCAGGAACAAAATTAACAATTATTTGACCATTTTGAACATTCTCACGAACAAAGCAAAGATCAAGCTCTACATGCTTCATCTTGGAATGTTGAATTGGATTCTCTGTCAATGCAACAGATCCTGTATTATCACACCATATTATAGGAATTGATGAGAATTTAATTCCAAGTTCAGTTAACAAAGAAACAATCCAAAGCACCTCACACATTGCATTAGCCACAACTCGATATTCAGCCTCATAACTAGACCTGGAAATCACTGATTGCTTTTTCGAACTCCATACTATAGGATTATTCTTTAGAAAAAGATAATGCCCATACACATATTTGCGATCAATAGAGTCACTACCCCAGTCAGCAAAAGAAACAAGACTTACCTATGATGAAGGTACAAGAGGTGCTCTAAACAGAAGACCATAATTATTTGTTCCTTTAAGATACCTCAACACTCTTAAAACAGCTTTCCAGTGATGTTGAGTAGGATGTTGCATGAACTGACTAAGCTTGTTAACTGCAAAACTGATGTTAGGTCTAGTGATACAAAAATGTAGTAATGATCTTATAGTACTTCTATACATGGTTGAATCAACAGGAGAAGAAACAGAAGCTGACTGTGAAGAATTGACCTTACTGAGAAAGTTCCCTGACATTGGTGTAGGCAATGAGGATGCATTTGATAATCCAACCTTGATTAAAAGATAATTTATGTATTTCTTTTGAGATAAAATCAAGCAGTCATCACCAACTTGAACATCCACGCCTAAAAAATAGTTTAGTAATCCCAAATCCTTCTGTTTGAATTCATGATTAATTTGAGTTATGACAGCTTCCACTCCTTTGGAATCACTTCCTGTAACCACTATATCATCAACGTAAACCAGAAGATAAACATTTCCCTTGTCAGTATTCTTTAAAAACAGACAGTTATCAGCGTTCAGAGAATTAAGTAGAAAACTTTTGAACATTTCAAACCATGCGCGTGGCGCTTGCTTAAGACCATGGAGAGCTCTATTTAGTCTGCACACAAGCACCCTACCTTGATCATCACGTTGTTCAAATCCTAGAGGTTGCGTCATATACACATCCTCGGACAGCTCACCGTGCAGAAATACATTATTAACATGGACTTGTCTCAATAACCACTTATGAGTCAGAGCAAGTGTGAGAATAATTTGCACTGTGGGAGACTTAACCACAGGACTGAAAGTGTCCTGAAAATCGAACCCTGGTTTTTGTGAAAACCCCTTGGCCACTAATCTAGCCTTATATCTAGCCACTGATCCATCTGGGTTCTTTTTTACTTTAAACAACCATTTGCAGCCCACTGGAATCCGTCCACCAGGTAACAATGTAAGACACCATGTGTTGTTGACAGCCAAAGCATTGAGTTCTTCTTGAACAACCTTTTCCCAATGTGAAGATTGCATTGCTGTGTATATGTCATTGGGTGCAGAATGAATCAGATCATCAGGTAGCTGCATATAGGTAGTTAAAGCATTTATGGACCTTGTTTTTGACGTGGTGATCATAGGATGAATATTAGTACGATCTGTTGAAAATTCTTGAACAGAAGAAGACACCTTTGAAGTAAACTGAATGTTACTATTATTAGACACATGTATAAGAGATGAGTTTTGAGGAATATACCTGATTGATTATTGATCAACCACACAATCATGTAATGAAGATAATGTACCTGATGGAAGAGATTCTTGAAGAGAGTCCATGGATGGAATCGGATCTGTACCTTGAGGTACATATCTAACTACATTATCAGGCATAGGAAAAGAGTGCACCCCTGTAGTAGTAGTATCAACATCATTACTTAATGGAAGAGTTTGAGAAGAAGGACTTTCAGACTAAAATGATGTATCTGCAACAGTAACATGATTATCCATCTGAGATTGAATAATATGTGTAGTTGAACCTGTATACTGAGAAGAACTTTCAGGTTGTGAAGTTTGATTAGGCAATACAAACTCATCAACAAGATTACAAATGGATGAATTGAATGGCAGAGAGAATGGAACAGAGATCTCTGTGTTTTTAACAGGCGAAGACTGCATAAAAGCACACTGCTTATCAGCAAAAGGAAAATCAGATTCATGAAATTTTATATGTCTAGACACATACACACGTCCTGAGGAATCCAAAAATTTGTACCCATGTTGATTAGCACAATAGCCCAGAAAAACACATGGAGCAGACCGAAAGTCCAATTTGTGCTTATTGTAACGTCTTAACAAGGGAAAACATAAGCATCCAAAGACCCTTAGAAAATCATAGTCTGGGTCTTTAAAAACAACTTATCATGAAGAGACACATCCAACAACACTTTCGTAGGCAGACTGTTTATAAAAAACACTACAGTAAAGAAAGCATTTGTCCAATACTTCATAGGAAGAGAAGCATGTTTTATTAGAGTTAAACGCATCTCCATAATGTGCCTATGCTTCCTTTCCACAATTCCATTTTGTTCAGATGTATATGGACAAGTAAATCGATGCATAATACCATAACGAAACATGTATGAAGAAAGAGACCGAAATTCTCCACCATTATCCGTTTGTATGGCTTTTAACTGAAATTCAAGTTGTTTTTCAGCAGATTTATGAAACTCATGAATTTGTTTTGCTACATCACTATTTTTGTTTAAAAAATAAATCCATGTGAACCTAGAGCACACATCAACAATCCTCAGATAATAGGAACAACCATTCGAGAGAAGAGGAGCAGGTCCCTAGAGATCCATTTCAATGAGTTCAAGCGGATTATGATAAACTGTGTTTGATTGATTGAATGGAAATTTACAACATTTACCCACAACACATGCAACACATGAATCCATATCAGTTATCACAGCTATATTGTTATTTTTAACAATCATCGACAGAGTCTGACCAGAAGGGTGTCCCAGTCTTTGATGCAAATAGATGATTTCAATTTCACATTACTAGAGAAACAATGCATATCATCATCACTATCTTTATTCAACTGATCACTACTATCTACAGAATCAAACATCACAATAGTATTCACATTTAAATTAACAGAAAAGCTAGACTGATTACATTCATCAATTTTACTCAGTGATCTACTAAAGTCAAGTTTGTACAGACCATTACTTTCAACACCAGTAAAGAAAACTTGCTTTGTACCAGCATCTCTTATCAAACAGCAGTTCGGGTGGAATTCAAAGAAAACTTCATTATCCTTGGTAAACTGAGAAACAGACACAATATTTTTTGTTATTTTTGGAGTATACAAAAGATTATGCATACCAAGAGGTTTAGTTGCAATATTGATAACAGAAGTTCTTACAGTATTTATGTCAAGATACGTTCCATTAGCTACCTGAACCTTACCTGATCCTAGATATGGATGAATTCATTTTCCTAGAGGAGGGCCCAGAGCGAAGTGATTGGTTGCACCAGAATCGGGATATCATGTCTTGTCAGTAGCTTGAGATGAATTTGTTGTCAGATTTGCTTGACTATTTGCTGGAGCAGTAGGAGGAATTGTGTGAGCTGGAGCATAGGATGGAAAGTAATATGGAACAGATGCAAGAATATAGGGATTGAAGTAATGTTGAAACATATTTGATGATTGTTGAGTAGTAAACATCATATGAGACTGAGACTGAGAAATTGGTAAAGGACAAGGTTGTGGTTGAGATATTTTCTGGGGAAGCTGTATAGATTGAGGCTGAGACATTGAAGAATATGCTGGAAAATCTCCTTCATTGTTCCATTGCACAGTAGAGGTTAGGTTAGCACTTATTTCAGAAGCTTGGGTTGTGACACCTTGAAAGTGCACATTAAACCTTTGAAAACATCTGTGAACCAGATGACCAAACTTTCCACATAGTTGACACTAAGGTTTGTTGTTACGAGCACCTCTGCCTCTTCCTCGGCCATATCCTGTAGAATTTTCTTGGTATTCAGGTATCAATTGTTGACATGTATCAGCGTGTTGAGTCTGTCCTGAAGCAGGATTAGCTGAAGACACATATATCTGATTTGTAGATGTTTTCACAGCAACATTAGCAGTAGGAAAAGTATTGTCAAAGTTGATTTCCTTCTGTCTCGCTTCAGCATCAAGCAGAACTGAAGTGATAGAAGCCAAGCCATATGGATTTCTACTCGCATGAATGACTGACACAACATTATCGTATTGCCCCTTTACACCATTTAGAATAATGGAGATTTGTTGCATCTCCTCTATGAGGTGTCCACATCCAGCTAGACTATCGCATACCAATTGTATCTCAGTAAGATATTCCCTCATAGATTGATTATAGTATTTTCTAACCTTCAACCTATCATACTGATTCATGATCCTGGTTGTAGATGATGAGGAGAAGTGTTGATGAAGCTTGGCCCAAATCGAAGTTGCTGTCATGCAACCTACAAGCCCCTTGCTTATTAAAGTTGATATAGAGGCAAGTAACCATGATGCCAGTGAACTATCTTGTTGAGTGTGCTTTGAAAAATCAGGATTGACAACTTTCTTTCCTTCTCCATCATATATCCAATGCGGCACATGAACAGTTCTAAACAGAAGATCTTCCAGATTGAAGCCTCGCACAACCAGAAGTACTTATTGTTTCCATGACTGGGAATTGTATTCTCCAGTCAATTGACAAATGCATTTGTTGAAGAATGGTGGAGAATTTTCCTCCATGAAGGCTAGACAGAAACTTCGAACAAAGTGGAAAACAGAGCAACTAACAGATATAGCGTAAAGTAACAAGAAAGCACAGAATGGAGATACTACCAGAAATCAATCTAATTCTGCAGAGAGATGGCGGAATTGTGTGTTAAGGGCTCTGATACCATATCAGTATTATGAGATTAAAGCTGGTCTGAAGGAAAGAAAGGATTGAAGAAGAAGATGAAGAAGATGAAGAAGAAAAAGAAAGCTTCGAGAGCAAGCGACAAAGTAACAAATTTCTTGAACCTTACTATCAATCTAGGTTGAGTTTACAATGATCTAGGTTCTGTTTATATACAGAACATATAGCATTACAACAATCTTGAAGATTCTAGATTAGTCAAGAGGACTCTATAACAAACTAGACTCTTCTAGCTTCGGCTTGATCCGCAAGTAACTTGTTTTCATGCTTGAGAAGATTCTTTGTGATGTAATCAACTGCTTTAGGATTCTTTATTCATATTTCATATACATCCTAACACCGTGCAACCAGCAGGCACAACAATCAAAGTGCTACGCACCGGTTAAGAATACGTAGCGACCTATGGATCCCACACCATCAGTGGAAATGTGCCTTGCACCCTTGGTCATGTAATCTTTCTCCAGGTCTGACCACACAATGATCTTTCAGACCTATATATGTATTGCGCTCACAACCGTAGCCGACGCCGCGGTTGGTGGCCACCTAGTGGACACAATATCGATAAGATCTCATAATCACTGTCCTCTTCCCACAAAACCATCAGCACAATTCAACTCGCTTTTCTAGAATCGAGACTCGGGAAGAATACGTCGAAGGCCCATCGAGCACAGACTAAGATAGAAAACATTAAACTGAACCTCAAGTCTTTGTTCACAGTAATAAAGGTACGTACGCGACTCTTACGCGAAGAGATCTGGGTCTCACACGACTCCAAGTTAAGATCACATCTCTAGTCATACCTATGGCTGTTTTGGGTACGTCGCGGTATGGAATGCGTGCTACAACATATCTCCTCTCCAATGGAGCATATGCCCAAATGATGTAAAGCTTCCCATCAGTCATACAAAGTACCTGAACCAAAAGTAACAAAGACTTCCATCCGACCCCTGAGTAGATTGACAGACCAGAATCTGTCGTAGTGTGAAATCGGATAGTTCCGGACACAAAGCCCTTTCCATTTAACCCAACAGACTTCCAGAACTAGAAATCATCACCAACCTAACCTAGCCACAAAGGTATAGAAGCTAGCACCCGTATGATAGGGTGATCTAATCCACTTTGACATATTTCAATAAACAATCACAGTAAGAACACTCAAACTGTGAAAACATGCATACTCAAATATAATTCAAGTTAAAGAACATTGTATGGGAAATAAAATTAGTGAAGTACATCAAATAAGTCTACACAGTCCTAAAGACTACACATGCCTCCCTAAAGACTCCCTCTTCAAGGTTGGAGAGACGGTCCACGACCATCTCATCTGTAGACAAGCACGTCAAACTCATCATCATGTGTCTAACCACGTCTCTAAATAGGTTTGCTTTATATCTATTTGTTATGATACTTGGGGTTCTTTGTCACGGAGATTGCGACTCCAATGACTCAGCAATCAGTCCGGAATTCTCTTCAACCATAAAACCTATTGAGTGGTTCACATAAGACACACAAATTTGGCATCAATGGCGATCAACACAATGCGCGACTGCTTCTTGCTCATCCACGATATGGCGCCATCTGAGAGCAGAGCATAAAGTCCGAGGTGGATTTTCTCTCATCAAACTCACTACCATAGTCCGCATTGTTATACCCAGCCATCCAGAGATTCTCAGATCTCTAGCAAGTCTTTAGCAGATAGAATGACGATTCCATTAAGATATCACATGATCCTATTTACCACCCGCCACTTCTTGATTCGTGATCAGCTTGGTACCGACATACCATGTCAATTGCGTGATAAATATGAGGCCGAGTACACACTATTACGTACATCAGGATTCCGACTACACTTAACTGCATAATTTATTTATCTGGTCTATTTATTTTGTAGTCTTCAAACATATATCCATTTTGAGAGGTTGACCAACGTAAATTGGAGTTTCAATTGGTTCGCAGTTACTCATGTTGAGCATTTCCAACTCTTTGTTTATGTAGATTTCCTGTGAAAGCCACAATTGTCTCCTACGACGATCTCTCGAGATCTGAATCCCAAGGATGTGCGCCGCCTCACCTATGTCTGTCATCCCAAAGAGAGAAGACAATCATGCCTTTACCCGTCTGAGGAATTCCAAGCTATTTACGGCTATGAGTATGCCATCTACATATAGAGTCATAAACACAAAGTTCATTTCAAACCTTTTGCTGTACACGCAATGATTCTCATGGATCAGGAGAAATACATTTTCCACGACCAAATCATGAACCGTGTGGTACCACTGTCTAGAGAACTGTTTTAGACCATAGATCAATTTATGAAGTTTTCACACTAAGTGCTCATGGTCTTTCTGCACAATGCATTCAGACTCTTCATATAGATCTCTTTTTTTAACTCACCATTGAGGAAGTCAGTCTTAACATCTATCTAGTGCAGTTTCAAGTCTATACTCACTCCAATATCCATAATCAATCGAGTTGTGATGCTCAACTTTTCATCAGCCTTGAGCTTTATCTTAAGAACCCATTTAGTTCTATTGTTATGTGTCCTCTCGAAGGTCGACCAGTGTCCAAACACTGTTCCTCCTTATAGATTCTAACTCGTCCAAAGTGTTCATCTCATCTTCCATTACTTTCATCCATTCTTCTTAGAAGAGTTCAATGAAAGTTTATCTAATGTTTTACGGCACAATAACCATATCGTCAGATTTTAGGGTTTTTAGTTCTCCATCACCTTCGAATGCATATCATCAGGAGGAAAATTTATGCTCTAGCCCACGGCCTAACAACTCACTACTACCAGGGTATGCCCATGATCACTCCCACTGAGAATAAGATCTCTAATGTTTCCACTGTCAACAAGATCATCAGGAGCGGAATTTGTTCCATTCACTCCAGCAGGCGGTGAATCCGACGGACGACGAACTGATTCATCATATGCGATTTCAACTCACACACTCGAATTAACAGTTGTCTGCTCAACTTGATTTTGAATCGCATATAGAGATCGATTCAAATCAATATCTACCTTCTTAGGAAATTTGTTCATTAAAAGCGTTACGTCTCGTGATTCGATCTCGGTAACACTCTCACTGTCCTAGTCGACTATAAACACATACCCCTTGGAGGTATCAGAGTAACCAAAAATACTATTCTTTCCTTTAGGTCCAATCACTCCCAAACTTATTTGAGAAATCATGGGTATAAGCGGCACACCCCTATGGGCGCATATGGTGAAGGTCCATAACTTAATCCAGTCCAAAACTTATATGGAGTGCAGTTAACCGTCTTTATCGGCACATGTTCAGGATATGGGCAGCAGTCTCCAAAGCGTTTCCCCATAAGGAAATCAACAGTTGAGTCTGCGCCATATCGACCGAACTATTTCAAGGAGCGTTTTATTAGGCCCGCAACACTATTTTGATGAGGGGTGTAGAGGATCGTCAACTGATAAATGATTCTATTTTCATTACATAAACCATTAAATTCCACTGAAAGGTACTCTTCTTCCACAATTAGGGTGGAGGGTATTTACCCCCTGTCTAACGGGTGTAATCATCTGTAAATATAATGAGATTTCGCGCTCCGTGCCGAACCCTAGCACTAAGAGGGTCACAAACGTCGAAATAGATTAATTACAAGGTAAATTTGGCTCTAGATGCCTAACCAAAAGTCTTTCTGGTGGATTTTTCTATTAGACAACTTACACAAGTAGACGACTCCACTTGTGGAATGTTGTGCAGCAAACCCCATTGGGCTAGCCGCTGCATTCTATGTTGCCTTTATAGTCAAATCTAGTTTGTTTTTCATTCTCATTGCAAACATATCCGCGAGTACAAGAAAACACGAAATTATTATTGTTGCATGAATCTGAATTCGAAACAATAAATCCACCTGAAATAATACTAAAGCCAAACGAAGTTGATTCTAAATACAATTGGACGGAAGATTCATGAAAAGATAATTTAAAACCGAGTTCCATTAATCCTAGGACTGAAATATCATTTCGATGAATCTGCGGAGCATAGAGGAAATGACTTCAGACTAAAACTTTACCACCACGCAAGCGTAACTGATAAGTTCTAATTCGAATTCAACACGAAAATTGTTGTCAATGTAAATCTACATAATTTCATGTGGGACTCTATGGTACTCTACGAAAATGTCACGATCCTTGGCTGCGTGATTTGTCGATCCTGAATCCAAAATCCACAAAGGACATGACTCAGTCAACATAGGTGTACTAGAAACACAAAGTTCACTAAGTAGCCAACAAGACTCTTAGGTCGGATCGATTCAGGACATGCCTTCACAAAGTGTACCCACTGGCCATAGTTGGAGCATTTCCTGTACTTAGGCTTCTCGGCTTTACGCGAACATTTTTACGGTGTTGTTTTCGAAGGAGTCCTTGGGTTCACCTCAGTCTTTGTCTACTTTGTCTTCAATGCATTTGCGTCATCGCGTTGTGCATTACTCCTTCGCCTTCAGCCACTTTTCTTAGATCGAGAGGACGGCACCACACGCACCTCAGCCTTAGGTCCAGCGACCTTGGGTATGTCCTCTTCAACTCAATGTACCTTTAGTGAGAGCCTTAGAATGAGTTATTTAGTTTTTCATTTCTTTCCAAGAGTGAGGAAAAGAGCGGATTACGACCTGGATTTGCTACTCATCGGTCACTAACTGACCGTTCTTCTTGAGTTTTACGATCATGTTGGACATATGCCTCAAATGCTATCGCGGAGTGCTGAGGATTCGTCATGTATGAATCAAACTTAATGTTGAGTGAGCACAACTAAGCAGTCATATAGAACAATTTCTAGCCTGCATAGTATCCCACAACCCTTTAGTCATGTGTTAGGCTCAAACTCATAAAGGATGTCGTCATCCACCGTACTCAGAATCATGGCGCATGTCTGAGCATCATTAACCTCTCACTCAAATGGAAAGCCTTCTGCTGATTCGTTATACCAGAGTTGGGTCTTTTCATAATCTTCTTGATGTGGTTAATGGACGCTTTCTGTGGATTTTATACGTTTTCTCCAGATTTTATAGTTTTCACCGTTAAGTCTAATACATTTGTCCAACTAAGCATTGATGTTTTCATGGTGGCCTAATTTCTCTAACTAAAGGAAATTCTAATAGGATCATGGAGACACAATGAACAATGTTCTATTGCATGTAAAAGACAAGTCTCAGACCGATAGGGCAAACTTGAGAATATACTTAAACCCGGGGGGACAACCCTAGCTATGTCGAGAAGCACTCTCCATCTCTAAGAATTCCCTAAAGTCACTACTATCAATCGAAACACAGTCTATACCAACAGTCCTTAACGGACTGAAGTCGAACATATCGCACTAAACCAAAGTGTTCGACTCTTACACAAAACAATCGTCCTAGCATTATTCAAGGAAGTTCGGATAACCTCGCAGACTAACCGACCGGTTCACAATCAGGAACATTTTCCTAGGTGTAGTTCGTACTCATTCAAACTTCTAAAAGGCTACTAAGGACAATCTTAAAATTTTGCTATCTATGCTAAGCGAAAACTAGATTTACCTATCTAGGTAATCTAATACATGCAAGCAAAGAAACAAACCATACATGTCAATACACACATATATATATTGATACCTTTCAAAAATAAAATAATTTGGGGCTAATTTGTAATTTTCAAAACTTTGAGGACCAAAGTCACCCTAACAAAAAATTAGGGGATCAAAATCACCTTGAATAAAAATTTGGGGACCAAAATCACCATGAATGAAAGTTTGGAGACCATAGTCTCAACAAACAAAATTCAGGGACTAAAGTCTCAACAAACTAAATTCAGGGACTAAATTCTTAACAAATAAAAATAATTAACATATTAGACCAATTTTCACACAGTATGCTGGGATTTCAACAATCACAACTTAGTCAATTCTACCAGTCATGGAGTCAAGAGCCAAACATATAAAGTAAGGCAATACTATCTACCGTGCAGAAAACACAAAGTAACTCAGGGATCTCAAGGAACCTACACGGTGTTTTATCTATCCAGTCATGCAATATAAAATAATATAACACTTTCCCAACAATTCAAATTGGTCAAAAAATTAATTCAATTAACTCAAAAATTATTTATGAAAGGGTCCATGCACTTTTACCGGATTGAAACAAGTTATTTGAACCCACACTGGGTCCAGGATCGACACCAAGTTCGTTTCGAGTCAATCCAGGCGGGTCAGGGCCTCTGAATTAGCTCAAACCGGTCCAGACAACACGAAACCATATGAATCGGCCTAACCAGTCGATCTGAACTGAACCGTTTCAATCAACTAAAACCGACCAGGCTGAACTGAGCCAGAATAGTTCACAGAAAGGAACCATTCTGGCTCGAATCAGGTCAGTCTGATTCACAAAGAACCAGACTAGTACTGTTCATCTTCCCCAACGGGAAGATGAACGTGCTGCTAGGGTTGCCCTAGCAGCAGCAGACAGCCTAAGGGAGGTGGCTAGCCACCATGGCTGGCCACGAGTGGGTGTCGACCACCACAGGCCTACATCGCCTCCTTCTCCTCCCGTCAGGAACTACCGCACCTAGGGCCAAAGCCGCGACCACGAAGGTTGCGACTTCCAGGCCTGGGTGCAGCCACGAAGGCTGCGACCTCTAGGGCTTGTCGCAGCCACGAAGGTTGCGACCTCCAACGCCAGCCGCAACCACGAAGGTTGTGACCTCCATCGCCTACCACAGCCACGAAGGTTGCGGCTTCCAAGGCATGTCGTGGCCACAACCAAGAAGGCTACGATCACTAAGCCGGGGTTGCGGCCAGAATGGTTGCGGCCTTGATTTCGGCTCAGGTTCGTCACGGTGGGAATATTAATGAGTTCGACAATTCAGAAACCAATCTTCTATGGCTGTGATATCAATGTTGGAATGTACGAAACATGTAATCGATTAGGGCACAATATAACACATATATAAGTTACCTCATTGAACGATTGCCTTAGCGAAAGCGGATCTGCCTGAGGTTGGGATCACGGTCTTCTGGACGGGAGGACACGCCACGGTTTGACAAGCAATGATCTATAATACCACACCTACTGACCCCTGTCTAAACTGTAGGGTGACAATCAATCATCAGGTTTTTCCTAACCCTGAGCACCCCAATATATATTGATATATAGAGGAATAGGTTTTCAGTTCAGACGCACAACTAAACTTATGTGAATGAGCTCCCACTTATGGGCAACTCATTATCCTAAAACCAACATATTCATATAATGTTTATATCCTATGTATCCGTTGTTAGTTATCATCAATAACATTTCAACCTGCTTTTAGTTATAATCTTCTTCTTCTAGTCAAAATATTTACACCAAGAAATGCCACTGAAAGATCTCCAGTTGGAAATATATAACTCTATTGGGATCTCAATGGGTGATCAAACCCTGTTTATTTGGTCTGATTCACAATTAATGGGTCCTAATTGGTTCAATGGAAGGGTTAAATATCTTGCTACCTGAACTTTATACGAGTATACAATTTGTTAATTAAACTGTTTGCAACAAATTTATTGTTAAAAATTTCCGTATTATGATAAAGGTAGTTTCTTATATCTTTCTGTTAATCTCAAAAGAAAATTATTTTCAAAAATGGTTAAAAAGCCGTAAACTTTTATGGTGATGATAAAATAACCAAAATTTATATAATATTTTATATATAAAAAAGTAATTTACAAAAAAAAGTTCTCAAATAATACATGTTATTAAAAAAAATATAACCCTAAACTACTAGAAAGTGAAATTATGAAAATATTTTTAAAAAATTTATAAAACATAAATTTAAAGTATATATTTTAGAAATTTTAAAATAAAACTAAACTTTAGGAATTTATTTGATATAAAATTCCTGGTTATATTAGAATCATGTGGAAAAATCTCACTTATCATAGAAAATATTATGTACTTCGGCATTATAGAGTCGGGTCTCTTCATGATTTTTTTTAATGTGGTCGAGGGACTTTTGCTCAACCAAAGTCATTTGTACACACTTGATCCAGATTTTATAGTTGTGACCGTTAATTTTTAGTCGTTTGTTCAACTGAACGATAATATTTTTAGTGGCTGCCATATTTCTCTAACCATATATATTATGATATTTTTTAATGTATTTTCTATTTTAAGTTCATAGGAAATTTTAACCAAACTAGCTTTTGCGCAATACAAAACGTTTATACATCTGTGTATTTAACCTTATTAGAAGAGGATATCCTCGTTCATCGTACCTAAGTCCTAATATTTGTTCACACCATTTAAAAGACGTTTGTCAAGCTATTAGCTGTTGAGGAATTCTCATCATGAAGACTTTAGGGATCTTCTTTATGACATATATATATATATGTCTAACACTCATCATGATACTGGATTAATTTTATGTTGTTGTGCGCCAATATTGTATTCGATAAGCTGAAAAATTGGGAGAGGTCAAGTTAGTTTAATGTTGTACCGACGAATAAATTGCATATTTCTTCACCAGAAAACAAATCACTTCTCAAGGCAAAATTTGAATTCCTGAGATCAAAGCTCAAAGTATTCCCTGGAAATTTCATGAAAAAGTGTTGATAAATGATTTTTTCACTCAATTATTTATGCCGACACTTAAGCACTATTGTCAAAGTATAGTGGAGCTTGTTTGTTCAAGTTTTCAATGTCCGGTTGAGTTACACAGAAAGATGTCAAGTCATCTCTCGCTCTCTCTCTCTCTCTCTCTCTCTCTCTCTCTATATATATATATATATATATATATGTGTGTGTGTGTGAGAGAGAGAGAGAGAGAGAGAGTGTGTGTTGTATTGTGCTTTGTAGATCAAAGGAGCATATATACGTAACTAAATCTCCCTTTTCTCGTTTAAGATTATCTCCTTCCTCACCTACAACTTCGTATTTGCTCTTTTATTCACTTCACTAATGAATAGGTAGTGAAGTGGATGAGGATCCTGTTGACTGTCGGACCAACTATTCCATGGGACAAGAGACTTGAAGCTGACAATCACTACGTCGCTTGAGCCTCTTCAAGATAGATGGTTTCTGTCATTCATGTATCAGTTGGAATCTTAGCTATGCTAGGAGAAAAGCAAATGGAGGAACTAACCACCAATTTCTTTGGGTTGTGAGAGAATTGGAAGAGACGAAATTGCTCGTCAAATTTGAAGACCAGACAGCAGATAGATAGGGGATTGGTTGTGAGTTACTGGTCACAACTTCAAGTTTAGGGTGACAAGACAGTTGGGTGTTTCTTGAGTTACTGCAGTTGGAGCTCGACGCTTGAGTCCCCTGAGCTTGGGGGTCGAATTGCACATACTCCATTGTATATGTCTGGGAAGGAAGGTGTTCTGATAATAAATTCATTAATTGCTTGTGTTTTTATCTGCTTGATCTTCAAATAACATCAGCGACATACTTCTATTACAAGAAATAACGTAAGTTGTGCTTAATCTCAGCATTTCCAACCACGCTTTCCTCTGGAGATTATGCTATTAATCTGTAATGATTTTAATTTTTATTGAGACCTAAAACTTTTTCAAAATGGTTCCATTCAGGGTATCAAATCATTGAAAATTCTCCTTCTTTTGCAGAAAAAATTAAATATCTCCAAGATATGTTCTTACTGTTTGTACAACTCTGTATGATTAAGTTGAGTACACACATGATGTTCCTCTACCATCTAAAATTCCTCGTCGCGCTCCGTATATGTTCATTTTCCAGCAGTAAATGCTTGTGGAGGTGTTATTTCCTGTTCGAAATCATGACACATTTTCCGGGTCAGTGTATAATCTAGCAAACCATGTCACTTACTTGCTCAAAGATAATGTAAGAAATTCTTTACTTGGTATCCAAGAAATTCCAATATTTATCAATTCTCATACCAAGGAAACTTGAATGTGTCTTTCCACCATCCCTGCTTCGAGCAATGTGCAACTATCTTGTCTAACTGTAAAATAATCTCAGAAAAGGTCGGCCTTTCTAAAGGATCTGCGTCCCAGCATTTATCAATCAACCTATATAAATAAGTTGGAAGAAAACATTACAAAAAACAGCAAAACATTACAAAAAAAAAAGCAATAGAAGCTTTGTCTTACTCTTTCATACTCGGAGGATAATTTTTTGATTTTGCCTTCATTGTTGGTCTCTTTCCTTCTAGACAGATCATACGGGCAGCCACTTCGGGAGGCTTGGGATGGAAAGGTTGTACACCCTCAAACATCTACAACAGCACCATAAAAAGACATCAATGTTCATAAAGTTATTATCACTAAAAAGAGAAGCAACTGAAGAGAATAATCCATAATCCTGCTTCACAAAGTGAAAGTATTCAAACAAAGTATGAGTGAACCTTGGTTTACCTCGTAAAGTATGAGACCGAAAGAGAACGCATCAACACTTTTGTCGAATATTTCATCTTTGTAAATCTCAGGTGCAACGTAAGAGCCTGCATTTCACATGAATACACAATTAGGAAAAAATTCCTTGTTAAATTTACTAATCTAAGTATTAAGTTGAGTAGCTAGCGAACACAGTAGTAAGTAATAGCCTACTGATGAAAAGGTCTGGATGATCTTCTGTGTGGATGATTTTAGCCTTATCGGGGCATATCTTTGACAATCTTATCATCCCGAATCCAGATACTTTAAGTTGGCCACTATTATCCAGCCAAATATTTCTGGCACCTTATCGAAATTTCAAAAATTAAAGAACTGCACATATTTTGTTGACTTGTGCAATAAGTAAGTCTTACTTGGGCTTTAAGTCACAGTGGATGATAGGTTCTGGCTTGCATTCGTGAAGATAATTGATTCCTCTGTCAAAAACGATGCAAGCTAAAGAATTGAGGAAGTAAGCATGGAAGCAATCGCCGAGAGACATGACAGTCAATCATATACATACCTCGCTAGATCTAATGCAAACCTTAGAGCTCGAGATGGTGATAGACGCCCTTTCTTGTGTAAATAGCTTGCAAGATCCCCCTTCATATCATAAAATAGCAGTAGACTTGTATCAGTATTTATCATACACATACAAAATGGGTAATTAATACAATTATATATCTACAGATTAATACTTACTTTGACATGATATTCAGCAACAATCATCATAGGGATATTCTGGGTTACAGCTCCAACAAACTGTACCACATTTGGATGCCGAACCTTTTCGAGTATCTCAAGTTCATGTTTAAATGCATTTCTGTCCCAAGACAAATCATGGAACTGGCGTTAGGTAAAATCGATCTGTCAAAGGAGGGGTACGACAAGAATTAAACAAGAACATTACATGCTTTCTGGGTCGGAAAAACTTTCTATATCGAATATCTTGACAGCTACCTTTGTTCCATTCCATTTCGCCACTTGATAATTGCCCTGTGCATGCTGTCATATCAAACTCAAAAGATTGAGTTGAATCTTTCAGAAGTTATTGAGCCATTGTGGAAATCCAGTCTTTACCTTTACGTTACCATAATCAGTTTTGCGGAAGTGAATCTCCATCTGGTTGAGCTCATATTCTGGAACATCACGAGGATTTGTAACACTCATTGGTGTCCTCCTTGTTCTCTAGAAACACACAAAAAAATGTTTTAATTGGAACATGTTGGAGAAACATTCCGATGGATCAATTAACTTCATACCGGGAGTTTGGCACCACCATCTTTCAGCAAATTGTAGGCTTCCACATTCCCGTAGTACTTAGCATCTGCTGCTGCCTATCATCAGACTATGAACTCACATACTAGATTTCAAAAATTGAAACAATCATTTATGTTGGTACATATGACTGAACAATTAAAACTTGTGCAAATGTGATTGAACTATTTACAAAAAAATATGTGATAAAATGATTAAAATAACCTTTCACTTCTCTTCTTCATATTCAATCTCTTCTTCATCTCCAATCTCTTCTTCCTCGATTCAATTCTGAAATCTGATTTCGAACTCAGATTTGTGCAAATCTAAATTCTAATCGAACTCAGATTTGCGCAAATCTAAATTCTAATCGAACTCAGATTTGCGCAAATCTAAATTCTAATCGAACTCAGATTTGCGCAAATCTAAATTCTAATCGAACTCAGATTTGCGCAAATCTAAATTCTAATCGAACTCAAATTTGCGCAAATCTATATTCTAATCGAACTTAGATATGCATTTCTAGGTTCGGACTGAACCCAGAAACACAGATATGGGTTAAGTTTCAACCCATGAACCCAAATAAGCGTTTCTGGGTTCGATTCGAACTCACATTTACGCAAATATGAGTTTGAAATCAAATTTCTGATATGAACATGTAGAACAAAATAAGGAAAGGGTAACATCATCATTTTAGTGATCATTTAGTGACATTTGTCAAATATATGTAACTTGACAAATTTAACCAAAAAACCACATTTCTAAAACGTATATGACGTTTAGCTACACCAAAAAAATATAAGTGACCACTAAGTTACTCTGATGAAATGGTTTTTAAAAAACAATAGTAATTAAGATTTTGGATGTGATATTACCGTACTACCCCAACGATCTCGGGCATCAATATTAGCTCTTCTAGACAATACAAGCTTAACAACATCGATATGGCCTTCACATGCTGCAATGTGCAGTGCTGTTCTTCCATCCAAATCAATGCTATTGACATCTATTCCTTCATTCAACAGGTCGTCTACTCCCTTTACGTCGCCTCGGCTGGCCATGAAAAGAAGCTGCATAGTCGAGTCGAGGTTCCCAGGCACCGTGAGCTCGTCAGTTCTTGCGGTATCAATACTCCTCCGGATTGGATCGAGGGAAGATTGTCTCCCAAAACTAAATCTTAAGTTATGGCGTCTTGGATCTAATGATGATTGCCGCGAAAATTGCCTGTAAATTTTCTCACAGTTCAAATAATATTCATACAAACCATAACTGCTACTTCGATTCCCTCATGCAACCACCACCACATTCGCAGGGACTCAAACTGCATCTTCAACACTCAATTATTGCTAACAAAAATTCATTTGGTTTTGATATATTTTGGAAGAACTTAATCGACAAGCAACCCTGAAATACCTGCTATGATATATGGAGATTAAACTAAATAGGAAAGGAAATACCTGCTAATGGTCCGACGAAGAGAACCTGTTGAGAATTGGCGCGATATGCCTCGTTTCAACTGTGAAGCTATATCCATGGACATATTGAAAACCCTGAAACAGAACTAGCTTGTCGATTCTTGAAGAAACCAACGCGTATTCGATTATGCAAAGAATGATCCTATGTGCAAACCTTGGGTGGGGGCAAAGCAAGTGCTGGCCCAAATTCACAGAATTAGATAGCAAACTCTTGAACCTATGTAGATAACAATAGTTGAGAGTTGTGGTTAGATCGATGATCCGTTCGGGATGATGAAGAAGATGTCATCGAGAGCGTGGATGAAGAAGGCTGTAGCCATTATTGTTGGTATTATTAATGGGTAGAGTAGAGAAGATGAACATGAAAGAGAGAAGAATTGAGGGGAGGATTGAAGGAGAATGGAAGGGACAAGGGAGGTGAACGATGTTGTAATATTGGGATACAAATTTTGATGGGGTGTTCCATCCATTTGTACGGACGAAAAAAACGCTGCAAATTTATCTCTCATTCGTTAGTCGTTACGGTTGTTTTAGGAATATTTTACCAAAATATACCGGATTTGATAAATATATACCAAAATGTCATCGGGTGGAAAATAAATACAAATCTATACTTACCCGCGACTCCCATTCGCGGGTGGATACTCCAACCGCGAATAGGAGTCGCGATTTTTTTTTCCAGCTCCACCCGCGTCTTCTTCCGTCAGCTCTACTCGCGACTTCCAGTCGTGGGTGAAACTGGGTCGTTAGTTCCCCTGCGACTAATAATCGCGGGTAGAGCTGGAAATTATTTTAAAAAAATAGTAATTTGATATATTTTAATATCCTCACCTTCAAAATATTAATTTAATATCATGTAAATCGACGACCTACATATCAAATATTAAACTAATAAAAAAAATAAAACTACAATTAATCTTAGTGAAAACACCAAGCAAGTTATGAATTGTAAAGAATAAAAGTTTGACTTTTACAGAAGTTGAGAGACTCTCCTTGTTTAGAAATACTCGGTGTGAGACTTGAAAATTTTTGAGTAAAATTCATCTCCTCATTTATTTAATGTATAAGGCCTAATAAATAAGCTCAAGCCCTACTTAAGATTTTATATGGAGATCTTATACATTAAATATGCTCAGATCTTATTTATTAGCCCTTATACATTAAATAAATAAGGAGATAAGTTTTAAGTTTTACTCAAGGTTTTTCAAGTATCACACCAAGTATTTCTAAACAATGAGAGACTCTCAACTTCTATAAAAGTTAAATTTTTACTATTCACAATTCATAACTTTTTTGGTGTTTTCACTAAGATCAAGTGTAGTATTAGTTTAATATTTGATATGTAGATCATCAATTTACATTATATTAAATTAATATTTTAAAGGTGAGGATATTAAAATATATTCTAAAAAAATATAATAAATTGATAAATTTTGTTATTTTTTAAATTTAATTTTCAGCTCTACCCGCGACTTCCGGTCACGGGTAGAGTTGACGGAAGAATTCCACCCGCGAATGAGAGTCGCGGGTGGAGATGAAAATAATTAAAAAAAAAAAAAGACATGTGACTTCCATTCGCGGGTGGAAACTCCACCCACGAATGCGAGTCGCGGGTAGGTATAGATTTGTATTTATTTTTCACCCGAGAACATTTTGGTATATATTTATCAAAAATTCAAATGGGGTATATTCTGTTAAAATATTCTTGTTTTAGCCCCACTTTTTTTGCACCGTTAATGTGGGGGAAGGGAATTATATTTAACATGTTTAATTTTGCATAAGACGCTAACATGAGTTTTTAGCCAAAGGTCGTGTCCTTATATGAAGGGCATATCGGTAAAATAATCAATGGATTTCTCTAACTCCTGCACTTTGTTGGTTTCATGATCCAACATCTCTCCGGCCCAATTGTCCTTTGTTGCTTGGACTCCTATCCTTGTGAAGTTTATATACCTCATAGATAGCAGGAGGGTCATTTCTCCTTTGACCCTCTTAATCTGCTCCTTATATAACTGGGTGAGCTTGACTCTTTCTTCTCCTACCTCCTTGTGGTTAATTGGACTTCTAAGAAGTTTTCCGTAAGGATTTTGGTGTTAAATATTAGGGGTGAAAGGAAGAATCTCCAAAACCAAAATATTGGCATAAATCGAAACGAACCAACAAATCGGATCGGAAATAAATGGATAGTTTTCACACTACAAGAGGTATTTATGTTAATGGCTGGAATAGTAATTTCTAGTGACTCATTAATTAAGCCGTTAAATTTTGACAACTCAAATAGAATTGAGTTGTAGTAATATATTTAAATTAAACAACTGTTTAAATCTATTTTTTTGAACAATTATCGTAGAGAAGATTATGGTTTTATACATTATAATACTAAAAATAAATATATTTGTGCCTTAAAATAATATAATATCTATTTGGCAACGCGATTATTCTACTACATTTTAATATTTTATTGTCCAAAATGATTGGCGGTGTAAGTGGCTACAAACAAAAGATTTATGCCCATGATCTCCATTAACTCATACTAATGTAACATGACGTTTCTTTCACGAAATTCGGAATAAGGAATACGAAATAAGGAATAAGAATAGGGAATAAGGAATAGAAGATAAGAATATGAAGTTGTTTCTTTGGTGGAATGGAATATAATGAAATAAAGAATTCTGTTGTTTCTTTGGTGGAATTGTATATGGAAAAGGAATGTAGTAAAATGACATATTTGCCCCTCATTGTATATGTATAGTATATAATACATATAATTTGTATTAATTAATTTTAAAAATTATTAATCATAAAAACTTAAATATAATTAACTAATAATTAAAAAAAAATTAAATAATTTATTTAAATTTTAAAGAACAATCTCTTGTATCTCATAGATTCTAACAATCCACAATATAATCAGCAAAAAAACTTGATAACTATTTCTTCATATCCTTTGTAAATTTCCATATTTGCATAAACAAAATCATAATTACAACATCCAAAATTTCATATTTCATTACAAATGACTATACACCTACAATCTCTTGTACTCATTGACTCATGTCTCGATCCCGACCTTCTCATCGCCTTCATAACCTTCAATACATATCGAATCAACCCGATCGATTTCTCAATTTCTTCGAACAGCAATGAAGACCCGAATCAACATAAATCAACTAAACAAATACAAATCAACCATTTAAAATGCACACCCGAGTAAAAGCACAATCAAGTTAAACCTCCACCTCCAGTACCTAAAATGTTTGGCTTTAAGCAATGAAGTAGCTGTATAAAGTTATAACCTGAGTTTGTCATCTCCGAAATCCATCTTGGTTCCAATCACATGCATCAAAGCCTTTGAATCTATCAAAATCTGCACACCCTTGTCTTCAACCAGCTCGTCAAACTTTCCCTTTCCATCTGTTTACATGATTTGCAGTGTTTAACGTAACTCTCCTCTACTCATACATCCATAATGAAACATTTGAGAGACTGAAGCAGTCAATCTAAAAGACAGGTTTTATCTGCTAACTTACCTTAAGATCTGATACTTATTTGCAGACAAAATGGATCATGAAAAGGATTGATAGAAAAACGAACCTGCTAGGATGACAGAGCTTTCCAATTTCAAGGTTTTGCAGCTGATCTTGGAAGGATAGTTGTACATCAACAACGCCTTGCAATTCAATAATTGCCCAATCAGGACAGCTTCCATTTCCGCAGCTACACTTGAGCTGAATCTGCATTATGTTGTATGATGTACTTATCTTAAGAAAGAATCAAAACTTCAGTTTGACACGCACAATGAAGGATATTCCTCAAATAGATAGTAAATATTTTTGTCTCTGGAGAAATAATTGCTAAGATTACCACTGTCTCTGGAGAAATAATTGCTAAATTTTTTTTGCCTCACATAAGTGTCTAACTTCTTTTGAAAAGGAACTCCACTCAACTTCATTAATCTCTCCCTTTACTGATCTCTCTCGCTATAAAATGTAGATGGTAATCGACGCTCATATGCAGAAACCGTAATCATTGTCTATTGCTTCTGCAGCTTTCACTTTCTCTTGCCGAATTCATCAAATCACCATGTAAGTTCCATACAAATTGCAATCCTACCCACTTCGTTCTCCATGCTGTAAATTTATCATAAGAAAAACATCATATTTCTTCATTTAACTGATTCTATGAGAAACCAACACTTTTTATGGAAGTTTGATGCGATACTGCGCAGATTTAACGTACCATGTTTCTTGTTTATTAACAGTGGTTTCTTGTCGCATCATGTCCTATGTTCCTCAAATAATCGAAGTGTACCTGAAGAATCGGAGCGTGCTGAAGACGAGGAGGAGCAGAAGGTTCGGTCCGATTGAAGAAAGCCAATGAATCACCATGAATCGCCAATGAAGAGCAACGAAGAGCAGGGGAAGAGCAGGGGAAGAGACGTGAAGAGCAACGAAGAGGATAAGAATGTCCTTAAGAAATGTTTATAAGGGAAAAATGGTCATTTCTACTTCTATTCCTGATTCCCTGCCTTCTAGGCTTAGGAAATCCGAGATTTTCACCGAAAATGTCTAAGCCCACCCCGCCCGAAATCCGTAAGCCGCGAAAAGAACAAATTCTTACGGAATCCGTAAGTCGAAGTCCTTTTCCATTCCGTGAAAAGAACATGCCATAAAGCTTCTGTTGTTGATGGTGCCACTTAGTGTGACATGTGAATAAGACAACCCGAGTTTTTTTTTCCAAATAGGAATTCATTAAAACTAGTCATCATGAGAGTATGTCTCAAATACAAATCTTCATCATTATTTAGAAAATATAAAAGCGGGGTGGTGGTTGAGAGACTCAGTCGTATTGACCTATCCTCGCAAAAGCTTGTTTTACAACCCAATCCATACAAACCAAATCCACACATTGGTTGGTGGATCTTGGGACGTGCCTCCAAGTTATGTCACCTATGAAGCCGGCCAAATGGATGGTGTTTCGGATGATAGTCTCAATACGCCAGGACGGTTGTATTGCCCGTATATGATCGATTACCATTGCTGCGTCTGTTTCTATCTTCGCCTTGTCCCATTTGTTTTCAACTGCGAGTTTAACACCTAGAAATACAGCCTTAGCCTCTAAATATTCGATCCCCTACGCTACCGCTGCACCATGCGTTCCACCGACCAGTTGTCCTCCGAAGTTACGGGCCACCACACCAGACCCTCCCCTCACTGTGTCACTTGACCATGCAGAATCACACTTTATCTTAATGGTTAAATATCAAGTAGCTACCTGAAATTTGTACGTTTTTCAATGAGCTACCTAAACTTTGAAAATTCAAAACGGGCTACCTCAACTTTGAAGAATGTGCAAATAGCTACCTCCGGTCAATTTCTGACGACTTTCTAACGATTTTCCAACGACGGTTGACGGAAAATTGGACGGAGCTAGCTATTTGCACCTTCTTCAAAGTTGAGGTAGCCCATTTTGAATTTTCAAAGTTCGGGTAGTTTCTTGTAAAACGTCCAAAGTTCATGTAGCTACTTAGTATTTAACAATTATTTTCAGTGTGTTTATTTTTTGCCTTACCCAATGTTGCGAGGGTCTGTCAGTTTGAGCGGCTGTGGAGGCTTGCTGCCATGTAGCGTGGTCTGCTGGGTTGTTCAGACAACCCGAGTAATATATATAAGATTTACAGATCTTGAGTCAATTTTATTAATATGCAAATCTATATAATGTTTATTTTATATATATTACTTACATGATTTTTCCAGATATTATATTATATTAGTCATTTGAATCGCGCATTACGTGTGTTGTAATTTTAGCTAGATTTTTATATTAAAAGTGCATGTGTTGTATTATTGGATTAACTTATAATAGTAGATTATGCATGCGAATTAGAACTATAAAGCTACCATACAATTTAGAAAGTTCTTTACTTTAGAAAAAAAATTGTTTAAATACGTATATATTTGTTAGTATAAAATTTATTTATAATTTTCCCCAATTGTTTTTAATAAATTTATCCATTTTTTAGAATAAAAATTAATATAACTCAAAATGTAAATTGGTCAACTTTTACAATTTTTATATTTAAAATGGAATAAGTGGTCTTTATATAAAAAACCAGCGTGTCTAGTTTAATATAAAAATCATTTCCGCTCAGTATTTTGGGCTTATATATATCAGAGAAAAAAAATATCATATGTATATCATGTCGATTCAGTGGGAACTCTTTCCTCCATTAACCCACTTATCTTTTATGATAATTGAAGTGAATTATTATGCATATAATCAGTAAACTAAAAGAAAACAATCATAATTGTCTTCTTCTTTTTTCATTACGTAAAGTTCATACAAATCATCCACCCAACATGAGTTTCGTGTGTATATAGGTAAGAGACGCTGATGACTGCATCATGAAACAAACATACCTAAGCACTCACGGATCTATCTACACAAAATCTATGCCTTCTTTATATATACATATATATATATCAAACCCTAAAATCTATACTATATGATGCACGTATTTTACAAATGTATCTTCTTTCCATAAAGCTTCAATATATAGGGTCCTAACCCTAGTCTCCTTCTTTTGGAAAGATTGATATCTTGTCTATATCTCTAAGCAACTCGCCGGTTGGACTTCGCCGGAAATCTTACCTCTGGCATTTTTGCACGACGCTTGCGCTACTTTGTTATTGTAGGTGAGTTTTACATCTTCAAGTGTGATGCCTGTGCATGGGTTGGTGGAACTACAGTCGAGTTTCAGTGCAACCTGAGTGGCAGAAATCCCATGAATGTCTTGGTAAGTTACATCGCTGATCTTCACACCCGACTCCTGGTTAGGGCAACTTTGATGGTTCGGGCAGTAGTTCTGATCAATGATGATAGGGTTTCGGACATGGGTCATGACAACATGTTGGAAGAGGATGTTGGTAACGAACCCTGTGCTTGGTCGTGCCCATGATTTGATACGAACGCCGTTCTGCGTCCCTGAGAACTGTACGGTCGAAACAGTCACATTCTGCACGCCGGACTCTTCGGCAGTCTTTCCAAGGCTACCAATGCTAAACAAAATATGGAAACAGTTAATCGACACTGAACCATTTAGACCATGACCCTACCTTAACCGATACTGCCATGGTCTTGATCTTTCTTTTCATAGTGAAAATGACATGTTTGATCAGTTGTTGAGTACCTGATTCCATGTCCGGGTCCACAACCAATGTTTTTGATCCATAGGTTGTTGGTCCCTGGTCCGATTGAAATGCAGTCGTCTCCGGTTGCAATCTTTGAGTTGTCAATCGTAACACCAGTTGATTTTTCGACGTGAATGCCATCGGTGTTGGGGCTATTTCCGTCTGCAGTTACCGTAACGCCTTGCAACTTTACATTCTCGCAGGCATTCAAGACAATGTGGAACATCTGACTGTTCAAGGAACTTAAACCACTGATGAAGATGTTTTTGGAATCGGTGAACTCCAGATTCTGAAAAATGGAGATAAAACCCGGTTAATTAGGTTGATTATTACCAAAAATAATTTATCAATAAATAATATATATATACATTTGGCTGCTACAACCTCTATAATTAAGACACATAAGTTTTATCATGTTTTGTTGTCAAAAATGAAGATTTTCATTGGTTGATTAATAATTTTTGTAAGACTCGATTATGTGGATTCAATCAATTCTCACTATACATTACAAATTCTTTAATTCTCACCTCCTCATTTATTATTATATTTATTTTGTATCAAAATATTATTATTTATTGTCATAAAATAATTTATTTTTTCTTAATTATTATTTAATTTTATAACTATATCAATTAAATAAATACTAAATATATTTAAAGTATTTCATTCTCATTAATTTGTCAATATAAAAGTTTAAAAGTATGTATAATTATAATAAAAAAATATTAAAATAATTAACAAATATTTTATAGATAAATACCTATAAATACTCATAGATAGAACTAGGTCATAAAAATATAAAAAGTATGTTGAATAATGTTAATTAAAATTATATTAAAAACAAAAACTTTTATTTTAAAAGTTAGTTAATCTTATGAATATAATAATATAATTAAAAAATAATTTATTTTATTTTTTCTTATTGATATAATAATTTAAACTTTGTATTAAACTAATATAACGACCACCTAAATAATTTTTATAATGTGCGCTCGTGCAAATCAATTCTCTATTAGGTTAATAAGGTTGAAAGATGACATTCCATATTAAAAACGTAGTTGTTATAAGACTTTTGACATTCGGTATAGTAAGCAAAAAAACGCTTCGTTGTCATCATTACGTAATTTTCTATAAGTATGAAAGCTAGATTTAGGAAAAGCATAGATAAGTCGAAAAAAAACAGTGTTGATTAGTCAACTAGTTAGAATTTTAGAAGTGCCAATTCAGTTTAAAAAATTACCTTATATAAAAGTTTTTAAGCTCTTCCATCGAAATTATGAAAACAAACATTATAAAATCAAGATTTAGGAGGAAAATAAAGATGTGACAAATATTTATGTAATATTAATGTGTGATGTAAAAGGTGTTCCAACATCTTAAGCAAAACTGTTAAACATGTGATCATAAGTAGTGTTTCTCTTGTTGAGTAGAAATAACTTAGTCTTGTGACGAAAATTGTCACTTTCTATATGACACGTGTTATATATAACCTTAAGATTTACCTACCCTTATAAATAAATAAACCCAAAAAATTGTTTGTTACTTGTTATATTATTTATTACTGTAACACCAGGAATTATGGAAGCTGAGTTAGTCGAGCATACGGTGGCTCCGGATGGACAGCTCTTGCCGGCGGCCTTACAGTCCCAAAGGCCAGTGCCTTGGCCGTCCAGAACGCCACCGCTGATTCTGACACCAGTGACACGACGGAAGAGAATCCAATATCCCGCATGTCCAATCACATTGTAGTCTGAAGGAGCCACGAGGGTACCCTTGATCATGAATGTAATGGCGGAGTTCTTGCAAGGTCCTTGGAAGATGCAACTCTTTAGTAGAAACTTTCCGGCTGGGACGTCGATTATGGCGGTCTTGGTGGAAGCGCATGCCGAAGCCCATGCTCTCAGGAATGCCTTGCTGGAGTCTGTCTTTCCGTCAGCCTTAGCTCCCAGTGCGACCACGTCGTAGTTGACGGCGGCAGCAGTTGATGCCATATGGAGTAGTAAGCTCACTATGGCTACGCTAAGGAGGGTTACAAGACTTGCCATTTGAGAGAGGGAGAGAGGGAAAGAGAGAGAGATTTGAAGAAGGTGAGGAGTTAATGAAGACGGAACGGCTCCACTGCTATTTATAGGGAATAATAGGGAGAATTAATGGTAATGGGGAAAAAACCCTCACATTTTCACCTACATAAAATACACTATTTACTAGTGCGGGGCAAAAATAACCGGTTCGGCCGAACCGTATTTGAACCGTACCGGTTTACAAAACAAACTTTTTTTCCAAAAAATATGGAGCGGTTCAGAATAGGTACAGAAAACCGGTTCAAAACCGGTTAACCGAACCTTTTTTGTACCAGTTTTAACATTAAAATACGACTAAATACTAAACCAGACCAGACCACTTCAGACCAGACAAAAGTCACAAAACCGTTTTTTCTTCAATTTAAACCAGACCTAATTGTAATTCACCTTAATTCAGTCTACAACTCTTCATTCTCACGCAGTCTTCAAAAGCCTCTTCATTCTTCAACTGTTGGTTCTTCAATTTCTCACGCTCGCTCGTCGCTCGTCTTCGCCTGTCGTCGCTCGCCGCTCGCCTCTCGCCTCTCGCCGCTCGCCTCTCGCCTCTCGCCTCTCGCCGCTCGCCTCTCGCCTCTCGCCTCTCGCCGCTCGCCTCTCGCCTCTCGCCTCTCGCCGCTCGCCTCTCGCCTCTCGCCTCTCGCCGCTCGCCTCTCGCCTCTCGCCGCTCGCCTCTCGCCTCTCGTCGCTCGCCTCTCGTCGCTCGCCTCCAGACTCGGTCGTCACTGACTCGCTGGCCTCGCCTCGCCTCCAGGTTCGTCTTCTTCGTTGATGCTGCTTAGTTGCTGTCTTGCTAGGCTAGTACTGATTGTGATTGGAGATTGCTAATTTGCTGTTGATTGAGTAATTAGTAAATCTGATTAGTAGTAATCTGTTAGGAAAATCTGATTAGTAATTAGTGATTTATACTGAATTACGACGGAGAACCCATGGGATGTGATTGAGTTCTCTGAAAATGCTCCTCATATTCATTTGGATTTGTTCCTGTCAGCGTTCGGAATAGTTGGTCTTCCTGAAGAATATTACTACAACCGTATGGACCACATCTCCTCTTATTTGGATCTGTCTTCTTCTCTACACAACTTGGTGAACTGATTTTTGAATTTTGGCAGGATATCAATCGAGTATCGGGGACAACTTTGTAGATGGAGCTGTTCTTGTAGCTGCAAAAACGCCGCCCACTTGGTCAGACAGAGATATTCCTCCAATCCCAAGTGTAGAAAGAAAAGTAGCCAAGGAGTTGCAAGAAGAGTGCCAACAGATGCTTTCACAATTTCCAACCACATCTAAGCAAGACAAGAAAAAACTAGGTAACATGGATTTTTACAGTCACTTGTCCATTTGGTTGATACGTACACAAGTTTTTATACATTTACTGCTACTTGTAGATTCACTGCCATAAGTTAGTAGGACACTCGAAGCCGCAATCAAGTATGTCGAGCTTGCGATTTTGCGCATCAATTCAAAATTTGCTGCCATTGTGTGTTTATTTCCAAACACATTATATTTGACAGGATGGAAGCTTGAATGAGATAATTCCTCCAATTATCAGCACAGTGGTGGAAGCTTTGGTTGACAAGTTTCTGTGAGTTGAAAGTCTAGATTTGGTGGTCAAATTGGCAGCTTCAAAGTTTAGATTTGTATATTGCAGGACATTCGTCAAGCAGCGTCAAAGTTGCAATTAAGGGTGTCTGCTAACAGATTGGTGGCTTGGCTGACAGATTGGTTGAACTAACTAGTGTTAAGTGTAGTATTATGTTTGTCATGGATTTATGTTTGTATTGAACCTCAGTTGGATTTATGTTTGTATTGTAATCTTAGTTGGACTGCTGGCTGAATTGGAATTTCAGTTGATTTTTTTTTGTATGAACAGGTTCGGCCGAACCGGTTTTGAACCGGTTCAGAATAGGTTCGGTAAATCGGCCAAAATCTGGAGCAGCCAAAAACTGGAGCGGTAAACCGTACCGGTTTTAAAATGTGGTAAAGGTTCGGTTCTGAACCGGTTCATGCCCAACCCTAATATTTACATTGTTATATAAACTAAGGTAAACCATATTTTATTTTTTTGCCATTTTTTTTGTCCTGATTATTTTACCCAAATTAATTGGTGAGGTCCAACTTAGCTTTGATAAAAAGATGAGAAAAAATAAAGCATTCAAACATTGTTTTGATAAAAACATATTGTTTTTTGTCAAAATTGTTTCAAAAATTAGTAACTTATGTTTAATATATCTTCGAGTCAATGTGATTAATTCATAATTATAATTTGGTTCAATAAAATTCTACAAAAAAAAAAGAAACAAAAAACAAAGGCAAGTGTTAGAAATACAGAAATGAAATAAAAATGATTAAATTATAGTAAGTAAATTAATAAATAAAAAACTAAAAGTTGCAATTTGTACGTTTGTTAGCTATGTATTAAAATATATAACTATTTGTTTAAATTATAATTTTAAATAATGGAAGAAAAATGAAGAATTTAAATATTAAACATAAGTTTTAAATTTTTATATAAAATAATATTAAGTTAATAAATAAATAAAAATAGTACTAAATACACTACGGGAGAGGATGGATATAACGGTCAAACATCACGACTCAATGTTTATTGAGCCGTGATAAATGAAATTAAATTCGATATTTACTAAGTACGTAGATTTTACTAAGTCTATTTTTAGTTAGTTCAATTCAATATATATTTGACCAAAAAATCAATATTTAAATTTTTGTTGGATTTATATAAATTTTAAAAAAAAGTATACATTATTAAATATTTTCAATGAATTTTATAGAAAATTGCACATGTATTTATTTCGTCTTTATGATAATTTCTATTATTTGAATAATTTTTATGTAGGTCAGTTGATATTTATATATCTATTTGGCAAAATGCCTTAAAAATATTAATATATCACGTTGACTCGGTTAGAAGTCAAATATAAATTTTATTTGTTAAATAATTTTTTAAGTTATATAGTCAAGTAGTAAACAACAAGAAATTCTAAAATTATGTGAATTTCTCTCTTTTATTTTTGCTAAAGTTTTATTTTAACAAAAAAACAAATCAATCACCGCAATACATATTCATTTCTCATCTCTTTCATTACGTTCTTTTCAAATAATCTCATGTTTCTCAACATTAAATTATTTTCATGTCAGTTTGAATTTGATATTAAGGGTGATATTAGATTAAAAAAACGAAATTTAGGTATATTTTAATAATTTATATATGAATCAAATATAATTTGGTATTTTCTGTTATTATATTTTATTTTATTTCATGACATCCTTAAATGTGGATACTATAATTTTCTTGGGAAAAAAAACTTTTATGCAAGTAATTTTGATATACCGTAATATTATATATTTTATAAAAACAAAATAAGCATATATATACATGTTATGATTTTGATTTGTACATTTAGAATTATAAAACATAAAATGATATTTTGTTTAATTTTTTTATTAAAATAACAATTTAATTTTTTTATTAAAATAACAATTTAATTTTTCTATGTACCAAATATAGTGATTTCTGAAATATTTCTTTAATGTATTATAAGGATTAAAAATAATATTATTATAAAATAGACTATGTATATATAATTTCTTAAATTAAATTATTATATATAGTCTCCACATATTTACAGTTAAAAGAATAAATAAAATTTCATAATTAACAATTATTAAATAACGTGTTTATAAATGATTCTATACTCTTTTGTAATGAATATATGATAAATATTAATCGTTATGAAACTTTAGTAAGTTAAATAATATTAATTAAAATTTTATTAAGAAAAACTATTCTTATTTTGTAATTTATTTAAAATTTGAGTCAATTTTATTAATATAATAGTTTAATTAAAAACTTATTTAATTTAGTATTTACTTATTGATATACGAATTTAAAGTTTATATTTAAATTAAATTTATATAACTATTACTTAAACAAAATTTATGTTGCACATATAAAGGGGGTCGCTTCTCAAATTATTATAATATTTCACGTAATTGACGGTCGTTGGCCAGCCATCAACATGTAGAAATGATTTTGTGAAAAGGGTATGTTAAGAAATTCTGTAAATTCAATCTGGAATTTGGGAAAAAGTAAAACCAACTAAGCAAAAATCTCTAGTTCAGAATAAAATGATAAATGATCACATTAATAAATTATAAAAATTGAAAAGAAAAAAAAAATCGTTCTCTTCATAACTCTAAGTAACTTAAATTAACTAAAATGACTTATGAATTGAGTTTTGACTTCTAAAAAAGTATTTTTAGTATATATATGCATTTTGAAATCCTTCAATATTTACAAAGTTTTTTTCACTTCTTATAGTATGTGAATACTTGGTCCATACATTGATTGCACTGTACTCTAATCTGGGTATTTTTTATTTTTGTTAATTACTCTTACGTGTTACTAAAACCAAATCCATGGAGATTAGGAGACATGGCCCCTTTTAAATGTCCTTTTTGTTGGACGAGTAAACTATTTCCTGATCAGGCTATGGTTCACAATTAATTATTGGAATATATATATTATTGTTTTTGGTCAAATTAACGTTTTACTTAAAGAAATAAAACGTCGTGACTTGTGGTTACGGAAGTTCGGAATTACAATCATTTGCTACTAAACGTAAAAATGATAGTGGAGGTCCTTTGACCCAATGATTAAGACTCATTCTCAATCTTGCTTGTTTTGCTATCTAATTCGCACACTCGTTTGCCGTCCTTGGAATAGCTCGTCAATGCACTTGCTCGATTTGTCTTGCTAGTGCTCGGATATTTTGTATGATTGTTGACAATTTCCAATGCGTCGGACCATCCTCTAATTGTTGTTGAGCCGTTTGTGAGTCCGTCTATATGACAATGTTTTGCCAACCCGCTTCGATTGCTAGTCATACTCCTTCTTGTATTGCTATGACTTCCATTGTTTCTATGTCGTCGCTCCGGTACCTTCGGTTCGCTCCTCCCACGACCATCCCTTCATTGTTTCTAGCCACCACCACTATGACTGCTCTTTTCGTTTGCTTACACCATGATGCATCGTAGTTTATCTTGATTGTGCTCCCCGTCGGTGTTTGTCATCTTTGGTGCGGTCGATCTCCTTGTGTGGGATGTTTAGTTCGACCACTTCTCTTTTGCTCCTCATAGGCTTGTTTGATTTCCATTATCGTTATCCTTGAGTTGGGTTGTTTTGCTTCAAAGGAGGTCTTGCACCTTGTCTTCCATATCTGCCAGCATGTGAAAAGTGTTAGCATCGACCGTGTCTCCCGAACCGCTCCTTGCCCACCTGGTTCCATCCTCCTTGTCTCGAGCCAGTCCACCATGTTGATGTTGTTTGGTATGTCAACTTTTATGCCTAGTATTCCAAACCATACAGGTTCGGTCCAGCTACATTCGAGGATCATGTGTTCCCGCGTCTCCACTTCTCCGCATATTGGGCAACTTGGGGTGACGGGCATTCCCCAGGCGTGCCATGTTCTCCTTGACGGCTATGACATTTGTTGCGAGTCGCCATATGAAGTTTTTTTTTTCCCTTTACATCGTCTTTGTTGCCCATATGTCCTTCCAAATGGTGTCGTGGCTAGGTTGTACCGCCCTCGCTCGTTGATCGCTTATCTCCCTTAATTTGTGATACACCGACTGGACATGTGGGGCTCCGTCCTTGGTGTGTGTGGCCATATGTATTGATCTCTCCCTCTTTCATTCGGGATTGGTATGTTGAGTATGTGTTTCACATCTTCTTGAATTACGATGTGTCGCACAATATCCTCGTTCCATCTTCCCTCGTGTTGTATCAACTCGCTTACCCTAAGCTCTCCTCCATGATCAACTCTTAGCTCGACACTCACCCGCATGCTGTCCTTTGTATATATCCACGGATGCTCAAAGACTCGGATGTCCTCTCCCGATTCAATCATCCACATTCCTTCGTGTTTCATGAAGTCTCGTCCATGTATTAGGCTGCTCTAGCCCCACGATGCTCGACCTCCTTTCCTCGCCTCTAGGAAAGTGTTTCGTGGAAAGTACACTCCCTTTAGTACCCGTGCACATAATGTGTTTGGTTTGGCCATGATTCGCCCCGCCATCTTCGTGAGGATGACTGTGTTGAAGCTTTGCAATTCTCGGAATCATAGTCCCCCAAGATCTTTGGATTTGGTTACGACTTCCCATCTCCTCCAGTGTGTTCTCTTCCCCTCCGTCGTTTGTCCCCACCAGAAGTCCGCTATGAGTCAGTCGATTTCCGAGCACCACGTTTTCACGAGGTAGAATATACGCATGACGTACGTGGGGATTGGTGTGATAATCAACTTTATTAGCACTTCCTTTCCTGTTTGATTTAGGGTTTTTGGTCTCCACTCGACCAGTTTTTACCTGATTTTGGTTGTTAAAGACCTGAGGGCCTCCTTATTCGATCTTCCCCATATAGATGGCAATCCCAGGTATTTGCACGGGTCACTGGTGCTTTGTATGTTAAGCAAATCCTCCACTTCCTTCCTTTCATTCGACCTTGCCCTTTAATTGAAGGAAATGGTCAACTTGTCAATATTGATTCGTTGTCCAGATACCTAACAGTAGGATTCCAGAATGCTCCTGAGATCTCTAGCATTGTCGCTTGACCCTTGGATTAAGAAGAATGAGTCATCAGCGGAAAAAGGTGGTAGAGCTACGGGCATTGTCTCTTTATTATGATCCCCTGTATGTTCTTCTCCCTGTCTGCCCCAACAATTCGTCTCGAGAGTACATCCGCAAGTAGAATGACTAGGTAAGGTGAGAGGGGGTTACCTTGTTGAATGCCTTGGGTTGGTTTGATGGTGGTGGTTCTTTCCCCGTTTACCACCACTTGGTAAGTAGTTGTTGATTTGCATTCTCTGATCCATCCTAGCCATTGTTATGCGAACCCTATCTTCCTTAACGTGGCTAGGGGAAAGTCTCACTACACTCTGTCATACGCCTTTTGCATGTCAATGTTCAGCGCACATTCCACCTTGTTTTCGTTTTATCTCGTGTGAAGGTGGTGGTAAACTTCATGTGCCACCATGATGTTATCATGTATGTGTCTACCTGATACAAATGCGCTATAAAAGGGAGTGATAAGCTCTGATAGATACACCTTTAAATGATTCACCATCATTTTTTATGAGTTTGTACAAGAAATTACAGCAGCTTATTTGCCTAAAATCAGTTGGTTTGGTGGGATTTGGCACTTTAGGTATCAGTACAATTTTGGTATGATTTAGAGGGTTCAAGAGGGTATCTGTTATGAAGAAAGCCTTGACTGCGGTGATGATGTCTGCTCCCACGATGTTCCAGTTCTTTTGATAAAACAGGCTCGGGAACCCGTCCGGATCCGGTGCGCGTGACCCTCCGAGTTGGTATGTGTCCGCTCTGATTTCTATATTTGTTACCTCCCGCGTCAAACTTGCATTCATCTCGGGTGTGATGTGGTTCAACACACATCCAATGAAATCATCCCCCGATTCGGTTTGTTCCAATGTGAACATATCCCTGAAGTACATTCTTAATTATTCGGCTATCCTCCCCTTATTCTTTATCTACTCTTCATTCGTTCCCCTCAATCAGCATATTTGGTTCCTTCTTCTTCTTGATATCGCTGTTTGGTGGAAGAAGGTGGTGTTGTGGTCCCCTTCCCTAAGCCATTTGACCCGCGACCTCTGTTTCCAATACATTTCATCCCTCGTCCATAACCCTTGGAGCTTTGCTTTCAACCTCTTTTCCTCCCGGACTGCTTCATGGTCCATCCCCCTTGCATGTGTCTCCTTAGCGCTTCCTTCATTTTAGCAATTTTTTTTATATTGTTGCTGAAATGTGCCCTACTCCATGTCATGAGTTTCCTTCGGCCTTTGTGGAGTTTTGTGTGTACTCCTTGCATTGCTCTTCGTGGTGTGGGTGTTTCCCACACTTCTTTTATAACCTCCTTTCATGACGGATTTTCAAGCCACATAGCCTCGAATTTGAAGCGTCGTCTTGCCCTTTTCATTGTCTGTTTTAGTTGGACCATCATTGGTGAGTTGTCCAATCCGATGGCTAGTTCATTTATGGCTTTCCATTCCGCGTTTATTAACACCCGCTCCAACCGCTCACTTATTCTATCACTCCTACTTCGGATATTGGACCACGTGTGTGGGTTCCCATTGGCCCTCAAGTCCTCCATACGCAAATCCTCAATTAATTGTTTGAATTCATCCATTTTTTGCTGCGACTTTATCCTACCACCTTTTTTTCATGCGGGTAGCATATGGTATTGAAATCTCCAAGGATCATTCAACTACCCCTTCAGCCCCTTCCTAATGTTCTTAGGAGATTCCAGTTTTCTGATCGGTCGTGTGCCTCTGTGCTTGCGTATACCCAGGTCACATACATTGAGTTGTCATATTTGTTTATGTTGACCTCACAGTCTATACAGTTCAGGTCGGCATATCTGATGTGAACCCTAGTTTCGGTCGACCACCATAGTGCTAATCCGCCAGATGCCCCACTCGGACTAACATGGCATTTGTTGTCTATCCCCATTCGTGCTCTTATTCTATCGCAATAGGTATCACCGTTTTTTGTTTTCATTAACAATATGATGTTCAATCGATACATTTTGTTGAGGTCTTGGAGGTGTTGAATTGTCAGGGCAGACCCCAGACCTTGATAATTCCAGGATATGACACTCATTGCTCCTGTGTGGCTGTTTCGAAACAGCCAACATAACCCTTCTCCTTCTCGTGTGATTCCACCTATGTACTTATTTCCTATTTTCCTCTCGATTTTATTCTTTCTATTGGGGGTTATCCTGCTACCTCTTCTCCTCGGGTTGGTTCTAGCCCTTAGACCCTTCCCCCTCCTCCCCCATTATTTTCTCCTCCTATTTTTTCATTCTCTTTGGCATCGGTTGTTCCTCCATCTCCTCCCCGGTTCGCTTTAAGGTCATCTTTTCTAGGTATGGGCTTAGCCCGAATGTAGGGTTTTGGCTTGCGGGTTTAGGTGATGTAGGTTGTGTATCCGACGGGTTTTCAACTATGTAGGTTTGGATGAGTGTGGTTGTGTCACTCGTATGTGGGTGGGTGGTGTGGTCGGGCAGGTACGTGATCATGGGTTGGTTGGGGTTTGTGGGGTACTCGGTTATTGGTGGTTGGGTATCAGACCAGTTCGGTTTTCTCATTAGCTACCCGGGTAGGGTTGCTTTCTGTGGCTTGCTCGGATTGCTGGTGGAGTTTGTTGAGGGTTATTGCTCTTTCATTGGGAGGTTCCTCGGGCACTATGTCGACTGTCTGGTCTCCGGGTTCTGAGTGTTCCCCTTGGTTTGTAGTGACTTCCTTATCCATTGGTTTGACTTCCATCGGTTCCATCATGCGACTCTTGTTCGTTTCCCCTCATCCATACCGTTGTTTTGTGTATCCACCGTTGGTTTGTGCATTGGTACCTCTTCTGTGGGTACCTGTCTTGCCCCAGCCATGATATCGAATCACGATCTCCTTGCTCCCGATTTTGTTTGGGATCATTGTCCTTCCTTCCCTCCAACATGTTGCTGAATTGTGACCTGTTTGGTCTCACGCTCACTAGCCATGGTCCATATGTTGGTATCTTCGGGTTATGTTCTGCCGTTTGACCTCTTTACATGTCTGGGTCGTGTGACCCAACATGCCACATCCATAGCAATAATCGGATAACCGCTCAAACTTTATTGATGTACATCTATCTACCCCTTGCAAATTTGTCCACCCAAACCCCACCATCAATGGTTTATCCCCATTAACTTCCACTCGTATTCTCATATAGCTAATACTTTTCTTCCCCACATGTTGTTCTATCTCTAAACACTTCCCTATCATATTCCCAATCTTCCAAGTATTTTCATCGCTAAACCTTTCCAGCCCTAGGTCATGTATTTGGGTTCAGAAGTTTACCTTATTGAATTCCACATCTTTCACTCCTACGTTTGGTTCTCGTCATTTTTATGTTCAGTATGTGCCCGTTTATTACCCACGGTGATAGGTCGAGTATTTGATCGGCATCCTCCTATCGTTCGAAGTCGAGCATCAATATACCCGCCTCTGCCTTTGATATGGTGACTGTGTCGTACCTCGCCCAAGCCGACCGGAGCACACTATGAATTGTACTCATTTTGATGTTTTTTTGCGTGATTAGATGCCCACATACCAAGCTCCATTCTGCAGTTGCTAGTTCGAGTCCAGGTCCAGCGCAGGTCGCCGGAGTATGTTCTTCTCGTCGGGACTGGTACTGCGATGCATCGCACCGTCGTGGGTTCAGGGTCATCACCGCAACTGCCAGCTTCCTTCAAGAACAAGGAATGGAAGCAAAACAGAAGAAAACGACGAAGAAATCAACGAAATCGGGTTGAAATCAAAGGAACTCAACGTAGACGACGCTGTGCTTTTTTTCCCAACAATCTGCAGTGCTTCTTCAGCTTGCCTTTTGATTGGTTGGGTAGCATCTGACAATAAATGTCAGGAAGAATAAGCCGATTTCACGACTTGATTTTGTCTTTCATGATAAACCCTAGAAATTGGGGGTTTTCGGAGAGAAAAATATAAGGAAAATAATTTGTGTATTATATTGAGAAATCATCATTACATGCGTACCATGTTCATGTCATACTAAATTTATGTCGTATTTTAATGAACCACCACAAATGCAATTTGAAAATAAATATAATACGAATACGATATTAAAACAAGAAAAATAAAAAATAGGGTTGGAATCACTATTGCCATCAAAATTATCAGGCAACTTCAAATCCAGATTATTAGCGAAGGATTGTAATTTTGAACAACCGTGACAACATGTCACGACGTTTTGTTCCATGAATGAAATGCAAATTGGCCAAAAACAAAATCCAGATGTCAAACTTGTATAATCTCTTTGTGCATTCCTTGAGGAGCAACACGCCTGGCTGGGGAGCTCCACTGGCATCTCTGGTTTTCACCTTGAAGGAATTATAATACTGGGAGGTAGAAGGCCAAACTAATTCATTCGAAGAGAGACAACAAACAATAAATAAAAAAGAACACGTGAAACTCGCGAAGAAAATAAGTAAATCGCAAAATAGTCATTTAATAATTAAAAATATGTTTAAAAAATGGACTAATGAAAAAAGATTAATAGTTTATTAACGGAGTAACCAAATAGTCATATACTGAAAAATATGTAATCATTTAATCACATGAAAAAAGACATATAACTAATTAATTACATTGGACAAAAATGTGTAACCATTAATGTTATTAACCCTAAAAGAATAATATTATTGTAGTTTATTATTATATAGGGTTAAATACCAAATAGCTACCCGAACTTTGGACGTTTTACAAATACCTACCCAAACTTTGAATTTTCAAAAATGGCTACCTAAACTTTGATATATGGGGTAAATAGCTACCTCCGTTAAATTTTCCGTTAAATTTTCCGTTAAATATGGACGGAAAATGACGTGGCAACACATGATTGATCCATAATTTTAAAAACAATATTATTTTTTTAAAATACTAAAAAAATCATAACAATTCTTAAAAAAATTAGAAAATTAATAGAAAAAATAAGAGTTTTAAATATAATATTTTTATTAAAATAATGAAATAAAAATAAATGGTTAGTTTTTTTAAAAAATTTTGTTTCATATTTTTCAATACAAAAATTATATTGCAAACTATTATTTTTCCAGTTTTTTAAGAATTTTTCTGTTTTTTTTAGTATTTTAAAAAAATTATATAGTTTTTAAAATTATGGACCAATCATGTGTTGCCACGTCATTTTTCGTCCATATTTAACGGAGGTAGCGATTTGCCCAATAAGTCAAATTTGAGGTAGCTATTTGCACCTTCGTCAAAAGTTTAGGTAGTCGTTATTGAAAATTCAAAGTTCGGGTAACTATTTGTAAAACGTCCAAAGTTCGGGTAGCTATTTGGTATTTAACCCTATTATATATATATACATTATGATCTGATTTAAACTCCACAAGAAAAAATGTATATACATAATATATAATCTATCTATAAATTTGACTAAGTATCCTATAATTTTGACAAGTAAGCTTTTAATACAATTTTCTCTATCATAGTGTCATAATGATTTAATTTGACTGGTTCATGTAAAAACAAATTAAGTTACATTCATGTCATCCTTCTCTCACATCCACATAGACACTTTAAAATTAATCAAAAGTTCTACATCCAATTTCAAAAGATGTTACATTTATAAGTAAGTCAAATTAAATTTTGCCTTCAAAGTTCAAACAATAGTAAATTGCAAGTTTTGCACCTAACAATTTACTTAGAAAATTACACAAACATTAAGAGAGAAATAAATAAATAAGAATAAAAACACAGTATTTCTTTTTAAAAAAATGTAAAACAATTTGAAATAAATAAATGATAAACAAAACTTATGATATATAAATTGTATTTAATATATATATATTTAAGCCTAATTTATAATTATAGTTTAGCTTAATTAACTTAAAAAAGTAATTAAGTGTTGAAACTTGAAAGTACATAATATTTATAATGGAAAAAATGATAAACAATAGTAACTAAGTTAATTAAAAGCTGAACTAAATAGATAATAAATGTATATTTTTTTCGGCAATAATTAATATATATAACTATTCATTTGATTGCTAAATTTTTTTTAAAAAACAAAAAGTAAAAAGAAACCAAATTTTAAACAAAATATCTAAATTCCACACACAATCATTTTTGTTGAGAACAAAATTTGGAAAGAAGATTATAATACAATAATATGTTTTTTTGTTAATTAAGTATTTAAATACATGTTAGATTTTCATTTATGGATTTATAATTATAAAATTAAAGTCTTATGATATGTTTCATAAAAGTTTGTAAAATAATTATTTAATAATGCTATTTAGCAAATAATATTATATATGAAGTAAAATGTTATATATAAAAATACAATTAATAGTATTCTAAATAGTGTATATGAATATATAATTTATTAAGTTATGTTTGTGTATATAATTTTCACATATGTTTAGCTAACAAAACAAATAAATAAATAATAATAAACAATTAACTATTACTAAATAAAATATTTATAAATAACCTTTTTTTATAGTGCTATAATGCTATTACTAAATGAATTTAACATATATGTAATGAATATACTATAAATAATAAATGTTATACAAAAAAGTAAAATGAATAATATTATATTAATAACAAAAATATTTTCATTTTATAAATTGGATTAATCACATCAATATTATAATATAATAAAAAAGTAATTTTATTTTCTTTATTTTTATTATTTAATATAATAATTTAAATTTTATATTAAATTATATTTATATAATGATAACTCAAATAATTTTTTATATTCTGTGAAAGTACAGGTTAGTTATTTAGTCTAATAATTATATATATATATAAGTAGTATAAATCTTTTTTGAGTTTTAAATGTGTAATGTCTTATACGTTCAATAATAGTTTATTAGATTTATCATTTTGTTGCAAATACGACATGATATTGTATCATATTAAAGTTGGGTACACGATATTATCATTTAATTTTTGGCTAGATTTTGAGTTTTTTTCGTAAAGTTTAAGTTGTAAAATCTATTTCTCTCATATTTGACAAAAGTGAAAGTTTGTCCACTTCGTGAACTTTTCAATCCAAAATTAACAAAATACGTTTTGAAAATTGCAAAACTAATACAAAACTTTCAAAAATGTCTTAATTAACCATTCCAATCTTTTTCAAATATTACAATTGAGTCTCAAATCGACTAAGACTCCATCGAGCCCCAATCGAATTGGAGTCAAATCTGCCCCTAATTTTATTGGAGCTCGGTCTGGGTCAGTTGAACCCCATTCAAATTTGGACTCAATTGTAATATTTAAAAAAGTTTAAAATGGTTAAATCGTGATTTTTTTGAAAATTTCGTGTTATTTTTGCAATTTTCAAAACTTACTTTGTTAAATTTGTAGGAAAAAGTTAACGATGGGGCAAACCTACACTTTTTGATCAAACATAAGAGAAGAATTTTTTTAACTTTAGCAGAAAAGCTACCATATATTAAGGGACGGTATCGTATTTTAACGTATTAAAGTTACTAAACATAGACATGATATGAAAAAAAATTACAATTTTAACTAGGACACGATTTTGACACAAAGATGGATATGATTGTACTATATGGTTTCGATTACATTTTTTATTGTATTCTTGTTAGGGCAGATAATAGTGCAGTGAAAAACTCATAATCATGGTTATAACTGTTACTGTTTAATATGGTTAACCGTATCATTATGGTGCGGTGCGGTTATGGTGCTGAATATTCTACCCATAATGGTTATGACTATGGTATTTTAGTTATACCCATGGTTATTATATAAATATAATAATTATTTATTATTAATAAACTAATATATACTAAACATAATTGAAGTTGTTGTTATTATTAATATACTAATGATGTTAATGCTGCAGAATTGACACTGTGAGAGCAAGGTTCGACATATACAAAGTGTATCACAACTCAAACACAATGAGCCGTGAATTTATTATTATTTTTTGGACATTTTTCACGGATTAAAACACAATGAGCCGTAATTGTTTTTTTTTTTGGACATTTCACGACTGAAAGTTAAACGAGTCGTGGAAAATATTTTATTTTTACTTAAATTAAATCAGTGTTACAAATAAAAGCCTCTCAAAATGAAAACGAGTCGTTAAAAATAGTTTGTTTTTTTTATATAAATGATAAACTTTTAGCGGCTCAAAAATCAAACAAGTCGTGAAAAACAATTTATTTTAGAAAAGTGATATTTTTCACGGCTGAAAGAAAAATGAGCCGACAATAATATATATTGTTTATTTAAATTAAATCATAGATAACCAAACGACGTCTGGAAAAAAAATTTGAGTCGCTATAAATATTTAAAATTAAATAATAATCACGCCTGTAAAAAATAATGAGCCGCGAAAAATATAAATTTTAGTTAAATAAAATAATAATTAAATAAAACTTGCGGTCCAAAATTAAATGAGCCGCGGAAATTACATAAAAAATAATTAAAGAATAACAACACTTGAAATTGAGTCGTGAAAAATAGAAAATTTCACGACTTAGTTGTTTCAATCGTAAAAACAAAATAACGGCCCAATAGTAATTGAACCGTGATATTTTATTTAAATTAATTTTTAACGGCTCAATAAACTTTGAGCCGTTATATGGACCTTCTCCCGTAGTGTTCATCGGTATTAATGTTGAATTTTAATGTTAAGTGTTGCGAATGTTAATGTTGAATGATGTTAGTGTTAATGTTGAATGATGTTAGTGTTATATATTTTAATTGTTGATAATATAGATTTATGTATTTTTTAAAATAAAATTTTAAGTGTATTATTATATTACATGTGTGGAATGAATATGTGTATAAGAGTAAAATCGTGGTTAATAACCACACTTATTTTAATTGTTATAGTAATGGTATGTGAGTTAAAATATGGTATGATTATGGTATTTGTCATAACTGTACTGTACCTTAACCATCGACAACCCTAATTCTTCTTGACCTGAATGTTGTGACATAATTAAATTGCTATCTTGGTTTTTTTGTCATCCAAAGAATAATTTTGGGACATGTCGATAATCGATCTCGGAACCTCTTGCATCAAAGCAAGGGCGATACCGTTGGACAAGTGTCCATTGATATTAAATTGCTATCTCAATTATATTATTATTGCTCTAATGGCTAAACCCACAAGCTATATATATACCTTATAACTAGCTTCGCTTAATTAGTTCTTATCTACTCTTGATTTGCAGAAGGCAAAAAACCGTAAGAATCCACCTCCTTCCCATTTGGTTATAACTCCATCAACACACTCCATCTATATATATCGACTATGAGAATGTTAATTAATTAACTTCTTGATTAGGAGTTGTGATCCATGACTTTTTTTCATGATTTTTATTAATTATATATGTTTGTTTGGTCACACGTAAAGGCGGCTAATATCGGAACATATATAGACGTTATAAGAATATTTATATCACCCATTAAAATCATATTTAAAATGAAACTACATTATAGTTACGTACTACTTTAATTGGAAAAAATATATTAACATAAGTTTATATATATATATATATAATTTACTACTAATACTTAATACGTAGACTGTGATTAGTTTTTATAGCATTATTTTTATAATAATACCAAAAATAAAATTAAAAACATTACATAATGAAACAATAAAATTTATACCTTGTGATTATATATATATATATATATAATACGATTTTATCCACTTAGGCACTAACTAATTATATATATATATATATATATATATAATACGATTTTATTCACTTAGGCACTAACTAATTATGCTGTTAAACATTGTTTTTATATTAAAAAAAATGCCGACTTATAATTTTGTCTAACGCTAACTAAAATATAAATAGTAAATAACCAAAAGAATCATAACAATGTACTCATTAAAAAATTTCAGAATATCTAAAACTCATTTCAACTTTAAAAATATGTTACGTTATTATACACATACGTCACAACTTTTATTTTCAGTATGCATATGCTAATATTCCTTTTAAAAATACATATGCCAATATGTTATTTTTTTATCTTGATATATTTATATGAGATATTTGTCCTAACTCTGCACAATTGCACGGATTAGGGGTGAAACCGGTTAGATTGGGAAGTTTTTTTTTTTTGGTCTTATATTTATAGTTTTTTTACTCAAAAGTCCAGCCAAAAGACTGTTACGGGTTTTCGGTCGAAAATTTTGGTTCAAACTGAAAAATACACATTTAAAATTAAAATAAGCATTTAAAATCACATTAACTAACAAAACAACTACATCTATCTATCTATATATATTAATTTGGTTAAACAACATACAATGTTGACAAATAAGTTTTTTGTTGTATTTTTTCACTCTTAACGTTAAAAAAGTTTACTAAGCTACTCGGTTTATATGTCTCTCCCCGAAAGCTTGCCCCAAAACTGGTGATTTAGGGTAAGCTCCGTGGGTGATTTCGTCGGGCAAATCTCGCCCTTTGTCACAACGTTACTGCTGTCGGTCCGTTCCTGCTATAGAGGAGAGTGTGAGGAAGCTTCGATTGCGTCCAATTGGAGGAAAAGGGAAGGGAGAGCCACCGATTGCTCAGGCGAGGGGTTGAGAATCTGTGTGTCGGAAAAGTTATCAGTGATAAGAATATGAAACCCGTTGTGATCCAAAGTGTTTTGCAAAGTGCTTGGGGGAGATATGCAGGGATCAGGTTTCAGGAGATGACGGGTGATGTGATCTTATTCGAGTTTGAAAGAGCCGATGAGCTAGTGGATGCACTGGATTGGTCTCCTTGGGTAGTCAATGGTAGTTGTTTATCTTTGAAGAGATGGAGACAGGGGATGAAGATCACAGAAGTGCAATTCCACATGGTCCAGTTCTGGGTTCAAATACACGGGCTGGAGAGCTTGGGATCGGTCATCAAGGTGGATGAGATCACGAGCCCACTAGGTTTGGATAGGGACTATATCTGGATCAAAGTGGAGGTGGATAGTTCCAAACCTCTCCCGGTGGGGTTTTGGTACACGCGAAGAAGTGGTGAGATGGGAAGGGCCACCGTGAAGTATGAACGCCTCCCTGATTTCTGTTTCGGTTGTGGGTGGATCGGACATACGGAAAGGGTGTGTACCACTGAAATAACATTGTCAGAAGAAGCGCAAGGAGGACCGATGTTTGGGCCATGGGTGAGGGTGGACAGACCCAAGCGCAGGCGGGAGCAAGGAAAGTACGTGGGTAAAAGCCCGGGAACACCTATGGGTGAGACTAAGAGGAACAGTTGGAAAGACCTGATGCGGGAGAAACATGATAGGGAAGGGTCGAACACCCCTCCTACAACTCAGTCGGCCGAGAGTACGCGGACTCAGGAGGAAGATGGGACTCGGGTGAACCAAGAACCGAGAAGGGACGAAGAGGAAGGGAGGGATATGATCATGTACACGCACGGGGATAGACGGGAACCAGGAGTGGAGGATGGAGGCGACGACCAGATTAGGAATGGGGAGGGGAGACAGCTCTGGAAGGGGAAGGGCAAGGAGGCCACCCGAGAGGGTGGTCAATACTCGATAGCACATGCATTGGAGGAGGCTGTGGGGTGGAGGAGGAAGGATGAGAGAACCGTGAGCACGGGTTTCCTTATCAACAGGAAGGCGTACTCGGAAAGGCAAGGAAGGAGGGAAGACATGGCCCAACCGAAGGAAGGGAGGCTTCTACAACTAACAGAAGGGCCATGTACAGAACCGAGTGAGGGCTTGCTTGAGTTCGGAACAAAGGAGGGAGCGAGCATGAGAAATGGACTTACGACATCCTTGGAAGTAAGCCCCCCGACCCATGCTACGACCGACTTGGGGATGGAGTTGGAGCTCCACGAGGTACAGGTGCAAGCGTGGAACTATTTTGTAGAAGAACCTGTATCTCCGGCCACCAGTGGAGAAGGGACGGCCCTACCCACGGGCCTTAGTCCCCTTATACAGAAAATCAATCTCAAGAGGAAACACGAAGCGTAGGGTGAGGATAGGACTGATCAGAAGGGAAAGAAACAGAGGGGTTGTATGGAGGATAAGGGGGGGCAGACAGGCCTCCCCGAGAGGCAGAGGAAGGGGCCGCAGGGGAAGCCACCATGTAGCTATGGTCCGGAGAAGGATAATCACGGCAAAGAACAAGGGTTCACAAAAGGGTTATGGTAGCTGTCCCGAGACAGCTACCCAGAACCAATGAACTACCTGGTGTGGAATTGTCGGGGGTTGAGATCGACCCTGATAGTTCCGTACGTTGCCGATCTCACGAGGAGGAGCAAACCGGATGTTATCTACTTGATGGAGACGAAGAAAACGGAAAGTTACTGTGAAAAGGTAAGGAGGAAGTTAAAGATGAGCGAAGGAGAGTGTGTGAACCCGATAGGGATCTCGGGTGGTCTGGCGTTATGGTGGACGAGGGAGGTGAGGGTCGTGATCCATGTTAAAACAGAAAATATGATGGATACGACTATCACCAAAATCAACGGGGGAAGAGTGATGCACGTTACATGGATCTACGGTAGTACTTGATGGGGCGAGAGGCTCTGGCTATGGGAGGAGATTAATCAAATATCACAGAACCGGAGAGGTCCGTGGATGTGCGTGGTGGATTTTAATGAAGTGGCAATGGCGGGGGAGAAGGAGGGGGCAGGCCGAAACAAGCTCGGAAGATGGACGCCTTTAATGAGATGATGCGCGAGTCGAAACTGGCGGACATGGGGTACAAGGGATGTCCCTTCACGTGGTGCAACAATAGGGAGAGGGACGAGCGAATCCAGGAGAGACTTGACCGTGCAATAGTGAATCCGGATTAGATTCGAACCCACCCGTATTCGATGGTGATCCACAAGCTTCAGATTGGCTCGGACCATTGCCCATTGATGGTCCAAGTCGAGAGGCAACAGGTTCGGAGTAAGAGACAGTTCCGGTTCGAAAGGAATTGGTTAGAGCACAATGGTTGTCGGGAAGTGGTGGATGACGTATAGGAAGAGGGTCAGAAAGGGTCTGTGAGAGGAGGGCTTCACACACGGCTGGGGAGGTGCAGGGGTGAGCTGCAGAAATGGAGTAAGAGTACTATCCCGAATAACAGGAAGGTTATTGATGGTCTCAATGAGGAAATCAGAGTTATGCAAATGCAACCCATGGCTACCTACCAGAGGGACAAGGAAAGGCTTTTGAAACGAGCCCTTGAGGAGGCATGGAACAAGGAGGAGGAGTATTAGCGGCAAAGATCGCGGGTACAGTGGATGCAAATGGGAGACCGCAATACTGCCTTTTTCCATCAATCAACGATCGAGAGGAGGAGGAACACATTCTGTCGACTGCAAAGGAGTGACGTGGTGTGGGTGGAGAAGGAAGAGGACATCATGATCGAGTGCGAGGGATACTTTCATCATATTTTTCAGACTGAGGGAACGGAGGGATTTTCCGAGCAGATGATGGGTATCCCGCACTTGGTGACGGACCAGGATAATGCGAGTCTTGTTCGATTGGTGACTCGGGAAGAGGTTAAGAAGGCGTTCTTTCAGCTGGGGGGAAACAAAGCTCCGGGACCCGACGGGTTTCCTGGAATGTTCTATCATCACTTTTGGGACGTGTTAGGGGAGGATGTATTCCATTCCGTGAGGCGGTTCTTTGAATCGGGCTCACTATTACCAGGTTATTGTTATACTGATATAGTATTGATTCCTAAGGTTCCCAACCCCATTAATACGACCCAATTTAGACCTATTACCCTTTGCATTTTCAATTACAAAATAATATCCAAGGTCTTGTCTAATCGGCTTAACCTGTTGCTACCTAAGCTCGTAACCCATTTCCAAAGTGCTTTTGTCTCAGGCAGGTTCATCCATGACAACATCCTTATTGCGCACGAGGTGTTCCATCACCTCAGGACAAACAGTGGGCGCGGGAGAGAGGAGTGTGCGATCAAGGTAGATATGAGCAAAGCATATGATCGGGTAGAGTGGAAATTCATTGTGCAAACACTCTGTGAGCTGGGATTTGAAGAGCAGTGGTGCAAATGGATCATGGAGTGTATATCCAAGGTACAATACAGTGTTGTGGTTCATGGGAAGAAGTCTGCGAGATTCAGACCATCTAGGGGTATTAGGCAAGGCGATCCCCTATCGCCTTACCTATTTATACTCGTGGCGGATGTTCTATCACGAAAAATTATTAAGGAGGTGGAGGAGCATAGATTGGAGGGGATTCGAATGAAGCGAACTTGTCCGGAAATACATCATCTTTTCTTCACGGACGACTCCCTATTCTTCATCAACGCCTCCGAGGAGAACGCCCGGACGCTCAAAGGCACGATCGAGAGGTACTGCAAGGCCTCTGGACAGAAGATCAATTTGGATAAATCGTGCATCCAATATGGGCGGAACGTAGGGGACGACACTTGGCAACGGGTGTCTCACATCCTGGGCATCGAGGCAGTTGCAGATGCAGGGAAATACTTAGGCCTCCCAACGAACGGGGGTAGGTCCAAGAGGGAGGCAATGAGGTACCTCAAGGAGCGGGTCTTGAAAAAGATCCACGGGTGGAAAACGATGTTCCTCAATAACGCGGGGAAAGAGGTCCTCATTAAGGCGGTAATAACCGCGATCCCAACTTATGTCATGTCACTTTTTAAATTGCCTAAAACCTGGTGTGCAGAGATATCGAGCTTAATGGCAATGTTTTGGTGGAATGGTCGGGATGAGAAGAGAAAGATCCACTGGGTTCGGTGGGGGAGACTCACTCAAACCAAGGACATGAGTAGCATGGGCTTTCGGGATATGACTGATTTCAACACCGCAATGCTGACCAAAACAGCATGGCGGCTGCAGAACGACGGGAAGTCATTATGGGCGAGAGTACTAAAGGGTTTTTACTTCCCTCGGGGGACCCTTATGGATGCGGCGATGGGAGGCCGACCGTCATGGACTTGGTCGAGCATCATCTGCGGCCGAGACATCATGAAGAGGGACGGGGTTTGGCAAGTGGGTGTGGGGGATCAAATCACCGAATTGTGAGATGCGTGGGTACCCGGAACCCCGCACAACAGAGTCGGCACCGAACAAGACCCGAGAGGGGCTGACGAGGTGATGGTGAGTGAATTGATCAATAGGGACCGAAGAACATGGGACCTGACCGCGATACAAGCGCACATCACCGATAGGGAGGCTCAAGCTATACACGCAATCCACATAGCTAAGGAGCCGCAGCATGACCGATTGGTATGGCTAGATTCAGTGGATGAGGTGGTCAAGCCGCGGCTTGTATATCGGCGCATTAGGGAGTTGAGGCTGCAGTCCGAACCCCTCAACTCGGTGGGCGATCCTATTGTCATGGGAAGGGTGTGGAAGGAACTATGGGTCGGAGAGACTCTCCCAAAGGTAAAACACTTCCTTTGGAAAGCCTTAAATAATGCGTTGTCGGTTAAAACTGAATTGGTTAGGCGCGGGATTCAACTGAATCCGCCGTGTAGCTTTTGTGATAAACCGGAGTCCGTGTATCATGTGATCTTTGAGTGCACTTGGACTAGGCATGTATGGTTCGGTGCAATGGGTGTTCGAATGAACACGGATGGGAACCAAGTATGGCCAGTTGGCTTCATTTTATGCAGGATTTGAACCAACTGGAGGGGGACACGGGGCAGAGAACCAGACTCCTTGGGCAAACTATTGCTTGGGAGGTCTGGAAGGAGAGGTGCCGGGCAGTGTACGCGGAGGATCAACCTCGACCAGATCCAGCTATTCAGGCCGCAACATCAATGGCGGATCAAATCTGGCGAATGGCGGCTCAGTCGGGGGCGAGAGCAGCGCGGACACAGGGGTCGAAGGATCCAGCGTGGGCGAGACCGAACCAAGGCGCCATCAAGGTCAATTGCGACGCGGCATGGGACCAACCTTCGTTCAAAGGAGGCACCGGTGTTGTTGCGAGAGACTGGACGGGAAAGATCGTGGCGAGGCACCACTCGACGTGCGCCGGAACGAGTGCCAAATCCATCGAGGCAAAGGCAATACTAAACGCGGTTGAATTGACAATCGATCATGCTTGGTCCGAGGTCATCATAGAGTCAGACGCACAATATGTTATCAACCTTCTTCATGAAGGGCACACGGGGAATGATTGGGAACTTCGGGACGTACTATCGGAAATCCTTGAGTTATCCATGCACATTACCCAAGTCCATTGGCGGTTCGTGCGACGCTCGGCGAACAAGTGCGCTAATTGGGTAGCTTTGGAGGCGAAACGGGGGACATGTCCTTTTGATTGGATTTTATGTAACCCGAGACCTTTGTTTGCTTTGTTTGTTTCGGTTTTGGAGAACTCTTATTATGATTAATAGAAGTAACTTCTTGGCAAAAAAAAAACCCGTTAAATTAACATCTTCTAATTGGTTCATGTCAATCATAAATTTCTCATCTCTAGGTGGCATGCCATGTAAATCACTTTAAAATTGTTTAAAGTCTCTCGTTCATTCTCAAGATAAATTACAAAAGTTATATCATTTCTCTTTATTTTACATTAGTAATTATGTTTTTTCATTAAATATATTTAATGAAGTAAATTTATATAATAAAAATAATATTATATTTTATGAATATCAAGTATTCATATATTAAAATTTATTTTTACAAATTTAAAAATAGATTAATTAAGGATCATTTCATATATCATGTAATACTCTTATTAATATAAGACATAAGTCACATAAAAACACCTACTTTATTACAATAATATCACAATAAATTTTAACAATGTCAAAAAATTAAGTATTATATATTAATAAACTAAATATAATTTACAGTTAACAAATAGATAAAATATAATATGTATACTAAAACATTATATGTACATTGATAGAAGTAATAAACCATAGAAAATAAGTCAAGAGTATTATATGGACATTAACTTATTTTTTTACAGTTTTGTGAAATTTGTTTTTTATATATTTATAACCCAAACTATTTATATAATAAAAATATAATATATTATTATTATTACTAAAATAAATAAAAATTACTAATGATATTAATAGTCTTTTGTAAACATATGCACAAAATTAAGTCATAAAAGTATATAATAATATTTAACTTAAAAGTATTAATTATTATCTTAATATTAATTATTAGTATTAATTATTGACTCATGCATTTTTAACTAATATTATGAACAAATGCACTTAATATAATATATAATTTTTGTATTTCATAATATAATTTATAATAACTTATCTATATAATTAATTATTTCATGCATTTTTAATTTTTAATATTTTTATTGTAAGCAATTCAGACTTACAACAACGAACTTTTTGAAAAATTATTATAATGTACATTCACTTAAAAAAAAAACTTTCTAAACCTTATAATAGTAAACTTATTATTTTATTTTTTAAAATTAGTTTACACTATATTCATTCAAAAAAGCTTAAATATGTACCATAAAAAAAGAACTTATATTAAATATAAAAAAATAAAGATATAAATAAATCAAATATACTACTAATTGCGCAAAGCGTAGACCAGATATCTAGTTGGACAATATATATATATATATTAATTTGGCTAAGATGTATATAGTGTTTACATGTAAGCAAAATGATTTTTTTAAATAAATTCTATTGGTCCACCTAGATTGTATGTTACAATTACATATGTGACATCATATTTTTGTACATGTGTACACTTTCAAATTGCTCCAAAATACTTTCAATCTTAGTTTTCTACATATGTTTTTATTAAAAATATCTATAGATAATTATGGATTTTTAGTATGTTTTATTCACAGATCTATATTTGTAGGCTTTAAAGTTGTAATTAAAAATTGATGCATTAATATTTTATTAATTTTAATATATTAAATTTATAATTAAAAATAATAAATTAAACAAATCTAATTATAAGTATGTTTAAAATTTATCATATGAACTAAAATTATAATTATCATAACTATTTTTTAAAAATACGTCTTTTTTATATGTTCATACTTGGTAGACAATATATGTAATAGTTACTATCAAAGTAGAGTGGTTACAATTATTAAAACTATGTATATTCAATTTAATATTCATGACAAACATACGATAATAATAAATAACATAAAAACTAAGTTGAAGAGCATGCATTAACTTCATATTATTAATCTTTATTTTTTTTTTTTATTATGTATATATATATATATAATACTTTAAATTTAAACAATTAGAGAACGTTTTATAAATAAATGCATAATGAATCTCTCTATATATTGTTTTGCAAAATACCAATATATTTAATTATATATATGCAAAATTTTAACTAAATCACAAATTATGTTGAACTTAACCATAAAAACATTAATTTTTAGAAAACAAAAACTAAATAACAACAAAAATTTCAAACAAAAAAGTAACATGTAAAAACACAAATTATTACTATTATGCCAAAAAATATTTAAAATTAACACATAATATCATAATTAATGAATACAGATATTCAAAAAATTATATTTAATGTATAATCCTTTTATTTGTTAATATAATATGATAAATATTTATTATCGTATATATATATATATATATAGTTGTGTGTGTGTATGTGTGTGAAATTGTAATTTCAAATAACTCCAATTACCTTTAATATAAAAATATATTTATTTAGTAGATATTTTTTCAATAATTTTTCTACATTAATAAATTGTTGGTGCTAAAAGTTTGAAGCTCAACTTACTAATCATGATGAGGATAAAATTATATCTTTATTATTATAAACAAATCATACTTTAAATGTATATAATTATTTTATGAATTGTTTAGATTAAATGTTTTGTTATAATAAAATATAACTTAAGCTAAATAAAAAATAATAAATTTAATTTACTGCGCAAATTGTAGATTAGATATCTAGTCTTTATATCATTTAGTAATAAAACAATTGAAGAACTAAAATTCTAATTTGAACAACTAGTTTAATATTATTTTGTATTGATTAATTAATTATAATAATTAATATTAATATAATGTTTATAGGTATTAACAGTCAGTCTAGTTTCACGATCTTTAAAACCCTTAAACTAAATCTGACAGAAAATCTGAAACAAAGTCGAAAAATTGTTAAAAAATCAATAATTTGTCTATCTTCGATCTGAACCTCTATAGTATATATCTCTTTTCTTAAGAAACATAAGTTGTCAAAGGTTAAAATTGATAATTCTAAACGTTTAAATTCAATTATAGAGTTTATAGGTTCAACTCTTTATTACTTCACGATGTGACACAGTCGACAATGTTAAAATTTAAAAATAAATTCATATCCTTAAATGATATTATTTATTATATTGCTTATGCATATATTTTTTTTAAAATTTTACACTAATATTATTTAATAAAACAATTTACTTAATTTTATTTTAACAATAGTTTAAATAATATAATGAAACAGTCGTAACTTTTTATACGGTAGATTTATATACTTATGAAAATAAATTTAAGAGCTAAATCAAGATCAAGCAGAATGCTCCAGTCTTCTACTAACCATTCAGTGGTTAGACAATCCTATTATGAATGATTTGACGAGTTTGATGGCAAAAAAATGAAAAGAATTGACGATTTAAATGAATTATGGTAATTATTAGATATATTATAATTTTCGTAATTAATTGGGAGTTAAATGTACAATTCAACTGACTTGTAGGATCGATTTATTGAATCTGGATAAAGAAGTTTGAACTTTGTTTCATCAAACCAAACAAATATTATTATATCGACCATGCATTCTTAGGTTTTTGTTTGTCGTGTTTAATCACGTCCCAATAATGTTCAAATTTGGTTTAATTCAAATAGGAAAGATAGTTCATTATTAGGTAAGACCACTAATTTCACTGAATCATGTGAAGAAATCGTCATCGTACATATGAGGGTGGTGTCATCATAATATATGTGGTAGCTAGTTGATTTGAATGATTTAACATTTAATGTATGGTATATATATCTTGGACGAAATATGATTCAATGTATTGTTTATATAAAAAACCGTCTACTTCACTCCACAAATGTTGTGACAAAACCCAATTAAATAACCATACAGTTGATTTGCCTTGATAGCTAAGCTAGAGAAGCTAAACTCCATGGAGATAAGTCATGAATCTTACCTATCTATATAAGAAACCCTTATTCCTCAAAGCTAACATCAACTCACAAGAAGAAAACTCAACTGAAGAACCAATCACCCAAGTGAAATAAATCATGTTTCTTATATCTTTAATGAGATGTGTGTTCTTCGCATTGGTGGCAGCAGTGTCACTGGTCATCAGTGCAAATGCTGGTGGAATCGCAATTTATTGGGGGCAGAATGGAAATGAAGGAACCCTTACTGAAACATGTGCCTCCGGGAACTACAAATTTGTCAACTTAGCATTTCTGGCAACCTTTGGGAATGGCCAGACGCCCATGATTAACCTTGCAGGGCACTGCGACCCATATAGCAATGGATGCACGAACCTGAGCTCTGAGATCAAGTCCTGTCAGGCGAATGGAATCAAGGTGATCCTTTCGATTGGGGGAGCTGCCGGGAGCTATTCAATTACCTCAACAGCGGATGCCAGACAGGTTGCCACGTACCTTTGGAACAATTTCTTAGGTGGCAAGTCCTCTACTCGTCCACTTGGCGATGCTGTCCTAGACGGGATTGATTTTGACATTGAAGGCGGGGCAAGCCCATACTGGGCTGACCTGGCAAGATTCTTGTCTGGGTATAGTACCAAAGGAAAAAAAGTGTACCTAACAGCGGCTCCTCAGTGTCCCTACCCTGATGCGTACGTTGGAGGTGCTCTCCAAACAGGTCTTTTCGACTATGTCTGGGTGCAGTTCTACAACAACCCTCCGTGCCAGTACAGTCCAGGGAGTATAACTGATCTTGAGGATGCATGGAAGCAATGGACTTCGATTAAAGCAGGAAAGATCTTTCTAGGGTTGCCTGCGGCGCCCGATGCTGCTGGAAGCGGATTTGTCCCGGTAAGTGATCTCACGTCGAAAGTTCTTCCCGTGATTAAGGGGTCAGACATGTACGGTGGGGTGATGCTATGGTCAAAGTATTATGATGATCAAACTGGGTATAGCTCAAAAATAAAAAACAATGTATAACTTCTTTTGGAGTTGACGAAACTATCATATATATATATATAAATATATATATATACACTACTGTAGAGTGTTTTCATCTTTCATTCTACTGTAGCCTTTGTATGTAATCGTCCTCTGTATTTTGTGTATGAAGGTATGGATTTTAGTTTTATTAAACTTTATAGCTTTGCGTTGTTTTATATTAATTAGAAAAATAGTGTTGCAAATCCAGACAAACAGTGTTTAGGGCACAGAATAATTACGTAGTTTAGGTTCACTTCATCTAACCAATGACTAAATGAAAGTAATTCTACTCGATGTGGAATTATGGCTTGTCACTCGTAGTGCACGTCACGGATTGACAAACGGTGACATAAGTTTCACAGTTACTAACTTAGATATAAAATATAGGGTGAATAGGTTTCTCTGTTAAGAAAAGTTTATCTGCGGACACTTTCTACTTTGACCACATCTATATATCACAATATAGATGGAATGGTTTTGGGGTCAATCTCTTACTACTGGGCTTATAAGAATAAGATCCGTCTAATGAAAGACCTAAGGCCACAAAATCAACATCTCGCACTCGCACGAAGTGGGGGACTCATTCATAAGTCAACATCAAGAGAACGCATCTCATATAGGTTAATAGTCGTGAGACAAATAGGCACGACGAGCAAAGTATTGCGTCTCTGTTAGGATTTGGGGTGACTCACAAATATCACAACAACAGGGAAAACATATCATGCACCATTGGTCATGTAATCTTTCACGTCTGATTACATAATAATCTTTCAGACCTGGTTGGTAGGAGTGTGCATGAATCGGTTTGGGGTCGAACCAGTACAAGAATTGCACCTTATCTAAAATGTGGTAAGCTACAGTTTGATCCATTCGTCTTAACCGCTTCACTATTTTGGCAATTTATCATACCACTTGCGAATCAATTCGAAAATCGATTTTGAACCGGTTCATCCATATCTTTTCTTTAAATAAAAAAAGGTTAATTCCCTCAACCGTTACTTATGTTTGCACATGTGATTGAACCGTTCAAACTTGAGCTCAACCGTTACTTATGTTGACACATGTGACTGAACCGTTACTATCACTTAACTGCCGTTATTTCTTCCCGTTAAGTAGTCACATGTGTTTGTCACGTGAGGTGGTTTTATTTTGAAGTTCCAAAACTACCCTAAACAGCTTGTCTACTTAACATCAACTTGTTCTTAGGTTGCTGGAGAAGTTTGAGCGCGAAGACAATTGAGAAGAATGAAGAACTGAAAAACCCAATTGAGAAGAACTGAAGACAGAAGCCATGAAGTCTGCGGATGAATGTTGTCATATGGGTTCTGACAACCGTAGAAAGGTTCGATCTCGGTCAATCTCTTCCCCTAATCCCAACCACGGAGCTTCGCATCTAAGAATGTGTTACTGTGGGTTTGTGTGCTCTGTCAAATTTGCTGGTACGTGGCAGAATTTCTCTCGCCGTTTCGATGGATGCCCCAATTTTGAGGTAATTTAACAGTGGGTAACCCTAATTGACAACCCTAATTCGTTTTGCTGCAGTAATTTGAACTGTATAACTTTATTTTCGAACCGTAAATCGTCAAATCTGAGATAGCTGTTTGTTGTTTCTTTTTTTGTAGTCTGTACAGAACCCCAGATGTGAGTTTTTTGACTGGGAAGATCCAACTATGTGCCCTTACGGTCGGATTGCAATGATGCAATTTCAACAAAGAGAGAAACATTTTAAAGAACAATTGGATGTTGCGAAAACCCGAGCTCTTGAAAGTCGACCCAATCAGAAGTTAGTTGTAGTGTTGGTAATTGTTTTTGTTGTTTTTGTTCTAAGTTCAATTGCGAAAAATTAGTAGAAGTTAGTTGTACCTTTGTCTATAACTGAAGGATGAAGAACAATGCGTATTTTGCGAAGGTGGTAACTTATGTTTGTGGACATGTTGTTAAATGAAGTGTTATCTTTTCTGAACTGTTATTAAAAGGTGACTTAAGTTTCTGAACTGTTATTAAAAGGTGACTTAAGTTTGGAAATTATGTTACCGAACCGTTACTAAAATCCAAAATACATCTGAAAACACATAATCCATAATAATCCATAAAAATCCAGAATCTAGAATACATCCGAATACATAATCCATCATATAATCCCAAAATAGGTTCCGTTAAAACATACCTTCATAACTAACAAAATATGGAAGTACAAAATGAACCCGACTCTACTCTACTATGTAGATCGCCAGAATTGTCTGGTTCTCTTTGGAAGGACCGTCTTGAGGGTCTGATCCAGAACCATTAACGCCCTTGAGTCTGAAAGGACGGGTTCATTAGCTTTAGAAACAGAGATGGCTGAATCAAAGAGAGATGTCTGAAGCTTCCAGTAAGGTAAACACCAGACGGAATATTGTTCAAAAGGTAACAATCAAATTCTGCAGCATAAGCGTATTTCAACAGCCAAACCTATACCATTAAAAATCTTCTCTAGGAATAACAGCCAAATGCAGTAAAAACCAGCTTATAAACACTATTTCAACATTCAGATGTCAATTATAGAATCTGACTCATGAAAAAGATTGGGATTCATTGTCTTAGCAGCATACACTACAAAAGCGCAAAAACTGATTGGTGTTATAATATAAAATGTGTTAGACATCAGTCTCACCATTAGTAATGTGTTCCCAAATACTTAATCTATTGGCAACAACTTCCTTAAATGGATCTCTTCACCAAATAGATATAAAACTACTACTACACTAGAGAAATTCTTCAAATATAGGCATGTGTTAATTAGATATTTGTAGTATAATTAGATTGTATACCTGAATACGAGCACCAGTACTAGCCTTTCCCATACCTTATTATTTGGGATTCTCATAACAAATTGATTGGGCGTACCCATGAGTTCTACTGGTCTAGTAAGAGAAGTACGATCAACATCCATATCTCTAGTAACCTGGATTTTGCGCCTGATTGGAGCTGAAGACTCTTGATAGTTTCCCCAGCTTTGCCAATAATTACACATACTATGCCATTGGGGACATCAATCTTCTTGCTTGAGTTCCGAGGATAGTTATAAACAGGGATTGCTGATAGTTACATAAATCTTCCTCAGCTCCTCCCATTCTTTCTTCATTCCTCCTATCCATGTACTTCTTCTCCAATGCAATAACCGCATCTTCTATACTCTTCCATGGAGCAATTTTATCGTTTCAACATAAATCTGCAGCAAATCGCACAATCACACAGAAATAGGAACATATTATGCATCAATTTCATCGTTTCGTACCGCACAGCAAAAGCAAAGCCCTAATCTTCAAGCGAATCGAACATTAACGCAGATAATAGGGTAGACGAACACAAACCAATGCGAAAAACCAATGAAGTTGTAGTTCAATCGAAGCGAAATCGACGTGCTGCAAATCGTAGCTGAGGAAGGGGAGTTCCGTGCAGCAAATCGACACACTCTGGGCGGAATGAGGTCTGAAAGGTTGGGTTGGAGGGAAATGGGTGACAGGAGGGTATAATCGTACTTTCAATTGACTTCAAATCGTTTAAATTGGGTCATGTGCCTTGCACGTGACATTTAGACAGTAAGATTTGACGGAAACTTCACGGAGTAACCTTTCAGTCACATGTTCAAACTTAAGTAAAGTTTCAGCTACACCAAAAAAGATAAGTAACCTTTTAATCACATGGGTCAAACATAAGTAACGGTTGAGGTAATTAACCCTAAAAACAGTTATATAAAATATTCCAAAATTTATAAATTTTAATACATAATTCGATAATACATAAAAAATAAATACATAGAGAGATTGAAAACTAAAATGTTTTAAAATAGGAAAAATACCTATGAACAAAATGGTTAACTTAAAAAAAAATTTAGAATAGATAAAAATATAATAATATATACATAAAAAGTGGTTTATAAAAGGGTTAATTACTTAAATGGTTACACATGCTTGACTAGTGTGACTGATTGTTTTGCGTGACTGAATGATTACACATCTTTAACCAATGTGACTCATTAGTTAGTCTGTCACTGAACCGTTAAATTTTCCGTCAATTTTGCATGTTCCTAACACGTGATCCTTGTTTCACTAATTTACAACATTTGAAATGACTCTTCTACCCTTCTGACACCTTTCATGAGCCCCTAGTTTCCCCCAATTCTGTCAGACGCAAGTTCATTGTGGTTTTTCCTCCAAAACTTTCTAGTTCTTTCCTCCTCTCACCAAGTGTTCCACCACTGTGCTCTCCTCAGGTACTCTCTATCCCTTACTTCTTCATTCCCATTTCTAGTGTTAGGTTTTCTCTTTGCGGCGATAAAACAAGTGACGAGTTGCGCAAATCGCAACTCTCGTGCTGGTTCGAAGGCTTCATTGTTCGTTCATGGGCTTGTGAACATCTTATGTCTGTGTTTTTTCCTTTGATCGTGTCTTGTGGTTGATCGATCAAACATTTGAACCAGATTTAGTTTGGTTTTTCCCAAAATTGCGACACTTTCTGACTGAAAAATTGCCTATTTATGCGAAAGTTGTTCTTCAAGTTGTGCAAAGTAGTATACTTAGGTGTGGTAGTGCATAAAGGTTTCATGTTTAGGCAAAATTAGTAATTTTGATGGTCAAGTTGATCATTTATGTGTTTTTATGCGTGAAATTTGCTTGATTGTGGTTAAATGGTTGTTCTGTTTTTATGTGTGAAGTTTGCTGCATTTTTTATGTGTTCTTTTGTGAATTCATTGTTCGTTAAGTTGTTACAAAGTTCCTAATTCAGTTTATAATACTTGTTTTCTGTTGATGAATCATGAAAAGTGGAGAATACCTATTTGTCGTATTCTCGTATTCATGAAATTGCAGCATACTGCCATCCCTTCTATCATAAGTGTGCATACGTACAAACATATGCAGGTGTCATACACACCTTGCCGGGATGAGATGACTGGACACCGACCAACTCCTTACCAGTTGATCCACCAATATTTAAGCCACGGTCTGAAAGACCAAAGAAAAAGCAAGCTCGTTTAGCCATTAAAGATTCGCACGGAAGTGGTTCAAGACTAAGTAAAAGTGGTTTAAAACAGTTTTGTTCAGAATGTGTGGAACACAGCCACAATAAGAGAGGTTGCTCACAAAGAACTGACATTGAGGTATGCAGGTTCTGAACGTTTTTGTTTTGTTAGACACATACCCCTGTTTACTCACTGACTTTAAGTTTTGTTTTATCGGACTTTGCATAGGAAATGTCATTTGTTGTGCCTACAAGGGATGATGCGAGTGCTAATCGAAAACCACCTAAGCGTCCTACAAGAAGAAAGTTACAGACTGATTCGCAGACCGAGAGTACACCACCATCACGTATGACACGTGCAAACACCTGATTTTGGCTCATGATCAAAATACCGTACGCAAGGAATCGAGCCAAGAGAAATGGATATTAAAAAAATATATTATTTTTTAACAATAAAAATATTAAATTAACAAAAATATATGAACATGGAACATGGTCACACATGGCCATGTTCCTCTTTTGTACAAGTTGGTATTTTTTTTATTAATTTTTTCAAAATAATAATAAAATAAGATGCAAATTGTGTATAAAAGGGGGAAGTGTCGTAGGCTTCAAAGAGGTGAAGTTGAAGAAGGTAGTGTTTAAGAAAGAAATGACAGAATAGAAAGAGAAAAAAAATAGAAAACAAAAGAGTGAAAAAAAATATAAGTGATTATTAGTCTCGGTTTCTCGTACGATATCTTAAACTCCAATGACTTAGGTCCTTCCCAAAAATGACTTAGGTCCTTCCCAAACTTTGATGAAGGTTACAACTCGGTCCTTGGACTCTGAGGCCATTTCTGGGATTTTATCGAGTATTATAAACCAAACGGGAAAGGTTTTTGGTCATTTGTGCAATATTTGATTTTTTTGTTAATTCATTTTTTTAAAAAAATTACATTTTGATTTCTAAACTTTTCTAGACATTCCATGATTTCTCAAAATGTTACAAATAAGTCTAGAATAATTTTCGGGTTATTTTTGGAATTTTACCAAGTGTTACAAATAAATCTAGAATAGGTTAGGGTCAATTCTGTAATTAAAAAAAATCAGTTTAGTTATAATTTTTTTCAAAAATTACATTTTTGATTCCTAAACTTTTCTGGACATTCCATGACTTTTCAAAATGTTACAAATAAATCTAGAATAATAATCGGGTTATTTTAGAACTTTACCTAGTGTTACAAATAAGTCCAAAATAGTTTAGGCTCATTTCTGCTATTTTTGAAATATTTTTTCAATTCAGCTTGAATTTTAATAAATTGCATTTTGGTCACTATATTTTTTTTTCATCCTATAACTTGTCAAAGTGTTACAAATTTGTGTAACGTGCTTAATATTTTTAAAATCATTCGTGTATTTTTGAAATGTTAAAATGACCCCAAAGTGAAGTCACCATTTTCTCTAACACGATTATTTTTTTTTCTCTTGTTTATTTATTTGAAATTAACTCATAAATAAATAAATAAAAAGTTTGTACATGGTTTGTTTAATTAAAATAAAACGCATGTAATCTTTTGGGCTAAGCCTGATAAAAACGGCCAATTCGGATAAATCGGTAAAAGAATAATTTCAAAAGGTAGTTAAAGTACCGAAAGGGCGGATTATGGGCTCGTGAGCCCTTAAGACGTAATCAAACCCCCGAACATAATTCTCTGGACGTAGACCTTTCCAAGCCCTAGGATGTTAGCTTCATGTACCTTAGGCAATTTTAGGATTCCGATTAGCCTTTAATTATTCGGTGGCGACTCTTTCACATTTTTCGGTCCGGTTGATGACCCCACTCGACCGGACCCGTTGCTCGCGAATAAATGCATGTCCTCAACCTTCGATCGAACCAAGGAACAAGCAACAAATACACTCAACCTTGGGAGGAAGGAAGGTCTGAATTATTCAAGGGTGTCATTCAACTCAGCTACGTTGCCCCCACATTTCTCCATGGTGCCCCCACATTGCTATAATGACAGTGGTTGTTCGGATCTATCCCCGATTATCTAATCCGGGTTGAAAGACGGATTTGCAGGTGTCGAATGGAACTTGTGAACGTATTCCGTTGTTGTTAATCATGCAAACACATTTTTCATATTCCAAAATTCTGACAAGGCGTTAAGGAGAATCCAATTGACTTTGTAGTTTACGAGCTCATGGATCTCGTCAATCTTCTTATTCACGTATTTCTGATTCCCTTTTGTCATGACTTTCCATATTTGGGCAATTTCGACCGTAGGGGGCTGTATGGCCTTAATGTGAGGGCAATGATTTTTTTTTCATTCTTACCAAAGATGGTGCATGAAATGTCTTAAGGATACAAGATTGAATGAACGGAACTTACATTTTTTTATAAAAAAAATGCAATGCAGGTGCGAGAATTTAACTTCATTAGTAAGACTCGTATTAAATTAAAAACGGTCTGGAATATATAATACAAAATGCCCAATCGTATACATGTCATGATCTAGGGCCAAAACAAAACACATTTACATAATGGGTCGAACTTCCATCTAGAGTTATTGAGATGATTTCTAATTCCCAATAGTTGGGCCAAATCTTCTTCATGAATTGCGGGTCAATCTCGTATCCAAATACTTGGGCCGAATTCCCATTTACATCAGTTAGGCCCAAAAATGTAAATACACACAAAACTGGTTAAGGTTAAACACTGTGTGGAGCTTTTTGTTCTAAATGGATGGAATTTCTAGGTCCTCTGAACCAGCGGAACCTCACCCCCTAAAGAGGATCACATGTCCATTCCGATCATCGAGTTGAGTTGTTTGGGTGCGTGCCGGCAGTCCAAACCGCTCCAGGCGCATTCCCCTACTAAACTCCTTAAGCTCTTAATGTGCTCCAGGTCCGAGCGGGTAATGGTGACCAACGTGGTGTGAGCAAAACAAGAATTTATTTTTTTATTTTTTTGAATTATTACAATTACATCGCCTTTTGGACAAAATTTGAAACTGCAAGCATGAGCAAACAGTCAAAACGGATAGGGCAAAATATAATATGGCAAAGCAAACATGACAAAGCCTAAACCCTCTAAAAGAACCCCCCAGCAGAGTCGCCAAATTTTCGGACGTCGGATTCGAATTTCCCCCACCCGTTTTGGAAAATATTTTTCTTTTTTCGTTTGAAAATGCGAGTCTTGGCGAGCGACAGCTCCGGTCGAGCGGGGTCATCAACCGGACCGAAAACTGTGAAAGAGTCGCCACCGATTAATTAGAGGCTGATAAGAATCCTAAAATTGCCTTGGGTACATGAAGCTAACATCCTTGGGCTTGGAAAGGTCTACGTCCAGATAATTGAGTTCGGGGGTTTGATTACGTCTTAAGGGCTTACGAGCCCAAGTACAAACATTTATTTATGAGTTAATTTCAAATAAATAAACAAAGGAGAAAAAAAATAATAGTGCTAGAGAAAATGGTGACTTCACTTTGGGGTCATTTTAACATGTCAAAAATACACGAATGATTTTGAAAATATTAAGCACGTTAGACCAATTTGTAACACTTTGACAAGTTATAGGATGTAAAAAGATAGGGACCAAAATGCAATTTATTAAAATTCGAGCTGAATTGAAAAATATTTCGAAAATTGCAGAAATGACCTTAAACTATTCTGGACTTATTTGTAACACTTGGTAAAGTTCTAGAATAACCCGAATATTATTCTAGACTTATTTGTAACATTTTGAAAAGTCATGGAATGTCCAGAAAAGTTTAGGAATCAAAAATGTAAGTTTTCGAAAAAATTATAACTAAACTGATTTGTTTTTAAATTACAGAATTAACCCTAAACTATTCTAGATTTATTTGTAACACTTGGTAAAATTCCAAAAATAACCCGAAAATTATTCTAGCCTTATTTGTAACATTTTGAGAAATCATGGAATGTCTACAAAAGTTTAGAAATCAAAATTTATTTCTTTTTTAAAAAAAATAGCCGAATTAAGAAAAAAAAATCAAATATTGCACAAATGACCCAAAATTTTCCGGTTTGGTTTATAACACTCGATAAAATCCCAAAAATGACCCAAGAGTCCAAGGGCCGAGTTGTAACCTTCATCAAAGTTTGGGAAGGACCTAAGTCATTTTTGAATATATTCTTTTTCACATATACATAATATATATATATATATATATATATATTAACAAGTATATTATACATAAATATATAATATATGTATATAAACTCTCAATTTTATTTCACATTTAGAAAATACAAATATGATATTGAATATGAGAGAAATATACCTAACTCATGGGAGTTTAAAATACCGTACGAGAAACCGAGACTGATAATCACCGATATTTTTTTCTCTTTCTATTCTCTCATTTCTTTCTTAAACACTACCTTCTTCAACTTCACCTCTTTGAAGCCTACGACACATCCTCATTTTATACACAATTTGCATCTTATTTTTTTAAAAATAATAAAAAAATATCGACTTGTACAAAAGAGGAACATGGCCATGTATGACCATGTTCCATGTTCAGATATTTGTTTTTAAATTTAATAATTTTTTTAATATCGATTTCTCTTGGCTTGATTCCTTGCGTACGGTATTTTGACCATGAGCCAAAATTAGGTGTTTACAGTTGCCCCTCTTTGGACACGCGCTCATGGAAGTGATCTCATGAGTGTGTGTTCAAAGACAAACAACTGATTTTGGCTCCTCTTTATTCATTATTTACATAGTAGAAAAACATCATCACGCAAATTTTGGAAGCTAGACACCTATAGGTCCCGATCGTTGATGATGATTTATGGAGACTGAGCGTCTAAACGCTCATCAACTTGTGATTCCCAGACGTTGGTCACCTACAGGTCCTGGTCGTCGAGGATGGATTGCGGAGGTTGAACACCTAAAGGCTCCGCTCGTCGGCTTGTGACTCGTTGGGGATGGCTTGCGGAGGCTGAACACCTAAAGGCTTCGCTCTTTGGCTTGTGACTCGTTGGGGATGACTTGCGGAGGCTGAACACATAAAGGCTCCGCTCGTCGTTTATATTTTTTCCCCATAAGCTGGATAACTACAGGTCCTGATCGTCGAGGATGACTTTCGAAGGCTGAACACCTAAAGGCTCCACTCATAATTGTTTTTCCCATAAACTGGATAACTACAGGTTCTGGTCGTCGAGGATGACTTGCGGATGCTGAACACCTATAGGCTTCGCTCTTTTTTTGTTTTGCCATCAACGAGCTGGAAGTTGAGGATTTTTCTGGCCAGAAGCATCGTTGAGGATGATTTGCGGGGGTTGAGCACCTCAAGGCCCCGTTCGTCGGCTTATAACTTTCAGAAGCTGGACATCTATAGGTTCTGATCGTTAGGGATGACTTGAGGAGGCTGAGCACCTAAAGACCCCGTTTGTCGGCTTGTAATTTACTTTGGAGGTAAAAACCCTTCTCGAGATGTCTGACTGCTTGTGCGGACTTCTCAGACTCTTTTCTCATTAATCGGCTTTGGAGTTCTTCTTGATGGCGTATCCATGCAAGTTGTCGAGGCAGCTCAAATTAATGTCGATCAGAACTTCTTTTTATTGCTACTGTGGGAAACACTGTCGTCCACGTTTGATCATTTTTTTTATTTTTTTTCTCTCTTGATTTTCTTTCCTTTTTCTACGGTATTTTTTTCTTTTTACCACACCTCTCAGTTCCCTTATTGTTTTTGCCTAGGTCGTTTTTTCAGGTTTTCAACCTAGCAGAGATTTGATTCCTCTCCTTTTGCAATGATTGTCATTTTGGGGATTTTCAATCATGTCTCTATTCCCTAAATTTTGCCTAAACTTCCCTTTCGGGTTTTCGATTTAGCGAGAATTTTCTATCACTTTTGGAGGTTCGCTTTATGGTTACGAACTCCTTAAGGATAGTATTTTCTAACTGCATCCATATTGATTAGACTGGACAATTCCTGGCAGTCCATATCGGTGATGATCATGGCTCATTTGTTGAAAGTCTCTTTGGCGACATAAGTCCTATCATCTTTTAGGCACAAACTTGCCCCGAGAGTCTGGATTGACTTGAAGGATTTTTTTTCTTCTGAGAATTAGATTGCCTGTTTGCAATTCTCTCGAGCGCATCTTCCTGTTAAATGCACGAGCCATGCGTTGCTGGTACAATTGCTCGTGACACATCGCGATATCTGCATCTAGCCTACTCTAATTCGTCCATTTTTGTCTCGAGGAGGAACCTGGCTGACAGAATTTTTACTTCAATTGATAACACGACTTTGATCTCGTAAATAAGGGAGAATGAGGTTGCCATATTGACATCCATATTCAGGCTCTGTATGTCATGAATGCCTAAGGCAGATTGTCGTGTCAGTGCTTTATTTGCTGCTTTCTCTACACCATTCATTTGTGGGTGATATGGAGATGAATTTTTATACTTGATCAGAACCCATCGACCAATTTAGATTTCTGGCATTGCCGGTGATGATTGACTTCGACATCCCATGACGCACGATGATGTCTTGACTGATGAAAAATTCAATGGTCGTTGCAGTTATTGACGCCGAGGTAATAACCTCTACCCCCTGGTGAAGTAATCGATTGCAATCAATATAAATCGATGATCATTGGACGCCTTCGGGAAAATCATGTCGATTACATACATGTCTCACATTGAGAAAGACCATGGGGAAGTCATGGGATAGAGCTCGTGCAGTGGGGCATGGATTTGGTTCGCGTACACTTGACATAGGTGATATTGTTGGACATGTTCTATACAGTCAACCGTCATGGTGAACCTAAATTACCCAACAACCTTCATTAATTTATTAGATGCTCAGCTTCTCTAGCATTCACGTATCTCAAATGGGTATAATCGGGTCACTGGGAAATTAATTGCAAGCCATTCCTCGTATGACCATTCATACATTTTCTTGTGGCGTTCTCTAAGAACTATGTACGCCAGATATCTTTTTATATCACTGAGTCATGGTTGCCCGTTTGATTCTTTGATTGTACAACAATAGGCTGAAACTCTTTGATTTTGATCTCCATTGGTAGTTTTTGGTTTCCCGGAGAAATTTTACTAATAGGTGCGAGTGTTGACAAATTTGTTTTTTACGCAAGGACACAAATAAGAGCACAAGGTGATCGTTGGTATGCTTCTCTTCTTCGTAGCTTTCATCCCCGTGGTGACAACGTTGTTGTTGTCCCTCCATGGGTTTATCCACCCTCCGGGGAATCCGATCAGTTGGAAGAACTTCGCCTTGCTGTAAATAAACTTTCCCTAATGGATACATTTCATGTCTTTCCGATCGCCGCCGCCAACAATGGCGTCTCTCAGCATCGACAACGACGCATCTCCTGTTGTCAACAACAGTGTCTTCCCGTGTCAATAATAGCGTCTCCTATGTAGGAGTCAACAACGACGTATGTCCCGTGTCAACAATAAAGTCTCCTCTGCAGGAGTCAACAACGGTGTATGTCTAGTGTCAACAATGGCGATTCTTATGCAGGAGTCAACAATGGCATTTGCCCCGTGTCAACAATGTGTCTTCCTATCTCTATTTAAGACGTCTCTGCTTCAGCTCGATCAAATGATAGGGAGTTGTTTTTCTCATTTCCTTTACTTTGTAAAACAGTCTTCCCTCTTCCGGTGGCCGAATGTGGTATGGTGGCGTGGGTCGATTTGACTCTGATTGACACTTCCTCTGAGCGAGGTGTAACATAGAAGGCAGACTCAATTCTGGTGATGAGAACCTTGGTGTCCCTCCTTGTTGCGATACCCATTACTTGTCTATGGTGTCTTCCTTGATCGGATAGTTGGATAAGTTGATTCTACCTCAGGTAACATATTTTTCTAAGAGTAAATCTCATTTTTCATGATCATACTCCTCACTCAGTGCATTCAGTAATTGATACAATTTGGTATCTGCTTGATTTTGTGTTCCAAATTGCAATGTCGCCTGAGCCAACGGATCATTCGATGTAATGTATAGAGTCAGATTCGGCAAGGGTGCCCCCATTAGCGAGTGGACGGACGAAAAAGCATGACGGAGTTTCATCGAGCAGAGCTCCACTAGTGATACCGGTTGAAAATAAACCCGACAAACCCTTGTGAGCATCAACGTCAACGACGAATGGGGGAAACAACAATGTCCTCGACTTTCGGCTAAAAGTTTTCTCCGGGCGACATCGTAATCTTTGAAATTATGACGGAAATCCCATCCCAAAAGTTCCTTTGTTCTTTCTTGGAGCTCCCGTGTGTGTGATGGTCATATGTGGGAGGTGGAGCTTGGTCAGGATGGCAAAAGTACCCGACATGAATTGATGAGGTGCTTACGGGCGGGAGTGTTGCTCCTGAAGACGAGGTTGGGGATACTGTGGTAGTCACGGCTGCCTGGAACTCAAAAAGAGCAAAATCTGCTCGGCCTGGGAGGTCCTGTCAATGATTTACTACATTATGCGGGAACTCATGGCGTGCATGGTTTGCTCTAGCTGGATAATTTTCTCATCGTGTTTTTGAGGTGCTGGAATCATCGAATGTCGCATGGGTTCCCGGAAATCTAAATTCAAAATACCATAGTTAGAAGGCTGAATACCAATTTGATCATGCATAATTGATTTCAAAAATTGTGCATGTTCCGTTCATTCCATTCGTAGACTTTGATTGCATGTATGGCAAAAAAAATTCAAAAATACTTTAAAAGGATTTAGCCAATCGATGTCTAGTTCTTAAGACATTCACACGACGATGTGCCTCATTTAGTGAATTTGTTGCTTGTTCCTTGGTTCGAACAAAGGTTGAGGACATGCATTTTGAAGGAAGGTCCTTGGTTCGAAGGAAGGTCTGAATTATTCAAGGGTGTCATTCAACTCAGTTACGTTGCCCCCACATTTCTCCATGGTGCCCCTACATTGCTAGAATGACAGTGGTTGTTCAGATCTATCCCCGATTATCTCATCCGGGTTGAAAAACGGATTTGCAGGTGTCAAATGGAACTTGTGAACTTATTCCGTTGTTGTTAATCACGCAGACGCATTTTCCATATTCTAGAATTCTGACAAGTGAGTTTGTAGTTTACGAGCTCGTGAATCTTCTTATTCGCGTAGGGGTTGTATGGCCTTAATGTGAGGGCAATGATTGTTTTTTTCATCCTTACCAAAGATGGTGCATGAAACGTCTTAAGGATACAAGTGCGAGAATTTAACTTCATTAGTAAGACTCGTATTACATTTACAACAGTCTGGAATATATAATACAAAATGCCCATTCCTATACATGTCATGATCTATGGCCAAAACAAAACACATTTACATAATGGGCTGAACTTCCATCTAGAGTTATTGGGATGATTTCTAATTCCCAACTGTTGGGCCGAATCTTCTTCATGAATTGCGGATCAATCTCGTATCCAAATACTTGGGCCGAATTCCCATTTACATCAGTTAGGCCCAAAAATGGAAATACACACAAAACTGGTTAAGGTTAAACACTGTGTGGAGTCGCCAGCAGAGTCACCAAATTATTGGACGTCGAATCCGACTTTCCCCTGCCCTTTTTGGAAAATATTTTTCTTTTTCGTTTGAAAATGCGGGTCTTGGCGAGCGACGAGTCCGGTTGAGCAGGGCCATCAACCGGACCGAAAATGTGAAAGAGTCGTCACCGATTAATTAAAGGCTAATCAAAATTTTAAAATTGCCTAGGGTACATGAAGCTAACATCCTAGGGCTTGGAAAAGTCTACGTCCAGATAATTGAGTTCGGGGGTTTGATTACGTCTTAAGGGCTCACAACCCCATAATCAGCCCTTTCGGTACTTCAATTCGCTTTTGAAATTATTTTTTTACCGATTTATCCGAATTGCCCGTTTTTATCAGGCTTGGTCTAAAATTTTACATGCATTTTTTTAAAATTAAACAAACGATGTACAAACATTTTTTATTTATTAATGAGTTAATTTCAAATAAATAAACAAGAGAGAAAAAAATTAATCGTGCTAGAGAAAATGGTGACTTCACTTTGGGGTCATTTTAACATGTTAAAAATACACGAATGATTTTGAAAATATTAAGCACGTTAGACCAATTTGTAACACTTTGACAAGTTATAGGATCTAAAAAGAAATATAGGGACCAAAATGCAATTTATTAAAATTCGAGCTGAATTGAAAAAAAAAATCGAAAATTACAGAAATGACCCTTAACTATTCTGGACTTATTTGTAACACTTGATAAAGTTCTAAAATAACCCGAAAATTATTCGAGACTTATTTGTAACATTTTCAAAAGTCATGGAATGTCCAGAAAAGTTTAGGAATCAAAAATGTAATTTTCGAAAAAATTATAACTAAACTGAAAATATTTTTTTAAAATTACAGAATTGACCATAAACTATTCTAGATTTTCAGTTAGGTTTATAACACTCGATAAAATCCCAGAAATGACCCGAGAGTCCAAGGACCGAGTTGTAACCTTCATAAAAGTTTGGGAATGACCTAAGTCATTTTTGAATATATATTTTTTCACATAAACATAATATACATATATTATACATATACATAATATATACATATACATATACATATACATATACATATACATATACATATACATATACATATACATATACATATACATATACATATATATTATATAGTATTACATAGACATAAATAAATATATATTATACATATATATATATATATATATATATATATATATATATATATTAACAAGTATATTATACATAAATATATATTATACATATATATATATATATATATATATATATATTAACAAGTATATTATACATAAATATATAATATATGTATATAAACTCTCAATTTTATTTCACATTTAGAAAATACAAATATGATATTGAATATGAGAGAAATATACCCAACTCATTGGAGTTTAAAATACCGTACGAGAAACCGAGATTGATAATCACCGATATTTTTTTCTCTCTTTTTTTTCTCTATTTTTTTCTCTTTCTATTCTCTCATTTCTTTCTTAAACACTACCTTCTTCAACTTCACCTCTTTGAAGCCTACGACACTTTCCCCTTTAATACACAATTTGCATTTTATTTTTTTATTTTTTAAAAAAAAATAATAAAAAAAGACCAACTTGTACAAAAGAGGAACATGGTCATGTGTAACCATGTAGCCATGTTCCACGTTCAGATTTTTTTTAAAAATATTTGAACTTTTTTTTGTTTATTTTTTTTAATATCGATTTCTCTTCGCTCGATTCATTGCGTACAATATTTTGACCATGAGCCAAAATCAGGTGTTTACAACACGATCGTAGTCCCACACAAGCAAACAACCTAGCCAGCCGCAAAAGACTGAAAGTCCTGCTCGAAGGACAAAACTGTAGGTGCGAAAGAAAAAAAGAACCATCAATTGCTTCACAACAGAATACGCCTGAAGTTAAACCAGAATCACCGGTTCCTGTACATTTTGGGACACCAGATGCTGAACCAATAGCTATGTCTGCTGCTGAACCATAGAATGCACTAGAAGTTGAACCTGCTAGAACTGAAACTGAGGGGTTCACAACTCCAAAAATATGTGTGAAGACATTAGCCGTCAAATTATCATCGGTTAGTATGCCCTAATGTAAGTCTGGTTTACTATAAGTATAATACTAATGATTAACTATCATGTGAACTAGGCTAAAAAATCAGGTAAGGGAAGAAAGGTGAAAGGTTCTCCAAAGCCGACTTATGTGGTTGTCGAAGACGATATCGTATCTTCAGTACCAGTCCTATCAGAATCAAGAGAAATCATTTTGCCAATTCAACCACTAAAAACGGTTTTAACCAAATGGACAAGACAACACTAAAGAACGATGGGTCAGTTTGAATATCTGGGTGATACACGATATACACAATAAAAAGACTTTGAAAGATGTTTTCTGCTTTTGTGAAAGATGTTTTGTGGTATTTGGAAATATATTTTGGGGACTACCGATGTTGTTTTAGTACTAACTTATATGTCTTACCAGTTTGAAACTTTTTTGTGACTTGATGCTTAACTTGTTCTGAATGTTTTGTTGTAAAAGGATGTTTATGTGAACATTGGAATGAATTGGGTGTATCCCTACTGCTACGGTAGTTTATCAATTTAAGCACATTTATATGAAACATGACTAACTATTTAATCACATACTACGATTACAAGTTCACATATTAATCAGATTTTAAGAAAACATACATAACCAATAATCACATTACAAAGAAACATATATAACCATTTAATCACATTATATGATTACATATGTAACCATTTAATCAAATTTTAAGTTAGAATGAACTTTTTAATTAAGATACTATTCAATGAAACCCAGATTCTGAAGAACTGAAACCCACGTTCTGAAGATCATCAGTACATAATACATATTAATGCTTCCATTTCAACAAAACGTTCAACAACAAATGCAAATACAATTACTTGTAATCAAAAGTAAAGAACATACTACAGTTAATGAAGCGTAAAACTTCCATATGGTTCGATTTGCAGCAGTTGCAGCAGCTCGTGTATTAACAATTTTGGACTTCAGTTGTCCCTCCAGAACTTGAAACTTGAACACAACGTTTCACCCACGTTTATTCCATAGCTATGGGGGAACATGGGTGGATATTCCCATTTGAAAATTGTGCATCTAGGATTTTGTACGGACTACAAAAGACAAAGAATCATACTAGTAGCATCCATAAACCAGCAAAGATGGAAGATATTGTTCAAATTAGGGTTCTTACCAAAATTAGGGTTTGTAACAAAAGATAGAGTCAAATTGGGACAAAATACTCAAAATCCTTACAATTACCTCAAAATTGGTGAAACCATGAAACCTATGCCTGAAATTCTTCCAAGTACCCGCAGATTTGACGGAGGAAATCTGACATCAGAAACACAATTTGACCTTAACACTACAAGGGACGAACTCGGTGATTTCGCCGATTAGGGGGGACGAACTCATACTGATCTAGCCGATTAAGGGGTCGAACTCAGTGATTGCTTTCTTCATGGGCATCTTCAAAGTAGGCGGGACGTCTAACTGCTTCGTTTCAACTGCTATTTCTCGGATGTCAGATCCGACTTCCCCCAACCCTTTTGAAAAAATATTTTATTTTGTTTCGCTCGTAAAATGTCGGTCCTGGGCCAACATAATTACACACAGATTTTTTTAATTAACAATATACCATCATTTTTATTTTTTTCGAGTTAATTTAAAAATAAATAAACAAGAGGAGAATAAAATTAATCGTACTAAAAAAAAGGTTTAAGTTAGGGGTCATTGCAAATGTGTCAAGCATACACGAATGATTTTGAAAATACGAAGCACATTGGACTAATTTGTGAAACCATGAGAAGTAATTGATAAAAATTTAGGGACCAAAATACAATTATATTAAATTTTGAGCTGATTTGGAAAAAAATAAAAATGGCAAAAATGACCCAAAACTTTTCTGGTTTAGTTTATAACACTCGGTAAAGTCCAAGGACCGAGTTATAACTTTGATCAAAGTTCTGGAATGACCCAAGTCAGTTTTGAAAATATTTTTTTCTTAACCGAAACAAATCCCCATAACTTTCACAAATGCCTAAAATGACCCCAAAGTTATGCCGAACTTAAAATCGAGTTCGATTCTTATATGAAATATAACTATTAACACATAATATTGATAAGACAAACTTTATTTTGATTAGGAAATACAAATACAATATCAAATATGAGAGAGATATACCTAAGTCGTTTGGAGTTTAGATACCGTACGAGAAACCGAGACCGATAATCACCGATTTATTTTCCACTCAATTTCTCTCTATTCTTTTCACTCGCCCTCTCAAATCCTCACTTTGCCATGGCCTCACTCTTGTGTTTTCCTTTTTTTCTTTCGGCTCGAACCTCCTCCCGTGTCGTAGCTTCCTTGAAGCCTTTGTATCCTTTTTTCTTTTTTTCTTTCTGTTCTTTCTCTCTTGGCTGAAGTGTGTAGTGTGTTTTTGAAATTTTCACTTAGGCCTTCCTCCCTGCTTTGCATTGTCGTGGCCTTTCTTTAGGAATCACATTCTCCTTTGTGTTTTCTTTCGTTTGTTTGGGTGGGAAACATGCTTTAGTGAAAGGTCGGAGACATACTTTGGTAGAATGTGGGAAACTTAGTGATAGTTGAGGGATATGATGATAGTAGAGGGATATGATGATAGTGGGTGGAAGGGTATGCAAAAATGACGAAGGTGTGTAGTGGAATAAGAGGTGGTCGAAAGTTTAGGGGTTGATAGGTTTAGGGGTTTATGGTTCAAGGTAAAGGTTTAGGGTTTAGGGTTTAAGGTTTAGGGTTTAAAGACAAACAACTCATTTTGGCTCCTCTTGATTCATTATTTACATAATAGATGAACATTATCGTGCAACTTTCGGAAGTTGGACATCTGAAAGTCCCGATTGTTGATGATGATTTGTGGAGGCTGAGCGCGTAAACACTCATCAACTTGTGACTCCCAGAAGCTGGAGGTCGAGATTTTGTTTTTGCCATCAACGAGCTGGAGGTTGAGGATTGTTTTGGCCATAAGCATCGTTAAGGATGACTTGTAGGGGTTGAGCACCTCAATGCCCCGTTCGTCGTCTTGTGACTCCCAAAAGCTGGATAACTACAGGTACTGGTCGTCGAGGATGACTTGCGAATGCGGAACACCTAAAGGCTCCGCTCGTCAGCTTGCCACTCATTGGGGATGACTTGCGGAGGCTGAACACCTCAAGGCTCTGCTCGTCGGCTGGTGACTCTGAGAAGCTAGATTATTACAAGTCCTGATCGTCGAGAATGATTTGCGGAGGCTGAACACCTGAAGGCTCTGCTCGTTGGCTTGTGACTCCCAGAAGTTGGATAACTACAGGTCATGGTCGTTGAGAATGACTTGCGGAGGTGAAACGCCTAAAATATTCGCTCGTTGTCTTGTGACTCCCAGAAGCTGGATAACTACATGTCCTGGTCATCGATGATGAATTGTGGATGATGAACACCTGAAGGCTCCGCTAGTTGGCTTATGACTTTTACAAGCTGGATAACTACAGGTCCTGGTCGTCGAGAATGACTTGCGGAGGCTGAACACCTAAAGGCTCCGCTCGTTGGCTTGTGACTCCCAGAAGATGGATAACTACAGGTCTTGCTCATCGCGGATGACGTGCGGAGGCTGAACACCTAAAGGCTCTGCCCGTTCTCTAGTAATTCCTAGAAGCTGGATAACTACAGGTCTTGGTCGTCAAGAATGACTTGCGGAGGCTGAACACCTAAAGATTTTGCTCGTTAGTTTGTGACTCCCAGAAGCTGGATAACTACAGATCCTGGTAATCGAGGATGACATGCGGAGGCTGACACCTAAATGTTCCGCTCGTTGGCTCGTGACTCATAGAAGCTGAATAACTACACGTCCTGGTCGTCGAGAATGACTTGCGGAGGGTGAACATCTAAAAGATCCGCTTGTCGGCTTATAATTCACTTTATAGCTAAAAACTTCTATCGAGATGTCTGACTACTTGTGCGGATATCTCGACCTGTTTTCTCATTAATCAACTTTGGAGAGCTTCTTAATGGAGTTCCCTAAAGTCATTCATGCTATGTTCACAAGGAGTATCCATGCAAGTTGTCGAGGAAACTCAAATTAATGTCGATCACAACTTATCTTTTCTGCTACTGTGGGAAACATTGTCGTCCACTTTTGAGCACTTTTATTTATTTATTTTTATCTCTCGATATTCTTTCCTTTTGCTACGGTATTTGTTTTACCACACCTCTCGGTTCCCTTAATTATTTTGCCTAGGTCTCTTTTTCGGGTTTTCTACCTAGCAGAGATTTGATTCATTTTATTTTGCTATGATTGCCTCTTTTAGATATTTTTAATTATTCCACTCTTCCTTAAATTTTGCCTAAACCGCCCTTTCGGGTTTTCAATTTAGCGGGAATTTTCTCTCATTTTTGGAGGCTCGTGTTCTAGCTACGAGCTCTTTAAGTTTTTTTTTACTGCATCCATAATGATTGGGCTGAAGAATTCTTTATTGTCCATCTTAGTGATGATCATGACTCATCTGCTGAAAGTCTTTTTGTTGACATATTACCCTTGATATTTTAGGCATAAACTTGCCCCGAGAGTTTGGAATGACTCGAAATTTTTTTCCCGTGAATTAGATTGCACGCTTGCAATTATCTTAGGCACACCTTCATGTTAAATTCACGAGTCATGCGTTGCTATTACAATTGCCCGTAGCAGAACGCGATGAGTTTCCTTTCATCATGGGGTTCAATTGCTCGTATCTGCATCTCGCCCACTCTGACTCGTCCATCTCTACTTCGACGAAAATCCTAGCTGCCCGAAATGAGATTCAATTGGAAACACGACTTCGGTCCCATAAACAAGGGAGAATGAGGTTGCCTATGTTTATGTTCGTATTGAGGTCATGTATGCCATGAGTGACCAAGACAGCTTATCATGTCAGTCCTTTATTTGCGGTTTCCACTGCGTCATTCATTTGTGGGCGATATAGAGATGAGTTTTTATGTGTGATCTTAAATTTGTCACACAACTCATCAATCAACTTATTATTAAGATTCCTGGCATTGCCGGTGATGATTGATTTCGACACCCCATGATGTAGGATGATGCCCTGTCTAATGAAACGTTTAATAGCATTTGTCGTTGCTGACACCAGGGTGATAACATCTACCCACTTAATGAATCAATCGATCGCCACCATTGGGCACCTTTGAGGAGATCATGTTGATTACATTGATGCCCCACAATGAGAAAGGCCATGGTGAAGTTATGAGATAGTGCTCATGCAGTGACGCGTGGATTTGGTCCGCGTACAATTGACAGAGGTGACAGTGTTGAACGTGTTTTACACAATCAACCGTCATGGTGGACCAAAAGTATCCATGTTTCGCACGCTCATGTATGAGTTGTAACAACTTTCATGAATTTCTTCCATTGGACAATCATCTTTTTTAGCATTCACGCAAATGGGTATCATGGAATGATCATTTGTACAAAGTTGGTCCAATAGGAAAATAATCGCAAGTCATTCCTCGCGCGACCTTTCAGTCATTTCCTGTGGCGTTCTCTGGGAACTCTCCGTACTCTAGGTATCTTTTTGTATCAGTGAGTCACGGCTGACCGTCTAATTCTTTGATTATACAACAATAGGCTGAAACCTCTTTGATTTTGATATCCACTACAGTTTTTTGGTTTCCGAGAGAGATTTTACTCATAGGTGTGAGCATTGCCAAATTGTTTGTATGCAAGGAAGCAAATAAGAACACAAGGTAATCGCTGACATGCTTCTCTTCTTCGTGGCTTTTGTCCCAATGGCGAAGACGTTGTTGGCGACGATGTTGTTGTCCCTCCATGGGTTTCTCCACCCTTAGGGGAATCTGATCAATAGAAAGCACTCTGGCTTGTTGTGACAACATTTCCCATAGTGACTATATCTCCTGCTCTTCCGATCGAAGACGATGTTGCGAGATACCTTTGTTAATAATGGCGTCAACAATGACGTTTCTCCTGTTGTCTACCTACATTGACAATGACGTCTCCCATGCTGTCTACATGCATCAACAATGGCGCATCCCTGCTGCATGCGTTGACAATGACATCTTATCTTCATGTGTCAACAACATCGTCTCCCCGTGTTTGCACGCGTCTCCCATGTAAGAGTCTACAACGGCGTATGCATCGTGTCAACAATGGTGTCTCCCTTTTGTCAAAAACGGCGTCTCTTCGGCTCTATTTAAGTCGCCTATGATTCAGCTTGATCGAACGACAGGGAGATATTTTCTTCATCTCATTTAGTTTGCAAAAAACAACATTTTCTCTTCTCGTGACCGATTGTGGCCTAGTGGCGTGGGTCAGTTTGATTCTGATTGCCACTTCCTCGGAGCGAAGTGTAACATAGAACCCATACTCGATTCCGGTGCTGGGAACCTGAGTGTGCCTCCTTGCTGCAATACCCATTACTTGTATCTGGTCCCTTTCAAATCAGATAGTTGCATAAACTGATTCCAACTCAGGTAACGAGTTTTCTCAGAGTAAATCGTGTTTTTCCTGATCATACTCGTCACTCACTTCATTCAGGAATTGACACAATTTGTTCTTTGTTATTTTTGTGTTCAAAATTGCAATGTTGTCTTGGCCAACTGGTAGATGATGATGATGAGAAGGAAGAGTTGATCGATTTGTTACTTGATCGAGAATTACTTCTCTGATACCATGTTGAACAGACTAGGTGTTCTAATTTTAAGTGTAATTGATGATTTATCAATCTTCAATGTTCTCCTTACCGCAACAACTCCTCTATTTGATCCGGTTGTGGCTTCCCGTGGACTTTCTCACAGCAGGTACAGATCAGTCAGGCTCTATCAAAGAATACAATAAATTTTAGGGAAGTTTTTCACAAGTACCGTTTATCCTGAAGAACCTTCTTAATTGCAACTATCTCTCTCGTTTGACGGGAGCTTGATCAAAATACCTGTTGTTAATTCGGGGTCCTCCGATTTATGTAATTAATCTCTCGAGGCACATCGTCTACGTTCTGGCGATGGTTTTTCGATGAAAAATCAAAAGAAGAAACAGAAAACTTATGTTCAACCGTCTCTGTAATGGTAGCCTCTTCCAAAAGTAGCTTCAGCTGTCTTTCCGCGTCACCAACCTTTGTAACTGCAGAGGAGATCCAGGCGAACTAGGTTGAGAAATCTCGAGAACAAGCTAGAGAGAGGACAACTGTAATTTGATTCTCGAATAATGCCAACTGCATCAGGTCACCTCTCTTGACTCATCGCAATTTTCTCGCATGTTGGATTTAAGCATATAACGTTCCTCCAGTAGCAACCAAGTCATCGATAACCTCTACTGACTCTAAAAATGTCGGTTCTTGGCGAGCGACGGGTTCGATCGAGCGGGGTCGTCAACCGAACCAAAAAAAGGAAAGAGTCGCCGCTGATTAATTAAAGGCTAACAAGAATCCTAAAATTTGCCTAGTGTACATGGAGTTAACTTCCTAGAGCTTGGAAAGGTCTACGTCCATAGAATCAAGTCCAGGGGTTTAATTACGTCTTAAGGGTCTGCGAGCCCATAATCCGTCATTTCGGTACTTTAGTTTCCTTTTGAATTTGTTTTTACCGATTTACCCGAATTATTTTGATCATGCTTGACCAAAAATATTACATGCACATTTTTAATTAACAATATACCAACATTTTTTTCGAGTTAATTTAAAAATAAATAAACAAAAGGAGAATAAAATTAATTGTGCTAAGAAAAGGTTTAACTTTGGGGTCATTTTAAATGTGTCAAACATACACGAACGATTTTGAAAATACGAAGCACATTGGATTAGTTTGTGACACCTTGAGAAGTAATGGGATGTCTAGAAACATTTAGGGTTTAGGGTTTGGGGTTTAAGGTTTAGGGTTTAGGGTTTAGGCTTTGGGGTTTAATTTTATTTATTTGTGTCAATTTTTCTCGGCTTGATTCCTCTCGTACAATATTTTGACCCCGAGCCAAAATCAGGTGTTTGCAGTATTCACTTATCATAAAAGAGTCAAGGGAATTTTCGGAAATTTTAGACTTACATGTTAGGCACATGGCCGACTTAACAGTGGTTTTTGACGATGAACATTAAAAATGATCAATTAGTCACACGCTAAAACATGTGTAACCTTTTTGCACAAGTTTTAACCAATTAGTCACATGGACAAACATGTGTAATTATTTAAGTAATTAACCTTTTATAAAACGGTAAGGTTTACCACTTATGAATCAGTTTTTTATGGTTCGACCGAATTGCTTCATATTTTATCCAAAATACGATACCACTTCCGAACTAATTGGGCCAAACCGGTTCAAAAGAGGTACGGTTTACATGTGGTATGGTTCCGTTAGCTGACTCGTTTTTTTCCCAAACCCTAATGGTTGAAGGCCACATAGTGGTGCCATCAAGTTGGGAGGCTATTTAGTGATGACGTCTCGATAAGGTATGTTTCCATCCTGAAATCTTACCTCCACTATTATTAGCTTACCCCTGCACTCCACTTTTCTAGCCTCTTCAAGCTTCACTGTGAACCGTTCTCCCAACTCAAATGTTAGAGCCACAAAATAAAAGAAAATTAAATTATTTTTTACCACTCTTTTTTTAGTCATCCTATTTTTAAATAAATTAATTTTTTTTATTTTCGCTATTTTTCACGGCTCAATCACTATTGAGCCGCCATTTTATTTATAAAAAAAAAACAATTCGCGGCTCAGATGCTAAAGTCGCGAAATAAAAAATATATATATATTTTACGATTCCTTTTTTTTAGCCATCCTTTTTTTAAAGAAATAGTTATTTTCTTTTCGCTATTTTTCACGGTTCAATCAATATTGAGTCGTTAAAAAAAATAATTTCCCGCGCACGTCTTTCCTCTTAAAAAATTTCACGTATTCATCTTTCCGCTCGTCTTCCCTCTCCAATTCAAAACGTCTCTCCATGTAATCTTCTCTGTCCATCCACTACTACCAAGAAGCTACATCTCTGTGAAATCCTTCTACTGCAGAAACGTAAAAGGCCGAAGATGCACCCGTGTAAAACTTTCTCCTCGACCAACAATGGCGGACCTCCTACTGCAGAAACGAACAATCTTAGCGATAAGCAGATAGAAACCGCCTATTCGATTAGCTCAGAGTTTCTTTGCTTGGGTACCATCGTGAACTCGTGCGGAATCGACGACCGCAGCGGCTCTGGCGAAAGGGATAGATCCCAGGAAGCTGGACTAGTCGGATCTGCAGCTGCTACCGCCGCTGGCTCATCTGAGCAACAACCACAATCACGAACCTCTGTCGTCTGTCGCCGAGGAGACGGTTTAATCTCTGAGGGTTGAGTCTGGTTCATGGTCGCTCTGTTAACTCCCCTACCACCGAAGCTCACTCCAGTCTCCGTCACTACGGGAGAGCTTTGGAGAGGAACCTAGAAGTGGACATATATATTTTTTTAATGTACATATTTTTCACGGCTCAATATAATGAGCCGTGAAAAATAAGGAGTTTAAACAAATAAATACTTTTCGCGACTCAACCAAAAGTGTCGCCATAATTATTTTGTAACTTCTCCCGTAGTATATATATTTTGGAATTTTTCACGTTGACGATTTTCTCCCGTTGTATATATATTAAGAAAAAAGGTTGAGATTTTGTAACTTCTTTAGAAAGTAAATTACAAACTTTTGAATTAAATCTACTGTTTTGAACTGACGTACTTTAACCTTAAAAAACTGGTTTTATTTTGGAACTAGTTCGTCTGTTCAAACCAGACCAGATCTGGTTCATTTCGTCTGAACTGTTTTTTTTGGAATAATCATAACAATTCGCTACTTAAACTTTATTGGTGTCATTTCGTGTCGACGAGTCAACTGTGGTTCGTGTTAAGTACGGGTCATGTCCAAATATGTTCAACTCAAACATGACCTGTGATTCATGATGGGTCAATTTTCATGACCCAAACACAACATGTGGGTCCACAGTTCTACCTGTATGATCCGTGTCATTTTAAGTTTTACAATATGAAATTTGCGGGTCAACCCATCTACCCACGTGACCCGTCTACCCATATGATCCACTGATTCATGCAACCCATGTAATCCACTCGACCCGTGCGACCCATGAACTTTTATTATGTGCATGACAGTATCAGATTTAGTATGAGATAGCATAAAATGATATAAGAGCCTATGCTCAAATCCCGAGGATGTCACATGACGGTATCATAGTTGGTATAACATAGCATAAGACGGTATGAGATCCCATGTTCAAATCCCGAAAATGTCGCATGACAGTATTAGAATTGGTATGAGTTAGCATAAGACGCTATGAGGGCCCATGTTCAAATCCCGCGGATGTCTGAAGTAAAATACTTAAAGAAAGACAAAGAAAGCTCGAGTGTGCATAACAATACCAGATTTGGTATGAGATGACATACATGAGATGGTATGATATGAGACGTTATTAAATTTTGTAGTAGTAAGGACGAAAATGTACATCTTAATTTTATTTAATTATATTTGATAAATTGAGTATACTTTTTCATTTGGATTTATTAATTAACTACTCAAATTTGTTATAGTTAGCACGTTGTCGTAGTTTGTCGTGCGTAAGGTATTAGGCGAACATGATTGACCCGACTTCCAGGATAGTACAAGAATTAAACACTTGATTAAAAATATGATTTCAATTGTAAAACTGAACTTAAATTACCTAATAAATTGAGTCGGGTCGATCATGTCCGCCTAATAAATAGTTCAGCTGGTGAAGTTAAACATGTATGTGAATCTTATTATTGGTAATTAGATGCATCGGCAGAGAATTATAATAATTAAATTTAATTAACAATGAATTGTGGTAATTATTAGATATATTATAATTTTCGTAATTAATTGGGAGTTAAATGTGCAATTCAACTGACTTGTAGGATCGATTTATTGAATCTGGATAAAGAAGTTTGAACTTTGTTTCATCAAACCAAACAAATATTATTATATCGACCATGCATTCTTAGGTTTTTGTTTGTCGTGTTTAATCACGTCCCAAGAATGTTCAAATTTGGTTTAATTCAAATAGGAAAGATAGTTCATTATTAGCTAAGACCACTAATTTCACTTAATCATGTGAAGAAATCGTCATCGTACATATGAGGGTGGTGTCATCATAATATATGTGGTAGCTAGTTGATTTGAATGATTTAACATTTAATGTATGGTATATATATCTTGGACGAAATATGATTCAATGTATTGTTTATATAAAAAAAACGTCTACTTCACTCCACAAATGTTGTGACAAAACCCAATTAAATAACCATACAGATGATTTGCCTTGATAGCTAAGCTAGAGAAGCTAAACTCCATGGAGATAAGTCATGAATCTTACCTATCTATATAAGAAACCCTTATTCCTCAAAGCTAACATCAACTCACAAGAAGAAAACTCAACTGAAGAACCAATCACCCAAGTGAAATAAATCATGTTTCTTATATCTTTAATGAGATGTGTGTTCTTCGCATTGGTGGCAGCAGTGTCACTGGTCATCAGTGCAAATGCTGGTGGAATCGCAATTTATTGGGGGCAGAATGGAAATGAAGGAACCCTTACTGAAACATGTGCCTCCGGGAACTACAAATTTGTCAATTTAGCATTTCTGGCAACCTTTGGGAATGGCCAGACGCCCATGATTAACCTTGCAGGGCACTGCGACCCATATAGCAATGGATGCACGAACCTGAGCTCTGAGATCAAGTCCTGTCAGGCGAATGGAATCAAGGTGATCCTTTCGATTGGGGGAGCTGCCGGGAGCTATTCAATTACCTCAACAGCGGATGCCAGACAGGTTGCCACGTACCTTTGGAACAATTTCTTAGGTGGCAAGTCCTCTACTCGTCCACTTGGCGATGCTGTCCTAGACGGGATTGATTTTGACATTGAAGGCGGGGCAAGCCCATACTGGGCTGACCTGGCAAGATTCTTGTCTGGGTATAGTACCAAAGGAAAAAAAGTGTACCTAACAGCGGCTCCTCAGTGCCCCTACCCTGATGCGTACGTTGGAGGTGCTCTCCAAACAGGTCTTTTCGACTATGTCTGGGTGCAGTTCTACAACAACCCTCCGTGCCAGTACAGTCCAGGGAGTATAACTGATCTTGAGGATGCATGGAAGCAATGGACTTCGATTAAAGCAGGAAAGATCTTTCTAGGGTTGCCTGCGGCGCCCGATGCTGCTGGAAGCGGATTTGTCCCGGTAAGTGATCTCACGTCGAAAGTTCTTCCCGTGATTAAGGGGTCAGACATGTACGGTGGGGTGATGCTATGGTCAAAGTATTATGATGATCAAACTGGGTATAGCTCAAAAATAAAAAACAATGTATAACTTCTTTTGGAGTTGACGAAACTATCATATATATATATATATATATGTATATAATATACTCCAAGTGTGTGTGCAATGTTTTTATCTTTCATTTTACTGTAACCTTTGTATGTAATCGTCCTCTAAAATTTGCGTATGAAGATATGGATTTTAATCTTACTAAACTTTCAAGCTTTGGGTTGTTTTAACTTAATTAGAAAAGTAGTGTTAGAAATCAAGATATGAACTCGTTTTGAGCACAAAATAAATGCATAATTTGGATTTACCTCTCTAACAATTAATTAAGTCGAAACTATTTGAGGAGGAATCATGTCTCTCGTCAGAGGACATGTCATGGGTTGATGGACACTCTTATAAGATTCCATAACTATTTACCTACTTATAAATTGTACGGTGGCTATGGGTGGATAGGATTTTTCTATTAGGAAAAGTCTCATTGCGAACCCTTTTTACTTTGAACACACCTATACATAGGAAACGAGAAATTCTATTTGCACACCATCAATTACTTTATACAGACAACTTTTGTTAAAAGACTAAAATACCCTAATAGTTTTTTTTTACATATTTGTCATTACTAATTTTAAAGAAATTAATTATCAAATCATCCTCATATTTTCGTAGTTACTAAATCGTTCTCATATTATCAAAATTATGAAAAATTCATGCTTCTACCAAGTTTTGAACCCTAGACATTTGACATACTAACTAAAAGTTTTGTCACTACACTACTAACTCCAATTTTTTTTATAACTTCAAATATAGTTATTAAAGCAACTCTCATATTATTGTATTAAACATCTCATGTTTATTTATTGATGTTCTTTAGTAATTAAAATTTGTTCAACGCGTCGTTTGTTTAATTATAATTATAATTTAATTATGTATCTACTTATTAATTTTTTGAAATGGATGAAAAAAAAAGTAATTTCTAAATTTAGTATTTATAGGCTACCAGAATACTCATTTTGAAAATAATTTTTTTCAACCATCTCTAAAAGAATCAGAAAGCCTATAGTATGTAGATAATTAAATCAGAACTCTAACGACGTATATGGTATTAAGTTTCAATTTTCTCATTGATCATAAAGTTTGGTCAAAGTAGTATTGCTAATTTTTGACAATTTGACCAAGTTTTATGATCGATGAGAAAATTGAAACTTAACACCATATACGTCGTTAAAGTTCTAATTTAATTATCTACATACTATAGTCTTTCTTATTTTTTTTAGAGATGGTTGAAAAAAATATTTCAAAATGAGTATTCTCGTAGTCTATAAATACTAAATTTAGAAAATTACTTATTTTTCAACCATTTCAAAAAATTAATCACTAGATACATAATTACATTAAAACTATAATTAAACAAACAATGTTGAATAAAAGTTAATTATTAAAGAGCATCAATAAATAAACATGAGATGTTTAATACAATAATTTGAGAGTTATTTCAATAACTGTATTTGAAGTATGTAAAAAATTAATTGGAATTAGTAGTGTAGTGGTAAAACTTTTAGCTATTATGTAAGAGATCTAGGGTTTGAAACTTGCTAGAAATATGAATTTTCACCAATTTAGACTGTAGTTTGATAACTACGAAAAATATGGGGTCAATTTGATAATTAATTTCCTTAAAATTTGTAAGGGCAAATATGTAAAAAGCTATTAGGTCAAATATGAGTCTGCAAATAGAATTTCCCATAAGAATATAGAGGGAATGTTTTGGGAATTAGTCCTTTAGTAATGGGCTTATTATAAAGAATTTCTACTAATGAGCGATCCACAAAGACAAAATAAACATCTCGCACTCGTACAAAGCTCATTCATAAGCCAACACTAAGAAAACACATCTCATACACGCTAATAGTCGTGCTACCAACAAACACGGTGAGCAAGGTGTTGCACACATACGTTAGGAGTTGTAGTGATTCATGCATCTGTTGGTCATGTAATGTTCTCCAGATCTGATTATACAAAGATCTTTCAAACCTATGTATGTATTACTTCAACAAACGTAGCCAACACTGTGGTTGCTGGTCACCCAATGGACAAAAATTCAATAATACCCCATAATGACCGTCCTCGTCCCACAATACGATCAACCTGATCATACTTGCTTTTTTAGAACTCGAACTCGAGCATTATCTAACGTAGCCCTTCGCGAAATGGCTAAAAATGCAAACATTGAACTTAGTGTCAAATCTCTATTTCAGTGTATCACGACCCTACATATAGAGTTTGGTCTCACACTACTCTGAGTTAAGATGACAATTTCGAGAATACCCCATAATGACCATCCTCGTCCCACGAAACGATCAACTTGGTCATACTTGCTTTTTTAAAACCGAAACTTGGGCATTATCTAGCGTAGCCCTTCGAGAACATACTAAAATAGCAAACATTGAACTCAACGTCCAATTTCTATTCAGACTATCATGACTCTACACCGAGAGTTTGGGTCTCACACGACTCTGAGTTAAGATCGCATCTCGGATCTTTACCCATTATCGTATTGGGTAGGAGCGATATGGAAAGCGCGTTATAACATATTTTCTTCCCTACGGAACATATGTCCAAATATTGTACTAATGTCCATCAAGACACAAAGTATATGTACCTATCGATTCCAGTCCAACCCTAAGTGGATCGACAAACCATAATTTGTCTTGTGCATGGTGCATTGCACCAATACATGGTGCTTAACAAAAGACTCTCTTCATGGGTTTGGTGAAAGGATTCTCAACCATCTCATTCGTAGACAATTACTCCAAACTCATCACATTGTGTATAATCATGTCTCTAGCATATTTGTATTTGGTATTTATGTATTTTGACCTATTATGGTATTTAGGGTCCTTTGTTGTGAAGATCGCGACCTGATTATATGAGTAAACTAAATTGGTTCAATCGTAATTCTATGGCGAGGCAATCGATCCAAGCGCCTCTTCAGTTACTCGACCTCCTGAGTAGTCGATGCAAGGGTCACAAATTCAACTTCCATTGTGAACAGTGCAGTGCACGACTAATTCTTACAATCATGTCAGAAAAATTTATACAATCATTAAAATTAATTGGACGGAAAGTTAATTTTTTATCTAAAATCAATATAATGAAGTATAATTTATCACAAATAAAAATTTAAAATAATTTACATCCAATAATAATTTAATAAAATATATTTCAATTATTTTTTTCATATTCAAAAATCAAAATGCAAAGCGAGTGATCTAAAATCAATATAATGAAGTATAATTTATCACAAATAAAAATTTAAAATAATTTACATCCAATAATAATTTAATAAAATATATTTCAATTATTTTTTTCATATTCAAAAATCAAAATGCAAAGCGAGTGTTTGATTGATTAGGTATCGTCCACTTAGGATTTTGTTTTGCTTTTTTGGCCATCTTTGGAAATTAAAAGTAATTGTGAAAAGCTGAATTATTTGTGTAACCCAACTTATAAACTTTCTAGTGCGGTCGTATTCTATTTCTATTTGAGTTAATGGGTTGTCTTGCAACAATGACATGAGCAAAATGGATGAAGACGGCTACAAGACATCAAGTCGTAGTTTTAAAGACGTGACATTAGCCAGATCCTTCGAGACCGTCGGAGAAGAAAAGAGCAACAAACGCTACTGCTCGCAGCAGTTTCCATCTCTACCATCATGTCCACGGATTTCAAATCGATCCCTTTAATCGGTAAAATCAATAAACCTTCGACTCCTGTATTCTTCTTGATTACGCCCCGAAAACCTAACTGACCAATTCCTGTGTACATGGATTGATTATGTAATGTGTTGTATTTCCTGTTACTAACTCAAAGTCTACGACCGGCGTTTTTTCCCATGCTAGTAACTTTTGAACTGTATGCTGATATGAACAAAATTGCAAAAAACACGCCGAGAGTATTTGCAGCTTGTTGTCATGAACGGTTTCTTTTGTGCTTACATTTTCGGAACCATGGCTCGCAGTTGTTATTCAATGAACAAAAAAAATGAAATCAAATGTGTTCCTGCCGAGTGAACTTTGAAAAGTTTAAACAGAATAATTTTAGAGATTTTGTTGGTTAATTTTACTTCAATGTTTCTGTGATGAACAATTCTTTTTAATGGCTTTACTTGTTGATTTGATTCATGAATGCCCTCATGTGGTGCAGATATTAGTGCTCTTTTAGCCAAGAGCGATGATCCGAAAATGGGAGAAGATCCCGGAGTAGCTGAAGTTGTAAGACAGTTGGATCAGGCCTGTAGGGAGGCTGGATTCTTTTACGTGGTATACTTCATTCATCTTCCCATTTGTAGATAACTAGAAAAATGGCCCAGAAGATAAACAAATTGTCATGAAACTAGAAAACTTAGTTTCCTGCCCTTTTTTGTGTCATAGCAACAACAGTGTTACATCTTTATTTCTCAAACAACGTTAGTTTTTTTGTCTGTTTTCTGAGAAATCTACAAGGGATTCTCTTGGTTGAACATCTGTCTCTCTATTTTATAGGGATAAGAACTTTATATAGTACTTTTAACTGTCCACATGAGATTATCGTCAGTACTATACGAGTGACACCACTGGTTGTGTTGTAATGGCATCTGTCTCTTTGTGTTTGAGCAGAAGGGACATGGAATTCCTGATTCCCTTATCAAAGAAGTTAGAGAAACGTCTCATGATTTTTTTCAACTTCCTTATGAAGAAAAATTGAAGATCAAAATGACACCAGCGGCTGGATACAGGTTTCCTTCATCAAATTTGTGCAGTTAGGGTGTTTATACATGCATATACCTGCTTAAAGTCTTGAATGTTGGCTACTATGAGTCACTACTATGAATGAGGTAATATTAAATTCTCAATTAATTACATGTGAAAAAGAAAACATATTGTCACCAAAAGCCTTTTAACAGAAGTTCTTTTAAGATTTATGCAATTTGTTAATACACATTCTTGCTGGCTGCTTTCTGTCTTGGATTTTGCTACGAAGCCTTTGAAAACCAACAATATCTGATCTTGATTTGCCTTACACTTTTGTAATTTTCGTTTGCATTCTTAAATTTGCAGGGGATATCAGAGGATTGGTGAAAATATAACTAAAGATGTACCTGACATGCATGAAGCGATTGATGTAGGTTTGATCTACTGTTCGCTGTCCGTGATTTTTTATTTTTTTTTATTTTTACAATGAGATATACATTTTGGTCGATGCAGCACCTGATCAAGTCTAAAAGAACAACAGTTCTATTTTGGTTAAGTTTGGATTTAGTCTGAACGTGCAACTCTTGCCTATTTTCAGCTCCTGAATATGCTGTCCGTCGTTTTTTCTGAACTTTGATGGTTTGACTTATTTTTTGTTTATTAATTAACAGTGCTACAAAGTAGTGAAGAAAGGGATGTATGGAAATCTTGGCAAAACTATGGAAGGATGTAACCAATGGTATGTGAGCTGTGACTAGCTCTTATTATGTCTTCGTCAAATTTCCTTTTACTTTCTCCATGTACCTTGCGCTACTATATACTAATTATTTGATGTGTCACTGAACATTCAAGTTTTGATGGCCTGTTAAGGCTTGTTTTCTCTAATTAAATAATCCATGGGAGATCTTATTTTATTCAGTGAAGTTTTCTGGTCTTCTTAGAAACATATGCTAAAGCTTTCACGTTTTGAAGACAAAGTAAAAGATACCATAGCATTTACTTATAGTTAGCTCTACTAATTGATAACTTGAGTGGTTAAAGTGAAATTTAACTTGCTCTGTATGGAGAGTTTCAGAGACATTTTCTTCAATTTTGACCCAAGCATTTTCTTCAATTTTGACCCAAGCATTTTCTCTTTTATGTATAACCTGGTTGGGCCCTTGATATCTGAATTCATGGACTCTGAAATAACAATTTCAAACGTAATTTGATCAAATTAAAAGAAAGGAGACACCACAGAAGCTGGTTATTGGTTCCTTATTGATGTATTTCTACAAGACTTGAGTCTTGACCTATTCATTTGATTTGCTTATGCAGGCCAACTAATCCCCCAAACTTAAAAAGTCTTATGGAGGAGTATGTTGACCTCTGCACAGGTGCTTGTACAGTATGTTTTATACAAAATTTTGTCAGTTTTGCACATATTTGTCATTCCTTTCACTATTGGGTGTTTGTAGAGCTTTCTAGAAAGATCATGAGAGGGATTGCATTAGCATTAGGTGGATCAGCTGATGAATTTGAAGGAGAAAGAGCTGGGGATCCATTTTGGGTATTGCGTATAATTGGTTATCCAGGTGTGGCCAATGCGAATGATATTGGCTGGTAACAAATCTTTCAGTGACTTCTATGTATGATGTCTCCTCTTTGGTATCGACGAATGTACTGACCTGGGATACTTTTCTTCCTTCACATTGAACTTTCAGTGGAGCTCACACTGACTACGGTAAAGTGTCATTTCTTTCATACTACAAAAATAAATAAATGATTTGATTTGATTTGGATATTGTTGTACTGATTCTCATATCCTGACACGTGGCACCACAGGTTTGTTGACTCTGGTCAATCAGGATGATCATATAACTGCACTACAGGTACAACATAAGATCTTGAGCTACGTTTTTTGTGTTCTTTCTCTAATTTATACAATTGTAGCCTACCATCGATCTGTTCATGCATCTTTGTTTTGAACCCAGTTGTTTTTTCCTTATGCTACTTTATTTTGTGTCTTTGATTATTGAATTATCATGATGTTTGCTCTTCTTGTAGGTAAAGAATTCATCTGGCGAGTGGATATCTGCTCCCCCAATTCCTGGGACTTTTGTCTGCAACATTGGGGACATGCTTAAGGTACTTTTATCCCAATTCCTGGAACTCCATTTGCATGTTGAATCTGGAAATCTTACTTTTAGGAGATTGTATATGCAGATTTGGTGCAATGGCCTGTATGATTCGACCTTGCATCGGGTGATCAACAACTCTCCCAAATATCGAGTTTGTGTGGCATACTTTTATGAGGTTTGTTTCTACTCGAGGTACTCGATCATGTGTTTTCTTTACTTAAGGATGACATATTCTAACTGAAATCATGAGTTTTTCATGATTGGATAATAGCCAAACTTTGATGTGGTTGTGGAGCCTCTTGATTTCTGCGTCAATAGAAGTGGTGGGATGAAGAGGTTTGAAAGAGCCGTCTATGGAGAGCATCTAGTGTGTAAAGTGCAGACGAACTTTGTGGTGTAAAAACTCACTACTTATAACCATCTGTTGTATTTTTCTTTTGGTAATTGATGATGATGATACGACACCTTTTTTATGTAATTTACTTCATTTGTGCGCTTGGAACCTTATGTTATTTGGTTCATCATCATATCCAAAGGCTTCTTTCAACACATTATCTGCTACAAATTGGATGATACTCAGTTGTATAAGAGAAGTCATAGTTGCTGGTGAGAGGAACGTGAGTAACTAACTAGTACATGCATATCATTAATATTGGGACGATCGTTAAGGTGAAAACAACATATGTTTTTCTTGAACATGGATATGTTTTTCGGACGTAGACTCAAAATGACTAGGATTCTTGATTTTATCTATCTAAGTCATCCACCCAAAGTGGTTTAAATAGGTCTATAATTGCCCTGACTAAATTGTGTAAAAATTAGCCTAATTAATCACTAAAACCGAAGATTACAACATAAAAAATATATCAAGTCATTTTTACAATAGTCAAAAACTTAAGGGTTAATTACTTAATTGGTTATACATGTGCAGAATGGTTACATATGTTTCAAAATGTGATTAATTGGTTTTGGAATGTGACTAATTAGTTTTTTTACTGTTCATCGTCAAAAATCACAGTTAAGCCAATATTTAGATACATAAAATGACTTAATTACCCATTCATATACCCATGAGTTGTTCTTGAGTTGTTCTTCATTCTTCTCCTCGTCTTCATTCTTCATCTTCTCTGTGGCCAGGTACGTCTTCATTCTTCACCGAGCTATTCCAGGTACGAACCCAGAAATGCTGTTTCTGGGTTCTAAGAACCCATAAATGTTGTTTCTGCGTTCTAAGAACCCAGAAACAGCATTATGGGTTCTTCAAGAACCCAGAAACGCAATTTCTTGGTTCTTCTAGAACATCGAATTTGATCGATTCTGGTTCTTCAAGACGTTTATATGTTCTTCAATACAACTAAGGGCATAATAGTCATTTCACAATTCAATAATATGTTAAAAAAATAATTAACGTTAAAATTAACGGTTTACTAACATAATAATCAATTAATCATATTAGGAAAAACATGTGTAACCAATTAATCACATAGCAAAACCAATTAATCACATTTTGAAACATGTGTAACCATTCTGCACAAATGGTGAAATATGTGTAACCAATTAAGTAATTAACCCAAAAATTAATCTCTAACAATCATAAATTATTTCGCAACATAGAGAAAATAAAGTCCGGTTAGATCCGGATCAGAATAAAATTGTGGGTTTTAGCAAAAAACGGCTCGCACAAGACAGATTTTTCATAGTGACTATTATGTCCGCAGGATGTGGGCGTACATATGGATCAAACCCAAACCGTGGGGAGTGCCTATCAGATTGATCCGCACCCATCGCGGAGACACGAGTCTTTCTACACTTTAAACAACACAATATATTTAGACAAAAGGCTAAAATTACAATGCTACATTTCACCATTTTCAATTGGGCTACACCCAAAGTTGTGGGCCTACAATTCGACTAAAGGATAGATACAGAGATATTGTATTGATACTAGGTTAACATAACAGGATAAGCTGTTAAGAGTTAAGACATTTCCTATTATTAATTATCTTATATATTACTTTGGTACAATATCTCGACCCCACCAATATTGCATAGGGGCTAATGAATAAAATGGAAAATTATTAATATAAGGATGTTATTTACATCAAATCAATTTGAAATCGCTAAAAGTATGCTGCGATTGTATATCACGCGCGGCTCCCTCCCTTGGTATGTTGTTCCCCGCAAGTTTAGGGTTCTGCAGTACCAATCCATCTGCTGATTTCCAATTGGCAAATTCAGCTTGACAATTAATGCCAAAACACAATACAACCAATCACAAACTGCCAAGGGAGTTTGTACTGTTCGATTGAGACACATCCATGCAAAGAAGACGCTGATTGTTGAAGCTCATTCGAAGAACTGAAGCTCGGTTTTTGGTTTTTATCTTGTGCATGACAACCAGCACGGGGCGAGCTCACGCGTTCCTACCGACGACGGAACCACCGCGACTTGATTGACATTAGTCGAGCTGCACTTGACCGAGCCTGCTGAACCGAGCCCTGAATCTGCAGCAGAACGATCGCGAATGGCTGCTTGCGAAGGCTGCACACGAAGTCAGCTTCCTCCGCAGTCGACCTCTGCTAGTCCGACGACTACGGACAAGGCCCCCGCGACATCTCGACGTCCCTGACCACCTCGGTTGCAAGGAGGCGGAAGCTACTGCACCACCTACTCCCCCAAGGATCGACACCTGCAATATTGGAAATATTCATTTCGAACTATATCTGTTGTTGTCTAACCCGACCCTGTTTGATTATCCTTTTTAGCTTGCTTCAAGGAGATGGCTGCCAGCTGCAGTGACGTCGACTGCACCTACACGGACACAATGTTGCCTAGTTCCAGTCTCGGCGATGAAAACAGACCCGGGGGCCAAGAGGTGGACCTCAATTCGAACATGTTTGGGAAAGATGAAGTGTGCTACGTGGGCAAGGTGCTTGCCCAAAAACAGATAAAACATAATGTTATTCTAGGAGTCCTACGGGCCGCTTGGACTCGATACGGAAAGGTCACTACGTCGGAGGCGGAACCGGGAATACTACTGTTTGATTTTGAGAACAAAGACAACGCCCATTAAATCCTGGATCGCTCACGATGGACAGTCAATGACCATATACTAAACATAAAGACCTGGGACCCGAAAGTAGGGGTAAAGGAGGTCGATTTCAACAAGGTAAACTTCTGGATCCAAGTTCATGACCTAGGACCGGAAAAGTTTAGTGATGTCAATGCTTGGAAGATAGGTAACATGATAGGAAAGTGCCTAGAAATTGATAAGCTTGATGGGAGAATATGTAGAAGCTATTTGAGGATGCAAGTAGAATTGAATGTTGATATAGCCCTAATGCCAGAATTTTGTTGGAAAAACTCTATTGGTGAAAAGAAATGGGCAAATATAAAGTATGAACGTCTGTCTGATTTTTTGCCATGGATGTGGTTTATTGGGACATACGACACAAACATGCAAACATGAAGTTCAAAGGGCCGAGAATGACCCAGATACACCGACATACGGACCATGGCTTGTAGGGGTCCGACCAAAACAGGTCTCACCACGGAAAAATGTGGTAGGCGAAGAGAATCAGGGCACAAAACCGAACCACGCCGCAAAGAAATCATGATCTGATATCATGGCCGAGGCAAAAGCAAAGGCCGCGCAAAGAGCCCCAAAACATCATAGACCAAGGACCTCATGCAATGAAACAAGGTAGGGGAGGATGTTGAGACACCGAGGTCCGGAGTGTACAAGGAATCATACCCTATGGAGACCAAGCAAATAAACATGGGTGGCAACCGACCCAGTCCCGAACTAATGACGGATGAGATGACAATTGATGAACCCCACAACCCCAAAGCTATCACCATACACTCCAGCCCATACCAGCCCACATCCCATCCAAACCCCATCCAAACCCGAATCACCCCACCCCACCTAAACCAAACACCCCATCCAAACTGAACACAACCTGCCGAACTGAAACCCTATCCCTAACCGAACACAACCTGCCGAACTGAAACCCTATCCCTATCCCTACCCAGAACCCTAACCAAACCCACCTCGCCCACTCCCCACAACCGATCCCCATCCACCATCGACCCGAACCCATACCCAAAGCCAACAATACCTCCATGGACCATACACACGACCCAACTCCATGCCCATAATCCCGAGACGAAGCATTCCCTACATACCATACACATACCACATCCCATGATCACCTTCCTTCCCGATAACCCGAACCAACCATACTCGACTGAGACTACAAAGCCAAGTCACACCTACATAGTCGAAAACCCACCCGATACACCCCCACATCTCCGACTAGGATGACACAAAGCAATACATCCGGTCTAAGTCCCTACCTCGGCAAAATGATACTTAAGAGATCGGGTGAGGACATGGAGGACCAATTGCATGGGAAGAGACTAAGGGGGCTGAATGTGGCCACCACTATGAAAGAGCAAAAGGTCTGAAGTAGCCCAAGGCGACACGCAAACATGACAAACCCTAACCGAAAGAAGAGAGTAATAAGGAAACCGAAAAATGTGGAGGTTCAAGGGGAAGGCGAGGCACAAGCAAGTGGTTCCGGTGGCTGTCCCAAAAAAGCCACGGGTGCCCAATGAATGCAATATCATGGAATTGTCAGGGCTTGGGGTCGGCCTTGACATTTCATCACCTACTAGACCTCAACAAAAGGTATCGCCCAAATATTATATTCTTAATGAAAACTAAGAATGGGGATACCTACTGCGAGAAGATACGAAAGAGGATGGGAATGGATAATAAGCACTATGTGAACCCCAACGGTTCGTCCGGAGGGCAAGCATTGTGGTGGAAAACGGGTAAGAGGATAACGGTTCGGCATGCCAAACCGAACTATGTGGATTGCGAGGTGTATATGGAGAATAATACCGAACCAATGTTCGTAACATGGGTCTATGCGAGAACGGAGGCCCGTGAACGAACACAACTTTGGAACCTCCTAAAATCTTTAGGAAGGGGCCGAAGAGGAGCATGGATGGTCCTAGGGGATTTCAACACAATTTGCCACCCTCATGAAAAACAAGGTGGAAGAAGGAAGTCCCAAAGACAAATGGATGAATTCAAACAAGTCATTGAGGACCTTGGAATGGAGGATTTAGGATCTAAAGGCCATCCGTTCACATGTTGTAATAACCGGAGTGGAACGGAAAGCATAAGCGAGCGCCTTGACCGTGTGTTAATCAACACGGTTTGGGCATCATGGTTCGAGAGAGGGAGCTGCATTAGTGAGCTCGCGATTGGGATGGACCATGCACCAATGGTGGTCCAACTCAAACAACCAAGAAGAAGGAGTAGAAGACGTTTCAAATTCGAGACAATGTGGCTCGAAAAACCCGAGTGCCAAGAAGTCATTAAAGAGGCATGGGTAAGACCAACAAGAGGTAGTGCGATACAAGGGGTGTACAAGAAGTTGCATAAATGTCGGGTGAAACTCACGGCATGGAGTAAGGCATGTTTTGGCCATAATGTGAAGGAAATAGAAAAAAACGAGGGAAGCAATGAGAATAAACATGCTATGAGGGCTGAATGACCATGGGGTTCAAGAGGATAAACGTTTGAAGAGTGAACTACAAAAACTATGGATGAGGGAAGAGAAATATTGGAGGCAACGATCGAGGATCAAATGGCTTAGGGATGGTGATAGGAACACAACGTTCTTCCACCATACCGCTATAGCGAGGAAGAGACAAAACCAAATATGTAGGCTACGTGGAGAGAATGGGGAGTGGATAGAAGAGGAAGGATGGATTGTGGTTGAACTTCATCGATATTTTGGGCATATGTTTACCGCGGAACGAACGGATCCGGGGGAAGAGTTTTTGAGATGTATACCGCACCAAGTAACATCTGAAATGAATGCAAACTTGACAAAGGAGGTGACGGAGGTCGATATAAGGTCGACCACATTTCAGTTAGGCGAGTCTCGTGCTCCAGGTCCAGATGGGTTCCCGGGTCTGTTTTATCAAAGGAGCTGGAACATTGTGGGGGCAGACGTTATCACCGCGGTCAAGGCCTTCTTCCGAACAAGTATCCTTCTTAACCACCTAAATAATACGGATATAGTTTTGATTCCAAAGGTGACGATCCCGACGAGTCCAAATGAGTTTAGGCCAATAAGTTGCTGTAATTTCTTGTATAAGATCATATCCAAAGTGTTGGTGAACCGATTGAAATGTTATCTATCAGAACTTATCACTCCTTTCCAGAGTGCATTTGTATCAGGTCGGCATATACAGGACAACATCATTGTCGCGCATGAGGTGTTCCATCATCTGAACATGTCTAGGGCCGAAAACAGGTTGGAATGTGCTTTGAATATAGACATGCAAAAAGCGTATGATAGAGTGGAATGAGAATTCCTAATCACCACACTAAGGAAACAGGTTTTTGATGAGAAATGGTTAGGGTGGATAAGGGAATGCATGACAACAACAACATACCAAGTGGTGGTGAATGGGGAAAGAACAACCCCCATTACTCTAACACGCGGTATCCGACAAGGTGACCCCCTATCACCCTATCTATTCATTCTTCTTGCGGATGTCCTCTCTAGGAGAATGGAAGGGGCAGCTCGGGATGCTACTATTCAAGGTATTACACTAAGGAGACATTGCCCGGAGCTCCACCATTTGTTCTTCGCGGATGACTCCTTGTTCTTTATACGAGGAACACCGACAAACGCTAGAGGACTATGGAACATACTAGACGAGTATTGCAAAGTGTTGGGCCAAACGATCAATCGAGACAAATCCACTATATATTTCAATAAGGGGGCCGGAACAAGTGCTAAGAGGTCTGTGGAGGAAGCTCTTCATATTCGAGGCATGGGGGATCCAGGTAAATACCTTGGTTTACCATCGATATGGGGGCGATCAAAGAAGGAGGCTTTGGGATTATTGAAGACAAAAATCAGGGACAAATTGGGAGGGTGGAGACCGAAAACACTTAATCAAGTCAGGAAGGAGGTCCTCATCAAAGCCATCATCACATAAATTCCTACATATGTCATGAGTGTATTCCGTCTTCCAAAGACGTGGTGCCCGGAGATTGATGCTCTCATAGCGGATTTTTGGTGGGGGCAAACAACGGAAGGGAAGCGAATGCATTGGAGAAAATGGGAGGTCCTAACTAGGGCTAAACAAGTGGGAGGCCTTGGGTTTAGGGAAATTCAAAGTTTCAACACGGCCCTCCTAACAAAGATGGCAAGCCGCCCCATCACCGAACCGAACTCATTATGTGCGCAAGTTCTTCAAGGACTCTACTACCCACGTAGTACATTTCTTGAGGCTAGAAAGGGAGGCCGAGCTTCATGGGGATGGACGAGTTTCCTACATGGCCGAGACGTTATCAAGCAAGAAGGTATGTGGATGATAGGTTTGGGAGAAATCATAAAAGTCTATGGGGACCCATGGATATACACGAAGGAGAACAAAAGAGTGAATGGATATATAGTTGTGGAGCACGGGGAAAATCTAAGGGTAAGTGATCTCATCCTACCAAATGGAACATGGAATGAACACCCCGTGAGAAGCTTGGTAGACCACGAGGACGCAGCCCACATCATGAACATGACGTTGCCACAAAATGGAGGAAACGACAGATTCATATGGCCACATACGAAGGATGGAAACCCCCAAGTCCGATCAATCTACCACAAGTTAAGGGAGAGGACCGAACCAAGCATGGGACCGAACCGAGATGAATCACTATGGAGGACAATATGGAACACGAAGGTAATCCCAAAGGTTAAGAACTTCTAATGGAGACTTGCAACGAATGCCATAGCCGTCAAAGCGAACATGGCCCGGTGAGGAATGAATGTGCCCACAAATTGCCTGATATGCGGTGAAGTCGAAATGAGGGAGCACATGATCTTGGAGTGTAGTTGGACGGGACCGGTGTGGGCTGAGTTGATAGGGGTAAGAATTGATAGAAACCATGGAACGAATATGGAGGAATGGATCACAAGGAGACAAGCGGAGCCACATGGGCCGAACGGTAGGAATGAAAGGAGGTGTGCACTAATACTAATCACGTGTTGGCACATTTGGAAGGCGAGATGCAAGGCGACTTTTGAAGCTCAACAACCAAATCCAAGGCACGTGATCATAGAGACAAGGCAAGCACAAGAGGAGCAATGGGGAGCCCACCAATCGGTCCAACCACGACAACATCAAGGAGCTGAACCGAACCACCAATGGGAGCCCCCGACGGGTGACACGATCAAGATCAATTGTGATGCCTCATGGAGCAAGGAAACTCAACGAGCCGGCATAGGAGTGGTAGCACGGGACAAGGAGGGAGAGTCGTTGGGGGAATGAACCGGAGACAACAGAGCGACGACATAGAAACGATGGAAGCCTTAGCAATCCATGAAGGAGTTCGACTAGCAATTGAAGCGGGATGGAAAAGCATCATCATCGAGACAGACTCACAAATGGTTCACCAACAAATTGTGGAGGGCCCAATAAATTGGAGATTGTCTACCATCATACCGAACATCCGAGCACTAGCAACACAAGTCGAGCAAGTGCAATGGCGAGAAATTCCAAGAGCGAGCAACGAATGTGCGAATTGGATAGCAAAGCAAGCTAGATTGGGAGTGAGTTTAAATGATTAGGTCGCGAGACCACCACTTCCCTTTGTATGTTTAGTAGCTAATGATTTGATGTACGAACATACATCGGCGTTTTATTTCTTAAAGTAAAGCGACTAATTTGACCAAAAAAAAATTGAAACCGCTAACTGCCAATAAGAAAATAGAAAGTGATAGGTGTCTTTAATTTCCATTCTCTTAAGATTTATCTAGCCTTGTTCATTTAAACTGGTTCAGCCGAACTGGTCTGGTTTGAACCGATTCGACTGAATTAGTTTCAAAACCAGACCAATTTGTTAGGATTCAAGTATACTAGTTTAAAACAGTAGTTTCAATTCGATTCGAATGGACTAATTTTTTTATACTGGGTTATACTTAAATTTCAATCAAATCACTTTAAACCTATATAATCTTAGAACTGTTTTGAAGAAAAACAAACCAAATCGGTCTGAAATTAAACCAAACCTAGATATGTCATAAATAAACCAAACCTAAAGATGTATTGGACTCTCGTATGTTGATTTTGGATAGGATTTCAGTTGGTTGTTGAATAGATTTTCAGTCGGTTCAGTGTGTTTTTCAATCGGTTCAGTGTGCTTTTCAGTTGGTTCAGTGTTTTTTCACTCGGTTCAGTGTGTTGGACATAATTTTTAATCGGTTCAGTTTCGATTTGAACCAAATTATTTCCTAACCAAAATTCTTATTAAAAAAAATATACTAAACCAAACCAGTTCGAACCGGTTCTGAATCTGTTCGAAACAAACCTGATTTTTACCTAAATCAGACCAGTTTTTTAGAAATAAAAAAAAAGTACTGATTTTTTTAGAAACAAAAAAAAGTACTGGTTTTTTTACAAACCATACAAATTCAGTTCTGAACCCGACCAAAATTGTTAAAAAAAAAACAGATCATACCAGTTCGAACAGGTTATGAATCGGTTCGAACGAGACCAGTTTTTTTTACCTAAACCCGACCTGTTTTTTTAGAAACAGAAAAGGTATTGTTTTTTTTACAAATCAGACCAATTCAGTTCTAAACCGGTTCGGGGTCGAACCGGTTCATGAACAAGCCTAAATTTATCCATAGGATTTTAGAAGATAATCACTAAATAATAACTAAATACCAACACATTTACATTGGCTTAATTTGATACAAAAATTTACCTTAGTTATGTGAATTAAAGGTTAGAGTTGATATTTGGGAAAAGTATATTCTTGTAAAAACAATGTAGTACCAATATATTCTTTTGAAATAATGACCATTAAATACATCTTTTATTAATAGAAAAAAAATTACATCTATTAAAAAATTAATTACCAAACTAACACTTAACATTTTTACCAAAATAACACAAGACGTAAAGTCGTGAACCTCATTCGCGGTTAGATTCTTAAAAAAATCAAATAAATTTTGTTGGTACCAACTGAGATTTAAACATGAATTTGCAGTGTGACATCATAGTGTTTTACCGATAAACCACTAGTGTCAAATATTTCTTTTTTAACTTATTGCACCAAACTTTTAGATGATTGTATTAATTATCACTTTTTTTTATTTAATGTTACGATTTAATAATTAACTCTTACTACGAACATTAAAAAAATGTCACATATAGTGTTGAATTTCAACTTTCTTATCTACCATAAATTTTTATCGAAATTGAGTTCTTGTTTTTTATTTTTATTTTACCAACTTTAATTGTATTTTATGGTTGATGGAAAATTTAAAATTCAAGAGTGTTTGTTTAATTATATACTTCGTATAATCTTTGAGTTTTTATAGAGTTGATCAAGATATTTTCAAAATAACTATTTTGATAGTATGCAACTACAAAATTTAGAAAAGTACTTATTATATATATATATATATTCATCCATCCTTTGGGCATACTATTTGCTAGTGTTGGTAGATAATGAAAGTGGAACTCTAATTAAAGAAACACGATAAAATGTTATTTTCTTGTCTAACAAATATTCGGTGAAAGTTGCTAAAAAATAGTCAAATGTTAGGAATGCAACTTTGAGTGAATTTTATGGTCGATGAAAAACTTGAAATTCAATGTTGTTTATTTCATTAGTTATAATTTTATTATCTACATACTAATTTTACCAAAGTATATCAACCCGCCATTGACATTCCTGAGTAGGGATTAAGTGAAACTCTACCCGCGACTAGCAGTTACGAGTGGAACGTCCGTTAAGTTCCACCGGTGACCGCCAGTCGCAGGTATGATAAAAAATCTACTTGTGAAAGTCATTCATGAGTATATATATGCAACATATTATATTTTAAACTGCATTTAAGTTAAAATTTAATGTGTTAATATATTTAGTTATTGAATCTAATTTTTTTTTGTTTTTCCACACAAACAATTGCTTTCAAAATGGCTATTCGAGGTACCTAAAAACTCTTAATGAGATATATATTTTTTTTAAGACTATCTCAAAAAAAAGAAAGAAAAATTAGGTTTAATAACTAAATTAATTACAACTATAACTAAACAAACAACATTACATTCTGAGTCACACAACCATAGTAAATGAAATAAACTTACATTACTCTCTACATTATTGCTTACAAGATTTTTTGTTGTGGCTTGTTTGACCACATTTACTACATTTATTTTGGTTTGGTGTATTATTAGAATCCATCTCATTGTGAATTCTCATTTTCATGCGGACCATGCATAAATTATTTGCAAATCACACCTAACTGTTGGATTGTTCCACTTTGGCCACCAATATGATTCTGGTATAGAGTGGATCTTAGGAAGGTATGCCCACATGTAGTAATTAACACCAAAATGTGGATCAACGTTCGATTTCAAATATGTGTTTGTGAATCGAATCGCTTCTATGGTGTATTTACATGGTTGTTGAAAAAAATTCCATTCAACACGTGTTCTTAGTTCGACTCTTCTCCGTATGAGTAAATATCTGTTTCAAAAGACTATCAGTGGTCGCCAATAACTTTCTCACTTTCATAAGAAAGTCATTTCCCATCGCTACCTCATATTCAGACTGAGCTCCATTCAAAATTTTGTTGAAGACCTCTGACTGATTTGTTGTCATAACACCATATCTATATCCACCATCGTACACTTGAGACCATAGTTTGAAATCCCCACAATTATCTAACCTGTGACGAAATTTGCCATCATTAGCACTGTTGAATAATTTTCACAATTTGTTGAGTTTTTTCCTCGATGTTGTCCATGTCATTTCAGAGAACTTCTTCTTCGGATTTTTATCCTTAAAATTCCTATTGAAGTTGTTGGCCAGTTGATGGACATAGTATCTATGGAGACCGCATGGTTCTGATAAAATAGTCGCAACAACCCTTTTAATACTTGCACGGCGATTATATATTATACATATCATGTGTTGATCCTTAATCACGTGTTAGTGTGGACGCTCTAAAAATCATGTTCAATTCTTTGTACTCTCGGAGTCTGCAAGGCGAAGCACAATGGAAAGATTTGATTGTGAGCATCGTATGTCACTACCACTAATAACTTTGTGTACAAATATGTGTCATCGATGTTGATAAACGATCGACAATGTGGAAAACTTTCAATTGAGGGTCCATGAGCCCATAACCACTTTTCAAAAATAGCACCTCCCTCCGTCTATTAAAATGCTATATCACGACCATGAGTTGTGGCAACTATTGAAATGTACTCTCGTATATTCAAACCATCTTCTTGATCACCTTCTGTTTAGCATACCACATCTTGCGGTACAAGGAAGTCTATGCATACTTATCTTTCACAACTTGTTACAAGTCGCAAACTCGAATACCCGTAAATTAATAATACATTTGGAGTCAAGTTGTTTATGTTGTTGGATAGAAGAAACATTCGTACATAAGTGTGTATGGTCAATTTTGTTGATTTAATAAGTCACTCCATGACCGTTTGAGTTAAGGATCAGTAGAAGGAAAAATGAAGACGATGGTGGAAAGAAATGTGCATGCGCTGACACATTTATACACCTTCCACCCGTGATTGATGGTTAACTACTACCAACCCATTAGTGTCAGACACGATTGGAACATTAGTTGCATCCACCCGTTGATAATTACTTTTTAAATAGTTGTTAAATTGAAGAAAACAAACTTTTGTCAATTCTCAATTAAAAAAACTTTGTTAAATACTTTTCAAAATTATAGATTATTTTTTCAAATGTCGCAACTAAACTCTAATATTTTACATTGATATTACAATTAATTTTTGACTCGATCGAGATCCAACACGGTGATTCGTAGTCTGGGTTCACACCTCAACAAGCTTGCCCGAGCATAATGAGATGGTCTCGGGACCTAGGCAAGAAAACCTCAATTAGAGCTCAATTGAAGATCCAATTGATTGGTTCTCAATTAAGACTCAATTGTCTGTCTCTATTGATCCCCAATTGAGTTTCATTAGTCTTAATCCCCACACAAACCGACTCACCATTCTTGGGAGAGTTGGTTGGGGTTTTGACCCAACCAAGAAACTCATTAGTTGTGTTTCGATTGAATCATAACTTAATTATAATATAAATTAATTACTTACTTACTTAATCACCCAAATTTACTATATGTTATCTTTTAATCACTTCTCATATATTTTTATATTGTTAAATGATTATTTACGTGTTAGTGATTAATTGATTGTTTTGCCAATTTGTTTTGCGGAGGATATGTACCATCTCCATATTTTAATGTTAGATTAGTGGATGACGATTTTTGTCTTTCCTCCTCTAATTCTCCATTTTTCATCTACACCACGACAACGATGTAACCTTGTAGTTCAGCCACTGAAGTTGGATTTTAAAAAAACAAAACCGTATAATAAGATATATCGTAGACCCTTCCTGATGATTCTTCAATGCTCCTTTTTCTGAATTCTTCCAAATTCTTCCGTTGGTGGAAACTAATGCTCCCTTTGATAGTGGATACGTTGTTGTTCAAACTTTTATATGTAGTAGTGGTTTTTTTATGACTGTTCCAATTTTTGTTCATTAATTAAGTTAAAATTACATTAATTTAATTTTACAGTCGATTATGTTGAAAGTATTATATTTTAATAATTAAATTAATCTTTTTTTATCAAAATGTCCAAATTTTAATTTATATGAACTTGAATAAAATACGGTCATTTTGAATATAAACATATAGGTAAAATCGTGGTTAATAACTATGACTATATAATTGAAAATTATATATATATATATATATATATAAAAGTTAGAGTTATAGTATATAATTTAAAAATATACCGTTAGAATATTTAACATATTTGTCATATTTTAACTATTATTAATCCTAATTTGAGCAAAAGTTTGTACATAGTTAAGAGACCCTTGATTATAAAATGGGGACATATGAATTGGATTTTGAGTTTGAATATGAATTTTGGTGGTAGACGCTTAAACGATAAGGAAGATTGAGAACCGAAATCCATTAGGGAAACAACGTGATAATCACTGCGACGTTCTATTTTTCTTAGAAACACAAAATCTTTTCATCATGGAAAAAAAAGGAAAATAGAAACTAGAGATTCTCAAAAACAACACAGAAAAATAAAACAAATTATGTGGACAGAAACACCACGTGTGGATGTCCCCGACTCTAAAGTCGAGACTCATCCCTACGCTTGATGACGAAAGAAGTACAAGTTAGGAGAAGAAGGCAAGAAAAAGAAAAATATATGGAAAATTTTTTCATACTTATCAGAACCGGACCAACGGTCCGATCGAGAATCGGACTCCTATTCGGTTTGGTTCAACTAAAAAATCGACTTACATGACAAACTCGGTTAAACTGGTCGGTTTCCGCATCGTTTTTTTTATGTTTTTTTTTTTGCAATAAACCAATCAAATTTTTCCGGTTCAAACTTATTGTTTTTTTTACACAGCTGATCCGATCGATTTTCTAATTAGGTTAAGTTTTTCATTTGAGACTCAGTGTTTCACACATTTCATTTCAACAAGCTTCAACCGCAGCCTTCACTTCGTTCTGCCAAGCTTCAGTCGTGAAGACATTGACGTCTTCACTTCATTCTTCCAGTCGCAGCCTTACATATAACAAAAATTTGAATCTATTTAAGCGCAGATAACAAAATTTTAAAAGTTAAATTTTGGAACTTTCGATAAATTCAATAAAATTGGGGTAATATTTTTGGTAATTAACTCTTAAAAATATAAAATTTATAGAATGGAAAATTAACTTACCAATATACCATTGACAATTATCAAATGATGAGTTTCCTTAGAAGAGTGCTCGTGTGGTAGAATTTAAAAAAAAAAAAAAATTGGGGAGAACCATAGTTGACAGAACGGTATCTCTTAAATCAAGACCGAACATGGAACATAAAGTTGATCTGAACCATTGTAGAGCCGAGCTTGGTGCCGAAGATACTACGGGTGCAGGTGCTTAGACATTAAGGGGTGGATCGGTTGATTTGGCCACATACGCATGATGAGAGTGTGACGGTCCGATCGGCGTACCATCGTATGAAATACCGTCAGCCGAGCCGAGACCAAACAGCCGAGCAACAACAAGAAGCGGGATGGCGAGCCATATGGAAATGCAACCAATTCCCAAAGGTGAAACATTTCATGTGGCGGCTCCATTTCATGAAAAATCTCCATAGAAGAGGTATGATAGTGCCGGTCAATTGTCCGATATGCGGGTGTGCGGAGGATCGCGAACATATGGTGTACCAATGTAAGTGGACGGAAGAGGTATGGGCCGAGTTACTAGGATTAGGCCAAAACCATCACAACAACCAAAGTTTCGAAGAGTGGGCCCGGGAACACAAAGAAGAAGGTGGTATGACGAGAAGGGATCAACAAACGAGATGGAGGTATGGTAATATGTTGGACAATTTGGAAGCGAGATGTCGAGTGCCTTTTGAAGGAAAAATGTCAAATATAAGGGTGATAATTGAGGAGGTGAGGCGCAACCATGAGGAGCTCCAACTAGGACCAAACGGAATGCAGGGACAACCGCGTACGAGGGAGAACGAACGGTGTGCGACTCCAAGTTCGGGTAAGGCCAAAATAAACTGTGATGCTTCATGGTGTGACTGAACCAAGACAGGTGGGATCGGGGCAATAGCAAGGAATGCGGAGGGCCGAATAATAGGGGGCAAACAGGATGATACGAGGACCAGATGCTACGATTTTGGAAGTGGACGCTGTCATGCTCGGGATGGAATTGGCAATTGAGAAAGGATGGAACAAATTAGTGATGGAATTGGACTCGGAGATTGTCATAAACCACCTAAACAACAAGGAGCACCATTGTGAATTGAGACGATATGCAACAACATTAAGGAGGCAACGGGAGGTATATAATCGAGCGAGTGGATGCATTTTAGACGATCCACGAACGAAGCAGCAAATTGGATTGTCAAACAAGCTAGACTGGGAGTGCGATTAAGCGATTGGGTCGAGAGACCCCCACTTCTACTTAGTAAAATTTTGCGTAGTGATTGTAATGACAGTGAGACTGTTTTTCCATCGGAATGAATCGAGTATTTATTAGTGACAAAAAAAAGAACTGTATCGACAACCGAACCAGTAAGAAAGTATGTTCACGGTTTGTCGGTTCGATCTCGTTTCGCCAAATGGATCGATGGGTTCTTCTGTAATCCATTATTTCATTCTTACCCTTCTTCTTCTCCAAGTCTCCTGAAACCAGCAAACTCTTGCAAAACCCTCGAGCTTCTAGCCCCCTCCTTCCTACCTTGCCTCAGGCCCCTCTCCTCCCCCACCTCCAGCCGCCCTTCACCTCCTCTGATGACCACGACACCGAGACTCCGACAATTTCTATGACTCCAAATTTCGATGCTACCTCCAATTCTGCCATTACTCATTCTCCATCTCTCCTATGTTTTTTTTTTGTTTTTTTTCCCCTTTAGATCAAAAAATCGATCGGTTCACTAAAAACTACTCAATTCTTTAAAAATTGCTTAATTTTATGCTTTTGAACTGAGTTCACTTTGCACTTCAGTATTTTAAAAGAATCGGACCGTTATTATGACCGATTCATGATCCAACCACCGGTTCGGTTCGATTCTAATAGCAATAAGATAAGGAGAATGAAAGAACATGAAAGACTATGACATGAGCATGGGGATGGGGAATGGAAGGAGGAGAACGTGCATAAGAGCATGGGGAAGGAGAACGTGGGCATAGTAAAGGAGGCTAGGTGAAGGAATAAATGAGGGTGCGAGTTTAATATTTTATAGAAGTGTTATTTTATTTTTATAATTTTTAAAAAACATTAAATTTTTTTGACGAAATATACAAACTGAGCATATAACTAGACTTTAAGAATTTTTTTTTTTTAAACATTAAGTGAGATTTTCGAATTGTGTTCAAATATTAAGAGGCAAAGTTTAATCTTACTCTTTAGAAATTTAGGTTTTTTTAATACACTTTTAAAAAAAAAAATCCAAATAATCTTACTTTTTTTATAATAAAAAAATGTAATCTATTTCCCAAGGTTTAAATGATAAAACAAAATTCAATCATGTTTTAAATATGGATACCAAACAACTTATATGCGTTTTGTATAGAGCATAAACAATTATTATTTTTGCCCAACAAAAATGAATGAGCTAGTAGTAGTGACCAAAACTTACTTCGATATGTAATGTTCGGACTTTCGTATTACACGGTTGACGTAGGTCCCTAAACAATCAGCGCATGCACTAGCCTCGTCATCGTAGCCCCACCAACAGCATGCGTTTGAGAGGTCGATCCGTTAGGCCCAACTCGTAATCATTTCCTCATTTTTTCCGTAGGGGATTCGAATATGTGATCCCAGAGTCAAACCACGTGAGAGTCAACGCTCTCAATCACTAGACCAGTATTGCCGGTTTAATTATATTAATTAGACCCATTATAAGAAAGAACATTGGTTTAGTTTTTCCATAAAAGTCTCGTGCAATATATTAAAGTATCATTCTATTTTTTGCTTTTCTTAATTACAAATGTGTATATGTAAAGGATAATATACCTTACATACTTATTTCTAAATATAATTTTGTGTTATTATAAATATTATTATAAAATTTATGGATAATAGAGTTTTAGGAGAGAAACATTTTACAAATTCGGTGGTAATCACTTTAGGCAAAATTAACATCAATTGTAGTAATTTTAATATTAACATATACAAGTATAAAACAATGATGCAAAAATAATTAGTATTTCAAATAGATGGTTATTAATTATAAAAAAAATGAAATATTTTTTAAGATGCGATAAAGATGTTTAGATAAAATTGAAGTATATTTTGTTTTTACGATAATGTCACGTTAGAGATGTAAGTTGACCAAAATTAGTATAATTACATTATTTTAATGTGTTATGGATTTATTTTAGTAATCATTAAAATAGTGGAGTATTTAAGAGGTTGTTTGATTAAATGTATTAGTTAGTATATGTATTAATTAATATTTTTATTTGTTAATACACATATTATTTAATACTATGTTTGATGATAATGTTTGATTCAATATAAAATTCTACATATACTGACAACAAAACATAAATACCCTTAAATTTATATCATGAAATAAATATGTTGTATACGCAAATTGATTTATTTTTTAAAATAAATTATATTAATATCCAAAAAAAATGAAAAAACACATACACACAAAAAAACAAGATGCCACGAATTAGTATTCATTTTGAATCAAAATTGTTTTAATACACTTCGACTCTTGTCTTCTGAAATTTGAAATTTCATCCTTAAAATATTTTTCCCATATAAAACTTCAAAACCTTTCATGTTCTCATGCGACTCTGTGTAGTTGATTTCTGATTGAAGAGAATAAAATACAACATTACATTAGTTTTACAAACATGTGGAACACCATGATTTTATGAAACATGAATTTACAAACCGATTTTTAAAACTATATGTGGAACCACACTTACCAAAATCATCACTCAGAAGAGGAACGAAAAACCAAATAACAAATAATATTTTTAAAAATATTTTATATTAAAATTCACAAATTTGATCCAAACTGAAAATTAACATGATAAATTATTCTTACGTAATATTAATAGACTAAATTAGTTAAGTAAATTTTTATTATGTATTAAATAATATCATAATTTATGAATGTATTAGTTTTTTTTTTTTTGCCAATAATGTATTAGTTAATAAGTAATTTTTTTTTGGTCATAGTTAATACGTAATTAATATTATAATTATAGTATTAATTAATATATATTATTATTTTTAATCAAACATTATATTAATTAATATTAATACATCAATCACCCACCCGGCACCCCTACATTAAATATTTTGTAATGAATTATAGCAATCCTAGACCAATCTGCAACTGACAGATCGACAGCTGGCAAAAGTATACGCGCTTCTGATCTAACTCGCGGCTTTTGCCATAATACTTTATTCAAGTCTCCTCGCTCTTTATCTCTTTTCTCTCCGTCGCCATTCTCCAACTGCAAGTTCCATACCTGCTTCAACTGCTTCCAGGTGAGTTCTTCCATGATTTTTCATCTTCTTGCTTGCGTACATTTTCAAATCGTTGAGCTACTATAGAGTATACAATAGTTCAAGAGAAGATCGGACTTCTGAAGTTGACGAGATCCAGACGTCTGACCCAAATCGTCGTTAGCATCGATTTTAACAATGATCTTAGTTCCTCAACCTGTTCTGTTGGATTATAGGAATTTAGGCTCTGATTGTGCTAGTAGATCTTTAGATCGTCTCTGGTTAATCCAAAAGTCGCTGCATTTCTTTATCAACACGACATTAGCGACAAGTGAGCTGAGCCGAACCTATGATTTCCAGATATTTCAAGGACTTAGCGTGAATATCTAATCACTGATAACTGTTTTTCCTGAGTTAAGAATTCTTTGAGCCTCAGTTTGTAAAACATCAAATACTCAGGATATAAGCATAAGCGAAAGGTTTCTCCTCTTTGAGAATGGAACCTCATTTGTGAAATGACTTCTCTCACTGTTCACTCATTGGGCTTAGCAAGGCCGATTGTAGATTTTAACAGAACTAATTGTGTCTGTGCCTCTGTGGGGATGGTGGATTCTTTGATTTCATGTTTCTAAGCTTTGTCAAATAACTAATCTTGTACTTTGCTGATGCTGTGTGTCTGGTTTAGTCATGTCATCTTCTGGTAAGCCTGAGATAGTTGATAGGGATGTGAAGGACAAGGAAAATAAAGAAGAAGGCGATGGTGGATTCTTAGACAAGGTGAAAGATTTCATTAACGATGTTGGGGAGAAGATCGAAGAGACTATTGGGTTTGGAAAGCCGACTGCAGATGTTTCTGGGATTCATATCCCCTTCATTAATCTCAGGAAGGCTGAAATAGTGGTTGATATCCTCATCAAGAACCCGAACCCAATCCCCATCCCGTTGATTGATATCAACTACTTGATTGAGAGTGATGAAAGGAAGTTGATATCTGGACTCATCCCTGATGCTGGAACGATTCATGCTCATGGAGAGGAGACAGTGAAGATCCCAGTAGTGCTGATCTATGATGACATCAAGACCACCTACGCGGACATCAAGACAGGGAGCGTCATTCCTTACAATATCAAAGTCGAGCTCATTGTGGATGTGCCTATCTTTGGAAGGCTAACTTTGCCACTTAAGAAAGATGGAGAGATCCCAATTCCGCAGAAGCCAGATGTCGATGTTGAGAAGATCCATTTCCAGAGGTTCTCGTTTGAGGAAACTGTTGCAGTTCTTCATTTGAAGTTGGAGAACATGAACGACTTTGATCTGGGTTTGAAGGCGTTGGATTATGAGATTTGGTTGGGTGATGTAAGCATTGGAGGTGCAGAGCTCTCTAAATCTGCTAACCTCGAGAAGAACGGAATCAGCAAGGTTGAAGTCCCAATCACATTCAGGCCAAAGGATTTTGGATCTGCCATGTGGGATATGATCAGAGGGAAAGGAACTGGGTATACAATGAAAGGGAACATCAATGTGGACACCCCTTTTGGTGCAATGAAGCTGCCTATTATCAAGGAGGGTGGCACTACCAAACTAAAGAAAGATGGGGACGACGATGATGAGGTTCATCCTATATGAAGTTCATTAAATCCAACTAATCATCTTTGTCTCCATAAATTTAACATCTTGTGTGTCTCTGTTGTGAATGCAGGAGTAGAAGAATGTGGTTGCTGAAACGTCGGTTCTTTCACATTCGACGGAGTTGTATAATAATAAGAATGGTTTGTTTACTGAGCTCTTTCAGACCTCTATACAGACTTCAGCATTTCCTAGTCTATGAAATTTGTGGGTCATTGGGCTTAGAAACCTCTTGGCATTTGGTATCGAGGCCGAGATTTGGATTCTTGATGTGTGACTTTGTTTCTTTTACCTGTTTAGGATTTTGCTAATAATGACGATAAGATCAAGTCATTTCTTTTAAGTAGAATCTGATTCTACTGTTTGTGTTTGATGATGCAGTAGTTTAATATTCTTGATTATTCATTTTAGAGGGAAATGATCTGATTTAATACATTCATTAGAATTAATTGTTTGTAAGACTGGGATTACACGTTACGATAAGACCAAGAAGAAATAGAGAAGAGCAGCAAAGCAGGAAACAGACTGAGAAACATGTATAATCCTCGGTAGATTCTGTCTGTAATAAGAACGAATGTACACAGCACTTCAAAAAATGTTGCTTTGTATATATATAATTTCGTAGTATGAATATATGTACTCAGCAACTCACATTACAAATGATGTATCCGACAAATGTATGCTCCTGTCGGATCTATTGGTGATACGAGCCGTTGGGCTACGGAATCCAAGTATGCGGTCTATGCTGCAGCAGTTTGTTAGAATAAGGATGCTTACAGTTGTACCGTATAGGAACTCTCTCTATAAAGAGATGTTTACATGTAAAGAATATAGAAGAAAATATATTGTCACCTTTTCTCTCTCTACCACTACAAAATTCTGTCTCAACATCCATGAAAATATTGTGTTGTCGCAAGGTAGCCGTTGTTAATAATCATTTTCTGTTTTAACACTATTGTTCGATGGAATAGCCTTTTTGTTGAATCGGAAGTTTTGCCGTAGCTAAAAAATCTATTTAGTGTTTACTTTTGCCGCAACTAGTTGTGTCAGTCCAAAAAAAAATACTTGTCAAATACGTATCCGATGGTAATATACATCAACAACATCATTAATGAATGATATTTTTGATTCATTGTTTTACTGTCAACATTTGTTGATGTAATATAACTGTTAACAATGTCGACGTAAGTTCGTATGTAAAACTCAGTTAGTCGTTACTAATTCGGATACCAACCTGTCAAATTAACAGAACAAACCGAATTTGACCAACAGCTGAAGCAGATGACCTAGGTAGTCCTTTCCTCAGCCGAGACTTTCGAATAACCCTGAGACCTTCACTTCGAAGCGATTCCATAAACAATCTCACCGTAATTGGGACAAACCTTTCGAAGTCACTTTGCAGAGCTTATTACAACATCCTTCACTTCATTTCACAACCTTCACCCCTCCTTTCACTTCCATGCATCTTCATCATTTTTCCTGCAGCATTGCGGTTACTATTTACTAAAAAGTACCGTTTCCTCCTCAATTTTTGATTCGACGTCTAATTTCTTGACCTAATAACCGTGAAATTCACCTGTGTTGTCAATGTCTTTCATTCTTTGTACATTAAGTAGGGAGCAACTTCTTTTTTCGGTTAACAAATTGAGTTTCTGTGTGTGTGTGTCCCAAACAACTGATTCGTACGAAAGTCATGTTGAATGTAGAGATAACAAAATGTGTTTGTTTCTCCCAATTTCTGTTGCGTTTCTGAACAATCGCATGTTTGATTGTTTGGTTAAGTCTATACACACTGTACGATTGTTTCTATGTTACAACAACTGAATTAACTGAATTCGTCATTGAAGAAAGTTGGTTAATTATCATGTTTGGTTCGATTAAAGCTTCTACCAACGTAATAATACAACAGTTAACAACTGCTTTTAAACAAAGACTTTATGCATAGGATCTCAGTTTTGTAACATAATTGTTAATTCGCTTTTCTGGATAAAGCAGTTGTAAAACATCTTGGTGGGTGGAAAACTGTAGTGTCTACTTACACGATACGTTGTGATATTGGTTTTTAATTTTCTCTCATTTCTAAACAGAGGCTCATTAATGATGCATTAAAGTTGGATGACCAAACATCGACAAAGTCAGGAATATAAGGCAGGTGTTACCTCTTTCTTGGACTTTGCATATTCACGTGCGTCATGGGATTCACGTGCGTCATGGGATGGGAGAATCTACTGTCCATGCAATAATTGTGTTGGTATGTCTTTGTTGGGGAGAAATACGGTGAAGTTGCATCTGGAAAGATATGGAATACTACAAAGTTACACTACATGGGTAGACCATGGGGAAGAATTCGAAGAAAACATTACTAAAAGGAGGACTGCCATGTCTCGTGAAGAAATGAAAGATATGATAACTGATGGATTGGGTGGTATGAGTCGTGATGATGGTGAGAAACCCAATGCAAAGGCTAGGACATTTTATACGCTTTTAGAAGATTCTGAGAAAGGCTTATATCCAGGGTGTGTATCCTACATCAAGATGTATTTCTTAGTAGAACCGCTACATCTAAAGGCTCTGTACAAAGTTTCTAACAAGTTCGCAGATGAGTTGGTTCACATGTTGAGTAAAGTACTGCCACCTGAGAATACAGTACCTAAGTCGTACTATAGGGCAAATAAATTTATATCCGGATTAGGATTGGACTATCAGAAGATATATGCTTGTGTAAATGACTGTATTCTATTTAAAAATGAATACGTCAATCTCGATGTGTGTCCAATATGTGGTGAGTGACGATTGTTTCAAGGTCATGAAAGTGCAGGAGGAATGAATAGTCCGGAGAAGTCTAAGCAACATGGTGGAAAACTTCCCGTTAAAGTACTCCGATACTTTCCACGAACTTCTAGGCTGCAAAGACTATCCAGGTCTCCTAAAATAGCAGTATCTATGACCTGACACTCTACATGTCGAATAAAAGATAGTGTACTACAACATCCTGCGGATACAGAAACTTGGAGAAAACTTGACAGGGTGGACCCTGCCTTTGGGGCAGAGCCACACAATATACGTCTTGGATTAGCTACAGATGAGTTCGATCCTTACACTGACAAGAGTCACCCATATAGCATGTGGCCGATTGTGTTGATTCCCTACAATGTGGCACAAGAGAACTGCCTGCAAGATACTAATTCTATATTGTCAAAGTAGATTCCTGGTCCAAAAGCCCAAACAAATAATATTGACGTGTATCTGCAACCGTTGATAGATGATCTGAACGAGTTATGGTTGAATGGTGTATTAACATATGATACACACTGTAAAGCGAACTTCCAAATGCACACTGCTGTACTTTGGACAATAAATGATCTCCATGCTTATGCAAACTTGTCCAGTTGGGCTACTTATGGTAACCTGGCATGTCCAGTATGTCAAATGGACACACATTACTACTGATTAAAGCATGGGAGGAAATGTTCCTTTATGGGGCATAGGCGATTCCTACCGGCCAATCACCCATGGGGGAGAAACAAAAACGCGTTTGATGGAACTGTAGAGGTAATGAGTGCCCCACAAAGACGTTCCAGGGATGATGTGTTGAAACAGTTAGAGTGTCTTCATCCAATGACCTTTGGTAAAATACAACCCCCCACAAAAGTTGGAGTAGACTCAGTCACTGAAAATTGGAAAAGGAAAAGCATATTCTTCAGCTTACCTTACTGGGTAGAACTCTTGGTTCCTCATAACTTGGATGTTATGTGTCAGACGTCGGATCCGACTTTCCCGACCCGTTTTGGAAAATATTTTTAAAATTTTCGTTTTTGAAAATGTCGGGTCTTGGCGAGCGACTTGTCCAGTCGAGCGGGGTCATCAACCGGACCGAAAAAAATTTGAAAGAGTCGCCACCGATTAATTAAAGGCTAATCGGAATCCTAAAATTGCCTAGGGTACATGGAGTTTACATCCTAGGGCTTAAAAAGGTCTACGTCCAGAGAATCGAGTTCGGGGGTTTGATTACGTTTTAAAAGCTCGCGAGCTTATAATCCGCCCTTTCGGTACTTTAATTTGCTTTTGATATGTTTTTTCAATTTTGCCCGAATTGCCCGTTTTAATCATGTTTGACCCAAAAAAAAAACATGCACTTTCTTTAAATTAAACAAATCATGTACAAACAAATTTTTTTTTTTTATTTTCAAATAAACAAGAGAGAACTAAAGTTAATCGTGCTCGAAAAAAAAATGGTTTAACTCTCGAGTCATTTTAAACGTGTCAAAACATGCACGAATAATTTTTGAAAATATTAAGCTCGTTGGACTAATTTGTCCAATTTTAAGAAGTTATAGGATGTCCAAAAAAATATAGGGACCAAAATGCAATTTATAAAATTTGAGCTGAATTGGACAAATATTTTCGAAAATTGCAGAAATGACCCTAAACTATTCTGGACTTATTTGTAACACTTGGTAAAGTTCTAAAATAACCCAAAAATTATTCTAGACTTATTTGTAACATTTTTGAAAAGTCATGGAATGTCCAGAAAAATTTAGGAATAAAAATTGTAATTTTCGAAAAAAAATATAACTGAAAATATTTTTTAAAATTACAGAATTGACCCTAAACTATTCTAGATTTATTTGTAATACTTGGTAAAATTCTAAAAATAACCCGAAAATTATTCTAGACTTATTTGTAACATTTTTAGAAATCATGGAATGTCTAGAAAAGTTTAGAAATCAAATTTTTTTTTTTTTTAAAGCTGAATTAAGAAAAAACAATTTGCACAAATGGCCCAAAACTTTTCCGGTTTGGTTTATAACACTCGATAACGTCCAAGAAATGACCCGAGAGTCCAAGGACCGAGTTGTAACCTTCATCAAAGTTTGGGAATGACCTAAGTCAATTTTGAAATTTGTTTTTTTTTACATATACATAATATACATATATTATACATAATACATAATATATATATATAGTATTGCATAAACATAATATAAATAGATATTATACATATAGATAAATAGATAACATAAATATAATATAAATATATATTATACATATAGATATATATAGTAATACATAAACATAATATAAATATATATTATACATATAGATATATATATAGTAATACATAAACATAATATAAATATATATTATACATATAGATATATATATAGTAATACATAAACATAATATAAATATATATTATACATATAGATATATATATAGTATAAACATAATATAAATATATATTATACATAAACATAATATAAATATATAATATACACATATATATATATATTAACAAGTATATTATACATAAATAGATAATATATGTATATAAACTCTCAATTTTATTTCACATTTAGAAAATACAAAACATGATATTGAAGATGAGATAAATATACCTAACTCATGGGAGGATAAAATACCGTACGAGAAACCGAGTTCGATAATTATCGGTATTTTTCACTATTTTTTTTCTCTTTTTTTCCTATTTTTTTTCCTTCTCTTCTAATTGAAATTCACCTCACCACCGTAGCTTCATCTTCTTTGAAGCCTCCTCATTCATTGAAGCTACCCTCATTTTATAGAGAAAATGTACACATATTTAATTAATTAATAAAAACTTTTTTTTTTAATAATATAAAAAAAACGTTTTTTTTTTTATAAAAAAAAAATAAAATCGGTGGAAAAGAGGCAATTTTCCACCGTTGGAATTTTTTATTATTTTTTTAAAATTTTTTATTATTTAAAAAATAAAAAAAAAGATTTTTTTTTTTTTTATATTTTTAAAATCTCGATTCCTCTCATACGGTATTATGATCCCGAGCCAAAATCAGGTGTTTACAGTTGCCCCTCTTTGAGCACGCGCTCATGGAAGTGATCTCATGAGTGTGTGTTCAAAGACAAACAACTGATTTTGGCTTCTCTTTATTCATTATTTACATAGTAGACAAACATTATTATGCAACTTTCGGAAGCTAGACACCTATAGGTCCCGATTGTTGACGATGATTTGTGGAGACTGAACGTCTAAACGCTCATCAACTTGTGATTCCCAGACGTTGGACACATACAGGTCTTGGTCGTCGATGATGACTTGCGAAGGTTGAACACCTAAAGACTCCGCTCGTCGGTCGGCTTGTGACTCGTTGGGGATGACTTGCGGAGGCTGAACACCTAAAGGCTCCGCTTGTCAGCTTGTGACTCCCAGAAGCTGGATAACTACAGGTTCTGGTCATCGAGGATGACTTGCGGAGGCTGAAACTAAAGGCTCCACTCGTCGGCTTTGTGATTCCCAGAAGCTGGATAACTACAGGTCCTGGTCGTCGAGGATGATTTTGCGAAGGCTGAACACCTAAAGGCTCCGCTCGTTTTTTTTTTTTTTTTTTGTGACTCCAAGAAGCTGGATAACTACAGGTCTTGGTCGTCGATGATGACTTGCGAAGGCTGAACACCTAAAGGCTCCGCTCTTTTTTTTTTTTTTTTTTGTGACTCCAAGAAGCTGGATAACTACAGGTTCTGGTCGTCGATGATGACTTGCGAAGGCTGAAACCTAAAAGCTCCGCTCGCCATTTTTTTCCAGAAGCTTTGTTGTGGGTGACTTACGGGGGTTGAGCACCTCAAGGCCCCGTTCGTTGGCTTGTAACTTTCAGAAGCTGGACATCTACATGTTCTGATCGTTGGGGATGACTTGCGGAGGTTGAGCACCTAAAGGCTCCGCTCATCGTTTTTTTTTTCTCCCAGAAGCTGGATAACTACAGGTCCTGGTCGTCGATGATGACTCACGGAGGTTGAGCATCTCAAAGCCCCGTTCGTCGGCTTGTAACTTTCAGAAGCTGGACATCTACAGGTTCTGATCGTTGATGATGACTCGCGGCGGTTGAGCATCTCAAGGCCCCGTTCGTCGGCTTGTAACTTTCAGAAGCTGGACATCTACAGGTTCTGATCGTTGGGGATGACTTGCGGAGGTTGAGCACCTAAAGACTCCGCTTGTAATTCGTTTTGGAGGTAAAAACCCTTCTCGAGATGTCTGACTGCTTGTGCGGACTTCTCAGACTGTTTTCTCATTAATCGACTTTGGATTGCTCTTTGATGGAGTTCCCTAAAGCTATTCATGCTATGTTCACAAGGTGTATCCATGCAAGTTGTCGAGGCATCTCAAATTAATGCAGATCACAATTTCTTTTTATTGCTACTGTGGGAAACATTGTCGTCCACTTTTGAGCTCTTTTTTTTTTTTTTTTATCTCTTGATTTTCTTTCCTTTTGCTACGGTTTTTTTTTTTACCGCACCTCTAGATTCCCTTAATTTTTGCCTAGGTCGCCCTTTTGGGTTTTCAACCTAGCCGGGATTTGATTCCTTTCCTTTTGCCATGATCGCCCTTTTTAGGGATTTTTAACCATGCCCCTCTTCCCTAAATTTTGCATAAACCGCCCTTTCAGGTTTTCGATTTAGCGGGAATTTCTCTAATTTTTTGGAGGCTTACTTTCTGATTACGAGTTTTTTTCCCTGCATCCACATTGATTGGATTGGGGAGATCTCTGTTGTCCATGTCAGTGATGATCATGGCTCCCCCACTGAAAATCTCTTGATGACATAAATCCCTTCAAATTTAGGTACAAACTTGCCCCGGGAGTCTTGATTGACTTGAAGGATATTTTTTTTATCTCTCGTTTTTCAATCATTTTGCTACGGTATTTTTTTTTTTTACCGCACCTCTGGGTTCCCTTCATTTTTGCCTAGGTGGTCCTTTCGGGTTTTCAACCTAGCAGGGATTTGAATCCTCTCCTTTTGCCATGATTGTCCTTTTGAGGATTTTCAATCATGCCCCTCTTCCCTAAATTTTGCCTAAACCGCCCTTTTGGGTTTTTGATTTAGCGGGAATTTTCTCACTTTTGAAGGCTCGCTTTCTGGTTACGAGTTTTTATTTTTCATCCACATTAATTGGATTGTGGAGTTCTTGCTCGTCCTTGTCAGTGATAATCATGGCTCTTCCGCTGAAAATCTTTTTGACGATATAATCCTCTTCATATTTAGGCATAAACTTGCCCCGAGAATCTTGATTGACTTGAAGGATTTTTTTTTTTTTTAATCTCTCACTTTTCTATCATTTTGCTACGGTAATTTTATTTTTTACCGCACCTCTCGGTTCCCTTAATTTTTTGCCTAGGGTCGCCCTTTTGGGTTTTCCACCTAGCAGGGATTTGATTCCTCTCCTTTTGCCATGATTGTCCTTTTGGGGATTTTCAATCATGCCCCTCTTCCCTAAATTTTGCCTAAACCGCCCTTTCGGGTTTTCGATTTAGCGGGAATTTTCTCTCACTTTTGGAGGTTCGCTTTTATAGTTACGAACTCTCTAAGGATAGTATATTTTGACTGCGTCCATATTGATTGGACTGGAGAGTTCTTGATTGTCCATGCCGGTGACGATCATGGCTCCTCTGCTGAAAGTCTCTTTGGGGATATAAGACCCTTCATATTTAGGCACAAAGTTGACCCTTCTAAGAATTATTTTCCTGAGAATTAGATTGTCTGCTTGTAATCCTCTTGGACTGACTTTCCTGTTAAATGCACGAGCCATGTGTTGCTGGTACAAATTCCTGTGGCACTGCGCGATGAGCCGCCTTTTGTCATGAGGTTCAATTGCACGTATCTGCATTTCGCCTACTCTGACTCGTCCTTCTCTGCCTCGGCGAGGATCCTAGCTGACGGGAATTCTACTTCAATTGGTAACACGGCTTCGATCCCGTAAACAAGGGAGAATGGGGTTGCCCCTGTTGGTGCTTGTATTGAGGTCATGTATGTCATAAGTGCCCAAAGCAGCTTATCATGCCAGTCCTTTAATTGTTGCTTCCACTGCGTCATTCATTTGTGGATGATATGGAGATGCATTTTTATACTTCACCACAACTCATCGACCAATTTAGATTTCTGGCATTGCCGGTGATGATTGACTTTGGCATCCCATGACACACGATGATGTCCTTGCTGATGAAAAATTCAATGGCATTTGTCGTTATTGACGCTAGGGTAATAACCTCTACTCCTGGTGAAGTAATCGATTGTAATCAATATGAATCGATGACCGTGGGATGCCTTTGGGAAAATCATGTTGATTACATCGATGCCCCACATTTTGAAAGCCCGTGGGGAATTTCTGGAATAGAGCTCGTGCAGTAACGCGTGGATTTGGTCCGCGTACACTTGACAGATGTGATATTGCTGGGCATGTTTTATACAGTCAGCCGTCATGGTGAACCCAAGGTACCCAAGTCTTGCACGTTCATGTGTGGCCGCAACAACCTTCATGAATTTCTTCCATTAGATGTTCAGCTTCTTTAGCATTCACGCATCTCAAATGGGTATAGTCGGGCCACTGGGAAATTAATTGCAAGTCATTCCTCACATGACCATTCAGACATTTTCTTGTGGCGTTCTCTGGGAACTCCGTACGCCAGATATCTTTTTTTTTTATATCAGTGAGTCATGGTTGACTGTATGATTCTTCGATTGTACAACAATAGGCTGAAACTTCTTTGATTTTGATCTCCATTGGCAGTTTTTGGTTTCCCGGAGAAATTTTACTCATGGGTGCGAGCGTTGCCAATTTTTTTGAACGCAAAGACGCAAATAAGAACACAAGGTGATTGTTGGTCTGCTTCTCTTCTTCGCAGTTTTCATCCCCGTGATGATGACGTTGCTGTCGTCATTGTTGTTGTCCCTCCATGGGTTTCTCCACCCTTCAGGGAATCCGATCAGTTGGAAGTACTTCGCCTTGCTGTGACGAACTTTCCGTAGTGGCTACATTTCAAGCCTTTCCGATCGACGTTGCTAACAATGGCATCTCTCTGCATCGACAATGACGTCTCCCCTGTTGTGAACAACGACGAGCGTCAACAATGGCATCTCTTATGCAGGAGTCAACAACGGCGTCTGTCCCGTGTCAACAATGGTGACTCTTATGCAGGATTCAACAACGGTGTCTTCCCCGTGTCAACAATGTGTCAACAACGGTGTCTCTTCATCTCTATTTAAGCCGCATCTGCTTCAGCTCGATCAAACGACAGGGAGTTGTTTTTCTCATCTCCTTTACTTTGTAAAACAATATTCCCTCATCCGGTGGTCGAATGTGGTCTGGTGGCGTGGGTCGGTTTGACTCCGATTGCCACTTCCTCTGAGCGAGGTGTAACATAGAAGATGGACTCAATTCTGACGATGAGAACCTCGGCGTCCCTCCTTGGTGCGGTACCCATTACTTATCTCTGGTCCTTTACTTGATCAGATAGTTGTATAAGTCGATTCTTCCTCAGGTAACGGGTTTTTCTTTGAGTAGATCTCGTTTTTCCTGATTATACTCCTTACTCACTGCATTCAGGAATTGATACAATTTGGTATCTGCTTGATTTTATGTTTCAAATTGCAATGTCGCCTGGGTCAACGGATCCTTCTCCGTAATGTATAGAGTCAGATTCGGCAAGGTGCCCCACTAATGAGTGGACGATCAAAAAGGCATGAGGGAGCTTCATCAAGCAGAGCTCCAATGGTGATACCAGTTGAAAATAAGTCTAACAAACCCTCGTAAGCATCAATGTTATCGAGTTGGATTACTTGTGGTGGGCTTGGAAATGAAACGTCGAGGAGATGAAACAACAATATCCCCGAACTTTCGGCTAAATGTTTCCTCCAAGCGACTTCATAATCTTTGAAATTAGGACGAAAACCCAATCCTAAAAGTTTATTTGTCTTTCCGGGTGTGGGAAGGTCATATGTGGGAGGTGGGCCTTGGTCAGGATGGCCATATGTGGGAGGTGGAGCTTCGTCAGGATGGTAAAAGTGCCTTACATGGATTGATGAAGTACCACGACAGTAGTGTTCCTCAGGAAGACGAGATCAGGGATACTGTGGAAGTCACGACTGCCTGGAGTTTAGAAAAGCAAAAATCCGCTCGACCTAGGAGGTCATGCCAACGATTGACTGCACTGTGCGGGAACTCATGGTGTGCATGGTTTGCTTTAGCTTGATGAATTTATCCTCGTGTTTTTGAGGCGCTGGAGTCATCGAATGTCGCATGGATTTCCGAAAACCTAAATCCAAAATACCATAGTAAGAAGGATGAATACACAATTGATCATGCATGATTGATTTCAAAAATTCTGCATGTTCCGTTCATTCCATTCGTAGACTTTGATTGCATGTATGGCAAAAGTTTTTTTTTCAAAAATACTTTATAAGGATTTGGCCAATCGATGTCTAGTTCTTAAGACGTTTCACACAACGACGTAGCTCATTGAGTGCATTTGTTGCTTGTTCCTTGGTTCGAACGAAGGTCGAGGACATGTATTTTGAAAATATTTTTATTTGCCTCGTTCTTCGTATGAATTGTTCAAGGGTGTCATTCGACTTAGCAACGTTGCCCCCACATTTTCCCAAAGTGCTCCAACATTGCCAGAATGATGGTGGTTGTTGGAGTCTATCCCTGATTATCTCATTCGGGTTGAAAGACGGACTTGCTGGTGTCGAATGGAACTTGTGAACGTATTCCGTTGTTGTTAATCACGCATACACGTTTTTCCATATTTCATAATTCAGACAAATCGTTGAGAATCCAATTGACTTTGTAGTTTACGAGCTCGTGAACCTCGTCAATCTTCTTGTTCACGTATTTCTGATTCTCTTTTGTCATGACTTTCCATATTCAGGCAATTTCGACCGTAGGGTTGTATGACCTTAATGTGAGGGCAATGATTTTTTTTTCATCCTTACCAAAGATGGTGCGTGAAACGTCTTAAGGATACAAGATTGAATGAACGGAACTTACATTATTTGTTTTTTTTTTGAAAAATGCAATGCAAGTGCGAGAATTTATCTTCATTAGTAAGACTTGTATTACATTTACAACAGTCTGGAATATATAATACAAAAGGCACAATCCTATACATGTCATGATCTAAGGCCAAAACAAAACACATTTACATCAATGGGCCAAACTTCTTCATGGGCCAAATTTCTTCATGGGCCATGGGCCAATTTCATATCCAAATACATGGGCCGAATTCTCATTTACATTAGTTGAGCCCAAAATATGGAAATACACACAAAACGGGTAAAGACTAAACACGGTGTGGAGCTTTTGTTCTAAATGGATGGAATTTCTAGGTCCTCTGAACCAGCGGAACCTCACCCCCTAAAGAGGATCACGGGCCCATTCCGATCATCGAGTTGAGTTGTTTAGGTGCGTGCCGGCGGTCCAAACCGCTCCGGGCGCATTCCCCTACTAAACTCCCTAAGCTCTTAATGTGCTCCAGGTCCGAGCGGGTAATAGTAACCAACGTGGTGTGTGCAAAACAAGAATTTTAATTTTTTTTTTTTATTACAATTACATCGTCTTTTGGACAAAATTTGAAACTGCAAGCATGAGCAAACGGTCAAAACGGATATGGCAAAATATAATATGGCAAAGCAAACATGACAAAGCCTAAACCCTCTAAAGGAGGTCCCCAGCAGAGTCGCCAAATTGTCAGACGTCGGATCCGACTTTCCCGACCCGTTTTGGAAAATATTTTTAAAATTTTCGTTTTTGAAAATGTCGGGTCTTGGCGAGCGACTTGTCCAGTCGAGCGGGGTCATCAACCGGACCGAAAATTTTTTGAAAGAGTCGCCACCGATTAATTAAAGGCTAATCGGAATCCTAAAATTGCCTAGGGTACATGGAGTTTACATCCTAGGGCTTAAAAAGGTCTACGTCCAGAGAATCGAGTTCGGGGGTTTGATTACGTTTTAAAAGCTCGCGAGCTTATAATCCGCCCTTTCGGTACTTTAATTTGCTTTTGATATGTTTTTTCAATTTTGCCCGAATTGCCCGTTTTAATCATGTTTGACCCAAAAAAAAAACATGCACTTTCTTTAAATTAAACAAATCATGTACAAACAATTTTTTTTTTTATTTTCAAATAAACAAGAGAGAACTAAAGTTAATCGTGCTCGAAAAAAAAATGGTTTAACTCTCGAGTCATTTTAAACGTGTCAAAACATGCACGAATAATTTTTGAAAATATTAAGCTCGTTGGACTAATTTGTCCAATTTTAAGAAGTTATAGGATGTCCAAAAAAATATAGGGACCAAAATGCAATTTATAAAATTTGAGCTGAATTGGTCAAATATTTTCTAAAATTGCAGAAATGACCCTAAACTATTCTGGACTTATTTGTAACACTTGGTAAAGTTCTAAAATAACCCAAAAATTATTCTAGACTTATTTGTAACATTTTTGAAAAGTCATGGAATGTCCAGAAAAATTTAGGAATAAAAATTGTAATTTTCGAAAAAAAATATAACTGAAAATATTTTTTAAAATTACAGAATTGACCCTAAACTATTCTAGATTTATTTGTAATACTTGGTAAAATTCTAAAAATAACCCGAAAATTATTCTAGACTTATTTGTAACATTTTTAGAAATTATGGAATGTCTAGAAAAGTTTAGAAATCAAATTGTATTTTTTTTTTTTAAAGCTGAATTAAGAAAAAACAATTTGCACAAATGGCCCAAAACTTTTCCGGTTTGGTTTATAACACTCGATAACGTCCAAGAAATGACCCGAGAGTCCAAGGACCGAGTTGTAACCTTCATCAAAGTTTGGGAATGACCTAAGTCAATTTTGAAATTTGTTTTTTTTTTACATATACATATATTATACATAATACATAATATATATATATAGTATTGCATAGACATAATATAAATAGATATTATACATATAGATAAATAGATAACATAAATATAATATAAATATATATTATACATATAGATATATATAGTAATACATAAACATAATATAAATATATATTATACATATAGATATATATATAGTAATACATAAACATAATATAAATATATATTATACATATAGATATATATATAGTAATACATAAACATAATATAAATATATATTATACATATAGATATATATATAGTATAAACATAATATAAATATATATTATACATAAACATAATATAAATATATAATATACATATATATATATATATTAACAAGTATATTATACATAAATAGATAATATATGTATATAAACTCTCAATTTTATTTCACATTTAGAAAATACAAAACATGATATTGAAGATGAGAGAAATATACCTAACTCATGGGAGGATAAAATACCGTACGAGAAACCGAGTCCGATAATTATCGGTATTTTTCACTATCTTTTTTTCTCTCTTTTTTTCCTATTTTTTTTCCTTCTCTTCTAATTGAAATTCACCTCACCGCCGTAGCTTCATCTTCTTTGAAGCCTCCTCATTCATTGAAGCTACCCTCATTTTATAGAGAAAATGTACACATATTTAATTAATTAATAAAAACTTTTTTTTTTTAATAATATAAAAAAAAACGTTTTTTTTTAATAATAAAAAAATAAAATCGGTGGAAAAGAGGCAATTTTCCACCGTTGGAATTTTTTATTATTTAAAAAAAAAAAAAAAAAAAAGAATTTTTTTTTTTTTTTATATTTTTAAAATCTCGATTCCTCTCATACGGTATTATGATCCCGAGCCAAAATCAGGTGTTTACAATGCACATTGAGAAAAACGTGTGCGATAACCTCATTGGGATATTACTAGGTGTTTCTAGAAAACAAATGAAAATCTCAATGCTAGAGTGGACTTGCAGGTGTTAGGCATAAGAACATCGTCGCATCCCATCCGTAGGGGATCGAAGTTGGCGTTACCACCAACCTGTTACACCCTATCGAAACAGCAGAAGATGAAGCTATGTGAGTTCCTAAAAAATTTGTGATTTCCAAGTGGTTATTCGTCAAGCATATCTCACTGCGTGAAGTTGAAAGACAGGAAATTGTTCAGTCTGAAAAGTCATGACTACCATGTTCTAATGCAACACATACTGAGTGTTGCAATTAAAGGATTAATGCCCAAGAATGTATGATAGACATGATCAATACCTTCAGAGTGCTATACCCTAAGGAGCTGCACATGGTATATCTAATGAAAATGGAGACGTAGTTACCAACCACAATGTGCAATCTAGAGAGAATCAGTCCACCGTCATTCTTCAACATCACCGTACATTTGATAACTCACCTTGGATAGAAGGCAAGAATAGCAAGGCCAGTTCAATATCGATGGATGTATTCAATTAAAAGGTAAGTAATACTCTACCAAGTTTGATGAGTTTTAATATGGGTTTATAAGCTTGTGACATGCTACTGTCATAGGATAATAGGGATAATGAAGTCATTCGTTCGTAACATAAGTCGGTCGGAGGGGTCAATAGTTGAGGGTTATATTGTGCTAGAGTGTCTGACATTCTGTTCCAGATATTCACACGACATTGAGACTAAATTTAGCCGACGCAATCCCGCTTTTCCTCAAGGGGTTGTTAGGTTGACGACAAGTAGGTTAAGTATCTTTCGTCCGGCTAGAGCACCCATAGGTTGAGCAGTAGTTTTCCAATTCACCAACGAAGAATGGGGACAGTGTCAACACTACATTCTCAATCAATGTGAATAGGTCAAGCTCTTCGTTGAGTAAGTGTTTCAATGTATTCTTTCTTTAAGAACGAACTAGCGTAAGTCAATTCTGTCTAACTCGTTCCATTTGAACATTTTTTTTAATAAGTGAACACAAGCGGAAGTTCATTGAAGCGAGGGTTAACAGACGGGACATTGATGTGGTGCACAATAGAACATTCATCCAGTGGTTAGAAGGAAAGGTATGAAATCATTAACCCCCTTTATTAATCATGATACAATATTGATGTATACATTGAATTGTTTATTGCATTAGGTTGATCGAATGTGTGAACCGCATAAGGATGAAAGAATCTGTTAACTTAAGGCACTATGCCGGGGTCCTTTATATGGTGTGAAGACATATATTGGATATAAAGATGATGGGTTCATTTTCATATGAAAAGCAGTCAAAGATGAGAAACTTTGAGAACAATGGTGTCTTATGCAAAGCTGATACAACGTGCTATGCTAGCTCCTCCGACAACAACCCCTTTGAATGAGCGATTGATTATTACAGAGTGTTAAGGGAAGTAGTGGATTTCAATATCTTGGAGATCTCAACATTATTATGTTCAAATGTGACTAGTATAATGTACTGTCATCATTCAATGGCATGAAAGTGGATGACTACGGTTTTGTTTGTGTTAACACAACAAACTATTTGTCCACGGATGAACCATTTGTACTGGAATCCCAAGCAACACAGGTTTTCTACTTGACTGACAATAATAATAAAGATTGGAGCACTGTGTTGACTGCAGAGGCCAAAAGGCGGTTCGTCCTTGTCGGACAAATGTTGGAGAATATGTGGAGTCGTACCAGGAAACCTTAGTTGCGATGGTTGCTAATGTCCCGCATGTCGATCAGGTCGACGAGGAGCACGATTGGTGTATGAATGACATTGATGCAGTAGAGGTAGAGGCCGATCTCGTTAGTGATGTCATGTGAAACAATGAAATTCAAGAAGGAACAGACATTATCGAAAAAGAGGCCGAAGCAAATGTGGGCGTGGATGATAGTGACTATTCCTCATCTGATGGGGCCGACTCAGAATTAGAGGAATACTTGTACAACTTCGAGCAAGACTCCGGGTCTTCATTCAATGATGACCCAAGAGATTACTCATAAAGACTTTAGTTTATGCACCTACTACTGTTGCAATTTGGTGAAAATTCTTGTATGTTCTGTTTGTATTGTAGACTGCTTAAAGAGTGTAGCAATTGTGTTAAATAGTGTAGAATTTGGTGAAAAATCTTGTAGAGTGCTTAAATAGTGTAGCAATTGTGGTAAATTATGTTTGTACTGTAGACTACTTTAGTTTAATACAGCTGGTTTGAGGCTGCATGTTTATCCAGAAATGTGTGGAGGACAAGTTACATTACGTAGTCGAAGAGGCTGCATGTTTTGAGTGCATGTGTATCCGATTTGAGGCTGCATGTGTATTCAGTGTTTGTGCATGTCTGGAGAAATTTGTTCAAGCCAATGTAAATTTGTTTCAGTGTTGTACTTGCAATTGGACACATTGAATTTGGAACAACACAAGACTTTGAGGAAATTGATGTACCAGGTGTTCAAGTCAAGATCTTAGGACACAATTACCAGTGCTTTAGTATTGTTTGAATGTTAGGACACAATTGCCATTCATGTGGAATAATAGAATTTCCCTCATTTATTCAAAATGATTGTAAGAGCAAAGACAATATATAACAAGCATCAACAGTTTTCTATTGATAAGTACCAATGTATAAATAAGAACCATTGTATATACAATAAAATTTCCCTCATTTATACCAATTGACAAATGTATACATAAGAAGTACGATTGTAAAACTAATAAGGATTTCTGCTGCATTCTGCTGTTGCATGGTCGGGCATGTCTGCTTCATTTTTGCAGTGGCGCTCCTTGTGTTTATGAAGAAATGAAGAACATATTGCACGACTAAGAAATGAAGAATAGATTCTTGCAGTGGCACCAATGTGTTATCTGGATACCTCCATCTTCTTCTTAGTTCTCCAGCACAGAAACCATTGCACTGAAATTTGTAAAAACAGTTGCCAAATTAGTGTACAAAAACCAATGTATTTGAAAAAAAAAACTTCATCTGTGTTGTTGTTCAGGAGAGCTGCACCCATCTTTCTGTAGAAATTCTGGGAAGTTTATGGACTTGGTACCTCTCTGTTCCTTCTTTACCCAGGGAGAAGTCTTCCCAGTCAAAAAGTCCAACCAGTACCTAACATGAACCATCATTAAAAAAAAAATCTATACAACAACTAGTTTCTTTCCCCAATGTTCCTTCTTTTACATAAAGAGCCACGTGGATATGATGTAGCACACTTACACTTTGAGTCTAATCCCTAGATCCTGTAAAAAATGTGATGTATGACTTGCAGAGATACGTTTCCTTCTTCAAGTCAATGTTATCTCTTCAAGATGGCGAGTTTTCTTCAAGTTCCTTGCATGACATGAAAAGTCTAATTTAGTGGGGAATATTACTATTAGTAATTAATAGTGGTTAGGGATAAACCCTAAACCCTGTGCAGCCTAAATAAGAGGCGTTGAAATCATGTTAACTTCAACAACGATATGCTGTGTAAATAAACTGAATCAGCGACAACTATATGTTGACACTGATATACATAATTCAAGAACACATTATATCCGAAACAAACAACTTTTTGTTGACACAAATAAGCGTATACACTAATTACGCATGAACACCATTGACAATATGTTGATGCTAAAGGTGTAGACAACTGTTCATTTCAGCAGCGACAGAACTTTAGCAGCGGCATATTGTTCGTGCGGATGCCTTTAGCATCGGGGCCTATAGCCACGAGACTTAGCAGCGACACATGAACTTAGCAACGGCAAATGACCACCTAGCTTCATTGCTATAATACTACTTTCTTGTAGTGAGTATACTTCTCAATCTTTCTCTCTCTTTCTCATAATAATAACTTCTTTATCAGTTCGTCAACTCATATCATTAGTATTAGAGCCAGGTTTCGCCTCTGCCATGCATAACCACTTCGCCAATAATCGATCTCATGACCAACGAGACCAGGTCACAGAACGATGCCCAAATTGAAGCAACACTGGAGGAGACGACAGACTACTATGTGCAATGGACGAGCGTATCCGGAACTCGTTTGAGGAAATCAAACTCATGATTGATGCTTTGACAAAGAAGCAATCAGTGACACTCAACTCCCACAGTATTCTAGGGGATGACTCAAGTGTCACCAAGAAGGACAAATCCGCATTTGTTCCAGAAGATCATCATACATGGGAGGTTTAGACCCGCGAAAGCAAACATTCCTTTCGACTAGGCATGGTTGTAATTCCACGGTTTTCGGGTGTTGATGTGGTGGGATGGTTGTTTCGCTGCGAGCATTACTTCATCATCGATTAGAGTCCCGAGGAATCAAAGTTGCGTATCGCAGCCATCCATCTCGGCGGGGAGGCAGTGCAATGGCACCAGGATTCATGTGAGTATAGGCAACGCAAGATAAGTCACTCTCATGGATGGAGTACGTCGACGTTCTCAAGGCACACTTTAATGATGACTTGTACAATGATCATCTACTTGAAATGAAATACCTACGACAGGAGAGTTCATTTGCAGAATATCAACGAATGTTTGATGCCTTGCTCCATAAGGTCCAACTTGTTGAAGCAATTTCTTAACGCAGTGAGCCAATTCTTTGGGGGGAGGGGGCTTGGAGCAGAAGCTACAAGGATCGGTGCAGCTCTAACGACCATGAACGCTAATGCAAGCTTACGCTATCGCCAAACTAAATTGATTCAGTGGCGTCATGCTCTATACGTCTTCCAACACCGTCACCTATTAGAGATTTCACATTGTCATCTCAACCTCCGACAATCAGTCAGGACACGAGAAGTGCACCTGCACTCCGGGCTACGGGAGGAAGGATTTAAACCAACAATCGAACATGTCTCACTAGAAGCAAAGAGTTGGAAGCGCGACTTGCAAAAGACTTATGTTATTGGTGTCCGGAACGGTATAGTGTGGGTCATAAGTGCACGAAGAAAAAATATATTTGTGATCGAATTTGGCGACGAAGTAGCCGCGGAAGACACCGAAATCGAAGGGGAACAATTTCAAATTGAAGACACGCCAGAGATCTCGATTCATGCGATCACGAGGTTCTTATGTTATTCCACCATAAAGGTAGAAGGAATGGTCGGTAACCAACGATTACAACTCCGCATAGACTCGGGTAGTTCTCATAATTTATTGGATGTAGAATTGAGGAAGTACCTCCACTTCAGGTATTGGTCACTAACGGAAGTGGAATGACATGTAACAAAGTTTGTAAAGGCTTCGGTTGGACGATGCATGGCCACTTCTTCACAACAGACGTCTTCCCGATTCCTCTCAAAAACTACCAAATGGTGTTGAGAATTCAATGGTTATCCACATTAGACGACATTTTATTGAGCTTTAATAGTTTGTCGATGAAGTTCCATCGAGGAAACGTGTTATGTGAATTGAAGGGTAAGGGTAAGAGTTCAGTTAGTTCAGTAGTGCCTCGACGATCAACACATTACTCAACAAAACGGGGGAGGTGGCTACAATTCAATTTTTTAGATTAACCTTACATTACACGGTCACAGATCCGACACTTCTATTTTCAGTTCACGTGGGAGAAGAATTGAAGGTACCGATGGAGATTAGGAGGATGCTAGAGCAATATGTGGATCTCTCTGCCAAACCAACCAGTCTACCATCGAAAAGATAGATCGGTCACACCATCTGGATCAAAGAATGAGAGAATCCAATTAGTTCATGACCTTATCGATACCGTGCACCACAAAAAGACGTCATTGAAAAGATGGTGAACAACTTGTTAAATACCGATGTGATTAAGTCAAGCTACAACCCGTTTGCGTCGCTAGTTGTATTTTTCAAGAAGAAGGTTAATTTGAGAAGATTATGCATGAATTACCGAATATTAAATGATCTGACAATCGAGGACAAATTTTTGATTCCACTAGTAGATGAGCTCCTATACGAATCACATGATGCGACCATCTTCTCTAAGATCGACCTTCATTCAGGTTACCATCAGATTCGTATGGACGAATAAGATGTACATAAATCCATGTTCTGCACTCACGGGGGTTATTACAAGTTCAAAGTTATGTCGTTAGGATTAACAAATGCTCTAACAACCTTTCATGGGTTATTCAAATCAATCATCAAGGTACAGCTAAGAAAAATCATTTTCGTCTTTTTCGATAATATTCTGGTGTATAGTAAGGGTCTAAAACAACACATGAAGCACCTTAGGATGGTTCTTGAGTCGCTACGAGCAAACACGTTTGTGGCTAAGCTGACAAAGTGCAGTTTTGGAGATCCTCGAGTCAAACACCTCGGTCACATTATCACAACCGACGAAGTTACCACGGATCCTTCGAAGATCACTGCAGTTCGCGAGTGGTCGATGCCTACAACCGAGACGTAGCTGAGGGGATTCTTCGGACTCACCACTTATTATCGGAAGTTCATTAAAGGATATGGAGTTATAAGCCGCTCGCTCACCAATCTACTCAAGAAAGAAGCATTCATATGGTTGGAAGAAGCAACTAAGTGTTCGAAAGATTGAAAGAGACCCTGACTTCGCCTCCAGTACTGGCATTGCCGACTTTGAACGACGTATTCACGATCGAGACAGATGCTTCCAATTCAGGCATCAGAGTTGTTTTGATGCAACGTGGCTATCCGTTCGCTTTCATCAGTCAGACCGACCTGCTCTAAATGTTTACAAGCGTTATCTACCTATGAGAAAGAGTGGCTAGCGATTTTATTTGCTACTAAGAAATGACATTTCTACTTTATAGATGATCACTTCATTATAAAAAGGGAAAAGTATGAAAAACCACACAGATGTTTGAATGTTTTAACAACTGCACCCGGATGTTTTTTGTCGCAATTAATAAAACCTGTATGTTTCATTTTGTTTGTAACACCACCTTTCGTCAATTTGATTGATTAATTGTCATGTTTCTTGCACGTGACACCGTTAATTTTGAACCGAATGTTGTAAAATGATTGTTGTACCCCTAACATTCCATCACATTGTCTCTCTATCTTCATCGGTTATTTCATTCTTCCCTTCCCCCAAAATCAAAGCTCCAAACCGAAAATCTCCTCCCCCGAAATCCCCTGCAAATCCCCTGCTGTCTCCCCCGAAACCCAACTGTCCAGACTGGTTTCTCCCGTCCCGACAGAGGAGTCGCTCTCGACTGGTGCTGCAACCGACAAAAGACTCGCTCTCGACTCGCTTGCCGTGGAAACGCTTAGAATTTCCACTGATTCATGGTTAGTCTAAAATCCCTCTCGATTGGTGTTGCAGTTGTTGTTGTTGTTGTTGGTGTGTGGGTTGTTGGAAGTCCATTTTAGGGTTTGAATGCCTTGGTCCGAATGTTGGAAGTCCATTTTAGGGTTAACTCAATTTTTGTTGTTGTCCCGCACCGCGCTTGCTGTGTTGTAGGTCCAATTTTTGATTTCCCGCCCCGAAATCGTAATGGACAAGAACCGTGTTTACACTTTTGCAATTAACTACGACATAAATTTTTTCGATGGAAATTGGGTTGGAAAGAAATAGGTCACCGATTTAACTGAGGATGCAATTAGTTATGACACACTGGAGGTGTTTTTGGAGTACTACGGCTTAGTAACATGCGGATGTATTTGCTATGTCCCCTGGTTGTCAAACAAAAACGGAAGTGGAAGTGTTGAAATCGGATGTCAATGTTAGGGAGATGTTGGAGAAGCAACATGGTTGTTTGGACGTTACTGTGTATGTGCTGCCCCCATTTAATCCAGATATATGTGCTAAGGATCCATTCATGGAAGGGTTGCATATCAAATCAATAGCTCGGATAGAAGAGGAGTTACAAAGACAAGTGTCGGTTGACAAAGGTAAAACACCCATGTATTCAACCCCCACTCCGAGAGACAAGGCAAAGAGTCCTATGCAGCCAGATTTGGAGGACTATAGATTATCTTCATCCGAGGAGACTGATTCATGGTCAGATGCAAACGAAGATATGAAAAACAAAGAAGAAGCAGACGAAATAGTGGAGTCGCACTTCGCCGTGTTTTGGAAAAAGATCTACTCAGTGAACTACTATAAATTCTGTTGTTTTGTTTTGGGAAGGTTGCCATTTTGTTGAACGTTGTAAAGGCTAAAACTTGCCCGTGTTTTCAACAGACAAACCTAACTGTTGGATGTTTTGGAAGTGTTAAACTTTTCGGTTGAAGTAGTACAACTGTTGGTGCTTTTGTTGGATGCACAGTTGGATTGTTGCGAAACAGGTCAGTTTTTGGTTCTTCAACAACACAGGATAGGTTGCCAATGTATTCGGGCAAACATAATGGTGGAAATACATACACATACATATGATAACTTAAGGGCTAGAAACATTGCAATTACATAAAGTAGTAGCTTCAGAAAATATTCATTAAACATACATATAGGCCAAATAAATTGAAAAGTACATAACTTAAACCTTCAAACAAGTAACTGACTATATCTTCAACATAAGGGCAACAACAACAACAACTAAGAAGGCTATCAGACACTGTAGCTGGTGATTTCTACTACGCAACACAACAATTTTATTGTTCAATTCGGATTCCTTTGATACAAACTTTGTCGTTGCTCTCCTTCCGTATACACACATCGGTGGATCTGCCCAAGCAAAGAAATCACAACCACTCTTCAAAGAATTTGAGTGTTGCACCGAATTAACAAGAAATTAGGGTTTCAAAAAATCCTAAAATTGAAAAACGGCACACAATCGACCGTACCTTCGAAATTAAATCAAATAATTGACTTCATTACTTGGTATCTAGGACATGCATAGAGCATCCGACCAGAATTTTCATGGTCCAAGCAGTTCTCGCACAAGATTGAATGCCGCAGAAACATAGTGGGTCCTCGGCATAGGGAAGGTTGATGTTAGATGAAGAACGAGAAGAACATTCAAAATACTTACCACCCATACTGTTAGACGAGCTGGAATGTATGAATTCGCCAAGGGAGAAGTGGGAAGAGTTGGGACGTCAAGGAGGAGTGAGACCCAAAATGGTTGGAACGGTCTGAACTTCTCAAATAAAGGATGAACAATACATGCTAGGGTATTTTAGGTATATATCATTGTTATTACATCACGTGCGGAACATGTGATTTCAAATTGACAAGAAATAAACGACAGTGACGGAAAGGTGGAGTAACCAACAATTGCAAATATCACTACAAGAAACTTGAGCATACACATCGGCAAAAATGCGTTGCTAACTGCATAAATACCGTTGTTAAGTCTGGACAGCGACAAAATCTCCGTCGCGGTAGCCCCCGTCGTTAAATGTCTATACGTCGACAATTTGCCGTTGTAAAAGGATTGCCGCTGTTAGCATGTACAACTTTACAGCGGAATCAGGTTGTTGTTAAACACAGATGAACGACGAGAACAATTTTCCGATGTTAGAGCGGACTCAGGTTGTTGTTGGTCGATTTGTTTTCTGCAATTTTGTTGTCCGATTTTAAATTATTTGTGTTCATCCATGGCTTCTTCATCCTTCTTCATCCTTCTTCATCCATGGCTTCTTCCTCCTTCTTCATCCATGGCTTCTTCATCCATGGCTTCTTCATCCATATATCATCACTTCATCATCTATGGCTTCATCCATGGCCGATTGTTTCAAGACACTTCATCAATGGTGAAGGCATCGGAGAACCAGCATTTCTCGAGCTCCAGCTCGCCTTCTACAGGTCCAGCTCAACTTCTCCAGCTCCAACTCGACTTCTCCACCTCCAAGTCGCCTTCTCCAGCTCCAGCTCCAACATGCCTTCACCCGTGGAACTTTGAGCAGCTCCAACACTTCATCCATGACAGGTCGGTCGAGCAGCTCCATGACACTTCATCCTTTGGAAAACGTTTTGAATGAAGGGAAGATGAAGGGAAGGTGAAGGGAAGGTGAAGGGAAGGAAGGGAATATAAGAGAAGGTTCTGTAAAACGTGTAAAAATAAGTTGTTGAATGAAAAAAATTTGAATTTTCAAATCAGAGCGGGAAAAAAATTTGATTTTTTAACAACAACAATAGTCGTCACTAAATAAACTATTTGACAACAACAATTAAATCTGTTGTTGAATGACTATACTAATGTCGACCATATATTGAAACACAAATCTATTTTTACATTTTCCCGGTACTTATGTTTTAACGACAACGAAAATTGATTAGTTACGGCAAACAACCATTGCTTATATCACTATATTTACGACTGAACGTTTCGCATTTGAATATGTACATTTGCAATGAAAAATTCACCTGTTACTGATGGAGTTATTTAACATCAACTGTTGGTCGACATTACACATTCATCCATGTAAATTATAAGGTGACGGCAAAATTTAACACTAAATGTACCTTATAACAATGGTAAACATATTGTGCCTAATAAGTAAAAATAACGACAACAAAAACTGTCGACATAATATACATATATTTAACTACAACTGTTAGCGTCAACACAGAAGTTTCGTTGCTGTTGCAACAGATTCTTGTAGTGTATATGGGTGTGAAGACAAACTATATGGGTGCAATTACCAAAATTGGCAAACATCCGGGTGGTTTTTCATATTTTTCCCTTATAAAAATGGACCATCGGAGTTTGAAGTACCTTCTCAAATAACGATTATCGACACCACTACAACATACGTGGTTAGCAAAGTTGATCGATTAGGATTATGAGATCATCTAGAAGAAGGGAGGAGAGAATGTCGCAGCCAATGCTCTTTCAAGGGTTTCGAATGCGAAAGTAATTACAATCAAATTTTTTGCTACATCGACTGAGCTTGTGGATCGAGTGCGATGAAGTTGGGAGTTTGATGTCGAGTGCCAAAAGGTAATTTAAAATCTTGAGAGTGGACACGGGCCAAGTCGTTTCACATGGAAGGATGAGTTGTTCAAGAGGAAAGGTAAACTCATCGTGGGGCGAGACATGAAACTCCGGAAGGATATACTAAAGTTATTCCATTCCTCCGCAATCATGGATCATTTAGGAGTGTCAGCTATGATTCAATGAATATTGTCGATACTATATTGGAAAGGACTCAAGAAGTACATGAGAGAATTCGTGCAAAATTGAGAGATATGTCAACACAAAAAATATGATTGATCAACATATCATGAATTACTACAACCTCTACCAATACCAGAAACCATATTTTCGAATATCTCGATGGATTTCATCATGGGGTTGCTCAAGTTGCAAGGTAAGGAAGTCATTTTTGTCATGGTAGCCCGATTAACGAAGTACAATCACTTCATGAGGTTGAGCCATCCATACGAAGCATCCACAGCCGCGCATGTATTTATTGACCAAGTTTATCGCCTACACTGACTACCGAATATTATTGTTAGCGATCGAGATTCTGTGTTCGTTAGCTCTTTCTGGCAAGAGTTGTTCAAACAATTTGGGGTCACGTTATACCTGCCGTCTGCATATCACCTCCAAACGGATGGACAACCTAAGGTCGTCAACAGGTGTTTGGAGTCTTATATACGATGCATTGTGAGAGAAAGACCAACAACATGGTCAAAATGGCTTCTCCAAGTTGAATGGTGGTACAACACCACGTACCATTCCTCCATCCACATGACACCCTTCTAAGCTCTTTACGGTATCACGCCGCGATTCCACATATTGTATTTCCCTAAATACACAAGAGAATAAGTTGTGGACTCACTATTGCGGTATCAAGAGGATAACATCATATTGTTGAAGTTTTACTTGAGTCAGACCCAAAATCGAAGGAAACAGGTAGTGGTCAAGAAACAATTCTAACGATAGTTTAGTGTCTACATGAATCATTAGAATCGTTTCTTGACCACTATTTGTTTCCTTCGATTCTAACGATTCACGTAACGATAGTCTAGGTATGGCTGCAACTTCATGGGACTGGGTCTACATGAAGTTGCAGCCATACCGAGGACACACACTGAAGAAGCATCGAAGCGAAAAGTTGCAACCGAAGTACTTCAGGCTATTTTGAATGTAAAGAATATGTTTCTCTCTCTACATTCTACTTCTCTCTCTCTTCCTCGCAGTGTCATTTTCTTCATTGGTTTATCCACTTATATCAATTGGCAACAAAGGCATTTCCATATCGATAGTTGTTGTGTCTCCATGCTTGTATCTACATACAGTAGGGAATCAGAGAGTCGGTCTTCGAACCCACGTTTGATGTCATTACTAAAACGCATTTTTAAGTGAAACCTTACGTTCCTGACAGGAATGGCTGTTCCACTAAAATTAAGAAGAGAAGAGGATATAAAAACAAAAAAAGCAAGATTTAAAGTCCCCAGTAACATGGATTAAAAGAAAAATTGACCAAAACAAATGCAGATAAAAATCAATGTTGAAGTCAACATTGACTTTTATAGCCTAAGTAAGATTAACTTATGATTTATGAGGGAAAAACTTAAGAGTTATGCCAAATTAATGTTATAGTAAAATTAGGGCTTAGTTTATTTCTAAATAAATCTAACACCTAGACAACATTTAGGAAATTCTTTAAAAGTTTAGTTCTTTAGGAAATTCTTTAGAAGTTTAAGTGTTTGTATGATTAGAGATTTCTCTACTTTAGTATAAATAGTAGTATAAATAGGAGTAGTGTGTATCATGAATAAATACCAACCATAACACATTGTACAAGAAAGTTTCAAATATATTATATTAAAGTGAAAGTCTTATACATATGCTGATTCTTTATCAATAAAGTACAGATTTTGGACAAATACAATTAATTGTTTGTTATTTTACGAATTCTCCTCACTTGTTGGCCCTATTTTCAAACTCATCGACCATCATATCGATAGCTTTGTCTGAGAGGTAGCAGTCGAAGATGTATGTTGCTGAAAGATACACAACGTCATTGATAACTCGGAGTATATAGACGCACTTGTGGTGAACTTCGTAAAAATAATTATGGTTAATCCATCACAACGATAAAATGTTAAATCATCTACTTTAGCGCAATTTTAAAAGTATAGACAATTTAATAAACTAAACATTTTTTTTAAAAAAATGCTAGCTAATTTTACATACAATTGTAATTTACTATTTCTGTTTAATTTGTTGTTAAATGGTAACAAAGATATGTTCGTGTCTTTTATGCATCAACTATCGAATTGTAAATTTTTTCAAAGTTTAGTTAACCAAAGTTGAACTTTTTGCAGAATTCAACTAGCATATTATAAATTCAACAAAACTTTAACGAACACTTTGCATACAAAAATGAGTAAAATAATTATTAAAAAAAAATCTTCACAATTTAATAATAAATTAGACAAAACTAGTAAATTGTAACTCTATATAAAGTTAGCTAATAGTTTGTACGCAAAAATAAGTCAACTAGCAAATTATTTTAAATCTTAAAGTTTAGCTACAAATATTTATTTAACCTAAGATAAAACACTTATAATAATCCCTCCCATATAAAATAACTCACTTCCCATACATAATAGCATAGTTTGACGATAATTCAAATATAGTATGATTGACAAATACATTATTATTATTATTATTTATACAATAAAAATGAGTGATTCTGTTCATGATGATCCTAAAATTTCAGTTTACAACCTGTTGAGACAGAAGGACAGCCAACATAAGAACCATGCACAGCTAGGATTTACAGTACATGACATTATAATTGACAGTACAGTACAGGGATTCAGATGGAAGATGCCCGATCTTCTTGTTTGACAACTTTCATCTCCACATGATCTTCAATCTCAGACGTCTCGTTGACGTGAACCATGACCGAGTCTGGAGCCACAGATGATCCAGCTTGGTTCTCCATATGACTCGAACCTCTCCCACCATGGAATCCTTTTTTAAGGTTCGTCTGCTTTTTCTTCGCATGCTTAGCCCAGACACTGATTCCTTGCTGGATGTGTTCTTCGAATATAGCAGACTTAAAAGAGGTTCCCATCTGACATGATTCACAAACAATAATACATTAGAGAACGTAATGTTGGTCAATACGTTCATGTATCAATCGATGACAAAATGTAGGTATAAGAATGTCGTCACCTGAGTGACAATTGCATAGAGAGGAAGAGTACTGTAACTGCATAGGAACTGAACAAATACACTGAAATTTGGAAGAATTAAATACTTGTTACAAAAAATTCTTCAAACCTTATGTGTTTGTGAAATGAATGAATACGAATTTACCCGATGACGAGTCTCGGGATAACGTAGACGACATCTCCCATCATGCACGAACCCCATTGGTATTGAAACTGTGTGTAAAATGCATCTTATAAAGCCAAGTAAGCTCTTACGACAATATGAAATGGTTATGATTGATTATATTTCGGTTCTTACCAATACGAAAAAGAAGAATGCTAATTCAAAGGCATTCTGGAAAAGGATGATATGGATGAGAATGAGGATTATCTTGGGACGTCCGAACCAGAAATGATGGTCAGATGGTTGAACCACGATGTCTCCTTCGATCGCTACATGCTTTTCTGCAACCTCGTGAGCCAACTGGTTTATTACATGCTCAAGCTTTGTTCCGACCGTAAGTAAGAGCTGTTACAATGCAGTGGAAAGGAAAGGAACTCATCATTTTGATAGTGTACGTCTATACATCATCATAGCTTCTAATAATGTTACAGTTTAGGAGTAATGCTTACCATAAATGGTACGAACGAAATGTAGAAATACGCGTGCCATCCTGAAACGGTAATCAATCGTAAAATTGTGGATCGGAATAACAACAAGCGCTGGTTGGATATGTGAATCATATGAGATGACTTACCAGAAAAGTTGAGTAGTAAGAAAATGAAGACGCACACCCACAGGTACCAACTACATAGGAGAAGCCAAGTTACATAAGTGAGATCCTATCCTAACACGATACAATGTATATGCATCGATGATAAATCCAGATAACAACTACTTACCTGATCCCAACAACTCTTTTGAAATCGGCCTCAAGAGCTCTTATCATGTACTTGTGGAAGTCGAATTTCGGGTTTCCCTTGCAGTGGGTCTTCAAAAAACGATCAGGTTCAATCAAAAAAGAAAAGAATGTAAAGAAGTTTCGAGTTTGAAGTAGCGTAATTACCTTAATGAAACCGAACCGAAGCGTGATGTAATCAGTTTTGGTAACAGAACCATAGAATTGTTTGAGGAATGAATCCTATAATCCAAATCATGAGTTCATTTTGATAGAGAGTATCATTATATATGTAGCCAATCATATATGTACTAGCTATAGTTAAGATTGTAGACTTACCACCCAACCTAACAAGTATACGTTCTTTCCAATGCCAAAGAATCGACGCTTGATGAAAGCATAATCTTGGACATGCCTGAACTTGGTCTTCTCTGCAGAATCATCACAAAAGTTTACTACTTCATCAAGCTGAACGAAATGACTTGACAACTAAGAAATTGTGTGCTTACCGTTGTCGTTGTCGGCTAATTCTTTGTGTATAGCGTCCTCCCAACGTTTCCATTGACGTATCTATATAAACAACATCAAGTGTCATTCAGACGAACTCGAAGGAATCGAATGGACGATCAAAAACTGAAATGGAGAATGCCATTAGAGATAATAGACGACCTTTGCTCCTCCAAATAGAATGGTGAGAGCGCAGACAGTTACGTGCGCAACTGCAAGCACGAAGATGAAGATATGCAGATGATGTAACGCTGTTGTAGATAAGATTGGAACTTGACCCTGAAACAGATATATTCATACAAAATAATAATGTATAGATGCATTAATAAAACAACACTAAAACTATGCAGTGAAGGAAGATTACCGAAGGACAAGTGCTTGAATTCGAGTATGAAGTTGAAGTAGAAGTAGAGTCATCAGCAAGAAGTCGGCGAGTTTGGCCGAACGTGGAGGAGATAAAGGTCGAGAAATGAGAGGTGGTTGAGGTGGTCTTCTTGAGCTTGCATGGCAGCCATTTCTTCGAAAACCTCTCAGCAATGCATATCGTGTTGATCCGATCCTGGAACACGGTTAGCAGCAGCGATATAAACCCTAACAGCATGAGCTCTGCACGTACATAAACATCATGTTTGAGTTCAGAAACTGGAAACCAACGGTCGTAAGATGTAAGGTGAAACTACATTTAATTGCATAAACAGTTAAACACCTTCTTTGATCTTCTGTAAAGCTTCATACAGTGGCTTCTGGTCCTTCTTCTTGAAGTACTGTAAAAAACATAAAGCCAGATGATGATAATAAACTCAACAGACTGAGACGATGAATCAAACGGTAGAGATGAACACGTACGACAACATATAGAAGAAATTACATGCCTTTCCAATGCCATGAAGAGCCCTTTCAACACCGAAAGAGATTCCGACGATCACTGAACAGACAAGAGCGACCACCCATGTTGGAGTTTGCTCCAAGGTTGTCCCACCGGCTGCCATGGCAGCTTTCTCACCAAACTAAGTCCCAGCTGAGGTAGTCGGTGCAATTTTCAGCAACTAACTCGTCAATATGGATTGGAGGATTGACCTGAGAAGTGCAAGAAGGTGGAGACCCAATACATACACAAATCTTCAGTCCTACCACAACATATATATATATATATAGGGAGAGCGAGAGAGGAAAGGGGGACGACGACGACGACTCAGTAGTATAATCTGCAAGTGGTGCGGGGCCATTGTCATTTTTTTGAGTTTTTTCTTAAGTTCGTGACTCTTGATGGAGGAACAGATCATATACCTTTGTTAGGATTCTAGACAAGACTTGGTCCAACTTTTTTTTTTCTTTTATAATTATTCTGACGGGGTAGTTCAAGATCAACTACAATTTTGAAAGTAATTTTATGATACCTCCATGAACTAATCGAAAAAATACATTTAAAAGAAATCCTTTATAAATATAATAGAAAAACTAATACTTCAAAGTATAAATGGCTAATATTGTATTATTTTATATTTTTTTGTAAAACAAATATGCACTTTTTAATATAAAAAACAAACATCTAGCATTATTATTGTATATATTTTTTTACATATTAATTTGAAATTATTTTAACAAACCTAAATTATTAATATATTTGAATCAAATATTATAAGAAATCTTGCATTCACGAAAATATAGTGAATGAAATTTAAGGAAATATAATGATGGGAAAGAGTTGATCCAATGATTAAAAATATCTGCTAACTTTTGTAAGTTTAAGCAATAGAATGCAGAATAAATCTTAGCTGCCTTATATATAAATTTTACTATATAGAAATAAATTAGTTTATTTTTTCTGATTTAAAATAGGTAGTAATTAAACAGAATATATGGCTAAAAAAAGTCAGGAGCATTACATTTAAGTTTTAACTTCATAAGTCATTACTAGTTTTACCTTCATCATAAGTCGTAAATTTTATATAGAGATCAATAATTGTTATCAAACGATATTAATTTAAAAATATTAGTGTATTTTATTTTTTAGAAATATCTACTAAACTCTTGTATCTATTGCTTTTTCATAATTATAATTATCTATGTACCGGTTTGGGTAGTTAAATGATATAATTATCTATGTAAGGAAAATTTATGTCAACGTTTAGAATTACTCTTCGTTATGGGTAGTTAAATGATATAATTCCTCATCTTCTCTTCCCATTGAATTTAGAATTTAAATTTATGAAAATAATGTATATATCTTACATTAATTAAAGTCTATGAGTCCATTGTCACAGTGTTGCTTGGTCATATGATATTGTCAGTCACATTAAAAAATCTCAAATTAAATTAAATACCCTCTTAATTAGGGTTAAAAGTCGTTTTGTATGATGAGGAAAGGGTTAGGTTAACCTAGCTCTTAATTAGGGTTAAAAGTCGTTTTGACCAAAAAAAATATAATAGATGATACCTTTCTCTATCTCTGTATTTTATTTTATTTTATTCATAGGGGGGGGGGGGGGGGTTAACATATAGATTGTGACGTAGCTAGGAATGATACAAATGGGCGAAGTAGAAAGAACAATATAATGAATAATCGTTTACACATTCATTTTTGGTAAATTATTTTAATGTAATTAACCACCAATAATAATGATAGATGAATAGAGAGGACCCCATATACCTTTTTTCCCAATTTATTATTGTAATAATAATATTATAGATCCAACATCGATTGGAAGATCAAGAGAACGTTCGTTCGATCTTTGGAATGGTGTCTCTATTTGGATGCATATGTGGTTAAAGTAGAAGTATTTATCATTATATATATATGACTAAGAAGTTCATGATTTGATAATAAAGTATTTTAAATAGGTTAAGAACAAACAAAATAAATAATAATAAATTTGCTAAAAAATAATAATATATTTTTTTTCCAAATTTCCTCTTCCGCACTACTCGTTGAGAATTTTTTAAAGGACCGAGTAATAATAATAATAATAATAATAATAATAATAATATAATAATAACTATTATCGATTGACATCTCACACTAATATAAATAAGCGTCATATTAATTATTTACATGTTAATTTAATTAATTAATTACAATATAATTGTTTCTAAATTTTATTAATTAAGTAAAGTTTTTAATAAAAAATACTTTAATTAATTAATTTTAATTCTTAAGCTTCCCAAATTAATTAATAAAAAATTTATAAGATAATTGTATTATATATTATACAAATTGAAACAAGGTATATATGTCATTTTATATAATTCTATTTCATATCCATATATTATTCCACCAATTAAACATTAAAATATTATATTTCACTCTATTTTAATCATAGTTATCAGAATCGGACCGGCGGTCGGACCGGGTCCGACCGGGAACCGGACCCCTCTCCGGTTTGGTTCAGTTAAAAGACCGTTCTGCAAATGAACAGTGTTTGAACCGGGTCGAACCGGGCGGTTTTTAGAAAACCGTCCGGTTTTTCAAAAACCGGCCGGTTTCCGGTTCACTTTTTAGTTGATTTTTTTTTCGGTTTTCTTTTTTTTTCGGCTGTTTTTTTTTTTTTTTGGTTTCCGGTTTTTGGTTATGCACAAACCAATCGGTTTAACCCAATTGGTTAGACCGGTTCACTACTATTGTGTATTGTGTTTGAGAATTGAGAGTAATGTGTGTTTGATATTGAAACTAGGTAGTTTGTGTGTGTGTGAGATCATGTAGTTTGAGGTAATTATGTTTGTGTTTGAGACTATGTATGTATTTTAAGTTTTCAAATTTTTTACCCATTGTGAACAGTGAACCGCACACCGAACCGAGTTGGACCGGGTTGGACCGGCCGAACCGTGAACCGGCCCCCTCGCCGGTTCGATGTCCGGTCCGGTTCTGATAACTATGATTTTAATCTATCAACCAAACAACAATATATTATTAATTATCTCATATTTTTTATTCTCTACCTAACAACAACAATACATTATTAATTATCTCATATTTTTTATTCTCTACCTAACAAGTGCATCATCTTACAATTTGACTTGTTGTTACCCATTAGGAAAGAGAAGGAATCCATTTAATTAACTTTATTTTTTTTATAATTATGGGATTAAAAACCTCTATTAACTTTGATGGCGCTAATCGACCTTAGCAACGTTTTTTTTTTTGGTCAAGAGACCTTAGCAACGTTAATTGCCAAAGGATGTCACGTTGGGGACAAGGACTCTGTCAGCATACACAGACATTTGATAATATGGTAACACCATATAGGATCAAGAAGAAGAAAAAATATTTAGAGTTGTATATGAAAAAAAATAGTACTACATTATCATAGTATGGGAAAACTTTCATATTAGATATTTATTCAAGTCAAGAGGATAATAATATTAAAAACTAAATTATGTTATAGTTAATATTGAATGATATTAGTGTTGAATATATTTATTGTTTGTGATATAAATTTATGTATTTATTAAAATAATATTCATGGTGTTTTATTACTTTCACACGTATAGAATATGGGTAAAATTGTGGTTATTTGGTATCAAGAATTATATTCGTAATGATTATGGTTATGGATATTTGTCATATCTGCACCATACTTAATGATTTTCAGCCCTACCCAACCCTATACACTATATATATATATATATGAAAAAAAATCTAAAAATAGCCCAACTTGTTTGCACAAAACTTTAATTGCACCAACATATTTTTTTGGTTAATAGTTCAACATGTTTAAAAACGACGGTAATCAATACTTCTGTTACTTCTTTGTTAAAAAATTTAGTTAGATATTTTGCATATTTGCAAAATTAATTGAATATTTTGCTAAATGTTACAACTAAACCCTACAAACTTACATTAATGTTACAACACAAGTCTCAACCCAATTTGAGTCATACCAGGGGTCCTCGGGTTTGGGTCTGAACCTAAACTAGGTCGCCCATCCTTGGGGGACCTGGTCTGGGCTCGGACTCAAACCATAGGACCCCCGATTAGGGCTCAATTGGAGCTACAATCGGTCTGGACAAGGTTCGGTTCAAACCGATTGGGGCTCCAATTGAACCCCCAATAGGGGTTCCTATGGTCTAGGTTCAAACCCAAATCAGGCCCCCAAAGTGGGGTGATCTGGTCTGGGTTCGGTCCCTGGCTAATGGAACCCCAATGTGGTTCTAATCGAGTCGGGACTTGCTTGTAACATTAATGTAAGTTTATAGGGTTTAGTTGTAACATTTGGAAAAATATTCAATTAATTTTACGAATATGAAAAGTATTTAGCTGAAATTTTTTAACAGAAAAGTAACGGAAGTATCCATTACCATCATTTTAAAACATGTTGAACCATTCAAAACATTTTGGGTTGAAACATTATTTTTTGCAAATATGTTGGACCATTTTCAAATTTTTTCCATTCAAATATTTTATTGATCTACATCAATAAACGTTTCTCCATGATGATCTGACATTATCATATGTCTTCCTAAAGTGAGTTGAAATTCCTCCCAACACTCACAATTAATGTCAAAAAATTGTGACATTATTTTGTAGGTTTCTTTGACTATTAATGCAAAAATTATTTTATTTAATATTTGTTACTCATTTTACTTTGTTTATTTCATTTATACTTTTTTTATTGTGTTTTTACTAAATGTGACATCATAAGGTTATATTTACTTTATTAAAAAAATAATAATAATATTGATAAAAATATGATAAGTTATATATATATATATATATATTAATATGACTAGATTACTTAGAATTGTGACAAGTAATAAAATAGAGTAGTTACGTGTCTAAATCTAAATATTTTATTGGTCCACATCAATGTACATCTCTCCATCACATGATGTGACATTGTTATATGTGTACCTAAAAAGAGTTAAAACTCTTTCAAACACTCAAAATCAATCTAAAAAATTGTGTCATTATTTCGTATGTTTCTTTTGACTACACACCTGAGCCTCGTTAGACTCAGCGGAAGTGGTTGACGATTGTGAAGAGAATAGAATAGATTCAGTCTTCTCTTGGCCTAGTCTATATCTACAGTTCACGAAACTCCATACCGATGTCTCACTATTAATGCAAAATCTATTTTATTTATTTGTTACTCATTTTATTTTGTTTATACTTTTTTTTATTGTATTTTTACAAAACGTGACTTCAAAAGATTATATTTATTTTCTTAAGAAAAACAATAAATTTGACAAAAACATAAATAGGTTATATATAAAACAATCATAGATTACAATAATAATCACTTATGTCTTAAGTTTTATTTTTTTGCATATACTTATTTTCAAAAATAAAATAAATTTAGATATAATTGTTAAGATACCCTTTATAAATTAATACTATATTAATTTTATTAATTTAATGTCCAAAAAATCATGAATTTATACTAAATTAGTTCATTTGTAATCTTTTATTAGGTTACATAAAATTTATAAGTGTATTGATATAATATAATCATAGAGAAACTAAAACAATCAAAATATAATAATTTATATTTAAAAAATTAATTTCAAATTACTAAAATAATCAATAACTTTACATTCTTTTTATTTATTATTTTAGAAATAAATAATTAAATTAATTTTAAATATCATTATAGAAATAATTTAAATAAATTTTCATATATTGCGTTATTGCGCAAAACGCAGTCTAATTGTTTAGTAACACAAAAAAGTTATAGTGATAATTCTCATTCTTGAATACTAACTTTACGATTTTAACTAGAATATTGTCAATTTTACATTAAGAAAATTGAATATTTTATGATGAATTCATAATTCTTACATTAGGACATTCATTATATGAAGCTTGCTCAAAGATCTCACATGTGAATATAGGTCTCATTAACCTAACACAATACGAGACATAAACACTAAAAACGTATTTAATTTTTAATTTAGATTTGTAACAATAACAATAGAAGTTCATCGCATTTATTCGTATATGCTAAGTCTAACATAATAATAAATTTATTAAATGTTGGGTATCGATAGTGACAACAAAATACGGCGTAACACCCACTAGACCTTCTCGACTCAATATCATTCTAGAGGGGGCAAACCAAACATTTCAAGACTGGGTCGACCCACATTCAGGGTAAGCTGAACCCATATAGCGGTCCAGTATCAAACCTGAAACTAAAGTGATCGCTAAAGTCTCTAGTGATCGTCAAGACCATGGTCAAAGCCTCCCACTGTGCTCGTCATGAGAGCGCTCGCCAAGAAAGTTGACTCATTTAAGCATCGGAGTGAGACTCAGAGAAACTCATCTGTTGCGCTCCCCTTCTTGCAGGTTCATCGGAGCTCCAACAAAAGTTCGTGATCACCATCCAGTTGGCATAAAATCAGCGTTGAGTCAGCACTCAGGAATTCTTGTCCCATCATTAACAGATGCAATAAGCATAATATTTACAAGAAGTCAACTGAAAATACTTAAAACTTTCCAATAGACTTAATGTAAATATGGTCTTATCTAAATGCTTTAACAGATCCGACCTCCACCGTTTTGTGTGAATGTATTTTGATTATTTCTTGTTTGATTGATCATCTTCGAAAAACAATATTATTAACCGTTAATTATGACCTGATAATTATAATTATTAGAGTAATTCTTATAATCTAAAATCCTCGAAAAGAAAAGTACGATCGTCACTTGTGATTTTTTTTTTTTTTACGATCGTCACTTATGATTTGGCTAAAAGCTTTAGATGTGTTGGACTTCAACGGTCCATATAAAAACGTTGATTTTTTTTTTCAGAATTTTTTAACTAATTACCAAAATAATTTTCAAATTTCTAAAAATGCCTCAAAACGCTAATCAGGTTTGCGTTTTCAGACTTTTTGTTGTTAACGCAAACCAGGTACGCATATAGGTGAGAGTTATTTTTCCGCAGCTCATCTTCCCCTTCCCTCGCAGCATTACTTCCTTTACCGCTCTCTCTAGTCGGATTCCTCCTTTGAGCCTCCATCAACCTCGTTGTCGTTAGCTTAATCGTCATCGCCTCATCATCATCAGCCTCACCATCTCGCAGTCCCGTCGCCAACCTTGTCGCCCCTCTTTCCTGTAGTCCATCCTCCAATTGCGGATTGCATCACCGTCATCGCCATCTGCCACCAGCCATCGCGTCGCACCAGTCTTCAGTTGTGTCTCTCCGTTGCATTCCAGCCTTGCCGTCGTCGCCGCCACTTCAGTCGCCACGCCCTAGCTGAGCAAAATCCTAATTGTTTAATCTGATAAATTATTTAATTGATAAAAGTAGATAAAATTTCATAGTTAAAATGTCTAATTAGTAGTTAGAATACATAATTAGTAGTTATAATAGTTAAAATGATATGACTTGTTATAAATGTTGGGGTAAATTGTTGAATTGATTAAATACAATTAAAACTATTAATTAGAATGCATACTATGATATAGTTGTTGAGTTTTAAACATATTGATATATTAAAATTTTAAAAAATCTTATTCAATTAGGTGTTAATATCCAAATGGTGGCTATAATTTGTCGATATGGTGGTCGAATCACTAACATTGAAGACATTGTTAGTTATATTGGAGGTAGTTCTACCATGTCCCACACCTCAAAAAACGTATCCCTATCTCAGTTGAAAAAACTTGTTAACGTAGCTTGTGGGTTTGGTGGTACATTTAATGATCTTCAATTTGATTGAAAATTAGATAACTCTATTTTCCAATAAACAACAAATCTGCATTGAAAAGAATTTTTGAAATGTGTGAGAGAAGTATGGAGATCTATGTAACTAGAACAGTTCATCCAATAATACATGTATGCTTAGATCCATCTAGAAGTGAACTCGATGAACGAATGGAGACAGAAGAAGATGAAGAAAGTGAACACGATTAAAGTGAAGGAGAGGAACATAATCTCATCCCTAATGATGATACATTTTCATCATCTTGAGAGGAATACGATGAACTCGATGGTATAGTAAGTGGTGTTGGTTGTTCTGTTGCAGCACAAGCCAACAGATTCAAACAACATCCCGATGAGTTTATCTCAAGAGATTGGATGCTTGCAACAACATATATAGTATGTAATAAGTGGGGTCCTAGGACCCCACTTGATTTGATTTATCAATATTTTTATCTAGTTATATTTTTAGTATAATTTTTTAGGACACCCTTAAATATTTATTAAGGAAACAACTAAGACATAAAAAAATTATGTAATTTGTGAGAAAACACTCAAACAGTGCAATAAACGTATTTCTTTATTTTCATTTTACTAGTAATTTTCCTTGCAAAACATATGCATATTTACTTCAAATACTCTATAACTTTCTTGTTTTTTGTTTCAATATCTTTATATATACTAAGCCATATATCAAATTAACTAACTAACTAACTATATAAATATATGATACATAATACTTCTAGGTATGTGGAAGAGGGATCTCATAAATGAGATTGAGCGTGGACTACCGTTGTTGTTTTTAAATTTTAATATTCTTCAATATGAATTTTACAGGTTTTCATGAAGAACCTTTTTAAGAGAAAATCAATCATGATCAATTTAGATGACAACCTGGTAGTGCAATTAAAAATATCACTATATTTTACTTGATTTTATTTAAATATTATTACATTATTTCATATTATTATAATGCATTTTTTTATCCTATGTATTTATATTTAAAATATCATAATTAAAACCATATTTTTATACTGGCCCGAATTAATATTGATATATTTTCGTTATTTAAATAAGTACATTTTGTGTAAACTAGAAACTCACTTAACGAAGTTCCTAGATCTGCCATTGGATGCATGGGTTAGAAAGTACTAACTGGGAGGTAACCCAAGGGCAAACACCTTACGCTTTGAAGAGTTTGCAGAGAGGCGAATGTTTTGAGGAAAAATCTGCACTGAAACATGAAGTGAAACTTTGGCATATAAAACATTGTTGTGAATGCAAAACTATTAAATCTACAAATCACTAGTTCATTTCAAGTGCAGTAATCGGGTCACTACGAGGTTGTCAGAGGTAATTGTGTAGATGAGAAATAACAAAATTAGGTCCTCCTCACTATTGTACAAACATTGGGGCTGTCCAAAGGTATAGACAATTTGATGCGGATGTAATAGAAGATTTAGTGTATCTCTATGTATTTAACAATATGGAAATTAAAGTTTATGATTTACAACAAGTTGTTAAAGATAAATTCACACAATCAATCTCTTATCGTAAGGTATGCGTTGTGTATCAAGCAAGATAATTTGAAGAACAACATAAAACAAAAGCAAAATATGCAGAACTTGCATTTATTTTATTTGATTTGCAATTGAAAATTTATACAAGAGATACTACCTATTTTTAGCTAATTAATCCAGTACCTCCACTACTTCAAATACTTCCCACTATTTTTAGCTTATTAATTCACTACTTCCACTATTTTTAGTTAATTAATTCACTACTTCTACTATTTTTAACTAATTAATTCACTACTTCCACTAATATGAAATTCTGATTTCAACTAACACTCCTCTTAAATCAAGTTGTTGCAAACTCCCAATATTTCCCTAAGAAGTAATACTTGACCTCGAAGTGCATGTTTTGTCCTTCCATTCATAGCTCACGTTTTATCCTGAAGAACTTTCTTAATTGCATTTGTCTCTCCTTTTTCATTATTCTCAATCGTGGCAAGCTCCTCCTTCATTGCAGCTAGCCATTTCTTATCAATCTTGACTTCCTCATGTCGTTCAAGGACTGCAAGATTGCATCTTTGATAAATCTCAACAAGAGATCCTAACCCCCTAACAGATTGATCATCTGTCAGTTCATCATCATCAAGGCAGGCGTTTTCGCCTTCAACTGTAGGATAAACAAAAGAACAAGACTGGAAGGGTTTGTTCTTGATCTGATCCCTCGACTGCTCCAACTCCGAGCGAAGCATATCCACGGTCACATTTGCAATCTCAAGTTGCCATCTGGTGTTCCTTATGATGTCCTTTGCCTGAGCTTCATATTCTCTACAGTCAACAAGTTCATTCCTTAGGGTTTCCACCAGGTTTAGGGTTTCAGAGAGCTCCATACGGAGTGTATGGACATCGTGATGTGCAGACTCTGTGATGTCTTCTTTGATTGTGAAAGCAGATTGCTCTTCCTCCAATGGATTGAATGCAAAACTCTTTCCCTTCATTTTGATCCTAAAGAGCTCCTTACCACTAGAATATATAATAATGCACTTTTTATCTTCAAACAACAACTTGAAATTCTTTTCTAGCAATTGACCAACACTAAGCAAGTTTTGATCAATTTCAGACACATATAACACTTCATCAATCAGCTTCGTACCTGAATTGCTATCTATAACTACTGTCCATTTTCCCTTAACAGATATGAACTCTCCATTTCCAATTTTCACTTTGGAAAGAACTGACCTGTCAAGTTGTTTGAAGAGTCTCGTATCACCAGTCATGTGATAAGTGCAGCCACTGTCGACCAGCCACCTATCACTCGATGTTCCTGTTGTGAGGCAAAAAGCCGCAAATGGAGGCTCCTCCTCTTCTTCATGGACAGCAGCTTGAGCTTCTCTATTCGTCTGATTGTATTTTTCAGGGCAAATATTTTCTACATGCCCCAACTTCTTACACCTCCTGCATTTTATGTCTGGCCTCTTCCAACATTTGTAGTGAGGATGGTTCTCCTTACCACAATGCTTACAAGGAGGAAGAGTTCCTCCTTTTTGGCCCATTACTGTCGCACTTGACTCATCATCACTAGAATTAGTCTTGCCTTTCCACTTCTTATCCTTACTCCTTTGGTTTAAGTATATCTTGGCCTTCAAAGCACCTTCAATTGCCCCTTATTCACACATCGATCGTCTTTGCTCTTGAACTTGAAGAGAACTAAGGAGCTTTGTCAATTTGAGAGTTGACAGGTCCTTGGTGTTCTCCAATGAGGTAATGGTTGCTTCAAATCTCTCAGGAAGAGAGACAAATATCTTCTCCAGAATTCTGCTATCCTTCATTTTCTTACCAAGTATTCTAACCTGGTTTGCAAGTCTCACCAATTGATTTGAGTATTCTTGGATGGTCTCAGATTCCTTCATTTGCTCCTTTTCGAATTCCCTTATCAAGCTCAGAGATTTCATGTCCCTTATCGTCTCATCTCCTTTGTATTCTTCTTCGATGAAGTCCCAAATTTCATTGGTTGACTTTATGGACATGATTCAGCTGAAAATTGCAGGTGAGACAGCCGAATAAAGGCATGACTTGGCTCGTGCCTTATAATCTTCTTTTCCCTTTGAATCTTGATTTGAGAAAGTGTGGGATTGGGTGGAAGAGCTGGAATGTCGTAGTCTTCCTCAACTGCCTCCCACAAATCAGTGCCCCCATGTACGCTTCCATTTTGACAGCCCAAGCTTGGTAGTTTGAGCCATCGAATTTTGGTAGAGCAACACCTGAGAAGGATTCTTCCATTTGATGGGAGTTTAGAGCATTTATGGGTGGATGACTCAAGAAATCAACAATCACACAACCTCACAAATCCCTCAAGAAATTAAGCTATGGGTGAATGATCTCAATAAATCGACAATCACTCAACCTCACAGTTCCCTCAAGAAGTTAAGCTCTGATACGACTGTTGTTTATCAAGCAAGATAATTTGAAGAACAACAGAAAACAAAAGCAAAATATGCAGAACTTGAATTAATTTTATTTGATTTGCAATTGAGAATTTATACAAGAGATACTACCTATGTTTAGCTAATTAATCCACTACTTCCACTACTTCAACTATTTTTAGCTTATTAATTCACTACTTCCACTATTTTTAACTAATTAATCCACTACTTCCACTAATATGAAAACCTGATTTCAACTAACAATATGGTACTCAAAACAGAAAGTGGTATAACAAACGTTTGGGTCAGACAAGAGTGTCTTCCAAATGTTGACAAACCTAATTGTTAATTATATCAATCATACCCAAGAACAATGTTCCAATTTGAGTGGATCAGAGTACCTACTAAAACTGATGTTGTATTCGATAAGTTGTTTTGGTCATTTGGTCTGTGAGTTTAAGGTTTTTCTCACTGTAGACTGTTGATAAGCATCGATGCTACACATTTGTACGTAAAAGTATACAGGTAAGTTATTAATTGTTGTTGCCTTTGATGCAGATAATCAAATATTTTCGTTATGTTATGCTTTCACTGATTTTGAGAATAGTGATAGTTGGGTGTGGTTTCTAGAGCGCGTGCGTCACGATAGATCAATGAAAGATATGTATCATTTCTGATTATCATGATTGTGGTCGCTGGGGTCTTTCCACGACCATTTGGAGTTTGTAGGTACAGTGTCAGACATATTGCAAACAACTTCAATACTTACTTCAAGGATCAAGCCCTTAAAAGTCAATTCTCTGAAATGACATGGACTACATCGCGTAAAAAATTTGATATGTTTTTTGTTGAATTTAGTACCCTAAACACGGTCAGTTCAAAAGGGGGTTGAATGACTGCGACAACTTTAGCTTGTGGGTGCAATCTTACGATGCGAGAAATAGATATAAAGTAATGACGACTAATCAATCTGAAGTGTTTAACAAAGATTTTAAAGGAGTGTGGTCATTACCAGTGACATACATTGTTGAAATAACATTCACACAGTTAAATATATACTTTGTTGAACGTTGTGCCCATTATGGCCACATATCATCGTTGGGTCATGTTTGGATGCCGAAAATAAAAGAGTTGTTAGTGACCACATAGGAGACGTCTCGTAGATTTGATGCAGTGACATATTCGTACGGAGAATAGTTTAAGGTACGAACACGTATAGGTAAACATTGTATAGTAAATTGGGTAGAATAGTCATGCATGTGCGGAGAGTAGACATTATTTCATAGGTCGTGTGCACAATGATGTCTGCTCTACGTGTAGCGAACATGAATTTGAACCAATACATGGATCCTTAATTTGGAATTGAACTTACAGAGAGACGTACCTCCCTACATTCCATCCTCTAATGGATGAAGACTTGTGGAATGGACAGATTGGTCCCATTGTTAGATGTGATTCACGAATGATAATATCAAAATGTGGTTGCAAGAGGTCAAGGATCCACAGTGAAATGGATACCAAAGAAGTGTCTAAAAAGAAAACAAATGCGGTAAATGTGGTCAACCTGGTCACAACAAAAGATCCTGTAAAACATTACTGTAAGGTTGCTGCGATTTATAAATGAATGCACTAGTGGTACCATTTGTATAATCAATATTAATATTATCATTCATTATCAGATAATGCATCGTGGGAAAAATTGTTGTAAAAGCGAATCTGCTTCGCGTTAACAAAAAAAATGTTTTAAAAACGAATATGATTAGTGTTTTGAGTCATTTTTGGAAAATTGAAATATTATTTTGGTAATTAATTTTAAAAAAATGTTAAATCTACATAAAATATATTTAAAAAATGTTAGCGAAAATACCCAAATGGTAGAGGTGAGTATGAATCGAATTTGTTGGGAATATTATTTCTTAAAAACAAATTTGGATTTACTTTATTCAGGATTGAGATTACAAAAGAGTTATGTCGAAAATACGTGCTCAAACTAAATTTGTCTCATTTAAAATGAATTCAGATTAACTCGAGGTATTTTATGTTATTAGGTCAACCATAAATAAACTCAAAAAACGTTCATGTAACTACAATTGTACATATTTTACTATGAGTTTTCATTATTAACTAGAGTTAGTAAATTTAAACTAGATATACTTAGATATTTAAATATGATATAGAAATATTATAATGTACTTAAATTCGATCGGGCTCAGTCATGATATATGATACGGGCGAGAAATGTAGAATGATTTTTTTTTTCAGGTTTCTGAAGTGTTGGAATTTTATTTTACGAAACATGCAACCAATTAGGGCACAATAGTTAAGTCACATACATGTTAAATACACATAGTTAAGTCCCGTACATGTCAATAATCATGCGATCTCGGCAAGCACGACAAGCAAAGTGTTGCGCATCTATTAGGCGTTGCAGCAGATCGCAGATCTCATACCAACAATGGAAATGTGTCATGCACACTAGGTTGTGTATATTCCTCAAGTTTGATCACACAATGATCATTCATACATATATATACATTGTGTCCACAACCGCAGTTGATACTGTGGTGAATGGTCACCTAGGAGACACAATTTCAAAAAAATCTCATAATGATTATTCTCCTCCCACAAAACCATCAGCACAATCAAACTCGTTTTTCAAGAATCATGATTCAGACTCTTATAACGTGACCCTTCGAGCACAGACTAACACATAGAGCTCTGAGTCTCACACGACTCCGAGTTAAGATCATATCTCGGGTCATATCTAGGGCTATATAATTACCAAAAAGCAAGCCGAACTTAGATGAAAATACAAAAATAATTTTTTTTTTACAAATAACAAACCAAACTTAATAAATTTAACAATGAACAAATCTACCTAACATTGTCATTATTTTTGGACGGAGTTTTCTAATTTGGACAGAGTGATTTGTAAGTCTAAGTGCAACAACAAAATTATAGATGGAATCTGACAAATCGCTTCGTCCAAATTAGAAAAAATTGTCCAAACATAACTGCAATTTTAGGTAGGTTTGTTGATTGCTAGTTTTACTAAGTTTCGTTTGTTGTTTTTCAAAACAAAAAGTTCGGTTTGCTCTTTGTATATTCATCAAAGTTCAGTTTGTTTTTTAGTAATTAACCCCGGGTCATACCCGTGATCACATTGGGTACGCGTAGTACGGAACACGTGTTACATCATATCTTTTTTCCTATGGGGCATATTTATAAATGTTGTAGAGATGTCCATCATGTACATAAACCATACATTCACATCCGAACCCTAAGTGGATCGACATATCATAATTTGTCGTAGTGTGAAATTAGAAAGTTCTGCAAATTTAGTCCTTCTGGTCATCCCTATGGGCTTCTAAAACCTGAAACCATCATTGACCCCACTCACCCACATAAGGCATAGAAGTCATCACTCGTGTGAGAGGATGATCAAATTCACTTTAACATATTTGGACAAGCAATCACAACAACAACTCACAAAATATTCAAACTAGAAAACATGTATACTCAAATATAATTCAAGTTAAAGAACATTGTTGGAACAATATAATCAATGTAGTATATCAACTAAATCTACCCATTTCTAAAAACTTCACATGTATTACAAAAAAATCTATTTTCAAAGTTTTTGAAACGGTCCACAACCATCTCATCTGTAGACAAGTACTCAAAACTCATCACTATGTGTCTAAGAACGTCTCTAACATAGTTGTACTTGATATCTATATGCTTTGACTTGTTATAATACTTGGGGTCATTTATCATGGAGATCGTGGCACCTACAACTCACCAGTTGATCCAGAAGCCTTTTTAGTCACACAACTTACTGAGTATCCCATACAAGAGCCACAAATTCAGCCTCTATGGCGGTCAAACGCGATGCATGGCAGTTTCTTGCTCTTCCATGATATGGCTCCATAGGAGAGTAGGAGCACAAAGGCTGAGGTGGATTATCCCATCTTCTTCGTTTGAAGATGGGTAACAAGTAGGGTTTTAACCTTAGCCACCACGGCCATTGATGGCCATAGTGGCCATCCTAGGTTGGGTTGACCATTGAGGTCAAACACCACGGTGGATGGACCCTTTCCTCTTCGCCTGGCGTTGGCCACAGTTGGTCAACCTATTTGATGCTTCTCTCGTGCCCATACATCACGTGTGGTGGTTGTGTCTACTGCAAACGTGGGCACTAAGGTTGTGTATGTCATCAGTCGACGCAATCATTGTGGCCTCTTCTTAGAGGAGATGATTACGATGCAACGACTTGTAGGAGCAGATGATGTTATTGCAATTGCGGTTTTTAGCGGCATATGATGATGATGATGCAACGACAAACGCGGACGCAGCCCATTAATTGTGACTGGCTGTTGGGGGCGCGATTACTAAAGTCGCACATGGCAGTTACGGCATGACCGTTGAGGCCACGTCGAGCTGATGGGGGTTGTTAGCGATGCAACCTATGTTGCGGTTGTATCTCGTCTACGAGTGTGGCCACGATTAGTCGCGTTCGAAATGAGAAAAATCTGGACGGATTCAACAATTTGAAAATCAACCTACGAAAGCTTCTGATATCAATGTTGGAATTATATGTACAAAACATGCAGTCGATTAGGGAACAACATCAATATACATATATAAGTTACCTCCCCTGATGAATGACTTGACGGAAGAGGAACTGCGTGATGTTGGGATCACGGTCTGTCGGTGAGAGGACACGACATGGTTAACGAACAGTGACCTAAGTTTTCACAGCTACTGACTTTTGTCTAAACTGTAGAATGATCAAGGTTTTCTACTTTAAGCGAATATAAAATGTTACATGTGTTTCTACCATGAGCACTCTTATATGTAGTCATATATAGAGGGAAATGTTTTGAGTCAATATCATAATACTAATTTTATTTGAAAAGGAAAGGTTTTGCAGTGTTATCATAATCGGACCGACCTTCGATCGGTGAGGGAGTGACTCCCGATTTAGGCATTCCGACTATCGGTTCACCGGTCTAACCGACAGGTTCACTTGATGTATTAAGTAAAAACACTGTACTTGCTACTTAGATTCAATGTAATAATAGAATCACTTTAACACAATAGTCTCAAACACTACAGAACTCAATAATATCAAATTCAAACAAAATTGTTTCATACACAATACACAAAACAATGTTGTAATTTTTAAGAATCTCTTTATTTTAACTTGATCAAACAGATTAGGCAAAAAAAAAAGAACAGAAGTCAAAAGGGGAGGAACAAGCTTACTGAGGCAGAGAAGCAGAGGCGGGGAACAAACATCGATAAAGACTGATGGACGAGGGAGAGGGACAAGGCGGAGGCGAGGCGACAAGGCTGAGGGACGAGGCAAGGTGGAGCTAGTTGTGGGCGAGGCGAGGGAAGAGGCGAGGTGGAGCTAGTTGTGGGCGAGGCGGAGCTAAAGCTATGGGTGAGGCGAAGCTAAAGATGTGGGTGATGTCGAGGGCCGAGGACTTGGTGGAGCTAGCCTTGGGCAATGGCGAGGGCCAAGGGAAGAGGCGGAGCTAGCCTAGGGCGAGGGCTGCCAAAAAGGGAGGATGTGAGTGAACTGGTAAAATGAAAACAATTGTTTTATTAAGGTTATGGACTTAGGGTGGTTGACTGCATTATTTAGCTGAGGAAAAGATGGAAGAAAAGTCAAAGAACCAAAATCGATCGATTTTCAAAAATCAGCCAATTTACACATATTAAACTGGATTTAATGTACATTTCGGTCTTTTATTAAAAAAGCAAACCATTCATCCCGATCGATTTACAATCCAACCAAATTCGATCGACGGTTCAATTCTAATAACACACAGAAATTTTGAGTCAATATCACAATACTAATTTGATTAGAATGGACTGCGATTTATGGAAGTAAAAAAAAACTTCTCTTTTATCCACTCTTTATTCCTTTCTTTAAATTTATTCACATTTAAATGCAAAAAATTAGTCATAATTCTTTATTCCATTCTTTCATTTATTCACATTTAAATGCAAAAAAAAAAAAAAAACATTTCCTTTTGCGTAAATGGTTCTTTGTCTTCAAAACTTTTCCACCTCATTAATTTAATAGAAATAGACACTTCTCTTACCTATGGCCAAACAAAAACCTGAAGAATAAAAATGTTCATATACAAACGTTTACTCCACAATTATCATTCTACTCCAATTTTCAATCCTCAATTGAAGCTACTAAGTCATGGATCGACCATAACCTAATTGCACAGACTGGACTGGATGATCGGATCTAGATCATCCCCGACCTGTGGATCCATTCACTACTTGATCCCTTAGACTTCGAAAGCCGAAAGATGTGGGTCTTAATCACCAGAACCCAACAACAGCAACAGGCTTATGCCAGTGGAGTTAACAATCTGATGAATAAATCAAATATGGCCTTTTACAAATCCAAAGTAAATAACAGAAGGAAAACAAGTCAGAGTATGCAAACTGCTGAGTAATTGCATAGCATTGATTACCATCTCCCTCAAACCCCACCCCATTGCCACCTTCCTTCCTATGGTCTGGGAACTTGATTCCTTTCTGCTCCATATCCTTCACAGGAATTGCCATTCATCATCTCCATCTGCAACAACACTAAATGCAGGATCCTCGCCATCTCGAATTCCAACACTATCACTGTCACTGTGGCTTACCGGCTTCAAAATGACAGATGTTGTAGCAACCGTGAATAAGGGAGCTCCGTTTGACTCCTCCGCTAGATTAGACGCACGTGAACAGAAATCATCAAAATCATCTGCTCAGACCCACCCACCAAAACGTGTGTTTTTTTAGGAAAGAACATGTCAGAATCAATAGTTCCAATTGTCAAGTCTGCAAATTTCAAGAAAAAGGTTATACTAACCTTTGTCTCGGCAGTAGAAGCCAATAGCTAGCGATGGATCAAGTGAATCCAAAGGAATGTGGCGGACAGTGCTGGAAATGTTTCCAAAATTTAGGGATAGAAAGACAGAAACAGCAGAGATTCTCTAACAAAATGATGGACAAAATCGTACCTGCAGTGATATGATGAAGTATCTGCCTCCAAATTGTCTTTGCTGATCTTAACTACCTGGAAGAGCACAAATATCTCCTGTAAATGCACATAAAATCCTACTAAAGAAACATTTTTAGGTAGCAGTGAAAAACAAATGTTGTCACACTCTCGTCTTATGTTTTTTTAAAATAATAATCCTACTGTTTATTGAAGTAGTCTGCTAATTGCTAAGCCATGAGCTGACATGAGTCTTGTATTTATCTCTTACACGCCTTGTGAATGAAATAAAAACTTAGAGCATCTCCAATGGTTTTACTTAAATGTTTTCCTTAAAACTGCTGCCACATAAGACCGTGAATCTCATTTATACAAATCTTTTAAGTAATGTCAAAAAGTGAGACCCAATTAAGTAATACTTTGGCCTCTCATACACCAAAACTAGGATTCCTTACACTTGAGTAATGCTATCTAATGTGCATTGGAGATGTTCTTACTTGTCGAAAAAATTTGCTTTTTGCGATATTCCCTTAGATTTTTTACATGATAGTATCAAGCAATTAATCCAAATAATTTGCGTTAGATTTCAGCACAATACTCAAAAATTCAAATATATACCGTTTGAACTTCATGAGGGTCAAGATAGAAAACTTCATCATCTTGTACACCTATCATATAAGTAGAAGCACCAGGTTTTCCGCCCAATACACCGAGACTTTGGGGAAAGGAAAATGTTGCACGCAATGATGACATATACCTGAAAAAACATTCAGAGTTGTCCAATGATTACCCATGTTCAACTACAAAGTAAAAACCAGCATTGTTACCATAATATCTTCACAATCTAATCAAATAAGAAATAATTAGCAATTTGTGTTCTTCTACAAGTTGAGGAAATATTGACGGATCAGATGAGCTTAGCAGAGCAGTAAGGATAGGGACCCCCACCACCCACCACACACACACACACACACACCACACCCTCCCAATGATCAAAGCATGCACTTTGAGTAACCCTCAACTTTTTTTGTGTGGGTAGAAAGTAACCCTTAACTTGAAAATTTATTTTAGAAGTGTACTATAGTTAATGAGAATTATCTAGGTTATAAGTCTTTAGAGCTAGATAAATTAGTTAATTGTAAACAGGCCTAGGAGATATGTGTTTTAGTATCTAGAAACTCCTCCTCCTATATGTATACACTATTCTCTGTTTTCTTAAAAAATGGACAAAGAAAAATTTAGTTTCTCAAACATCAAGTTGGTATCAGAGTCAATATTCTAATTTTCCCGTTTGTTGCCTGCTCAAGCAAACATAACCCTAAACTCATCAATTCCAAGTCACAAATAAAATATGTCTCAATTCTACTTTTTACAGAATTATCGTCATCATCCATCTAAAAAATTGTCAGACTGTCCTGTTTGATGTGTTTTCATAAGGGTTGTCACACTTCGAAATCAGTTAAGATCAGAGAAACTTGCAACATCATGTCCTCCAACAGTTCAATCACCTTCGAACACAACAGTGGATGCAGACTTGCTCTGGATGTTCTTATTGCGGGAGAATAAATCACTTTGTAAAAATAAAAAAATAAAAAAGTCATTTTCGTCATCGGTTTACGAAGAAGCATACTTCTAATGCCAATCATACTAAGCAGACAAAAGTCACTACTCCAATTAGATCAATGAAGTAACAATTTCTGCAACTAAATACATGAGTTACTGAAGATGAAAGGAACCCAACAAGTTCAACCATCTCCAAATACTAGTTCTACTGCTTGCATCTTTAAGTATGATAATAATCAAAATTGATGAATGTTTCATTCAAGTGTTTCAGATCACATTGTAAGTAACCCTTCCTTTGTTACTCCTACATCTCCACTAACTTGTGCACATCAAATTACTCTTGGAAGTGGCTCTAGAGTTGCTGCCAAGAGAATTGGTAACGCTTCACCGATTCCATCATTTTTCTTCTTTCAATATATTTTTGTCAACAAACTAGTACGTTCCTTTATTTGTTCAGGGACCTTCAATAAAGACTCATTTGTTATGCATAGTGTGGTACGGAATGGACAATCGTTGTGAAATATGAATCGGGTGGACTTTACTACATCAAACCCCTATCGATTATCTATTGTACGAAGTCACTAAATCTCTTTCATGAGTGTCTTGGTCATTTAAGTTTGTCCAAACTTTAGCAAATGATAGTCAAAATTATTGTTAGGGCTCCCTCGACATGTGTTATAGCTCTGCTCCTAACGGAGTATCATATGGATTTGAGACTCTTTAGAGGATAGCATTGCCTGACCCTCCAGTGTCCAAAAAGGAAATACCTCGCACTAAACCTCCCATTGCACCATAAGGATGATGACGATTGAGGATTGCATGACATGAGATAGGAGAGTTATCCACACTCAAGTCGCATACTCAAAATCTTTTACCGAATTCTGTTGCCTTAATGAACAAATAAGATTCGAGATTATTATATACGAAATATCATTTTTTGGCTCTCTCTTCAACCCTACGTCTCTTATGGAAAACACTGCATTGTGAGTCTAGTCAACTCTTTTTCCTGTTATACACTCAGATAATTAGAGTCCTAGTATCTAACTTTGTTGGTTACAAATATTTTGTCACTTTTATTGACAAGTGTCAACACTTGTTTATATTTAATAAAATAATGTTCTAAGTTATTTTCTATTTTTTATTCTTTTTGTGATGAAATTCAGACTAAATTTGGTTAAAACATTTATAAAAAAAAACGCATTGATAATGCATGAGAATATTTCTCGAAACCATTACGATCATGTCTGAATCAAAACAACATTCTACATCAGTCCACGTGTCCTTATTGACACCCAAGAAAATGGTATTATTGAACGAAAGAACAAACAATTCGTTTATATTGTCTGAACATTGTTACTTCATTCAAATGTGTCAATTTCTCTTTGGGTTGATGTTTTAACAGCTTGTCATTTGATAAATAAAATGTTTTCTTACTGTCAATAATCAAGATTCTATATTCTAAATTGTTTCCTAAGGAGAAATTTCACATGACCCCTCGCGTCTTTAGATGTAACTATTTTGTTCATGAACTTACTTCAGAACTCAAAAATAAATATGCATGTGTCATTAAAGTGCATCTTTCTTGGGTACTCCAAAGTCCAAATTGCAAAAAGAATACCGATATTACTCACATAAGGATAAGATACTAGATGTCTACTAATGTCACTTTTCGAGCACACGTCATTTTTTTCTCTTATGTCTGCCAAGTCCACTACACATGATACGTCCACCAACATTTCGAACTCTACCATAACCTCCTCTTGATAATGTGTCTGAGGATCTTCATCCCACAACACATCAATTGTCTCACACCACCATCTCTTCTTCAATATCAAAGGTCTGCAGCGATGATGGTAGAGCGCTCAGAAGAATGATGTTGATCACATTCAACTCAATCGTTCGAACCAATTACAGACCAAATTGAGTCATCAAATGATTTGCTCACTGTCCTCCAAAAGAGTTCTAGCGACGCATAACCCTCATTAAATCTATGACTTCTAGAGTTTCCATCATCGTTCCCTTTCCTACTTGGCATTTGTTTCACTCTCATTTTCTGTCGTTATTCCAAAATTTGTTCCTAATGAAGTTACTCAACCTTGATGGAAACAAACTATGATTGACAAGACGTAGAATTTGGAGCAAGATAGTGCACGAATATGGTCTATCTCCCATCTGGAAAGAGTAATGTCAGTTGTACATGAGTATTTGCTATCAAGGTCCTTGTTAATGGTCAAATTAATCGCTTCAAGGCACGTCTTATTGCTAAGGGTTATGCTTAGGTTTATGGTGATACTTTTTCTCCAGTAGCAAAGACTCTCATTGTGCGGCTACGAATCGCTATTGCGCCTATTGCCTCATTGTGCCAGTCAAGAACTGATATCTATGTTTCTCAAATAAAATACGCAATAGTATTCTAAAAGTAGAAGGCATAGATTTAGACAATCTTCAATATTTTCTTGGGAATGAAGTTACTCAGTTGAAAGTTGATATCCATATTCCATTATTTCTCAAAGGAAATATGCACTAAATATTCTAAAAGAAACGGGCATAATTAGACTGTAGACTTGTCGATAGTCCCATGGATTTAAACAGGTTGTATGATGACCGAGAGAGTTTTAAAAGGTTAGTAGGGAAACTAAACTACCTCCCTACCACTAAACATGATATCTCGTTTATTATAGATATAGTCAACCACTTTATGCATTCTTCGTGCATTGAACATTGGAATGTTGTCATTCGGTGACTTTGATACATTAAGAAGACGCTTAAGACAAGGGTTGGTGTACAAAAATGAACAAAATACAGAGGAGGCGAGGATATAGTTATGTAAAGTAGTATAGTTGTTTGAACCACCTATATTTTTTAAAGAGAGGAGATCTTCTTCAAATTCATCTAAAGACATATCTCACAATACAATCACTTGGTTCTTGATTAAAAGGAATTCCTATGGCTACAAGCTGAAGTTTCCACACTTACAAAAAAAGTCTTGGGTATTGAGATTTTGTTGGAGGAAATTTACTCTCATAGAAAAAGAGTAGAATGTGGTTACTTGTTCTTGTACAAAAGCAAAGTATAGAGCTATGGTAGATGGTATGTGTGAGTTTCTTTGGACTAAACAATTTCTTCAAGAGATGAGGATTGTAGATAATAAATCAATAAAGTTGTGTTGTGATAACCAAGCAGCTCTATAGCATATCAAATCCATTTTTTCATGAAAGAAAAAAACATATAGAAGTTATTGTCATTTCATTAGAGAGAATATTATCTCCAAAAAAATTGCAATCGATCGAGATTGATAGTTCTAATAATCAACTAACAGAATTGGTGAAATGGAATTGAGCTGGTGACCAATTGGTGAAATGGAATCTACAAAGGTTACTCAGATTTTAATCTGTGTAGCATCTACAGGTGTGGTCAGCAAAAAGGAAGAGGGCTGAGGGAAAACTCTTACAACAGCCAAGCTCTTACTGTTGAATGCAACACTTAAAGACAAATGCATTACTAAACCATTTAACTTCATATTTCAATAATTGTGCTAAATGAAAAGAATTCAGTAACTTTAATCGTGCATATTTAACTTCAAGTAAATCACAAACCTGGGATTGATTTTTTCAAGTCCAAGAACCAAAGGAACCAACAGAAGGATGGGTGTCCATTCGCTGCGACCTTGGGAAAAAACAGTACAATGCTTTTTAGCATCCTCAATACAGAGGATTGGAGCTCCACCACGTTCTCCATCTTCCTCACCAGAAACGACATAAAGAGCCATAGGAAAGTGCAGTTCCCCATTGTCAACTGTCTCTTTCTGACTGCGTACAAGGGCTTCCCATGAGCGGCAAACTGCATACGGACCAACCCATGACCCAGCAGCAAGGCCATAAGACTTTCCAGCTTGAATGAGATTGTGTATAGAGAATGGGGATGCCACCGAGTCCACAAAGAGGTGCAAGATCCCAATATAATCTTCATTTAGTGGCTACAACATGCAAGAGCAAATTACATTCTATGTACGTTGGAACTCACTTGAGAAAGAGAATTTGGTTCTTGCAGAGCAAAACATGGACGTTTAAAAAAGACTGATCCTCTTACCTTGGTCAATGATTTTCTCCACGCTCTACCAAATTTATGAAAAATCAATGCCTACAAAACGAGTACAAGTCCCCACAGTTTAATGATCTGAGAACTGGCAGTCACGATGAAAAAGAAAAGGGCAATATGGCGAGCACAAGAGTTACATACCTGAGCAAAGAGCATTTGGCTGCTTCTAAGCATGCATCCCCAGTTCACGTCACTAGTATAACCCGAATCTCCAATAGCATCAAATCCTTTAATGAAACAAAGGCAATGATAGCTTAGCCGCTACACGTGATAATCATCCACAAAAAATATTGTAGGAGCCTCTAACTTTACAGGTTAAGAGAATATCACTTTTACAGCAAGATAATTGATAAAAGCAACTCAAAGGCCGAACCTTTACGATATGTCATGATGATTCTCGAGGAGAAATCCTGCTCAAATGCAGTCAAGCCAGCAGCTTCATCCCCAGCTGAGACGTTATAGCACAAACCAAGAAGCCATATATTGCTAGTTGAATTGGAAACTCCAGTCTTTGAAGACCCAAGCACCCGTTCGTGGAACCGCCTCATCGAGCCACCAGTCACAATTCTCTTCACAGCTGAGGTCCAAGCATTATGCCTAGTATGAGAGGCAGATTGCCGATAAGGATCAAGAATAGAGAAAGCAGATGTAAGGACGGTTGACCACGTAGAGGAAGAAGATGCCTTTGAAGAATCAGATACACAATCAGAGGACCCTTCCCCCTCATCAAAACCTTTCATCAGCCAGTCATGAAACTGGCATGCGACATAATCCACTGATCGAATCAATCCAAAATTCGCCGCCTAGCCCAAGCGTCGAAGAAAGAGATTCACACAATCGCAGCAATACGTAAGGGAATCACAGCTGTTGAATCACAGATTTACTGCTCGAATCTCCAATTGAGTCACAAAGGTCGGAATCAAGGAATCAACCACAAGAAACGGAGGTTTCCCTGAAATTGTGCAAGATTCAACTAGTGAAGGAATAGCTTGTTGACGTAGAGAAGAGAATGACATGGAAGACCAGAGAGAAAGGAGAAAGGAAGAGGAGAGAGATCGTTAGATTTGAGGATTTGGACTTCACGATGAAGAGAAGAGAACCGATTTCTTGTTGGGGAAGAGATCCCCAAGTTACCCTCTAATCAGAAAAACACCCAGGAGGACACACACTTATTCTGAATATATATCAAATACTACTAACTCGATTTGTGAGGTATAAATATCTCAAATCATAAATGAAAGAAAGAAATTTGAAATAATTCTAATATATTTATACAAAATTTTATTAGCACTAAGATGTATTTTTGTGACGGTGAATGGTTAATTATGTTGGAAGATGATAATAATTGATTATTTTTGTTAATAATTTACATTAAATAATTTACAAAATTAACTAAAAACAAATTCAAACATTACAACAAAATTTCACAAATTTATATTAATATTATTTTAAGGGTAAAATATGATATTACTTACTAAAATTTATTCTAATTTTAAGTTAAATTTAAAATTTTAATTTTAAGTCAATAATGCTTTGACCGGATTATATACTGAAATACAAGTACTGCCAAATAATATGCTCTTATAATTCCTTTTACATTGAATTTGTTCATGGCCCACAATTTCTATAATCACTAACAGTAACGAGGTAAAAAAATAAATTCACTCTTGAAAAGAGAAGCAGGAATAAGATCAAAAGTCTACAACGAGAAGATGGAACATGGACAGAATCAGAACAAGAGATAACCCAGGAGTGCGAAAGGTACTTCAAACACCTATTCCAATTAGAGAGGACGGCAAACTCAGAACACATATTGGGATGTGTACAATCAGTCGTTACAAGGGCGATGAACCAAAATCTCCTAAAACCATATACTGACGAAGAAATCAAGCCATCCGCGTTCCAACTAGGGTGCAAGGGCCCCAGGTCCTGATGGTTTCCCCGGGTTGTTCTATCATAAATATTGGGAAGTTGTGGGACCTGATGTCATTCATGCGATAAGAAACTATCTGTCAAACGGTACACTCGATCTTTGCTTTTATGACACAGATATTGTATTAATTCCAAAAGTGCAAAATTCTTTCAAAACAAATCAGTTTAGACCAATTAGCCTGTGTAATTTCGTTTATAAAGTGATGTCCAAAACACTTGCTAATAGATTACAATCTATATTACCAGTGTTAATCACCCATTTCCAAGTGGCTTTTGTGGCAGACATGCTAATACACAATAACATCATTGTCGCTCACGAAGTTTTACATCATTTGAAGACAAATAAGCGAGAACAAGTCGAGGAATGTGCAGTCAAGATTGATATGAATAAAGCATATGACCGAGTGGAATGGAGCTTCCTACTCAACACGATGAGACGAATGGGCTTTGACGAAACGTGGATTCAATGGATGAAAGCCTTTCACCCACACGAGGTATCAGACAGGGGGGCCCCTGTCCCCTTATTTATTTTTATTTGTGACTGACGTTCTATCTAGACAAATCATACAAGCGGAGGGCAGGGGACAGATCGAAGGAATTCGAATAAGGAGAATGTGCATGATTGTCCACCACCTCCTATTTGCGGATGACTCGATCTTCTTCATCAAAGCGGATGCACAGAATGCGTACGGGCTCAAATCAATACTCGAGGAGTATAGCCAAACGTCAGGGCAAAGAGTCAACCTTCAGAAGTCAAACATTCACTTCAGTTCCGGAACGTCACAAGGGAGCAGAGAAGTGGTAAGCCAAATACTGGGAATCGAGAAAGCTCAACATGGGTATTTGAAGGGCAAAATATGGAGTAAGATGCATGGATGGAAGAACTTATACCTAAGTAATGCGGGGAAGGAAACTTTGCTAAAGGCGGTGATCACCGCCATCCCAACATACGCGATGACCCTTTTCCAACTACCCAAAACATGGTGTGGGAGATAATGGCAATGATGGCACATTTCTGGTGGAGTCAGAGCATGGATAGAAGAACGATTCATTGGAGAAAGTGGGAGCACATGACTAGGCCAAAGGAGAAGAGGGAATGGGCTTCAGGGACATCAACACTTTCAACGAAGCTATGCTCACAAAAACTACTTGGCGACTCTACAATAACCCGGAGGCATACTGGGCTAAGGTAATAAAAGGCATATATTTTCCTAATACTAATCTATTTCAGCCTAAGAAGGGAGGTCGGGCATCTTGGGCGTGGTCAAGTATATTGGAAGGTAGGAAGGTATTGCAAGAGGAGGGTATGTGGAGGGTCAACAATGGCGAAAATATACGAGTTTTCCAGGATGCGTGGATCCCGGGAATTATTGGACACATGCTATCAGGCGGCGAACCAGAATTGGAGGAAACAAATGTGCGAGTGGCGGAGATTATGCGGACCGAGCACAGGGGTTGGGACACGAGGAGGATCCGAAATCACATAACCGAGGAGGAAGATAACGCTATCAAGGTTATACAACTGCCACGCGACCGAACCCGGGATAGGCTAGTATGGCATTCCTCGACATGGGGGATCGCCCATCCGAAGCTAGTGTATCGACGACTTATGGAGTGCAAAGAACCGAAGGAAACAAACCATGCTTCCTCCTCACGAGCTCTCGAACCGACAACGTGGAAACAGGTCTGGACAGGACCCACAATACCGAAGGTAAAACATTTTATATGGAAAAGTTGCAATCGTGCTTTGCAGGTAATGGAGGAGTTGCACCGAAGGGGGATCAGTTCGACACCGAACTGTCCTTTCTGCGACTACATCAAGACGGTGGAACATGTGCTAATGGAATGCAACTGGGTACGACCCATATGGTTTGGTGGAATAGGGGTCTGATGGGAAGGGACGACTCACAAACCGTGGACGGAGTGGATTCAAGAGTTCTTTGAGGTGGCAATCAAAAACAATGATTACGGCGCGATCCTAAAGACCAAAGTCGAGACAAGCGTGGGAGATATGGAAGGAAAGATGTTGAACATACAAACAAAAAGAGCGACCGCAGACGACTATGACCCTCGAACGTGGGTTACGACTAGCACAGGAAGCATGGGAAGTAAGAGAGCGGAACCGAGCGGAGCCATGAAGCAGTACCAGCGACCAGGACAATCAAAGATGGCAGCCACCAGGAGAAGGCACAGTAAAAATAAACTGTGATGAAACATGGGATACGAGAAACGGGAAAGGACGAACGAGGATAATTGCAAGAGACGAAACATGAGTCATGATCGATGGAATAAATTCATCAACATGGGACACATTGCGATAAACGTAGAAGCCCGGGCGATCCTACAAGCAGTGGAGCTAGCGAAAAATAATGATTGGACATAAGTTATCATCGAGTCGGACTCTGAGCAACTCATCAAATAACTGGACGGGTCGGCAAAGGAGGAAGACTGGAGACTGGAAAATATCATCAGCACGATAAAGACGATAACAACACAAGTAGAGAAAATCTCATGGAGATGGGTAAATCGAAAAGTAAATAGATGCGCGAAATGGATTGCCCGACAATCCATGAGAGATATGAGTTTCATAAATTGGTTATGTGAACCACCATCTACTCTAATTTCCTTATTGTTGTTAGATAAACCAGACGCCGTGCAATTTTATTGAAGAATTTCTTATTGGCCAAAAAAAAAAGAAGTAAAATACATGATGTAAATACGAATAATATTATAACTTATTTTATAAATATAGTCTAAAGTATACCATTATAAAATATTATTCCATACAATAATAGGATATCAAAATAATTGATTCTAACATAAACCACCGAATACAAAATGGCCGAGTCCGAATATTTAGACCAATAATTGAAAACTCATTCAGAAACGTTTGACTCGCTTTTTTTTGTCAAGGAACATAGAATGAGGCTGTATGAACGAATCTCAATTTTTCGATTGTTTCTGATCATCCATTAGATCGGTCGACATAGCTGCAGGAATCCGATGGCGACTCAATATATTTGAAGTAGCTTGTGTTGCCGTTTTAAAGTTCAATACAATCACCCTCTCATCATCCAAATCGATTCTCAGGTTCTCCCCTTTGTAGTTCTCCACAATGTCACATACATGCTTCAGATTCTTAATCTCCTCCCCATTCACTTTCTTGACCTGCTCAAACAAATATATATATATATATATATATCAAAAAGTCCCATCTCCGAGAATTGAATGAACAGCGAGAAGCTACTCAGTTAGAGAATTGAATGAACAGTGTGTGATGTGAATATTATTGGACCCCACTCTGAGACTAGGGCCTTGAAATGAAGAATCTCAGTAAATATCTCAAAATTGTGCCTTTCTGTTCAACCATTGGACTGAGTTCTAGTTATAGTACTGAGAAAAGTTGAGCAAAAGGTGGACCTGTAATTCTGCAAGTCGCTCATATCCTGCATTAATGTCGTCCAGTAGTACCTGTACCAAGAAAGCACTTGTCAACAAAATGAAAGGACAAAGCTTCGTATTTAATTTCTTCAGTTCTTCTCCCCTTTTCAGATATCTCGTTCATTACTAGGCGAAACTTATTAACTCTCAGAAGTTCGTTCATTTATAGTACCTGTGAGAGGATAACAAGTTGTTCACCAGGCTTCTGAGGCATCTCCCTCAGGGCTCGCTCACATAATCTGCGCGGTGATGAATTATACCAGTCTTCTCCATACTCATGCAGGTAAGGCTGAGTGAGTGGTACAAATACCAAGCCCGCAAATATGTAATAACTTGGTAACTTATCAAACTGATGCACCGGGACTAGTGGTTGCAACTGCAGAATTAACAAAACTCAGCAACAAATGATACGATTCTTAACTTTAGCTGAGAAGTTATAGAAGATAGGAAACGAGCCAATTATAAAGCATATATTTTATAATCAGATATTTTCATGGTAGCATGCAGGAATCAGCATAAAGGGTACATTATATATCCATAACACGGTCAAGACCACATGATAACTCAAAAAAGTGTACGAATTCTCTCCAGTCTCCAGTAAAAAAATTGACATTAAATTACATATTGGTTTGGGAAAATAGATTGTGTCATGATGAATACTGACACCTAAAGGAGACATGACTTACAGGTTTCAGGGTGATACTGAATTCACAGATAGCACCATCCCTAAGAACTTGAATTTGTGCAGTTTCATTGGGCTTTTTCATAGAGGCTAAGTGATCAAATGTTATCCGCTCCCTGTTCCGAAATGGAACTGCAAAATGTAAATGACAATACTGGTGGTTACTGTAAATTATCATAATCCCATAATAAAAACAAAAGACCTGAGAGAAAAGGAAATTCAAATTAAGAAGCCAGAATTTCTGTGATTTTAACGGCAAAACTAAATTACATTAGAGCTTCCATTTGGTTAAGCAAGCAATTAGTTATACTATTTCGCAGACCAAGGTCTACCATTTCACTGATCAGAAAAGGAGAAATTCTTTGAAGCGGCTATTCATCACGTGTAAGAGGTCCTATATGTTATAACACAAAACAAATCATATGTAACATGGTAATTCTACATTAGTTAGTTCACAAAGGATCACCCAGGAGTACTTCAGACTTACTTGTTCCATCATTTGCTATGGGGATCCCATCAAATGCGAGGACGATATCGTCTTTCTTAAGTATCCCATGAGCATGTGAAAGAGGATGAATTTTGTTTACTAGTATCCCGGTTGTTTCGGGCGACATCTTGAAGTGTTTACGAAGTTGAAAGTTCTCCGTGGTCTGGCATAATAAGCCGAGAGAACAGAATCCAGTGTATTTCCCAGTTTCTTCAACACCACCAATAAATTGCCTAATCACTGGAACTGGAATTATGTAACTGCAAATCAATATGCAAGAACTCAGCATATTGCAGCAACAGCGCTTGAAATACAATTGATACCCTTTCAGATAACATTACCATTATAATTCTTGTTCTTCATGATTTTGTCGTTTAAGGTAAGAGTAAGACTTTATACCTCTCAGACTCAATAGTTCCTAGAGCTCAAAATAGATGAAGAGATTATCAAGGGATGTCAATAAGATTAACTCACCCAATATTTTCTGCATTTGAAAGATTCTGGAAAGCTACTCCAACAACTTTATCACCCATAATTGCTGGACCCCCACTATTTCCTGGATTTATAGCTGCATCTATCTGTATTGCCATAAGTTGACTCGCACCATGTACATATTGAGTTGGTTCCACTCTGGATACAACTCCTTTAGTTATGGAAATATTGTCCCCTCCTGTGAATGTTGAGTAAACTATATCAGTAAAAAAACTAGCACAAATAAATGTAATGATTTTACATTAATTAACTATTATTAGTGTCAAAATCAAGTAGGCAAAAATGGTTCATGATTTGAATTATACTAAGACAATGAATAAAAATCTATACGATAGCAGCCTAGACACTAGACAGAAATGGTTAAATTTAAAAAATACATACAATGTTGGCCAAACTAAAAAACACATACAATCCCTGATAAAGCCAAACTATATCTGATGTTCTAAACCTCGATAAACTAGAAGTATACATACTTTGAAATGAATACCAATTTAAACTATACGACTTACTGAACAACTAGGAGGCACACACAACACACAAGTAACTGGAGAAAGAGGCAGGAAGAAATTACCGCCAGAGTAATGTACAGATGCACACGCAATAACAGCAAACTACACTATCAACTTCAACAATGCAGGTCAATACTGAAGCAAACAAAAAGTACGAACGCTTTAAGTAATTATAGACAACATTATCCAATTCTGCCAATTACTTATCCAGAGAATCAGCCATTATTTATAGACAAGATTATCCAATGCTGTCGGTAATTATAAAAAATAGAAATACTTGAATTATCAGCAAAAGAATATGGGTTGGATTTGAGAGTAACAAAACTCAGACCTAGTTATTCGGTGTCTTAATGATTACCTTGAGGATATCCAACAACTGCTACAGCTTCTTGCAGAAGGGGAATGTCTCCAAGATCCAAGAACTTCATGCCCTCCCAGAATTCTTCACTTTCCACTTCCAGAATTGCCAAGTCACACTCATGACCAACGGCTCGAATATCCGCTCTAAATTTGGTCGGACAACCATGCTTCCTCACTAGAACAAACGTCTGATCCGCAACAACATGTGCATTTGTAATGATCTTTTTCCCACGAATAACGAATCCTTCATTCAATTCGCAGCATGTTAGAACGTATGCCGTATAAGATACAATTTCAGCACAGACATAAGAGATGAAGGTTTCACAGAAAAGGCAGTTAAGTACCAGAACCCATAGTTTCTCGCTGGGGCTTGTTCTGCCATGGGAGCAAGTAGTTGGGACTGCTGGTGACGGTGAAGATTTTCACAACTGAGTCCAATGCCGATTCTATCGACACGGACGAATTCTCGTCTTCTGCAGATGGATTACCAGTGGTCTGCACTTTACTTTTAACGGCATCACTGATAGCTGAAGTTGAGATTGATCTTCCCTTGCTTAAGTAAGTAGAAGAGTAGCATTCAGAAGTAACGTTACAGCTAAGAGAAACACAAGAAGTACCCAAGCAGCAGTGAATGCAAGTCCTGGAAGTTTTACACAACGAAGAAGAATAAGAAGAAAACGGCGCTTGGTTGAAGCTGGAATGAAGAGGACGACGGACACAGTGAGAAATGACGCCATTGGAACGGGAGTAGACCCTGTTTATAGCTATACGAGCAGAAGCCATCATCGTTCCAGCTTCAGTTGATATTCTTCAGAGGCGGCAGTCACCGCCTTCAGAAGTAAACGAAACCCTTCTCCGCCATAACCACCCCTCTTCCCGACATTCACCGGTTCTGGATCCTAAACCGATCTATTCGACGTGGGGTCTGACCGCTTAGCGGCTTAGTGAAAGTAAGTTGAGTGGACCGAACCCCATCAACCCAGTCCCACTCGGTCCGAAGTATAGGTGTAAATACTAAATACATGTTTGACTATGATGGCCCGTTCGTTTCAAGGAATGGCCTCGGATTTGGGCTTACGGAATCCGTAAGCCCATGTTCGTTTCAAGGAATTGATCATTCCTTGGAAATGGAATCCGGGCGGTCCGGGCTTAGGGAATCCGGGTAAAAACCTCGGATTTCCTAAGCCCACACGGGTCGGAATCCGGATTCAGCTGCCAAATGACCGAATTGCCCTCGCCATTTTGAAGAAATTACGACCGTGCCATCGCTGATTTCTGATTGACAGATCGCAGATCCTCTTCTTCAATTCGCAGATCTTCAATTCTTCATCTCCAATCTCTCAAATCTCACCAACCCAATTCAATTTACCATCGATTACTTCTGATTCAGCTTCAATTTCAGAATAAAAAATATTAATAGAAAAATAAGAAATAAGAGATAATAATATAATGTTTGATGGATTAATTGAAATGGGAATATGAAATAAGGTGAAATAACATATATACATTTTGCTTCAGTATGTATAATATATAATACAATTATCATAAAAAAATATATTAATTAATTTAGAAAGTTTAAATTAAGATTAATTATATTAAAAACTTTAAATAAATTTAATTAAATAAATTAAAATATAAGAAATAATTAAATGGAATTAAAATGTAAAATAATTAATTAGATTTAATTAAAATATAAATAAATAATTAACAGTGAAGAGTATTTTGACCAATTGAACATTTATTCATTATTCCTATCTCTTTAGAAATAGCAAATTTGAGGCTTTACCCAATAGTCATTATTCCTAATTCTTTAGAAATTTCGATTTCGTGAAATTCCACTTACACGAAATGAACATAGGAATACAGAATATGTATTCACTACTCCTAAGAACTTTCATGAAAAAAACAAGAGCTTCAAATTTTGTCCATATTTTAAATCAACTCTCATATTTTCGAACAAAAATAACTCGGACCTTTACAAAAATCAATTGGACGAACAATATTTTTCTATATAAATTATACTGTAAAAAATTATAATGAAATTTTTTTATGTGTTGCTAATAAACTATATTGTAATGTTTCATTATAGTAAATTTATTTAATTGCATATTATGATAATAAATTATAGGGTTAATAGCTTAATTGGTTACACATGTTTCACCATTGTTCAGAATGGTTACACATGTTTCAAAATGTGATTAATTGGTTTTGAAATGTGACTAATTGGTTTTTTGACTGTTTACCGTTAGTAATCACTGTTAATTCTGTCAACCCCATATGAAGTTACGAAAATACCCTTGTCTCTGTTGCTTAGAATTGAATCCGCAGAGACTCTGGAGTCACGCACTCCCGCCTACGTCGAAGATGGCCATGAAGAATAAAAGCTTCGATTTCGTCCTCCTCAATCGTCGAGACCAGTCTGGGTATGTTCGCAAAACTCGTTCCCACTCTTGTATTTCGATGATTCTTTCACAATCAGTCTGTTAAGAACCGTAATTTACAGAATTAGGGTTAATTTTCACTGGTTCATGGAAGGTACTAGTTGAAGTCTTGTTCTGGGTGCGTCATTTTGGAATTGGAGCATCTACCCATGGAGGAAACGCCATTTGAAGTTCAAGTTCTGTAGGAGGGGAGCATCTACCCATGTAGAAGTGAAATTTGAATTTTCGAATGTGCAGTTGCTGCAAATCGTAATTGTGGGATGAATTAATGCTTATAGTTGCTGCAAATCGAAGTTGTGTGCTGTAAATATGTTTGTGTGTCTTTACTTTTGATCAATGTACTTAGATGAAGTCGTTGTTTTTCAATTTGATGTTGAGTATTTTCTTCAGATGGAAGCAAGAAGATGAACTAAAATCTATTGTTCTTCACGACCTGGGTTTCATTGACTGAGTTTAGATGCTGTTATTCATAATTAAAGTGTTCAGTGAAAAACAAAAATGTGATTAAATGGTTACATATGTATGCATATAATGTGATTAAATGGTTATCAATGTTTCTTATTATGTGATTAAATGGTTACGGATGTTCGCATATAATGTGATTAAATGGTTATATATGTTTCTTATTATGTGATTAAATGGTTACTCATGTTTCATAAAAAGGCAATTAAATTGACAGAATGCTGTGATAGCATTAACAAACCCATTTCATTCCACAACAGACAGTTTAACACAAAAACATCCCCACAGAAACATCCCAGTTTCACCAAAAACCGACAGAACAACTGGCTTCACACACCTATTTACAACAAAAGACACAGAACAAGTTCACCACCAATTGACAAAACATTTTCCAGCCCCACAAAACATATTTCCTGGTACGACTACATGTCAGTACTAAACCTGCTTACATATTTCCAGCCCCACAAAACATATTTACAGCTTAGACAGTGTTGTTACTGTGTAGCTCGTCTGTCACCCGGATATCCAAACTTACCCATTGACCGTTTGTGTTGTCTTGTCCTTTTGGGTAAAACAGTTTTCAGTGGTAGATCATGCAGAATTATTTCTCTTGATTCAGATAGGACTGGTGCCGAAGATACGACATCGTCTTCGATGTCCACATAAGTCAGCTTGGGAGAAGCTCTAAACTTTCGTCCCTTACCTGCTTTTTTCATCTGGTTCACATGACAGTAACTAATTGGTGTAATACTTATAGTAAACCGAACTTACAATGTGTTCGCATACTAACCGATGATGATTTGACGGCTAATGTCTTCACACGTCTTTTTGGAGTTGTGAACCCCTCATTCTCAGTTTCAGCAGGTACACCTTCTACAGGCGGTGTCCCCAAATGTACAGTAGGCGGTGATTGTGGTTCAACTTCAGGCGTATTTTGTTGTGAAGCAGACTTTGGTGAACGCTATGTTGGCTCATGTATCTGCAACAATCTCTTCCAACATCTATTCATAAATGCATTTCAAAACATATCTTTGATGAACTCGAGGTTGAGTGTGTCACGAACAATCAAAAACAGTCAAAGAATTAACACAAACATGATCCCAAATGGCATAATCCGCTCCTCAATTTCTAGAGGAACTTCCGTCCAAACACTTTACTAGTTTATTGCGAGAAATTCATGAAGGTTTGTCTTAGACCATCAAGAACACTATATGACAGACCCAAGAACTCCCTCCCAGAAAAGTTCCAAGTGTCGATCAAATTCTTTGGGAGAACTTTAGAGACTTTAATGTTTGGCGACAACTCAGCTCTGATTCGATCAGTTCCGTCGAAACTCTCATCTGGGGTTCTCCCGATCTCGGTATCTTGATTATGTATGACGATTTTAAGCCGGACATTTCTGTTATGGCTGTTCTTGATGGCATCGACAAGCTCAGAGACGACGTTTGATCCTTGTTTTGGCAATTGAGTTATGTTTACAACAAGAATTAAGTGGTTCTTGTTCAATAATTTTATGGTATTTTTAAAATTAGTAAAGGTAAATATGTAAAAAATTATTAGAGTATTTTAATTTTTTTAACAAAAGTGATATGTATAAAATAGTAACTAGTTTGCAAATATAATTTATTTCCCTTAGATATGTTTTTTTTTTTTTGGCCAACCCTTAGATATGTTAACTCGGCTAAGTTTTGAGCACTCTAGTATTCGTCTGGACTCGGTTCGGGTTACACACCCAGGAATTCGTTCGGTCCATTCAAACCGGAAGGTTTACCTAACCAAACAACGAAAGTATCCATTTTTGTTGCAGGGCCGCAAAGCAACTGGAGAGCTGTTTCAGTCTTGCAGCAATGGCAAGTATCCTGGTGAGGCCCTTTTCTGTACCTGCTTCAGTATCGGCATCGCGCAATCGTATCCACCTGCTCCATCAAGCTCAAAATCCTCTCCCGTTCGTAACCTCTCAACTTCAGCATGGGCCTAAGGTTAGGGTTAGGCACCACTGCTTCGTTCCTCGTAGTCAGTGGGCGGCAAGAGTTCCCGGCGGAAGAATAAAATCGCGGATTCCGGTCAACGTAGCGGTTGCTAATAAGTTTGAATTGAGTCTCCTGTCTAGATTCAGTGTTCGAGCTGCGCATGTCAATGATGCCGGTTCCATCGACTCCCCTCTCATGCAGTCCATGGAGAACAAGGTTTGTTTTTATTCTTCCAACAAAGATTATTCTATTTCTGCTATATCATCTATACTGCTCGAGTTATTAGTCAAGGTTCTGACTTGAGTCCCTTAATAGAATGGAATATGTTAGCGATTGATCTCAGAATTTCATTTGAATTTTCAACAAGGGCCTTTTTGTCATACTCATTTACACCTACTGACAAATCTCCTTACTTTCACAGTCTTCACTCGCAAGTTTCACCTAGGCACGAATTTGTAGAGATAGAATGGTTCAGCAGAGTTGGAACTTGGAATGCCTATGGAAACAATTAACTGCAGTCCCTTTCATCAGATTGGAATCTTGAATTGTTAATCATAATAATGTGTAGTAATTGAAATACAAGACTAGGCATTTGGTCCTATATTGAGCCTCTCAATGTTAACTTGTAGATAACCTCTCGGTCGAACTTGCTTAGTTATCTTGCTGTATTCATGAGGAAGCCTCATTTCCAATTTTACTTGATAAGGGAGCAACAAGTTTGAGTACACTCTGAATGAAGGTTGACGTTATAATAGTGGAAGGCTCACCAAGCTTCCTAGGCAATTTTGTTGTAGAGGTGTTTGTGTTTCTTAATCCGTATGTTTCCTGCTTGTGTGACTGTATCTTTTATAGTCGTATTTACTACTTGAATCTTTCTGCATCGTATTTCTTGGCTGCTTTTCTGAAGTATGAAAAATCACAATATACATAAATGTTCCCATGGTCTATGTTGGTAATGTAAATATGTAATAAGATCACAGGATGATCAGATCTACTAAATTCTGGGGAAATTCTTTATTTAAAAGTAAGGCCTGGTTGTTTGATAATCTGTTGTTATCTTACTGTAACACATAGTCGTGTATTGTTATTATATCATTGTCTATTATCAACTGACCTCAATTTAATGGAATAATAGATCACGGAGCAGCTGAATGCTGAATCAGTTACTGTGAAGGATGCATATGGGGATGGCCGCCATGTCAGGTCAGCGGATGGATGAGTTATTGTACTGATTTCCCTTTTGCTGTGTCTGGTCGCTTATAATCTTTCACTTGTTGCAATGGTAGATTTGTTATTTATATCTTGACATATGAGCGAAACTTGGCCCAGTTAGATGCATAGATTAAGCATAGTTGCTTGCTGTTGCATAGGATGTGTTTTTACTTGGCTCCTGTCCTAAAGCATTGTTGGTTGCTGTTGCATAGGATGTGTTTTTACTTGGCTCCTGTCCTACATGCCTGTGTTTTGACACATTTTTTGTTGTTGCTCATTTTCAATTGTAGCATTGATGTGATAGCTTCATGTTTCGAGGGCCAATCTGCCGTGAACCGTCAGAGGATGGTTTATAAAGCCATATGGGAGGAGCTTCAGAGCACAGTGCATGCTGTTGACCAGATGACAACACGAACCCCTTCAGAGGCAGGACCAACAAAAACAGATAAATAATAACTGCAACGGCTTGATTTTTTCTGTATGTCATTAGAAGTATCAGACACATCCAATCCTGATTTTTAGGCCTCAAATCATTGCATAGTGCATATGCTTATGGTCACCTGTAAGTTAATAAACTTTTCCAGGCACATCTGTGGAATTGTTAAGATTTTAGTTGTGTGGTATGGCATTGCAATATCAGGGTCTGCATTTCCCATCCCAAACCCCCAAATGAACTAAATGATACAAATTTCATCACAATAGTCTATTATCTAGATGTCATGTTGGTTTTAAGGTAGTGAGCATTAAGAACATATATTTCTTTTCCGGTATAGACAATACAATTTAATCATACAAGAAAACCTTATTAATGTGTCTGAATTAATCGACAACATAGTTAGGGGCCACGGCGAGAATTCTATCGTTCCGAGAGGCAGGTCTTGTTGCAGCACCACTCTCCTCTGCTGCTTGGTTGCCACTGTCTAGAACAATCAGATGTCCCTCTCGTCGTATAAGACTCTGCAAAAAAGAAATGACATTTCATATATAATCAATCGCTCATCATTGATAATAACAGCAGAAAAGTGGATGCAGATGATTATAATTGGTTACTTTGGTGGTAGTTATAATTAACTATTCATTCATTCATACCTCAATTATCGCTTTTAAGTTGGTCACTTCTTTCGCCGCCTCCTCCATGGAACCGTAGTTGTTCTTCTCATTCTGCTGATCAACGTACCATTGGATCAAGTCCCTCTGCCTCATTCCAGCCAGTCCACTTCCTGCAAACCACCTCCTCACATGTCAATCATTCAAGAGCGCATGAAATTGACCGAAACAAGGTATAAAAAACACATTTCTGCACTTTTTAACCCCCCAAAGGATCAATTTCAAAGGGGTCTCTGGTGAAGCAGGTTGTGTTGTGCTTACCGTCTTGCATTACAGTTGCTTCATGCTGTCTGAGACGCATAATGAGGGCTTGAGTAACTCTTCGGAAATATTCATCACTGATTGTTAATTTCTTTCTTTCCCTGTTCACCGTGCTATTTATGTCTTCTGCGCAAGATCGCAACCCTTGTAAGTAAGGGAAAATAAATAAATCTTTAAAGAAAGAAAAAATCTTGATTTATGCAGACCTGCATTTTCAGGAGCAGGCTCATCGGATGAACCATCTCTGGGTTGGTTATCATCTTGAGTACGGGTTCCATCATTTCCACTATCTCGTGCCTCTACACCTCCATCTTGAAACTCAGACAGATCAATTTCAGAAGACTCCACACTGCACAATAAAAATTGAGATTATTTGTGGCTAATGCTCCTTTAAGGGATGATTGGAACATAAAAATGTTTGGAATATGTTGTACCTTATGATGGATGTTTTCAACAGTCTCACTGCTAACCGAACGTGGCGTGATTGTACCTATAATACCAATGAGAAGATCAAGTCAACAATATGCAACAGAGACACCTACAATAAGAGGAGAAAGCAGTAAAAGTACCAAAGTTTCAAGATGACTACGAGCAATAGCTTCTGAGAGTCGAACAAGGGCCTCGAGTTGCCTGACTGTCATGCGGTAAGCGACTCTGCTCCCAACAGTTGTATCTCCTTTACGAAGTGTAACATAAGACTCCACCAGTAATTTTCTTGCTTCGGCTGTCAGCTGCAAAACAATACTTTTGTTAAGTCCTGCTAAACCAAAATGTCTGCATTTAGTTGCGAAGAGTAGAATTAAATTGAGACCAAACCTTAGGCTTCATAGTTTTGGCATATGCAATAAAACGCTTCAGCTGTGCTGTGGAGAATGTTGGAGATAATGCCTCTTCGCGCTTCTGATGAACTCTTACAATATGATGAGCAATATGGTAATCCACCTCATCATCAGGATCGTCGATCATAACATAAACCAGATCAAACCTTGAGAGGATGGCAGGAGGAAGAGCCACATTATACTGCTCAAGAGGGAACCAATATGTTACATTTTAATATCTGTATAACAAAAGTTATGCGTCTATCTAATCAAAAAAAAAATAGAAATCATTCCCATCACCCAAAATTTTACCTTTATGTTGTTGGTTTCTATGTTCTTACCTTGAGAGGCTTAGATTTGTCATATCTGCCACCAGTGGGGTTAGCAGCAGCTAGAATCGCTGTTCGTGCATTTAAAGTTGCTTGAATACCAGCTTTGGTTATGCTAATTGTCTGCTGCTCCATTGCTTCGTGAATTGCAACCTTCAAAACCATTTTATGTTATTTATCGGAGCACTGAGGACATGGATGCATGAAGAAATATCAAAGTAAAGGACGTACCTGATCTCGGATGTCCATTTTATCAAACTCATCAATGCAGCAAATGCCGTTGTCTGCAAGCATAAGTGCACCAGCCTAATATACAAGAAAAGATTTAGAAGCCTTGCCTTTCAATGATGGCTTTGTTTTTCGTTCATTAACTACTTAGTCAGATACGAAAAGGTTGGTATTGTACCTCAATGCAAAATTCCCCTGTCTCAGGTTCTTTTGCAACGGTAGCAGTCAATCCAGCAGCAGATGATGACTTCCCTGATGTATAGACAGATCTTGGAACCAGGCCTGCAGTATATCTGAGTAAAAAAGGATAAATCGACAGTGAGAAAGGAGAAATTCAGAACTCCCTCACAATTTCTATTAGCATTGGATGAGTAACTGTAAACAGATAGCATACTTTAGAAACTGAGACTTTGCACAGCTAGGATCTCCTACTATGCAGACATTGATATCGCCTCTCAGATTAATGCCTTCATGGGTAAACTTATGAACACCTCCCAAAAGCATCAAGATGATTGCTCTCTTAATATCCCGGTGACCAAAAACATTAGGAGCAATGCTGTCAACAAGCTTGTTAAAGAAATCAGGAGTGTTCCTCATTGCTTGGAGTTCCTCCAGCTCTTCTTCCTGCGAGATAACAGTAAAGTCAATGGAAGCTTCCACTATATTGCACAAAGTAAATGATCCCACCAACTCATCATTTTCCCTTCATTTCAAACACTGATATGAACTGAAACTTAGGAACTCTAATATGAAAAATGCTACAATAATGCTTGGAAACCTTTTAAAACATGTTTTCAACTAAATAACTTCTCAAGCAAATTGAGGGAGGACTAACAGTGAACTGCTGGATATCATCATCATTGGCATCCTTCTTCCTGTTCCTGATGTCAATATCTCTTCTACCATCTGAAATCTAAAGCAATCAAGAGAGAGATTATGTATATGCAGGAGTTGGTTCATCATAATATAAAAATCTCTAAGAAAAAGCACCTGAACTGAATTGGCAATGAAGGCAAGGCGGTAGGAAAGATCTCTCACACCCAATGCTCGAAGGCCTCTTACACCCTCTTGTGTACCTGAGGATGCACTACGCTGTGGAGCTTCTCTACGACACTCCGCTCTCTCTCCAGGAGAGGTTAATGCCATAATATCAGGTATCACAACAACAATTCCAGTAAAAATGACTCTGCAGGTTCAAAGTAGAAAAGGATGAAGTTAGCGTCATGCTGTAAGTATGTTAATAACAAATGAAGAGGGCAGAAACAGATGCTACTGCACTTCTTGCTAGCAAAGATGGCTGATTCTGACGTAGAATTTTTACATTTATTATTGATTTATACAAAGTTAGCTAGCAGAAAGTGGAGAAGTATGCACGTGTCACCGGCCCTAGCCTGCTCGACAATTTCATGTCGGAGTATAACGTCCATTGATCTAGGAAGGGATCCAGCAGGAATCTCTTTGGAGGTCTCCTGCATTCTCACCCTCTGCCAATCTGCAAATTTACTTTCTTGACGAAGCAACGCCCACCTTGTTCTATTTAAGCACGCAATGTTCACACAGATTGTTGGCTGCAATCTGACAGCTCATTTAGCAACTAATAATAACATTCAGAAAGACAAAAAAACACATGTTCATTATAAGGATGAGTAAATATTCCAACCTCGGTGTACTTGAACTGCTGCTCCACGTTCTTGACTACATTTCCACACTCCAAGCACTTAAAGTTTCCATAAAGAAGTTCAGGCCGCACCTCGCTTGTACGGGTGACAACCCCTGTTACTGATACAAGTTTCCCAATTTCCGTGGCTGTTAGTTCTCGTAACCTGATTTTTTTTCATAATTAGTGAAATCCCAGATAAAAGTTTCCAATTGAAACAGACCAATTTTAAATCAAAGGTTGAGGAATTGTTGAACAGTGAGATTATCACATCCTCAAATACCAGTCTCTATATCATAGCAAAACAAAACCAACTTAAACACACTTATGATGCTTTAACTCTGTGTGGATAAAGATGCATATGATAAAATCTCAAGAAACGAAAGAGAAATGAAATAGACCTCTTAATAGAAGGCAGATTGTAGAAGGCAATATTACAATCCTTGTTTATATTATCCTCGGCATTGAATGCTTTACCCTGGTCCATCATAAACCTCTTGCAAGCATTCCTCAGGTAACTCTCAAACCTAACAGTGGGCAGATACTTATGTAAAAATGTGGAATAAAGCCTTTCAGGAACGACCATTTCTGCTCCAAAATGCGAACTGAGACATTACCTGAAGTATTCATCGGAAATGGCAGACTGAAGGAGGTCGCTGAATTGCATGACGTGAGAGAAATCAACGAAGAGGGTGCTAGATTCGATGGATCGCATAGCTTCAATCTCCCCCTCGTAGTGTGGAGGCCCTCTTGAATTAGGATCCACCCTGAAGCTGTAAATTTGATAAACAACCAGAATGGATTAATCCAGAACCAGAGATGAATGTACAGTTCAGTTCGTGTGAAATGAACCCTGGCATTGGATTTACCTCTTGAGGAACTCAAGGAAGACATTCTCGACCTGCACTGCCTTTCGATCAACGAAATAGGGCTCCATCTTTGGTCTCCTCAAGCGCCCAGATGAGAGTGGACAGAGTAATTACGGAGAGCAGCGAAGACTAGAGCCTGGATGGTAGTGAAGAGAAAGAACAACTGGTTGTGGCGGGAACATAAAGAAGGTACCTGTTCTCTTTCCCGCCCAAACCCCAGAAGGACAGAACCTGGCCTCGTTTAGCCTTTACATTCAAAGGGCCCATTTATTGTGGAAGGCCAGAAATTTGAAGTCCAATTAATATCCCAAGTCCGTACCTTCGTCTTCTTCAATCGCCATAACTGACCGTAGCAGCTGTGCCAGCTGAAAGAAATCAAACGGATATGAAATGATGGGTCTGCAGTTGTTGCAGTTCAACTTAGGTGGAGGATCAGGACATCCTCGATCGTCCTCTCTTCTTCTTCTTCCACCTCTGACACTGCACTGGTGCACCACCGTCGACGGTAGCCTCCACCCATGTCGCCGTTCATCACCCGCTTCTGCTCAGCCGACCAGTAGCCGGGCTCCGTTCACTCGCCTGTACCTCAGGAAGAAGAGCGCCGGAGTCTCCCTGGTAGGTAAGGAAGACAAACAGTTGCGTACTTCGATCGATTCCACCGGTGATGCCGACTCAGAAGACCTGGAAAACGTCCGCCAAATTCAAAGGGTCTGCGTCGATTTGCTATTTCTTTGCTTGTGGTGGCCCGTGGAGATACACGATAATAACCGGTGCTTACTTTTTGTATTTTCTTTCTTCAGGTGCTGGCGAAGCTGAAGAAGAACAGAGACATGCTCTTCAGTGAGGTAAAATGGTACTTCTTTTCTTCATGCCTTTGCGTATGTTTCTGGGTTCTGCTGTTCATTGCACCCAGATTGTTCTTCAATGCTCTCTACAGGTTAGGTTGACCATCATGATTGAGGACCCAAGAGAAGTCGAACGCAGGAGGCTTCTGGAAATCGAAGATGCCGATGCTCCAACGAGGGACGATTTAGTGGCTGCTCTTGATCAAGTATGTAGCTCCTCTCCTTTTCATCATTAGTTGAACCAATTGTTGTTAGTTGAAAGAAGTGGATCCTTTTTTATTATCTGTAGCAGCCGTCCTTTGCTTCGACTCAGAAAGAAAACGCAACAATCTATGAATTATCTTGTGGAATATGTTAAGTTATATGGAAAATTAGTCTTTAGCTTATAGACATTGCAATGGGAAATGATAGACATATGCATTAACACCATATGCCAGTTCGATCAACAATTTTGTGTATTGCTTTGCTAAGACTTAATCATTACCAGGTCAATGAAGGAAAAATACCGGAAAATAGCTTGGCCCTGAGGATGCTTGCCGAGGAAATGTTGGCATGGCCTAATTTAGAGGTATGATTCCGAACTGTCTATTGAGAATCTTTTTGTTCTATGCCATTTGTGCAGAATAGCAGAGGGTAGAGCTGCATGGTTTCTTTTGCATTACATGAACTCTTCCACTTGACTGCCTTCTCTTTGTTTAAAGGAGTAGCCTCTTAAAATGGAGTACACCTTAAGTAAGGGTGTCTGTATTTTGTTCCTTTTGTCATTCTGGGTTCTGGTGTTTCATTGCGAAGATGTTTTTCTGACTATTATGGTGGTGTTTGATGAACTAGGTTGTACCTATACAGAAGAAACCAAGCAAATCCCGGTATGCAAAAGCCACAGACACGGGTATCGACCCCCTGGTGGCTGCAAAGAAATTGAATATTGGTTGGGGTTCAGCAGGTGCTGATACTGAAGAGACAGATCAGTGAAGAGACAGAAGTACCTAGTGCCATTGGTGGTTCGCCTTCTGCTTGTCCTTTCTATTCCTGTTCAGAGTATTAGTACGAGCCTGATTCAGCTTATGAAAGATACATTCCGGTGCAACACTCAGGAGGTGGGAAACCATGGGCAACTGTAATTCTTGTGGATCAGTCTCTTGTAATAAAAGAAGCTTATGAAGCTAAAGACTGCACATTCCTTAGAAAGAAATATGCTTTAAAGACTATTGAAGATGGAGTTAATACAAGCATATGCAAGGTTTTTTTGTTTGTGGTACCATGGTAAATAGTTAAAGTTCAATGAAAAAGGAAAACACTAAGGATTGAACTTGAGACATGGACATGCATATGTGAAGTTATCAACAAGAGTTTCTCTCTAAATGTATATAAGCGATTTAGCGTTTCATTATTTAATCAGGAGTTTCAGATTTGAAACCCGAGAATGAAAACAGGCGGACAACGATGATAAGGAGGCGGCTGAAGGTTTGGTGGAGAGCGAAGATTGAAAGTGGTCAGTAGAATCTAGGACATTTTATTTTTAAGTTAGTAAGTGTTAGATAAATTAGGTTAGCTTGTTCTTAGGACTAAGTTAGTGGTTAGTTTTACTTTGTTAATGCCTTGTGAACCACATATTTTTTTTTTTTCCGAAATATAGCTCAAAATAAAAGTAAATAGTGAAACATCTTCACTTTTAAAAAATATATATATTAAAGATTCGCGGGTGGTTATAATGAAAAATCATACTCGCGATTGACATTTGCGGTTATCTAAAAAGCATCATTCACGAATAACATTCACAGGTAGAACTTCTGTTTTACATGTCATTAAGATGAAAGAGAGAGATGCAAACTTTTATATATATATATATATGACATTAGCAGGTGTAAGTCCTATCTATGAAAGCACGTGTAAGTCATATCTATGAAAGGTGTTCGCGTGTAGAACTTCTGCTTTACATGTCGTTAAGATGAGAAAGAGATATGCAACTTTTACATATATATATATGCGGAGAGGGAGAGAGAGTTTGCACCCGCGAATAAGATTCGCGGGTGGAATTTACACCAATGAATGGTATTCGTGGGTGATAGAGTTTAAGTTTTTAGTTATTTTTAATTTGGGTTGCATTTCATGTGGGTCTTAATCCATTCAGAAATTGGTCAGAGCGAGCTCCCAAGCCTGAGAGAGAGCTTCAACTAAAAATAATACATATATATTCAATCTCGGTCTTAGACTCAAAACGGCCAAACAAAGACGATTGGGCTGTTTTTTTTTTTCGTTTTATTATTATTATTTATCAATTTTTTTTCTCGGACACCCTAGTATTTACTATAAATTTGAAGTTGATATCGAGTTATTTTTTTAATATAAAAAATGAAATTAAAACCATGGAATGAAACTATATTTCAACTAGCTCTCACAATTGTTAGGGTATGGTGCGTATATGATAAATATCAAAACCATACCATATTTTTAAATTGTATGCCATTTTGAATACAACTTCTGATACCATAACCATATTTATAAGGGTTGATATGTCCAATGGTACAATATGTTTGGGTCATGTGATCGGATGGTACCCCTATATTGTTTATTGGTACCTTATGTTTTCATAATGTCGTTATTTAGTCCAAATAAATTACTGTTGCCGTCAAGTTTAACTAACGGGATACTGATGTGGTGCTGACGTGGCGCTGATGTGGCGGATGGAAAATAAAAATAAATAGGAAAATTAAAATAAATCGAAAAATAAGGAAAATATCGTAAAAAAATATTTTAAAATTTTACTCCAATTGCATTAATCCAATTGGGATCAGTAGCAGCTTCAACATAAGACAATGGTTCCCTAATTTTTTTTCGATTTTTTTAAAATAAATAAATTAATAAAACATATTTTTTATTAATATATCAAGTTTAAAATATTTTTTATAATTTTATCGATTTTTTTCATATTTTTTTTAAATTTTCATATTTACTTTTATTTTTAAAATTAAATACTATATATCTACGTGACACTGATGTGGCGCTGACGTGGTGCTGACATTGACCATTTAACAGAAAAATCTAACGGTTGAGTAACAAAATACCATAGGACAACATCCTCCAAACATATCAGACCATTTGACCACATCAAAAAACATACGGTACCATCTGATCACATGACCCAAACATATAGTACCATTGAAGCTATTAACCCTATTTATAACCATGGTTATTAACCACGATTTACGTATATCCATATTTATTACCACATGTGAAATGTAATATAACATCATGAATGTTATCTTAATAAATACATAAAGTTATGTCACAAGCAACAAACATATTCAACACCAATATCATTCAAAATTAACAATAATATCATTTAACATTAACATCCTTCAATTACAATTCATCCTGAAATTATGAATTTGTGAAATTTAACAGTGAAAATCCTACTTCTGTTATTAGTATTTATTAATAGCTTAATATTAAATCAGTACTATATTTATAGAATAATCATGGTTATAATCCTGAGTATGACTAAAATACCATAACCATTACCGATAAAAAATTCATCATCATAATTGTACCACACTATAATGGTACAATTAACCATAAAAAAATAATGCTTATAACTATGGTTTGGGGGATTTCACCACACCATTGTTGACCCTAATTTCAACGCAAATTATTTTTGTGTTAGTACATACTATTAGCATTCTAAAGATTATGAGGGGAGAATTGAGAGCTTAGTGCAATGACTAAAAAGAATTTCATCTTTGCATTCACTAAATTTGAAGATTACATGAGAGGTGGTTATCTATATATAAGTGTAGTTAGGGATTGGTTTGCAAATGTCCTAAACATGTCGACTAAACCAAAACTATTCTAAACCATAATCCCTAACATTTCCCTTCCTAGATCCACCTCCTAAAGTTTCTTTAACATCAAACAAGACCCTAAAATATCAAAATAGAAAATGAAGTGAAGTTGTTGAATTTGTATTCACTTGCTCGACATTGTGATTGACTTTATGAGTACACTATGTGTGACACTAGATTTGCACTACTTCTGGCACTATTAGGGGCATAATGAGAAGAAATTGAGCTGCATTATTAAGGCACTGCGGCTGGGCACTGGAAGATTCACTATATGTGCGCTAGGAAAGACACTGTGTATGGCACTGCAGATACACTACACTTGGGAAGGCACTTGAGTTGCACTATGGCAGGCACTACGACTAGGCACTGGTAGAGGCACTATGGGTGCACTCTGTGTGGGACTTGGGAAGGCACTTGAGCTGCACTATGACAGGCACTACAACTGGGCACTGGTAGATGCACTGGGTAGGCACTGTGTATGGCACTGCAGATGGACTATACTGGGAATGACACTCTGACAGGCACTGCAGGTGCACTAATGATGGCACTATGATTGATTTGTTTCAGCTTGGCCAAACATCGAACATGTAGAATTGTTGAATTGGTTGCTGTTATAACTCTCATGCTTGCTGAGAATATTCAAATGTTTCAAAGACAAGACAATGAAAGAGAAGAAGACATAACCTCAATGGCGAGGAAATTGAAGGACATGAAATCAGCTCTTGGCTGAAGCAATAAGAAGAAAACAACATCGAAGAAGAAGAGTGCAACGTTGTAGCTTGCACATGAAAATAAACAAAGAAGAAAGATTGTGCATCTCTGTAGCTTGCACATGAATATCATTAACGAAGAAGAAGAGTGCAACGTTGTACTTTGCACATGGAGATCATCATAGAAGAAAGAAATAATGTGTAGCTTGCACACGAAAATCATTAATGAAGAAGAAGAGTGCAACGTTGTAGTTTGCACATGGAGATCATCACATAAGAAAGAAATAGTGTGCAACGCTGTAGCTTGCACACGAAAATCATTAACGAAGAAGAAGAGTGCAACGTTGTAGTTTGCACATGGAGATCATCACATAAGAAAGAAATAGTGTGCAACGCTGTAGCTTGCACACGAAAATCATTAACGAAGAAAAAGATTGCAACGTTGTAGCTTGCACATGGAGATCATCACAGAAAGGAAGGAAGAAACACAGCAAATCGTAGAACAGGAAGAAGGAATAAATCATCATCAACAACAAATGAACTCAGGTCATCAAAGAAGAAAGAGAAAGGAATAAATCATCAGTAGCAGCATATCAGCAAGTAATCTCAATACATGAACAAAATCAGCAGCAACACAAAATAAGCAATAACGTGAATAGAATCAACATACCAACTCTCGGATCACAGAATGACCGACATCAACAAGTCATAATCAGCATCAACAACTTGAATGTTTGAATCAACATAAGTGCATCTTAGTAGAATCAGATTGGTACTTAAATCAGCAGCAACTCGAAGATGATTGGATGACAGCAACACAGCATCAACTCAACTAAATCAACTTCAAGAAGATGAGCAACAATTCAACCAGATCAACAACAAACCAGCAAGTAGCAGCAGCAGATTCACCACTAGAGAGTAGGCACTAGCTAAGCACTGGAGCAGGCACTAGGCGAGCACTGGAGTAGGCACGAGACGTGCATTGGAGCTGCAATCGTCCAGGAAACTCTTATTTGATGAAGAAACATAAATCAAAAACATAAATCAAAATGAAAGAAAGCCCTAGGATAGAATGACTTTGATACCATGTTAGCATTTTAAAGTCTATGAGTTAGTGCAATGACTAAAGAGAATTTCATCTTAGCATTCACTAAACTTGAAGATTACATGAGAGGTGGTGATCTATATATAAGTGTAGTTAAGGATTGGTTTACAAATGTCTTAAACATGTGGACTAAACCAAAACTAATCTAAACCATAGTCCGTAACATATACTTTCCTAAATATTTATTTTCACATATTATCTTAAATATTTTCAAGTGTTTATTTATAAAAATAGTTATATTTACCTGAGTGTTCTCGAAATATGTTTCATACATAAATGTATGTATAATATCATTATTAAGAATAGGCATTATATATAATATTTTATCACACATAATAAATTTACGAAACTTAATAATAAAAAAACAGCACATACGCTTTAATCAACTATAGTGTAATAAAAGAAAAGTTGGTAAAAAATAATAATAGTAAATATTTAAATAATAAAAAATACTACATATTTGTCTATCTATCTATTAGTTTCTTTCTTACTGATTATTAATAATAAAAAAAACATTTCAATAAAATAATTAGAGACTTATTATTCATTTTTTGATAGGGAAAAGTTTCAAAACGGTTCATCATATTTAACGAAAATATTTTTTTGGTACAACTTGTTTTTTGACGATGATTTTGGCATAACATGTTGCAGAATGATGGTAATTGAACTTTCCGTTCACCTGACGTTTGATTGACCCGTTAAGTAATCACGTTTTTTTTTCACGTGACCTTGAACATTGTTTTTAAATACAATTTTGAAAAGACCTCAATACCCTCACCACCGGATCCTTTCTCAATTTGAAGTTGGTTCTTTTTTTGTTCCAGCACGTCTGTCTTCAACACCAACACGACCGATGGACCTCACTTGGCGTCCATCTGCAACTTCCCTAACCCCGTTGGATTTAGCTTCTAGAAGTTTCACTAAGAGGGATATGATTTTGGATTCGCCAATTAGACTCTTGGTATCGTCAGTCTGCCTGTAGCAGAATCAGTACCCAAGCAAGTCTTGAGGAGGGGCTTTGACCCACAATTTCCCGAGTCGTATCGGGGCGGGCTGACAGCTTCTGAAAAGTGATCAAGGCCTTCTCTTTTCCGACAAGACTGCCTGATTCGACGAGGTGGATCATCAGTAGAAGGACGCCCTCATTAACCAGAGGTTCCTGACTCCGCCATGGAGCAGACATGAGTGGCTGCCTTCTCCTTCCCGCTAGGAGCCGTCGTCGTCAGAAGCTTGATTAGAGCCACCACGTGGCTCCGCCCCATCACGCTGAGAAAGCTCATGTCATCCCCCTTCACAATTTGCAGTAAAGCATCGAGAGTGTTATGCTTCGCCTCCGCATGTCCGATCTGGAGCCTCGCCATCAGCTCCCTGACTCCGCCTTCCACAGGGGATTCCGATGGTCGCGACATGGATTCCTCGATCACACCGGTCTTAATCATGACCCTACAATCTTTTAAATTTAGGTTGAGCTTCCTCGATAGCGAGTCGAGGTCGCTCTACATCTTCAACTTCGCGTCGTACTTCTCCGATAGGCAAAGCTCTTCTAATTCCATGACGGTCGCTAATATCTCCGACACCGCAAGGATAGATAAGTAGGAGCACAAGGGCAGAAAATGAATTTCAAATAATATTTTTATTTTATTTTTTGAATGGTTGATCACATGAATTGCACGTGATAAGATAACATTCATTTCAAACAAAAGTTAAACGGAAGTACAAAAAACAATCGTAACATGTTGTGCCAAAAAAATCGTTTGGGTTGGAAAACCATTTTTGTCAAACATGTTGGACTATTTTCAGACTTTTTGCCTTTTTGATATTATTAAAGTTTGTATCAATGAGATGAGGTCCATAATCTTCTATATCATGTTTAAATTTATAATTAATTTAAGTAAAATTATTAAGCCCAAGTCCTCGTTAGTCGTTACCATCTTCAATCGCCATAACGACTTATGACGAAAGGGTAGAGATAGCAGGTGGAATGGGGTATGTGAGGTTGTTGGAGGAGAGATCAAGGTGGGACAGATTTTGTAAACGGTCGATGGACGGTGATATCAAACCAGTGAGGCAGAAACCGGATAGGTTCAGTGCCACGACTAGCCTGCCATCGACGGAGGCGCGGGAAATGTCGTTCCTATTGAGATTGTGTAAAACATAGGATTGGAAATTTCATAATGTATTTCATCAGATAAAATAATGATGTACATCTAATATTTATACTACTAACTGACTCAAACTAACTTCTAACATAAACCTTCTACTAACTTCTAACAACTTCTACTTTCTTCCAATACATACACTTAACATTCCCTCACTTCTTCGTCTTTTTCTTATTCTCTATAACATTCCCCCACTTCTTCAATTCTTTATTCTTCTCGGAATACATCCGTGAATCCATATGCTTAATCAAGACCATATGGTGCTATTTTCCCAAAGCCTTAGTTAATAAGTCAGCAATTTGGTTCTTGGATTGAATATATATTGCTGTGATAATGCCGAGCTGAATTTTCTCATGTACAAAATGACAATCCAATTCGATATGCTTCATTCGTTCATGAAACATGGGATTCTTTGCAATCTGAATTGTTTCCTTGCTATCACAAAACAATCTGTCTTGACCATCTTCAGCAATCCCGAAATCTGTCAGCAATCGACGAATCCAAACAACCTCGGCAACTGCGATGATCAAGCTTCTATACTCTACTTCTGCACTGGATTTAGAAATGGTGTGTTGTTTCTTCACTTTCCAAGCAATGGCAGCCGACCCAAACTTGACACGATGTGCACTGACTGATATTCTGCTAAAAGGACAAGATGCCTAGTCGGAGTCGCAGTAGATAACCAACTTTAAGTCATTGGAGACTGGGGAAAATAAACCTTGACCAGGGGAACTCTTTACATACTTAATAACCCGAATTGCTGCATCATAATGAGATTTCTTGGGGTTGTGAACTAATTGACTCAGTTGCTAAATTGAGAAGGCAATATCCGACCTTGTCATTGTCAAGTATAGCAGTATACCAATCAATCTTCGATAAAGCTCAATATCCATGAACTAAGCATCTTCTGTATTAAGTTGAAACTCCTTATCATATTCCAATGTTGCCAATTTGAGATTATGCTCCATAGGATTAACATCTGGTTTCACATAACCTAATTCAACATCCATAATCAATTGCAAAGCGTAGTTTCACTGATTGATGATTATTCCTTCAACAGACCTTGCCACTTCAAGACTGAGAGAGTAACACAAACAACTTAGATCCTTGATCTCGAAACTTTCTTGTAAAACTCCCTTCAATTCATTGATTATCACAGAATCAGTTCCTATGATCAAAAGATCATCCACACAAGCCAATAAGAATACTTGATGCATTCATTTAATCTTGGTTAATAACGAATAATTTGTTCGACTTTGCACATATCTATGTCAAATCAAAGCTTGAGTAAGCTTTATATTCCACTGTCGTGAGGCCTGTTTGATGCCATATAGATACTTGACCAACTTGCATACCTTTTCAACATAGGCTCCTGCAGTAAAACCTTGAGGAACATCTATATAAATCTCTTCAAATAAGTCACCTTGCAAAAATGCATTATTGACATCCATTTGGAATATCTCCCATGATTTTGCAGCTGCAATGGACAACTATGTACGCACAATTGTCATCTTCACCACAGGGGAAAAAGTCTCATTGAAATCAGCTCCTTCAACTTGTGTAAACCCCTTTGCAACTAGGCGAGCCTTATAACGATCAAGAGACCCATCATATTTATACTTGGCACGATACACCCATTTGCACACAATTGTCTTCTTTCCTGGAGGTAAATCAACCAATAACCAAGTGTGATTGTCTTGCCGAGTTGTGATCTCATCCTTCATCGCATTAATCCAATTGGGATCAGTAGCAGCTTCAACATATGACAATGGTTCCCTTATCTTAGTTGACTCAACTAAGAAACATTTGAAAGAAGGTGAAATACGATCATATCAAACATATCTATTATGATTAATTGTGGCATTGTTAGTCTGATAACCAGGAGTAGTAAAGTCATCTAACCAAGTAGGTAGTCTGGTATTTCGACTGGATCGACGAGGAGTAGAATCTGCTATGTCTGAAACAGGCTGCGCATTCTGTAAATCCTGCGTTTATGATGCATGTGTTTCTGTAGATTGTTGAGGCTCTGCAAATTGTTGCGGTAGTGTACATTGCTGCATAACAATATGAGGTAATGAATTATCCACAAAATCATTCATAACAGGTGTCTTCCAAGATGGAAATTGGGCAATCAACTCAGATTTGGTGAAGCGGAATGGAAATACTGATTCATGGAAAATCATATCTCAACTAACATGGTAGACATATGCAAATAGATTCATGACCAAATAACCTTTTTGAGTAGTAGAATAACCCATGAAGACTGCATGCTCAGACTGATGAGCAAATTTATCTTGATTTGGAACCTTTATCACGAAGCAAAGACAACTGAATACTTTGATATGACTCAAGTCTGGTTGTTTGTTGTATAAACATTGATATGGTGACTTACCATGCAGAACAAAATATGGTTGAAGATTGATCAAATAGCAAGCAACTAATATGCAGTATCCCCAATACCGAACTGGAGCAGAGGCTTATAATGAGTCTGCTCTTGCAATGTTCAATAGATACCTTTGTTTTCTTTCAATGCATCCATTCCGCTGAGGTGTATCGAACAACTGGTTTGATGAATCACACCCAATTGCTGATAAAGTGAATGAGTTATATCATTTACAAACTCTCCACCATTGTCACTTCTAAACACTTTAGCAGTTTGTTGAAATTGAGTCTTAACCAGCAGTAAAAAATTCTTCAAATGTAAAACAGATTCAGTTTTACATCTCATCAAGAACACCCATGTTGATCGTGTACAATTATCGACTATTGTAAGGAAGTATCGATAATTTTTCATAGTTGGAATCTTGTAGGAACCCTATAAATCTAGATGAACAAGCTCAAAAGGTGTCGAAGTATAAGAATCAGTCAATAAAAAAGTAAGTCTTGTTTGTTTTGCAAGGGGACAAATCATACAATCTTTCAATTGTTTCAATCATTTATCAGTCATAGTATCTGAAAACAAAGTTCCAAGTTGTGGAGAAGAAGTATGGCCTAAACGTTTATGCCAAATAATTGGATCACCATCGGTTATCACATGTCTAACAATGATGTCAAGAATAGCAAGAACTTGAAGCATATAGGAATATATGAAAATTTAAATTTTTAGGAATATACTATATAGTAATATTTAAGGTCATTAGTAAGAAATGATAATAGAAATCAACGTAACAGTTTTTTTTTTTTTTTTTTAAAATTAAAAAATAAGATTTTGGCCAAAAAAGAACTAAAAAGTAAAATGGACGCGCAAAAGAAATATAATTATGTTTTACAAATGCAAACGATGAAACTGCTAATATTCTGAGGTTTAAAAATAGTTTCAAAGTCTCTTGGTCCAAACAATAATTTATAGGTTTAAAGCGAATTAAAAAATAATAACAGACCATTAAATAATATTACATTATTTTAATGTATATATGTATTTTTTATTTACTATAATATTACCTGATTTTGAATATCATAACCAAAAAGTTATAATTTTTTCATTGGTATTTAATTTACGAACTGTAATTTTTTTTTTTAAAAGAAAATTTAATATCATATATTTATAATTTACGTATATTAATATAATAAAATAAAAAATCAGATACTTATTCTTTTAGCAAATTAGTTTAAATACAAATTTTGTGCAAAATTGACAAATAATAATATATTAGAATGTACATAGAGGTGACAATTTCTGACATGACACGATTTGTAACAATATGCATTTTACACGATAATAACACGACACGATTATTAAGCGTGTCTAAACAACTCTTATATACTTAGACACGATTAATAATTGTGTCTAAACACATCGAACATGCAAGTACACGACAAACACACGTTTAAACACGATTAATTAATCGTGTCTAGACGTGTCTAATCGTGTTGTGTCTAATCGTGTCTAATTGTGTCGTGTTCATCCGTGTCTGATCGTGTATAATCGTGTCTTATTTGTACACGGTTACTTCTATGAATTGAGTCAGACTTAATTTCTGCTAATAGAAGTTGAATTGGGTCACGCTTAAATGAATTGGACTCCAACTACAAGTTGACACTAGGGTTGTCGATGGTTAGGGTATAATCAGGGTATGACAAATATCATAACCATACCATATTTTTAAACCACATACCATAACCATAACCATTATAAATATAATTTTCAATACCATAACCATTAAAATAACTGTGGTTATTAACCATAGTTTTACCCATATACCCATATTCATTCCACACGTAATATAATAAAAGATCGAAATTTTATTTTAAAGAATACATCAATCTATATTACCATCGTTGAACATTGACGCCTTCAATTTTCTACAATTTCAAATTTTCAATTATATAATGTATATTTAGTATATTATATAAATTAGTTTATTAATAATAAATAAATATTATATTTATATAATAATCATGGTTATAACCATGGATATAACTCAAATACCATAATCATAACCATAACCATTATGGGTAGAAAATTCATCACCATAATCGCACCGCACCATAATGGTACGGTTAACCATGTTAAATAGTAACAGTTATAATCATGGTTATGGGGTTCATCGCAGCATTGTCAACCCTAGTTGACACACGAAATTGCCCTTCCTATCAGTTGGGGCACATCCAATATGAATAGATATTATCTTTGTTTCACTTTTATCTAATTCGACAAGTTATAAATTTATTTTAATAATAGAAAAATATAAACTAAAATAACCATAGTAATAAAATTCAGAAAATAAATACAATTTTTAAATATTAAATTAAAAATAAATTCACGAGCGTCAATTACTTTCCTCGTTTTCACTTGGCTCCTTCCATTATATAAAGGGTAAAGTATGAAAAAGATGTAACATGTTTGCCCAAAATGGTAATCGATGAAATTTGTTTTGGGCCGCGGGTATTTGATGTAAAACGTGTACTTCTGTTGGTTTTTGAAGAAACGTTAGTTTTTCTGTTAATTTATCCGTTAAAAATTAGCACGTGCTTGTCACGTGACATATAATTTAAACGTTGAAATAAACAAAAATGAAAATACTCAAACTACCCTCTATGTATTCCCTCCTTTATTCTTTGCGAACCGAACCGGTTCCCTCCCTAAGACTGAACCGGTCCCTCTCCCCAAAAACATATCACCTCTAAAACATAGCACCACTTCAGTTTCCAAAACTGAAGAACTCCCATCCCATCAGTTTCAAGAACCGAAGAACAAAGAAATCCCCAAACCCTAAAATCGGAGTTGTTGCGTTGAAGACTTGCAATCGGAGCTGCTGCTGCATTTTTTAAGGTCGCCTGAAGACAGCAAGTGAAGGCGTTACTGCGGTCCCATTCTTCCTCGACGACCAGCTTGGAGATCCAACAATGAAAGGCAGAACACTTCGAGAACCTAAGCTGCTGCGGACGCCACCTTGGAGGAGAATGTTGGAGAAGAAACAGATTGATTCAACGAAGGAGAAGACTGTTATAATAGGTGAAGTACTAAGGGGCATCTTTGTCTTTTCACATGCACCGAAACTGACGTGCAAGGCATGGAGGCAACTAACGGACTTTTTTGACGGACACAAACGGAATTCATCAAAAACCTACACCAACAAACATATTACATCAAAAACAAACAATGGGCCGCATTCACCACTTTGGGCAAACATGTTACATCTTTTTCATACTTTTTCCTTATATAAATCAAACTAATAAACTATAAAATTATTACTGTAAATTATAATTTATTCTCTTTATTTATTTTTAAATAACAAAAATACGTAAATTTATTAAATTTTGTAACAAATCTAAAATAAATTTTATATAAATAATATATATATATATATATATATATATTAAAAAAGGAATAAAAAACGAAAATCTCAAGTGTTCTATTCATTTTTTTTTTTGCTTTAAAATAATTGTGTTTTCATTATTATTTATTTATTTCACTCTTAAATTTTGTGTAATTTTCCAAAGTAAATTATTAGATGCAAAACTTGCAAGTTACTTACAAGATAATGTTCCATTATTAATGCAATTATAAACTATTTAATTATATTTAAACATTAATAAACTATTGTATTTAGCATTATTACTGATAATAATAGTTAAAGGTTTAATTATTAATTAATCCTAAACATTATAAAAATATAATGCTATGACACGATTAGTAACGACACGACACGATTGGAAACGACACGACACAACCTGTTTGTCACCCCTAAATGTACATTCTCATTTGAGTAAAATCTTCATAATATACAAATCAATAACTAATATTTAGTAATGCTATGGAAAAATATTGGAGATTCTCCTTAAAGTGTGATCCCATTTTACCTTTTACTTTAAAAAATACAAGAAATTGCTAAAATTGTCATATTTAACTAAAATACAAGTAATTTACACTAATATTTCATAGTGCATTTTTTTTAATAAAAAAACAGCTCTCTCCTGACCTTCCTTCTAATTGGTGTATTGATATTAAAAAAAATTGAATAATAAGTTTAAATAAAACTATTAGAAATGAAAATAATAGTCACTTATATTGTGTATTTATAAGAATTATAATCCTATGTGGTAACTTTAGAAATATAATTTAAAAAATATACAATTAAAATTTGATATAAACAATTTAAGAGTGGGATATTGATAATTTTCATAAAGTGATTACTTTTTTATTTTGAAAAGTAAATATTAAATGTATCAAATTGTGCGTACACACGTGCGTATTAATATGTTTATTGTGTGACAGTTACCAAATATGAACACACGCGATAAGTTTATTGTGTAATCCTCAACCAATTTTTCAAGTCGTTTGGGCATCTCCTGCTCATGTGAGACCACCTTCTTCTCCACGGATAAGGCGCGCATCTTCAATTTAGCACACTCAACCTTCGAAAGGTCAAGTTGCCTGCGAAGATCGTCCACCTGGGAAGAGAGGTGACCCACCTCCGCCTGGGCCGACTTCAAACGCTCATCCTTCTCTGTCACCTCTGCACGAAGTTCATCTGCCTTCACTTGCTCCCCTACAAGGCACACCTCGGCATTAGCCAACTGACGCTCTAGATCCTTGAGGAAACACTCTTTCTCCTCAGTAGAACGCAACCACTCAGATGTCGACGCTTTTTCGTCAAGCAGACTTATAAGGGCCTCACTCATCTGGAGTTGTGTGGGGATCATCAGAAGGAAAACCAAGTATTATAAAATAATTTAAGAATGAAAAGGCAAAAAAATATAGTACCTGGGAAAGGAGGGAGAGCCCATGGCGCACCAAACCCTCAGCAGCGCCGCCCTCAGTAGAGATGGGCATCCTGTCGCTTGGGAGGTGGACACCCGCTAACAAGTGGAACCCCAAGTTAGGGTCTGCTATGGAGTTTCCTTTTACTAGGGCGACACCCTTGAGACGCTCATAGGGCGTCCAAGCCTCCAGGAGCGCATCTTCGCTCACATCCGCCTTCAAGTCGCGCCTCAAATTGAAGACCAAACCAAGGTAAGGGAGGGCATTCGCCTTATCCTCAGGCTCGGGAGTGGCGTCGCGATGCGAGGATTCACCCGCAGAAGCTGTAAAAGTATGAACCAACGAGATGAATAGGGAATCATCCTCTTTAAACTCCTGTGCCGGGACATCAACCGGGCGCGGCGGAACCTTCTTCCGGGAGAAACCCCTGAAGATGACCCCAACTGCACTGGGGCATCGCTACTCACCTTCTTCACTATGGAACCAGTAGAAAACTCGGTATAAGACCATGAAGGCATCGAATATGTCAATACGGGCGCGCCATATTTCTTAGTATACAGGATGTTAAGTTGTCAACGTAGAACTGTATCATTGGCATATCGAGAAAAAGGGACCACACCTTTAAACATCTCCATAACTTCCAAAGAGTCAGGGTTGAGTACCTCTTGGGGCGCCGTAAGAGGATCGACATAATCCTAATAGCGGGCCTTCTTCTTCTCGCTCATACTAGGCACGCTCTTTCTCTTGAAACCCTCAGAAGCGTCGCCACCCCTCTTGCCACACTGCTGTTCCGAGATAATAGTAAAGGCGTGAGTAAGGCGCGCTAATTCTTTCTCTGCAAAAAGAAGGGAAGAGTTATTACATGGGTGGTGGAGAAGGGCGAGGCACCGTTGATGAAATGTCGGCGTGCCTTAAATCTGCCTCGGTCGTCGCCTTGGAGATGTACATGGCGCCGCCATGTTCATGCTCAATGATTATTTGGGAGAGAATCTCAACATCCTCATATGTGCACTCATCCATAGAAGGAATGGGGTCACGCGCATTGAGACACCAAGAGACGCCCCCCTCTTAAAGAAAAAGCACCAGACCTTCCAATTGGAATTCCGGGAATTAAAACCTTGGACAATGGGACAAGAGGTGTCCTACGACCGACTATTGACATTGGAACTACGGGAAACGAAAAAAAGACGCTGAAGTTATTTGTTTTGGGGTGATAGAAATGTCAAAACAAGGGTATCCCCGGTCATTGCAAACTACTTTAAAACCAACCCAAACACGGATAGCGTTCAAGGAAAGTTGGGTAGGGGTAACGTCGTAGTATTTACACGTCTCCACCAACTTGAGACAATAGGGGAACCTGAAGCCCGCATCGATTTGAAGCGGGAAAAGGGTTTGCTCGCCCATTTGAGGCACACTCACGGGATGGGGATTTTGAAGTTCTGTCTCATCGGGAATGGGATACCGATGACCAAAACTCTCGTCCATCCCCGACTCCTCGACAGCTCTTTCAAAAAAGGCTCTATAAAACATGTTCGGTTTTGGGTCCGAGAACCCGGGAGGGAAGAAAACATTGTCCTCAAGTGAAAATCGAGAGTTCCCGGATTCCTTCGACATAACGCGATGTAGGAATTTAAGGCGCCTACGAATGCGATCTGAAAAGACGGGAGCAATCTTGTCTCGAGCAAGGAAAGCGACGCAAGGAAAGAGTGGCAAAGGAAAGGTCAGGTGAAAGTGGGGATTTCTAGAGAGGATGAGAATTTTCTAGAGAGAGAAAGCTTGAAAGTGAGGAGTGAGACCTAAAATGGCAGAAAGAGGGTATTTGTAGGAGGAAAAGTGTCGGTTCAGATGACTGGTTCAACAAAAAATGACGGTTCAAATGTAATGGTTCCCTCTAAAAATGGTTCACATGCAACGGTTCCTTCCAAGAAATGGTTCGAGTGCAGACGGTTCAGTCTCACCGAAACCATCCCTTGGAAGCTGAAAGATTGTCTCGTAAAGATAAAGATTCTCAGCCACGTGGCACGATCCCAGCCATACAAAATTCAAATTTGAAATAAGGTAATCATGAATGTACCACCACGTGTCATCTTCTTATTCGACAGGTTCAGAATCCGAAGAGATGGTAACGGAAAAGAACGAAATGGCGCGCCAGACCTAGCATCAATGGATCCTACGACGCGCCATGAAAACTGGAGTAGGAAGCTCATCCGCTAGGAGAGTGCGCCTTTTAGAGCATTCAAACCCAAGGGCGAGCGCTACTCACCATTGGCTTGGGGGGGCAAGATGTTGGGTATTAACCCGCATTACCCCCCGGGTGGTGAAGACCGACCGACCCGAGATCCGGGATGGCGTCGCCCTTAATACAGTGAGGACGCGCAATTTACGAAACCAAGATACAGTCCGCATGTGCACAAACCTCAAAGCCAAGACCCTAGAGGCTGTAGTATAAGGGTGCGCCACAGACGCACACCATAGAGGCGCACCATAAAGGCACGCCTTATTAGAAGTCCATCTCCCCTTATTCATCCTACGAGATGAACAACACAAGGCTTTATGCCAGACCGAGGGTAATGGGTGAGCAGGCGTGCGGGACAAAGGTCCAGAAAATAGGCTTGGCCAAATAAACCGGTTCAGGTGAACTGGTCTGGTCTGGAACTGGTTTGGTTCGAACCGGTTCGGCCGAACTAGTTCCAAAACCACACCAGCGTTTTTTGCCTTAAAATAGAACAGTTCAAAATAGTACCAAAAATCCAGTTCGAATCGGTTCGACTCGTTTTTTGATACTGGTTTATACTTAAATTTAAATCAAACCACTTTAAACCTATATAATTTTAGAACCGGTTTGAAGCAAAATCAACTAAACCTAGAGATGTCTTCAATAAACCAAACCTAGAGATATATTGGACTCTCGTATGTTGATGTTGGACAGGGTTTTAGTCGGTTGTAGAACAGATTTTCAATCGGTTCAGTGTGTTTTTCAATCGGTTTAGTGTATTTTTCAGTCGGTTCAGTGTTTTTTCAGACGGTTCAGTATTTTTCAGTTGGTTCAGTATTTTTTTAGACGGTTCAGTGTGTTGGACAGGATTTTCAGCCGATTTAGGTTCGGTTTGAACCTGATTATTTCCGAACCAAAATTGTTATTAAAAAAACAGACCAGAACAGTTCGAACCGGTTCTGAATCGGTTCGAATCAGACCAGTTCTTTTTTCCTTAAACCAGACCAGTTTTTTTAGAAACAAAAAAATGTACTGGTTTTTTTCAAACCAGACCAGTTCAGTTCAGAACCGGTTCGACCCCGAACCGGTTCATGAACAAGCCTACTAGAAAACAATGGCACTATGCACAGGACACAAGGGCACTAAGCAGAGGATACTAAGCAGCACGGGACTCGAGACCTAACCCTTGTTAGTTAACTAGGTGACATTTGGGATGACCACGGTCAAAGTTAACTTCGGTCAGGTTAGAGGTGCGGGTTATAAATACCCTCACCCATCTTCATTCCAAACTAATGTAACATTGTATTCTTAACTTCATACACATTTCCTCCATAAACGAACCTTCGACTGACCTGATCGTCGAAGGGGAAACAACGGGAACTCCCGGGCTTTCCTTCTGTGCAGGTTAACGGAGCGGAAAAAGGGAATCAACTCGAAAAGCATCGGAAAGAGTCCTACCGGAAAACGTGATCCAACAAATACAAAAACAAATATCTTCTTTCTTTGATATTCATCTTCTTTAATAACAAAAATTGAATGCCGAAAGTCGAATGAACCCAAAATCGAATGTCGAACCCAGAAATATCAAGATTTCTAGTTTCGAAACCTATAAATCTGAATTTTTTGGGTTTGGGTACCAAAAAAGTAGATTTTTAGGTTTCGATACCCAACAACTGAGATTTTTCTGAGTTTCGGCATTTAGAGTGAGGTTTTTGGGTTTCAAACCCAAAAATCTTGATATTTATGAATTTCAATACTAAACATTTTGAGATTTCCGAGTTTCAAACCCAGAAATCTTGATATTTCTATGTTTATTTATGATTCTGAAATTCAAAAATATTAAATTTTTAGGTTTCAAAACCAAAAATCTTAATACTTCTGGTATCAAAACTCATAAATATCAACATTTTTGGATGTGAATCATATTTTTGTTTGGATATCTTCTGTTCTATTCGTTCTGTTTGATGTATACACGAATATTCGTTGTGAATGCATGGAGATTCTCTTCTCTCTACATGACATTCTTCTGTCTCACTTATATTTATTAAAACGAATTAAAATTTTATTTACACTTACATAACATTAATTACTTTTTATCAAACCATTTTTTTTTTAAATAAAAATCAAATTATTTGGAATGGTTATTCTAACTTCTTGCGTATCTCATTTTTTAGCATGCTAGAATTATTCCAGTTAAAAATACATCACAATCATAATATCAAACTTGTAAAAGTTGCACTAAAAGTGTCCATCTATAATTATGAAAAAAATCAATATTCCTTAGTCCAAGAGGTCAATGACTATCTGCAATTATTAGAATGCAACAAGTATATAGAATGTTTAATAATAATAATAACATGGGAACTATACTATGATGAAGATGTATAATTTAAAAGTTCTAGTGGTAACATACAAATGTCATTATGTTTGATGTTGTTGAGAACATCTTTGAGTGCATATTACAGAGTTATGACAACTACCAAAAGTAGGGATGGACATAAAAATCGGTTTGGCTGAATCGTACCAGTTTTGAACCGATTCACAAATCAAACGTTTTTTTTTGTAAAAAATTGAGTGGTTCAGAAGATGTAGAAAAAACTGTTTCGCAAACGGTAAACCGTACCACTTCTTGTATCGATTTTAATATAATATTTTATTTTATTTTTAAAATATATACTCTAAACCATTAGACCAAATTTGGTTCGGTGATGATTTACAATATACATTAGTATAATGAATTATGGTTTATGGTTTATGGTTTATAGATTATGAATTATAGGTTATGGATTATGGTTTATGAATTATAGATTATGGTTTATGGTTTATAGATTATGGTTTATGATTATGGATTATGGATTATACATTATTTATGATGTATTATGTATTATTATAGTTTTTCTTAATATATATAAAGTGGTTTGACCGAACCGGTTCAGAAGAGGTACGGTAAATTAATCAAAATCCGGAGCGGTAAACCGTACCTCTTTAAAATGTGATAAATGTACGGTTTATGAACTGATTCGACCTTGAACCGGTTCATGCTCACCCCTAACCAAAAGTAAGTTCTTTCCCTCCACAATTATTGTATTATTATATTGGTTAGATTTCCAGTTTTCTTCTTAAAGTTTAAATCGTAATTTATTTTTTGTATGTTTGACAAAGTGAAATTTTGCCCCAACCGTCAACTCTTTCATCCAAATTTAACATAATAAGTTTTAAAAATTGTAAAAATAACAAAAATATTAAACAAATATCACAGTTTAACCATTTTCAAATGTTACAATTGAGTCATGATTCGATTGGGGGCCAATCGAGCCCCAATCAAATCGAAACTCAATCCTAAAATTTAAAATTGTTAAATTGTGGTGTTTTTGAAAGTTTCTATTATTTTTTGCAATTTTCAAAATTCATTATGTTAAATTTGAATGAAAAAGTTAACGGATGGGGCAAAGATTCATTTTGGCCAAATATGCGAGAATGAAATTTTACGATTTAAACATTAAGCAAAAAACTGAAAATTTGGTCAAATATTAAAGGACAATGTCGTATTTTACTTTATATTTTATCTAAGAAACAACAAGTAAAACTATAACATTCTAGTACGAGCATAGTTGGAACAACATTCATATTCAACATGCCCATTGATAATACAATTGAAAGAAATTGTAACGTGGACAACACTATTATAAATTTAAAAAAATAGGATGAACAATGATACTATTCATTTTTTGTAATCTCAACGAACAATTACAATATTTTTGCTCTTATTAAGATGTACTTTTTGATTTTTTAGTTATTAACTTACATCATGTCACCATTATTTTTATATTTCATTAAAATTATAATTTTACCAAACTCATTAATTTAGTCATTTTATCTTACAATTATAATTCTCGTTCAATGTGATTTCAATAGTAATTTTATTACATATGCGACACACGTGTCATGATCACTAGTGTATATATATATTTGTTTCTTAGGAGAAAACTGAGGTAATGAAGGATTTATCAAATCATTTAGGTAGTGGTTGATTAAAATATTAACTATGTATTAGTATTAGTTAATACATGCATTAACTAATACAATGTTTGATTAGAAATAATAGGTGGTACTAATTAATACCTATGTATTAGCTAATACACATTTTTAGTGTTAATTGTGTATTAACTAATACATTTTATAACCATGGTATTATTTAATACATAATAAAAAATTGTCTAATTATCCTCAATTAACCCACACAATTCCTATCTATAACTCAATTACTTGATTGTTTTTTACGATTGTTTTTTGAAACTGCATAACTTTTCGAATTCTATGCAACCCATTATCGTAAGGCGATTTGCCCCGCTAATTTCTTCTAAAAACACTGATTTACATCTTAATTCCCCGATTTTTCTATCAACCTCCAGCTCTTCTAACATTTCTCACCCTTGTTCATCACTTTTTTTTAACAATTTGTCTCAATTTCTTTCATGGCACCGTTACTCTTGGTCCTCACACGCCATTAAGCTACTCGATTTTGATCGGGACCCCACCGGTAACCGCATACCGCATCTTTGGGTCCCAACAGGCATGCGCACACTCGAACCCTTCACAAAAGATCAAGGTCGGTCCGCGGTGCTCCCACAGTGGATCCCACTAATCAGCTTCCTTGCACCTAACAAGTTTGTCACCCATAGACTCGCACACATGTTAGACTCCTTGGTTCGTGTTTCAAGACGGGACGAATGGGGAGCCCACAGGCTGATGCTCGGAGCGCTCAGGTGTCGAAGCACGCCGAGCGGTGCGCGCTGCCTACCACGATCGTAGCGACAACGTTTCCGTGAGCGTATCAAAGGCTCGGGCTTGGGCCGCCGCCGCCATCCACATTGGTCCACGCCCCGAATCGATCGGTGGACCGATGCCACTTATCGAATGCCACTTATTGTTGACATATGAATCTTATCGAATGCCACTTATAATCTTTCATGGTCTTGTATGACTCCACTTGAGTGATTCTGGTGTTCATTTGCACATATTAAATCAATTTATGTGTACACAATTTTAATATTAAAAATATAAATTTAAAGGTATTAATGTATTTTTGTCATTTTACGAATAATTTTATATTGAATCAAATACTCCATTAAGTTATACACGTATAAGTATATCTTAACACATGTTCCATTCAAACATAGTATTAACTAATACGTGTATTAACTAATACATATATTAACTAATACGTGTATTAACTAATACATCCAATCAAACACTACCTTAGGGTTAAATACAAAATGATATATAGAATTAGGAGAGACTAATTATAGTAAAAACTGCCGACAAAACAAGAAGACGCTTAATCCAACAGGATAATATATGTACGAATCCTGCTCTAAATTTTGATTAAACAAAAATTTATGTAATAATAATTATTAATTTACATTTTGCGTGGATATTTTGTTTTAAATTAATATAAAAAATAGAGAATATATACGTCCATTAATTAATTTATTAATCTTAATATACATAAATTAAAAATATAATTAATTAAAAATAAACATATTCAATTAATATCATATAATATATAAAAAAAATCTTTCGTACGCTTATTTCGGCATGGCCGAAGATCAATTCTTAGACTTTGGAAGAAAAATATTATTTAATAAAGTAAATTTTTTCTTAGATTTGTCATTGTGTTGTTACGTGGACAAATATTAATTAATATTTTTTTTTTAAAAGGCCATGTTATGTACACTCCACCAATAAGCGATTAGTTTCTCCTATACGATGTCATCAAATGGTCAGAGTCTAGCTGCCCAAAAACTGAATCCCATGCACTCGATTCACACGTACGAAGCCGAAGATCATCAACATTTGTCGTGTAATTTAAATATTATGCCGGCAGTACCTTTTGTATTTATATACAATAATTTTAAAAAATTGTAGGTAAATTTGTGCTACTATAATTCTAGTAAGAGATGAACAAAAAACAATTATTAAGGGAGGATAAATATATGATTTAAAAGGGTTAAATTAAAAATTATTGCACTTCTATAATTAAATTCATACAACATCAAAAGTTGAAGGGAAGGGGAACCATACTCTAGTTATACACACATTTAATGTATCCATATTTCTTTTCTAGTCCATTCAAATTAGATTTTGACCTTCATTCTAACAACTTATTTCAACTATTAAAAATAGGAGTGATAAATTATAGATAAGTGTGTATACACGTACATGTCAATAAATTTATCGTATTATACTTACAAATTATAAGCACATAATGAATTTATCGTGTCAAACACACATATACAATTTTTTGTGTGTGGTTGGTTCATAGAATATTAAGTTTGTCAGCTATGTTCATATGTGATAAAATATCAGTTATTAAACATCTCATTATAAAAATTAGGGTAAAATATCAAATTGTCCCCTAATGTTTGGAGAGATTTTCAATTTTCTCATAAAGTTTAAATCGTAAAATTTATTTCCCTCATGTTTGGCTAAAGTGCAAGTATGCCCCCTTCGTCAACTTTTCCATCTAAATTTAACAGAATTAGTTTCTAAAATTGCAAAAAAATAATAAAATTAGAAAACTTTAAAAAATGTCAATCTAACCCTTCAATTTTTTTTAAATGTTACAATTGAGTCCCAATTCGATCAGGACTCGATCGAGGGGGTTCGGGTCTGGGTCAAGACCCAGACCCTAGCCATTGAGCCCCAATCAAATTGGGGGATGATTCGACCCAATTCGATTGGGGCTCGGGTCTAGGTCTTGACCCAGACCAGGTCCCCCACTCATGGGGGATTGATCTGGGTCAAGACACATACTCGAGCCCCCTCGATTGAGGTTCAATCGAGTCTTGATCGAATCAGGACTCAATTGGAACATGTGAAAAAGTTTGGGATGGTTAAATTGTGACATTTTTAAAAGTTTTATGTTAATTTTGCAATTTTTAAAACTTATTCTATTAAATTTAGATGCAAAAGTTGACGGATGAGACAAATTTGTATTTTGACCAAATATGAGGGAAGAAAATTTTAAGATTTAAACTTTAGGGAGAAAACTGAAAAATTCGTTCAAACATTATAAGTAATATATGTATTTTACCCTAAAAAGTTTTTTAAAAAATCATATACTAGATTTAGGCAGAATTAAAATATATAAAAAATAACAATTGCTTTAGTGAGTTACTCGAGAATATCTTCTCTCTTCTGGTTGTAGTGAGAGAAAATTCTCTCTGCATTTTGTCGGAGCATTCCCTGGTTTTTGTCCTGTTCCTGTCGGCTTTCCCTTGCGTCGATTTCAATCCATACCTGTAGAAGCTTCCAAACATCAAATCGGTTGGATTCTTCTGAAATTGTAAGCATTCAATGCACGGGAGAAGGCAGCTACAACGCCATGCAAAGGAAACGTAGAGTGGAGTTGGGAAGGAGAGGAAGAAGAGGTCGCGCAAAAGAGACTTAAACGGGGGAAGAACCCCAAATTGAACATAAGGGGAGTCGGGCCACAAGTGGTGGTCGGGGAAGAAAGAAAAATCCAGGAAAACATACACAAGCACGGAAAAGGATACACAAAACAAAGGGGGGAAGAGGTACTCTTTGAGGTACCAATTATGTTGAATGTGGAGACAAAGGACATTGAAACGGGTTATGGTGGCTGTCCCAACACAGCCACATGGGATCAATGAGCATAATCGTTTGGAACTGTCAGGGTTTGGGGTTTTCCTTGACGGTTCGACATCTGAAAGACCTCAATGGAAAGCATCATCCGGAAATAATTTTTCTAATGGAGACAAAGAATGGTGATGCTTACTGTGAGAAGATTCGTGAGCAAATTGGTTTGGAGGAGGCTTATTATGTCCAACCGAATGGGAGAGCAGGAGGGATGGCACTATGGTGGAGAAAAGACATACAAATCCAAATTATGAGATCAAATGCACACATGATAGATACAAGGGTGGTGGATCAAGTAGGGAATTCTTTCTTCTATACATGGGTGCATGCACATACGGATGAAGGTACGAGGTATAGAAATTGGGAGGAGATCCAAGAGTTGGGGGTGAGCCGCAATGCACCATGGAGTTGCCAAGGTGATTTTAATGAGATTTTGCATCATCATGAAAAGGAGGGTGGCCACATGAAACCGCAAAGGAAACTAGATGCATTTAACATTTGATAGAAGCCATAAGAATGGAGGATATGGGCTCATAAGGGCAACGGTACACGTGGTGCAACAATAGGAGTGGATTGGATCGGGTGTACGAGCATTTGGATAGGGTTCTCATTAATGCGGGACGGGCATCAATATTCCCCAATGCCGAGTGTGTTAATGAAGTTGCGGTAGGGTCGGACCACTCGCCCATGGTAATCACAAAATGGAGGGAACCAAATAGAGGACCAAGAAAATTCATATTTGAAGAAATGTGGCTCGAAAACTCGGAGTGCAAAGAGGTGATCCGAACCGTGTGGGGGGAGGAGGAACAAAACCGGCCGAACCTATTGAGATGAAGATGAAACTGGAAAACCTACCAGAGTATATTTGTGGAGAGTGATTGAAATAATTTCGGAATGTATTAAACAGATAGTGAGGTCTTGCTTTATACAAAAGCTGAGCAAAAGAAAAAGCCTATTCTAGAAAGCACTACAATTAATAATAGAAAACAAAAAGAAATCACAAGAAGGATCTGGAATATCGAAGAATCCGATGAGCAAATAAAATAAATATCTAAAAATATAATTAAGTCCTAAAACTATCAATAATTAATAAATAGCCCAGATATTCCAAACAAGGAGAAACTTGTCCTCCAATAGCTTGAACGAGATACAGTAGCTTGTTTTTTGACTTTCCAAGAAACAAGTTGTAAACACCTGATTTTGGCTCGGGATCATAATACCGTATGAGAGGAATTGAGATTTGAAAAATATAAAAAAAAAAAAAAAAATTTTTTTTTTTTTTTTTTTAAATAATAAAAAATTTTAAAAAAATAATAAAAAATTCCAACGGTGGAAAATTGCCTCTTTTCCACCGATTTTATTTTTTTATTATTAAAAAAAAAACGTTTTTTTTATATTATTAAAAAAAAAAAAAGTTTTTATTAATTAATTAAATATGTGTACATTTTCTCTATAAAATGAGGGTAGCTTCAATGAATGAGGGAGGCTTCAAGAAGGTAAGGCTACGGTGGTGAGCTTGAGAGAATGAAAAAAAAAAGAGAGAAAAAGAAAAGAGAGAAAAAGAGTGAAAAATACCGATAATTATCGGACTCGGTTCCTCGTACGGTATTTTATCCTCCCATGAGTTAGGTATATTTCTCTCATCTTCAATATCATATTTTGTATTTTCTAAATGTGAAATAAAATTGAGAGTTTATATACATATATTATCTATTTATGTATAATATACTTGTTAATATATATATATATATGTATAATATATGTTTATATTATGTTTATGTATTACTATATATATTTATATTATGTTTATACTATTATATATATATGTATAATATATATTTATATTATGTTTATGTATTACTATATATATCTATACGTATAATATATATTTATATTATGTTTATGTATTACTAATTACTATATATATCTATATGTATAATATATATTTATATTATGTTTATGTAATACTATATATATCTATATGTATAATATATATTTATATTATGTTTATGTTATCTATTTATCTATATGTATAATATCTATTTATATTATGTCTATGTAATACTATATATATATATTATGTATTATGTATAATATATGTATATTATGTATATGTGAAAAAAATTTCAAAATTGACTTAGGTCATTCCCAAACTTTGATGAAGGTTACAACTCGGTCCTTGGACTCTCGGGTCATTTTTGGGACGTTATCGAGTGTTATAAACCAAACCGGAAAAGTTTTGGGCCATTTGTGCAAATTTTGTTTTTTTGTTTTAATTCAGCTCGTTTTTTAAAAAAATTACATTTTAATTTCTAAACTTTTCTAGACATTCCATGATTTCTCAAAATGTTACAAATAAGTCTAGAATAATTTTGGGTTATTTTTGGAATTTTATCAAGTGTTACAAATAAATCTAGAATAGTTTAGGGTCAATTCTGTAATTTTAAAAAAATATTTTCAGTTAAGTTATATTTTTTTTCGAAAATTACAATTTTTATTCCTAGATTTTTCTGGACATTCCATGACTTTTCAAAATGTTACCAATAAGTATAGAATAATTTTCGAGTTATTTTAGAACTTTACCAAGTGTTACAAATAAGTCCAGAATAGTTTAGGGTCATTTCTGCAATTTTCGAAAATATTTGTCCAATTCAGCTCAAAATTTTATAAATTGCATTTTGGTCCCTATATTTTTTTGGACATCCTATAACTTCTTAAATGGGACAAATTAGTCCAACGAGCTTAATATTTTCAAAAATTATTCGTGCATGTTTTGACACGTTTAAAATGGCTCGAGAGTTAAACCATTTTCTTTGGAGCACGATTAACTTTAGTTCTCTCTTGTTTATTTGAAATAAAAAAAAAAATTGTTTGTACATGGTTTGTTTAATTTAAAGAAAATGCATGTAGTTTTTTTTTGGGTCAAGCATGATTAAAACGGGCAATTCGGGCAAAATTGAAAAACATTTCAAAAGCAAATTAAAGTACCGAAAGGGCGGATTATAAGCTCGCGAGCTTTTAAGACGTAATCAAACCCCCGAACTCGATTCTCTGGACGTAGACCTTTCTAAGCCCTAGGATGTTAATTTCATGTACCCTAGGCAATTTTAGGATTCCGATTAGCCTTCAATTAATCGGTGGCGACTCTTTCAAATTTTTTCAGTCCGGTTGATGACCCCGCTCGACCGGACCCTTCGCTCGCCAAGACCCGGCATTTTCAAAAACGAAAATAAAAAAATATTTTTCCAAAACGGGTCGGGAAAGTCGGATCCGACGTCCGACAATTTGGCGACTCTGCTGGGGAACTCTTTTAGAGGGTTTAGGCTTTGTCATGTTTGCTTTGTCATATTATATTTTGCCATATCTGTTTTGACCGTTTGCTCATGCTTGCAGTTTCAAATTTTGTCCAAAAGACGATGTAATTGTAATAAAAAAAAAAATTCTTGTTTTGCACACACCACGTTGGTTACCATTACCCGCTCGGACCTGGAGCACATTAAGAGCTTAGGGAGTTTAGTAGGGGAATGCGCCCGGAGCGGTTTGGACCGCCGGCACGCACCCAAACAACTCAACTCGATGATCGGAATGGGCCCGTGATCCTCTTTAGGGGGTGAGGTTCCACTGGTTCAGAGGACCTAGAAATTCCATCCATTTAGAACAAAAGCTCCACACCGTGTTTAGTCTTTACCAGTTTTGTGTGTACTTTCATTTTTGGGCTCAACTAATGTAAATGGGAATTCGGCCCATGTATTTGGATACGAGATTGACCCACAACCCATGAAGAAATTTGGCCCATGAAGAAGTTTGGCCCATTGATGTAAATGTGTTTTGTTTTGGCCTTAGATCATGACATGTATAGGATTGCGCCTTTTGTATTATATATTCCAGACTGTTGTAAATGTAATACGAGTCTTACTAATGAAGTTAAATTCTCGCACTTGCATTGCATTTTTCAAAAAAAAAACAAATAATGTAAGTTCCGTTCATTCAATCTTGTATCCTTAAGACGTTTCACGCACCATCTTTGGTAAGGATAAAAAAAAAAAATCATTGCCCTCACATTAAGGTCATACAACCCTACGGTCGAAATTGCCTGAATATGGAAAGTCATGACAAAAGAGAATCAGAAATACGTGAACAAGAAGATTGACGAGGTTCACGAGCTCGTAAACTACAAAGTCAATTGGATTCTCAACGACTTGTCTGAATTATGAAATATGGAAAAACGTGTCTGCGTGATTAACAACAACGGAATACGTTCACAAGTTCCATTCGACACCAGCAAGTCCGTCTTTCAACCCGAATGAGATAATCAGGGATAGACTCCAACAACCACCGTCATTCTAGCAATGTTGGGGCACTTTGGAAAAATGTGGGGGCAACATTGCTAAGTTGAATGACACCCTTGAACAATTCATACGAAGAATGAGGCAAATAAAAAGATTTTCAAAATATATGTCCTCGACCTTCGTTCGAACCAAGGAACAAGCAACAAATGCACTCAATGAGCTACGTCGTTGTGTGAAACGTCTTAAGAACTAGACATCGATTGGCCAAATCCTTATAAAGTATTTTTGAAAAAAACTTTTGCCATACATGCAATCAAAGTCTACGAATGGAATGAACGGAACATGCAGAATTTTTGAAATCAATCATGCATGATCAATTGTGTATTCATCCTTCTTACTATGGTATTTTGGATTTAGGTTTCCGGAAATCCATGCGACATTCGATGACTCCGGCACCTCAAAAACACGAGGAGAATTTCATCAAGCTAAAGCAAACCATGCACACCATGAGTTCCCGCACAGTGCAGTCAATCGCTGGCATGACCTCCTAGGTCGAGCAGATTTTTGCTTTTCTAAGCTCCGGGCAGCCGTGACTACCATAATATCCCTGATCTCGTCTTCCCGAGGAACACTACTGTCATGGTACTTCATCAATCCATGTAAGACACTTTTGCCATCCTGACGAAGCCCTACCTCCCACATATGGCCATCCTGACCAAGGTCCACCTCCCACATATGACCATCACACACCCGGAAGGAAAAAAATACTTTTAGGACTGAGTTTTCGTCCTAATTTCAAAGATTATGAATTCTCCTGGAGGAAACATTTAGCCGAAAGTTCAGGGACATTGTTGTTTCCTCTCCTTGCCGTTTCATTACCAGGCCCACACCAAGTGATCCAACTCGATGACATTGATGCTCACGGGGGCTTGTCATGCTTATTTTCAACCGGTATCACTAGTGGAGCTCTCCTCAATGAAGCTCCCAGGGGTTTTTTCGTCCGTCCACTCGCTAATGGGGGCACCCTTGCTGAATCTGACTTTATACATTACAGTGAATGATCTGTTGGCTCGACATTTCAATTTGAAACACAAAATCAAGCAGATACCAAATTGTATCAATTCCTGAATGCAGTGAGTGAGGAGTATGATCAGGAAAAACGAGATCTACTCTGAGAAAAATCCGTTACCTGATGAAGAATCCACTTATGCAACTATCCGATCAAGGAAGGGACCATAGATAAGTAATGGGTACCGTAGCAAGGAGGGACATTAAGGTTCTCATCGTCAGAATTGAGTTTGTCTTCTATGTTACACCTCACTTAGAGGAAGTGGCAATCAGAGTCAAACCGACCCATGCCACCAGACCACATTCGACCACCGGGAAAGGGAAGGTTGTTTTACAAAGTAAAGGAGATGAGAAAAACAACTCTCTGTCGTTTGATCGAGCTAAAGCATAGGCGACTTAAATAGAGATGAAGAGACGTCATTGTTGACACGGAGAAGACGCCATCAAGATGTCATTGTTGACACGGGACAGACGCCGTTGTTGACCCCTGCAGAAGAGTCGCCATTGTTGACATGGGACAGACCCCGTTGTTAACTCTTGAAGAGGAGACGCCATTGTTGGCGGCGTCGATTGGAAATGCTTGAAATGTAGCCACTACGGAAAGTTTGTCACATCAAGGCGAAGTACTTCCAACTGACCGGATTCCCTGAAGGGTGGAGAAACCCATGGAGGGACAACAACAATGACGCTAGCAACGTCATCACTACGGGGATGAAAGCTGCGAAGAAGAGAAGCAGACCAACAATCACCTTGTGTTCTTAGTTGCGTCTTTGCGTTCAAAAAAATTGGCAACGCTCGCACCCATGAGTAAAATTTCTCCGGGAAACCAAAAACTGCCAATGGAGATCAAAATCAAAGAAGTTTCAGCCTATTGTTGTACAATCGAAGAATCATACAGTCAACCATGACTCACTGGTATAAAAAAAAATATCTGGCGTACGGAGTTCCCAGAGAACGCCACAAGAAAATGTCTGAATGGTCATGCTTGGAAGGACTTGCAATTAATTACCCAGTGGCCCGACTATACCCATTTGAGATACGTGAATGCTAAAGAAGTTGAACATCTAATGGAAGAAATTCATGAAGGTTGTTGCGGCTCACACATGAACGTGCAAGACTTGGGTACTTTGGGTTCACCATGACGGCTGACTGTATAAAACATGCCCAGCAATATCACATCTGTCAAGTGTACGCGGACCAAATCCACGCGTCACTACACGAGCTCTATTCCAGGAATTCCCCACATGCTTTCTCAATGTGGGGCATCAATGTAATCAACATGATTTTCCCAAAGGCGTCCAATGGTCATCGATTTATATTGATTACAATCGATTACTTCACCAGGAGTAGAGGTTATTACCCTGGTGTCAATAACGGCAAAGACCATTGAATTTTTCATAAGCGAGGACATCATCATGTGTCATGGGATGCCGAAGTCAATCATCATCGGCAATGCCACAAAACTAAATTGGTCGAAGAGTTGTGATCAAGCATAAAAGTTCATCTCCATATCACCCACAAATGAATGGCGTAGTGGAAGCATCAATTGAAGGACTGACATGATAAGCTGCTTTGGGCACTCAAGGCATACATGAACTCAATACAGGCACCAACAGGAACAACCCCATTCTCCCTTGTTTACGGGATCGAAGTCGTGTTGCCAATTGAACTAGAATTCCCGTCATCTAGGATCCTCGCTGAGGCAGAGAAGGACGAGTCAGAGTAGGCGAAATGCAGATACGTGCAATTGAACCTCATGACAAAAGGTGGCTCATCGCGCAGTGCTACATGCATTTGTACTAGCAACGCATGACTCGTGCATTTAAACAGGAAAGTCAGTCCAAGAGGATTACAAGCAGGCAATCTAATTATCAGTAAGAAATTCTTAGAGTCAATCCAGACTCTCGGGGCAACTTTGTGCCTAAATATGAAGAGTCTTATGTCGCCAAAGAGACTTTCAGCAGAGGAGCCATGATCGTCACCGACATGGACAATCAAGAACTCTCCAGTCCAATCAATATGGACCCAGTCAGAAAATACTATCCTTAAAGAGTTCGTAACCATAAAGCGAACCTCCAAAAGTGAGAAAATTCCCGCTAAATCGAAAACCCGAAAGGGCGGTTTAGGCAAAATTTAGGGAATAGGGGCATGATTGAAAATCCCCAAAAGGACAATCATGGCAAAAGGAGAAGAATCAAATCCCTGCTAGGCGGAAAACCCAAAAGGGCGACCCTAGGCAAAAAATTAAGGGAACCGAGAGGTGCGGTAAAAAGAAAAAAAATACCGTAGCAAAATGATAGAAAAGTGAGAGATTAAAAAAAAAAAATCCTTCAAGTCAATCAAGATTCTCGGGGCAAGTTTATGCCTAAATATGAAAGGGGATTATATCGTCAAAAAGATTTTCAGCGGAAGAGCCATGATTATCACTGACAAGGACGAGCAAGAACTCCACAATCCAATTAATGTGGATAAAAAAAAAAAACTCGTAACCAGAAAGAGAGCCTTCAAAAGTGAGAAAATTCCCGCTAAATCAAAAACCCAAAAGGGCGGTTTAGGCAAAATTTAGGGAAGAGGGGCATGATTGAAAATCCTCAAAAGGACAATCATGGCAAAAGGAGAGGATTCAAATCCCTGCTAGGTTGAAAACCCGAAAGGCCCACCTAGGCAAAAATGAAGGGAACTCAGAGGTGCGGTAAAAAAAAAATACTGTAGCAAAATGATTGAAAAACGAGAGATAAAAAAAAATATCCTTCAAGTCAATCAAGACTCCCGGGGCAAGTTTGTACCTAAATTTGAAGAGATTTATGTCATCAAGAGATTTTCAGTGGGGGAGCCATGATCATCACTGACATGGACAACAGAGATCTCCACAATCCAATCAATATGGATGCAGGGAAAAAAACTCGTAATCAGAAAGTTAGACTCCAAAAAATGAGAGAAATTCCCGCTAAATCGAAAACCTGAAAGGGCGGTTTAGGCAAAATTTAGGGAAGAGGGGCATGATTAAAAATCCCTAAAAAGGGCGATCATGGCAAAAGGAAAGGAATCAAATCCCTGCTAGGTTGAAAACCCAAAAGGGCGACCTAGGCAAAAATTAAGGGAATCGAGAGGTGCGGTAAAAAAAAAATACCGTAGCAAAAGGAAAGAAAATCAAGAGATAAAAAAAAAAATAAAAAAAAATGCTCAAAAGTAGACGACAATGTTTCCTACAGTAGCAATAAAAGAAGTTGTGATCTGCATTAATTTGAGTTGCCTCGACAACTTGCATGGATACACCTTTTGAACAAAACATGAATGACTTTAGGGAACTCCATCAAGAAGGACTCCAAAGTCGATTAATGAGAAAACAGACTGAGAAGTCCGCACAAGCAGTCAGACATCTCGAGAAGGGTTTTTACCTCCAAAGTGAATTACAAGCTAATGAGCGGGGGCCTTGAGGTGCTCAACCTCCGCGAGTCATCATCAACAATTGGGACTTGTAGATTTCCAACTTCCGAGAGTTACAAACCGATGAACGGAGTGTTTAGGTGCTCAACCTCCGCAAGTCATCCCCAACGATCAGAACCTGTAGATGTCCAGCTTCTGAAAGTTACAAGCCGGCGAATGGGGCCTTGAGGTGCTCAACCTTCGCAAGTCATCATCAACAATCGGGACTTGTAGTTATCCAACTTCCGAGAGTTACAAACCGACGGACGGAGCCTTTAGGTGCTCAACCTCCGCAAGTCATCCCCAACGATCAGAACATGTAGATGTCCAGCTTCTGAAAGTTACAAGCCGACGAATGGGGCCTTGAGGTGCTCAACCCCCGTAAGTCACCCACAACAAAGCTTCTGGAAAAAAAAATGGCGAACGGAGCTTTTAGGTTTCAGCCTTCGCAAGTCATCATCGACGACCAGAACCTGTAGTTATCCAGCTTCTTGGAGTCACACACAAAAAAAAAAGCGGAGCCTTTAGGTGTTCAGCCTTCGCAAGTCATCATCGACGACCAAGACCTGTAGTTATCCAGCTTCTTGGAGTCACAAAAAAAAAACGAGCGGAGCCTTTAGGTGTTCAGCCTTCGCAAAATCATCCTCGACGACCAGGACCTGTAGTTATCCAGCTTCTGGGAATCACAAAGCCGACGAGTGGAGCCTTTAGTTTCAGCCTCCGCAAGTCATCCTCGATGACCAGAACCTGTAGTTATCCAGCTTCTGGGAGTCACAAGCTGACAAGCGGAGCCTTTAGGTGTTCAGCCTCCGCAAGTCATCCCCAACGAGTCACAAGCCGACCGACGAGCGGAGTCTTTAGGTGTTCAACCTTCGCAAGTCATCATCGACGACCAAGACCTGTATGTGTCCAACGTCTGGGAATCACAAGTTGATGAGCGTTTAGACGTTCAGTCTCCACAAATCATCGTCAACAATCGGGACCTATAGGTGTCTAGCTTCCGAAAGTTGCATAATAATGTTTGTCTACTATGTAAATAATGAATAAAGAGAAGCCAAAATCAGTTGTTTGTCTTTGAACACACACTCATGAGATCACTTCCATGAGCGCGTGCTCAAAGAGGGGCAACTGTAAACACCTGATTTTGGCTCGGGATCATAATACCGTATGAGAGGAATTGAGATTTGAAAAATATAAAAAAAAAAAAAAAAAGTTTTTTTTTTTTTTTTTTTAAATAATAAAAAAATTTAAAAAAATAATAAAAAATTCCAACGGTGGAAAATTGCCTCTTTTCCACCGATTTTATTTTTTTATTATTAAAAAAAAAAACGTTTTTTTTATATTATTAAAAAAAAAAAAAGTTTTTATTAATTAATTAAATATGTGTACATTTTCTCTATAAAATGAGGGTAGCTTCAATGAATGAGGGAGGCTTCAAGAAGGTAAGGCTACGGTGGTGAGCTTGAGAGAATGAAAAAAAAAAAGAGAGAAAAAGAAAAGAGAGAAAAAGAGTGAAAAATACCGATAATTATCGGACTCGGTTCCTCGTACGGTATTTTATCCTCCCATGAGTTAGGTATATTTCTCTCATCTTCAATATCATATTTTGTATTTTCTAAATGTGAAATAAAATTGAGAGTTTATATACATATATTATCTATTTATGTATAATATACTTGTTAATATATATATATATATGTATAATATATGTTTATATTATGTTTATGTATTACTATATATATATATATTATGTTTATACTATTATATATATATGTATAATATATATTTATATTATGTTTATGTATTACTATATATATCTATACGTATAATATATATTTATATTATGTTTATGTATTACTAATTACTATATATATCTATATGTATAATATATATTTATATTATGTTTATGTAATACTATATATATCTATATGTATAATATATATTTATATTATGTTTATGTTATCTATTTATCTATATGTATAATATCTATTTATATTATGTCTATGTAATACTATATATATATATTATGTATTATGTATAATATATGTATATTATGTATATGTGAAAAAAATTTCAAAATTGACTTAGGTCATTCCCAAACTTTGATGAAGGTTACAACTCGGTCCTTGGACTCTCGGGTCATTTTTGGGACGTTATCGAGTGTTATAAACCAAACCGGAAAAGTTTTGGGCCATTTGTGCAAATTTTGTTTTTTTGTTTTAATTCAGCTCGTTTTTTAAAAAAATTACATTTTAATTTCTAAACTTTTCTAGACATTCCATGATTTCTCAAAATGTTACAAATAAGTCTAGAATAATTTTGGGTTATTTTTGGAATTTTATCAAGTGTTACAAATAAATCTAGAATAGTTTAGGGTCAATTCTGTAATTTTAAAAAAATATTTTCAGTTAAGTTATATTTTTTTTCGAAAATTACAATTTTTATTCCTAGATTTTTCTGGACATTCCATGACTTTTCAAAATGTTACCAATAAGTATAGAATAATTTTCGAGTTATTTTAGAACTTTACCAAGTGTTACAAATAAGTCCAGAATAGTTTAGGGTCATTTCTGCAATTTTCGAAAATATTTGTCCAATTCAGCTCAAAATTTTATAAATTGCATTTTGGTCCCTATATTTTTTTGGACATCCTATAACTTCTTAAATGGGACAAATTAGTCCAACGAGCTTAATATTTTCAAAAATTATTCGTGCATGTTTTGACACGTTTAAAATGGCTCGAGAGTTAAACCATTTTCTTTGGAGCACGATTAACTTTAGTTCTCTCTTGTTTATTTGAAATAAAAAAAAAAAATTGTTTGTACATGGTTTGTTTAATTTAAAGAAAATGCATGTAGTTTTTTTTTGGGTCAAGCATGATTAAAACGGGCAATTCGGGCAAAATTGAAAAACATTTCAAAAGCAAATTAAAGTACCGAAAGGGCGGATTATAAGCTCGCGAGCTTTTAAGACGTAATCAAACCCCCGAACTCGATTCTCTGGACGTAGACCTTTCTAAGCCCTAGGATGTTAATTTCATGTACCCTAGGCAATTTTAGGATTCCGATTAGCCTTCAATTAATCGGCGGCGACTCTTTCAAATTTTTTCAGTCCGGTTGATGACCCCGCTCGACCGGACCCTTCGCTCGCCAAGACCCGGCATTTTCAAAAACGAAAATAAAAAAATATTTTTCCAAAACGGGTCGGGAAAGTCGGATCCGACGTCCGACACAAGTGAATTTCCAAGAAAAATACAATAACCAGATACAGACTTACGTGTTTCAACACAACTAGCCCAATCAGAATCACAGTAAGCTGTCAATTTTAAATCATTTTCAGAAGATAAAAGAACTCCTAATCCTGGTTGAAACTTAATATATCTAATCACCCTAAAAACAGCTTCCAAATGAGATTGCTTTGGACTCTGCATAAACTGACTTAAATGCTGTACAAAATAAGCAATATCAGGACGAGTAATTGTAAGATAAAGCAACTTACCAATCAATCTTCTATATAAAGTGGGATCATCAATAAGAGCATCATCTTTATTCAGCTCAAAGTTTAAATCATATCCCTTGCTTGTCAATTTGATGTTTTGTTCCATAGGAGTCTTATGAGATTTTCTTGCCAACATTCCAACTTCATTAAGAAGTTCAAGTGCATATTTTCTTTGGCACAAAAGGAGACCTTGTGAAGATCTAGCAACTTCTATACCAAGAAAATATTTCAAATCACCCAAATCTTTCATTTTGAAGTTGGCTTGCAAAGATTTCTTTAATTCAATAATCAAAGACTCACTATTTACAGTTATCAACAAATCATCAGCATAGACAAGTAAAACAACCATCTCAGAATTACGCTTCTTTGTAAACATGGAATAATCATGCAAACTTTGAGAATATCCATTGCATGTAAGAAATTCAGTCAGTTTCACATTCCATTGCCTAGATGCTTGTTTTAAACCATAAAGGGATTTAAGTAATCGACAAACCAGTTTATTATCAGAATCAGTCTCCCCCTGATTGTTAAATCCCAGTGGAAACTCCATATAAACTTCTTCTTGTAAGTCACCCTGCAAAAAAGTATTATACACATCGATCCGATATATTGGCCAGCCTTTTACAACTGCCAAAGCAAGAAGAGTCCTGACAGTAACCATTTTAGCAACAGGAGAAAAGGTGTCAAAATAATCTACACCCTCCTTTTGACTATATCCTTTTGCCACCAATCTGGCTTTATAACGCTCAACCGACCCATCAGAATTGAATTTGGTTTTAAAAACTCATTTGCAGCCAATTGCCTTTTTATTTTTTGGTAATGGGACTAAAATCCAGGTTTGGTTATCCTGCAACGCTGCAATTTCTTCTTTCATAGCCTGCACCCAACTTTCATTTTTCGATGCTTCATAAAAGTTATTCGGGTCAACAGCTTTATCAATAGAACTCAAATAACAAGCATACTGAGCAGATAATTCATTATAGCATACATGGTTCTCAATCAGATATTTTATGCTACAATTATCATGCATCACATAATCCTTTTGCCACACATGGACTTTGATTTCCCTATTTGACCTTCTAGGTCTCACTTCTGGTGATATAGGAGCATTATTCGTTATCTGTTCAGAATCATTCATGTTTATCTGAATGTCATCATTTTCTGAATTCCCTTCATCAGTTTCAGCGGATTCTCGCTGTTTCATCATATGAAGGGGACCTGCATTTTCTATTGGAGCAACAGGTTTATCTATAAACAAATCAGAACTGTCAGAATGATTATTCATGAAGGGAAATTTATTTTCAACAAATATAACATCTCGGCTGACAGATATGATATTAGTTTCCAGATTCAGTACCTTATATCCTTTTTGCGTCATGCTGTATCCAAGAAAAACTGAGGCTACTGATCTGGATGCAAACTTGTCAATAGTGGGTAAGATCTTAACAAATATTTTCAAATGACTTATATAAGGTTTCTTTCCAAACAACTTCTCATATGGAGATAATCCATTCAAAACTTTAGTAGGAACAAGATTGATCAAATAACAAGCCGTCATTACACATTCTCCCTAAAATTTTGATGGAATATTGCTTTCAAGCTTGAGAGAACGTACTACCTCAAGTAAGTGTCTGTGTTTCCTTTCAACAACCCCATTTTGTTGGGGTTTGTAAGCACATGAACTCTGATGGATTATCCCTTTTTCGGATTTTTTTTTTTGCAAAGTTCAGAAAAAAATTCACCTCCATTGTTCGTTCGAATCATTTTAATCGTTTTCTTGAACTGATTTTCAATAAGGGCAAAAAAATGCTTCACCACCACAATAACATCAGATTTTAAGCTCAAGAGATATACCCAAGTGTTTCTGCTAAAATCATCAACAATAGTCAAGAAGTATCTCTTATTATCATGAGTAGGAATCCTATAAGGACCCCAAACATCCATATGCAACAAATCAAACGATTCAGTAGATTTGGAATTACTGATGGGGAAAGGAATTCTATGTTGTTTTGCTCTAGGACAAACATGGCAATCAACAACATCTTTATTCTGAAAACAAATTGAATCAAGAAACTCTATTGTTTCTAATGTTTTGACAGAGGGGTGACCTAGACGTTTATGCCACAGGACGGGATGAGGATATGGTAGAATATTGGTTTTAAGGGCTACTGAGGACATAAAATTGGAAAAAGTATAAAGGCCCCCAGCTTCTCTACCAATCCTCAACACTGCTCCACTGTAGAGATCCTGCATGATCAAAAAGTTTGGGTAAAAAAATACAGAACAAGCAAGATCCTGAGTCAACTTGGAGACAGATATAAGATTATATTTGAAACTAGGCAAAAAGAACACATTCTTCAAGATTCTATTCTCAGCCATTTTGAATTTACCAATACCATGAACAACAGAACAAGTCATCAGGTAATTGAATCCTAGATTTAACATGCTTAAAATCAAATAGCCAATCAAACCTACAAGTCATATGATTTGTGGCTCCAGTATCCAAAATCCAATAGGTATTAATATTTGTAGACAAACAGTTGAGAGATGTACCTGCGGAATTAGCCTTTCCATCTGAAGATGATTCCGCCTGCTGATGTTTATTCAACAGCTTAGAAATCTGTTCAATCTGTTCAGAGGAAAATGTATTAGGCCGAGAACAGTTATCAATAGATGTAGAGCAACCAGTCGGGACAAACTCAGGGGTTGAGCATGTTAGGATGTATGAATATGTATGTGGTGAGGATAGCTTAATGATGAAGGAAAGGTGCCGTAGTGTGCAAGGAAGTGTGGTGTTTGTGCTAGAATGTTGTGGAAGGTAGTAGAATATTCAAGAAACAGGAAGTTGTTAGCTTAAGTCTCAAGTATAAATAGAGAACTAGAGCTACGGTGTAAAGTAACTTTAGATGATGAATGAAGCTTTCTTGTGAAAGAAGCAATTCTGTTATTTCTGTTTTTCTTCATTCATTCATCTTCTCTCAAATCTCATCTAGATTAGGGTGAGATTGCTGAAATGGTATCAGAGACAGGCTAAATCTGCAATTCCGCTGAAGTCTCTGTCATTAGGAATCATCTTCGTTGCTGAGAAGATCGATTCTGCCGATCGTCAAAGTCTGTTCCTCTGTTTGTTGAAGCCTCTGTTCGTCGAAGTTCGCATTGTCAAGTTTGCTGCTGCTGTTCATCATCCTGTCCACTGAAGTCATGGATGAAATGATACCTGCATTCTTCAATAAACGAATCTGTCAGTTAACAGGTGAGGATAATTTCCAATCCTGGAAACAACAAGTACTATTAGCTGTTAGAGGTCTGAATCTTGAAGGATATCTGTTCGGTACTCTGGTTGTACCTCGGCTGATTGACAATGAAGAAGGCAACAGGATTCTGAATCCAGATTTTGATAAGTTTTCGCAACAAGATAGCTCACTAGCCTCATGGTTACTTGCGTCAATATCATCTCCAATCAACAAAGGATCGGTTGGATGTATGTCGGCAGCTTCAATATGGAACAAGTTGCATCAAAACTTCTCTTCATCATCCACTACTCGGATTATGAGCCTCTATGATCGGTTAAAGGTTCGTAAACTTCTAAACCAGTCCATGAGAGATTACTTAACTGAAATACAACTGACATGCGACAGCTTGGCAAGCTGTGGGCATCCAATCGAAGAAATGCAGCAGATCTCCATCATATTGAATGGAGTAAAAGGTCAATATGATAGTGTTATTGCTGTGATTCATGCGAGTCGTAATCCTTACGATCTTGCATCTATATCGTCTGTGTTACTTGATGCTGAAGCCAGGCAACGAGAGACATTGTTTGACACATCCATGTCGACTGCAAATGTAGTGGTGAAGAATGCTGATGAGAAGAATCTGTTGATGGATACTGGTCAACAATCGTTCAGTGAATCAGGCCAGTCACAATCTCAGTCACATGCTGTGAATATCACTCCTGATTATCAACCAAATAACTCGTCCTATGGCCGAGGAAGAGGAAGAGGTCGTGGTTTTGCAAACAACAAATCTCAGTGTCAGTTGTGCGGAAAATTCGGTCATCTCGTTCATAGGTGTTTTCAGAGATTTAATGTGCATTATCAGGGAGTTACTGCTCAATCAAATGGTAATATGAGTGCCAATTTGATTACTAATCAGTGGAATGATGCAGAGGACATCCCTTATAATACAAAGAATCAATACTGTCACAACAATGTTGGTAGTTCCAGCAGTGCGATTCCTGCTTCTGGTTATTCTCCTATGTCTGGTGCAATTCCTACGTATCCTGCTTCATATGGCATTCCTCAGCCTTTGCTCAGTACATACATGCCTACTTCTGCGCCTGCGTATCATCCGCTGACACTTATGCCTTCTATGGTCCAGCTACCTCAAGTTCTTGCTTCTGCTCCACCCGTACAGCTTCATGCTACTGCTCCACCTGTGCAGCTGTATCAGCACAGCATACATTCTGCAGCTCCTAGTGTATCCTCGGTATCTCAGGACATAGGACATCAAGCAAACTACACTACGACAGGTTCAACAGCTGGACTACCACTTAATGACAGGGCATGGTATCCAGATTCCGGAGCAACAAACCATTTCTCCAATGCTGCTCCTCCAGCTCATGCAACTCAATCATATGCTGGATCAGGTAAAGTGCAAGTAGCGAATGGTAGTTATTTGAATATTAACAGCATCGGTACTTCGGTTATCAATACCTCATCTAAACCTCTTGTCTTGCATAATCTGTTATACATACCTGAGATTACTAAAAACTTGGTTTCTGTTTCGCAGTTTACCAAAGATAATCATGTTTACTTTGAGTTTCATGATACGCACTGTTTGGTTCGTGATTCTCAAACTCACTCTGTTATTCTTCGAGGGCAAGAACATCAAGGGTTATACAAGCATGATTTTAGTCTGTTTGATACATGTCGGTATGATCAGTTAGTGCGTGCTAGAAATAACAGTCAGTCTTCTTTTAGTTGTAATGCTGCAAATTTTCAGTCGGAAATGAGTTGTAATATTACTCAAATAAAATTGTCTCAGATTATTCTACATCAACGTCTTGGACATCCTTCTCAACATGTGCTGTCATTGATTGTCAAAAATGAAAAATTGAATCTTAAGACGGATATACCTCATTGTATGGCATGTGCTGTTGGTAAAAGCTGCAAATTACCTTTTGCTGATTCTCATAGTGTCTATCATACTCCATTAGAGCTGATTGAAATGGATTTATGGGGACCTGCCCCTGTCTCGTCGAATGGCAATCTATATTACTTGAGCATTGTTGATGTTTGCACCCGTTATACATGGATTTACTTTCTTAAGAAAAAAAGTGATGTTGCTATTGTGTTTCCTCAGTTTCATAAAGCTGTGCAGAATCAATTAGGCCATAATATTAAAGCGGTGCAGACAGATGGAGGAGGTGAGTTTCGTGCATTAGCTTCCTATCTACTGCAGTTCGGGATTAATCACAGGTTTACATGTCCTTATACTTCGGAGCAGAATGGGATAGTAGAAAGGAAACATAGGCACATTGTTGAAATGGGATTAACTTTGATGAAACAAGTTGCGTTGCCTATGCAATACTGGAGTGATTCGTTCTTTACTTCTGTGTTCCTCATTAATAGATTACCGTCTAAATCGTTGGATAACATGTCTCCGCATGAAAAGCTGTTTTCTAAAGCACCTGATTATGACTTCTTGAGAGTGTTTGGATGTCTATGTTATCCTTTGATTCGTCCATTCAATAAAAACAAGCTTGATTACAGATCAACCCCTTGTGTGTTCATCGGGTATTGCTCTAATCAGCATGGTTACAAATGTTTAGATGCTTTTGGTCGTGTATACATTTCAAGACATGTTCGATTTAATGAAAATATCTTCCCATTTGCAGACAAATTGGGTTCGTTCATGCAGTCTAGTGCTATCAAAAACACTGCAACATCTGAACCGTTTTTCCTACCTTTCAATTCTGCTTTATGCACACCGCTTGATGCTGTCTATGTAGAGACTAATCTCAGTCCTTCAGGTCCACTTACATCTCATACATCTCCTGATATTATTTCAGCTCCTTCAGGTGATGCTCGGCAATCTGTGTCTGATCAGCAACATATAGTCTCTATTCCTGATGATGATGCACCATATGTTCAAGTAGAGGATCATGTTGCAACTTCGATGCAACAAACTGATCCACCTATGGTAAGGTATGTGCTTCGGGATTCTTGCATTGTACTGGCATCCACAGCTGAGGTAGTTACTCAAACTCCCATATCTCATATTGATTATGGAAATATCAATTGTCACCCAATGCAGACCAGGTCAAAGACTAGAAGTCTTGAAGCTCTTACTACGTCTATTATTGATATTGATGAAATTGATCAGCATGAACCTCTTGATATACATACGGCAATGAAATCTTGCAGGTGGGCAGCTGCTGTACAGGATGAGTTAAGTGCTCTGGCAGCAAATGATACATGGAAACTAGTTCCATTGCTTGGGGGTAGGATTCCTATAGGGTGTAAATGGCTCTTCAAAATCAAACGCAATTCGGATGGTTCCGTTGCCAGGTATAAGGCTCGTCTAGTTGCTAAGGGGTTTTCTCAAAAACCTGGTTTTGATTTTCAGGACACGTTTAGTCCTATGGTTAAAGCACCAACTGTAAGAATTGTTTTAACTTTGGCTTTAACACATAAGTGGCAGCTTAGACAGGTTGATGTTAACAATGCGTTTTTGCATGGTGATTTGGCTGAAGATGTCTTTATGATTCAACCACCCGGGTTTGAGAAGAATGATGATGCTGGAAATGTCCTAGTTTGCAAGCTCAATAAAGCGTTATATGGACTTAAGCAAGCACCGAGAGCTTGGTTCGAAAGACTTAAGTGTTTTCTCCTTACTTCCCTTGGTTTTTCTGTTTCATTAGCGGATAGTTGTCTTTTTGTCAAGAAATCTGGTTCAGGTATGGTGTTTCTATTAGTTTATGTAGATGATATAGTGATTACTGGAAATGATAAGGCTGCTATTGAGGATGTTATTAGTAGTATTAATAGTGAGTTCAAGTTGAAGGATCTTGGAACACTTAACTACTTTCTTGGTATGGATGTGCAGGTCATGGAGGATTGTGTATTGCTTGGGCAAAAGAAGTATATTCAGGATCTGTTGTTGAAGGCTGGAGTGTCAAATGCATCGCCACTTCCTACACCGATGTCGGGTAATTTTTTGGCTAAAGTAGCTGATACTGAAGGTCAATCTTCGTTTGATGATGATCAGTTATATAGGAGTATTATGGGTGCTTTGCAACATGTGTGTGTTACTAAACCAGATATACATTTTGCAGTGAATAAATTGAGTCAGTATATGCAACATCCATTAGTGTGTCATTGGAAAGCTGTTCTGCGTGTGTTGAGATATCTTAAGGGTACAATTGATCATGGTTTAGTTTTTAGGACGAACACGCTTGCTTCTTATGATGTTGTGCTTATATCCTATGCTGATGCTGATTGGGGAAGTGACTTAGTTGATCGAAAATCTGTTTCTGGACACTATCTTCTCTTGAATGGAAATCCGGTTGTCTGGAGTTCTAAAAAGCAATCGGTTATTTCTCGTTCCTCTGCAGAGGCAGAATACAGGGCAATTGCTAATGCTGTGTGTGAGATTATGTGGGTTGTTTCACTATTATCTGAAATGGGTGTTAAGTTAACTGCTGTTCCGATTGTCTGGAGTGATAATACTGGTGTTGTGGCATTAACAGAAAATCCTATTCATCATTCTAAAATGAAACATGTTGAGATTGATTTGTGTTTTGTGCGTGAAAATGTTCAAAATGGACAGGTTTTGGTTAACTTTGTACCAGCTGCAGAACAATTGGCTGATATCCTAACGAAGCCAGTTACAGAAAAACAGTTTGTGCCATTCAGAAGAAAGCTTGGGGTGATGTCATTCAAAGAATTGTTGCAAGGCTCTGTAAGTGATCATTCTGAGCCTGAATCTGGTAATGATGAGGAGTTGGTTGTCTGATGATGTTGTTTAGTCTGTTTGGATTGATTTCTATGTTGTTATCTGATTTTTAATTGGCATGCTTCTTGGTGGTATTTGTTAGATAATTCTGTTTTCTTTGAAGTTCTCGTCCTTCGCTTACTCTGTTTGCGAGTATATGTTGCCTATACTTCATGAGCATTTGTATGCTTCCTTCTTCAGCAGGGATTCACATACGGTTATTTCTGTCTCTTTGATCTATGTTTTATTCGAGACTGAGTCTTATTCACTCTTTGTTGATATCCCTCTGTTGTCTGATAATCAGTTGTCTGTTTCATATGTTGTCTATCTACTTCAGATCTGTGATCTCTTCTCAAATGTTATGTGATAGACTATTCTGTTATGCATTACCGACATAGGGTGAAGTTTGAGTCCAAAAAGAACTTCTCCTCAAAGAAAACATTCAAGCTACTTTGAGGAGTTGTTTGAGGATGAAAAGATGGAGGAAAATGGAAACCTCCCAACTTCATTGGTAAGATAGAGGCAAATGAAAACCTCTCTGTCAGTATTCTAAAGAAAATGAAATGTCTGATGAAAAAAAGATGACATCTGAGAAAAAAAAAAAAAAAAAGAGATTCAAAAGAAAAGAAAATGCATAAATATAGTATAGTCTATCTATGTCATTTGTTTGGATGATGAGAGTTCAGAAGTTGGTTAGTATGATATGTGGGATTGATGATTGGTTTTCAGATAATGGTTGATGTCAGGATTGATATGTTAAAAGACTTGTCTTGGGATAAGATGTTGATCTTTGGATGAGAAATGATGTTGTGAGTATTTGTTGAAGTTGTTAGCTGACAGATGCTCTTAAGTGTATGTATATATATAGCGTATGCAGATGCAGAGTTTGAAGGTTTGAATTTCAGGGTTTGGATTATCTAATGAAAAGATCAAGTAAGCATGTCAAGATGAAGTTGGAAAAGCAAAAAAGGAAATCAATCTTCTTGAGGGAATGTTAGGATGTATGAATATGTATGTGGTGAAGATAGCTTAATGATGAAGGAAAGGTGCCGTAGTGTGCAAGGAAGTGTGGTGTTTGTGCTAGAATGTTGTGGAAGGTAGTAGAATATTCAAGAAACAGGAAGTTGTTAGCTTAAGTCTCAAGTATAAATAGAGAACTAGAGCTACGGTGTAAAGTAACTTTAGATGATGAATGAAGCTTTCTTGTGAAAGAAGCAATTCTGTTATTTCTGTTTTTCTTCATTCATTCATCTTCTCTCAAATCTCATCTAGATTAGGGTGAGATTGCTGAAAGAGCACACTGAATAGCTCTTGTTTCCATCATAGTTAGGATCGGTCATGTTTGCGGCTTGAGGTGGCTTTCCCTGACTCTGACCGAATTTGAATTTCCAGCCAGGCGGATAGCCCTTTCTCTTAAAACAGTGGTCAATATCGTGGCCTCTGTTTTTACAGAACTCACAGAACAGATTCGAGTTTCTCCTAGGAGGCTTTTGATTACCAGAAAAAGACTTATTACCATCAACAGTATTAGCCAAAAAACTTCCTGAAAGACCCCTCTGATTCGCTTCTTGAACCAGAACCGAGTAGGCTTGGTTCAATGATGTCAGAGGTTCACGCATAACCAAATTTGAACGAATCTGAGAATAGGATTCGTTAAGCCCATTGAGGAATTGAAAAAGTTTGAGGTTCTCAGCATGTTGAATGTGTTGTTGGAAAAGATCACATCCACATGAAGGAAGAGCACATATAGCATCAAACTCATTCCACATTGAGCAGATGCGAGTAAAAAACACATATATAGTGTCAATTCATTGTTGAGCTAAACAAATATCACGATGAAGTTGCCATTTTCTTGAACCATTAATTTTGTTAAATTTTTCCCTCAGATCTTTCCAAACATAGTATGCACTAGATGAATATATGATTCCATTCATTAAATCTCGCGAAACCGAGTTCATAATCCAAGCAAAAACCAAGGCATCACACCTATCCCAAATATGATGAAGACTGGAATCATAGTCCTCTTTGCGACAAGATCCATCTATAAAACCAAGCTTATTCTTTGCAAGGAGGGATATACGCATTGCTCTACTCCAAAAACCATAAGTTTCGGGACCGGTTAATTTTTCAGAAATTAAGGACGAGCCAGGCGTATCCGAAGGATGCAAAAATAACGGGTGGTTATGATCGATGATCTGTCCAGTAGGTGCCACATCGACTACATGATCTGTAGGTGCAACATCCTTCTTATTATCATCAAAAACACCTTTCTCAGGGTCAGCCATGGAAAAATCAAGGAGGTAGTAAAAGAGGATATGTTCTTGAAAACTCAGTAGATTTGGACGAAAAAAAGAAAGAAAACCGAGTAGATCTGTTCTTGAAAACTCAGTTTAATGACTGATGAAGAACTTCAAAACGAAGAAACAGATGATAACTGGGATCGCAAACAAAAGATCTTCCAAAACGAAGATCTTGCGAATCTGAATCAAGGAAAGGTTACCGACTGTTTTTCGAAGATCTTCAACAAGAAATGAAACGTAGTGAAGCGAGAAGAACCAGGAACTTCAAAACGAAGCAATCTTCCGCTTCAATGGCTCTGATACCATATTGAGATGAAGATGAAACTGGAAAACCTAGCAGAGTATATTTGTGGAGAGTGATTGAAATAATTTCGGAATGTATTAAACAGATAGTGAGGTCTTGCTTTATACAAAAGCTGAGCAAAAGAAAAAGCCTATTCTAGCCTATTCTAGAAAGCACTACAATTAATAATAGAAAACAAAAAGAAATCACAAGAAGGATCTGGAATATCGGAGAATCCGATGAGCAAATAAAATAAATATCTAAAATATAATTAAGTCCTAAAACTATCAATAATTAATAAATAGCCCAGATATTCCAAACAAGGAGAAGCTTGTCCTCCAATAGAACCAACCTAGACTTTGGCCAAAATTGGGTAAATGTAGAAGAAACCTCATTGGGTGGAGTAAGTGTAATTTCGGGAACAATGTGACACAAATGAGGGAGGCAAAAAAAAACTACAATGAATTGGGAGGGGACCTAGAAGTAGTGCGGTTCAAGAAGAAGAGATCGAACTCAAAGGTCGCATTCGAGACTTTTGGAAGAGGGAGGAACTCTATTGGAAACAAAGGGCGAGGGTAAAGTGGCTCACCCAAGGAGACCGAAACACGACTTTCTTTCACCTCACAACCAATTCAAGAAGAAGAAGAAACTGCCTTACTCGTCTCAAAGGGGAAGGGGGAATGGATCACAAGGGAGTCTGATATTATGAACGAGATAAAGAGCTACTACGAGAATACTTTCACTTCGGAGTCCGTTCACACAGACTACTCTATACTAGAATGTTTACCACACCAGATCAATGAGGAGATGAACTCAGATTTGATAAGAAGGGTGACAATGGAGGAGGTAAAAGAGGCGGTGTTTCATTTGGGGGGATTAAAGGCGCCAGGACCAGACGGATTTCCAGGGTTATTCTATCAGAGGAACTGGAACATAGTGGGCCCAGATGTCTTCACCGCGGTCAAAGCTTTCCTCGAAACAGGTATCTTTCCTACATCTCTAACTCAAACTGATATAACCTTGTTGCCAAAAGTTTCAAACCCGATACATGCATCTGAATTTAGGCCAATCAGTATGTGTAACTTTGTGTATAAGGTGATAACAAAAGTGTTGGTGAATAGATTAAAAGTATATCTGTCAGATCTTATTACTCCATTCCAGAGCGCGTTTGTAGCAGGTCGCCTTATACAGGACAATGTCATGGTGGCACATGAGGTTTTCCACTACTTGGAAAACAAAGGGAAACCAAACAGGATGGAGTGTGCGCTAAAACTGGATATGCAGAAAGATTATGACAGGGTCGAGTAGGAGTTCTTATTAAAGAGCTTGGAGAATAGGGGTTTTGATGCCAAATGGGTTGGGTGGATGAGAGTTTGTGTTCAAACGCCAACATACAGGGTACTTGTGGACGGGAACCGCACCACCACTATTAAACCAAGTAGGGGAATCAGACAAGGTGACCCTTTGTCACCCTATTTGTTCATTCTTTTGGCGGATGTTCTATCACGGATGGTGGAGCGTGACATCCAAGAAGGGAGTTTGAGAGGCCTAGTTTTGGGACGAGGTTGCTCAGAACTTCATCATTTGTTTTTTGCAGATGACTCCTTATTCTTCTTTCAAGGAACAACAGAGAATGCAACACACCTAAGAACCACGATCATGCGGTATTGTAAGGCGTCGGGTCAAAAAATAAACGAGGCAAAGTCAACCCTCACTTTTAACCGGGGAACCGATCGGTCTATATGTAAGGAAGTCGAGAACGTCCTTCAAATCCAAGGTATGCGCCAATCGGGAAAATACTTAGGTCTACCGGCGGTTTAGGGTAGATAAAAAAAGGCGGCCTTGGGATACCTAAAGGAGAGAATTCAAAACAAGATTAGTAGATGGCGAGTAAAGACCCTTAATCAAGCGGGTAAGGAGGTCCTTATAAAATCAGTGATCACGGCAATACCGGCTTATGTGATGAGCTTATTCAAACTTCCGAAAACATGGTGTGCAGAGGTTAATGCAATAATAGCTCGGTTTTGGTGGGGACAAACGAATGAGGGCCAAAAAATCCATTGGCGGAAATGGGAAATACTCACAAAAAACAAGTTCAAGGGTGGCTTGGGTTTTAGAGAATTGGAAACCTTCAATATGGCGTTGCTTGTCAAGATGGTGGGTAGGATGCAAACCGAACTGAATGCACTATGGGTTCGGGTAATGCGGGGAATCTATTATCCGGGAAGGGACATCATCTCGGCCAAAAAAGGAGGACGTGCATCATGGGGGGTGGACAAGCCTTTTGAGTGGACAGGATAACCTAGTGAGCGAAGGCCTATGGAGAGTAGGAGACGGTCGACATATAAGAGTGTTCGGGGACCCGTGGGTGGACACAATTGAAGTGTTCAAAGTAGACATCTGACCGGAGTGCGAGTCCAACCGGGTTCTCGTGGTGGCTGATTTGATCAAGGAAGATAGGACATGGAATGCCGATTTGGTCCAAACCTTGATCGAACCGATAAATGTTTTACATGTTTTGCAAGTCCATATACCACAAAATGGAGGGGAGGATCGATTGATATGGCCACATACGAAAGAAGGAACCGTCACGGTTCGGTCGACGTACAACCGCATAAAGGAGCAAGCCAATGTCATACAACCAAGAGCTATGAACATAGGAGCTGAAAATGAGGAAGGATGGCGTGCTATTTGGAAGTGTGACACAATGCCAAAAATCAAGCATTTCATGTGGAAACTTCAAACAAATTCACTACCCCTCATGATGAACCTTCGACGAAGGGGTATGAATATCCCGGTAAGGTGTCCAATATGTGGTCTTGATGAGGATCGAGAACATATGATATACAATTGTAGGTGGACGGAGAAAGTATGGACCGACATGTTAGGGATTGATCCAAACCAACAAAGACCACAAAACTTCGAGGTATGGATAAAGTCACGACATGAAGAAACGGGGATGACAAGGCATATCAAAGAAGCAAGGTGGAAACTTTGTATGATGACATGTTGGATGATTTGGAAGGCAAGATGTAGAGCGGCGTTCGAAGGGAAAATGCCGAACCCAAGACATGTCATGGAAGAAATAAGACGATTGCAAGGGGAGCACACCACTGAACCGACTCGGCCACATACCGAACCGAATGGGGCACATACCGAACCAGCTTGGAGCCATACCGAATCAGCTCTGTCACAAACCGAACAGTGGTTAGCTCTAAATCAAGGTGAAATCAAGATCAATTGTGATGCGGCTTGGTGCCCTCGTACGAAAAAAGGAGGACTCGGAGTAATTGCAAGAGATGGCCGAGGATAAATAGCGGGAGGGGCAAACAGAAACATGATGGGAACGGTTGCCACGACAATGGAGACGCAAATCGTGCTACTAGGTGTGAAATTGGTAATAGAAAAGGGATGGAACAATGTAGTGGTGGAATCAGACTCGGAGGTAGTGATAAACCAATTGAATGGCAAGTCCTACCAATGGTGAATTGAAAACATGTGCGACAACATCAAAGTGTTAGCCACGGGAGTGCAAACCATCATATGGAGGAAAGTCCAACGAACTTTGAATGAGAGTGCAAATTGGATTGCACAACAAGCAAAACTAGGAGTGTGTCTAAGTAATTGGGTCGAAAGACCCCACTCTTACTTTGTAGTATTTTGAGGAATGATTGTAATAGTGTCGAAAACACTGGTAACCAAGTTTGAAATGAAGTTATTATTGACCAAAAAAAACAAAAAAGTTACTCGAGAATCATATTTATCAACATAAAATACAATTTATGTTTTTTTTTTATAAAATGCTAATTGACTTTACAAAAAGTTATAATTTGTTAACTCTATTTAATTATTCTTAAATAGTGATAGAGATATGTAAAAAACTAACTTCTTCCTCGTCTTTAACGGAATTCAAATTCAGGCGAAATAGTACCACCCAATATCAGTAGCACCCATTCTACTTACATGTTAGCATGTTCGATTTCGTCCTTCCAACGAAGTGCACAGCACGTTCTTGTTACTTGTTAAAAGTCATCCACCCACAACTTATATAAAGCAATCCACAATCCAAATCCACTCAAACCACATCCTCCTTCTATCACCATGAACTTCTCGGATTCTCTTCTATTAATCGTGGCCGCACTATGCATAGTTTCACAGTCGGTTTTGGCCATCGGCCTAGATACATTCACGGAAGATGGACTCTCATTTGGCTATTATCATGCAAAGTGCCCCCAATTTGAGGGCATTGTACATAACAAGGTCAAGGAGTGGACAAAAAAGGATTCTACCTTAGGCCCGAGCCTCATGAGGCTGCACTTTCATGACTGTGCCGTTCGGGTAAGTAGGGTGAACGGTAAAAGCTCAAGCTGTGAATCAAACACTTCTTCTTCTTCTCCTACTCTACTAAATAATGGTGATTTTGCAGGGATGTGATGCGTCAATTCTGCTCAACCATGACAGAAGCGAGAGGAAAGCTATAGTGAGCAAGTCACTGAGAGGGTTTCAGATCATTGATGAAATCAAAGCAGAAGTTGAGAAAAAGTGCCCCAAGAAGGTGTCGTGCGCCGACATATTGACAGCGGCAGCTAGAGATGCCACGGTCATTGCCGGTGGACCCTTCTGGATGGTACCTTATGGTAGGAGAGACAGTAGGATCTCCATTGGCCATGAAGCCAACCTTGTGCCCATGGGCCACGAGAACGTGACCCACCTCCTCGAGTTCTTTCAGTCTCACGGTCTCAATATTCTCGACTTGGTCGTGCTCTCAGGTAAGCTGATTCCTCAAGTTCAATAAGAAATTATGAATCCAAATGAAGACTACAAAAATAAAAATGGGGAATGAAACTGTAGGTGCACACACAATAGGAAGGAGCACATGTGGCTCAATTCAGAACCGTCTCTTTAACTACAAAGGAACCAACAAACCTGACCCGTCCATCGATCCTCAGTACTTGAACTACCTCCAGCGTAAGTGTAGATGGGCCTCCGAGTACGTAGACCTCGACGGCACCACTCCGAAAAAGTTTGATAATATGTTCTACAAGAATTTGCAGAAGAAGAGAGGACTCTTGAGCACCGATCAGTATCTTTACTCCGACTCTCGAACTGCACCTCTCGTAACTGCACTCGCGTCTCAGCCAGATCTGTTCATGTACCAGTTCAGTGTGGCCATGGCCAAGCTTGGGAATGTCCAGGTCCTCACCAAGGAGGAAGGCGAAGTTCGAAAGAACTGCAATTACGTTAACTAATCTTTCTGAGTCTTGTACCTTTCCATTTAGTTGCCACAATCCTGTTTGTTCCAACTTTTGTTTATGATGTAACATCTCCACAAATGTATACCGGTTTGATTCTGCATTTAATCTTGAATCAAGTCTAATATATATATAAATATGCACTGTTATCAGAAGTGGACTTGACAAGTGATCAAACCGGGTTCAGGCATTAAAACCAACTTTTGCCATTTCACAAAGACACAATTTTGAAATTTCTAATTACAGCATGCTTCGAACTTTTTATCTTCTACTAATCCTATCCTTGTGTATACATTTTTATGACATGATTAAAGCTGCAACTACTATTGTCAAATGGAAAATTATATGAAGTTTTGCCAATGGAAATATACCTAAATGAAACATTAGCATCCCGAGTTTGTTAGCACCAACGAGTGTAGAACAATCCTTCCCTTGATCCATGCCATGAGCCCCATGAATTATCACGATTGCTGTTTCGGCTTCCATCTTGCGGCAGAACATGTAACAGATTTACAGGACATTGACATCGAAGAAGAACCAAAAGAAAATACAAAATCATAGTTAATTTGAGTACCTTCAGCATTCTGGCAGCAAATAGTGATGGGATCCGAAGAAAATAGCTTCTCTTCAAAGATTAATTTCCCAGATTTAATACTCCAAAGCCTCATAGATCTATCTTCTCCACCTAATGTTCATATGTCATACATATAAGAAACTAGGAAACCCTTAAATTGAAAAAATAAATAAAAAAAGTACCTGATACGACAAATCTCTCGTATGGGTCTACTCCAAGCTGAAGACGAGTATGCGTATTAACATGCCCCTCGTATGACTGAACAGGTCCTCTGCTCACCAGACGATGATCGTACAGCTTGATCTGTAAATCAATGAGCAGCAACATAACGTTGTCAATCAAGTGTGCATATGCCGCAGGCTACTGCATGTGTGATTATCAAGAGTAAATGAATGGGTACTAACCGAACCATCCATAGAGCTTGCCATGAAATACTGGTCATACAGCTGGAGTGATATCAAACTAATGTTTCACATCGTAGTAGACATCAATGTTCGATAAAAAAAAGCCCGATATTGGAAAAGAATTTAGAAATTTGTTTTTGGCCAATTAAAAAAGAATTTAGATGAATGGATATCTAGAGTGAACTTCACAAACCTGGCAACTGAATTTGGCATAAATGTGGTAGAAGAAGGATATATGTTTCCAGACATCTGTAAGCATTAAAGTTATCATTTCATCATGGACATTGAAACTTGTGATCAAACATAAGCTCTCAAAAATACGAATTGGTGTTTGCGGCCTTTGGAGTATGACTGTTCATACAAATACATTCTAAAATACTCAAGGTCAATCCTTTATGCATGCTTAACATAAATCAACATATTTCCTTACCCAAGCTGGACTTTTCAAACGAAAGTACCTTAAACCATTTCTTGCTGGAGTTGACAACATTTATATTTGACGAAGTGTAGGGTATCCGATGTCTAGGAAGTCTAGGTCTAGCAGAAGTAGAAGAATAGGCCCGTTGGTCCTCTCTGATATCAACGGTCAGAATAGCCCCATTTCTGAGTCCACACAATACTATATTTCCCTGCAATGAGAGCAAAAACACATCAGAGACAAGTAATAGCACACAATCTCTAATATAAGGATCTCTTGACTGCAAAAGTTTACCGACTGATCAAATTGTTGGGCAAAGACATCACTTTCAGTACGGCAAACCCATGAAACAGATCCATTTTCCAGGTTTACCAGTGCCGCTCCACTAGAAGTTCCTACAAAATTATACACAAGAAGAATTGTGAAAACTCCTTTACATAGCTAAAGATCATACGAGAATGGAAGGGAGAAGTAAGACTTTTTTTTTTGTAATTGTTTTTAAAATTTGGACCATTTCTCGATTTAAGCGTGTCATCCTTGCGCAGGGGCCATGCTAATCTTTTCTGTATCGTTCCAATTTTATCGGATGTCCCCGAAGGGAGAAGTAAGACTTACCCATTACTGCTTGATTTTTAGTAGAGCTGCAATCTGATGTCCATATGGTACTATTGAAGGAAGCGACCTCACTTATCTGACCAAAACCAATCCGTAGATGAAAATCCAACGGTTCTCCGAGGTTGATAACATAGACTATTCCACCATATCTATCTGAGCCCAATGTTGTAATCCTGACTCCTGAGTTAAGGTTTTGCAAACTAAAATGTATGCTTCTTTTCCACCATTGATGAATAAAATTTAGCAAGGACCAGCAAAGATAATATGATGAAGAGACTCCAATATATGAAGAAAACTCAAAATGCCCCATTGAATACCAAGAAAAGAGACATCTACATCTTTATATGCAAGAATATTCAATCAACTGACAGCTTCGGTCATGCGTTATAGAGCTAATCACACTACTACAAATAACAATTGAATGATGCAAGGATACAATGCCCGGTTTGCACTTGAACTGGTCCCAACATGTCGCTTATCGAGTGATCTAATGCAAGATATATCCGAAGATAGCTGTATTGACGACTCTAGAGGTCTCCAAAGATGCATAGGTGGTGTGCTAGTGCTACATTTTTCAATTTCTTCTTTGCGAGGCCAAATCAACTTCGGCATGCACTCATAATCAAAATAATCACCACCTGCCCCAACTGCAAAGAAACTACAAAAAGCCAACACAACAAACAAATTACCAAGAGCACATTACTGATAAATAGAACACCGTCCTGATTCCTGACAGTATACCTCAATCCACCGTTTGTGCTTCCTGCTAACAGACCAGCAGTTCTAGCTTGACCCTGCGGCGTAATCATGTCAACAGTTAAGTTGGCCAAAGCTGTATCTGCAACATTGAACGTCTCAGCATACCTCCATACCTATAAAAGTAGCCGAGCCAGCATCAAACATTGGGGTATATTTGGTATCTGAACATTGTCATGTCTCAGCAATATTTACTGAAAATCTCACCAATATTTACTGAAAATTTACTTAAACTAAGGCAACAAGAGAAGGTGCAATTTAGCATACCTGAGGCTGTGATACCTGAACATTCAGGAACTCATTATCAAATCTGCACTTCCTTTTCTTCAAAGGAAATAGATTGCCTCCCAACTCTCGGGCACAGAGAAGACCCGATGTTGTACTTGCTCCACATTGACGCTGTAATAGTAGTGGCAATAGGGTTCACCTCATCATCTTCCTCGGGATACAATCACTATTCAAATAAAAGAAAAGGAAAGGGCGATTTAATTAAGAAAGTGCCTTGATGATTGCAGATGGAGATTTTGGGACCGAGGACGAAGCTTTGCGGGAGGCGGAGGACGACGAGGAACCAGGAATTGGACCCTTAATAGGGAAGTACCTGTTCTTCACTTCATCGTAGTAGAAACCTGGAAGGTCTGCATTAAAACATGGGCATATAGACGTTACTCACTGAGAATGGCCCACGCGATAAATAGAATGAAGGCTAACATTAGCCCCAACCGTTGCCAACCTTTTGGTCTGGACATATCTTCCTGTGGAAAATTGGAAGTAAGGACGCTTCCTTTCTGCCTCTTCTGCTCTCTAGTGAAATCAAGCAATAGAGGTGAAGGGTGCGGGCGGGAGAGATCCAGTGACAAAAGAAACGATCGACGGATCAAGTCCTTGCTGTTTGCAGGTGCGCGGCTGCGAGCGATGGATGGTGATGGTGATGAAGATGGGCTTAGAATTGCCGAATTGGGCCGAGCGGCGGCCGAGATACGTGAAGTCTTTAATCAAGAGATTCTATTTGAGTATTTGCAAGCTAAAATGACCTCACAGTTATATATATATATATATATATTTGACTTTACTAATTTTAAAAAAATTATTAAATCGACCTCGTATTTTTATAGTTACTAAATTGACCACATATTATTAAAATTGTGAAAAAATCATGTTTTTAGTAAATTTTGAATCGTAAAACTTTTAAATACTAACTAAATTTTTTACCACTACACTACTAATTCCAATTGTTTTTTCATACTTCAAATATAGTTATTGAATTAAATTTCATATTATTGTATTAAACATATCATGTTTATTTATTGATGTTCTTTAGTAATTAATCTTTGTTCAACGTTGTTTATTTAATTATATTTTTAATTTAATTATGTATCTACTGATTAATTTTTTAGAGATGGTTGAAAAATAAATAATTTTCTAAATTTAGTATTTATAAACTATCGGAATACTAATTTTAAAAATATTTTTTTCAACAATCTCTAAAAAAATCAGAAAGACTATATTATATAGATAATTAAATTATAACTCTAACAACATATATAGTATTAAGTTTGAATTTTTTTTATCAATTATAAATTTTGGTCAAAGTATTGTTGCTAATGTTTGACAATTTTAATAAGGGTTAATAGGTCCAATGGTACCATAAGTTTGGGTCATGTGATCGGATGGTATCCCTATGTTGTTTTATGGTACCATATATTTCGCAATGTGTTATTTGGTCCAAATTACTGTTGCTGTCAAGATTAACTAACGGAATGCTGACGTGGCGGGTGGAAAATAAAAATAAATAGAAAAGTTAATAAAAATCGAAAAGAATAGGGGAAAATAGGGAAAAAATATTTAAAACTTTATCCATTAATAAAATTTATTTTTTTAAAAAAGTTGAAAATTGGAAAAAAAAAACAAGGGTTGGACCCTTGGGTCCAATTGACCCAGCCAGTAGGGCTGGGCAAAAATAACCGGTTCGGCCGAACTGGTTCACAAAACAAATGTTTTTTTTGAAAAAATATGGAGCGGTTCATAATAGGTATAGAAAACCGGTTCAAAACCGGTTAACCGAACCTTTTTTGTACCGGTTTTAAACTTAAAATACTACTAAATATTAAACCAGACCAGACCACTTTCAAACCAGACCAGACAAAACTGGTTTTTCTCAATCTCACTCTCCTCTCAGTCTCATTCTCCTATGTCATTCTCAGACCTAATTGGCAATTCTCGACGCTCGGACGTTTCCGCCTGACCACGCATCGCCTCGCCTCGCCTCCAACCTCGCAAACCTTCTCATTCTGTTGTCGACGCTTTCTGTTAGTTATCGTCGTCCTCCTCCTTTTTCACCTTCAGTTAACTGCTATCAATTAGTTGCTTGTACAAATTTTGTGTGCTTCACAAGGATGAGAAGCTACGTTAGTGCGCAATTCTGTTTGTCTAGCACTGAATTTTAGTTTTTGATGTTTGTCAGGGCTTGAAGTCAATGAAAAACTCTCGCACAAATCTGATTCTTCGTGTGCATTAAATCAAGTATTCATTCCGCTTATGTCTTTGTCTCTTCCTTTCTCCTGGTGAATGCAGCAAACGAGTTGAGGACTAAAAAGGTCTTTGTTAAGCATGTTGAGACAGAAAACAGCTCTGGCACTGCAAATGATCTTTTACAGTCATTGCTGGTTAGCGCTCTTGATTTTGCTGGTCTTTTACATTCTTTATACTGCCCCCCGTGTCTGTAAATTTTTCATTTAAAATTGATTTAGCTACGACCATTTGGTTAGATACCTATTTGCAAAAAGATCAGAAACTTGTTTGCTTCGGTGCTGGTAATTGGAATAAAAGGAAATGGAGTTGTACTAGAAAATTAAATTTTATGTGTGGATATCATTTCTATATGTGATTTCTTGTCAAGATTTTAATTCTTAGTGTAGTTCCATCTTTACAGTTCACTGATTATCCTTATCTTTCGTATATATATAATAAGCAGTGAAGAAGAAGCAAAGAAGAAGATTTACAATGTATCGTGCGAGAGATATTTTGGTTTTGGATGTGAGGTTGATCAAGAGACTGCGGATAAGCTTGAGGGTTGGTTTATCTTTTAATAATCATACATATATCTTTGGGCTTTTCATCTTGGTATTTCTTTTCACTTGATGACTCATGAAAGTTTCTTGGTCTATAGCTACAGGAATACCTGGTGTAATGTTTGTGCTGCCAGATTCGTATGTTGATCCCGAGAACAAGGATTACGGAGGTAAACTTTGTAAATGAAAATTCCTTGTAGTTGGCTTCTAAGGAATCACCTGTTGTAGCTTTCGAAGGTAAAACAAAATCACAGTCTTCTTCTGTGGCATTGTTTGATGTGTATAATAATCTTTCACTTTAAGATTCAACATGTGTTTGTGTATGTACTGTTATCACATGGATGCATCGAGATGGCACGCTAAGTACTTTATGTGCCAAGTCAAGTCTGCCTAGAATATATGTCTGGGACTCTGAATATTTTGGTGAGTAATCTGGTTCCAACTTGGCATTGTAGAGCCATCTGGCATTGCTTAGCTTTGCTTATCTTTCATGTCACTATAACATATAAACAGGTTCGGCCGAACCGGTTCAGAACAGGTATGGTAAATCAGTCAAAATCTGGAGTGGCCAAAAACTGGAGCGGTAAACCGTACCGGTTTTAAAATGTGGTAAATGTTCGGTTCTGAACCGGTTCGGGGCCGAACCGGTTCATGCCCAACCCTACCAGCCAGGGTCGAACCCAGGGCTGGGTCAGACCTAGACCTGGTCGCCCAGGTCAGGAGACCTAGTGGGGGTCCAACCCAGCCCTGGGTTTGACCCTGGCTGGGTCAATTGGACCCAATGGTCCAACTTTTTTTTTTTTTTTTTTTTTTTTTCAATTTTTGACTTTTTTTTAAAAAGAAATATAAAAAATAATTTTTATTAATAGATAAAGTTTTAAATATTTTTTAAAACATTTTTATAATTTTTCCGATATTTTTTGAAATTTTTCTATTTGTTTTATTTTTTAAATTAAATATTATATTATATATCTACGTGGTGCTGACATGGACCATTTAACAGAAAAAACTAACAGTTGACTAACAGAGTACCATAGGACAATACGCTCCAAACATAACAGACCATTTGACCATATACGGTACCATCCGATCACATGGCCCAAACTTATGTTACTATTTGACATATTAACCCTTTTAATAAATTTGACCAAATTTTATGGGAAAATTAAAACCTAACATCATATATGTCTTATGGTTTTAATTTAATTATCTACATATTATAGTTTTTCTGATATTTTTAGAGATAGTTGAAAAAAATATTTTCAAAATAAGTATTTTGGTAGAATATAAATATTAAATTTAGGAAATTAATTATTTTTCAACCAATTATAAAAATTAATCACTAGATACATAATTAAATTAAAAGTATAATTAAACAAATATTAATTATTAAACGTGATATGTTTAATACAATAATACGAGAGTTGCTTCAATGACTATATTTGAAGTATGTAAAAAAAAACAATTAGAATTAGTAGTGTAATGGTAAAACTTTTAGTTAGTATGTAAAAAGTTTAAGATTCAAAACTTGCTAGAAACATGAATTTTTTACTATTTTGATAATATGAGATTGATTTAGTAATTATAAAAATATGAGATCGATTTAATAATTAATTTCCTTTAAATTAGTAACGATAAATATGTAAAAAATTATTAGAGTATTTTAGTTTTTCAATAAAATCGATCAGTATAATATAATTAGTTTGTCAAATAGAATTTTCATAATAATAAATAAACACGGCCGAATATGGCCTGCATAGAAAATCGAAAAAGGCCACTAAGCTTTGAAACTCCAAATGGACGGCAGAGTAGGCTTGTTCATGAACCGATTCGGTCGAACCGTTTTAGAATTGAAGTGGTCTGATTTGTAAAAAAGTAGTAATTTTTTTTCTTCTAAAAAACCTGCTCTGATTTAGGTAAAAAAAACTGGTCTGATTCGAACCGATTCAGAACCGGTTCGAACTGATTTGGTCTGGTTTTTTAATAATAATTTCGTTTTAGAAATAATACAGTTCAAACCGAAACTGAACCGGCTTAAAATCCTATCCAACACACTGAACCAAATGAAAAAACACTGAACCAACTGAAAAACACACTGAACCGACTGAAAAAACCCTAAACTGACTGAAAAACACACTGAACTGATTGAAAATCCATTCCACAACCAACTGAAATTTTGTCCAACATCAACATACAAGAGTCCAATACATCTCTAGCTTTGGTTTATTGAAGACATCTCTAGGTTTGGTTTAATTTCAGACCGGTTTAATTGATTTTGCTTCAAACGGGTTCTAAAATTATATAGGTTTAAAGTGGTTTGATTTAAATTTAAGTATAAACCAATATAAAAAAACGAGTCGATTCGAACTGATTTTTCGGTAATATGTTGAACTGATCTACTTGAAGCCTAAAAACACTGGTCTGATTTTGATACTAGTTCAGTCGAACCGGTTCGAACCAACCAGTACCAGACCAGAACCAAACCATTTCAGCCGAACCGGTTTAAATGAATAAGCCTACGGCAGAGGATATGGCCATGCAGTGAAGATGGCACTGAATCAACACAAACACCTGCTTTCCCTCCTTGAAGCTCAGTTTTACAGCAGCGATTGTTTAGTGTTTACAGTGCTCTTTGCCTCCGATGATGCCGGCGGCGAATCTATCGCAAGTCGAGTTTGGTAAAGTGAATCTAATCCCGCGTCTCTGCTTGATCAGTCAGCTCCCTACGGCCATCCGCCTCACCTCCACCGCGCGCCTTCTCCCTAAAATTCACCGCCGCTCAAGTCCCTCTCTCTCTCTGCAGTCGTCTCATCCACTCTCTCGTTTCCCAACCAGACGCGTATCTCCCCATGTCTCTGCTCACGCGCACTCCCCGTTACCACGATGGTAATCGCAAGATCGAGGAAGCCGTGGAGGCATTCAATCGGAGGATGAGACCAAGCTCGCCTTCCTCTTACAGGGTGTTGCTCGAACCTTTCTGTAGAAATGGTCTGACATTTGAAGCCAATTCGATGCCGGATATCAATCTGAGGAGATCCGGAATTTGTTGCTGGAAGCTGGATAAAACACGAAAAAGCTGGAATTTTATGCAAGTTTTGTCAAAAAAAACAAGAAAAACACGCCCAGTGGGACTCGAACCCACAATCGCCTGATTAGAAGTCAGACGCCTTATCCATTAGGCCATGGGCGCCATTTTTGAACAGTTATCTGCAGCTAAAAATAAGTATTTACCGTCACTGTCACAAATAAAGGGTGTGTTTGTATGTAAGTGTAATGTAAAATTGTAAAAGAGGTGACAGATCCAGCATAGTAAGGGAAGATGGATGTCAATGATGGATTTATTCTCTCCAAGTCCCATTTTTTGGTTCATACTTTGTATTGTTATTCACTGCATGGATTCTGCATCCCAAAGAATCGGTCGTCTTCCTATTTGATAATTCCTTTGTGGCAGTGCAAGTTACTCTCTGCAGTATATGATCTACATAATGTGCTTCTTCTACTGACTGAAATGAAAGCAATAGAATGTTTGTGGAGAAATAGATGAAGGCAGGAGGACATGTTGAAACAAGAAGTAGCTACAGAGCGTGGGATACATGAGAAATACACAATTAGCACGATAAATAATTGTAATACTCGAAATATATTTTAGTTTATTTGGTCCGGTGACGTGCGATAGTGGAAGCGTGCGAAATTGTCAGTGGTCAGTGACAACGAGATTGTCGGTCGAGAGGTTGTGTTACATGAATGGAGTGCAATTCGGTTTCCACATAGAAAGATTGTAACGCCCCAAACCCGAGCGACTGTCCTCACTAGCCCAACCCAGCCTGATTGAGCCCGTTATCCTCACTTGGTCCCATAAAATGAAGAATTCTTGTTGAATTGATTTGTACATCTCTGATTATATGAGTTCTAAATCACTTTTTTCTACCCGATGTGGGACAAAGTATCACAAAGATCCTAAAACAACTAGAGAACAACTATATGGAAAGTATGGATGTATATATTTATGGGTTAAATACCAAGTAGCTACCTGAACTTTGGACGTTTTGCAACGAGCTATCCGAACTTTAAAAAATCAAAACGGGCTACCTCAACTTTGGACGAAGGTGCAACGAGCTACCTCCGTCCAATTTCTAACGAATTTCCGATGAAATTCCGACGAATTTCTGTCAACAGTTGACAATACTTTGGACGGACGTGGCTCGTTGAACCTTCGCCAAAGTTGAGGTAGTCTGTTTTGATTTTTTAAAGTTCGGGTAGCTCGTTGCAAAACGTCCAAAGTTCAGGTAGCTTCTTGGTATTTAACCATATATTTATATATATGTATTATAAGCCGTCTCAAAGTATTTTTTAGAGAGTTGGGGGTAGTTAAAACGTGGTCTAACTAGACATTTACGGTGCGTTTGTTTGACGGAATTCGGAATACGGAATACGGAATAGGAATTGGGAATAAGGAATAGGAGTTAAGAATATGAAGTTGTTTTTTTGGTGGAATTGAATAGAACGGAATAAGGAATTCTGTTGTTTCTTTGGTGGAATTGTGTACGGAAAAGGAATGGAATGTGGTAAAATGACATATTTGCCCCTCTTTGTATATGTATAGTATATAATAAAAATAATTTGTATTAATTAATTATAAAACTTTAAAATATTAAAAACGTTTATTAAAAAAAATAAATTTAAAAACGATTTTTTTTTTTATAATTTTTTTAAAAAGACCAATTTATTAATTCTATTTAAAAAAAATAAAGAATGTAAACATGACCACATACATAATACATCTTACATACATAATACAAAATGTTGTTAGTCACCACATACATTATACAGAACGTGGGTTTGTCCTTAATCAGTTTAGTAAATCATTATATAAACATTGTTAAATTGAATTGTTTTATTATTTTAATTTAATTTTAAATACTAATTTTGATTTTGATTTTGGTATTTTTTTTGAATTTTCAGTTTAAATAAAAAAAAAACTCACAAATCTATAGTACAAATTATGGGTGATAAAAAACACAGTTGTTGATATGTCTGAGTGGTTAAGGATACAGACTTGAAATTTGTTGGGCTACGCCCGCACAGGTTCGAACCCTGCTGTCAACGTTTGCAGATTCTATTTTTTAGAATCAGCTGATGGCACGCTTGTAAATTCTGCAAAATGGCGAGGGCAATTTGGTCTTTTGGCAGCTGATTCCGGATTCCGACCCGTGTGGGCTTAGGAAATCCGAGGTTTTTACCCGGATTCCCTAAGCCCGGACCGCCCGGAATCCATTTTCAAGGAATGGCCAATTCCACCAAACGAACATGGGCTTACGGAATCCGTAAGCCCAAATCCGTGGCCATTCCTTGAAACGAACGGGCCATTAAGTCCCTATTGTTGAGTATCGATAATACAACCCAATATGACACAAACTCCATCAGGCTTCCATGACCCAATATCATTTCATAGGGGTTAAACTCAAACCATTCAAGACTGAACCGATCCACACTTAGGGTAGACTGGAGTCCACTAGAGTGGTACAACATCAAATCCAAAACTAGAGTGATCGCCACAGCCCGAAGTGGTCGCCAAAACCACAGCTGAAGTCGCTCACCGCGCTCGTCATTAGAGTGCTCGTCAAGATAGTCTAACCTCTTAACTTTGGCCTCATAACCGACTCTGAATATACAACCACTATGTCTCACATATCTCAGGCATATATTCTACAAAGATTACATAAGACAACTGCAATATTACGTAATAAAGGTAATATATGCTATCCTTATCTGCAACTGTAAACACTGATTTTGGCTCGGGATCAAAATACCGTATGCGAGGAATCGAGATTTGAAAAATATATATAGTATATATATATATATATTTGAAAACTAAAAAAAAAATATTATTTTTTAAAATAATAAAAAATTTAAAAAAATTCCAACGGTGGAAAATTGCCTCTTTTCCACCGATTTTATTTTTTTATTATTAAAAAAAACGTTTTTATTAATTGATTAAATAAGATGCAATTTGTTCTATAAAAGACAAGGAGATGAATGAATGAAGGGGGGAGCTTGATGGGGAAGCTACGGTGAGTGTTTGGGAGGGAGAAAAAAAATAATCAAAGTGAGGTATAAAAAAAAAGTGAGATTGAGTGAAAAATACCGATAATATCGGACTCGGTTCCTCGTACGGTATTTTAGCCTCCCATGAGTTAGGTATATTCTCTCATCTTTAATATCATATTTTGTATGTTCTAAATGTGAAATAAAATTGAGAGTTTATATACATATATTATCTATTTATGTATAATATACTTGTTAATATATATATATATGTGTATATTATATATTTATATTATGTTTATGTATTACTATATATATATCTATATGTATAATATATATTTATATTATGTTTATTTATTACTATATATATATCTATACGTATAATATATATTTATATTATGTTTATGTATTACTATATATATATATATATATATATATATATATGTATAATATATATTTATATTATGTTTATGTTATCTATTTATCTATATGTATAATATCTATTTATATTATGTCTATGTAATACTATATATATATATTATGTATAATATGTGTATATGTGAAAAAAAAAAAATTCAAAATTGACTTAGGTCATTCCCAAACTTTGATGAAGGTTACAACTCGGTCCTTGGACTCTCGGGTCATTTCTGGGACGTTATCGAGTGTTATAAACCAAACCGGAAAAGTTTTGGGCCATTTGTGCAAATTGTTTTTCTTAATTCAGCTCTTTTAATAAAAAAAAATACATTTTGATTTCTAAACTTTTCTAGACATTCCATGATTTCTAAAAATGTTACAAATAAGTCTAGAATAATTTTCGAGTTATTTTTAGAATTTTACCAAGTATTACAAATAAATCTAGAATAGTTTAGGGTCATTTCTGTAATTTTAAAAAATATTTTCAGTTCAGTTATATTTTTTTTCGAAAATTACAATTTTGATTCCTAAATTTTTCAGGACATTCCATGAATTTTCAAAATGTTACAAATAAGTCTAGAATAATTTTCGGGTTATTTTAGAACTGTAGCAAGTATTACAAATAAGTCCAGAATAGTTTAGGGTCATTTCTGCAATTTTCGAAAATATTTGTTCAATTCAGCTCAAATTTTAATAAATTGCATTTTGGTCCCTAGATTTTTTTTGGACATCCTATAACTTCTCAAAATGGGACAAATTAGTCCAAAGAGCTTAATACCTTCAAAAATCATTCGTGCATATTTTGACACGTTTAAAATGACTTGAGAGTAAAACCATTTTTTTTCGAGCACGATTAACTTTAGTTCTCTTTTGTTTATTTAAAATTAACTCATAAAAAAAAATGTTTGTACATGGTTTGTTTAATTAAAAAAAAATGTTTGTAGTCTTTTTGGGTCGATCATGATCAAAACGGGTAATTCATGCAAAATTGAAAAAAAAATTCAAAAGCAAACTAAAGTACCGAAAGGGCGGATTATGAGCTTGCGAGCTTTTAAGACGTAATCAAACCCCCGAACTCGATTCTCTGGACGTAGACCTTTCTAAGCCCTAGGATGTTAACTCCATGTACCCTAAGCAATTTTAGGATTTCGATTAGCCTTTAATTAATCGGTGGCGACTCTTTCAATTCTTTTCGGTCCGGTTGATGACCCCGCTCGATCGGACCCTTTACTCGCCAAGACCCGACATTTCAAAAAAGAAAATTTAAAAATATTTTTTCAAACGGGTCGGGAAAGTCAGATCCGACGTCCGACAATTTGGCGACTCTGCTGGGGACCTCTTTTAGAGGGTTTATGCTTTGTCATGTTTGCTTTGCCATATTATATTTTGCCATATCCGTTTTGACCGTTTGCTCATGCTTGCAGTTTCAAATTTTGTCCAAAAGACGATGTAATTGTAATAAAAAATAAATTCTCGTTTTGCACACACCACGTTGGTTACTATTACCTGCTCGGACCTGGAGCACATTAAGAGCTTAGGGAGTTTAGTAGGGGAATGCGCCCGGAGCGGTTTGGACCGCCGACACGCACCCAAACAACTCAACTCGATGATCGGAATGGGCTTGTGATCCTCTTTAGGAGGTGAGGTTCCGCTGGTTCAGAGGACCTAGAAATTCCATCCATTTAGAACAAAAGCTCCACACCATGTTTAGTCTTTACCCGTTTTGTGTGTATTTCCATATTTTGGGCTCAACTATTGTAAATGAGAATTCGGCCCAAGTATTTGGATATGAGATTGGCCCACGGCCCATGAAGAAATTTGGCCCATGAACAAGTTTGGCTCATTGATGTAAATGTGTTTTGTTTTGGCCCTAGATCATGACATGTATAGGATTGGGTCTTTTGTATTATATATTCCAGACTGTTGTAAATGTAATACGAGTCTTACTAATGAAGTTAAATTCTCGCACTTGCATTGCATTTTTCAAAAAAAAAAATTGTAAGTTCCATTCATTCAATCTTGTATCCTTAAGACGTTTCACGCACCATCTTTGGTAAGGATGAAAAAAAAACATTGCCCTCACATTAAGGCCATACAACCCTCTACGGTCGAAATTTCCCGAATATGGAAAGCCATGACAAAAGGGAATCAGAAATACATGAACAAGAAGATTGACGAGGTTCACGAGCTCGTAAACTACAATGTCAATTGGATTCTCAACGCCTTGTCTGAATTATGAAATATGGAAAAACGTGTCTGCGTGATTAACAACAACGGAATACGTTCACAAGTTCCATTCGACACCAGCAAGTCCGTCTTTCAACCCGGATGAGATAATCAGGGATAGATCCGAACAACCACCGTCATTCTAGCAATGTGGGAGCACCTTGGAAAAATGTGAGGGCAACGTAACTAAGTTGAATGACACTCTTGAACAGTTCATACGAAAAACGAGGCCAATAAAAATATTTTCAAAATACATGTCCTCGACCTTCGTTCGAACCAAGGAACAAGCAACAAATGCACTCAATGAGCTACATTGTTGTGTGTAACGTCTTAAGAACTAGACATCAATTGGCCAAATCCATATAAAGTATTTTTGAAAAAAACTTTTGTCATACATGCAATCAAAGTCTACGAATGGAATGAACAGAACATGCAACATTTGAAATCAATCATGCATGATCAATTGTGTATTCATCCTTCTTACTATGGTATTTTGGATTTAGGTTTTCAGGAATACATGCGACATTCGAAAACTCCAGCACCTCAAGAACACGATGAGAGAATCATCATACTAGAACAAACCATGCACGTCATGAGTTCCCGCACAGTGCAGTCAATCGTTGACATGACCTCCTACGCTGATTTTTGCTTTTCTAAGCTCCAGACATACGTGACTACCACAGTATCCCCTACCTCGTCTTGCCGAGCAACACTACTGTTGTGGCACCTCATTAATCCATGTCAGACACTTTTGCATTCCTGACCAAGCTCCACCTCCCACATATGACCATCCTGACTAAGCTCCACCTCACACATACGACCTTCCCATATCCGGAAGGACAAATACACTTTTAGGATCGGGTTTTCGTCCTAATTTCAAAGATTATGAAGTCGTCTGGAGGAAATATTTAATCGAAAGTTCAAAGATATTGTTGTTTCCTCTCATCTCCGTTCATTTCCAGGCCCACCACAAGTGATCCAACTCGATGACATTGATGCTCACGAAGGCTTCTCAGACTTATTTTCAACTGGTATCACCATTGAAGCTCTGCTTGATGAAGCTCCACCATGCACTTTTAATCGTTCACTCGTTAGTGGGGCACCCTTGCCGAATCTGACTCTACACATTACGGAGAAGGATTCGTTGACCTAGATGACATTACAATTGGAACATAAAATCAAGGAGATATCAAATTGTATCAATTCCTGAATGCAGTGAGTGATGAGTATAATCAAGAAAAAGATGATTTACTAGGAGAAAACCCGTTACCTGAGGTAAAATCAGCTTATGCAACTATCCGATCAAGAAAATGACCGGAGACAAGTAATGGGTACCACAGCAAGGAGGGAGGCTGAGGTTCTCATCTTCAGAATTGAGTATGTCTTCTATGTTACACCTCGTTCAGAGGAAGTGACAATCATAGTCAAACTGACCCACGCCACCAGACAACATTCGACCACCGGAAAAGGGAAGGTTGTTTTACAAAGTAAAGGAGATGAGAAAAACAACTCCCTGTCGTTTGATCGAGCTAAAACATATGAGACTTAAATAGAGATGAAAAGACGTCATTGTTGACACGGGGAAGACGCCATCAAGATGTCATTGTTGACACGGGACAGACGCCGTTGTTGACTCCTGCATAAGAGTCACCATTGTTGACACGGGACAGATGTCGTTGTTGACTCCTGCATAGGAGATGCCATTGTTGACGCTCGTCGTTGTTCACAACAGGGGAGACGTCGTTGTCGATGCAGAGAGATTCCATTGTTGGCAGCGTCGATCGGAAAGGATTGAAATGTAGTCACTACGGAAAGTTCATCACATCAAGGTGAAGTACTTCCAACTGATCGGATTCCCTGAAGGGTGGAGAAACCCATGGAGGGACAACAACAATGGCGCCAGCAACGTCATCACCACGGGCATGAAATCTGCGAAGAAGAGAAGTAGACCAACAATCACCTTGTGTTCTTATTTGCGTCTTTGCGTTCAAAAAAATTGGCAACGCTCGCACCCATGAGTAAAATATCTCCGGGAAACCAAAAACTGCCAATGGAGATCAAAATCAATGAAATTTCAACCTATTGTTGTACAATCGAAGAATCATACAGTCAACCATGACTCATTGATATATATAAAAAAAAGATATCTGGCGTACGGAGTTCCCAGAGAACGCCACAAGAAAATGTCTGAATGGTCATGCGAGGAATGACTTGCAATTAATTTTCCAGTGGCCCGACTATACTCATTTGAGATGCGTGAATGCTAAACAAGCTGAACATCTAATGGAAGAAATTCATGAAGGTTGTTGCGGCTCACAGATGAACGTGCAAGACTTGGGTACTTTGGGTTCACCATGACGGCTGACTGTATAAAACATGCTCAACAATATCACATTTGCCAAGTGTACGCGGACCAAATCCACACGTCACTGCACGAGCTCTATTCTAGAAATTCCCCACGGGCTTTCAAAATGTGGGGCATCGATGTAATCAACATGATTTTCCCGAAGGCATCCAACGGTCATCGATTCATATTGATTACAATCGATTACTTCACCGGGAGTAGAGGTTATTACCCTGACGTCAATAACGACAAATGCCATTGAATTTTTCATCAGCAAGGACATCATCGTGTGTCATGGGATGCCTAAGTCAATCATCACCGGCAATGCCAGAAATATAAATTGGTCGATGAGTTGTGGTGAAGTATAAAAATGCATCTCCATATCATCCACAAATGAATGACGCAGTGGAAGCAGCAATTAAAGGACTGACATGATAAGATGTCATGGGCACTCAAAGCATACATGAACTCAATACAGGTACCAACAGAAGCAACCCCATTCTCCCTTGTTTACGGGATCAAAGTCGTGTTGCCAATTGAAGTAGAATTGCCGTCAGCTAGGATCCTCGCTGAGGCAGAGAAGGACGAGTCAGAGTAAGCGAAATGCAAATACGTGCAATTGAAACTCATGACAAAAGGCGGCTCATCGCGCAGTGCCACAAGCATTTGTACCAGCAACGCATGGCTCGTGCATTTAACAGGAAAGTCAGTCCAAGAGGATTACAAGCATACAATCTAATTCAAAAAAAAAAAAAATTCTTAGAGTCAATCCAGACTCTCGGGGAAACTTTGTGCCTAAATAAGAAGAGTCTTATGTCGCCAAAGAGACTTTCAGCAGAGGAGCCATGATCGTCACCGACATGAACAATCAAGAACTCTCCAGTCCAATCAATATGGACCCAGTCAGAAAATACTATCCTTAAAGAGTCCGTAACCATAAAGCGAACCTCCAAAATTGAGAGAAAATTCCCGCTAAATTAAAAACCCGAAAGGGCGGTTTAGGCAAAATTTAGGGAAGAGGGGCATGATTGAAAATCCCCAAAAGGACAATCATGGCAAAAGGAGAGGAATCAAATCCCTGCTAGGTTGAAAACCCGAAAGGGCAATCTAGGCAAAAATTAAGGGAACCGAGAGGTGCGGTAAAAAAAAAATACCGTAGCAAAATGATATAAAAGCGAGAGATAAAAAAAATCATTCAAGTCAAATCAAGACTCTCGGGGCAAGTTTATGCCTAAATATGAAGGGGATTATGTCGTCAAAGAGATTTTCAGCGGAAGAACCATGATCATCACTGACAAGGACGAGCAAGAACTCCACAATCCAATCAATGTGGATGAAGAAAAAAATTCATAACCAGAAAGTGAGCCTTTAAAAGTGAGAAAATTCCCGCTAAATCGAAAACCCAAAAGGGTGGTTTAGGCAAAATTTAGGGAAGAGGGACATGATTGAAAATCCTCAAAAGGACAATCATGGAAAAAGGAGAGGAATCAAATCCATGCTAGGTTGAAAACCCGAAAGGCCAACCTAGGCAAAAATTAAGGGAACCGAGAGGTGCGGTAAATTAAAATACCGTAGCAAAATGATTGAAAAGCGTGAGATAAAAAAAATCCTTCAAGTCAATCAAGACTCTCGGGGCAAGTTTGTACCTAAATATGAAGGAATTTATGTCATCAAAGAGATTTTCAGCAGGGAAGCCATGATCATCACTGACATGGACAACAGAGAACTCCCTAATCCAATTAATGTGGATGCAGAAAAAAAAAACTCGTAATCAGAAAGCGAGCCTCCAAAAATGAGAGAAATTCTCGCTAAATCGAAAACCTGAAATGGCGGTTTAGGCAAAATTTAGGGAAGAGGGGCATGATTAAAAATCCCTAAAAAGGGCGATCATGGCAAAAGGAAAGGAATCAAATCCCTGCTAGGTTGAAAACACAAAAGGGCGACCTAGGCAAAAATTAAGGGAATCGAGAGGTGCGGTAAAAAAAAACCGTAGCAAAAGGAAAGAAAGTCAAGAGATAAAAAAATAAAAAAAAATGCTCAAAAGTGGACGACAATATTTCCCACAGTAGCAATAAAAAGAAGTTGTGATCTGCATTAATTTGAGCTGCCTCGACAACTTGCATGGATACACCTTGTGAACATAGCATGAATAGCTTTAGGGAACTCCATCAAGAAGGAATCCAAAGTCGATTAATGAGAAAACAGTCTGAGAAGTCCGCACAAGCAGTCAGACATCTCGAGAAGGGTTTTTACCTCCAAAGTGAATTACAAGTTGACAAGCGGAGTCTTTAGGTGCTCAACCTCCGCAATTCATCCCCAACGATCAGAACCTGTAGATGTACAACTTCTGAAAGTTACAAGCCGACGAACGGGGCCTTGAGATGCTCAACCTCCGTGAGTCATCATCAACGATCAGAACCTGTAGATGTCCAACTTCTGAAAATTACAAGCCGACGAACGGGGCTTTGAGATGCTCAACCTCCGTGAGTCATCATCGACGACCAGGACCTGTAGTTATCCAGCTTCTGGGAGGAACAAAAAACGATGAGCGGCGCTTTTAGATGCTCAACCTCCGCAAGTCATCCCCAACGATCAGAACATGTAGATGTCCAGCTTCTGAAAGTTACAAGCCGACGAACGGGGCCTTGAGGTGCTCAACCCCCGTAAGTCGCCCACAACAAAGCTTCTAAAAAAAATGGCGAGCAGAGCTTTTAGGTTTCAGCCTTCGCAAGTCATCATCGACGACTAGAACATGTAGTTATCCAGCTTCTTGGAGTCACACAAAAAAAAAGAGCGGAGCCTTTAGGTGTTCAGCCTTCGCAAGTCATCATCGATGACCAAGACCTGTAGTTATCCAGCTTCTTGGAGTCACAAAAAAAAAACGAGCGGAGCCTTTAGGTGTTCAGCCTTCGCAAAATCATCCTCGACGACCAGGACCTGTAGTTATCCAGCTTCTGGGAATCACAAAGCCGACGAGTGGAGCCTTTAGTTTCAGCCTCCGCAAGTCATCCTCGATGACCAGAAACTGTAGTTATCCAGCTTCTGGGAGTCACAAGCCGACAAGCGGAGCCTTTAGGTGTTCAGCCTCCGCAAGTCATCCCCAACGAGTCACAAGCCGACCGACGAGCGGAGTCTTTAGGTGTTCAACCTCCGCAAGTCATCCTCGACGACCAAGACCTGTAGGTGTCCATCGTCTGGGAATCACAAGTTGATGAGCGTTTAGACGTTCAGTCTCCACAAATCATCGTCAACAATCGGGACCTATAGGTGTCTAGCTTCCGAAAGTTGCGTAATAATGTTTGTCTACTATGTAAATAATAAATAAAGAGAAGCCAAAATCAGTTGTTTGTCTTTGAACACACACTCATGAGATCACTTCCATGAGCGCGTGCTCAAAGAGGGACAACTGTAAACACCTCATTTTGGCTCGGGATCAAAATACCGTATGCGAGAAATCGAGATTTGAAAAATATATATAGTATATATATATTTGAAAACTAAAAAAAAAAAATAATAATAATAAAAAATTTAAAATAAATTCCAACGGTGGAAAATTGCCTCTTTTCCACCGATTTTATTTTTTTATTATTAAAAAAAACGTTTTTTTTTATATTATTAAAAAAAAAGTTTTTATTAATTGATTAAATAAGATGCAATTTGTTCTATAAAAGACAAGGAGATGAATTAATGAATGAAGGGGGAGCTTGATGGGGAAGCTACGGTGAGTGTTTGGGAGGGAGAAAAAAAAAATCAAAGTGAGGTATAAAAAAAAGAGTGAGATTGAGTGAAAAATACCGATAATTATCGGACTCGGTTCCTCGTACGGTATTTTAGCCTCCCATGAGTTAGGTAGATTTCTCTCATCTTTAATATCATATTTTGTATTTTCTAAATGTGAAATAAAATTGAGAGTTTATATACATATATTATCTATTTATGTATAATATACTTGTTAATATATATCTATATGTGTATATTATATATTTATATTATGTTTATGTATTACTATATATATATCTATATGTATAATATATATTTATATTATGTTTATTTATTACTATATATTAGGTCTGGGCAAAAAAAACCGGTTCGGACGAACCGTACTGAACCGTACCGGTTCACAAAACAAACGTTTTTTTTTTCAAAAAATCTGGAACGGTTCAGAATAGGTACAGAAAACCGGTTCAAAACCGGTTAACCGAACTTATTTTTGTACCGGTTTTAATCTTAAAATACTACTAAATACTAAACCAGACCAGACCACTTCAGACCAGACAAAACCGATTTTTCATAACTTCAAACCAGAAGACCTAATTGAGTATTCACTCTGTCTTTGATTGAGTCTTCACTCTCGTCGCCGCACAAATGAACTGCGCCTCCAAAACCTTCTTTTCCTTCACCGGAAGCAGCTGAACCACACCCAGCGCCTCCTCGCACCCACGAAACGATCTGAAGTCCGAACCATCTGCCACAAGCACCCGAACCATGGTCCCAACTAAGATCTCCACACCACGGTCCCGAACCAACGCGAGTCCAGCCTCCTCGATATTCGCCTCCACGATTGCCTTCAGCTTCTTTAGTGCGGTGACCGTGAAAGGAGACGACTCGACCGTGGTGAGCAGAGAGATGAATTCTTCGCGCCACGTGGTGGTGTCTCCAGCCGGAGATGGCGACATGGACATCCGTGCCTGTATGGTGGCTACATTGGGTTCCGGCGACCAGGCCAGGATGAGCCGCTTGAGGTTGTGGGTGGGGGTGATGTCGAAGTTGTCGATCCGCTGCATTGTGGCGGGACACATGAGCTTCTTGTAGGTGTGGAACCACTTTTCGATGTTCTTTCGCTCGTAGCTGACGCCGGTGGAGATGGTGACGGGATCCAGCATGAGCACCTGAAATCAGGTGGGTGCTCCATGGAAATTGGAGTCTCTGCTTTCTAATTGGGTAGCGAAGAGGTTGAAGAAGAAGATTTTTTTTTTTTGGCCATGTTGAAGAAGAAGATTAAAACAGAGTTTAGGTAGAGAAAATGAGAGGGCTTTATATATATATATATAGTGAAGTTCTGTTTGTGGTCCTCTGTTCTTCAGTTTTTTTTTTTGTATAAACAGGTTCGGCCGAACCGGTTCTGAACAGGTATGGTAAATCAGCCAAAATCTAGAGCGACCAAAAACTGGAGCGGTAAACCGTACCGGTTTTAAAATGTGGTAAAGGTTCGGTTCTGAACCGGTTCGGCCCCGAACCGGTTCATGCCCAACCCTACTATATATATATCTATATGTATAATATATATTTATATTATGTTTATGTATTACTATATATATATATATATATGTATAATATATATTTATATTATGTTTATGTATTACTATATATATCTATATGTCTAATATATATTTATATTATGTTTATGTTATCTATTTATCTATATGTATAATATCTATTTATATTATGTCTATGTAATACTATATATATATATTATGTATTATGTATAATATATGTATATTATGTATATGTGAAAAAAAAAATTCAAAATTGACTTAGGTCATTCCCAAACTTTGATGAAGATTACAACTCGGTCCTTGGACTCTCGGGTCATTTCTGGGACGTTATCGAGTGTTATAAACCAAACCGGAAAAGTTTTGGGTCATTTGTGCAAATTGTTTTTCTTAATTCAGCTCTTTTAAAAAAAATACATTTTGATTTCTAAACTTTTCTAGACATTCCATGATTTCTAAAAATGTTACAAATAAGTCTAGAATAATTTTCGAGTTATTTTTAGAATTTTACCAAGTATTACAAATAAATCTAGAATAGTTTAGGGTCAATTCTGTAATTTTAAAAAATATTTTTAGTTCAGTTATATTTTTTTTCGAAAATTTTGATTCTTAAATTTTTCTGGACATTCCATGACTTTTCAAAATGTTACAAATAAGTCTAGAATAATTTTCGGGTTATTTTAGAACTTTAGCAAGTATTACAAATAAGTCCAGAATAGTTTAGGGTCATTTCTGCAATTTTCGAAAATATTTGTTCAATTCAGCTCAAATTTTAATAAATTGCATTTTGGTCCCTAGATTTTTTTTGGACATCCTGTAACTTCTCAAAATGGGACAAATTAGTCCAAAGAGCTTAATACCTTCAAAAATCATTCGTGCATATTTTGACACGTTTAAAATGACTTGAGAGTAAAACCATTTTTTTTCGAGCACGATTAACTTTAGTTCTCTTTTGTTTATTTAAAATTAACTCATAAAAAAAATGTTTGTACATGGTTTGTTTAATTAAAAAAAAATTATTGTAGTCTTTTTGGGTCAATCATGATCAAAACGGGTAATTCGGGCAAAATTGAAAAAAAAAAGCAAAAGCAAACTAAAGTACCGAAAGGGCGGATTATGAGCTTGCGAGCTTTTAAGACGTAATCAAACCCCCGAACTCGATTCTCTGGACGTAGACCTTCCTAAGCCCTAGGATGTTAACTCCATGTACCCTAGGCAATTTTAGGATTCCGATTAGCCTTTAATTAATCGGTGGCGACTCTTTCAATTTTTTCGGTCCGGTTGATGACCCCGCTCGACCGGACCCTTCACTCGCCAAGATCCGACATTTCAAAAACGAAAATTTAAAAATATTTTTTCAAACGGATCGGGAAAGTCGGATCCGACGTCCGACAGCAACGGCACAATATTTACGGATATATTCGATTACCAAAACGGTTTGGTCTTCCATCCCTATAAATACTACTTTACACATACTACTTTACATTCTTAGTTAATACACAAAGTATACTCGTATAAGTATCGGAGTGGGACTCAGCGGTACCCAATCTGTTGCGCTCCCCTTCTTGCAGGTTCATCGGAACTAAAGTGAAATTTCATGATCATCAACCAACTGGCATTCAGATCACTATCAGCATCCGGGAGATTGCGTCCCAACTTTTGGTGTCGTTTGTGGGAATACAAGCAAAACAGTCATGCATACTTGCTCTAATCGCAATCGTCATAAACAAACCGTGAACGAGCAGTCCCAGGTCAGCTCCGAGTTCGTCGCTGTTTCGCCGCTCTCTCAATAAGAACCTGCACGCCAGGCGGTTCCCAATGTCGTACCACCAAGACCGGCCGAGGAACACGTCTGCAACTCAATATTGGCTCCAGTTCCTCCCCCCACCGACATTTCAGGTCGACCAACCGTTCAAGTGATCGCGGAAACAATCCAGGTCACCGCGGATATGCTATCTCTCCTGGAAACTATCATAGGGCAAGCCCAAAGACATACCCTTGTTCCTCATGAAAATCCTCGTTCCGCGGGACCCCCGGAAGCATAAATCGGCAATCCCCCCCCACTGCTCTTCAAGAATACCAAGAGATGACCTCAGGAAATCAATCCATGGCTCTGACTTCTGCCTCAGCGCCAGTGGCCACTCTTTTTGTCATCCCGCCGAGTGTCTCACCGACTGGAGAACATCAACCGTCATGACCCCCTTCGGAGAACGATCCTCCCATCTATTCACAACTGCCCTCATAGCGGTGCGAATTCCAAAGGATGTGTTGGCCATGCCCATCCCCGAATACACTGGGGGAGGAGATCCCGTAATCCATGTCAACATTCATGAAGTCTCCCTTCTAGGTAAATCATAATCACTGAGCCCTATTGTTTCTGTCAATCCTCTCGGGTTCAGTCTCGTCTTAGTTTTTTGGCCTCCCTGCATGATCGATAAGGTCATGCTCGAAACTAAACATTAAATTCCTGGAGTGTTATATGGGTGAGTGCCAATTGCTGAAGAGTGTGGTAACCTTATATGTTGTCAAGCATCAAGCATAGTCGACTTCTATAGGTGTTTCCATAAGAACGTCACAGAGATTGATCGTCGGGTCACGGATGGAGAGATCGTTCGAGCTTTTTATAGAGGGTTGAATTTCACGAACAAAGCCTCTAGAAAACTACGCAACAACTACCATGTTCAAGAGATAGATACACTGGAAGAGTTGGTAGTCAGGGCCAAACGTTTCATAGACCTAGATAGGGCGAACACTGAAGTTGAATTCCTTGCATCAACCTCGCCAAGGGCTATTCTAGATCCCTGACGCGTGATAAGAAGGAAAACAGGGACATGAAGGAGCGTGAGAAGCCTAGATCCGAAGCCCATAGGCCAAGTAATTGAGAAGTTCCTGAGTATTTCACGTCTCTCAATAGGCATGTGAACAAACCAAATGTAGAGATGTAGAGCTGACTGGATGTTGATTAGACAGCAGACGACGCAAATGTTGGGACAGGATCTCTGAGATGCTGATTAGGCAGTGATTTGGATGTCAGTTGGTTGATGACCGTGAACTTTCGCCTTAGCTCGATGAACCTGCAAGAAGGGGAGCGCAACAGAGGGGGTTCCTCTGGGTCTCACTCCGATACTTAAAGAAGTATACTGTGTGTATTAACTCATAATGTAAAGTAGTATATGTAAAACATGAGTATTTATAGGGATGGAAGACCAAATCATTTTTGTAACCGAATATATCCGTAAATATTGTGTCGTTGCAACTAAGGATAATAGATATTACCGTTATCACGTAATATTGCAGATGTCTTATGTAATCTTTGTAGAATAAATGCCCAAGATATGCGATACATAGTGGTTGTATATTCAGAGTCGGTTATGGGATAAGAGTTCAGAGGTTAGACTTTCTTGGCGAGCACTCTCATGGCGAGCGCAGTGAGAGGCTTCAGTTGTGGTTTTGGCAACCACTTCGGGTTGTGGCGATCACTCTAGTTTGGGTTTTGATGTTGGACAACTCTAATGGGATCTAGTCTACCCTAAGTGTGGATCGACCCAGTCTTGAATGGTTTGGGTTTAACCCTTCTGTAATGATATTGAGCCATGGATGCCTAATGGGATTTGTGTCATATTGAACTGTCACTATCGATACCCAACATTTTCTCCCGAAGCTTGGGTGAAGTTGCTTCAGTCGAGCTTGATCTGTGAGGAAGGGTTAAGATAGTGACTTCTTGATTATATATTTGATGTCTTGTTTAATCTTTGTGCCCTTTAATGCTTTGTATCCTTTGGCGAACAGTTTTGGTTTCTAGAGTTTTAAAATGTTGATCCTTTGCCCTTTTGGCGAACACTTTGGTTACTAGGGCTTGTGGATGTTAATTAGTTACTCTTTGGCAAACACTACCGTTGCTAGGGTTTTAGGAGTGGCTTGCTTGAGTTCCTTGAAGAGCACTTTTATTCGTAGGATTTTAGGCATTTAATGAATGCACTCTTTATGGACGAGAAATCGAAAGGACGTCAGTTGCATGCGCATCTCTTCTACTACAGTAGTAGGGTATCGACTGACATCTTTTCGTACCGTTCCGACTTTTTGTCGCCCAATACAACCCTTTGATTCTGACATTACTTCGGTTTTACCCAAAAAGGGTAATCTTTGTCTGAGTTTCACAAAGACAACCGTTCTGTTTTCCCTAGATTTGGCTATAAAAAGCCAACATTTGTCACTTAGCACTTTACGCGTCCTAGGCTTTCTTATTATCTGAGTTTTCAAGTGTTTTTCTGCTCCTTTTTGCGATTTCATCTATGTTTAACCTTTTCTTCAACCTTTTTCAACACTCGTAAAACTTCCTGCAACAATGGCTGGTAACAAGAACCAAACCTCCGGCAAGGCTTCATCCTCCAAACCTTCTCTGACCCATTCTTCATCCGGGCAGAAGGCAGCTCCTAGGGTCTCGTATTCCTCCCTTGCGATTAGAGATTCTCACACTCTGGTGTCTAACTAGAAGGACTCTCTGCTGAAACCGACCTCTAGGGGGCCATACTGCCACACCTATTGTCGTGGACATGTCTGAGGCCAACATTCCGACCTTCTCCCCGACATACTTAAAATTTTAAAAAATAAATTATGTATATAAAAATAATAATTATTTTAATTATTTCTCTACTTGCTTTCTCTTTCTACAACTACGTTACTTGATTCGTTCTGTCTCTTTCCTCAGGAGTCTTTGGACGTACACATTTTATTGTGCAGGGTTTGACCAATACTGAAAGGACTCTCAGCATACTTACATGCTAGCATACTAAAACACTCAAAAACCTTGTTGATGTAAGTCTCTTGTGAAAGATAAAACAACTTACTTGAATGATCTCGTGAGAGTTTTATCCTATGAATGTAAGTTCATCTCAAATTGAGAAGATAACTAGTTAACATACTCATTATCATTTATAGTTATTAGTATCTCATCATTATACGAGGTCTAAAGAGGTCATAAACACGAACTTACTCTCAGACCTTTTGATAAAAACAATGATCATTGTCCATCATGATAAATCTATCACTCATGACCACTCATCGTCCAGAACACTTCATCTCTTACTTTATTATTATTAGACGTTTTGAGTTCGAGATATGTGAATAAAAAAATATTTATGACCAACATCTTATCCTTACGGTCACACCACGATGCGAATGAAAATTATTCTAAATATGAAACAAACATAGTGTGACCCTTTTCTAAGGAAATTTTTGCAAAATGTAGGCTTGTTAATTTAAATCGGTTTGGCTGAACTGGTCTGAATCTAGTTTGGTTCGAACCGGTTCAGCCGAACTAGTATCAAAACCAGACCAGTGTTTTTAGGCTTCAAGTAGACCAGTTCAAAATAGTACCAAAAATTCAGTTCGAATCGATTTGAATCGGCTCGTTTTTTTATACTGGTTTATACTTAAATTTAAATTAAATCACTTTAAACCTATATAATTTTAGAACATGTATGAAGCAAAATCAACTAAACTGGTCTGAAATTAAACCAAACCTAGAGATGTCTTCAATAAACCAAACCTAGAGATGTATTGGACTCTCGTATGTTGATGTTGGACAAGATTTCACTTGGTTGTGGAACAGATTTTCAATCGGTTCAGTGTGTTTTTCAGTCGATTCAGTATATTTTTCAGTCGATTCAGTGTTTTTTTTAGTCGGTTCAGTGTCTTTTTAAGTTGGTTCAGTATTGTTTCAGTGTGTTTGACAAGATTTTCAGTCGGTTCAGTTTCGATTTGAACCGAATTATTTCTAAACCAAAATTGTTATTAAAAAAACATATCAAACCAGTTCTGAATCGGTTCAAACCAGACCAGTTTTTTTACCTAAACCATACCAGTTGTTTTAGAAACAAAAAAGTACTCATTTTTTACAAACCAAACCAGTTCAGTTCTGAACCGGTTCATGAACAAGCCTAGCAAAATGTATGCGGATTCGTTGATTGGATTCAAGCCTAAATAGATTAGTTTATTGCAAATTATGAAATAAAAAAATACTTAAACCACCACAATCCAAAGGTTCCTGATTTAGTCTGAAATGAAGAAGAATAACGACTGAAATGAGAAGAATAGGGGAAGAAGGAGTGAAGAAGAACGATTGACCTAATTGGCTAATTCAGTGAAGAAGAATCATGAATTGGAAACCAGGCGATTCTTAAAAAACTGAGTGGTTCTCTAAAAATTGGGTGGTTCACACCTATTGAACTAGATTCACTATGCATTTCGGTCTTTTGAGTGAACCTGACCGTTCGAACTCCTGGTTCGCGGTTGGATCCGGTCCGGTTATGATAACTATGGTCTCAGACTCTCAAGTCATCATTAAGTATGGGTCTCAAGTCACCATGTTTAGATAAAATCGAATATATATATTTTTAAACAATTTTAGTATTTTAAACCTAAAACAAAATGATTTTTTTTCTTTGTTAGGTTTATTTTAAATTTTGAAACATTTTTCAGTTAAAACTTAATTTATTCACCGTGCTATTTTTTTATTCACTACCTCGGATTCTATTATACACCTAATGCAAAAAAAACTTTTTATCAATCAAATTCAACCACATAAAATACTACAAAAATCCAACTCGATCAAACATATCCGCTATTTAAATCTTGGGTTAATAAAAAAAAATTTTAATTAACTCAACCGTTACTTATGTTTGTCCCATGTGATTAAAATGTTACTCATCTTTTTTGGTGTAGCTGAAACGTTACTTAAGTTTGAACATGTGACTGAAAAGTTACTCCGTGAAGTTTCCGTCAAATCTTACCGTCTAAATGTCACGTGCAAAGCACATGACCCAATTTAAACGATTTGAAGTCAATTGAAAGTATGATTATACCCTCTTGTCACCCATTTCCCTCCAACCCAACCTTTCAGACCTCATTCCGCCCAGAGTGTGTCGATTTGCAACACGGAACTCCCCCTCCTCAGCAACATTGCGTTTCGAAACCTACATCTGGAAGTAAGTTTTGGTTTTCACTTCGATTGAACTGCAACTTCATTTGTTTTTCGCATTCTACCGTGTGCTACAAGTTCGGTTTGATTTCGTGTACCCTATTATCTACGTTAATGTTCGATTCGCTTGAATATTAGGGCTTTGCTTTTGCTGTGCGGTACGATACGATGAAATTGCTGCATGTGGAAGGATGATTCAATCTGGAAGTAAGCTAAATGTAAGATGATCCAGTGTTTAATTGGCAGAGATTTGCGCACATTTTTCTGATAGCACTGCGAATGTTTTAGATTACAAAAAGCTTTTAGCTACCAGGTGACTGCTGATCTTGATTTTGACATATAATGGAAATCGAAATGTGGAAAGTTCAGATCTTATTTCATAGCTGTATCCATAAGTTAATGCATTCTATTTGTTTTTCTCCTTGAATATTTTTCTTTTATTGTTGAGTGATGTTCTAGGAATTTTTTTTCCTTCACAGGCATATATCTACTTGGATAGTTGGATATGTATTCAATTTGATTTATTCTAGAGGAATATTCATCTGTTTTTTGGTACTTATTCCAATATTAATAGGAATGAACATGTGCCAACCAAGAATACGATGCTCTCTCATGATCTATACAAGTTTTACTTATTTTTTTTGAAATTTATCAGATTTTTCTTTCTCTGTATTTTAATTCACTTTTGCAGGTCAAAACGACATGCATTTTTCTTGATTAAGCTACACTTCAACATAAAAATGGTTAAATATGGTGACCTGTTGCGAAATACCATAGCCTCTTGCTGAATTAATCAGTCTAATTTCTCATGCAGTCTTGTTCTTTGTGATAGGCTACTTTCTATATTTTGTGTTTACTCTTGTGGCATTGTGCAATAAATGGTTGGATTGGTCGCGCTTATGTAGTTTTGTGCTCATGGGTATGGATATTTACTTAATTAAATTATTTTTCTTAAGTTTTTTCATCTGAACAATTTTCTAAGACTTTTGTAACCATTGTTTTGCAGCTGTTTCCCGAATTGTGTTTTTTTCTGCATTCCTTCTGCTATTGTCCTTCTGGTATATACTATTGCTACCTAAATTTAATGTTGTCATTCAAAATAATAAAATATAACTCTTTCCAATCCCCAATAGTAGATACTGGACTATTCACGTGTAAATTGTATTCGCTCTAATATAGATCGGTATGATATGTAGGTCAACTCAAGCAGTCCAACAAAACTCAAGAAAAGAAGAGAACAACCAACTGTTATAGAAATTGATGATACTGCAGATAATGAACTCATCCTTTCAGACTCAAGAGCGTTAATGGTTCTGCATCAACCACTCAAAACGGTCCTTCCAAAGAGAACGAGGCAATTCTGGCGATCTACACAGTAAAGTAGAGTCAGATTCATTTTGTACTTCCATATTTTGTTAGTTATGAAGGTCTGTTTTAACGGAACCTATTTTGGGACTATATGATGGATTATGTTTTCGAATGTATTCTGGATTATTATGTATTCTGTGTTTTCAGATGTATTCTGAATTTTAGTAACGGTTGGGTAACAAAATGTCCAAACTTAAGTCACCTTTTAATAACAGTTCAGAAACTTAAGTCACCTTTTAATAACAGTTTAGAAAAGATAACACTTCATTTAACAACATGTCCACAAACATAAGTCACCACATTCGCAAAATACACACTGTTCTTCATCCTTCAGTTACAGACAAAGGTACAACTAACTTCTACTAATTCTTCGCAATTTAACTTAGAACAAAAACAACAACAACAATTACCAACACTGCAACTAACTTCCGATTGGGCCGACTTTCAAGAGCTCGGGTTTTCGCAACATCCAATTGTTCTTTCAAATGTTTCTCTCTTTATTGAAATTGCATCACTGCAATTCGACAGTAAGGGCACATAGCTGGATCTTTCCAGTCAAAAAAGCCACATCCGAGGTTTTGTACAAAGTATAGCAGAAGAAACAACAAATAGTTACCTCAGATTTGACGATTTAAGGTTAGAAAATAAGGCACTACGGTTCAAATTACTGCAGCAAAACGAATTAGGGTTGCCAATTAGGGTTACCCACTGTCAAATTACCTCAAAATTGGGGCATCCATGGAAAACGACGAGAGAAATTGGGGCTCCGTGGTTGGGATTAAGGGAAGAGATTGACTGAGATTGAACATTTCTACGGTTTTCAGAACCCATAGGACATCATTCATCCTCAGACTTTATGGTTTCTATCTTCGCACCGTGGGTTCTTCAGTTCTTCCTTCTTCTCCAGATTGTTCGCGCTCAAACTTCTCCAGCAACCTAAGAACAAGCTGATTATAAGTAGATAAGGTGTTTAGGGTAGTTTCAGAACTTCATAATACAACCACCTCACGTGACAAGCACATTAGACTACTTAACGGGAAGAAATAACGACAGTTAGGTGACAGTAACGGTTCAGTCACATCTGTCAACATAAGTAACGGTTGAGCTCAAGTTTGAACGGTTCAGTCACATGTGAATAACAGTTGAGGTAATTAACCCTAAAAAAAACTTTGTGAAAAAATCAGTAAAGTGTTTTTTTTACAAACAACAAACCAAACTTTTGGAATTGAACAATCAACAAACCTACCTCAAATTTTCATTATGTTTGAAATTTTTCATTATGTTTGAACGGATTTTTCGATGTTTGAGGGAGTTATCAAGTCAACACTAGTTGAAATATTCTAAGGAAATGGTATTACAACTTAATAACTCCCTCAAATATGATTTTTTTTTTCCAAACATAATAAAAATTTGAGGTAGGTTTGCTAAATTCCAAAAGTTTAGTTTATTGTTTGAAAAAAAAAGTTCGATTTGATGTTTGATTTTTCCTAAAAATTCATTTTTTTTTAAAATAATTAACCCTTAAATCCTTTTCCAATATTACTTTCCTAAAATGTTAAATAAAAATTTTTCTTTCACGAAATTCGGAATAAAGAATATGAATAGAGGAATAATGAATCAGATATAATAATATAAAGTTGTTTGGTTAGTGGATTAGAATTGAATGAAACAAAAATTCCAATGTTTGTTCGGTGAAATTGTATATGAAAATAGAATGAAATATGGTAAAATAACATATATGCACTTACTTTCATATGTATAATATATAATACAAATAACTTGAATTAATTAATTATAAAAATTAAGAATAATAAAACTTATAATATATTTAATTAATAATTGAAAAAACTTTTAAAATAATTAATTAACATTTAAAATAATTAATGTAATTAATTAATAATTGAAAAACTTTTAAAATAATTAATTTAATTATTTAATTAATATTTTAATAATTAAATAGGTGAGGGTAGTTTTGTCTTTTGACCTTATATTCCATATGCCGAACGGACCCTCAATCCGAATTTGTTTTTACGGAATTGTTATTACCACCCTTTAATATTTTCCAATTGCGCTTAAAGTAAAATGTTAGCAGAATAGAAAGTCAGTAATTACTTGATCCCGCCGTGTCAGGACACAAAATATGAGAGACGGCGCCTTGGAGCTGGCCACTGGAATGGATAGCGTTCTCTGAAACGAGCCCACGGCTCTCAACCTTCTTCTTCCATTTCTCCACCTTCAATGGCGCTCTCTGTTCCATTTTGCCCACTGAATTGCTCAAACTCTTATACCCAGGTACAGTTACAGCTTCCCTTCTCTATTTATATCTCATTCAGCAGCTCCGATGTTGACTGCCGTGAAATGAAAAGCAGTGCAAAGATGTGCCCTTTGGACGGTTATCGGTACAGCGCAGCTCCCATTTTAAAAGCAGCACCCCATCCAGCTCTATTAGAGCATCGGTTAAAGCATCTACATTTCCGCTCTTTCAGCCTCCTCCGACTGAAGAATCGCCCTCTGAGGTCCTTCCTTTATATTTTTATCTGCTACTTGCTTGACCAATTTTGGTATCTGAAAAGCTCTGTATTTCCTATAGTTTGATCGAAAATTGACTTCATTTTGAGTTCTTTTATACCGTAGAATCGAAAATTTGTATGTCAAAGCAATTATTCAACTGTATTTTTGTTGTTATTGCTAAACTAAGCGCTATCCATGTACAGTTAGAGCCAGCAGACCCAGATTTTTACAAGATAGGGTTTGTTCGGAGCGTACGAGCATATGGGGTAGAATTTAAGGAAGGACCTGATGGCTTTGGAGTTTATGCTTCCAAAGATGTTGAGCCGGGTCGCCGTGCTAGGGTACGTGGATTCTCCTTATGGAAATCACAGTGATATTGTTTTTGTTTACGCGGTTGATTGAGCTTGGAAGGTTTTATAGGTGATTTAGCTCTGAAAAGGGTCATATCTTGAATCACTTTGGGGTTTTTAAGTGGATTGCTGTTTCATGTTATTGTTTTCTGTTAATCACTTAGGTGATCATGGAGATTCCACTTGAGCTGATGTTGACTGTGAGTCAGAAGCTTCCTTGGATGTTCTTTCCGGACATTGTACCAGTTGGTCATCCAATTTTTGATATCATCAATTCAACCAATCCAGAGGTACTTGAATATTTTTTTTTATGATCATTGTTATTACATTAAGAGTGTCGGTTTGTTTGTATAAGCTGAGAATCGAAGCTCAGGACCATAGGGTAGTTAGTTGATTTCGTAAAATTTAAATGTTCCATCTGTTTCGTTGTGTTTCACTTTTTACTATACGTTAACTAACTGAGATTAGTCAGCCAGATCTGAAACAGACTTTCCGTATCACATATCACTATGTCTGAGTTACCATGTGTGAGCGAAATCATCTGTTTTTTTTAAGAGCATTTCTAGAGCTGAAGAAACTTGCTAGAGTTATGTCTGCTTACTTGAATGCATTCTTTTGGGTGATCCAGCACGAAAAAAATAAGGCAGTTCTTGTTCTTCTACTTAAGGGGGTCAGTCTGTTCACTGGCATATGAGAAATTGCTCACACAATCCGGATATACTCCAGCCTTGCCTTGATAGGGTTTTGCACAATATTATAGTTTATACAAATTATCATTGCTTATTTGCTTTGGTATCAAGAAGCTGAGGAGCAGAGGATTACGCAATTTACAAAAGGAAATGCTGAAGAATTAAAAGAGAATATATAGATGGTTGATGCACCTGTCATTTTTTCATGTGCAATAATTTGTGCTATTACTTGACAAAGTGTTCAGCCTTCAAAATGAACTCTTCCAATTGTTTCTGCAATTCTAACATCTATGTAATTGGTTTGCAGACAGATTGGGACCTGAGATTGGCGTGTCTTCTTCTGTATGCATTTGACAAGGAAGACAACTTCTGGCAGTTATACAGTGACTTCCTACCTAGTGAAGCTGAATGCACTAGTCTTCTTCTTGCAGCAAAGGTTTTCTTCTAACCTTGTTCAAGTATCTATTAATATCAAGATTGTTCATATTTAGCAATTTAGTTTCATTTTTTTCTATACATTAATTACTAATTGAATTGCAAGATTTTAATTTATTATTCTCTGGTGTTGCTTCATTATCTTGTAGGAGGATCTCCAGGAGTTGCAGGATCCAGCACTTGCTTCAACTGTGAGACAACAGCAAAAACGAGCCTTGGAGTTTTGGGAAAAGAATTGGGTCAGTAGTTGAAATAGCTACCCCATGTAATAATTGATAGCATATTTTTTTGTTTAAAATTCCTTATCCATCCAATTGCTGTAATTGTTGGGTGTACTTCTTAAAATATTCAGCATAGCGGTGTTCCTCTAAAACTAAAACGGCTAGCTCGTGATCCTGAGAGGTTCATCTGGGCAGTGAGTATAGCACAATCACGACGCATCAACATGCAGATGAGGATTGTTTCGCTTATCCAGGATGCTGATATGCTAGTACCTTATGCTGGTAATGTATGAACAACTGTATCTAAAAATATGAGTTTGGATGGATCAGCCTGATATTTTTATTCATTTTTGAAAAGAGAATCAATATATTCATGAAAAGCCACACCTAAAAAATGAACTGCCTAATGAAATTAATATGTTCATGAAAAGCATGACCTAAAATGAATTTGTACAGCATTATTAACCTCTTCTTAACTAAAGAGAATAGGAGGTGTTCAGAGAATGTTGATATTGTCTTTTGGTTATTTAATTAAAAACTGTGTCCAACTCTCATTTGATGGATTTATACCAAAATCGTGCCACTGAAGATACTTATACTAAAGACTGTGAGTACTGAAATAGAGAATGCTAATGAAATGCAGACATGCTAAACCATTCCTTCCAACCCAATTGTTTTCTGCATTGGCGTTTTAAGGATCGCATGCTCGAGGTCATGATAAATGCTGGGCAACGGATAAAAAAGGGTGATGAGGTAACCATTTGTTTCTTTTCACCTAGAATTTGTAACCTAGTCTCCTTGCTAGTTTGAACCTACATTGTACTCAATAGGGGAGGGCATCAGCTGTCCTAACTACGTACTTTATCTTTGATTGATTGACAGATGACCTTAAATTACATTCCTGGGCAGAAGAATAATATGCTCATGCAAAGATATGGCTTCTCGTCAGCTGCAGTAAGTAGAATCTTCTTGACTTATATTACCAAAATCAGACCAGCACCAAGAAATTGATGAATATTCCAATTGACTGAAAACGCTAATACATCTGGTGCAAGTTAAGCATGTATGCCACTCATTGTGGTAACCCATTCTCAGTATTTTTTACATAATCTCGATCCTGTTATTTCTGTTTCTTTCCTTTGAATATGTCAAAGCTTTTATAACGGTGATAAACCATGATTAAGCAAGCTCTTTTATTTTTTACGAAACCAAGTTTCTATCACAGATGGGTGCATATATATGGACCTTGTCTTTCATCACTCATTAGCCTGGTTTGACCTCTCCACAAAGTTCTTCCCTAAGCTGTGAGATGGGAGAATAATATAGTGTCTGTTCAAATTTTATGCTTTTGCTGAATATTTATACTGAATTACGATGCAGAACCCATGGGATGTGATTGAGTTCTCTGAAAATGCTCCTCATATTCATTTGGATTCGTTCCTGTCAGCGTTCGGAATAGCTGGTCTTCCTGAAGAATATTACTACAACCGTATGGACCACATCTCCTCTTATTTGGATCTGTCTTCTTCTCTACACAACTTGGTGAACTGATTTTTCGATTTTGGCAGGATATCAATCGAGTATCGGGGACAACTTTGTAGATGGAGCTGTTCTTGCAGCTGCAAGAACGCTGCCCACTTGGTCAGACAGAGATATTCCTCCAATCCCAAGTGTAGAAAGAAAAGCAGCCAAGGAGTTGCAAGAAGAGTGCCAACAGATGCTTTCACAATTTCCAACCACATCTAAGCAAGACAAGAAAAAATTAGGTAAGATGGACTTTTACAAGTCACTTGTCCATTTGGTTGATATGTACACAAGTTTTTATACATTTACTGCTACTTGTAGATTCACTGCCACAAGTTAGTAGGACACTCGAAGCCGCAATCAAGTATGTCGAGCTTGCGATTTTGCGCATTAAAATTCAAAATTTGCTGCGATTGTGTGTTTATTTCCAAACACATTATATTTGACAACCTTATCATGGTGTATTTACTTGCAGGTATAGATTACACCGCAAGTTGTATATAGAGAAGGTGATCCATGCGCTGGACATGTATCAAGATCTCATCTTGTTTTAGTTGCAAACAAATCCCGAATGAGTGCTGGAGATCTGCGTGTGTTCTTCTACTTCTACCTCAACCGACAACAAACATCACAAAGTGTGCAAATTGATCAATCGTGGCTATCTAATCTAATTCAATCCACAACATAATTGAAGGTTAAAGCAGTACGAAGCTCTGGTTGGTGTTTCCTACTGTCTAATGTGATGAAAAAGCAGTAAGCATTTTGTGGGTCTGTCTCTGTGCGGGAATTGAGGTATTGTGGTTGGAGTTGCTGCTGTTGTAGCCATAGTTTTCGTTATTTGCTGAAGTATATTCTAGTTTTAAGAGTTGTTCGGACAATACAATTTTTGAATGATCGATTGAATTCATATCTTAAGTGTTAGATATCGTAGTAATGCTTGTTCAGTCAATATAATTCTTTCTTTCCTGGTCTAGAAATGACAACTGTAGGAGACGCTACAGGAACTTGTGGCACACCCGCACGACACAAGAAATAGAGTCCACCATTCTGCTCCCCAATCAACTTGACCTTTCCATTTGACTTTTGAGTGATCCAGAAAGATAATACAATTAGGAATCTGCCCCAAGACGGCTGGAGGTCATGTCCTTTTTGAAACAGGAATCAACCTTATGACCCTTTTTGCCACAGTATAAGCAAGTGAATGACTTAAACTTTGGTCTGGGAGCTTGCCCACTACCATAAAAGCAACGAGAGACTCAGAAAGAGCTTCGTCAGACGATGCCAAAGTAATAAAACAGTAATTCTCCTCGTTTATGACCAAGGAGAAGGCGGCCTTCAATAAAGGTCAAAAGTTCATCAATAGGATTTGTGTACGAGCATTAAACGTAAAGTATCATTGAGGCCAACAAGGAATGAATTGCAATAGTTGTTGTGTCCAAAAAAATTGTGAAAGCAACAGTAGACATCAAATATCATTGCCACAATAGACCCAGATTCGTCACATAGGATCTGCAACTTTGAGAAAAATACGTCAATGCTAAATGTGCCTAAGTCGAGTTAGAATTATTTCCCAATGAAGATGATATAAAAGAGGTCCATCCACTTGATTAAAACGTTGATGCAGATCATTTCACAAGACATAAATTGTGGGAGCAAGGACAATATTGCCAACAAAGCCGAAGCCAGAAAACTTGTTCAGTGGGGGCAAGTATTAGATTAAAGATAAATAGTTGAACTAAAAAAACAATCAGTGGGGACAAATGTATAATTTAAAAGAGTTAAATTAAAAATTATTACATTTTTAGGGTCAAATTTACACAAAGTTAAAAGTTGAAGAGAGACAATTGTCCCCTCTCGTCCCTTGTTGGCTTCGTCCCCGCCAAAAAAAACATTGACAACCGAATTATGTCAAAGTTGGTGAAAATTGAAACTTAACATCATATGTGTCGTTAGAGTTGTAATTTAATTATCTACATATTATAGTATTTTTAATTTTTTTAGAGATAGTTGAAAAAATTTATTTTCAAAATAAGTATATAGGTAGCCTATAAATAATAAATTTATAATATTACTTATTTTTGAACCATTTCAAAAAATTAATACAGTAGATACATGATTAAATTAAAATTATAATTAAACAAATAATGTTGAACAAATGTTAATTACTAAAGAGCATCAATTAATAAAAGATTCAATACAATAATATGAGAGTTGCTTCAATAATTATATTTGAGGTATATAAAAAAAATAATTATAATTAATAGTGTAGTGGTAAATTTATTGTTCGTATGTAACAAGTCTAGGGTTCAAAACTTGTCAAAAACATGATTTTTTCAACAAATAGAACACAAGAAATTCTCACACGAATTCGTAAAAAAATGTGAGTATAAACAACAACTTAAGCAAGCAGCAAATCAAGAACCAAATAGCAGAAAATTCAAACAGAAATGATAATAGACACAAACGAGAATCGAAGAACCATGATTGTTGCACTAAAGTCCTCAAGCCAATGCACTCAAAGCTTGCTCGCATACCTTGTTGAATGGAGCAAGAGAAAGCTAAAGAGTGAGGAAGAGATAAGGGGAGACAACTTGAAAGTCTAGAAAACTCTATAATGGAGTTTTTTCCCAACTAATCGAGAATGTTTTTGAACTAGTAACTAACTGTAACTTCTTAACTTGCTAATTAAGAATTTAGTCCTCTATCTTTCAATTAAGGATTAAATATCACTCCGCACCTTAATGTTTAGGACAAAATTGAGTGTTTCTCCTATGGTTTCGAAAGGTTATGTTCTTAATGTTTGACAATTTCGGTGGTGATAATCAGAGGCAGTGTTTTGAAAATGAGACTAGGAGCATATGGATCAATCATCATTCAATTCAACACAAATAGAACATAAGAAATTTTCTCACACAAATTCGTAAGAAGCTTGAGTGTAAACAACAACTTAAGCAAGCAACAGATCAGGAACAAAGAGCAGAAAACTCAAACAGAAGACGAGCTACAAAAAATACACACTCCAAATAGAGAACAAGTGACACAAACATAGAGTTGCTTATTTTTGAATCATTTCAAAAAATAAATACAGTAGATACATGATTAAATTAAAATTACAATTAAACAAATAATGTTGAACAAATGTTAATTACTAAAGAGCATCAATTAATAAAAGGTTCAATAAAATAATATGAGAGTTACTTCAATAATTATATTTGAAGTATATAAAAAACTAGTTATAATTAGTTGTGTCGTGGTAAATTTTTTGTTAGTATGTAACAAGTCTAGGATTCAAAACTTGTCAAAAACATGAATTTTTCACCATTAATGTTGCTGCAGTCGTAGTTACGACTTCAGCGGTGGTAATCGACGTCAAGCGTTCTGAAAATGAGACTAGGAGTAGATGGATCAATCATCATTCAGTTCAACACGAATAGAACACAAGAAATTCTCTCACACAAATTCGTAAAAAATGTGAGTATAAAGTATAAACAACGACTTAAGCATGCATCAAATCAGGAACTAAAGAGCGGAAAATTCAAACAGAACACTCCAAACAGAAATGATAATAGACACAAACGAGAAACGAAGAACCGTGATTCTTGCACTAAAGTCCTCAAGTCAATGCACTCAAACCTTGCTTTGATACCTTGTTGAATGGAGCAAGAGAAAACTAAAGAGCGAGGACGAGATAAAGGGGAGACATCCTGGAAGTCTAGAAAGCTCTCGAATGGAAAGCTCTCGAATGGAAAAAATTCCAACATATTTTTGAACTAAATAGTAACTAACTCTAACATCTTAACTTGATATTTAACAATTCAATCCTCCATCTTTCAACTAAGGATTAAATATCACTCCGCCCCTTAATGTTTGAGCCAAAATTGAGTTTCCCTCCTAATGTTTGGTTTCGAAAGGTTAGATCATTAATGTTTGACAATGTGTCGAGTTTCCCTATTCCATCAAATTTTATGTCTACACTTAATAGAAACTGTTTGGAAAATTGCAAAAACAATAAAATATTTTTAAAAATGTCCAATTTAGTCATTTGAAGTTTTTGTATATGTTACAATTGAGTCCTGATTCAATCATGACTCGTTTAAGACTCAATTGAATTAGGCTAAATCGAACTCTAATCGAGGGGGCTAAGGTGTCGGTCAATACCTAGATCATCTCGCCCATGGGTGAAGGGATTGGTCTAAATCAAAATATAAACTCGAGCCTCAATTGAATTGTGGTCTGTTCAACCCCAATCGAGGGGGGCTTCTGTTTGAATTTTGACCCAGACTAACCTTACTCATGTGTGAGTTGGTCTAAGTCAAGACCCATATCCTAACCCCTCCAATTTTGGTTCAATCGAGTCTAGACTTAATTGTAACATATAGAAAAGTTTCAAATGGTTGAATTTTGACATGTTTAAAAGTAGGGTTAAATACCAAATAGATACCCGAACTTTGGACGTTTTACAAATAGCTATCCGAACTTTTAATTTTCAGTAACGACTACCTAAACTTTGGACGAAGGTGCAAATAGCTACCTCAACTTTGACACATGTGACAAATCGCTACCTCCGTTAAATTTTCCGTTAAATATGGACGGAAAATGACGTGTCAGCACATGATTGGTCCATAATTTTAAAAAATATATATTTTTAAAAAAATACTTAAAAAATCAGAAAAAAAACTGGAAAATTAATAGAAAAAATAAGAGTTTGTAATATAATTTTTGTATTGAAAAATATGAAACAAAATTAAAAAATAATTTATTTTTGTTTTTATTTCATAATTTTAATAAAAATCTTATATTTAAAAATCTTATTTTTTCTATTAATTTTTCAGTTTTTTAAATAATTTTTCTGATTTTTTTAGCATTTTAAAATAATAATATATAGTTTTTAAAAGTACGAACCAATCATGTGCTGCCACGTTATTTTCCGTCCATATTTAACGAAAAATTTAATGGAGGTAGCTATTTGCCCTATATGTCAAAGTTTAGGTAGCCATTTTTTAAAATTCAAATTTCGGGTAGCTATTTGTAAAACGTCCAAAGTTCGGGTAGCTATTTGATATTTAACCCTTAAAAGTATTTTATTATTTTTGCAATTTTTAAAATAAATTATAGGGTTAATTGTCAATTTGCCCCCTAATGTTTGGACCGAATTTAAGAATCCCCCTTAAAGTTTAAAATTTTAAATTTTAGTCCTAATGTTTGGACGAAATCAAAAATCACCCCATTCCGTCTTAAGGCCGTCTAATTGAAACGGAAAACCGGACACGTGCCTTGCACATGCATTTTTTTAAGAAAAAAAAGACAAAAATGCCCTTATCTTTCAAATACTCAGCTGTTCTATTCTGTAGCAACTCCTTTGATGGAGAATGATGCACCGAGTATCGAACACAATTTCTCTGTTATTGTCTCTGACAACCATTTGTTATAGGCTGATGTTGAATTGGAGGGTGGACATGCCGGAACTTGTACGGAAACATGCCGGAACTTGTACGTACCCTGCAACCACAAATTCTTCTTCTCACTATTTGTTGAATTGGCGAGCCTGAGTGTCGAATAATTGCTTAAACCCGGTTCCTATAGCAAATAAAATATAGGAGAATTGAGGAGATTGAAATTCATACCTGCTGTCTTTACTCTTTCCAGTTTCACTATCAACAATAGTTGACTTCACCATGTGGGGTTTAGCAAGATTTATCAAACACTCACATTCTTCCTTGCTCTACACACACAGAAATAAAACGTATCCATTCTTACCATCGTAGCAATGAGAAGGCATCAAAAGGAAGAAAAGGCTCATATGAGCAAAAATTGCCATTTGAGTTATTATAGATGTACTATCAAGTATACACATGAAAAATGGACTCAAACAACACAGTATATGAATGGAGCAAACTTCCTTATTAAGGCAACGTCCAACTATCCATTTGATGTCATTTCTTTACTAAAACTTGTAGCAACTCTGTCAAATTCACAAAGAAACATACTCTGAAATGGCTCGAAATAGCAGAAATAAAAATCACATAGATTTCAAGATCCAGTTACAAATCTTAAACGCATGTGCTTTCTCAAATTACGATTGCCATATCCCCATATTTTTGGAGCCGAACATCATATTCCCGTTAAATCAAATAAGGTTTCTTTGATAACTATTTACTAAGAACATTCTGGAGTTCCAAAATAATGACATTCATTCTCCCAGCAATTGAGCCACATTGTGCAGTAGAAGCTCTATCATTTGCTTCCAGTCCAGCAGTTCAAATCACCGAATCAAGAATTACAACGCTTACCAGCAGTTGAATTGGAGGGTGGATAGAGTAGTTCTCTTGTGGCAGACAATAGTATGAATGAGAACCCAGAGACAGGTGATTTTGACAGTCATTGCAGTCCAACGTATGTCGTGGAGGTTGAGAAAATAGCCTCCAGTGAAGAATAGCAGGGTATCTGAAAAATAAGGGCATTTTTGTATTTTTTTTCTTAAGAAAATGCATGTGCAAGGCACGTGTCGTGTTTTCCGTTTCAATTAGACGGTCTTAAGACGGAATGGGGTGATTTTTGATTTCGTCCAAACATTAGGACTAAAATTTAAAATTTTAAGGGGGATTCTTAAATTCGGTCCAAACATTAGGGGGCAAATTGACAATTAATTATATTAAGTTTAGAGGAAAATTTTGATAAAAGGTGAAAACTCGACAACTTATCAAACATTAAGGATATAAGATTTTGAATCAATGGAAAAACTCAATTTTGATCCGACCATTACCGAAAAAATGGTTTTTTTCCCACTAAGTAATCATTGTAATAATAATAATAATAATAATAAGGGTTAATTACTTAATTAGTTACACATGTTTCACCATTGTGCAGAATGGTTACACATGTTTCAAAATGTGATTAATTGGTTTTGCTATGTGACTAATTGGTTACACATGTTTTTTCAAATGTGATTAATTGGTTATTCCGTTAGTAAACCGTTAATTTTAACGTTAATTCATTTTTTTAACATATTATTGAATTGTGAAATGACTATTATGCCCTTAGTTGTATTGAAGAACAGATTGGAAGGATTGAATAACCAAAATCGAATCAAATTCGATTTGATGTTCTTGAGAACCCAGAAATCAGATTTCTGATGTTCTTGAAGACCCAGAAATCTGATTTCTGGGTTCTTGAAGAATCAGAAATCAGATTTCTGATTTCTCAAGAACCCAGAAAACAACATTTCTGGGTTCTTCACAATGTGGGTAACATGTCGAACCTTTTAATCACATTATTTCAAACAATAGTATCCATTTAATCACATTATAGAGAAACATGTATGACTTTTTAATCACATTATAGAGAAACATGTATGACCATTTAATCACATTTGGTGATAACATATACTGCAATACAGAACTTCAAGAACCCAGAATTGCGATTCTGAGTTATTGAAGAACCCCGAAATCAGATTTCTGGGTTCTTGAAGAACCAGATTTCTGGGTCTTGAAGAACCCCCAATTATTGTTCTTGAAGATGATGATGTGTTCTTGAAGATGATTCTAGGGGTAATTTTGTCATTTTACTTATCTAAATAGTGACTTAACTGTGATTTTAACTGTGAATAGTGAAAAAACCAAATAGTCACATTTCAAAACCAATTAATCACATTTTGAAACATGTGTAATCATTCTGAACATTGGTCAAACATGTGTAACCAATTAAGTAATTAACCCTAATAATAATCATAATAATAGACATACTTCTACTGGTCTACAAGTTTGTAAATCGATTTTTACCCTATTAGAAAAAGGGGGTTACTTTAAGTTTAAGAACGCAGTACAGGGCATACCATCCATTCTACACGGTAACCCACTTGATCTGCAGTCATCTGTTTATTTACGATCCTCTCATCATCTTATAGTTTGATCCAGACGTCGATATCTCAATTAGTAGACTGCGCTGCGCATTCCAACCTCCGAGTTTGGTGTAGCTCTCCGCCGTTGACGGTTTTCTCTTTTAGCTGCCAGCGTCTGTTCTCAGCGGTTGCCCACAACTAGGTGCTTGTTGTTTTGCTAAAACCAGGTATGAGATGGAAAATTTCCGTTTTGTAGTTTGGTTTGTTTATAAATTAATTGAGGATTAGAATGCATCTGATAGGTCACAACCAGCAGGGTTTAGAGTTATTGATTATTTTCGATAAATGATAGGTACTACACATTTTCACGTCAGTCGATTTGTTTGATTCCTCAGAAATTGGAATTAGCCGAAATAAATTCAGCCTGTTAGTTTATTTGGGTTGTGGTCCAATAAATGAACCAATTTTTTTCTCTGCTGGAAGGTTCTCTGTCTGGGCTGTTGTTTTTGCTCGATTCATCTTGCTTTTAGATATTTCACTCTACAACATTTAGGCCAGCCATGATTATGGTCACTGCAAATGATAGTGTCTTGCTGAAAATCCATTCTTGTTATAATAGAAGGAGCTTTTGGTATTTATTGAGGAGACGGACAGACAGACTGAGGAGAGTATGGGTGGTGGTGGTGGCCTGAAAAATCTATTAACAGCAGCAGTGTCCACGGGAGTGACAGAGTCAAGGGCTAGAATCTTTGGCCACATACTCAACCCGACAGGGCAGAGATCTCCCCATAAAGTTTTACGGAAGAAGCTTATTGGTGACAAAGTTTCTCAGTGGTACCCCCACGATATCCAGAAAGACGACCCTCTTGTTATGGCTCGTCAGGAACAAGAGTAATTCATTCTCTCTATCTGTATCTTGATCCATTGATGGTTGTCTTTCAGTTTTATCATTGCTAAGAAGTTGAAACAAATACAGTTTACTAAAGGAAATGGAAAAATCATCTAAATCAAATTAGTCAACGTATGGATTCATTTCTTCTGCTATACTGAGTCTGGTAGAAGTTCTTGGGTAAATTGGCCACTGTCGCACTGTCATGTGTGCGTGTTGTGATATATTCACTAATTAAATTAGGTCAGCTATAAGTGCTGCAATCCGAAGCTTCCAGTAATCTGTATTAAATTATCTCAATTTATTATTGGTAATCTCACTTGATAATGCTAGATTGCATATTTTCAGTGCTTGGTTTATTTCTTTATTGTCAGCAAGTTGGTGTCTAATAGGAAAATAATATTTTTCATTATCTAGTTAAGTTCTAAGGATTTACTGGGAAAGAATATCGGCTTCTTTATAACAATTCAATGATTTCACCCATGCATTTGAAAGCTTTGGGTCCTTATTTGAAGGCATGTATGTTGAATCTAAAGTAGTGTTAGTTTCTGTCTGTCTGCTGGAATTTATAGCATATTATTGTGAATTTTGAATGGATTGTGTAATAGATGTGTTCTTTTTTGCAACCTTGTATTGATAATAAAAGATGGTCAAAGTTATGAATAATCATGGCTTTTCATCATCTGATGCTATCTTATGACTGCATTGTCATATCTCCAGGCGTTTGGCTAAACTTGAAATGTTGAAGCGTCGTGGAAAAGGACCACCCAAGAAAGGCCAAGGGAAACGTGCTTCGAAGCGCAAATGAGCCCCTTCACTGATTAAGGTGTCATAGAATTTTCTATGCTCAAGATTCTGTTGTTTTCCTTAATTCTGCATATTAATTAGCTCTTGTCTTAATAAGTTTGAATTCTAGATTTGATGAAAATTAAGTGGCTGCAGATTAGAGAGAAACCTGTATTATACTGTCAGAATCATGTTTAATGTTCTGTTGAATTGGAGACCATATATATTGACATGTTTGGTTGTTCTTCAAATCAGGAGAGACCCAAATACAGAAAAATATTGATTATCATTCATTTACGATGCATCATCACAATCACAGCTCACCAATAATCGCCACAAGAACATTGTCCATCTTTAAAGTGATGGAACCGCCTCACATCCCTCAGAACAATCTCCCTTCCTTCCATCCTCGAGATAAACTTACAAGCACCATGACAATCATTGCACACCCTCAAGTTCTTGGCAACCCTAATCACACTCCCTGGAGAAGTATTGAGGATGCCAAACGCTATCGCCAGTTTCTCACTATGTCCACAAAGCAAAGCCTCCTTTTCATCTTCATCCACATTGTGAAGAACACATGAAGTGTCTGGAACATACCCTTCTTTCCTCATCCGAACTGACAATGTCTCAACAAACTGGTGCAGCTCTCGGCTCTGTGGGTGCGAAGTGTCCCGTGCCACAAATTTATGGACCTCATCTTCAAACTCGATCCAGCTGCACCCAGGTTCTTTCTTCACTCCCATTTCCTTCATCTTTCTCCTCACTTCCATTGCTTTGTCCCAGAACCCTGCAGAAGAGTAGATATTCGATAAAAGAACATAATGGCTCGCCACATTAGGTTCTACTTCGATAAGATTCATTGCAGCTGTCTCCCCAATTTCTAAGTTGTTGTGAAGTCTGCAAGCACCGAGCAAACTACTCCAAGCATCGGTTCTGTCAAGATTAGCATTCATGGTTTTCACCATTTCATATGCTTCTAGCACTCGACCTGACCGACCAAGCAAATCAACAACACAACCATAATGTTCTGTTTTAGGTTCGATTCCATGGACATCTTTCATTTTGTGAAACAAGTCCAACCCTTGTTCCACCAAACCTGAGTGACTACAAGCAGCAAATATTGCGATAAAGGTAACTTCATTCGGCTTCACTCCATTCCTTTCCTTTCCTTCGTTCACCATTTTAGTGAATAGCTCCAGTGCTTCTTCTCCTTTACCGTGCATACCATACGCCATGATAATTACATTCCAAGTGATGACATTTCGGGTGGGCATTTGATCAAAAAACCTTCTTGATAAGTTCAAGCAGCCGCATTTTGCATACATGTCTACTAGTGCACTTCCCACTGCAACATCTGTTTCTAACCTGTTCCTGATAGCATAGCAGTGGATCTCCTTCCCTTTCATTAGAGCAGATAAAGCGGCACAACCTGGCAGAACTGTCATTAGGGTCACCGAATTTGGCCTACAAAGAGTTCCTTGTTCATCTTTCACAACTTGCATTTCATTTAGCAGTAGCATCGCCTTGTCGTGACATTCAGACAGAACATAACCAGTGATCATCGTGTTCCATGAAACTACATCTCTGTCTCCTATGCCGCTGAAGATAGACTCTGCAGTTTCTAACTCGCCACTTCTTGCATACATATCAACTAATGCATTTAGAACGTACCTATTCTTTTCCAATCCCTTCTTTATAACATGAGCATGGATGCTTTCCTTAGCTGAGAATGCTTCACAGCGGACACAAGCAGGCAAGACGCTCGCCATGGTGGTGGCGTTTGAGCAAAGCCCTAATGTTGCTTCCATTTCAGTGAAGAGTTTCAGCGCTTCGTAATCATGATCGTTTTGTGCATACCCTGCAATCATGGCATTCCACAATCCGATCCTTTGATCTTTCAAACCGTTGAAAACGAAGCGTGCCCTTTTCACCTGGTGACAGCTGCAATACATATCTACTAGAGCACTTCCCACAAACGAGTTCTCGATAATATCTTTGTGTTTCAATGCAAAAGCATGGATTTCCCTCCCAGATCCAAACATCTGCAAGTGAGAACAAGCGGGAAGAACACTTGCAATTGTGACAGCATCAGGTTCTGTTCCATGATCAATCATAGAATGCAAGAACATCAGAGCCTCGGAGAACTGTTCGTTCTGAGAAAAAGAGCTTATTACAGTGTTCCATGAAACCAAATCACGATCCTCGAATGATTCAAATAAATCTCTACAATAATTGACCCTTCCGAGTTTAGCATACATAGTCATCAAAGCATTGTTTGTAAAGCTCTTACAATCTCCTTTTCTCAAACTATGAGCATGAACCTGTTTTCCAAGCTCTAGACCCTCGCTCTTTGACATATTTGAACAAGCTAGAGCCAAGCTCACCAATGTGTAGGAGCTGGGCTCCACATTTTCCTGTATCATTGATCGGAAGAGCTCAATTGCGAGGTCCCATTCCTCATACCGACACATAGCAGCAATCATTGAGTTCCAAGAAACCTGGTCTTTGCCAGTAATTCTATCGAACACTTGGTGCACGTCCCCAACATCGCCGCACTTTCCGTACATATTCACAAGGGTATTAGCTACACTAACAGAAGATGTTCCGTACCCGAGTTTCAGAGCCTGGCCATGAATCTGCTTCCCGAGCTTCAGGTCGTGAATGGAAGCAGCGGCCTTCAAGACAGCAGGGAAAGCGAAATTGTCGGGTTTGAAGCCCGCAAGCATCATTTCTTGGTAGGTAAAAATGGCTTCTTGGAAGCTGTTGGACCGAGTTTTGGAGCGAAGAGATTCGATCCATTCTGCTGCAGATGCAAGCTCTCTGGAGGAGACAGTGTTAGAGGAACTGGTCGTGTTTTTGGTTTGCAGATGAAGAGAGTGTTGCTGAGGTGCTGTTAGGGAAGAGCGAGGATTGCTTCGGAATGGGGTGGAGGATAGAGAGAGAAGAGGCAGCGGCTGTGTAACGTTGGACATCTGTTAGTTACTGGAACGAATACCGAACATTTCCTTCCTTATTATTATTGTCTGGTCGGAATTAACCGATTCTAATTGGACCTGTTTCTAACTTTCTTCGGTTTTGACTTTTAATCCCAATCTCTTATCTCTCTCTCTCCACCGTACCGTGAGCTTACGAGTTACGGGCCTTACGGCGGCGGTGGAGTTGGCTATTCTCCTTGTTATGTGAAGAACCGGGAAAAGAAGGAAAGGAGAAGAAGAAGTTACACAGAGAAGAAGATACAACTCTTACTCATTGGGTGATCTATACTGATACATTCTGTCGTATTTATAATAGCTAAACTCAACTAACTACTAATTACCTCCCTAACTTGTAAGAATAGATAATATGGTCCTCCTACTTATTCTATTACATGACATAGTCCATCCCTTCTAACATCTTTGTCCTCAAAGATGTGGTACGTGTGAAATTTTCCGACAACACTTTGCGGTACGGCCCAAGCTGTTGATAGAAAAAGGTGTAGGTAGCAATTCCAGATGGCCAATCACCATAGTACATATAGAAATAATATTTTTTCTTCACCGTGGCTCGAAATTTGACACCCGGAATGGAAGCGACTTTCATTTAATAAAACATATTCACACCCTTAAACCATGGATGAACCTCTATCTCTGTTTCATGTTTATCATCATCCTCTTCACTTGATCGATATGACTCAATGCTTTTACTGTCTTCCTGGTCCCCCTTCTCAAAAGATTTATCAGCACCATCATCCTCAGCAAATTGTGTTCCATATTTAGGATACCATGTAGAACTGCTTGTAATTGAAGCTTTCGTCTTGATTATCTCTTCCCTAAGCCAGTTGGGTACTGGAACCTTCTTGGGACGCTCAGAAAAGCCTGGTGGTGGCGCTGCACCTGGAACAAAAAGGCCACCAGGAGATGGGACTGTTGGCTGAAAGTTTAGTCCAGCAAACCTGGGAAATGGAGGTGCTGAATGTCCAAAAAAAGAAGCTAGGTCGTGTATGGATGTATCATGCTGAGGTACAGATGGAAAGTGAGGAGGCACTGAAGAGTAAGGAACATTTGGGGCCATGGATAAGTTCCAAGTATTGACAATATCAGCATCAGCTCCCCTTACTGGTAAAGAGGAATCGTGATATGCATAAGAATCGTAAAGAGGAACAGAATTCTGGTCATGATTAAACCTAGAAGTGAACTCCAATGGTTTATCAGCAAGGTTAGTCATAGAATCATGATTTGCATATAGAAAGGTCATTCCACTGCCAATTGGTATAGGTGCATGTTGATGGTGCATTGCTTCGTGAATAGCAGGAACTGGAATATCAGTCCGCCTCTCTATTTGATATGTTTCTTCTTTACCTGAAACAGAAGAATAATTAGAAGGTACCTCCACTCTAAAACAATCTTGTTCTTCTGCCTCAATTTCTTGACTTTCGAACCTTTGTACTTCATGCTTTTCGAACCCTTGTATTTCAAGCTTGGTTTCTAATTGATCCACGCTAGAACAATCTGGTTCTTCTGCCTCTATTTCTTGACTTTCGAACCCTTGTACTTCAAGCTTGGTTTCTAATTGATCCATGCTAGAGTTGACTTGCTCTTCCACTTCAAATTCTTGCACCTTGATAGGACCATCAACATTATGTGAAACGTCCTCCTTATCACCCACATTTACAGAGTCCTCACGGGGCGACATAAGCGTCCTGGGTTCTGAATCTGACACCAATGTCTTGGAATTCTTATCTTCGAGTAAAACGCCTGAGAATAATTCGTCTTGCTGTAATACCATTGCATTCCCCCTTTGTTGTTGGTTGAATGTCAATGATTTCGTTGTCGTGGATGTGGGTAACAACGACAATCCGGTTGTGCTGGATGGAGGAGGACTACGGGAATAAGATGAATTGTAATGCACACTCTGCTTTGGAACAGAAGCTAAGGCTGAATTTGTGAACTCTCGTAGCATTGCCAATGAATATGCGTCATAAAGTGTCTTTGGCCGAAACATCGTCACCGAACATCTTAATTCGGGTTTCAATCCTTGCAAGAATATGTTGATCGCGTCTTCTTCAGATATGGTTACCTTATCTAGTAAAACATTAAATCTCTTGTAGTATTCCTTCAAAGACTCGGTCTGCATCAAGGTTGTCAATTCCTCCATAGCTCTACTAAAACGTCTGGAAATCAAGCTGTGATGGCTCTTACACAGGATAGATCGATCATCAACAATCGGCGTGGACGACTTACTCTGTTTCGGCTTCTTCTTGAACACGAACTGGCGAGGACGGCTTGCTCTGTTTCGGCTTCTTCTTGAACACGAATTGGCCAGGACGGCTTGCTCTGTTTTGGTTTCTAATCCGTCTGGAAATTGAGAGAAGGGTGGGAGGGATAACCAGAATAAGTTGGATCGAGCAAAAAGTGGGATGATGCCGGAGTTCTTGAAGGCCGTCAAGAATCAGTTGGGTCGAGCAAAAGGTGGGAGGGATAACCAGAAGGTGGAAGGAACGAACTCTGCCCGTTCTTCCTCACGTCGCAGTTACTATGCAGCAACGTCGTTGGAGAGGATCTTAACCTCTTCCCTGTAAGTGTAACCGAAATATTCTGAGCGTGATGGATGTGGCGACACGGTGATTGCACAGAGTGATATCTGTAATGGGTGATGTGAACAAGGAGCGAGGGAATCCTGAGCAAGAACAGAATATTATTGGCATGAACATAATCTTGAGCAAGATCAGAGTATTGGCATGCGCAGTGATGGTGAAAGTAAGACGTGTGCGTGGCGGCAAGCGGCTGGACGAGGCAAATCAAGGGACGTGGCAGAGCGAGCTATGTTCGAGGACGACGACTCTGTTTCTTGGACGTGTTCTTGATAATTGCCGATGGAGCGAAGCGAAGGTGGTGATCTGCAAGTTGTTGCAACGACGGGGATGGAAGTATCAATCCCAATCCGAAAGGAAGAACTGCTCTGATACCATTGTTATGTGAAGAACCGGGAAAAGAAGGAAAGGAGAAGAAGAAGTTACACTGAGAAGAAGATACAACTCTTACTCATTGGGTGATCTATACTGATACATTCTGTCGTATTTATAATAGCTAAACTCAACTAACTACTAATTACCTCCCTAACTTGTAAGAATAGATAATATTGTCCTCCTACTTATTCTATTACATGACACTCCTCCACCCCTGTGCTACACTCCGACCAAGGTGGTGTGTAGGAGTCAGGGACAGATCGTTTTAGGGATCCGTACCTGCGTAAGAACTGTCGGGAATCCGACAATAGGGAGAGACAGAGAACAGAGGGAGAGACAGAATTTGTTTGTTTATTTCAGAATGCATAATCGTTGTCCCTACACCGGTTCTTATACTGATTCGGTTCGGATTACAACATGCCTAATGACCCGACTTAACTAACTACGTTAACTAACTAACCCGACTCATAACATCACATTCCCCCTAAAGAACGACCTTGTCCTCAAGGTCGACATCCGGGTACCTTCGATTGATATCATCAAGGAACTCCCAAGTGGCTTCGTCTTCATTGAACCCGACCCATTGTATCAATACCTTTGTAGCCGCCTTGTTACCTCTTCGGACCATCTTGCGAGCCAACACGAACTGCGGGGTGCGACCTGAATGCCTCATGAACTCGGCTGGGAGTGCAACTGGGTGCTGAAAATCTCCATGTGCTAACTTTAGTTGAGACACGTGGATCGTAGGGTGGATCAACGCCGTACCCGGTAAGTCCAACTTGTAAGCCACTTTACCCACCCTTTCCAATACCTTGAAGGGACCGAACCACCGAGGTTGGAGCTTCTGTTTCCCTTGCTTCCTCAAGGAGTGTTGCCCGTATGGGTGCAGCTTCAGAAATACCCAATCATTGACCTCAAAGTTACGATCACTCCTCTTCCGATCAGCCACTTGCTTCATCCTGTTTTGTGCCCTTTGCAAGTGGAATTTAAGCATCTTAACAGACTCTTCTCGGTCTCTTAGCAACATGTCCACTTCTTCCACCTTGGAGTCCTTGGGGAGGTACAGTATGTGAATAGGAGGGGCAAACCCGTATAGGCCTTCGAACGGTGTCATCTTGATCGTCGAGTGGTACGAGGTGTTATACCACCACTCGGCCAACGGAAGCCACTTCGCCCACGAGGAGGGACGTTCACCCGCCATGCATCTTAAGTAAGTTTCGAGGCAGCGATTTACCACCTCGGTCTGGCCATCGGTCTGCGGGTGGTAGGCTGACGATGTTCGTATTGAAACTCCTAGCTGTCTAAACAGCTCCTGCCAGAAGGTGCTAATGAAAACTGGGTCTCGATCGCTGACTATCGAGCTGGGCAAACCATGTAGGCGATATACATTGTCAATGAAGGCTTGAGCTACGGTGGCAGCCGTGTAGGGATGTCCAAGAGCAACGAAGTGGCTGTATTTTGAAAGCCTGTCTACCACGACGAAAATAACTTCTTTCCCTTTGGAGTTTGGCAGCCCCGTTATGAAGTCCATCGTGACATTCGTGAATATGCCGTCCGGTGTCTCTAGCGGCTGCAGCATGCCAGGTGAAGCAGCACGATCATATTTGTGTCTCTGGCATTGCTCGCAACAACGTACAAAGTTCCTAACATGCTTCTTCAACCCCTTCCAGTAGAGAAGAGAACTGATCCTCTGCAGAGTAGCTGCCATGCCCGAGTGTCCTCCTAAAGCCGAAGCATGGAATAGAACTAGGATGTCATTTCTCAAGGTGTCATCAGCCCCGACCACTAGCCTTCCCTTGCGTCTCAACAAGCCCTCCTTCCAAGTGAATCGGGGTAATTCTGTCCCCTGTTCCAGCTGCTCGATCAGGTGCACACAGGTGGGATCCTTCGGCCAGCTGCCCTTGATCTTCTCCAACAGCTCGGACGAGATGGAACTCAATGTCATAGCCAGCAGCTCTGTTCCGGGGATTCTAGAGAGGGCATCGGCAGCAACATTCTCCACTCCCTTCTTGTAAATGATCTCGTAGTCATAGCCTAGGAGCTTGGCTAGCCACGTATGCTGTAGGGGCGTGGATAACTTCTGCTCCAATAGGAATTTTAGGCTTCGATGATCTGTTTTAATCACGAATCGTTGGTTGATCAGGTAGTAGTGCCATTTACGGATGGCGACCAAGATGGCCAAGAGCTCCTTTTCGTATGCTGACAAGAGCTGCTGCCTAGTAGATAACCCCTTGCTTACAAATGCCACGGGGTGGCCACGCTGCATCAAAACAGCCCCTATACCAGTGTTGGAAGCGTCGGTCTCAATGACGAATGTCTCGTTCATGTCAGGTAACGCCAAGACGGGAGCTGTCATCATGGCTGTTTTCAATTCCTCGAAGGCTCGATCTGCTTCTGGACCCCAATGGAATGCATCCTTCTTAAGTAATTGAGTGAGAGGTCGGCTTAAGGACCCGTAGTTCCTTACGAACTTACGGTAATAACCCGTTAGACCCAAGAATCCACGCAGCTGCTTAATGTTCTGCGGGTGTGGCCACTGCTTGATTGCTTCCAGCTTGCTCGGGTCTGTAGACACCCCCGTTCCTGTCACTACATGGCCTAGATATTCGACCTGAGATCCGCCAAAGCTGCACTTGTTAAACTTTGCGAAGAGGGTGTGCTTTTTCAAGACCTCCAACACGGCTTGCAGATGATCACGGTGCTGAGCTACGTCCTTACTATAGACGAGGATATCGTCGAAGAACACTAGGACAAATTTCCTTAGGTGCTGCTGAAAGATCTTGTTCATGAGACCCTGGAAGGTAGCTGGCGCATTGGTGAGCCCGAACGGCATCACGAGGAACTCGTAATGGCCCTCGTGAGTACGAAACGCTGTCTTGTAGATGTCAGCTGCATTCATTCGGATTTGGTGGTAACCCGAGCGAAGGTCTATTTTGGAGAAAACTGTCGCGTCATGGAGCTCATCTAGCAGCTCGTCCACGAGAGGTATGGGGAATTTATCCTTGATCGTGGCCTCGTTCAACCTCCGGTAGTCTACACACAATCGCCACGAGCTGTCCTTTTTCCTAACTAGGACCACTGGTGAGCTGAAGGGGCTGGAGCTCGGCCTGATTACCCCGTTCTGCAGCATCTCCTTTACGAGTCTCTCCATCACATCTTTTTGCAAAGCGGGATACCTGTAAGGCCTCAAGCTGATTGAAGAGGTGCCATCCTTTAGGGGAATTCGATGATCTACCTCTCGGTTTGGTGGCAGCCCTTGAGGCTCACTGAACACTTCCTTATAGAGCTCCAACACTTGCTTGATCACACTTGGCATCTCGTTTATCCCCTTGAGCTGGTCTGTTATTAGAGGTGAGTAGCCTTTAGAATCGCCCCCTACCGATATGCTGCATAGCTGAATAGCAGCTATGTCAGTTGTTTTCGTCAGCAGCTTGTCAATCCTGTCCGAGTTGTTCATCCTAATCGATCCTGCTACCTGCCCTTTGAGCTCGCAATGTTTCGATCCGAGTCGGAACTTCATAGTAAGGGTTCTGAAGTTCCAGAGTATGTCTTCAAGTGTTGCCAACCATTGGACCCCAAGCACGGCGTGGTAGTTCTCGAGAGGGACCAGATAGACACTAGTCGTGAATTGGTGTCCTTGCATGGTCCAGCTGAACGCCTTGCATCTTTTGTGGCAGCTCATCTCACTTCCATTGGCTACCAAGACACGTATGGGAGGGACCTCTTCAGTGACACAGCCGATCTTGGCTGCCACCGACTCGTCGAGGAAGTTGTGCGAGCTTCCAGAATCGATGAGAAGCTGGAGTGCTCTGTTGTTGGACCTTCCCTCGATCCTCATAGTGGAGCAGTTGGCACTACCAGATATCGCATGAAGAGACAGCTCGGGGACCTCCTCCTTTGTTGCCGTAAGTTCGGGTTCTCCACCCTCCTTTTCCATGTCGTCCACCTCATCCCCTGCATCTTCACCTACTTCGATCACGAAGAGCTGTTTACCCCGACATTTGTGCCCCGGAACGAACTTCTCCGGGCACCAATAGCACAACCCTTTAGCCCTCCGAGCCTCCATCTCTCGGCTTGTTGTCACTCTTGATGTCCTGTTTTCAGATCCTGGGCGGCTGTTGCTGCTAAAGTTCCCTTTTTGTTGGCTAATAATAGAGGAAGCAGTAGATGTTCTAGCAACATTATATGGCGTAGCAGCTTGCTTGGCACTAACAGCATTATTCCAAACCTTAGAGCTAGTTAAGATATTACCCGATCTATATGTTCTTTGTGGTGTCAACACCGAGTCATGAAGTTTAGCGACAGCGAATGCCTCGTGTAGAGTCTGGACCCGCTGCAGACGGACCTGCCCTTGTAGCTGGGGTTCCAAGCCGCCAATGAACTGGCTAATAGCCGTTTTTTCAGACACCTTCTCTACTAGTTGCCAACGATGAAGGAGACCATCGAACAGCCTCTGATAATCCGCTAGTGACCCCTCCTGCCTGAGGTTCCTCATCTCGAGCATCGGGTCCCCGAACATTTCATCCCCAAACCGAGCCTTTAGTGCCTCTACGTACCCGGGCCAAGACACCATGTTGCCTTCAGCAGCTTGTATTCGTACATAACCTTGGTGCCATTGTAAGGCTTCGCCGTCTAAATGAATGACCGCGACCTTGAGCTTCGAGTCCTCCGGCGTGCCGTCCACCTCGAAGTAGTGCTCACACTGGAAGATCCAGCTGGCTACTTCTGTTCCAGAGAACCGAGGGAAATCTAACCTTCCGATCCGATACAAGTGTCTGTTTTCTCGAGCCTCATGTAACGCATGCTCCCCTTCTCTAGCGGGTGTGTCTACAGCAGCAAAGTGGGTGGGTGCTTGAGGAGTTCTGGGTACCTGGTGGGGTGCTGGGTTCGCTCTCGTGATGCTGGAGCCCGAACCCAATATGCCTGTTGCGCTTCGGGTTGCGTCGGGATGCTGGGCCGCCTGAGTGACGATCATCATCTTCAAGTCGGTAAGAGCTTGACGTATCTCCGCGAATGATGCTCGGGAGTGGTCTTCAAAGGCAGCTGTCTTCTCTTCGAAGGCGATACTCCTCTCCTCAGCTGTGGCCATGCGCCGCGTAAGCTCCGTGGGGACCTGGTGGTGCTCGGTGATGGCGGAATCAACCCGGGTGTCGCGCTGTGCCCGAGTCTCTGAAGCAGGGTTGTTGGAGGACATGATGGTGTGCGGCGGTCGGCGGTGGCGGCGGCTCTGATACCAGTGCTACACTCCGACCAAGGTGGTGTGTAGGAGTCAGGGACAGATCGTTTTAGGGATCCGTACCTGCGTAAGAACTGTCGGGAATCCGACAATAGGGAGAGACAGAGAACAGAGGGAGAGACAGAATTTGTTTGTTTATTTCAGAATGCATAATCGTTGTCCCTACACCGGTTCTTATACTGACTCGGTTCGGATTACAACATGCCTAATGACCCGACTTAACTAACTACGTTAACTAACTAACCCGACTCATAACATCCTGTCTGTACACCGTAGCCGCTCATCCATCCAACCCTTCCGTTCACTGCTGGACTTCTAACCCTTACATAAATGTTTCAAAGGACTGTTCCTTGGCTTCATGGATCGAGTCTGTCGCCGACTGCTCTTCAGCTGTTTAATGAATTGCCGCACCCAGACGTGGTATCTGTATCTGCCTTGCTCAGCCGCCTCGCACGGTGGCGCCGTCACAGAGATGTTGTGCATTTATTCTCAAGGATGGTTGCCGCCAATATTCGCCCGAACGAGTTCACATTCGGCACGGTAATTCCTTCGGCAGCTGTGCTAAGAGAAGTTAATCTGGGAAAGCAGCTTCATGCTTTTGCAACGAAGGTGGGTCTCAGATCCAATGTGTTTGTGGGTAGTGTTGTTTTGGACTTGTACGCCAAGTTGAGCTCTGTGGATGAAGCTAAGAATGCCTTCGAAGACACTTGTAACCCAAATGTAGTTTCATACACAACCTTGATCTGTGGATACGTCAAAAGGAAGAAATTTGAGCACGCTCTTGAGGTATTTGAGAAAATGCCTGAGAGAAATGTCATTTCATGGAACGCTATGATCGGAGGGTACAGCCAAGCTGGAAAGAATGAAGAAGCTATTAACCTGTTCATCGAGATGCTCAGAGACGGACTAGTGCCGGATAAATCTACGTTTCCTTGCACCATATCTGCCTCTTCAAACATTGCAGCTTTAGGAATAGGCAGAAGTTTCCATGCATGTGCCATCAAGTTTTTGAGCAATGAACTTGATCTATTTGCGGGCAATTCATTGATTAGCTTTTATGCAAAATGCGGAAGCATGGAAGACAGTCTTTTTGTGTTCAACAGACTCAAGGAACGGAACATTGTTTCTTTCAACTCTGTGATATGCGGGTTTGCACACAATGGCAAGGCAGTGGAAGCGATTGACTTCTTCGAGAAGATGTGTTTCACAGGGTTTAAACCAAATAGCGTAACGTTTCTTGGTTTATTATTGGCTTGTAATCATGCTGGGCTTGTTGATCAGGGCCGCTCATGCTTCAACAAGGCAAAATCACAAGACCCAACCATGCTTAAATCCGAACATTATGCTTGTTTGGTGGATTTACTGTCTCGCTGTGGACGTTTTAATGAAGCAGAAGATTTTATCAAGAATCTGCCATTCGATCCTGGGATTGGCTTCTGGAAGGCAGTTCTTGGAGGATGCCAAATCCATTCAAATTTTGAACTTGGAGAAGTGGTAGCAAGAAAAATCATTTCTTTGGATCCTGAGGATGTGTCTTCATATGTGATGCTATCAAATGCATACTCGGCTGCGGGTAAATGGGATACAGTTTCAGTTATCAGGAGAGAGATGAAGGAAAAGAGGTTGAAAAGAGTTCCAGGTTCTAGTTGGATTGAGGTCAAAGACAAGGTTCATGTCTTTGTGACAGGTGATAGAACTCATTATCAGAAACACGATATTTACACTGCAATAAACATGTTCATTGAGCACGTAAGGGAGACCGAAGCTTCGGATCTTCTAACATGGTGGTGGAGGTGACATGGAAGCTGATCGAAAAAGCTTTTGTTTCTGATTAACTTGCAGAATAACCCTCTTGGTTGCAGTAAAAACATACAAGGTTTGGGGCCGTAGTGTTAGGACTTTTGGTCTTTAATCGGCATATATAAGCAAGGAGAAAACATACTTAATTTCACTGAATCTGTCAGCTTTTCATTGAACCCAAGGCCAAGAAGAGGATAAATCAAAATCATCCAACAACAAAAGCTTATTTTGGGACACTATCTATGACACGCAAGATCCATATCATCAACCAAGAAATAACAATGACAATGACAGCAACATCATCCTGAGACTGATCTGTATAATACGGCTTCTGCAGGCTCAGTCATGTATACATGATTACGTCTTCCCGCCACTCGATCTCTAGTGGCCCTCCAGGTAAATCTACCACACAAATCTGCAATAACGAGTAGGTGGAGCAACTAACAAGCACCACGCTACCAGACACATTTCAGATGGGAACTGAACTCTGTGTTGGTTCTTGCAGGAAACACCTCATGATGTTAAATTTAGGTCCTATCCCTCATAATAATTTCAAGTCTCAAATTTTGTTAAAACGTTTTGCCTACGGTGGATCCCTTCTCTCACCTCTGATTAGATTAGATATTTGTGTACTTTAGAAAAATTCTGACCTGACTTTTGTTTCTATGGAGCTTGTAGAACTTAGAAGGCTCACCGGATATGCTGAGGGATCACCTTGTTTTCAGTAAAAATAAATAAATGATTTGTTATAATATTGTTACCTTACCTTCGGTCTTTATGCTGCTTCACATGAAGGCTCAAATCGCACATCCCTTTGGTAACTTACCTCGCAAAATTGTTTTATTTTGTATATGAGAGTTTAATTTCAGCAGTCTTATTTGCATTTGACCTGAACCGAGAATACTTTTCTTACATTGCAGGTCAAAGTCGGATCATGTGGAAGGAATGTTGGACTTTGTTCTCAGGTAAGCTGAAATAGATGCCAATGCAGTTCTAGATAGGTTTTGATTTTTGATACCGGAACTTACTTGCGTAAGAAGAAAGAGAACAAGGAAATGTAGTTCTGATGTACAAAAATGGTGCTTATACTTACTAGATAATTTGCAGTAAATCATGTTACATTAAATTCGTAGATTTTCTTCTTGGATGGGAAGTTGAATGAGAAGTAGGATGCTTCAAGACAAGATTTTATAAACCATGTATTTTAAGTGGATTTTGCTTTAGTATTCATCGTCTTCTCTTATCATTGTTAAAATGCCAAAAAGAGTTACTTGCTGTTTCAAAATTGGGGGAGATACAAAAGAAAGGACAGGGCTGCAATTTCAGTATTGCCCTATTCATATTTTCAAAGTTCTCTTTTGGGTATTAATTAAGGTAGAAAAGAAGCTATTGTCTAGTAATCCAATTTAGGATATGCCTATGGGGATATACAAGAACACTTCTGGAAACATTTCATTTAATGCTTGGAACAACGTGACTAACATCATTTGCTAGTTTTTAACTTATACATTTTAATTCACTGTGTTTCAAAGATACATGATTATATTTATGGATCAAGAAGTGTATATCGTACATAATTCCAGAGCCCTCCGCGTTTCATGGAAGGACCCAAATTGAGAAAATGCATGACAAATCAAGAAGAACCAAAAGGAATTCATGGGGATTTGTAGCGAGTTCTTACCCGGTAGCTACTCCACTTGCTAGCTTGCCTTCAATGTCTTCTTTCTGCACAGATTTCTTCTGATGAGCAGTATCGTAGGTTGCATGGAGACCGAAGAAGATATAATAAATAAGCATCACAACAGTGCATACCCCGAATCTTGTAAAGGCACTGGCTTGTAGAGACCCCATAAGAAAGACGTTCATCGCAACGGACAGTGACGGCAGCCACGGCACCAGTGGGACACCCCAGACTTTTGGCGTTCTCTGCTGCGGCAAAAACAGAGCAATCCCTGCCGTGGCCAAGAACCAAAGCGGGACGGTAATAACATACCCGATCCATCCTTTGCTATTCAGTCCCCAATAAGCTGAAGTCCCCATCGAAGAAGTAACAATGACCAAAAGTAAAATCACAAGCTTGAGAAGATCTTTCTTTGGTGTGACGTCTCTCAAGTAATATCGCCTCACTAGAAGAGCGACCGCCATCATCATGAAGATGAAGAGCGTGCTTACTGACAAAAGCCCAGTCAGCACATCAAGGCTGGAGAAGAAAGCGATTAGGGAGCTCGAGACGGCGATCAGAAGCGTGGCGTTAATTGGGGTCCCGGTTTTTGGGTGCACGAGGGCGAACCAAGGCGGTATCATGTGAGCCCGAGCGATGTGGGTGGTGTATCGAGCTTGCCCTAGGGCTCCAACAAGTAGCACTGTAGTCATTCCCTTGAGGGCCCCGAGCGCTACCAAGTATTTTGCCCATTTCATCCCTACGCTCTCGAACGCGACCGAGTAAGCTGCGTCAACGTCGATCTGGGTATAGCTCTGCATCATGCTGAGGGAAAGCGCCATCAAGCAGTAAATAACGGTTATGATAGACATGGAGCCTAGGAGTCCCAGTGGTATGTCTCGTGACGGGTTCTTGGTTTCTTCTGCCATGGTGGCGATGTTATCGAACCCGCCGTACGCGAAGTAGACAATTGCAGCCGCTTGGAAGATTCCCTCGACTCCGAAGGGAGTGAAAGGGGTGAGATTGGAGGTATCGGCATGCATGAACCCCGCAATTATGACGAACAGGATCACGATCGTGTTGACTGCTGATGCGATCCAGTTGAGGTACGAGGTGTGCCGCGTGGAGATCATCGCAATGGTGGCGGCCGAGAGTAGGACCGCAACAGCGATTGGGTCGAGGAGGTTGTAGCCTTTACGGAGGCTTGTGTGGATTCTGAGTGAGTTCCTGGGCTTGTCCAGTAGGGACGTGAAGTAGGAGGTCCATGCTCGAGCCACCGCCGCTGTGCCGACCACGCTCTCGAGGAGAATATTTGCTGCAGTGATGAACGCTGCAAAGTCACCCAGCTCGATCCTTAAGTAAGCAAAGGAACCACCTGCCGATAAAAGGAGTGTTAGCTCCGTGGAAACCAGATCCATTTTTGATTATTTTTTCATGAAAAATGTCGGCTTGCCACTGCCACTTTATGTTCAACCATTTTTAAGAAATTATGTTTTACTAGATATTCTATATACTTTTTGAGCAATTTTTTATTTTTTATATTTATAAGTTATTTTTTTATGGTACACAGTATAACATATTTAAATTATTTTTAAATGAATATAGTGTAAAATAATAAGTTTAATGTTATAAAGTTGAAAAAGTTTTTTTTAGTGAATATACACTATAATAATTATTCAAAAAGTTCATACTATAATAATTATTCAAAATGTTCATCGGTGTAAGTTTGAATTGTTTACAATAAAAATATTAAAATTTAAAACTGCATGAAATAATTAATTATATACGTAAGTTATTATAAATTATATTATGAAATACAAAAATTATATATTATATTAAGTGCATTTGTTTATAAAATTAGTTCAAAGTGCATGGCGTCAATAATTAAAATTAATATGTTGGCAAAAAAAAATTAAAATTAAAAAGTGCGTAGGTTTACAAAAGATTATTAAAATCATTAGTAGTTTATTTATTTATTTTAGTAATAATAATAATATATTATATTTTTATTATATAAATAATATTTTAATAAATTAAAAATAGGCTGGGTTATAGATATATAAAATATATTTTTTACAAAACTGTGAAAAATATGTTAATGTCCATATAATACTTTTTGACTTATTTTCTATGGTTTATTACTTCTATCAATGTACATACAAAATATTAGTATTTTTCTATGAATGTCATTCTTTAATGTTTTAGTATACAAATTATATTTATTTGTTAACTGTAAATTATATTTAGTTTATAAATATATTACTTAATTTTTTTACATTGAACTTTATTGTGATATTATTATAATGAAGTATGTGATGTTTATATGTAACTTATGTCTTATTTTAATAAGAGTATTATGTGATATATGAAATGATCCTTAATTAATCTATATTTTAATTTGTAAAAGTAAATTTTAATAGGTGCATATTCATAAAATATAATAATATGTATTTATTATTATATAAATTTTACTTCATAAAATATATTTAATGAAAATTTATAATTTATGAATGAACGAGAAATGATATGAGTTTTGTAACTCATCTTGAGAATGAATGAGAGATTTTGAAGGATTTTAAAGTGATTTACATGACTTTCCACCTAGAAATGAGAAATTTATGATTGACATAGCCCAATTAGTAGATGTTAATTTAACATTAGGAGTGAACCAAAAAACTTATTTGTCAACATTGTATATGACTTAGCCAAATTAATATATAATAATAGATAGATAGATTTATTTTAATATTTTGCTCATTTATATTTTTGTATTGTACAAAGTTACCTCATTTTATCTAAATTTAGTGCAATTAATTGGTTGAAGGCTTAATTAATTACAACACTTAAAAAAGATTTTTGGACGGGATTCTAACATCAGAAAAAATATTTTGGTGATATTGATTCTAGACAAAGTATATTTAAATACCATTCATTATTTTCTTTAAGTAAGCTATTTAGAATTATTACAAATTTACTCTATTCATATTATTTTATTTTAAAAAAGTACAAAACTGTTTAAAAATAAATACTTTTAAATAACGTTTATACAGAAAAATCAAGAAACTAAAAATATGTTATTTTAAAAGGAAAAATGATATTTTTTATAACTTTACTTTTGTGAAAAAATAATTTTAACTTTAAAAAATTATATTATATAATTATATTTTTTGTATAAAATATATTTCGCTTGTTTATTTATCTAACTTTTTATTTTTCAAAATAAAAAATCAATAAAACTTAATGGTAATTTGTAATATGATAAAATAATCAGTGAATCTTAATATAGTTTTTTTCTTAAGAAATTACTAATCGCTCCAGCGAATGAGATAATTTGGCGTTCCCAAATCCCAACTCATTATATTAAAATTAAAATAATTAAAGTTGCATGTATTACAAACAACACAAAATAATGTAATATTGTCATGTTTAGTCAATAACTAGGGGTATCGAGTTTAAGGAGTTAATATAATTTACTAAAATATGTACTCTTAAAATATGTAATATTCTTAAATTGAAAGGTTTAGTTATAATATTTTTTAAAAATATTATATTATTTTTGTAATTTTTAAAATATATTCTATTAAATTTAGATTTAACAGAAAAATCAAAACATAATCCAATGTTGAATATTTTTTCTTTAAAAGTCAAATATTAGTGGTAAACTCGTGTTTTACGGAAATAGTGCGGCGTGATTTTTTCCCATATCGCGCTGTGTTCAGATGCCGAATAAGTTTAGTTGTGAATTTTTTTTTGGTCACTATTTTGGTTGTGAATTGGCCCCCAAAACAAAAATAGTTTAGTTGTGAACTGAGAAAGATAAAAGTATAAAACTATGGAAACAAAAAGGTTAAACTTTGAGAAAATAAACAAAGAAAAAGATTCCTTAAAGAAAGTCGAATCCGGCAGAGTGACGTTTGACTTGAAATTTAAAAAAGAGAATCACCTGCAACGGGGATTTCTACGGCGAACTCGGTGTAGCAGAAGACGGAGAGCATAGCGGAGATGCCGGAAGCTACATAAGATAGGACGATGGCGGGCCCGGCATGATCGTGAGCTTGCTGACCAGTGAGGACAAAGATCCCGGCGCCGATGACGGAACCGAACCCGAACCATGTGAGGTCCCACCAGGTGAGGCAGCGCTTCATTTCGTTCTCGCTCCGCCGACGGAGCTCACCGAGCTCGGTAACATCATCGGAGCGACTCGTGATCCTGTCTCTGAGCCGAGGACCTGTCTGTAACAGAGCGGATCGGTACGAATCCCAATTCTTGAAGGACTCCTCGGGGAAGAAGTCGCCCTTGCTCCATCTCCAGTAGCTCCTCTGTTTTACAACTCCATCCCCGGACTCTCCCTTGCCGCTCATTTCTCTATCCCACCAGAGCCCAGTCACTTAGTTACAACTTACAAGGGACTATGATGCTTTTGTCGTTGCAGAACATGGCGTGGGAGATCAGATATTTGTAGGAAGAAAAAGAACTATCCAAGTGGTGTCTCTAAGGATATAGAGATGGGTTAATGGTCCAAGAGCCCCCCCAAAGTTTGACCGAAATTTAAGAATTTCCATTAAAGTTTAAAATTTAAAACTTTAGTCCTAATGTTTGGACAAAATCAAAAATTTCTCCTTTCCGTCCTAAGTCCGTTTATTTGAGACGGTAAACTGACATGTGTCGTGCACGTGACGTTACTTAAATTTTAAAGAACAAAATGCCCTTAAATACAGTAGGTGTCAAACGAGGAAAGCAGGAAGAGGGTGGGGCGGTCAGAGTCAGCTAGGGAAGATCCTAGAAAATTCCACATACCTTCTCTTCTGAAACAGCTTTGACTTGTGGGTCTGTTTCTTACCTTAACTACTAAAAATGGAAATCAATAGACTCTTCAACTCTGGGGAGTGGGACGTTTCAAACCTGTCACTCCAGATCCCGAATTCCATTGTGGAGATGATAAGAGCGACTCCAAGGAGTATAGGCCAAGGGGGTCAAGATAGGAAGGTATGGTGGGGCTCTCCAACAGGTACACCATCCGTAGCCATGGTTCATAGGAGTATCAGCCAGAAAAGGCACAACCACATCGAGCAGGATCGGAGTAAGTGGAACTGGATCTGGGAAGGTAAAAACTTACCTAGAATCAAACACTTTTTGTGGTTGTGTAATCATGATCGTATACCTACTGCTTGCATGCTTAGGAAGAGAGGTATGGATATTGATCCCGTTTGTAAAATCTGTGGCCTATTTGAAGAGAACACCCTGCATGTCCTGCGGGATTGTCAGTATGCTAGGCAGGTTTGGTCGGATATTGGTATTCCGGGTGACATAGATTTTCATGATAACCAGTTAGCGGTTTGGTTAAAAGCTAACAGTCATGATGATAGGGAGCATCACGAGGGGATGAAATGGGGTTTGATTTTTTCCTCTGTTGTGTGGTTTATCTGGAAAAACAGAAATTCGTTTATTTTCACTAACAAATTTCTGGATAGAGATATTGTGAGTCTAAGACTTTCGCAGGTAAGAGAAATCTCGATTGCACTGGAGAAGTCACAACACGCACGGAGTGGAACGGAGCTCGAAGTTAGATGGACTACTCCAGAGTTTGGTTGGACCAAACTGAACACAGATGGATCAGCGATAGGAAATCCGGGACCAGCAGGATGCGCAGTGATCCTAAGAAACCACCTAGGTGGTTGGGTGAAAGGGGCTCAAAGAAGACTGGGCATAACGAATAGCTTGGCCGCAGAGTTATGGGGGATAAGGGACGGGCTTATATTGGCAAGGAAGATGGGAATTCAGGACCTCCATGTGGAGTCGGATGCTAAAGAGGCGATAGGTATGATCCTAGAAGAGAACTTGGAAGACAGACCGCTAACCCCTATTATCTCTGATTGCAGGAGACTGATGCTGGAATTCAGGAGAGTTAAGCTAAGGCACGTGTTCAGAGAAGGAAACGGAGCAGCTGGCATGTTGGCTAAGGAAGCGGTCAACATAGAATCAACCTTTGTTGAGTTGGATCAACCACCTAGGAGTGTTGTAGCGATTCTTAGACTGGATACCATGGGTGTGACTAAGACTAGACTTGTAACTTTAGAGTAGACTAGTTTGTATGTTTTTGTTTCAGCATTTACCAAAAAAAAAAATAGACTCTTCAACTCCATTATAACCAAATTACGCAGCATAGAAATTAGAATCGAAAATCAAAGTGCCCCATAAAGTTTGGCCGAAATTTAAGAATTCCCCCTAAAGTTTAAAATTTGAAATTTTAGTCCTAATGTTTGGACAAAATAAAAAATTCATCATTTCCGTCCTAAGTCCGTTTATTTGAGACGGTAAACTGACATGTGTCGTGCACGTGACGTTACTTAAATTTTAAAGTCCAAAATGCTCTTAAATGCAGTAGGTGTCAAACGAGGAAAGCAGGGAGAGGGCGGGGCGGTCGGAGTCAGCTAGGGAAGATCCTAGAAATTCCACATACCTTCTCTTCTGAAATAACTTTGACTTGTGGGTCTGTTTCTTACCTTAACTACTAAAAATGGAAATCAATAGACTCTTCAACTCCATTCTAACCAAATTACACAACATAGAAATCAGAATCGAAAATCAAGCATCACATATGAAGAAATGCTGGATCCAGTTACAATCAGCAACCATAAAAAACCCTAACTTGGTCTATTCCCATGAAGAAAACAAAATACAAACATTTTTCAACGCATTCAACTCAATGATCTGCTGTCAATTCGGCAAATTCTCGCCGGAGTCGAAGTACCCGGATTCCACTTTCACCTTCGAAGAGCTTCACTCAATGATTTGCTGTCAATTCTCCTCCGGAGTCTGAATTTTGTAATTTATTTCCCTGTCTCTAATTACTCATTGCATCGGCGATACTTGACGCGGGGTTGATTTTCAGAGCTTGAGTTGCTTTGGCGTTGTCTCCGGCCAATGAAGTAGTTCATTCCTTGATCTGGAACGGAACGAAGGTTTGAGCGAGGCGATGTCTCCAAACGGTAATGGTAGTGTTTCTGGGGAGGTTCGTGGCTGCAATTATATGCCGCATCAGGTGACGAAGATGGATACTCTCGCTGGAATCGCGATCAAGTACGGAGTCGAGGTACGTATTGTATTTGATTTGATTTCTCATGCCGACACTTTGTATGCTCCTTGGATCTGGGAATTAGGGTCAATTGTGCTTAATTGAGTGTTTGCGATGTCAGAATGGGTGTCATCTGACTATAGTCTGAGAGTAAGTGTAGTTGGGCATTGACAAAAGGACATTTTGGTCTTTAAAATTTAAGTAATGTCACGTGCTAGGCACATGTCAGTTTACGGTCTCAAATAAACGGACTTAGGACGGAAATGGGGAATTTTTGATTTCGTCCAAACATTAGGACTAAAATTTCAAATTTTAAACTTTAATGGGGATTCTTAAATTTCAGCCAAACTTTAGGGGGCACTTTAACCATTAACCCTATAGAGATTGATACCATTTTACTAGTCGGTGCAACTACGATTAATTTGGGGTAAATAATTAAATGAAAAATCTATTTATCTCTTACTAAATATCAAATCAATCTAAGTTATCAATTACATTTCAAATTGTGAAAAATCCACACTTCTAACAAGTTTTAATCATATACCTCTTACATGCTAACTAAAAGTTTTATAACTACACTACTAATTCAAACTGTTATTTTTATATATTTCAAATATAATTATTTTTGGCAAAAAACAATATATATAATTATTGAAACAACTCTCCTATTATTGTATTAAATATCTCATATTTATTTATTGATGTTCATTAACCTATGTTCAACTCATTTGTTTAATTATAATTATAATTTAATTATGTATGTATTGCATTAATTTTTTGGTTAAATATCAAGGACCTACCTACACTTTGTACGTTTTGCAACGAGCCACCCGAACTTTAAAAACTCACACTACAGGAGAGTTATTAATTAACGACTCAAAAATATAATTTTAACGGCTCATTAATTGAGCCGATAAATTTTCACGGCTCAACAAAAGTTTAGTCGTAATATAAAGTGTGAGGATAATTATCACGACTCAAATTTGGCAGAGCCGTGAAAATTAATGGCTAAAATAAATAAGCCGTGGAAAATATTTTTTTTCTTTATTTTTAACGGCTCATTACAATTGAGCCGTCAAAAATATATACGGTCTTCATTTTTTCTGGTGCTCCACCTCCGACCGGTCGCCGGTGCTCCAACTCCGACATCCTTATGATCCACCTCCGACATCCTTTTGGTCAGTCGAACGGAGACGAAAGGAGCCCGTCCGGATTGTCGTTGCTTCTTTGGGCGTTGCTTCTGCAACAAGTTCAGTCCAGCTCTCTTGTTGTCGCTCCTGTCCACTCCTGTTGCAGCTTCCTTGCCGCCGCTCATGTTGCTTCTCATGACTGTCGTTGCTCAGTCTGCTCGATCCAACACCTCCGGAAAACCTGGACCCAGTGGCGAACCCCACGTCAGGCATCTCGAAGCACAACTGGTACTCCTCCTAGTGGCGAACCCCGCGTCCTGGAAGAAGACAACGTGTGAAGGATCCAGTCGAGGCACAACTGGTGAAGGCTCTAGTCGAAGCACAACTGGTGAAAGCTCCAGTCGAGGGGAAGAAGACAAAGCGGGAAGGCTCCATGGATGGGTTCTCAGTAACTCTTATCAGTGCTCCACCACTGATGGTGTTGGGAAACTTTCCAACGCTGCTATCGTCCAGTCAACGGGAATTGTTTAATAGAAAGTGCAGGCTCCATAATTTTTAAAGAAAGGAAAGAATCAAAGTGAAAGTGAAGGCTCCACACTCAAAGTGGAGGGAATTATTTTTTTGAAAAAGTATAAAGAGTCGTTAAAATGTTATTATGAAAAGGAATTAAATAATTTAATAAGGGACGATTGAAAAAGTTGAGCCGTGAAAATTGATTTTGATTTAAAAAATAATCAATTTTCACGGCTCAAAGTGTAAAGAGTCGTTAAAATGTCTTCTGAAAAGGGATTAAATAATTTAATAATGGACGGCTGAATAAGTTGAGCCGTGGAAATTAATTTTGATTTAAAAATAAACAATTTCCACAGCTCAAAGTATATGGAGCCGCAAATAGTTAGCTGAATGTTTTTTCGCGGCTCAAACATTATTGAGCCGCGAGGTTGAGACGTTAATTGACAAATCTCCTGTATTGTCAAAACGACTCACCTCAACTTTGGACGAAGGTCCAACTTTCTGATTGGATGGGCTACCTCTCTTTCTGATTGGAGGGTAAAATCGTAATTTCCTCCTTTGTAATTGTTTGACTCTTTACTTTAAGGGGTATAATCGTAATTTCCCCCTATGAAACCGTTCGACTTCCCTAGGGGGTTCTATAAATACCCCCATCCTCCTTCATTTATCACTTTCACTTCCTCTTCTAATTTTCGGAGCTTTCTCTCTATAAAATCCTCTGACTTCTCTCTAGAATTCTGACCAAAACTTTGATCGTCATTCATCATTGCTCGGTGTTTTCCCCTCGCTCTTAACGCTCATCATCTCCGCGTCATTCGTTCATATATAAGCATAGTTATCAGAACCGGACTGACCATCGAACCGGCGAGGGACCCGGTTCACGGTTCGACCGGTCCAACCCGGTTCAGTGTGTGGTTCACTGTTCACAAGGGGAAAACTAAAATACATCCATAGTCTTTTTTTTTGGGAAAAGTCTGAAAATGGGTCACGATGTTTGGAAAAGATTGTTTTTGGTCATTCCGTTGCACTTCCGTTCGAATTAGCCGTGATGTCCTCACGTGCGATAACACGTGCTCCAATTTGATGACAGTTTATTTCTAATACCTTTTTTGCCCTTGTTCCTCCTTTTTATCCCGGCAGAAATCTCCTACATCAACATTTCATTCACAGCTTCTTCGAAGAGTGCCGAACGGAAGGAAGAGTGTAGAGCCATCTGGATCGGCAGATCGAGCAGCTGATGGAGTGCAAACCGCTGACGGAGGTGGAGGTGAAGACATTATGTGATCATGCCAGAGGGGTTTTGGTCGAGGAATAGAATGTGCAGCCGGTGAAGTTCCCGGTCACAGTCTGTGGTGACATTCATGGCCAATTCTACGATCTCATCGAGCTTTTTAGGATAGGAGGCAAGACGCCAGATACGAATTACCTGTTTATGGGTGACTATGTAGGTGAGTCTTTGAGCAGCTTTATCTTGATCTTAATTCTTATCCAAGCTGTTTATTTTCTGGTGGGAAGTAACCATGCTTTCTATTTTCTGGCGGACAATTTATAGTAGTAGAAATTGTTTTGATTTGTCTCCTAAAATAAGTGATTATTACTCAGATATTGTGTGTGACTGAGATCTTTTACCTACTCAATTGGGTGCGAAGAGAAATGGCAGCTCGTTGATCACTAAAAATGCAATTATGTTGTTCTGGCATTTGAATATTTAATAGATTTAGGATCGGTATTGATAAAATCAATCAGGAAAATCATAAAATAGCTATCAGTTGGGAGATATGTTTTATTTTGATGCTTATCGGGTAGGGAATTTCAGGAGGCTGAGGAATTTTGCTTTTTTTATTAAAAAAAAAAAAAAATTGTCCTCACAAAAGTTCATAGGAATTAAAGATTGTAGTTCAATCACCTTCAATGGTAAAAGAGTATCTGGGATGCTGTAATTGTCAAGGACCATTCGTAGCATTATCCAAGAAAAGGTCCTAGAATGTATCAAAATGTCATATCTTCACCTTAAAAGTGTTTTTATAGTGTGAGGTCTTAATAATTTCTTGCTCTTATGTTAATTGTACCTTAATAGATGTATTTATTTGATGATAATGGTATTGCATATCGTGGTTACTATTCAGTGGAGACTGTCACCCTTCTAGTGGCTCTGAAAGTTCGTTACAGGGACAGGATAACAATTCTCAGGGGAAATCATGAAAGCCGGCAAATTACTCAAGTGTAAGCAATTTCTACACTTTTCATGGTTATAGGGAAGGGGGAAGTCAAAAGCCTCGAGGAACCTTTTTTTATATATTGATATTGACCTCTCTCCCTCTCTAGCTCGTTGTTTTGTAATTAATGTGTAGTTGTTCACTTCAATAACTCCTAACAATCCTTTCTATTGCATACCAGGTATGGATTTTACGACGAGTGTTTGAGAAAATACGGAAATGCTAATGTTTGGAAGTATTTTACAGACCTATTTGATTATCTATCTCTCACTGCACTTATCGAGAGTCAGGTTCGTCTTCCATTTGATTCGAAGCTCTATATTCTTTAAAAGAAATGTCATTTTAAGTCTCTTCTACTGTATCATCTAATGATATCCTCAATGTTGGATACTGTGAATTGCAGATCTTTTGTTTGCATGGAGGGTTGTCACCGTCTTTGGATACATTGGACAACATCCGCTCCTTGGACCGCATATAGGAGATTTGTGCATATTGACTACTTAGCTAAACTCATGAAACCTAGTTTTCATTTAAACGTTTAGAAGAGGATTTTCTCACATGATGCTGCATTGTTCCTCTCCTCTCAACACAACAGACAACATTGCTGTTTCAATTCCAGTTTATGAGTTTTTACAGAAATTTTGAGATTTTCTTGAGTTTATTTTTTGTGTGGGTGTGCTTGAGTAGGTCCCACACGAAGGTCTGATGTGTGATCTACTGTGGTCTGATCCAGATGATCGCTGTGGGTGGGGTATTTCACCTCGAGGTGCTGGATATACAATTGGTCAGGATATTGCTGCTTCATTTAACCACACCAACGGTCTCTCTCTTATTTCGAGAGCCCACCAACTTGTAGTGAAGAGGGTATTTTAGTATTTTGTACAAACAGAAAATAAAATAGAACCTCACGTGACATAAACGTGACAAGTTAACGGCAAAAGGTAACGACATGTCGACGGAAGGTTCGGTTACCATCATTTGGCAACATCATGTACCATTAACAATCGTCAAAAAACATGTGGCACCGAAAATCATTTTTTTTTACCAAACATACATACATAGTCTCAAACACAAACATAATTAGCTCAAACTACATAGTTTCACACACACACAAACTACATAGTTTCAATTTCAAGCACACATTACTCTCAATTCTCAAACACAATACACAATAGTAGTGAACTGGTTTAACCAATTGGATTAAGCCGATTGGTTTGTGCATAACCAAACCAGTCGGTTTAAACCGAAAAACTGATTGGTCTGTAAAAAATTCAGTTAAAAAGTGAACCGGAAACCGACCGTTTTTTAAAAAACCGCCCAGTTCAAATACTGTTCATTTGTAAAGCTATCTTTTAACTGAACCAAACAGACAGGGGTCCGGTTCTCGGTCGGACCGCTGGTCCGGTCCCGTTCTGATAACTATGTATAGAAGAATGACCTCCGACTCTGACATCGGTAATCACATTTTCCTCCCTACGTCTTTTCTTGATCTTAAGCCCAATACAATTTCCCACTCTACTTTCGAACAATCGGTGGCTGAGGCTGGCATGAACGACACTCATACCCCCAGGTATCCCATCCCTGATGATGTGGATCCTGAGAATCCTCACCCCATATGTCATCCTAAAGCAGGCGAGGAAATCATATTCCCGCATCAAATTGATGCAGGACTAAGGTTTCCTTATTGTCCTCCTTTAGTCGAATTGTGTCGCCATTATGGCATTTCTCCCACCCAACTTTCTCCAAGTGGTATTCACACTTGGATAGGCTTCCGTGTCCTTTGTTTTCGTCGTGGGGTGGGAATATTCTTTAAACGTTTTTCACTGTTTTTATCGAATGGATGCCAATCGTTTAGGCGTGCGCCTTTTTGCAACTCGATTGATTCCCCCTTTTAAAGATTGGACTTGGGATTCCACTCGTCCCTTAGTCACGGGTTTTCGAACCCGTAATGCAAATTGGAAGAGCGTCTATTTCTTTTTCCAAGGAGGCATTCCCTGGTGTCTGGTATCGTCCAAGGCTAGCAAAGATCCTACCCCAGGCGTCGAGGAACTGTCCTCGGCCGACATGAATGCCTTGGCGACCATCTATTTAGATCATCAAGTTGGGTGCGTGTAGATAATCTCCAAAGAGATCAGTGAGTCTAACTTAGAGGAAGATGGCGTGTCTCTTGTAGATCGTCACCTTCTGCCTTTTATTCCGGTAAATAACCTTTTTCTTCTCATTTTTTGCAGACAATGATTTTGCCATATTTTCTCACCTTGTAGCGCCTCCTTAGAAAAAGGCGTTGAAGGAGAAGAATACCAAAGAGAAGAAGTCGAAGGAACCCAAAGGTGATGCCCCTGAAGGCTCCAAGAAACACAAGAGACATCACTCCTCCAAAGGGCAGAAGAAGGCGAAGCCTATGGAGGAATCACTTGATCCTCTTAAGGCCTCAACCGAACTCTTCAGCAACGCCACCAACGAAGCCGTCACGGCTTTCAAAGGTGTGATTCCTAAGTCCCATTAGGTTAATAACAACGTCATCAGTAATAGAAATAATGTATTATTCACTAAAAAGTGGGGTCCCCCTGTCTTGGCCTATGGCGGCATCATGTGAACCTACATCGAATATCATAATGGCGTCCTTAAGAAGGGAGCAAGTAACTCTTTCTTTGATCCGACAGGAGCAGCGCCTTCTGAAGCCTCAAAATCCAAGACACACACTCCTATGCGGACTCCTCCTAATGAGCCCCAAGAAGTAATCTTGGTCGACAATCTTCCTGATGTCGAGGATTCGCTACCTCCTCCTTCTTCAACATTGGTTCTCCAACGCTATGAAGGTCCTCCCCCTACACAGGTTCTCATTTTGACCTGAGGCGAGAGCTTCTGGAAAATGTAGACTCGCCCAACCCCCAACAACCCTGGGAGCCTTGCGCCAAAATAAGGGGAGTGCCGTTAGTAGCTGGTAACTCCTGCCAAGACCCCAACCTGGGTCTCCACATGCTTTCAGGCGTATGCCTCGCTGCTGATAGGGGGCCTTTAAGTCTGGAAACAGTAGTTGTGGAGGGACTGGTTCGCCAATCCCTTTCTTTGGTGATGAGTCAGGTATACACCTTTCCTATCGTTCCTTCTTTATATACTTGTATTTTTTCTTAAATTTTTTGAAATCTTTCAGATTATCCCTGCTCATCTGAAGATGGGCGTCACTCTCCTAGGTTTATCAGAGGAGAGGAAACGCAACATCTCTGTCATCCGCAAAGCTAAAAAGGCGGAGTTTGAGTTGGAGAAGATGAGTCGTCGCCTCACCATTTCTGAAGCGGCGCAAAAGGAGATGGAGGCTGAGCTTGTCCACAAGGAACATCTCGCCGCCAATCTACGGGTGGCCCAGAAAAGGGAGAACGCTCTGGCCGTGACTCTTCAAAAATTTCAAAGGGAACTCGCTCATTTCAAGAATGAGGCGTCAACTTCCCAAGAAATGGCCAAGGAAGCCCAAAAAGAGGCCAAGGACGCCAACTTTCCTATGGAAAAGTTGGATTTTTTGAAGAGTTATCTCGCCCTTATATCTTATGAAGAAGCTGAGGCGTCGAAGAGAGCTGAGGAAGAGGAATCTGAAGATGAAAGCATTTCCTTTGGAGAATCTGCCCCGATTACAGAAGCATCTCTTGACCCAGAACCTGCTGCACCAACTCCTGAAGTGGCATCTGCTACCGACGCTCCTTCAAGCCAACTGGCCCCACCTAGATTATAATTTTTCTTTTTATACTTTTATTTCCTTAGTCTTTTTTGGGTTTGTAAGAATTGATTACAACGCCTCGCCGTTATCATATCATAATTGTGAATTCATCAATTTCCTTGCTTTATAACTGTTTCATACTTATCTTTATTTTGACTAAGTATGAATATTATACTTGTTGTTCATAATCTCAAACAAACAAATATTTATAATGAACGCCATCACCAAAATGTTTTGAACTTAGCCTTATTTGGACTAAGTATGTTTTATCATACTTGTTGTTCTTAATCATAAACAAACAAGTCGCCATAAATAATTGTAATCAACGCCATCGCCTAAATACATATTATTCAATTAATCAAACTCAAGCAATCACCAATAATTATTTATTCATACTCAAGCAATCACCAATAAGTATTTATTCAAACTCAAGCAATCGCCAATAAGTATTGATTTACAATCACTCCAACCTTAATACACATTCATACACCATACACCATCCTTTCAAGCATAAAATGTTTTCAAATGCTCTGCATTAAAAGTAGTCTTCAATACTTTCCCATCTTGATCCTCCAGCACATATGCGTTTGGTTGAGGAATGGCAACGACCTTGTAAGGTCCTTCCCATTTTGGAGACAACTTATTTACTCTATCTTGATGCAAGAATTCATGTCTTCGCCATACCATTTCCCCTACAAAACATTGGCAAGAGGATACTCGCCTATTATAGTATCTGGTCGTAGCTAAACGCATTTGCCCTTGAATTTCTTCAGAGGCCCATCGCTTTTCATCCACCATATCCAATTCCAGAAGCCTTTGGTCCTCATTATTCAAGGCATCATAATGCTTTACCCTATGGGATTCGACCGCTATATCCGTTGGAGCTACATCCTTAGACTCATACACCAATCGAAAAGGTGTTTCTCCAGTTGCCTTCTTTGGGGTTGTTCGCAACACCCATAAGACATTTTCTAATTCTTCTGTCCACTTGCCTCCCAAGGCGTCAAGTCTTTTCTTTAGACCATTCAACACTGTTTTGTTCGCTGCCTCCACTTGTCCATTGGCCAATGCATGTTTAACTGAAGCATACCTATGGTCAATTTTCAACTCTTCACAAAACCATTTTAATTCCTTTCCGGCGAACTGTGGACCATTTTCACTGACTAAAACACTTGTGATTCCATATCGAGAGACAATTCTTGACTTAATAAATTTGATGACTTGAAACTTAGTAGTTGATGCCAACGTCTTTGCTTCAATCCATTTAGAAAAATAATCAACTGCCACTATTATATAGGTGTGTTGCTTAGACCTTGGTAAAGGATCTACCAAGTTGATTCCCCACTGAGCAAACGGTCATGCTGTGTATATACTAGTGAGATTTGCTGGTGGACGCATTATTTCCGGATTATACTTTTGGCATGATTCACATTTCATAACCAAAGTCGTCGCCTCTTGGTTCATTGTAGACCAATAATATCCTTGGCTCAGGATTTTTCTCACAATTGACCTTGCTCCTTCATGACAAGCCGCATACCCTTCATGTACCTCCCTTAGAATGGTAGTCGTTTCTGGATGAGCGACGCATCTAAGATAGGGCGTCGAAAATCCCTTCTTATAAAGTAAACCATCAATTATTTGGAAGCTAGGAGCTAATCGAATAATCTTCTTAGCATTAGCTTCATCCGTAGGTAGTTCTCCTGATTCCAAATATACTCGAATAGGCGTCGCCCAATCCACAGTTACATTTATATTTGCGCATATTATATTTGCACTCCTATGATTGATTTATATGAAATGTACTTGTTTGGGCGTCGCTTGCCAAGCATATTTGCTTAAGGCATCAGCTTCATGATTCGCTTATCGGGGAATGGATTCTATGTGAAATTGTTTGAATCCCGCTACTAACGCCATAGCCTCCTTCCAATATAACTTCATTTTTTCATCTTTCGCCATATACTCGTCTTTAATTTGGTTTACCACCAATTGTGAATCGCAGTATGCATGGAGAGAAGCAACGCCTAAACCTTTGGCCAACCTTAGTCCTGTAACAAGCACTTTATATTCCGCCTCATTATTGGAAGCCTTAAAGGTGAACACTAAGGCATATCGCAACGGTAGAGGTGGCAATTTTGAACCCGACCCGAAAATGATCCGGAATTGACCCGGATTCGGGTCGGGTTCGGGTTAACAAAAAAGAGCGACAGGTCATTTTCGGGTTGACCCGTCTGACCCGCCACAAGAGACGGGTCGGGTCCGGGTTGACTCGCCTGACCCGGAATTGACCCGTGGAAAAAATAAATAAAAACTACTAATTAAATAAAGTACTCTGTCCAGTCATCAATTTGAGTCCTACACTAAAGTCTTCTTCGTGAAGTAAAGTAAACTGATTGGCAAAAAGAAAAGTAAACTTAGTAAAGTACTCCCTAAAGTAAAGTAAAGTACTCTCTAGTACTCGTGCACTGAAGCCTCTTCATTCTTCCTCATCTCTGGTTCTCGCCTTCTCGGCAGATTCTTATCGCTCCCAACTGCCATGAACAAACCTTCGTGGCTTCTATCGATACCGAACTTGATATCAAGTAATCGAAGGGGTGTGTGCCCAGAACCGCTGCCGCGAGCACCTTCTCCTCAAGGGCCACGATTCACAGATTTCATAATCAAGGGCCACGATTCACACAGCCAGCCACAGTACCACACACCACATCCCACACAGACAGCTGCTTCGGTGCTTCCCAGCCTTGGACTTGCACATCACTTGGAGTCTTGGAAGTTGGACGTCCTGCTACTTCCCAGCCTGCAATTGTTTGGCATTCTGCAAGGCTACAAGTAAACAAGCCTTGTTTACTTGTTTTTCCACAGGCGGGTCAGGCGGGTCGACCCGCCGACCTGCCAGGTCGGGTTCGGGTCACGAAACCTGACCCGTACAGTACGGCGGGTCGGGTCCGGGTCGACCCGCACATTGTGGCGGGCCGGTCGGGTCGGGTCGAACCCGGCGGGTTGACCCGAATTGACACCTCTACGCAACGGGGTTCCACCATCTGGTGGGGTCAACACTAATCCTGCCCCGAGCCTTCGACTGATGAGGATCCATCCGTATGAAGTATCCAAGGATTTTCATCCTTTTATTTTTCTTTAGGCGTCGCTGGCTGAAGACATGTGGATTCTACAATGAAATCCGCCAATGCCTGCCCTTTGATGGCGTTTCTAGGAGCAAACTTGATTCGAAATTTGCTCAATTCAATAACCCATTTTACCATTTTCCCAGATGTGTCTGGCTTTAGCAGGAAATGTTTTAACGGTTGATTTGATAAAACAGTAATTTCATGTTCATGAAAATAAGGATGTAGCTTCCTGGCAGACACTACCAACGTATTCTCAACCTCCAGATAATTCATTTCAGATTTGGCGAGCACTTTGGATACATAATACACATGCACTTGGCATTTTCCTACTTCTTTTACCAACACCAAACTTACAGCAACCGGTGTGATACTTAAATATAAAGAAAGGGTGTCGCCTTTGGATGGCTTTGCCAAGGGTGGGAGGGTCTTGAGATGTTTCTTTAAATCTTGAAAAGACTACTCACATTCAGAAATCCTTTTGAACTTCTTATTAGCCCTCAACACCTGGAAGAAAGGGAGCGACTTATCCCTCACCTTTGCTAGAAAACGGCTTAGCGACGCTAGCCTTCCATTCAAGCTTTGTACTTCTTTGTGGCAAGTGGGGCTCCTCATAGCCTCGATCGCTTCCAGATTCTCAGGGTTGACTTCTATTCCTTTCTGGCTAACCATATATCCCAGAAACTTGCCTGACTGAACACCAAATGCACATTTCGCTGGGTTTAGACGCACTTGGTGAAGGCGTATCCTTTCGAAAGTTTTCCTCAAGTCTTCAACATGATCAACACTTTTAATGGATTTTACTAACATGTCATCCACATAGGTTTCCATGGTGACGCCTATCATTCCAGCAAAACGTTTGTTGACCATCCTTTGATAAGTGGCTTATGCATTCAATAAACCAAAGGGCATCACCGTATAGTGATAAATATCACTATCCACATAAAAAGTTGTATGTTGAGCGTAACCCTCCGCCATTTGTATCTGGTTATAACCAGAATACGCATCCATAAAACTAAGCATTTCATGACTTGAAGTGTCATCGACCAATTGATCTGTCCTTGGCAAAGGATATGAATATTTTGGACATGCCTTATTTAAGTCACGATAATCAATACATATCCTCCATTTCCCATTATTCTTTTTAACCAATACTGGATTGGCCACCCAGGTTTGAAACCTGATTTCCTTCACAAACCTCGCCTCCACCAATTTCCCCACCTCTTGCGTAATGGTGATCGCCTTCTCTTCACCTACTGGGCATCGCTTTTGAGCAATGGGTCTTACATTCAGTTCCAAGTTTAACTCGTCGGAGATCACATATTTTCTAATGCCTAGCATATCGTTGGGATTCCAAGCGAAAAACTCTTTGAACTCTACCAAAAGTATTGATAGAACTGTAGCTTCTTCTTCTTGGAGCGTCGCTCCAACCTGCACTTCTTTTCCTGGACCATCAACCTCCACCTTCTTCAATCTTTCCACTGGCTAGAGCCGACTCTTCTCCTCCCTGGGATCCTCCTCAGTTTGAATCATTAAAGATTCATTATTTTTGATATGATGACGCGTCGCCTGGACATAAAAACTATGCGCCGCTGGTTGGTCCCCTTTAACTACTCATACGCCATGAGGTGTTGGGAATTTCAACAGCTGGTGATACGTGGAATGCACCATTTTGTTTGGATTTAAAGTCGATTGCCCTAATATGGCATTGTATGATGCAGACGCATCCACTACAATGAAGGTGATATCCAAATCCAACGATTTCCATCCTTCGCCCAAGCTGACTGGAAGAGTCACAACCCCTACTGGATAAGTAGTATGCGAGGTGAATCCCATCAATGGAAAATTGACATTTTTCAAGTCTTTTTCCTTGCGTCCCATTCTTTTATAAGCATCTAAGAATAGAACATTTGTTGAACTTCCTGAATCCACCAATACCTTCTTCATGTTAAACCTGTCTACCCCTATTGTAATCACCAGGGCGTCATCATGTGGGGAAGTGATATGTCCCATTTATTTTTCCGAAAATGAAATAATCACTTCCTCCTCTTCTCTAGGGCGCTTTCCTAACTTGGAAGTTCCTGACATTTGAGAGGTGTATACCTCCCTAGCATAACATGTTCCTCCTCCTGAGGTGAAACCTCCACTTATCATGTTCAGACCTTCCTGCCTACTAGGTCCAGCCCCTTTTTGAACATTTTTAGAAGACGCACGCCTTGGACTTCTACTCCTGCGGTGTCAGGCCAAAAAGTGTTCCAGGTGCCCCTGTTGGATCATCCTCTCATTATCCCTTTTCAGGATATGACAGTCATCCGTATGGTGTCCCTTACAACGATGGTATCATCAATATTGGTTAGGATTGCTTCCCATGACTGTATCGGGTTTTCGTGGGGGTGGGGGTGTTGCCCAGTTCTTTTTTTCCATCTCTATCAAAACAATGGAAATTTCCCTATTTAAGGGTGTAAAATTTTCAAAGACCTCTCTTTGAGGGCGAGGTACAAATTGGCGTCGCTTATCATCATGCCCAGATTTAGAAGGACGCTGCTTTGGTCTCTTTCCCTCCAAAGTATCTTTTTTAAATATATCCTTGTTATCCTTCCTTCCCTCTCTTGCAATTTCCAAGTCTACGTAAGACTTGACCCGCTCCGCCATTTCTTCTACTGTAGTGACCGGTATGACACTCAGACTATCGTACAAAGTCGAACCCCTTGGTCCCAATCCACGTATAAAAGCGCAAATGGTCTCCCCTTCAGTAATGGCTTGATCGATTCCAGCTAGTTCTTTATTCAATCTAGTGTAGAAGTCGTTCAAGCTTTCTTCACCCTTTTGCCTTAAGTGATCAAGAGTTCCCACACTTTTTAGGAGTCGACGCCCTCCCATGTATTGTATAATAAATTTTCCATCAATTCTCCCCATGATCTTATTGATGCTTTAGGGAGATTGAAAAACTAATGCGCAGGTACATCTCCCAAGGTGGTAGGAAAAAGAAGTGTGAAATGCGTCTCATCACTTGTTATCCCCAACAAAGAGGCTTCGTGCCTTTGTATATGGAAAACGTGATCACTATCACCACCATAGGTATCTATTCGAAAAGTCGGTTGTACATGGGTCGACAATGTTGCTGACATGATCCCTGGAGCAAAGGGATGCGCCGACCTATCTCGCAGGTGGGGCATGGTTCTACCCTTTTGCTCCTTTAGTGTTTGTGTGATGAGTTCTTTGACATCCTCCTTGGTCAATGTACCAGGGGAGGAGTCGTTGTCAAACCTGTGCCCGTCGTGGCGGCACTTGTAGGGAAAGGCGCTTGCGGCTGGTTTCTTGGCAAGTCTCGTGGTCGGGACGTGGCTTCCTAGGCTGCCTGAGTGTTTGCCCTCTGGCCTGCTCAGACGGCAACTCTTTGCTCTCTCCTATCCAAAGGCTCTTCAAGGGCCGCTATGAACGCTGGTGTCAATATGTTCTCCGGAGCTACCTCTACACGAGGAGGAGGAGCCCTTACCACAGAAGAGTCTATGCGAGACTGCGCGGGTCTTGGCGTATCATGATCATATCTCTGTTCCTCAGGGACCACTGGTGCCCCAGGGGCAGGTACTTCCGGAACAGATTGGGTCGGCACGATCTGAGCCGGTATGTACGATGTCTGCCCCAAGTGTTGTTGCAGGTTTTGGAGCGAATCATCATCGTGGACTTCGCGAATAGTCTTTGCTCGTGTTGCAGGTGGAACCATGGCTGAATTTTGTTCAAAGGTTCCCACAGACGACACCAATGTGTTGGATCACATAAACCGGATTCTCCTTCTTAGCGTTCGCTCTGTTGACCTGCACGAAGGAAAGCCCGGGGTGTTCCCGTTGCTTCCCCTCCGATGAAAAAGTTAGTCAGAGGTTCGTTGTACGAATACTCAGATTGTATAAATGTTCTAGTATCAGAGAATCCTTACCCTGAACTGATGGTGATAATGAAGTATTTATAATCTTCCATACATGTTATCATAGTAGAGTCAGATCATACCCTGGTTATCTAAGTTGTCTCTCAGGCGAGCCAACCGTGGTTACTTTAAAGAATATTCTTCAGTAGTGGCTACTCCACTGTAGACTATCGTTTTAGTTTGGTTAATCCTAAGTCATAGCAGTGTGCTAAAAGCAACCGGCCTAAGTCGTAGGTGTGCAGGCGCACCAACTCAGGTGGTCAATGGCACTGTCACGCACTTAATTTGAGTTTCCTTATCTTTGGCGCATTCTTAAAGGCGACACCTTTAAGGGCCATCAGTCCAGGGCGAAGCCCACATGTAATTGGACTTTTAATAAGTTTAATCTGAAGTGTTATTTGGCCAAATGTTAGAAATGACTCAGTCCAATATTCATAACCCATCACTTGTATCAAATATTTTTTTGCATAGGTCTGTCGATGGTTAGGGTATGGTACGGGTATGACAAATACCATAACCATACCATATTTTTAAACCACATACCATAACCATAACTATTACAAGTACAATTTTCAATATCATAACCATTAAAATAATCGTGGTTATTAACTACAGTTTTACCCGTGTACCCATATCCATTCCACACATGTAATATAATAAAATATCAAAAAAACTTATTTTAAAAAAATAAATAAATCTATATTACCAACAATAAAAATATATAACACTAACATCATTCAACATTAACACTAACATCATTCAACATTAACATTCACACCACTTTAACATTAAAATTCAACATTAACACCTATGAAACATTAACACCATTAGTATATTAATAATAACAGCAACTTCAATTGTATTTAGTATATATTAGTTTATTAATAATAAATAATTATTATATTTATATAATAATCATGGTTATAACCATGAGTATAACTCAAATACCATAACCATAACCATTATGAGTAGAAAATTCATCATCATAGACACACCGCACCATAATAGTACGATTAACCATATTAAATAGTAATGGTTATAACCATGTTTATGAGTTTTTCACCGCACCATTGCTAACTCTAGTTATTCAATCACTCGAAAAGATTATGTTATCATGAATTTTCGTGATTGATTTTTTATGTGAGTTGCGATGTTCTATTTCATGAAAATATATTTTTCTTCAACACAGCCAAGGTTGATCTTTACCATTTATTTTCTACTTATGTCCTGGAGCGTTCAAATTCTTCTTCCTCCCTGTTTGCTTCAGGCTCCTTTCTTGCTGCAGTATTATCTAATCCTTCTAAAACTGTGATTTATGAGTTGAATTAGTACCTCATGTTGATAATGTTTCAGCAGTTTCTAACTATATTGAGTAGTACTTCTTATCATGACATTTGCAGATCTCTAACGCTCTAATGGAGCAATCAAGCCTCCATTGTGTACAAAGAAGTTTATTACATCTATACAAAGACATGTTCCCTTCCCTATTGGGAATTTTGTGTGGTATAATCATTTGTCACCTTTTTGCGTTGTTATCTTAGTAAAGTTGAACAACTTACTGAACCTCAAATGTTTGGAGAAGACGATAAGGATCCAATTGGGTGCAAGTTATGCAAGAAGAATAACAACCTTACAAGAGAATAATACATGAGAGTTAGTTGATTTGCCACCAGATAAGCATGCAATTGGTTACAAATGAGTATTTAAACTCAAATATAATTTTGGTGGGACTTTGAAATGTTTTAAGTCTAGTTAGTTGTGAAAGAGTATACACGACAAAAAATAATAAATTTTGCTGAAACTTTTTCCCTTGTTGCGAAGATGACCATCGTTCAGGTCTTACTTGCTTTAGCAATTGCACATTCGTGGACAATCTATCAAATGGATGTCAAAAATGCATTCTTGCAAGAAGATTTGTTTGAAAAAGTTTTTATGCAATTACCATTGAGTTTCACCGAAGATGTTTCATATAGGAAGAAAGGTTTGTTAAGTCTTTTTATGGCTTAATACAAGTCTCTCAACATTGGAATCTTAAAACTCACTTTCGCATTTAGGGCTGACGATGGTTATGGTATGGTACGGGTATGACAAATACCATAATCATACAATATTTTTAAACCACATACCATAACCATAACCATTACGGGTACAATTTTCAATATCATAACCATTAAAATAACCGTGGTTATTAACCATGGTTTTACCTGTATACCCATATTTATTCCACACATGTAAGATAATAAAAGACTGGAAATTTTATTTTAAAAAATACATAAATCTATATTGCCAATAATAAAAATATATAAAACTAACTTCATAATTATTTATTACATGTATGTCCAGTAACTTCCATGATTTAGTATATAATAGTTTATTAATAATAAATAATTATTATTATATTTATATAATAACCATGGGTATAACTCAAATAACGTAACCATAACCATTATGAGTAGAAAATTCATCACCATAACCGTACCGTACCATAATGGTACGGTTAACCATATTAAATAATAACGGTTATAACCATGGTTATGGGTTTTTCACCGCACCATTGCCGGCCGTATTGACATTACTTCAGCATGGCTATTGCCAAAGCAATTCGGATTACTCCTTGTTTACTAAAACGAATGAAGATCGAACTATATTTTTGTTTATTTATTTTAAGGACCTCTTAATTAACGCGCCCGACACCAATATGATACGGTAGTTAAAAGTTCTTTGTCATAGTAATATCTGACTGAAAAAATTTGAGGGATTTGCGCTACCTTATGAGATTGGATGTGATTCGTTCTTCATTGTGGATGAAATCTTGAAACATATTTGAAGGAAAATTTAAAAATATGTTCAAAGACAATTTACCCTTTCATCTATTTAAACAAAAATTCTCTTTTATATGTTTGATTTTTTTTTTTTCTATATTATTAAAAAAAAAATTGAAAATGGTCGAACATGTTTGCATAAAATTTTAGTTGTACTAATATTTTTTTTTCGTAATGGTTAATGAACCACCTTGTTTCAAAATGTTTGTAATTGCACCTTTCGCCAACCTTCTATCAAAAATCTTTGTTAACTACTTTTTAAATTTACAAAATTAACCACATATTTTTTTAAATATTACAGTTAAATTCTACTAATGTTACAATTGAGTCTCAACTAGATGGAGACCCAATTAGGACCCTATCAAGGGGACCCCAACCAAGTCGCACAAGGGTTGAGACTTGATGTGAGTCGAGACCCAAGTCAGGGAACCCTCGATTGAGACTCAATTGGAGTCCCCATTTATTAGGGTCGAACTATATCTAACCGTGTATTCAAATTGTCAAGGACCTGACCCGAATCAAGATCCAAACCAGGGGACCCCCGATTGGAGCTCAATTGGAGCCCCAATCGGTTGGACTCGAAGGATCTCGACCCAGGTTAGGTCTCCAACCTCGTGTAATATTAGTGTAAGTTTTATGATTTTATTGTAACATTTACCAAAATATTTAGTTAGTTCTGCAAATTTTTAATAGAATTTTGAATGGAGAATTGAGGGAAATACCAATTATGTCATTTTTAAATATGTTGGAATCATATGAAATATTTTTGGTTGAAAAATTATTTTGTACAAACATGTTATAATATTGTGTGTATTGAAATTTAGCAATATATTTCGGATGAAAGCATACAAATTCCTATTTTAAATCTACCCAATATTTTGAAATCAATTATTTATTTAGGACTAACTTGCTTTGATTTTGATGCATTTCATTTCAATTTTTCCCTTTTTTTATATAAATAGTGATAACCCGTTCCAAAACTGAAGGGATTCAAAACATAATACTAATTAATTTTTTATTATTCCCTCGTTTGTTTTCTTTAATTAATATTTAGCAAGTCTTTCCAGTTTACTTGTGTTTTACTTAAGAGATGAAGTTGGATCTCGCTTGGCCAAAAAAACAAAAAAGTTGGATCTCGTTTCAGTGGTGGGCATTGTTCTGAATATATATGTACATATAGAAAATGTTAATCTCTATCATTGAGAGGCACGCCTCAGTGGTGTGTTATTCTCTAGTTGTTGTCTCTCTATTTCTTTGGACTGACAAGACAAGTTATATTATTTCTTTGTGTCTGTCGCAAGTCGTCGTCTCTTCAGGATAATGACTACTTACATTATATTTATATTTAGTTGAGGCGAATATGGACAAAATTTCATCCCTTCTTATCATCTATTATTTTATTGGGTATTGTAGGGTTGAAAATATGGGTGGCAATGGTGTGTCGTGTGGTGTCACTATTCGTATCGTGTCTAAATATTTCTCGTGTCTAAACGAATAAATTTTAAACATGTCTATACATGTCTCGTGTCTAAACGTATAAGTCGTTAATCGTGTCTACACGTATAGAGTTATTTAAACACGAGTTTCATTAAGGATTTATAGAAATTACTTTATTCGGAAAATGGTTAATTACAAAAAAGTAGATTAAAATTTGAGTATTTTTATAATAATCAATTTTAATTAGAACTCATGAGCCTGATTAATGAGTCACTTACTCTATTAGTAGAAATTTAAGTCTAACCCAATTCATAGAAGTAACCGTGTACACGATTAGACACGATACGATTAGACACACGTAGTACACGATTAATCGTGTCTAAACGTGTGTTTGTCATGTATTTGTATGTTATATGTGTTTAGACACGATTATTAATCATATCTAAACGTATAAGAGTTGTTTAGACACGCTTAATAATCGTGTTGTATTTAAATGTGTAAATTACATATAGTTTGATAATTGGTAAATTGTGTTGTGTCAAAAAATTCACCCTAATTGAAAATTGCGCCACAAAAGTCCATCCCACAAACAAGTGAAGAACGGGTCTTGTATTGTATTGGGTGGGTTGTCTCCCTCACCCCACAATACAATCTTAGACAGGACAGAAACCTAATTAAGAAATATGATAAGGAAAATGGTAGGTTTCGTCGTCTTGTCTGACAATAACGAAGAAGGAATCTTAGATCCAAACAATCGTTGCCCTCAGACCGAGTTGCATTTGACTAGGTTCAGTACACTTCAGATTCACACATGAAGGATGGACGGGTGAATTTTATTATACCTCAAATAAAAAATAATTATGAACATATCATTATTTTTTTAACAAATATATACCTATATGCGACTTTCATTCACGGGAAGTTTATTTTATTTTCCACTAACAATTCTCATTTAAACTCTACCCCGTTAAATTACATGTCTACCCGCGAATAAGACTCGAAGATAACTTTTAATTTATTATCACACACGAATGGAAGTCGCAGGTGGCATAAAGTCACATTTCTTCATCCTTTCTTTAATTGCTTCTTCACGAATAAAACTGACATGAAAAAATTAACATGATGGAAGGTGATACAATAAAGCTTTCTTCATCTGCCTTCTTCAAAGATGGCATGATAAAGCTTTCTTCACCAACCTTCTCCCATTGGCGAGTAGAAATTTATACCAGATCCACACGCGACTCTCAGTCGCGGGTTAAACGGTAGTTGGTAACGGAAATTCCACCCGCTACTCCCTGTCGCGGTTGGACTTCCACCCTCGAATGAGAGTCGCAGGTAGGTATACTTTATTTATTAAAAAAATTAGGATTTTTTTGTAATTGTTTTTTATTTGGGGTATATTTTGGTCAAAAATTCTAAACTCGTCAAGTTATAAAACTTTTTCAAAAAGTATGATAAAAAAACATATTTCAAAATATGAACATAGGTATTACACAGGGCTACCTCAAGTAGGGGTGAAAGCAAAAATCGGATAGTCCGAAAATCCGATAAAATATGAATAGAACCGAACCGAAAAAACCGTCCAGAAAATGCATGATTCGATCTATGGTCGTTTTTTTTTTTACTGAAAATAGTTTTTTAGACCGTTCGGTCTACGAATCTAAAAGACCGTGGAATTCGGTCTCACCATTAATACATATATAATTTTATATATTATATTAATTAATTAATATAATTAATCAATGAATACAAACAAATAATAATTTTGTTATTTTAGTTGTTTAATCGGTTTAGTAGAAAATTATGTAAAATTGTTAAATCGAGTTATTTTGTTTAATTTAATTTTGAATACTTATTTTGGTTTTGAATGTGTATTTTTTTGTTTTTTCGGTTTAAACCGAAATTTTGAAATATGAATGGACGCATTATTTTTCCTTATACGGTCTTTTCGTATATTGTTTTTTGAAGAAAATTCTGTCCGAAAATATAGGTACCCGACCGAAATAGTAAAAAACTGGTCTGACCAGTCTGGTTTCACCCCTAATCACAAGTGGCGTGTTGTGCCATTTTGGCACAACACACCCTCGGTAGCTATGTATTTTTTTTTCGACGCCTAGATGTTTAATTAAAATTAAATTATGTATATATATATATATTTTTTTTTATAGTAAGTAGATATTTTAATTGCGATTCAAATTATGCAAAAAAATATTAAATTCGGACTTACGGATTGACTATACGGTCTACCCTAAATTAAGTATGAAAATTTTACTTAAAAAATTATAACTCAAATCTTGTAAGTCCAAACTCAATACGGTTAATGACTTTTATGACGAAATTCAATTATCTACCTATTCTAATTGTTTTGGATATTTTTTATTAGATATAAAAAAACAAATTAACATAACATCTTTTGTCTTATACTTTGACAAGAATAATTAAATGCATTAGGTGAGAAATTTAATTATATTCTTACTTTAAAAAAATTCAATGCGTAGATAATTTAATTATGGCATAAATAACGCCATATATGCGTTATTTTTTTTTCGGACTGATCCTATAATACGATAGATAAAAAAACTATATATACATATATATATATAGAGAGAGAGAGAGAGAAAATGTATTCATTTTGGCTTTACTGTATATCTCTTTCTGTATTTATATTTATATAGAGAAAATGTATTCATTTTTTTATACAGTTAGTCCGAAAGTCAAAAATTAATTATTAGTTAGCGTAATTTATGTTGTAATTAAATTATCTACGCAATGTAATATTTTTTTAAGTAAGAATATAATTAAATTTCTCACAAATGCATTTAATTATTCCGGTCAAATTATAGGATAAACGAGGTTAGGTTAAAAAATTAAATATATATCTAATCAATAAAATCCAAAAAAATTAGAGTAGGTAGATAATTGAATTTCGCCGTAAATGTTGTTAAACGTGTTGAGTTTGGACTTACAAAGTCTGAGTTATACATTTTAATCTATAAGTCTAAATTTAATATTTTTTTAAATTATTTAAATCGAAATTAAAATATATACTTTAATTTTTTTAATCTTTTAATAGATATATAATTTAATTTTAATTAAATATCAAGTCGAAAACACACATTGAAATCTACCCTTGGCATGACACAACACACTACCAGGTCTGCGTCTTAATAAGGCACCATAAACCGTTATTATAAACAACTTTTGGGTGGGTTCCAATTTCAAATAACGAGTAGTTTCTATAAATCTCTAAACTTATACAATACTCAGAACGGCTCCCCTCTATTAGTATACATATGGTACCCAAACCATTGATCAACAATCGGTAGAAGTATTGATCTCTCTCAGCAATCAGCATAGCTCCACTCCACCACCGCATGCATATCACATCAACATAGTTAGAGTCCATGGAAGGTTCAAGATAGGACCATAAATGATTCAACAGAAAACTCCAAATAAATCGAATGAGGTGGAGAGAGAGACAGACAGACAGGAAGAGAGGGTCTCCTAGGCTTCATAAGGTCTGGTCCTCCTCCTCAGATGACAGCCATTGTTGGGCAGCGACCAAGTCAGGAAGCACGACTGCTCCATCTTTCCTCCATCTCTCCGCCTCTTCTATCTTAAATCGATCCATCAGCAATGCATTCATTCCAAGGCTCTTGGCAGGTATGTAGTCTTTGCGCATGCTATCACCAATGTGCAGAACATGGTGAGGTGCAATGTCGTTTCCAGCTCTTTCAAGAGCAATCTCGTAGATCCTTGGGTTGGGTTTCTCCACGCCTTCCAAACCAGAGAATACACCAAAATCCCACTCCGTGCCCTACAAAACGATACCACGATTACTCTTATATCATCCATGAGTATGTAGGAAGGAGGAGGTAACAGGAAGATAATATTCATATTTGCTTTTCGTATAAAATCTGTTTGGGACGTCAAATGATGTAACAAGTATCAAAATCTCATGAATTTGACTACAAGGTAATGCCGAAAACTTGTTGATCACCAGTTTATATCATAATAAAAGCTACTAGATTACCTGATTTAAACCCAAGGCTGGAAGGATCACGTCACGATAGCGGTATTCTGCATTGCTAACTATACCCACTTTCAGACCCTTGCCACGAACCCACCTCAAAAACGGTTGTGAATCCGGGAACACAGTGTAAGGAGCAGCAGACCCAAAAGATGCATATATGCGTCTGAATACCTTCTCAAATGTCTCTTCATCATACTCGTATCCTGCCTGTTAAAGGCGTCGAAAGAAAATCAGAAAGATGAATGAAACAATATTCTCAACCATTACAACAGGATTATTCATACTGCTGTCTTACTCTGATGAAGGAATCTCGAACGCAAGTCTTCCACCAGACGATATTCGGCATTTTGGCAGCAAACCCAAAGCAGGGATAATCTTTGGCCATTTCTGTGTATGCAAGTTTGAAGCCTTCATGGACACGTTTATAGTCTGGGCATGGGAGCCCAACTGACTTGGCTGCCATGCAGTAGTAGTCACCAAGCTCCCCCTTGTAAGCCATGAGGGTTCCAGTCACATCTACTGTGATGCAGCGAAGTCTTGATAGCCTCGACATTGGAGTAACCGAAGAAGATTCTCAGAATCAAAGCAATACCCTTTAATAAAAACAAGCAGAAATGTATCAGTAAATAAGCAGTAATAAGCTGAAAGTAAGGCGTTTAGCAGATTACAGAAGGTGTGATTACTTAGAAAGTTAATGAACACCATGCATCTTATTTGCATACTAGTTGAATATAGACTGAAAGATGAAGAAAGCTGCCTCCAGTTTTTGCATTGAATGGGAAGTACAACAAGAGCAATAGTCAGTTAATCCTCTCTGATTAGTAGTCTTATTGTCTTTTTCATTCTCTATTCTATTTGGCCTTTCAACACGCAAGTATCCTTTTAAGCATTTATATGCTCATATAATGCGATCACTACTAATGAAAAGACTGCAACCAAAATTCATGGAGAAGAAGTTAACTGCACACATCTCCAGATAATAGTTAACAACGACTCTTGAAAAGAACCCATGCCTCTTTTCTGGTAGGCATAAATAACTTATGCCCAATTACCTGTAGAGATTATAAACCAAAAACAAGAAACAGAGCTAGTAACAAAAACCAAAGAATTTGTCTACTTAAATCTTGCAAAAGAACCACTCAAAACCTCACTGTCATGTCCTTGTCAGTTACAATTATCTTGTGCTTGCATAATTCTGTTCATGATAAGGCATATACTGGAGAGGGGGTTAAAGATGACTTATAAATTCTTCTTTTTTGAGAGTCTGATTTTAATTTTTAGCTGAATTTCGGGAGGCTAGACGTAATTGAGTCACTACCTAGGTAGTTCAAGTCCTTTACATTTTACCATAGACAGTGCAGATGGTAGTAGTGAAGTCATTGAGATGAAGGAGTGCGGAACCTGCCAAATTTTACAGGATCTTTAATACTACCCTATAACCCATTTCGTTGTGATAATATAACTTGCCAGTAAGTAAGTACAAAATAAAACATGAAAGATCTCAATTCTTGACCACTGCGAGAAATATATCGATGCTTGAGCTCAGTCATAGATTATATGTCAATTCCATTATTCATGAAGAGAGTCTGAAATAAGTAGTGGCGGCCAAGGAAATGTATCTGAAGATAAGGTACGAGGAATTATCTTTCCAAATTAAACTAAATAATGTTCATTAAATTCCAATATCCATGGCATTTTATATGCAAGCAAGCAATGTCTGTATACCCGTAACTAACTACAATACGATCTTCAGAAAATGTCGATGAAACAAATCACTATACTTGGAATGTTGCCAATACAAGAATTTAGATTATGATTTCACCAACTCCAGAGCCATATGATTTGAATTTTATAATGTATGAAACAGCTAATTATGATTTAGATTGTATCCTCAAACAAAGGCAAATAGACTAATTATAAGCTCCACAGCCGCCAAAGAGTGTAAACAAAGCAACCAATACAAGACAAACAATTACCAGAATCAAAGTAAGGCATCAATGCCCTTAAGGGGAAGCCACAAATTATTGATAACTTTTTGCCTCACAATCTCTTCTCAACCTTCTCCTCCCATTTCTCTAAGCACTCAATGATTTATTTTTATCAAACTAAGAAAATCAGTGTTGTAGCAAGCAAGATGAAAGAACTTCACATCAAAGCTCAAATATCAATCATTGAGGAAGTCAAACAAAAACTACCTATCTGAAGCAGATCAGCAAGAAGAAACAACTCTAAGTTACATTCATGGCGGCTGTTCTGGATTCAATTTAGCGTCTAAATCAGCTGATATTTCCAATTATTTTAAGTCAAATGACTCTTCCATCCCCATTATTACCATACTAAACATAAGAAAAAAATCAATTTCTGAATAGCTAGCTACCTCCAGTTCGCGTCAGATTGAAACCGTAAGTGCTGGATATCGCTGAAAGTAAAATGAAATAATGAATGCAGGTTTAGGAAGAGAATTGCTGATAGCCTTAGACCTGATTACATAACAAGACATCAGACATGCTAAGGCTCAAAGACAGATATCAGAAAATGATTTCCTGGGACAGCAAACATCTCACAATTTACAAACCTAAAGAGGATTATGAAGCATACCCAGAAGGTAAAGAGAAGATTTGCACGACGGAAGCTGAGATCGCTCTCCTCTGACTGTTAGCTTCTTCAGTTCAGTTCGCCATACATTCATTCATCGAGCCCAGAAGCGAAAATAGCAATATTTATATGCATAATTTTCCAACAAGAAGATAGAGAGATAGAGAGAGAAACCCATTGAATCGAATATTGTTGAATGTTGAGTATTACCAAATTAAAAACGGGTCATTTTTCATTTTTTTGGGGGAAAAACGAGGAATTGAGGAAAAAAAATATATTTAGAAACAAAAGGAAGGAGATTAGTGATAATTTTTTTATGTTTTCTGTGGTTGTTGTAAGGGTAAATGCAACACCTTTAACGTATTTGTGATTGTTAGGAAATTAGTGTAATTAAATCAAGCAAAATGAAGTTACTAAGTGGTAATCAAATAATTTGATTTTGTTATTATAATTAATAGCTACCCGAATCCGATACAGGAGTAGAATTGGTTAGGATAGAAAAACAGAGGTTGATAATTGGTGGATGGAAGTGTCGTTAAAGTAGAAGAGAGAGAGTCAGAGAGGTGGTATTTGCAATTCTGCAGTGGCTGGGAGGAGAGAAACCGTCAACTGCCTGCCGGTGGTATTATATTAACCGGTTTATTATAGCGGTTTTGTGTAGAGGTGGTTTTAGAGGGGAACAAAATATTTATTTGAATTTGGAATTTATGGGTAGTGATTTCAATAATAAGATATCTTATCAGAATAAAAAATAAATATGTCTAAATATTAAAATATTATATATACTGCTATTATACTTTTTTAATTAGTTTTTTATAGTTAATTTCTATTTATATATTTTACTTTTATTATTATATAAAGCACATAATTCAAAATAATTTTTTTAAAAGGTATTAGTATTTTAATAAAAAAATCTAATAAGGTTCAACTAGATACTCAGAATTTGTTCATATTAATATTTTTTTAAGTAGATTTCAATTTCAATACTACTTAAATAGGTTTAGGGGTTCGAATATGAAAATCAAGAACAGAGTAAATTTCTCAAAATTTATAAATTTACATCATTTTACCGTTTTTTTGGCGCTAAATTCATGGAAAGAGGAAAACAGCTAATTTTTTTTTTGGGTCGATAAGAAAACAGCTAATTCATCCGCCAGTCAGAGGGTACTGATTAATTAAAGTATAAAACTACATTTACTTAGCTGCTGCTGCTTTTTTTGGTAAAACATTTACTTAGCTGCTTACCGACGTGTCATTTAGCGAATTTTGTCACCGTTTGTTGGGTATTGATAGTGAAGGCCCAATAAGAAAAAGACATCGAAGGCCCAATAACCCTAGAGGGGTAAACCTAAGATATTCGAACCGGACCAGCCCATGTCAAAGTCAATCTGACCCACCATAGAGTGACTCAAGATCGAGCCCAGGTTGATATAGGCGCCAAAGGCTTCATATCTGATCGCCATTCTTCCTGAAGTCACGACCTCCTACTGCTCACCCCGAAGAGAGTCTTGCATCTCTCCTCTGGTCTCACCAACCGTTAATAAGGAAGTGGTCACGATATCCCGCATATCTCGGGCACATATTTACTAAGGATTAGATATGGTAACTGTAATATCTCGCCGTAACTGCAATATCTATTATCCAAATCTTCAACAACATAATATTCACTAAGATATACAGTTACCTTATACGGTTTGGTCTCTCCTACTCTATAAATATCTTTGCTTTACATACATTCATTACGTTTTGAGCTATATACACACACATATACTCATTTAAGCATCGGAGAGGGACCTAGAGACACCCCCTCTGTTGCGATCCCCTACTTGCAGGTTCACCGGAGCTAAGGTGAAAGCGCTGTTCAACCGTCACCTGACATTCAATTCACTGCCAGATCAGCAATCAGAAGTTTACGATTCAACACCTTTTAGTAATAGTTTTAGGCCATTAAAACTTGTTTATCGACACATTCATTAAAAAAGGACCAGACAAATCTTTTTGACTAATGAATTTGCACGTGGGAAAGGAGGCCCAGACCGATACATTGTCGTTTTCTAGTTGCCCCCTGTTTTAGAACAAATTTAGTGAAACGTTACAGATTTTTATTTATTTTTTAATGTTAAAACATTTTTCTTTCAAAAATCAGTCAACACAAAATCACCCAAATATTTAAAATAATGAAGAAAAAAAATGCAATTAAACCGAGCTCAGGCAGCAGAGTCATTACATAATTAACAGAGTCATTACATAATTAACAGAGATGCTACATAATTAACAGAGATGCATAATGTCGTCCATAAGGCCATTGCTCACACAAAATGGCAATCACACTATTCCTATAAATGTAACCAAGACCTGGTGGTGGGTGCCCAAGTAACTTGCTCTACAAGGATAAACTTGGAACATGAAAGGATAGAGGTGGATGGAACTCTCAAGTCTTACCTACAATATCTTCTTGCACAAGGAAAACACTAGGAATGATGGGCTCCAGAGAAGTAATGAGTGATGGAGCCTCTCTTGACAGCACTTGAAGAAGAAGAAGAAGAACGTTTCTGAGGCCGAATCCAGCTTCGAAGTTCTTCCTGAATTTCTAGAGGCAACTCATTAATCACAGATGGATCAATCTCATCAGCAGTCAGCTGCCAGCTTTCCCTTTTCTGACCAGCAGATTGGCTCGAGCTTCCCTCAACAAAAAGATTACTTTCCTTTGGAAGCTCCAATTGATTCTTTGAACAGGTAACACTTGCAGAAGGTGAACCTAAAGATGAACAAGTAGTGTCACTTTATAGAATAGAGAAGAGAATAATATATTATTAACAAATATTCAGACTACTACCACTTTCTAAAGTTGGGATAGATGCAGCTTGATCATGCGTCTCCAAAGAGTTGCACGGATCAAGTCTCCTGAAAAATTTGAGGATGGAAGTTCCCTGCTTCAAATACAAAGAATCGGAGCTTAGGTGATATTTTATTCTGTAAACTGTTATGGAACATCAACGATTATGGCGATAAAAATGCACTGATTTCCAAATTTCTAGGCGAGATGGACTCAAGAAGTCGATGCAAATTGCCATTTCCAAACTACATTCATAAAGATGCAATAATAGACTATACTGCAACAGGGCTTTCATGCGAACAGCAGTAATGATCGATTTAGAGAAGAAAACAGCTGAGCGAACCTTGTCAGCTGATGGCTTTTTCCTGACTTGGTGTAAGAAAGTAGGTTTTGGCCACTTAGACCGCTCCTCATTAGACAATGCTTTCTTTGAATCTTTCACATCTTGTTCTGGAAAATAATCTTTATCTGCACATAGGTCACAGATAATCCTAATGTAGAAAGAAAAAAAAAATATAGAACGAGAAGCTGATTTAAGTCCAGCATTAAAAAAAAATCTTTACCTGAAGTAGACACTGCTGCTTCTGAAAAGTGAGATGTAACCTGCAACTTAAAAAGCTTTTCATTGGATAATTTCTAAAGTTTTCCAATTGAAAGTCGACGCAGTGTAATTAGAGAACAGAGACAGGATAAATTCAAAATGAGTGATCCTGTAATCTAACTCATGATGAAATCATTTGATTTATCATAATTGGACTAATTCAAATAATCAATATCACAGAAGTCTCAACGTTTCTATGTCTTGCTGCATGTAGTAACAGGATTCATACTCTGGAAAAACAAATGACAAGCTATCATATGGCTATATATATAAAAAATCATTATCAAACCTGATCCGAATCATTTTTACTTTCACACATCAATTCATCAAGGTTTAGTGAACCAGCCCTAGCATTACTTCTATCCTTCAGTAATTCCATCTGTACTTCTGTTGGATATAAACATGAACCACTTGCTTCTTCTGAGTAAGTAGATAAATGAGTATCATCAGACTATTGAAGGACATCACGAATCCAAAGAATAGTAACCACAGAGAAGATTGAGAAGTACCAGAGAACGAAACAGATGGAGCTTCTTCTTGATCAAACTCATCCTGTAATGGCTTTGTCGTAGATCGAGTTGGATGAGTACCACTAAAATACTTCGTGATTGCATGTGTGCCCTGCCATTAAAATGTACAGATAGTATCCTAAAGAATCTGTGGTCAGGTAACCAAGTTATTTTCTAAATGGAATTAACTTTTACTATCCTTATATTTTATAATAAGAGAATATGAAATCCAATAAACGGCACTGTCTAATGGCTAAACCAAAAGATAATGACAGACGGGGTGTCTTTGTAAAGCAAATAATCTGCGGTAACTGTAAATTATTGTATTTTAACAATACAAGATTTACTTGTTTAAGCAGATTTATTGGTGAAAAGTTATCTCTTGGTGGCGTGAACATACTGAAAAGTTACAGGTGGTGGGACACTCTTATTTCTTCACTTTTTTATGAGGTGATAGATATATAATAGACGTAGTAAATATGTCTCTTGAGAGTAATTTGGTGGCTTTTAGAAAAGAGTCACATTTGTTTGGTTGTGAGGTTCTTTCTTCAGTTTTTTTATGATGTAATATATATATATGTTAACTGAAGAATGATGATAGAGATACCGGAATATGCTATTGATCAAAACATTAACTCACTCACGGATGGCATTGCAAGGATTTTACTGGCTGAAACTGAAAGTCCAGTTACTGCCCATCCACCTTGACTGTTTGTCCCACCAAAGCCTAAATATTCACGTAATCCTGCTTGAAAGAGGTTCATCACATCTTCTAGAATCTTTGCTGTCCCGTATCTTAGATTACATGATTTTGAAGGAAACTTCCCATGTGAATCAGCGTCGTTGATCTACAAGATACTAAAACAAAATTAGAAAGTAGCCATATGGTTGAAGGCCTTGGAATTGATATTTGTTGAGCAACAACGCACAGTGTTAATTCAAATTTCGAGTTGAGGTGCTACCTTGTAAGCTCTAGCATGAAGAGTCAAAGTGTGGGATATCCTTCTGTTCTGATCCAAGTCAGACTGTAGTCGCTCGCTCAGATCTTCAGAAAGCTTTTTCAGCCAATCTTCCACCTGTAAAGACATCATGATAAAAGACAATGTCAATTCAGGATGGTTTGACAAACCTTGCTGCAGGTCAACTTATAATAGTTTTGCATTATATAAAATTACTGCATCTGACTACAATAAGAAATGCTCTTAAGATGTTATCCAGGAGCTACATCTTGGATTTTTCATGACTGCATTTCAAATGCTTCAAGTGGTTCAGGGATGTCAATTTTGCAAAGACAATCATCCTTTTGAAAATCGAAATTCTTACACAAGGAAGTGTCTTCAGAGCCCGAGGACCAGGGAACGTCTTACCAGAACCATGACTTTTGGGAAGAAGCCGTCCTTCAACTTCTTCCCCGTTGACTCCTCTTGCTATATTCCACAACCAAGTGCTTCAGTTCAGCAAGCAAGAAAATTAGATAAGACAAACAAGGCTGACAGTTACTGGACAACAAAATCAGTCATACAGGAAACTTTTCTGCCAACAAGAACTTATATGCTTTCACACAAAAAATACCCAAAATGAGGATAGATCATATAGATTCAATTGATCAAGGACAAAGATATAAGCAGAAAATACTAAAAGCTCACAAACCATCTGTCACAAGATAATTGAGAGAAGAATGGATCAATGTGTAAGAATAAACAGCTACCCAGTATTTACGCCATAACGTTCTTGAAGCTTCTCCTCTGAAAACTGCAACAAATCTCCAACAGTATTTACGCCGAGATCACTTTGTAAGGAGCTCCCAAGCTTTCCTCCAAGTTGTTTCCTGAAAAAGGATGTTTAATAAAAGAAGTAATATTTTGAATCTTCTCAAAATTTAGACAATACAAAATAAATGCTAAATCATCCTTCTAGGACTAGTAATAAGAACATAGCAAGCATCTGGAGAAAATTTATAGTTACTTGTACAAACAAATATCAGATACTACAGTAATTTAAAAAACAACCTTTTAAAAATTTGAGTTGCAAAGGTCAAATATCGTCTCAATTTTAAGGTGTTAGCATGATATATAAAATGTTATATAACATATACTAGTAAAGATGATAATAAAATTTATTGCAAATATCATTTATAATACTCCAATGAAGATTATAATCATATAGAAAGAGAAATTCAGCAAACTTATTTATTAGTTTTTAATAAATACACTAGCGTAGGAGAATCGTCCAATTATCTAAGTCAACTAATCATATCCATAATCCTCGTTATTTCTAGACTTCGAAAAGAGATTGGCATCAATGAATTCACGCATGAATATATTTTGATAGATTCAGGCATGGATTTACTTTTCGGTAAGCTATCGATGAATTTAGGCATGAATATATTTCGCTATTTATTTTTCAGCTACAACTTTTCTATTCGGCCGATGAATGATTGAGGTTTTATAGACATGTTGCAGGAAATGGAAAGGTATTCAACTCTAAATGTTAATGATGATGAAGTGCACAATCTTTCATTGTCTAGTGCATTATCTTGAACAAGGCAGCAAGGATTGAGAACTTACTTCGTCAATGAATGCATACAAACTTGGTTTGACATAATAGAGGATTATGTCATACTCTGCACGTAATATAGAGTCAATTTAATGAGGCGGGTGAGGCTCACACCTCGCGCCTCAATCCGAGGCACAACAAGGCGAGGCGCACGCCTCATTGAAAGGTCTACGTCTCAATATGGTTGAGGTGCAGACCCTATTTTGCGCCTCGCCTCAAGCATTTAGGCGGTGAGGCGCTCACCTTTTAAAACACTGTTCAAAAATAAGGTGCAGTTTAGTTTTTCTCCCTATAAACTAATATATTAAGAACTTACATTTTCTTAATAGGTAATGACTCGAGCAATCCTTTAACAGATGAAAAAGGCACAACAGTTTGTTGAGCTGGCTTATTCATTCCACTAGCGAGCTTTGCTAACATCTGTTGAGAAATTTGTATTTCCACCACTAAGATAATAAGAGAGCATCCAAAGATACATTCTTCTGAAAGCAAAGGAGGTAACTCTAGTTCACAATCAGACCTTATTATGAGCAATACCAGCTGAGCATGTAAACTGAGTCTCTTGTAGAACTTGTTTCCTAAGCTCACATACAATAAGTGCCCCACAAGCTAACAACTTGTCTCGGCGATCAGCACTACTTTTGCACATCCATTTCCTTACATTCTCCTTCCAATCATCCCCGTCCTATATAGCGTAAAGGATTATTAAGTATTGTTTTAATGTAAAAAAAGAAAACAGAATTACACCAAGTTATTAAAAAAAACAAAAAAAACTCGACTTCTTCATGTTCAGTTTTGTTAAGTAGAAATCTGTGCGACTAGAGAATCAGGGCCAAGGGGATGGGAAAAAAATGTTGAGTATACAAATTAATCAGGCTTCATGTTCAATTTTGTGACCTTTTCGCTAGTCTCATTACTTAATCATGATTCATTAATATTGCTTCTATCAAGGATGATGTTTATATAAGAGCTTGTCTAGTCTTACTTATCCTTTCCTTCAAAGGCCATCACAAATTCTGGCCTCACATACCATGTCATGTCATAATCAAGTATCATTACAAGTTTACAATGGAAAATATGAAATTAAGTTGTAAAGTAATTCAACTCTACCTCAAAATTAAGCCCCAAAATATGTGATTTTAGAGCTTCTTCATCTATTATTTCTAGACTCTCAGGAGGGCTTTCTGACAACATAGTTTCTGCTGCATCAGTGAGATCAAGGTACACCTCATCAATTGAAGCTCGCTCACAGCGACCTCTCTTTGAAAGAATTGAAACTACCTGCAATACAGAAATAAGAGAGTATGCTCATCTTCATGCTCAGTGACACACAAGAGTCCACAAGACACCTTAAATGAGGACCCAAAAGAAATAGTCTTACGACCTCTGTCCCAGCTTCTCTATAAGTATTCAAGTCGGCTTTATCTCGGGCTACTGGAACTTGGACAAGTCGTATCTCTGGGCAAACTTCTTTCGCTTCGTCGCCGCGCATCGAGCTGAAAAATCAGACTCCTCAGTTTCCTCGACAAATCAGTAATCAAATTTTATCTTTCTACTCACCGCTTCACACCAAATTTCCGAGCTTCATAACCAACAGCAATCAGGCCTCCACCTTTCCATGAGTTATACTGTACAACTGCAGTTGGTATGCCCCTGAGCTCTGGTCGTTTCCGTTGTTCCACTGTGTCATAACATGGATAACTTAGCAAGATCATAAAAGGAAATATGTTCACTTAAACTGAAAGGTCAATTCCAACTTGTAAGAATCGTGCTAATAATGTTACATCTATCAATATCATTCTAAAAATTGGAGGCAAGTGGTCATTCACCTCTTTTTGCATTCTCATTGTGCACTTAATAACATATTTTGAAATGATCAAAACCAACACCAAACTGAACCACACAACTCTGCCATTAGTTCTAGCACCAAAATCTCATTTATCTCGTATCACCAGAATCTCTTTCTTCTTTTTCGATTTCTGTTCTAATACTTAGATGCTTATATCAGAACCCACAGCCACATCCTACCGAGTTCGGCAAAAAAAAAAAAATGGTTGTGGAATCATACTCGCTATCTATTTGTTGGTGTATCAAACCCAACAACACACGTAATTTCTTAAAAATCGCTAAAATAAATCTATATTTTCTATAAGTTTGTCTAATTTCCCTCCAGACAGACAGACTCTGCTATCCTCTGTTCATGGGTTTAAAAGAGGCATATTTCAAAATTCTAAAATTAAGCAGGGAAGGTCCTGTGGAAAAGACACCAGCAAATGAACAGATGCTAATGGCAGTAGAGTGAGAAACCTTGAACGTAGAAGCAGTCCATATCGACGTGAGCAATGATTCTGGCATCGGATGATTCAGGCTTCGCCACTGGCATTTCAGCTCTTTTTCGTTTTCGTTTCTGTTAGATGTCTAACAAAGCTTGATTTAATTTATCACAAGTAAATATATGTAAAAAAAGACAATTTTCATTGTTAAGGAAACTTAGCCGGTCCGTTTCTGATAACACAAAGAAAAAAAAAGGTTGGGACCTATTTTTTTCCACAAATAGGTTGACAAAGTTTGTGAAATTAGCAAATAGGTACCTATCGTTAATTTTATGTTAAGAATAAACATAAAATAACGTAAGAAGCAAATAGGTGTCTGAACTTGACATGGTTTGACAAACAAGTACCTGAACTTACACGAATTAGCAAATAGATACATGAACTGATTCAAAACCGGTTCGGTCGAGCCACTTTATTTTTTATTTTTTAAAAAATAGGGTTTATATACCAAACACATGCATGACTCAACTTCAGACGTTCTCGATGCATTAAGGAAGCATCATGAGCCCATCGCTCGGGTCCATTACCATCCCGACCCCATCAATCACTGTTATCCCCGGTCGGGATAAGATGGATCTCGACTGCGAAAATAAATACAAACAACTAGACTCGAAATCTAAACCTAGTTCAGAGATGGGCATCCTCGACAACCCGACTTAGAATCTAAGCATTTGAAGGAAGAACTTGTATGTAGAAGAAGATTTTTTGCAACGAATATTCGGACCGATAATTTATATTAAATATATCGATCGTCTTATCATGTATATACTATAAATTTTAAAGACTCAACAACACGATCACGATATGCAGGTTTACGAGTTAATCCGTACGATCCGTTCTCATTTCAATTTTATGATATAAATTTTACATATCAACGTGTTCACTCGCATGACCCCATAAACCCTACTTAGATGCACTGAGAATGTCTGGAGTTGAGTCATGCATATGTTTGGTATATAAACCCTACTTTAAAAAAAAAGTGGTTCGATCGAACCAGTTTTTGAATCGGTTCAGGTATCCACTTGCTAATTCGTGTAAGTTCAGGTACTTGTTTGCCAAACTATGCCAAATTCAAGTACTTGTTTGTTCCTCACGTGATATTTTCCGTTTATTCTTAACAGAAAATTAACGGTAGGTACCTATTTGCTAATTTCACAAAGCTGGGCAACCTATTTGCGTCAAAAAAAAGTTTAGGTACCTACTTGTCAAACCATGTAAAGTTGGGGTACCTATTTGATAATTAACCCTTTTATTTTATATATATAAGGCATCCTTTAGATAATTCAAATCGAAACAATTGAATGCCTGACTTGGGCTTATATCACATGATTGATCAACATAAATACTTTAGCACTCCGAATTTGTCATATATTTCATACATTACACTAGATAGATATCATATTCATGAAATGCGATTCAGTTTCAAGATGCCTTGGTGGTGAAATGGTAGACACGTGAGACTCAAAATCTCATGCTAAAGAGCGTGGAGGTTCAAGTCCTCATCAAGGCTTAATATTGTGAATACTCATTTAATGAACAATTCAATAAGAGAGCTCAGATCGAATCGATATATCCTAGTGCCAAGTGTCATAGACACTCATTCAATGCTGTCGACTTAGAAGAAATATATATATATAGTTTGCTTTGCTTTGCTTTGTAATCAAATCTCCATCTATACAAATGTTTGTGTGTACTTCAATTATCGAGATAGTTCTTCTTTGTGGCAATCAAAATTATTTCCAACATCTGGTATCTGAGATACTTGGATTGTAAGTTCAGGTTAAGGTGCTGTCAAAATGGCTTTGAGTTCAACAACTAATGTTCAAGTTCAGCAAATACAATCATCGATTTTCAAATTCGATGGGAAGAATAATTTTGCAATATGAAAGCGGTTAATGGAGATGTTTCTAAGAGTAGTGGCTTCAGGAATATACTCGAGAAAGGTTTTTCTGAAAAAAGAAAGCCATCGGTGGAGGAATTACAACAATTAGAGTGTGATCGTGCGCTTAATGAGAAAGCCTTGTTCTTAATGTATCAGTTGGTAGAACTCTCGGTGTTAGAGAAAATATTCCATACTAAAACAACAAAGGAGATTTGGAATATTTTGCTTAGAACTTATGAAGGTGCAGATCTAGTCAAACGAACGAGACTACAAGGCTTGAAGCGACAACTCGAGTTGATGGACCAAGGAAAAGATGAAAGTGTTTGTGACTATTTTACCTGCATGGAGAAGTTAGTCAATGAAATGAAGACCAATGGATACCAAATAGTAGAAAGATATCACATGGAGAAGATACTGTGGACATTGTCTAGCAGATTCGATTATGTGGCAACAACCATTGAAGAGTCCAGAAACCTCAAGACCATGACTCTTAATGATTTACAAGCTTCATTGGAATCATAAGATGTGGATGAATGAAAGGTCACCAAGCACAATGGAGCAGGCATTGAAGGCTCAAGTTAATTTAAGAAGTGAGAAACAAACTTACAGACCCGAGGATAATCAAGGAGGCCCGAGCTACAAAGGCAAAGGGGTTGGAAATTTCAGTGTCATAAATATTTCAGTCTAATATTCAATGTCATAAATGCACTACAAGAATCTGTTGAAACAGCAACGAAACTTCCGTGTTGACGCTAACAGTAGTAGTTAAATATATGTATATTGTGTCGACAGTTTTTGTTGTCGTTATTATTACTTATTAGGCACAATATGTTTACCATTGTTATAAGATACATTTAGTGTTAAATTTTGCTGTCACTTTATTTTTTACACTGATGAATGTGTTATGTCGACCAACATTTGATGTTAAATGACTCCATCAGTAGCAGATGACTTTTCCGTTGTAAATGTACATATTTAAATACAAAAACTTTTGTCGTAAATATATCTATAATAGCAACAGATGTATGTCATAACTAATAAATATTGTCGTCGTTAAAACATAAGTACTGAGAAAATTATATAATAGGTTTGCGTGTCAATATATTGTCGACATTAGTATAGTCATTCAGCAACAAATTCAATTATTGCTATAAAATAGTTTATATAGTGACGACTATTGTTGTTGTCGTGAAATTGTTTTTAAAAAATTTCAAAAAATTTCCCGCTCAAAAGTTCCCTCGCCCTCACAGTGTCAGATTCCTTTATTTCACATCCTTACTTCACCTTATTTTCCTTTCACTTCACCCCCATCCCCACCCTCACCCTCTCCATCTCCCTCTCCCTCTAGTCTCCTTCTTGTCGGAGCTGGAACCGAAGCTCAGATGGTCTCGTACAGAACCGAAGCAGCTGGTTTCGTCGGAGCTGGACATAATCGAAGCAGCTGGTCTCATCGAAGATGGAAGACGCCATGGATGAACCGAAGCTGGAGCCATGCGGGAACAATGTTGTACATATGTAAACCAAAGACTATATGCCGAACGATGCAGGAACGATGATGAACCAAGCTGGAACAGAGCTGGAACGATGTTGGACCGAAGACTCCATGGATGAAGGTTCGAGAAGAAATCAGTCATGGATGAACCGAAGTGAGCTCGATGGATGAAGCCATGTTGGATGAAGTGCCAAGACAACCATGGATGAAGAAGGATGAAGCCATGTATGAAGAAGGATGAAGCCATGGATGAACAAAAATAAAAAATCGTCCAAAAAAATAACCCAAAAAATCATCCAGAAAATCGACAAACAGTTGTCATAACTAAACGTAATCTATAACATCGGCAAGGTGTTGTCGCCTTTCATCTGTGTTTGACAACAGCGTGATGCCGCTGTAAACCCGAAGTGGGGAGTGTCATCTTAACAGCGACAAGCCTTTTACAACGGCAAATTGTCGACCTATAGACCTTTAACAACGGGGGCTACCGCGACGAAGATTTTGTCGTTGTTAAGCCTTAACAACGGTATTTATGCAGTTAGCAACACATTTTTGCCGATGTGTATGCTCGCGTTTCTTGTAGTGATGCAAGAAATTTGGTCATTATAAGAATGAGTGCAAGGCAAATATCCAGTGTCATAACAGCAATAAGAATGGTCATTATAGTTGAGAGTGTCGTGCAAGAAAACAAGAACCTCGAGATAACCGTGTTGAAGTAGTGCAAAACGATAATTCAGAGACTTGGTTGCTAGCCACTCATGAAACTAGTAGCACTAACACTTGTAAATGGTTGCTAGACTCGGGTTGTAGCAATCATCTAAGTGGAAACAAGGAGGTGTTTTCTGAATTGGACGAATCATTTTATTCTTCGGTGAAGCTTGGAGACAACCATCAGGTCCTAATTCTAGGAAAATGAATTATTGCTATTAAATTGAAGAATGGAGCTTCCGACTATATTTCTGGAATTTACTATGCTCATACTATTTGTCCAAATTTGTTAAGTGTGGGGCAACTAGCAAGAAAATGATACAATTTATGCTTCAACAAGCATGAATGTACTGCCAGTGATGAGAAGAAGAGGATAATATTGAAGACTAAGATGTTAGACAGCCGTTTGTTCCCAGTAAATATAAATTATGGTAATGACTCTTATTATAATTCTACAACGGTGGATGATAGTTGGTTATGGCATATGTGACTCATACACTTGAATTTTAGGAGTATCAAGTTCCTTTCAAATAAGGAGTGGGCTATAGGCATGCCAACTATTCAAGTTTCTAACAAACTATTAGGGGGTGAGCGGTTCTGGGTACCCTGTAAATTTAGAGGTTCCCGGAACCTACTCAGTATGTAATAGGGTATTTAAATTTGGAAATGGAACCTACCCGTTTAATTTTGGAACCGGAACCTACCCATTTAATTTTGGAGCCGGAACCTACCCGTTTAATTTTGGAACCGGAACCTACCCGAAACCTGTTTGTACAAACGGTTTCAAGTACCCTGTTAGGAATCTATTTTTGTTTTTAAAAAAAAAAAACAGGTTCTTATTCGATTCTGGTTCGGTTCTGAAGCCAGTCTTTTACAGTTCCAAATTACAGTACAAACCACAGTTCCAAATTAGTCGATTGACTCATAATAATGTAACAAAACACAGAGTTTCAAACACGAAACCTAGGACAAAAAGCATAGATCCAATCATCCAAAATTCCAAACACCACACACAAGTCCATAAACTTCCGAGACGTGCAAAATTGATAACAAATGTTTTTTTTCAATATAGAACATCTTGATATCCAAGGTCAAACATGTAATTTGCTGCTATCTGCAATCCATCTTATATTGTTGTTTCATTCTAAATAAACCAGAGCCCAAATCAGTTTCAACATGGTAGTTCATTTCAACAAATAAAGCATCATACCCAGATAGCGAGCTGATACATTTAAATAACATCATCCCTATAGTGATTGAATAATAAATCGAGTTACCTTTTGGAGAAGTTGGAGTCGGAGGTGATGGTGAGCTTCGACTTATCCATTGAGACAACAACGAGGTCACCAAGAGCTTCATCCTTGTTGTCAAACCTTGATGCGCTCCTGGAGGAACTTCTCCAGGGAGGCGATGTCCGAGAGTTACCCGAGAGTTGCAGCTAGGGTTTTCGTGTGGCACGACAGTGGAGAGTGATGAAGAGATTCACATGGTTTTTTAGGGTTCTTAAGAAGAGGACATTGAAGGTCTTATGCTGGGCTTAGCTAACTAAATTAAACTTCATCCTCAAAAAGTATGCATAAATATTGTTTCGGTCCCAAACTTTCATTTTTATATATATATATATAGAGAGAGAGAGAGAGAACCGGTTCCAGTTCTGGTTAGTTTAGGGTACCCAAATAAGAGAACTGGAACTGAATAAATAATTTATTGAATTTTTTCCCAGAACCTACCCTATGTTTAAAACTTCTACTCGGAACCTACCCAAAGTGTCGGTTCCAGATAGGTTATGGGTCCAAATGGGTAATTTTCTCACCCCTTCAAACTATGTGAGCATTGTGTTTTGGGGAAGAAGCACAAAGATCCATTTCCCACAAAAGAAGCATGGAAATCCAAAGCAGTCCTCGAGGTGGTGCATTCAAACGTATGCTATATGGAGGTTCCATCTAATGGAGGTAACAAATATTTTATTACTTTCATAGATGATTTCAGCAAAAAGGCGTGTGTTTATTTTATGAAGCAAAAGGTTGATGCATGTAAAGTGGTTAAGAGTTTTGTGGCATATGTTGAGAGACGAAGTGGTCATAGACTCAAAACACTGAGAACATACAGGGGAACAAAATATATTGTTTGTGATGATTTCTTAAGATAACAAGGAATTCAACATCAATTGACTGCTACATACACTCCTCAACATAATGGAGTAGCGGAGAGAAAAAAATAGAACCATCATGGATATGGTAAGAAGTATGTTGCATTGCAAGAAATTACTGAACAGTTTTTGGGGCGAGGTTGTTGCTTGTGCAATATATAATTTAAATAAGTGTCCTGCCAAGAGTGTTCGTGATAAAATTCACCAAGAAGCATGGAGATGGAGGAAGCATAATTTAAGTCACGTAAGAGTATTTGGGTGCATTGCTTATTCACATGTGCCAAACCAATTAAGATAGAAGTTGGATGACAAGGAAAAAAAAGGCATCTTCATTGGTTATAATGTGGAAACAAAAGGCTATAAGTAATACAATCCAAAGACTCAAAAGTTGTCTGTCAGTCGAGATGTTACTTTTGAAGAAAATGGAGTTTGGGATTGGTCCGAAGAGGAAAAAAGACCATTGCATGTTCCAGTGTTCATAAACAATGAAGTTCAACCCAACAATTTGATTAATGATAAGCTTCCTCCTCCAATTTCAGAAGGGTCGCCTAATTTGGTTCCAGAAACTTCATCACCTATTGTACGTGGGCGTCCAGAACGAGAACGTCGTCCACCTTAGTATTTGAAAGATTATGAACTCGATGATCCAGAAAGTGATGAAAATGTCGTTCATTATGCTTTCTTCGCTGATTGTGATCCAGTAATGTTCGAAGAAGCTGCCAATGATGATCGATGGATTAAGGCGATGAATGATGAAATTCATTCTATTGAGAAGAATGATACATGGGAGTTAACGACCTTGCCAAAAGAGAAGAAGTCCATTGAAGTTAAATGGGTTTACAAGACAAAGTACAAGCCCAAAGGTAAAGTCGAAAGGTATAAAGCGGGCTCATTGCAAAGGGATACAAACAGAAGTCAAGTATTGATTATTTTGAAGTGTTTGCTCATGTGGATAAATTAGATATGTTGCGTATGATTTCACTTTCTACTCAAAGTGATTGGAAGATACACCAAATGGATGTCAATTCAGCATTTCAAAATGGGTGTACTTGAAGGAGAAGTATAAATTGATCAACCACTGGGTTACACAAAGGAGGGTGAAGAATATAAAGTTTATCGGTTGAATAAGGCTTTATATGGGCTTAAACATCAGACAATGTGGGTGTCGATATCAATGAGGTGGGAACCTCGCGTAGGCATATGAGGTGGAAACCTTGCGTAGGCAATTTTCTGAGCATCGGACAACATAGGAGGTAGGAACCTAGCGTAGGAATTGTGGGTGTCAGGATCAATGAGCATTGATAAGTCTGCAGTCCACCACGGTCTGGGCTCTTCCACAATGCCACCTCGATCGATCACTTTCTTCCCCATCATTTTGATGGTGTCGTTCTTCTGTATGAAGGATATTCGGAAATGTCAGCATCTGCTTGGGTGCAAAGCTCGACAATGGTCGGGATCCAGTCATAATTGAATTGTGTCTCGTGTTTGATTTGGCGGCCAAAAGGGTAGTAGAGGTGGTACGACTCGATGGGGATTAGGATGACGTTGATGGAGCCCCTGACCCATGAGTCTGTGCTTCGTCTTTTAGCATTGTTGTTATCGAGACAATTTTGAATGTTGTGCCAGTCTCTGCCACATGCACCTCTAAGCACTCTCTTACTACAAGAATGTTGCTCTACAGACACAGACCAAATTCGTTGTCACTAAATAATATCACTACATAAGATATTCTGTGTTGACATTGTCGTAGTTATACAACTGATTTAGTGTCAAATAAGTTGTCGCGGTTAATAATTATTTTGTGTGTGGATTTTTTCCATCTTAGAATAGTCCAACTTGAAATAAATCCAGTGTCAAGACATCGTTGACATTAATACAGGTAATCAGTAACCGACATAAGTTTTACTGTTAAAACACCTATTTAGTGTTGAATATATTTGTTGAAAATTATATATAAACAACTTTGATTTCTAGCTATCATCGTTATCAATTTGCCTTCACTAACCTAAATCTGAAAATTACTTTAAATACATTTTTTCATTTGGAGCATTTGCTAGGATTCATTCTCTTCGCAGGTTTGATGATCATTGGTTGCCTGATTCGTGGTTTGGTTCGGTACTGGAATGGAAACGGGAACAAAATTCAATACGTTTATATATTCATGGTTCGAGTGGTAGTTTCATTAGATTCTATACTTCATATCGTAATTCGTTTTATGATTTGTATATATTTATATACAAATATTATACAATATTGTAAGTGTTATAATCAATAACATATTAATATAATATAATAAATAATAATTAGTATTAATATAGTACAATAAATAATAATTAGTATTAATGTACTACAATAAATAATAATTAGTATATTGTACAACATATTAATACAGTATAAGATAATAGATAGTACAGGGCAATATACCTTTTTAAATAATTAATAAATAAATGAAACATTCCAAAACAAATATGTCATTTTAGTACATTTTTCTCTCTAACCCTAAACAACCTTCTTCTTATTCTTTAGGGTTAATTAATTGAAACGTTACACATGTTTGACCAATGTGATTAATTGGTTACACATGTTTTTTCGCATGACTGAAACGTTACACATGTTCCAGCATGTGACTGATTGGTTACTCCGTCACTCAACCGTTAAAATTTTCTGTCTAATGCTCATGTGCAGGTGATGTGACCCTTCTGAAATGACGGTGCTGCCCTTTCGTCTCTTCCACTTTCTTATCCTCTTCAAGCTCGGATACTCCCACGTCTACCTCCCATGGAGGATCCATGCTCACTTCCTCAAACAAGGCATCTCGGGGCCAGGATTCCACCCCGTGTTCGGAAACATCCTCGAGATCGGGCGTCTGTACACTGAAGCTCAGGAGAAGCCAATGCCATCGAAGGCCTTGAAGGCAAAAAGTGGGAGGGTCATCGAAGGATAGCAAACCAGGCTTTTAAGTTGGAGAGAATCAAGGCCTTATCTCCTTTCTCTTTCAAATTATCTCGTTCTTTTTGGAATAAATTACTAATTTTTCAATCACAATAGAACTGGGTGCCGAAGATATTGTCGATCACCACAAAGATGCTCGATAAATGGGAGCAATTGAGAGTTGATTCAGGGACTGAAGTTTTGGAGATAGATCTTGATAAACATCTTTCAGAACTCTCTGCAAACATGATTTCCAGAACAGATTTTGGAAGCTGCAAATATGTAGAAGCGGTAGACGTATCTTTGAACTTCAACAACAACAAACCTACCTCTTCTTCCTAGCAGTCAGAAATATCTATGTTCCTTTAAAGCCTTTAAACAAACCTACTTCTTCTTCCTGGCGGTCAGAAATACCTCTTCTTCCAGAACAATTACAATGTCATCCCCAAATGGATTTGTTGCCAATATTCAACTTTAAGCCTTTAAAGAAGCAATGTTTATAGCAATCTTCTATCTATAATGATGCAGTGGTTACATGGCTCTTGAGTATGCATTGCGTGGATATTTGTCTGTCAAAACTGATGTTTTTAGTTACAGAGTCATGGTTTTGGAGATTGTCAGTGGAAAACAGAATCTCGACCAACATGGCACTCGAGACGTTCAAACTGTTGCTCAAAGAACCAGACCAGAACCGGTTCATCCAAGTAATTTGAGAAATGAACGAAGTTGAAGTCTTCTTTACTCTTCTGTATTCAGATGTTCATGCTTAGAGATCAAACAGGGTATGACTCTAGTTTAGGCATCCTCAAAGGGAGTCTTAGTAGTGTAAAGAAGTATGTGATTGGTAAGAATTTGCAGATGGGAAATAATAATTTGGAGTACTTTATTGATCATTTGTGCTGGTGGCATTTTATTTTTTGGAGCAGATTATGAAATGAGAACTCTGTTCAAATGTTTGTGTATATGAAGTCACATAATTGATTTCTTAAGGCTGCTGCAATTTTTTCCTTGCACACGCAAATTCATGTCATGGAACTTTTATTTGTTCTCATGGAACTTAAGTTGGATTGAAGAGTAATTTGCATGTGAAAGTTACAACATGAGTCACTTGCTTCAACACTACTCTTTTTCAATTTGGGATAATTGAAAATTTGAGTTTAGTTTTTCAGGGATCTATCACTACTCCTTTTTAACCTCAGTAATAATGCTCAATTTTAATGTATTAATCACATTTTAAGAAAATATACGTAACCATTTAATCACATTACAAGGAACATACGTAACTATTTAATCACATTCTAGGATAACATATGTAACAATTTAATCAATTTTCATGTTAGAATGAACTCTTTAACTTAGATACTATTCAATGAAACCCATAATTTGAAGAACTGAAACACAGGATTTGAAGAACATCAGAACTGAAACTCATTTCAACAACAAATCCAGTTAACACAAATCGAAGTTCCAACAAATTCAGTTAACACAAATCGAAGTTCCTTTTGTTGTTTACTCCAATTTCATCAAACAGAACCAAAAGTTGAAGAAAATAAGCATAATGTTGCTGAAACACATCACTGTATTAATAACTACCGTTTACAATTCATTTTGTATCTCCAATCCAAACTAATTGAAAGTGAAATTGAATTGAATATGGCTTCGTCTTGTTGTTGGAGCTCGAGACAAAGGTTTATGGCGCCCACATGAGAAATGGTGTTGTTCGTGAAAATGAATAGGAAATACACTGCTTTCATCTCCGACATCAAATCCATCTCTAGCTTCCAATCCCAATCTGCAGCAATTGAAGCTCTTCAACAACGACAGATGGAGGAGTTACTCTGGGCAAGATGGCAGAGGTCTTGATGGGGGTGTTACAGCTGTATTGAAGTTAGCGAGATGGAGCTGATGGTCCTTTGTTACAGAGGAGGGTAATTAAATTACAGGGGATTAGGGTTTACAGTAATTAAATTAATTAAAGAAGGGTAATATTGACATTTTATATGTTGGAATAGTGACTTAACGGTGATATTTCACGGTGAACAGGAAAAATGACCAATTAGTCACATGCTGAAACATGTGTAACCATCCTGCACAAGTTATAACCGATTAGTCACTTGCGCAAACATGTGTAACGTTTTAGTTAATTAACCCTATTCTTTATGTACTTTACCATTCAAATTTAACTATGTAGATCTAATTCAACTCTCAACTGTGTAGGTGTAGTGCAGAAAATCTCGGAGCTCACTCACTTGCTCGAGGATAATCAATATTGTACGAACTTGGCCGGTCAGCTCTTAGTCGTGGTCTTGGTCGGCGCTCACCCACGTTTTGCTCTTGGCCGATCAGCTTCTGGTCTTCGAATCTTGTCGTTTCTCTTCGGTCCACTAAGAACCTCCTTTCCACTTGGAAGTTCGATTCTTTCACATCCTTCGTAAGTTCTGTTGGTTTCAGAGAACAAACACCCATGCCATAGAGAAGAAATGAAATCACACACACTTGAGGAAATTAAACCTTATCTTTATTCTGTAGCAACTTAGGTTTTTATAGCTGATACAAGTGGATCACATCAACTTAACAACCCATGATTCTGTTCTAATAATACAGAAACAAACTAGTTAAACTCTAGGGTTTTAGTGCAGTCTCCTAACAAGTCCTCCCCTAAACTGAGATGTTGCATGAGTCATTTTATGCTGTTTATTTCTAGGACGATGTATATTCCCAACTGTTCCCTCATCTTGACAAAGGCTTCTAGATTGAGAGGTTTAGTCATAATGTCTGCAATTTGGTTTTCAGGTCTGCAGAATTTCAGCATGATGACTCCTTCCTCGACTAAGTCTCGTAAGAAGAAATACCTAATGCGAATGTGCTTGCTCTTACCATGAAACACTAGGTTTTTGGACAGCTTAATTGTTGAGTTGTTGTCACAATGGATTATGATCTGCTTGTTATGGTCCCTCCTAATGTTGTCGAGAATTCCTTGTATCCATATAGCTTGACACACACATGCTATTGCTGAGATGAACTCTGCTTCGGTGGTGGAAAGGCTGACTACTGGTTTTTTTTTTTGAGCTCCGCGAGATGGCCCCTGAGCTGAGCATGAAGACATATCCTGATGTGCTCTTTCTGTCATTTATGTCTCCTGCATAATCACTTTCAGAAAAGTTGAGAGCCCCCTTCTTCTTCCTTTGCCTTGTAGTGTATTTCGAGATTCAGAGTTCCCATTATGTACCTTAGTATTCTCTTGACGACTTGCATGTGGAGTTCGGTAGGATTTTCCATGAACCTGCTAGCCAAACTTACTGCATAAGTTAGGTCTGGTCTTGTCACAGTTAAGTACATGAGGTTGCTGATGACTTGCTTATACTATGTTGAGTCCACCTTTTTTCCATCTTCATCTCTTCTGATATTTGTGCTTGGGACCATGGGGTTTTTGACCCCATTGCTTTCTTCCATACCAAATCTTCTTAGGATTTCTTCAGTGTACTTTCGTTGACTGATGTATATCCATTCTTTGGTTTGCATGACTTCAACCTCCAAGAAATACTTCATCTTCCCAAGATCGGTCATATCGAAGGCATGTTTCATGAACCTATTAAAATCTTCACCCATAGCTGAGTCATTCCCAGTGAATATGAGGTCGTCAACGTAGATGTTGACGATAAGCATCTTGCCTCTGTCATTAGTTTTGGTGAAGATCATGGGTTTGCTAGGACATTTTTCGAACCCTTCGGCCAAGAAGTGAGATCCGATCTTACTATACCAAGCCCTAGGGGCTTGTTTCAAGCCATATAGTGCCTTCTTTGGTTTGAGCACTTTGTGTTCTCCCCCCTTTCTCATGTAACCTTGAGGTTGTTCTACATAAACCTCTTCTTCTAACTTTCCATGCAAAAAGGCACTTTTCACGTCTAATTGGAACACATACTATTTCTTTTGAGTTGCTAGGGCTAGGATCATTCGGATTGTATCCCATCGAGCTACGGGTGCGAAGACCTCCTTGTAGTCCAATCCGTATTTTTTAGAGTAGCTCTTGGCTACAAGCCTAGATTTGTGCTTCTCGAGTTCTCCTCTTTCATTTAGTTTGGTTTTGTACAACCATTTCACCCAGATATCTATCGCACCAGTAATAAGGGTAGTTAGGCTCCACGTTTCATTCCGTTCAATTTCTTCTATTTCATCTGCCATGCCCTTTCTCTACTTCGGGTTGACTACCGCTTCTTCGAAGGTGCTAGGGTCTACGGTTTCAGTGTAGAGGACCAGATTCGTGTTCTCTTCTTCAAAGAGACCCTCCTCGAATTCATATTCGTCCAACCACTGAGGTGGTCTTCTTTTCCTCCCTTGTAGTTGACTTTGTTGGTGTGAGGTGTCATTGAAAGAATCAGCTTTCTCTTCATGTATGTCCCCCACTTCTCCTTGACCTTCTTCCTCACTGTCTCTTTTGTCTTCTTCTTGGTCCCATACAAAAGTTGGTGTCTTCTTCGTTTCTTCCTTGTTCCATTCCCATACTTCATTCTCCTCAAATATCACATATTATCTCATAATAATTATGTCGGTGGCTGGATTGTAAAGTCGATAACCCTTTGTGCCTTCACTTAGTCCCACAAACACACATTTCACTCTTTTGTTGTCCAGTTTCGATCATTTCTGATCAGGAACATGAGCATAGACAATGAACATGAATACCTTGAAGTGCTCGGTTGATGGTTGCATAGGGGCTACGATTCATGATATGGGTCTTCCATTTTGCAGCTTCTGCCCAAAACCTTTTAAGCACATTGGTGTGTGATAACATACTTCAAACAAAGTTCATGATGCTGCAATTTCTCCTCTCGGCTACCCCGTTTTGTTGTGGGGTATATGTCGTAGTGAGTTGTCTGGATATACTATGCTATTCCCTGATCGATTCTCAAGTTGATGACTGATTCTCCGGTCTATTTCTCGACAAGGCTTTTGAAATTTTTGAACATCTCCAGCGCTTCCGAGTTTTCATGTAAGAAATACAGCCACAACTACCTGCTGAAGTCATCGATGAATGTGGCTATGTATGTTTTGTGGATGTTCGATGCTGAAGTTATTGACCTGCACAAATCTGCATGGACAAGTTGCAGCCGTCAAGATGCTCTCCATTGGATTTGTTGAAGATGACCCTGGAATCAACATAGGTAACAAGTAATTGGTATCTTTCAAGCACATATATGGGGCCACGTTGCAGGGACTCAGGACCACTGGCCACATGCTATATGGGTGACTCTTATCACTGTAAGGATCAAACTCATATGTAGCTAATCCAAGCCGAACATTGCGGGGCTCTACCCCAACGGTAGGGAGGCCGCTGTCAAGTCTTTTACAAGCATCTGTATTAGCAGGATGCCTAACCACACGATCCTTTGATCAGTGTGTATGGTGCCAGGACATAGATGAAACTGTTTGGGGAAACACGAAGCATCTTTGCAACCGGGATGTGAGTGGAAAATATCTAAGTACTTTGAATGGTAGTTTCCCACCCTTATGGTTTGATTTTTTATGAATGTACATTCCTCCTTTGTGCTGTTTCACTTGGATTCGAGATTCACCACATGTTGGGCAGACATCTAAATTGACGTATTCATTTATGAAAAGAATACAGACATTTACACAAGCGTGCATTTTCTAGTAGTCCAAGCCTAAACTGGATATAAGTTTCTTTGCTTCATAGTATGACTTAAGTACTGTATTATTTGGGGGAAGCACTTTACTCAGCATGCGCAACAGCTCATTTGCGAACTTGTTAGAAACCTTGTACAGTGCCTTCATATGCAGTATTTCCACTAAAAAAGACATCTTCTTGTAGGATACACAACCTGAATATAAACTTTTCTCACAATCTTCTAACAACTTATAAAATGTCCTCGCCTCTGCATTAGGTTCCTCACCCTAGTCCCGAGTCATACCACCGAATCCATTAGTTACCATATCCTCCATGTCATCCTGAGAAGTCGTGTTCCTCGTGTTCGACAGGCTTTCTTCGTATTCCTCTCCATGGTCCACCCAGGTAGTGTAAGTTGGAAGTCTTCCATATTTTTCAAGATGTAACTCTACAGTACTTCTTCCCAACAAGAACCCACCAACACATGTATTGCAAGAACATTAATTTCTCTCATCCCAAGAAGAAAGAGAGTAGGACAAGTCCAGGAAAGAAATAACACTCGCCTTATTTTCCCAACTTTGTCGAGGTTTAGTCATCCAACTCTTATACATCCACTACGGGAGAGATAGTCTTTACCGGCCGAAAATGCAATTTTTAACGGCTGGAATATCCAGCCGTAAAAATGTCACGGCTCAAATGAATTTGAGCCGTGACATTAAGCGTTAGGAGCATTATAACGACTCAATTTCATTTGAGTCGTGATAATTGTCGGCCCAAGCTAAAACCAGCCGCAGAAATAATTATCGCGGCGCTTTTGAGTTGAGCCGCGGAAATAATTATCGCGATGCTTTTGAGTTGAGCCGCGATAATTATTTTCGTTTTTTTAAGCCTTATTATTCACGGCTCATTTGCATTTGAGCCGTGAAAATATTTTCATTTTAAAAAATAATATGATTCGGAAGATCCCCATGTGTTTGTCCCAGCACCAACACCCTGCAAGTCGGAGCTTCCGTCTGTCCCAGCACCAACACAGTCGCATCCTTCCCTGAATCGCTCACACTCTTATATCTACCTCGCATCAGCGACAGTTCCCTGGAGATCGACGGATCCAAGGTACGGTCCGACTTACCCGCATTCGTTACATTGCACAGGGCCATGTCGGAAGGAGGTGGCGTAAGGTATGGATCCCGGGACCGGATATCGGCCGGCGAGGGTCTGTAGTTCGAGGTGTATGCAGGAGAGGAGAAGGCACTGAAAGGGGTGTTCAGGAGAGACGAGTACGGCGAGTGGGCTATTTTAGTTGGGCGGGAAAGTTAAACAAATTGACAATAAAATAATAATGTTTTTATCACGGCTCAACCCCAATTTGAGTCGTGATAAATGGGCAGAATAAAAAAAATTAAGTATTATCACGGCTCAAGCCCAATTTGAGCCGTGATAAATGGGCCGAATAAAAAAATAAATACGTATTATCACGGCTCAACCCCAATTTGAGTCGTGATAAAGGTAACGGCTCAGTGTATTGAGTCGTTAAAATAACGTAATAACGGCTCATTATTATTTGAGCCGTGATATTGAGTTTAATTTCATTTATCACTGCTCAATACACATTGAGCCGTGATGTTTAGACGCTATTTTGCCCTTCTCCCGTAGTGATCCGTGTGGAACATGTGCTTAATGAAAAGAACAAATTAACACATATTAGGTTATCGTCGTATTGACTACATTCATGCAATTAACTTGTTGTATTTTCAGTAACTGTCAACATAAATCAAGTGGGTAAATTACGAATTTCCCCCTTAAAGTTTGAGCCAATTTTGAGTTTCCCCCTTAATGTTTGAAATTTGAAATTTTAGTCATAATGTTTGAACCAAAAACAAAATACCCCCATTCCGTCCAAAAACCGTTTATTCCATACGGAAATGTGATAACATGTTAAGCACATGACTTTTTAATATTTTGAATGACCAAAGTGTCCTCCTTGCTCATACCAATTTCTCTTCTCCTGCCCTTCTTACGTAACAAAAAAAATTCTCTTCTCCGTAGAATTCTTCTCTTCTCTTGTGGAATCCTTGTTGATGTGGATTGAAAGGGGATGGACATACATCCTTTCGCCTATTCGGAGTGTTTAAAATAAAGCAATGGTTTTTGTATTTCTTATTTCTCGATCACTGGAACAAGGATCTCCTCACAGTAGAGCAACCTCTACTACGAGTTTACGAAGGCTTCGAGTAGTGTGAGATAGGCTAATCACCAGTCTGGAATAGGTTAATCGTCGGAGACAAGAACGGATTAATCTAGTTTCAACTTAGGATTATTGGATCCAATTTCGAGACTTGGCTTAAAAATCAACATTTTATCCTTAGTCAAAACATAGGAGTGTATTACATTCTTCTGCCATCTCTCACTATGCTGCAGATGCTTTGACTACCAAAACCCTCCCAGCTAATTAAAATTTAAACACCTGTGACAGAAGATCAACCTCAGTAGATAGGGAAAATTCTGTCTCCATGATCGGAGAAAAACCCAGAAAGAGAAAACTCAGAAGCCATAAAGAAGAGGTAAGGAGACTGGAGAGAAAGTATTACAGATATCTTGAAGCTGTGTCTATTCAATTTTTGGGAAGGTATAGTACAATGGAGGATTAAAAACCAACGTTATAGGTGTTGGTATGGAATATGTTCTTGCCTTCAATCCACTACATGGACATACATACATAATAATCACTAGTGTCTTCGTTCCATTATCTGAAAACAGAGCACCAATCAACAGTTGCAGAGACAGAAACATAGCAGAGAGAGAGGGAGAGAGACTGGATCTGTTTTTCAGTTGTCTCTCCGATTTCGACGCTGACGCTGACAACGATTTCAGTTCCAGAAGACTTTTGAGATCGAAACTCTAACAAATTTTACCCAGCTCGCGCAGAAACTCCGACGAATTTTACCCAGCTTGCGCAGAAATTTCGACGAATTTTACCCTTCCGTACGAGCGACTTGACTTCAACAGCGATCCCCCGTTAGGAGAAGTCGCGTCTGACCTCGTCAAATTCAAGAGAGTCCAATTGCATAATGTAATTTTCTGAATTTTAAAGGAAATATAGAAGAAAATTTCTAAATCAAATTTTCTTAAATCTGGATCGGAACTCTTCGGAAGCATGGAAGGTATTGTCGAAAGAACAAAGAACATGTAGGAGGGAACTTTTGTCCATTTAGAACAAAGAACAAGCATTCCGTCCGAAATAAACTGGTAAGTGACGGAATGGGGGTATTTTTCATCTGGTCCAAACATTATGACTAAAATTTCAAATTTCAAACATTAAGGGGGAATCTTAAATTCGGTTTAAACTTTAGGGGGAAAACTCGTATTTTACCCTAAATCAAGTACTAAACATGTAGGTAGTCTACAAAGGGAGAATGTGCAAAAGGTTTGGTGAAAAATCAATCGATCATACTTTCAATGAATCAGTTGATATCTGCTTGAATCAAAGATAACATACATTTAACTAAACATTTCAACCATCTCACGATATGAATAATTCAGTCAAAAAAACACAGTTGCCAATTTTGGGTCGTGTATTCCTCAAACAGCTATATACATCCAAGAGTGTCGTAACAGGGCCCTGCAGATGCCTGGTCACGACCCATCTACTGTTTCGAGCTTCATAAAGAAGTATAACAACTGATCTTAGCTAACATCAGTTTGGGTGTTCGTATAGTGTAAATGAGTTACCTAACGACAGAACAAATCGATTCCACCATTTCATAGAGGCTAAGTATGGAAAGATATATGCTCGAAAGTAATTGAACCATCAGAAGTTGCACCACAAATAATTCAGCAGCACAGGCGACAAAAAAAAACATATCAGAAGGCCTTATCTCTTCGCAAACTCATGTCGTGATTCTGCAGACTAAGGTACTGGTGAAGAAATATGGGAGCTATTTCAAAATGATGCAGCAAATGTTGACTAAATTAGTGTCGTGGTATAGATCCCGAGATGGCCTTCTTTTCACGATTTATGTGATCTCCGGGAGGCTAGACTGAGTTGTGCATGAACTTGTTCCTATAATTGTGTTTCTGGGAAAACCCAGTCTGTTCGGTTAGTGTAACATGTTTGTATCTGATTTAGTAATGACAAATGCAGTACCACATATGATCTAATGTCGACACAGTTCGCACATCAATTACATCAACCGATGTTGATAATAATACATCCTTTTAGTAATAACACAATATTCTATTACTGATTGTAAGCATTAACATCCGATAAGTATAAACCACAAGATTTTTCGAGGCTTAGACAATTGTTACGGAAAAAGTACAAATTATAATAAGGCTTCAGCCATGGTAAATTGTACGAATCTAAAAAGCGTCTATTACTATGTAAGATTCTACCGAAATTGTAGAATATGTTTAACCACAATTTCCTTGTGACAACATCTCATTTTCGTGGTTCTTGAACCAGATTTTTGTAGTGATTATTCATTGAAATTTAAGTTCGGATTTCTTAGGTACACATATTTTATAAATTTGATACATTACTTGATCCATGTATTTTCTCCTAAAAAGAAAGAAATGACTGATACTTCTATTGCATGCAAAAAATGATCAAGAATCACAAATATGCAGATGAAAATCCTTGTGATGATTACATATATTTAACAAAATATTGTTAAATGGTTACGTATGTTTAGTAAAATGTTGTTAACTTTTGCATATATTTAATAGAATATTGTTAAATGTTATGTTCAATAAAAGTTTGTGAAATAATTACTGCAACAAACCGTAGAAGAAAATACTGTTAACAAATAGATATGTCTAAAGATATATTTCATTAAATTTTAAATGTTCACATAACATAAAACATGGCATTGAAATTTTAGGCCCATGGCATTAAATAAATCAATTAGCCTAATATTTAAGGTTTTGAATTCCTAAAATTAACTTTTGTTCATCCAAAACCCATTGTTATTAGAACCGGACCGTCCCTCAAACTAAATGGTCCATGCATGTCCGTACCCCTATTTAATAACAAATTAAATAAATATAAAATTGTAGTATTATGTAAATTCAGTTAGTAATTTATTAAAAAAAACATATCAAGTTATTCAAACTCTCAAATGTGTTTCAATTCCATCACATTCTTGATTAAAAAAACATTTTTCTCTTTTCATGTTTCCCCGTGAGATATTCCGCCGCAAACTAGGGTTTGTCGCTTTCGATCCTGACTAGTGAAAAATCATGTTAGGCTTCCATTCAGATCAAGAATCAAACAGTGGCAGAGGCAGATTCGTGCTCCAATTGGTCAGAACTCACATCCCAAAATTTATGCAGATTACGTTTTCCTTGTTCTGTTCTGTTGCATAGGTCGGGGATGATGCCAGTGAAGGTGTATGGGCTTAAACCGCCATGGCCACACGGTCCAGCTCTGGAGAAGGATGGCTCAAAAGGATAACTAGTCAACACCTCGTTTCGAACCCCCTAGTGCAGTTGGAACCCCGAGTCTTCGGGAGAATCATATATCATAAAAACATCAAGAACACAGTGGTATATAACGTACTCAAGGTAGCATGGGTCAGGCACAGCTCAGTGAAGATGACAGAGGTTGATGATAAAACAACTTCCTTTCATTCTGAAGCGGAACGGGATAGGGATCAAATCATGAACCTGTCCCCGTGGTCGGTTCAGGGCCAATGTTTATGGCCTAATCTTGGATATGTATAATACCGAAAACGCTTATCGGATTGGGAATAACGTGGGAAGATGTATAAGCGTGGAGTCAGATCACGTTATGCAGCAACGTAGCTGCCTCAAGCTGAAAATCGAAATAAACATCAAAGAACCATTGATGGCGGGGTTTGGGTGGAGAAACTCCAAAGGGCAGGAGAAATGAGTCACTATTAAGTACGAGCGACTCTCATATTTTTGTTATGGATGTGGTAGGCTAGGGCATACATCCCAGAGTTGTGTTGAAGAAATGGTTATGTCAGAACTGAAGCCAGAGTATCCACTCTATGGACCTTGGCTATCGGGTGCGAGAGCAAGATCAAACAACACATGATATCACACCGTGGAGGAGAAGGGAGGAAGAACCAACCACAAAGAGACCTGAGTAGAAGACTGTGGAGGGAGGTGATGAGTTGATCAGCATCAGAGGTAGAGAAAACAGAATCATCAACTGGGAAGATATATCCGGAATAGAGCTATGGTATGAACAAGGACATGGGCACAATAAAACCGCACAAGAGTTATAGCATGGGAAGGACGACTTCATCATCACCAAGTTTTTGATATCATGGGACAGAACTATCCTCCAAACCGGACCCCAGCGGAGTTTCAGCTGGCTCAATCGCCTGCAGTTATTCCACGTGCCCCATGCAAGCCTTTTGATCTCAATCACTATTCAGAGAAGGAGGAACAACAGATAACAACAAGCACTAGTCCAGACCTGGGCCTAAGCATCAACCTAAACATCTCCAACATGGAAGGGTTGATGCAAGATCCAAAGCCCTAAATGATTTCCTCAATAAATCTCACCCTAGCAAGAGACGAAGCTGGAACACAAGAGATAAATCGTACATACATCACACCCATATACTCGAACCAGCTTGGGACCCGACCAAACTCAACAAGGGGAGAAATGATCCAAACCCAAGCTAATATGAACCCCACAGTGTCACAAATGTCAATCCCGAACCATCCACAAATAGAAGAACCCTTACCTCTACCTCAAATCCTCGTCAGGGAAGAAATAATAGACGGGGCTAGCAAGGAACTTCATACACGCAGGTCAGGTACTTATATGGAAACGAGTTAGCTCTTCTAGGTCCTAACACAGAGAAGAGAATACTAGTGCAAAAGCGAAAGGGAAAGCATGGAGGAGACAACAAGTGGGAGCACATCTCAAACATATAGAACAGTGACAGGCCAAAGAGTATCAAGCAAGGCCAAAAACGAAAGGTTTTCAAAGGAAGGTGGTCAGAGTAACGACAAAAGGCGAAACCAAAACACAGGTTCTGATGGTTGTCCCACAACAGACACACGAGCCCAATGAGCATGATCAGTTAGAAAGTTCAGGGGTTAGGATCTCCCCTCACAGTTTTCCATCTAAAAGACCTAATAAAGAGGTCTGAGCTTGCCATGGTATTTCTTATGGAAACAAAACAGTCTGAGGTCTCATGCGAGAGAGTTAGAACGAAAGTGGACATGGAAAATGTCGACTATGTACAGTCGACCGGAAACAATGGGATCATTGCGCTTTGGTGGTTGAAATAAGTAACGGTGGATATTCTTGGCAATTAGAAGAACTTTATAGACTGCAAAGTGTCGAGTGGCCTGTTCGGGGATGACTTTTACATTACGTGGGTCTATGGTGATCCGAACTTCACATGGAGAATTCAAAACTAGGAGACGTTACGAGGAATAGGGATCTGTCGGAGAGGGGCATGGATATGTGTTGGAGACTTTAATGATATTAGCCATCATAGGGAGAAGATCGGGGGGAAAACGCAAAAAGAGCAATGCAAAATTGATCACTTTAACGCCTTGATTGAAGACTTACAGATGGAGGATATAGGGTTTAAGGGACAAATGCATACTTGGTCAAACAACAGAAGGTGTGTCGAATCGTAGAGAGGTTGGACCAGTATTAGGGAATCGACAATGTTGTTACAATTACCCGAAGGCTTAATGTATCAATGAATTGGCCACTGGATCAGACCACTCACACGTGGATCTAGTATTGGAATATACTGATACAAAAGGAAGGAAAATGTTCAAGTTCGAGGAGATGTGGCTCAAGCAAGTGGAATGCCTCGAAGTCATTAAAACAACCTGATGTAGGGGTGGTTCAGCCAGAATAATGGAGGACATACAACCGAAACTGAAGGCTTGCATGAAATCACTCATCGAGTAGAGTAAGAAAGAGTTCAAGCATAACGTTATGGAGATAAACAAGGTAAAACAGAGAATCAATTACCTGAGTGAACAGATCATGAACGAGGAGGAAGAACACGGGGAAAGAGCTTTCAAGTCCCGCCTCCATGCATTATGGAAGAGGTATGAAATCTATTGGAAACAACGATCACGGGTTTAGTGGTTGATGCATGGGGAGAGAAACACCAAATTCTTCCATCAAACAACGCTCTCGAGGAGGAGGATAAACATAATACTTTGCATTAGAGACTTCGATAGGGCATGGTTCGAAGTAGAAATGGGAACAATGCAGGAGATACATGCCTTATATCGGAGACTCTTCACGTCTGAACGAGTAGAATGAGGGAGATTCAATTTGAAAGGGGAATTGAGCTGCATACCCAACCAGATTTCGGAGAGTATGAACCACCAGTTAACCAGGTCAGCATTGGCAGAGGAAGTGCAGCACTCAGAATTTCAAATGGGGGATCTAGGGCACCGGTGCCAGGCGGTTTTTCTGGGTCTTTCTTTCAAAGGAACTGGAGTGTAATCGGTTCAGGCATCGTCACTTCCGTCAACGCCTTCATGTCAACAGATATCATGTCATCCTTTTTTAACCAAACCGATATTACACTTATTCCTAAGATTCAAAACCTTAGCATTGCTTCCGATTTTAGACCAATTAGCCTATGCAACTTTGGATATAAGATTATTTATAAGGTTCTGGCAAATAGACTCAAAATCTATTTGTCAGAACTGCTAACGTCGTATCAGAGTGCATTTGTGGTAGGTAGAATAATATAAGACAATATACTCATTGGCCATGAGATGTTTCACTTCCTGAAAACAAGAAGGAAACTGTGAGCAACTATAGAAAGGACAAAATCTATTTTCAAAATTGACATGCAAAAAGCGTATAACCGTGTGGAGTAGAGATTCCTGCTAGAGGTCCTTGATCAAGCATCATGTATCATTGGATCAGAGCATGTATCTCCACGGTCTCCTACAGGGTGATCGTCATTGGCAAAAGGATGAGGGTAATCTGACCGACAAGAGGGCTCAGGCAAGGCAACCCCTATCCCCATATCTCTTCATCACAGTTGCTGATGTGTTATTTAGAATGATGGAGAAATAGGTATATCGGGGCTTAATCGAAGGTATATAGTCGAAGCAAGGATGCCCGATAATTCACAATTTGTTCTTTGTTAACGACTCCTTATTTTTACTCAAAGGGTCCGTAGAGAAAGCCAGAAATCTCAAGGACATATTGGAGCAATATTGCGCAACTTCCTGGTAGACAGTCAATTTTGCAAACTCGAGCATGTTCTTCAACTCGGCGGCGGACGAAGATCTGAAAAGGGAGGTGACTGAGGTTTTCGCAGTGCAACAGGTATCAAACCCAGGTCACTACTTGGGCTTACCCACCATATGAGTTAGGTCAATGAGGGACGTGCTTGACTATCTTAAGGAGATGATCCGACACAAAATCCAGGGATGGCGAAACAGACTTCTAAACAACGTCGGGAAAGAAGTATTGATCAAATCAGTCGTTACATCACTTCTGACTAATGCAATGAGTGTGGTCCAACTTCCGTCAACCTGGTGTGCCAATGTTAACGCGATGATAGAGAGATTTTGGTGGAAGCTAGGAATGGGGACACGAAAATACATTGGAAAAAGTGGAAAGTGATGACAAAATCAAAGAAGAAGGGTGGGTTCGGCTTTAGGGAGCTCCAGGCTTTCAACTCAGCGTTATTGTCCAACATGGCGACAAGGGTCTTGGAATAACTGAATGCCCTTTGGGTTCGGGTGCTTAAGGGAATCGTTTTCCCCTCAACGAACTTCCTGCAAGCAAGTAAAGGGAGTAGAGATTCTTCGGGGTGGTCAAGCCTTCTCACTGGCTAGGATGTCATTTGGGAATATGGAGTTTGGTAATTTGATGATGGTCGATCAATCCGAGCCGTTAGGGACCAATAGGTGATAACAAGATCGGGCAACCGAGTTGAACCCATCTCGAGCAATGAATCTCAACAAAGGGAAGAGATGGTGGCGACGTGGATAGACCATGAACAACACAGGTGGAATGAAGATAGGGTACGTGAGTTTGTCTCTTCGAGCAAAGCGGAGGATGTTCTCAACGACCTCTCCTGTTGAGTCCAAGAGAAGACACTCTCATGTGGCCTTTCACAAGAAATGGAGGGTCTCGGTGAAGTTTGCATGTCATCAACTGAGAGAACGGGGATGGAAGGCGAGTAAAAGCAGACAAGCTCAAGAGATTTGGTATGGCCAAAAGATAAGTCGTTTATGTGGAAATTAGCTTTGAATGCGCTTGTGATCCGATCAAACCTAGATAAGAGGGGCATTCCTACCTTGCCACTGTGTCTGGCATGCGAAAAGTGGAGACCTAAGAACATATGGACATGGGATGAAGCTGAACGCACCAGGTTTAGAGAGGAGTGTCGGGGTTGTCCGTGGATGCTACCGACCGTGACCGCACAACTGCATGGACCTTCAATGGAGTTGCACCTCCATACACAAACGGGACATGCCTGGATAGGAAGTGGGAACTATGCATGTTCACTTGCTGGTTTATCTGGAAGGCGAGGTGTAAGATGACCTTCGAGAACAAAATGCCAAATCTGATTTTCATGATAATGTAGATTCTAAGAGCACAGGGGGAGATGTTAATGATACTGAATGCAGCAACCAGACCGGTGCAGGAGTCGACCAACACGAGGTGGAGGAAGCTTGGGGATTTGAATTATCGCATTGCTCTGTCCTACCGATCTGCTCAAGCGCTTGTGGAGATGCAAAACTGGATGTCTCTTTTTGAGAATGACCAAGTCAAGGGTTAGATTTCTTCCAATGAAATAAAAATCATTTTTGACTATTGTACTACTGTATAATCATTTGCATCGACCTATGAAATAGAAATGTTTTATTTGCAACAACAAGTATTACTTCACAATTGGGAAAAAAAAGGGTATTTTATCATTAAAGGCAACTCGATGCGAATTAAGTGTAATCAGTGTCAATCAACGTTAGTCGTTGATTAACGTTTATTGCATCAATTGTCGGTGATGTAATAAACACTTCAATGGTATCACAGATATGCTAACACTGATATGTATAATTTATCAACAAGATATTTTGAAACAATAGAAAATGTGTAGCAACTACCCCAGGCCGATGGTAATTACGCATGAACACCATTGACAATATGTTGATGCTAAAGGTAAAGGCAACTGTTCATTCCAGCAACGACAACCCTTTATTCGCAGCATATTGTCGTCACAGAAACGTTTAGCCACGGGGCCTATTGGCACGAATATTTCGTTGACGCAAGGAATTAGCAGCGACAAAAGTCCTCCTAGCAACAACTACTGACCATCGTTGTAGAGCAACTTTCTTGTAATGTTGTGATGTTGATTGGTGTTCTTCAACATGTCAGGGGGAATATGAATTATCGCAAGAGATCACACTGGCAACATATGTGGTGGAAGGTACGAATCAGTTAGAGGAGGATCAGTAGAGGAACTGGAGGCCAATGCCATTCTAGAAGGTCTTAGGTTGGTAGATGAGATAAAATGGCAGAAAATCATGATGGAATGAGATGCGGTGATAGTTATTAACCACATGAGAGGTGCCGAGTTCTTATGGAGAATTGAAATGATAGTGTCTAATGCTAAAGTTTTGGCTAGATCGATTGGTGATGTAACCTGGGAGACTATTCCTAGAATCGTCAACCTTAGTGCAGATTGAATAGCTAAACATGTTAAGCAGAGAGTGTGTCCACTACGGGAGAGGTGCAAAATAACGGCTAAACATCACGGCTCAATGTTTATTGAGCCGTGATAAATGAAATTAAATTCAATATCACGGCTCAAATGATATTGAGCCGTTATTACATTATTTTAATGTCTCAATACACTGAGCCGTTACCTTTATCACGGCTCAAATTGAGATTGAGCCGTGATAAAACGTGTTTATTTTTTTATTCAGCCCATTTATCACGGCTCATATTGGGGTTGAGCCGTGATAAAACAATATTGCCACAATGATTTTTTAAAAGAAAAAATATATAATTATCACGGCTCATTTAGTTTGAGCCGTGATAAATTGCGAAGTTTTTTAAAAAACCATTAACATTTATCACGGCTCATTTCATTTGAGCCGTGATAAATGGGTAATTTTTAAAAAACAAATTAACATTTATCACGGCTCAAATTGATAGAGTCGTGACTGTCTTCTCTTAAACCTACCAGAGACTTCGACGATTTCATTTCTGGAGCTAGGTATTTTGTTCTTCGGTTCTCTTCTGCAGCTTCTCGCCGTCCCGCACGAAATCTAGGTAAGTTCTTCAATTTTTTTCAGTTAATCGAGTGTAATCATCTTCCCAAGTCTGATTTCGGTATTATTTACGCAGAACCTTCGTTCTCGTATCGTCCCCCTCCGCTCCAATCCGATTTGTCGCCGTCCCGCACGAATTCCAGGTAAGTTCTTCATGTTTTTTCGATTAATCGAATGTAATCATCTTCCCAAGTCTGATTTCGGTATTATTTGCGCAAATCCTTCGTTCCCGTGTTTGAAATTTTTCGACAGTAGGTATATAAGTCTGATTTCGGTATCAAAATTTATAAGTACGAACTTTACCAACAGTAGGTATATACGTATACCTACTGTCGGATTTTTTTGATTTTTTTTGATTTTTTTTGATTTTTTTTTGATTTTTTATTATTTTTTCTAATGCAAATGAAGTTGACGACAGTAGGCATAATGATTTTTTTAAAAAAAATTCATATGTTCACGGCTCAAATGCAAATGAGCCGTGAATAATAAGGCTTTTTAAAAAAACGAAAATAATTATCGCGGCTCAACTCAAACGAGCCGCGATAATTATTTCCGCGACTCGTTTTAACTTGAGCCGCCAATTGTCACGGCTCAACTGGAATTGAGCCGTGATAATGCTGCCGACGCTTAATGTTACGGCACAAATACATTTGAATCGTGACATTTTTACGGCTGGATATTCCAACCGTTAGAAAATGCATTTTAGGCCGGTAATGACCATCTCCCCCGTAGTGGTCCTTCAGATTGGGCATATTTTGAAATGAAATCTAGTTGTTGAGAAAAATATTTATCAAATTCAATTAATAAATAAGTAATAAATCTTTTTTTTTTTTTTGTTTGACCCGTCATTAAATTTGAATATATTATGTACTGCACCTTCATCATTATTTATTTTAAAAAGTATGCATGTCAGAAAAAAAAATTAAAAAGTATATATGCAAAAAAAAAAATAGAAAAATGTTCATATGCGTAGGTACCACCTGCGTTTTTTTGTTTTTCGTTTTTTTTGAAAAAAATCGAAAAAAATCTTAAATTTTTTTTAAAAAATTACAGTAAGTAGATATTTTAATTTCGATTCAAATGATGTGAAAAACATTAAATTTGGACTTACGGATTGACTGTAGGCTCTGCCGTAAGTTGAGATATGAAAATTTGACTTAAAAAAATATAACTCATACCCTGTAAGTCCAAATTTAATATTTTTTGCATCATTTGAATCGAAATTAAAATATCTACTTACTGTAATTTTTTTAAAAATATTTAAGATTTGTTTCGATTTGTTTTTAAAAAAAAAATGAAAAACGCAGGTTGGTACGTGCGTTTTTTATTTTTTTTTTTCGTTTTTTTTTTGTTTTTATTTTTTGTTTTTATTTTTGCTTTTGAAAAAAAATCGAAAAAAATCTTAAAAATATTTTAAAAAATTACAGTAAGTAGATATTTTAAAATATCTACTTACTGTAATTTTTTAAATATTTTTTAAATATTATTTTCGATTTTTTTTCAAAAACAAAAACGAAAAAAAAAAATGAAAAATGCAGGTACCAGTAGCGTTTTTAAGAAAAAACACTACTGGTCTACCTGCGCATATGAACATTTTGCTAAAACTTTTTTTGCATATATACTTTTTTAATTTTTTTTTCTGACATGCATACTTTTTAAAATTTATCTCAATTATATCATCAGTCGTATTAATGTGGACATGTGTTACCTATATGGTATCGTCAAACAAGTCATATGTAAAAATAATTTCTAAAGGAAAGTATAAATTAAAAAAAAATGTTTTAGAAATATATTACAGAAAAAGTGTACAATAACTTATATCATCAAATCTAAAAGATGTGTACTTTCTTAATTTTAAAAAACAAATACACTAAACAATAGAAGTTTGAAAGGGGGCCAGGGTTCAAGCTAGGGCTGATCATGGGCGGGCCAGGCCGGTCCTGAAAGCAAGACCGAGACCGAAATTTCGGTCTTGCCTTCTGGAGGACCGAGACCGACCTCAGCCAAAAAAGCCTGCCCGAGTCGGTCTTTCTTGACTCGGGCCGGTCTCGATCCTGGACCGAATTTACACAAAAAAAATAACAACTATGAGTTCACGGTATTCTTTTGTAAAAGGTGAAGGAATAATTATCTCTCAAAGAAACACTATGAACTCACTATATTCTTTAGTAAATTTATCAATATGCAGCTTTTATAGAGATATAAAACCTCCAAAATCCACATTCCTTTCGGTGTGGTATTATGAAAATCTCAAATCCACATACATTCGGTCCGGGCCGGTCCTAAACGGGCTTTCGGGAAAAAAGCCCGAGCCCGATACCGGCCTTGAAGAAAAAAATCGCTCGTTCGGTCTCGGTCCTAGTCGGGTCGGTCTCGGGCCGGTCTTGTCGGGGATTCGGTCCTACAGTCTTTTTTGATCACCCCTAGTTTAAGCTGGCCCAAACCATTCACTACTAGAAACTAGGCTTTTACCGGCGAGGAAATAATTTTCGCCGATAAAGGTCGCCTGCAAAAATTATTTATCGGCGAGAATTTTATTATCGCCGGTAAAAGCTCTTTAGCGGCGAGAAAAAATGCTTCGCCGGTAAAAATGAACCTTTACCGGCAAATAATATAGTCTCCCCCCTAAATAACTTTTACCGGCGAGAATTTTAATGTCGCCGGTAAATAATTTTTGTCGGCGACCTTTACCGGCGCAAATATTTTCATCGCCGGTAAAAGCATACTTTCTACTTTCTCTTTTTATATATATAATATATCTATTGCCAAGTGGGGAGACAAGGGTAAGACTTAACTTGGATGTTTGCTTCATATTTTATTAGTATCTATCTATCAGTCACATAACATAACCCTTCAAGTAGGGCTGAAAGTAAAATCCGGTTGGTTTGAAAAACCGTTAAGAACCGGTCTGAACTGATCCGAAAACACATGGTTCGGTTCACGAACGTTTTTTTTTTATTTTGGATATTCGGTCTGGTTCGGTCTTTAAGTTTAAAAACCATGGGGTCCGGTCCGACCAAATTAATTATATATAATATATTTATTATTAATTAATATGAAACATTGTGCACATTTACCAACTCTTTCTTTGGTCCAAGAGTCAAAACTTGTCTTTTTTAACTTTCAAGAGTGGACATGTCTTCCAAAATCGCAACTTTTCATGTCCCCCATGCCACCCGTAAATTTTTGTATTCCTCTCCCTAAGCTAACCCTCCATAGTATTTATGAAACACTTAATATTTATTTTTTCGGTTTAAACCGAAAATCCGAAATCCGAATGAACGGTTTATTTTTCCTTATACGGTCTTTTGGTCGGATTTTTTTTTGAAGAAAATTCGGTCCGAAAATATAGGTACCCGACCGAAATAGTATAAAAACCGGTCTAACTGGTCCGGTTTCACCCCTACCTTCAAGACCCATTCCCCTATACTCTCTAGAGAAGATGGGTCGACCACCATGCTGTGACAAGATAGGAGTGAAGAAAGGGTCATGGATAGACCTGTCAAAATATGACCCGACCCGAAAATGACCCGGAATCAATCCCGGTACGGATTCGGGTCGCAAAAAAGGTATGTCAGATCATTTTCGGGTTGACCCGTCACTAGAGATGGGTCGGGCCCGAGTTGACCCGTCTGACCTGGACCCAACCCACACAGATCACCCGAACCACACAGATCACCCGAACATTAAAAGTTCACTGAAAGGCAAACATTAAAAAACGAAAAACAAAACACCTAAAAGGCACTGAGAACTGAATACTTTCTCATTCTTTCTTTCTGAGAACTGAGTACTCTTTCATTCTTACTGAGAACTCCTTCGTTTTCGTCTGATCGTCCCTTACTTCTCGGCTTCTCCTTCTCTGTTCGCCTGATCGGTGCTCGCTGTGCTCCCCTCCTGTTCTTCTGACCTGCCTGCTCGCCTCACCTGCTCCGCTGGCCCTGCTCGGTACTCGCCTCGCCTGGTCGGTGCTCGCCTCGCCTGGTCGGTGCTCCATTGCTCCCCTCGCCTGGTCGATGCTCCACTCGCCTGGTCTAAATCGATTTTTCGGTTTAAATCGATTTTTTTTTACAGACCAATCAGTTTTTCGGTTTAAATCGATTGATTTGTTTATGCAGTGTTAAACCGGTTCGGTTCAATGCTAGGTTAAGTTCAAACTTCAGAATCATTACGTGAAGGCAGACGCAACTCCAGGTCCAGCAAGAGCTTCTGCAACTCTAAATTGACCATCGGAGGTATAATCCGTATTACACGTCCATCAGGATCTGTTTCCGCTGACCGTGTTGTCGATCGTCCGGCCAGAGCTACGAGATCAGTGTTCATTTGGTTCTTTTGAGGTATGCCTGTACTTTTATACTGATAGATGGCACGGATTAGGTCTTGAGTAGATTTTGTGTTTTTACAGCTCGTACCACCATTTTTGAAGTGATTCTGTTTTATAGTACACATTAAAATTCTTTGATTCCTCAATCAATTAGCATTTAGTTATTGTCACTTAGATGGAGGATAACTAGGGCTTGGGGAGGGTTAGCTACAGAGCGAAAGGTGCAGTTCTCGGGTTTAAAGTTGCAATTTTGGGGGTAGCTGGAGGGATTGGGCAGCCTCTTGCCATGCTGATGAAGATGAATCCATTGGTTTTGGGTCTTGATACTCAGGAAGTTGATGTTCCCGTTGTTGGAGGTCATGCCGGAGTTATAATTTTGCCCCTTTTGTCCCAGGTTTGTGCAACAAAATCCGATCTTTATCTAGAAATTTTTATTAGAAGTTCCATAGGCATTGAAGAACCGAATTGGAACACTTTCTTGTAGGTCAAACCTCCCTGCTCATTCACCCCCACAATAAATAAATTATATAACTGACCGCATTCAAAATGGTGGCACAAAAGTCGTTGAGGTAAGCAATACCCTGTTTTGTTCCTAATTGGTTCTTGAATAAGTTGAGTATCCATGATGTAAAAGTATCATTTTTTTAAATGGGTAAATCTCTTTTGAGTTTATAATCCAAAAATTTTACCCTTAATTCACCAAATTTTGCAGGCGAAAACTGGAGCCGGATCTGCAACTCTATCAATGGTTAGTCTTGAGTTATATATTTGTTGATGCAGTTATATTATAGATCAGTGCTATACTTTTGTGCCAACTTTTGTGCTGAAGATGGAAGATGGGACTGGTCTCCTCCTTCCAATTATTGTTTATAAGTGCATGTTCTTTTCTTTCAGTAGTTGTGGTAACTGTGAGTGCCAACTTTTATCTAATTGATCGATAATTGATTTGAAGTTTCAGTTTATTTGTTGTAATGATGAAAATCTTATTCTTTAATCTTTTTATATATGAAGGTAGCAAAAGTCATCCTAGGTGGAAAGAGGCATAGCCTTGGAATGACGTTTTACGAGCCAACAATTCTCACTGATGTAAATACTGAGATGCTCATCGGAAGGTGATATACTGCATCTATCCATGTTGTAGTCCTATTTAAATTCTTTGTAGCATCCTGTACAAACTTTGATTTTTTGGCCAAAAGCTTCTGCAAAGTTCAGCTCCCTTATATCGTGAAATGAAGATAACATAGTTACTAGAATGCTTGAAATAATGCACCTTATGGACGTTGATCCGCTATATGAAATAATGCACCATCTATGATATGATACGTTTCATTTTGTTTTTATTATGTTAATTTTCAGGTCTGGTTCGAAGATAAGATATTGGTTTGTTTTGGTGGCAGCTAAAATATGTGTGCTTGGGTAACATGAAGTAGTTTGGTTGGAATTCGTTTGCTTGGTTTGTTCGGTTATGAGATAAAGGCTCTTGTTGATTTTGTCAGCTCTAGAACTGTATTACTTTCTGCTTGATATTTTTTTTTAATAATAATAATAATAGATTTTTGTTTTCCTTAGGAAAAGAGACCAATTATCTTGGTTAAAAAATATGGTGGTATTAAAAGATGTGAACAACTTTAGCTATTAAAGAATATTAAAAAATAAGAGTGCTTATTCAGCTTTAGCTATTAAAGAATATTAAAGAACAAGAGTGCTTATTCAGCTTTAGCTATTAAAAGGCTCTTGTTGATTTCGTCTGCTCTAGAACTGTATTTCTTTCTGCTTGATAATTTTTAATAATAATAATAGATTTTTGTTTTCCTTAGGAAAAGAGACCAATTAACTTGGTTAAAAAATATGGTGGCATTAAAAGATGTGAACAGCTTTAGCTATTAAAGAATATGAAAGAATAAGAGTGTTTATTCAGCTTTAGCTATTAAAGAATAAGAGTGTTTATTCAACTTTAGCTATTAAAGAATAAGAGTACTTATTGGTGCATGTGCAGAAACCGAGAGATTACCAAAGAACTTCAAAAGCTTAAACAAAGAAAAAGAAGTCGCAGAGAAGTGGAGAACATAACCTGTGAAGAGGCAGACAAAGCTTGAGCTTGATCTTAAAGACTTACAAGAGAAGATCTCTCAGAATCTCAAATCCAAGTATGCTCATTCAAGCTAGAGGGCTTTTGATTTTTTATGCGGCTGAAATTTTGTTGATTAAGTGCCGAAATTTTGCTGAATTTAAGCTTGTTCTGACTTCTAATCTAGGATTTATTGTATCGATTTGTAAAATTTGGGTAGTCTTGGTTCTTCTGATGAAATCTGGGATGCTGGGTAGGGGAGTTGTGGATTTCATGTTGTTTAAGTGCTTTTGAATTTTTATGCTGCTGAAATTTTGCTGAATTTAGACTTGTTCTGACTTCTATTCTAGAATTTATTGTATCGATTGGTGAAATTTGGGTAGTCTTGGTTGTTCTAATGAAGTTTCATTGTCAATTTATTTTCAGTAATCATACAAAATGGATAAGAGTTGGATGTCCAAGTCTAGATTAAGTGAAGATTATAACAATGGGATGAACAACTTTCTAGATTTCGCGTTCAGTAATAGGACTCTTATAGATGTAGAAGGAAATACTACAATTCGTTGCCCGTGCATGCATTGTAATAATCATTTTCATGAGCCAAGAGTTGTTGTGGAAAACCATTTATTGTGGAAAGGTATTGTGCAAAGTTACAGCAATTGGATTTATCACGGTGAAGACTTTGTTCCATCTTCAACTAGAAATGTAAGAAATGTTGATCAAATGCATGAAATGGTTTATGACGGCACCGGTGCACGAGAATGGACGAATGGAGAAGAGCAACCAAATGCTGATGCTTCAACGTTTTACAAGCTTCTAGAGGATTGTGGAAAAAGTCTATATCCAGGGTGTTCTAATTATTCAAAGATGTCCTATATAGTTGAGTTATTGCACATAAAGTCTCTTTATAGAGTGAGTAATTCAGCAATGGATGAGTTTATGAAACTTTTCAAGAAATGTCTGCCAGAAGGAAGCATTGCACCTGCCACATATAGGGATGCCAAAAAGGTCATATGCGAATTGGGTTTAAAGTATGACAAGATTGATGCTTGTCCAAATGACTGCATTTTGTTTACTAAAGAGCATTCACATGCAGATGTTTGTTTGGTATGTGGTGAGTCTAGGTGGGTGAAACCTAGACCCATTATTGGGTCTAATAATAGAAACACTGATCTGAGGAAGAAAAGTAAAAAAGTAGCGTTATAGAGGCTACGTTATTTCCCTATAATCCCAAGGTTGCAAAGGTTCTTTATGTCAACAAAGACAGCGAAAAGTATGAGGTGGCATGCAGAAGAACGCATTAAAGATGATGTGATGAGGCATCCAGCGGATACTGCCGCTTGGAAAGCGCTTGATGTTGTATGTCCTGAATTTGGTTTAGAACCTCGAAACATCAGGTTGGGACTATCAAGTGATGGTTTCAATCCATTCTCTAACAATACCAAGCCTTACAGCATGTGGCCTGTGATTCTTATACCATATAACTTGCCACCCCAAGAATGTATGAAGGATCCAAAATATCTGCTCTTTATGATAATTCCTGGTCCTAAATCCCCTTGTAATGATATTGATGTATACTTGCAACCGTTGATAGATGAACTGATTCTATTATGGGATGAGGGAGTGATTACTTACGATGCCTCCGCGAAGGAACATTTTCGGCTTCGTGCAGCAGTTTTGTGGACTATAAATGATTTTCCATCATATGACAATTTATCTGTATGGTCAACCTCTGGTTTTTTAGCCTGCCCAGTATGTAACATGAACACATGTTCACACTATTTGCCAAATGGAAAAAAGACTGCATATATGGGCCATCGAAGATTTTTACCAAATGATCATCAATTTCGAACCAATAGAGCCTTGTTTGATGGGAGTCAAGATTTTCGTCCACCACCAAGAAGATTGTCTGGTCATGAGGTGTTAGCACAACTGCAGGGTTTAAACAACATCACTTATGGGAAAAAGCAATAAGGAGTTAAGATTGGTCGGGAGTCCTCTACTGGTAATTGGAAGAAAATAAGCATTTTTTTTAACTTACCCTATTGGAAGTCCTTACTGCTGCCCCACAATTTGGATGTCATGCATATAGAGAAAAATGTTTGTGAAAATTTACTGAACACATTGTTGGGAGTGCCTGGTAGGAGCAACGATAATTTGAATGCTCGTCTTGACTTGCAAGTCATGGGGATAAGACGTTCACTCCATCCAATAACAAAAGCAGGGAAGAAGGTGATACCTGCAGCCAGTCATACCCTATCAAGCAATCAAAAAACTATTATGTGTAGGTTTTTGAAAGACTTGACAATTCCTGGTGGATTCTCGTCCAATATTTCACGTTGTGTTTTAGTTAAGGAACACAAAACAATTGGGTTGAAAAGTCATGACTATCATGTACTTATGCAATGTCTCTTGCCAATAGCCGTCCGGGGTCTTCTACCTAAAAATGTGGTGACTACACTTGTGCAGCTAAGTAATGCTTTCAAAATACTATGTTCGAAAGAATTGAGGAAGGATGACTTGGACAGATTAGAGAGTGATATGCCAATGATATTTTGTAACATCGAAAGGATTTTTCCACCAGCATTTTTTAATATCACTATGCACTTAACGATTCATCTAGTGGAAGAGGCCAAACTTGGTGGACCAGTTCAATTTCAGTGGATGTATTTCAGTGAAAGGTAAACACAAAATTCCATACATAATGATATATTTTGTACAACTACATTGCTAAATGTTATTACATTAGCTTCATAGGATAATGAGCATAATGAAATCATTTGTTCGCAATAGACGTCATCTAGAAGCTTCTATAGCAGAAGGCTATATTGCCACAGAGTGCATGCCATTCTGTTCAAGGTATCTACGCGATGTTGAAACTAGATTTACAAGAATTGAACGAAACTATAGGGTCGATCAACAACACAGTGAACACGTTTTGTCAGTCTTTCAAATAATCGGCAAACCATTAAGGGGTTGTGTTGTTCGTGAATCAAGTCCTGATGAAAGAAATAAATGTCACGCGTATATATTGAATCAATGTCAGAAGGTGCAACCATTCATTGAGTAAGTACTATTTCTTGAATACTCAACATTTGTTGTTATAAAACATCAATTACTTATGAATTGTGTGTTGTAATGAAGTGAACATAAGCGCATGTTATGACGAAGAAGGTTGAATCCTCGAGCGCTGGAGTTAGTACACAACAAGGAGTTTCCAAATTGGTTTGAAAATAGGGTTAGTGCTTGTACTGTGGGACTATTATTTAATTACATGTGTTATGACATTAATATTAACCAATTGTTCGTAACTTTTTCAGATTGCTCGCATGCAAAGCGAAAGACTAAATAATAAAACAGAACAGTTAAAAGCACTGGCCAATAAACCATTGTTCAGATTGAAGAGTTATAGCTGTTATGAAGTAAACGGTTTTAAGTTTCATACTAAAGAGAGAGCTAGCTCACGGTTAGTACAGAATTGTGGAGTCCTTACAACCGCTGATACTACATGCTTTTCTAGTGCTCGAGATCGGAACCCCCAATCGAGTAATGTTGATTACTTCGGAGTGGTGCAAGAGATCATCGAACTGCCTTACTTAAATTCTAATCACGTTGTTCTTTTCAAGTGTGATTGGTTTGATGTGGTTAATAGAAGAAATGTTAGGCATGATGAATTTGGGTTTACTTCAGTAAAGACATCATCTTTTTTTGCAGATGAATGAGCCTTATATTTTAGTGAATCAGGCCCGATAAGTATTCTATGCAACAGACCCCATGGATTGCGAATGGAGTTTAGTATTAGATGTGGAACCTAGAAAACAGTTCAACATGGGATTACATATGTTGGCAGAAGGCGTTGAACCTCATCAAGAGATCTTCTCACATCAATACTCTACGGAGATGAATCTGAATGATAGTGAATTCATGCATAGCCGTCCTGATGTAGAAAACGTTGAGGTTGATGTAATAAATGTTGATGACATGGTGGACGATATGGACGAACTAGAAGATTTGTTTGGATAACATGTTTGTGTTTGTGTTTTTCGTTATTCTTGTCTTTGTTTAATATTTTCAGTTTAAGGTATAACTGTCAATGTTCATGTGTATAATTGTAAGATTATTTTGGTACTATGATACTAATATCATATGTGTGTTGCAGGTTAAAATGACAAGTAGATAAAGAATAACCTCTAAAGGTTCAACAAGACAGATTCCAGAAGTTGTACATCCACCATTAATAGAACATCCCAGTATAGATGAACACGTTGCAATGGAGGGCTCATCCGCAGGAAGTTTGTATTTTTTCGTCTTTTATATGAGTAATGAGTATTGTTTCAACCTATTAACCTTTAATTTTTTTTAGCAGGTACCACCAAAAAGTCTAGAAGAGGACCCACAAGGAGTTTGGATATAATGAAAATGCCTGAAGGAATGAAAGTGCCAATGGAGTTTAATGCAAAAGGAGAATCGATTGGAAAAAATACAAGTAAATTCAGTAGCTATTGTGGTTGGTTAATCCGTATGCCGAAAAATGCCACACCATGTGTGCCAAGTTGGTGTGGAAGAGGCGGCGATGCAGGGGTACCAGAAAGACAGAAAGAGAAGATGTGGGAGGTTATTTGTGTAAGTGGATTTTTCATCTATCATTATATATTCTATTCATCCTAATATAATTTAAATGCATCTAATTAGATCTAATTTGTGTACGATAAGTTTGACATTGACAGAGACAATGAGATGATTAAATGGGCTACCTTTAAGAAGTTAGGAAAGAAGTTTAATGATAATAGAGCCAACATTAAGGCGTTGTACTACACGCCTTACGATACTGATGTTGCGCGATTAAGGAAGATGCTAGATAACTACTCAGAGACATAATGGAAATACCTAATAAAACACTTTAATTCTGAAGTGCACCAAGTAAAATTGTTCATTCTTTTATAATTTTATGTTTCATAGATTTAAATATTCAAGGAATACTTTATCATTAGTTGGTTCATACAGCTCAAGTGCAACCACAATAAAAGAAATCGAGAAAAACAAATAGCACTACACACATCTGGAAGTGTTAGCCATGCTAGGATTTATCATGCGGAGGTAGGTATAAGTCCGTTTATAACAAATGCATTTATGATTTAAAATTATTATATTGCTTTAAGTAACACATTTGTTATAGACTGAGAAAAATAATGGTGTTCCACCGTCGGAATATGCTCATTATCGTCGGGTACATACACATCGAAAAGATGGCACCCCATGTGATAGTATTGCGGCTGAAATTATGGTAAGTCTGAAAAATGTCATTGCATTCAAATGAGAACTTTATCACATTTCATAGTTTATGTAGTTTGAAATTTGCATTGCAGACGCAGGTGGATCAATGGATATAGTAAGATGAGCTTGAAGGGGTATCTCATAATGTGGATGAAATATACTTAAAAGTACGAGAGCAACGGAAGTCGCCATCAAAGTATAAACGACGTCCATGTTGCACTACTGATATAGGTACTTCACAGATGATGGACTACAAAAAAAAAGTTGAAGAGTTGCGTACTGAAAATGGTACCTTGAAAGATCGTCTACAAGTATCAGAAGAGAAGGCTTCAGATATGCAACTGAACTTCCAAGCACTTAGTAAGAAGGTTGACTTCTTGATGAATGCTAGACAACCTTCGGCAACCGACAATAATGAGATTCAAGGTACGCGAAAAAATTACAAATTTCATATGTTGATACTTCTTTTATTTCAAATTCACATATATGTCCGTGATGATGCATTTTACATATTCTTTGATCAAATGCATGAGTAAACATAAATGTTATTGAAATAATATCTATTTTGATTGCAGATAGGTGACGACGAATGCAGAAGATGAGATGATTGACGACTAACTTAGAAGAAGGAGATAGTTGACGACTAACTTAGAAGAAGGAGATGCGGATGTTATTAATGTTTTGTAAGTTGTCACTCATATTTTGTAAGTTCTGACCTTGATGGGACAAAAACCGTTGATTGTGTATTTTAGACTGAATCGACATGGTTATTATATGTAAATTTTGGGTTATGTATGAAAAGCAAAATTGTTGTATATTTATTAAACATGTAAAATTGTTGTAAAGGTACACCATTAGCGGTGACTTGGTTCGCCGGTAATAGAACAGTAGCACTTTTAACAACACAAATGGAATTACAGAGAGACCTCTAGAATTAGAAATTTCAGTGCTGGGTGGAAACGTAGAAGAAGCTACATTGGAAGACTCTGTCATAGACGATAATCCTTCTTTTGAACTTCCTAAGGTGATGATCAGTTTGCACTTTTTCTGTCAAATTCTTGTTTCTTATTTCGTGTCCTCATGTTTTGTGCTGATTTTATAGGAAGTAGAGGAATCCAGTGACGAGCATCCAAAGCCCTCCAAGCCCCCAGAAGGATAGAAAGCTTGAGAAGCTATCATAAACAGGTAAACATGTAAACATATAAACAGGTAAAGAGTGTGCTTGATCCCTCTTAGGATGAGAATAACGATAGTCAAGATGATACAGTGAGTTTGGGATCTGATGCTATAAGAATAGATGAATACTATGATTCTGACGGTGAGGTAAAATGACATAGTTGTATATATTGTTGTTTCACTCCAGAGTGAGTAAGCTGTGTGAGTCGGTGCTCATAGACTTATATGTATACTGTATTGCAGGTGAACCAATCAGATGATGATTAGGAATATATAGTTGCACCTATTGGTAATGCGCCTAAGCTGATTCATATTGGTCCTATAACTGCTTTCTTTTGTTTCCTTCACTGACTTCGAAATACTTATCTGACAGAGAAACAGCAGCAGTGGCAGTATGATAATTACATGGTAAATATGTTCTTGGGTTAATAGTCAAAGTGCCCCCTAATGTTTGGGCGAAATTTAGGATTGCCCCTTAAAGTCTAAAATTTTAAATATTAGTCCTAAAGTTTGGACGATTTTAAAAATTGCCCCTTTCCGTCCTCTAACTGTTAATTTTGGACGGAAAACGCCCATGTGCAATTCACGTGACTTCAGACAAATTTTATAGACCAAAATACCCTTAAAGCAGTTTACAGAAGATCTTCGGTTTCCCTCCAACATACCCACGCCAACACTCCAGTCTCCTCGGTAGCAGAGCATTTGGCGAACCGAAGGCGATTTCCGTGCGATTTCGGTGCGATTTCTTGGCGATTGCAGTGCGATTTCAGGCGACTTCCGTTCTTCCGCGACTCGGCCACTCCGCGACGCCGCGCCTCCGCCAGTTCGTCAAGCCTTCCCTCGTCGCTTCGTCTGCCCGCCATTGTGAAGGAAGGTAAGTTCTAACCGAAGTTAGGGTTTCGGACATGGTTAGATTTAGGGGAAGTTACGGTAGCCGAAGTTAAGGGTTTATGCCATGGTTAGATTTACGGTTTATTGTTAGTTGTTATACATCCGTTGATGAATACCCTTTTATGCTTGGTTTATCCCGTTTTTGGTTCGGGATTGCAGTGGAAGTGACCATTGGAAGGATTGCCGACTAAAACAATGGATTTTACGGACTTTGCTGATGATTTAGGTTCGGTTTCTTTGCTAGTCGATTCACAGTTAAGAAAATTGCTTAGATGTTAGGTTCGGCAGAGTTGATATTTGTGTTGTTTTCCTGTTTACAGGTGTATCCAACAGGTTATATGCCCCCAAAGGTCCGCCTAGTTACACACTACACACATTCTACGGTGGTCGATTGGATACGGTTGAGGATAAGAAGATCTACATTGGCCAGAAGTATGTTAGACCGAGGTGGCCTATCCCATTTAGCTTGGCTGATTTGATCAACCACTTAACTCTGGTTCATCAATACTCTAGTGGGGATGCCATCTTCTACTTGCCCCCGTTTATGGACATTAGTAAGGACCTAGTGAAGATTGCGATAGATGAGGATGTGGTAGACTTGAAGGCTTACCAGGATGGGATGGAGACTATCATCCTGTTTATAGAGGACAGTGGAGTGCGTGTCCCTATCGGGATGATATTTGACGATTGGGAAGGAGATCCAATCCGGAAGGCCGAATTGGAAGACCCGAACGCAGAAGGTATGCGACTGTACCGTTTCAACAGGGACTATGACGATCGCATGGGGCAGCAGGGTGGTCCTGGGGGGCAAGGTGGTCAAGATGAGCCCATTGAAATTGTTGACGATGAGCCCACTGAAACTCAGCCCACATCCGAGAAACCACCTGAAACCGAAGAGCGACTACCAACAACTGGAAATACCGAACAACCACCTGAAACCGAAGAGGCTCCACCAGTAGAAGTGACTGAAGACGACGAGTTCTGGAAAAAAGGTGGACGAGTTTGAAGACTTAGCTGACCGAGCTCCACCCGTAGATGAACCTGAGGACAGTGAGGAGAGCAGTTGGAAACCGTAGGTTGACGCGGAGAGTACAAACAGTTCCGACACAAGCGTCGATGTCGAGCAACCAGTTAGGGAAGATGCCGAGATTGAGCCTCCAACTGAAGCCGTTGACTACAACAGCGATGAACTTAGAACTCCATGTGCCTCTGACAATGAAGAAGTGAACTTGCCGAGAATGCCTGAGTTCAATCCCGAAGAATCAGCCCAGGAACCGACTCTAGGATTGACATTCCCATCAATGGACGCCTTACGGAGTTGCATTCGCAACTGGAGTGTAGAAAACGGGATTGAAATCAGATGGGTGAAGAATGACCCAAACCGAGTGCTTCTGGAGTGCAACAAGGGTTGCGACTGGACGTTGTACGGGTCGAAGGTCGGGAATGAGGAGACGTACAGAATTAAGAAGTTGACTGGGAAACACGTTTGTCCAAGGACCCACAAGTCAACATCCATCACAGTTGACTGGCTAGTGGATAGGTACATCCACAAGTGGAGTGTTGATGCAACGATGTCGTGGAAGGTGATTGCGGAGGACATGATGAAGACTTTCGGTATGGAGGTTAGTCACTACAAGATTCGAGTCGTCCATAAGAAGGCGTTGGAGAAGCTGCACGGCGTCAAGGAATCAGGAGGTCCTCCTTCAACACAAGATAGTAGTGCACCGAGTCAAGGAATCATGTCTAGGAAAGGAAAGGAAAAGATGTAAATTTAGGAAGTTGATGTCTTAGTCTTTCTATGTGTTATGCGGAAACAGACTTCGAACATGGTATTTTGGTTTGTGTTAGCTTTTGAGACATGTTAAAACATGCACCTTTTGATTATGTCGGATATATTTGAAGCATTTCGGTTGTATAACATGAATCTGCTAAAAAGGTGGTGCTGGATGAAAAATGATTAATTTTATAAACTTTAGGGGGGAATATTCAACAGGTTCACCATCTTATATTTCAGACAATATTACATGCAGTTACGTCCTTCAGGAACTGCTTTAAGGGTATTTTGGTCTATAAAATTTGTCTAAAGTCACGTGAATTGCACATGGGCGTTTTCCGTCCAAAATTAACAGTTAGAGGACGGAAAGGGGCAATTTTTAAAATCGTCCAAACTTTAGGACTAATATTTAAAATTTTAGACTTTAAGGGGCAATCCTAAATTTCGCCCAAACATTAGGGGGCACTTTGACTATTATTCCTATGTTCTTAGAATTCCATGAAGGTAAAACATGTCAGTGGTGGTTTTGGACCTTCTAGTGCAAAGTTTCATGTTCTCAGTCAAAATTGGATAAGTGTTTCTTTCATGTAAAGATCTTTTGGTGCAGATTGACCCAAGTCAAGCTCTTAAGTTTTTCTGTTGTTGTTGAAAATCTGATTTTTTGTCCATCGTTTTCTTCAGATAAGTGAAAAATCATTTATCTTCTTCCTCCATAGCTACTACTATTTTAGCTCTTGTTAGGTTTCAGTTAGAACTAATTTGAATTTTAGTTGCGGCAGCTGAATTTTCCGGTACATTTACCTGTGGCTGTAAGTAATGGTACTACACAACTATCTGCTTATGTTGATTGGTTAAATCATCGATTTTGTACTGTTCATGATCTAGCTTTTCCAAAAGGAAGAAAAAATATGATCTTGACAGTGTCTTGCTTGTGGGGCTCAATTCAAGTATACATTCTAGTTTGCTTTCATCATGTAGATGATTTTCTGAGCTTGTCTATTGCATTGTGTGGCTTATGTTTTATATAGATACAAGAGATTATGGTATAATAAAACACATTTGGCTATTGAAAAACAAGACAAGTTTAAGATGGTAGAACATAAAGGTTACTTTAGTAGTGACCCTTTTACATAAAGGTTACTTTAGTAGTGGTTGTAAGCAAGCTGATTGTTATCTGCAATATGGCATCAAAGTGATATGCTTAAATAATTGGCCCTTTTATATAATGATGATCATTATACTGTTGTTACAAAGATGATGACCTTGTTTATGTTTTTCTATCTGTGTATATCGATATGGTGATTGTCTCATCCTTATTTATGTTTTTCTATCTATATATCCTTATTTACCTGTTTCATCTTCAAAACAATGAAATGATGAAGGTTATTATTTACTGTTACAGGATTGCTTATTCGTATCTGTAGTCATCATGAATCTTCCTAATTTACAAGATAAACATGTTGCTATATGTCATTTGGAAAATCCAAAAGGAACTGCTGAAATCTCATCTGCAAATTACGCTGCTAGGGACTATGGTTTGTTCATTGCCATTTTCTTTTATTACTTTAGGTCCTGTCAATGATTCAACTGATATCTATTCTCCGTAATTGTTCTGCAAGGTGTAAAAGCTGGAATTTTTGTTAGAGATGCTAAAGTTCTTTGTCCCTATCTGCTTATGGCCCGCCTAGCAACCAAGACAGCAAAGTCTAATGGATTAGAGTTATTTATTTAGATATTATTGTCTGCTTTAATGATTTGTTGATTATTTTATTTATAGATTATCATTCTATTTTGTTTCTTCACTTTATCACATAAAGTATGAGACATAATTAACAACGTTGATTATTTTGTTTCTTCACTTTATCAATTAGGTTTGGAAGAACGCTGTCTTTTGCTTCGTATGAGACCTAATTAACAACGCTGTCTTCCGATTTTGGTAGGTGGTCTGAAATCAAACGCTGTCTTTTGCTTCGTATTCTTATCGTACATCTGTTGACCTTAAGGTAATCTCACTTCCTATATACTGCCGCCACAATTTTTATATATGTTTCACCCATATATCATTATTATTGAATTTGACTGAAAATTCATTTTCCAACAGCTTGTAGTTGGATGTTGTGCTCTGAAGGTAGATCGTATTGTTGTTTCTTATTGTTTCTCGCAGCTTCTGTTCTGCTTTCTGTTTTCTCATCTGATTCGAACCGTCGACAGGTTACGGCGGTGATGAGATGTATTCATAGCTGTGGAAGGCGTGCGTGAGACCGTTGGTTGACATTCCGCACACTAGAGAAAGAGTCTTTTACTTCCCACAAGGGCACATGGAACAAGTGAGGATACTTGATTTTTGCTTCGGATGCTGCATAATTTCGTGAAATTTTGGTAACTTACTTTTGTGTAAAAAATTTTCTTTGCTATTTTTGTGTGTAGTTGGAGGCATTGATGAATAAGGAGTTGGACCAGAGAATTACGATGTTTTCTCTGCCGTCAAAGATTCTTTGTCGAGTTTTTCACGTTCAGCTACATGTATGGACCTTCTTCCTCATATTAGTTCTGTTTTTTTATGGTTTCGCTATGTTGATTGTTGTTTGAAGAAGGCCATTATGTAGATACTTATATCTCACTTGATTGCTATGAGTTTATTTATATGAGTCCTAACGAACTCCACGTGTTCAATATGAGCATAATTAAATTTGCATGTACATTTAATAAAAATTCCCATGTAAATGTATGTATATATATCATATATGTGACTTATACTAATTATTGGATACTTTCTATTTTGTTCAATGTTTATATGATATAAACGACACCATTATTTTGGATAATTTATGTTATTTTAAAATTAAGACATATAAGAGAATGACTGGTTAAATGAATTTTAGTGCCCCTTTTGTGATTACAATATTATTAGTTATCTATTGGAAATAAAGTTTAGATGTTTGTTTCCAATAATATTTTGAAAATAAGAAATACGAATTTCGTATTCCCATAAATTGAAGGGTCAATAGGTCCAATGGTACCATATGTTTGGGTCATGTGATCGGATGGTACTCATATGTTGTTTTATGGTACCATATGTTTCGCAATGTTGTTATTTGGTCCAAATTACTGTTGTTGTCAAGGTTAACTAACGGAATGTTGACGTGGCACTGAGGTGGCGGAAGGAAAATAAAAATAAATAGAAAAGTTAATAAAAATAGAAAAAATAGGGGAAAATAGGGAAACAATTATAAACAAATTCAAAAAATATTTAAAACTTTATCTGTTAATAAAATTTAGTTTTTTAAAAAAAAATCGAAAATTGAAAAAAAAAACTAGGGTTTGATCCCTTGGGTCCAATTGACCCAGCCAAGGGTCGAACCGACCCTTGGGGTCCAATTGACCCAGCCAGGGTCGAACCCAGGGCTGGGTCAGACCCAGACCTGGTCGCCCAAGTCAGGCGACCTGGTGGGGGTCCAACCCAGCCCAGGGTTCGACACTTGGCTGGGTCAATGGACCCAAGGGTCCAACCCTAGTTTTTTTTTTGTTTTTTTTTTTCAATTTTCGACTGTTAAAAAAAAACTTATAATTTTTTTTTATTAATAGAAATACTTTTAAATATTTTTTAAAACATTTTTATAATTTTTCCGATTTTTCCCTATTTTTTTAAATGTTTCTATTTCTATTTATTTTTTTAATTAAATATTATAGTATATATCTACGTGGCACTGACGTGGTGCTGACATGGACCATTTAACAGAAAAAACTAACGGTTGACTAATAGAGTACCATAGGACAACATGCTCCAAACATAACGGACCATTTGACCACATCAAAAAACATACGATACCATCCGATCACATGGCCCAAACTTATGGTACTATTGGACCTATTAACCCTAAATTGAAATTTCACGGAATTCAAAATTCAGAATTTTTAAAGAGTTAGGAATAAATATTTTTAACTAAGACCTAACGTTCGGAATTGTTGTTCCCGGTAAGGCCATAAATAGAAATAGTGGTCTAAATGATCGAAATACCCTCAATTGATTCCTAGTAATTACAAAAACTGAGTTTTCTAAATTTGTTAATAAAATATATTTTTTAAAAATGTGTAATTAAAATTTTCATAATTATTTATAATTTAATTTAATTTATTTATTTACATTTTAATTTAAATATTTATTTATTGTCATTTAATAATGAGTGTTAATAAATGTGAAACGAATCATCTTATTAGGGTCTTCTTTTGTGGAGGAGCATTTTTATTTTATGCGAGTATGATGAAATGTACATAACCACTTAATAATAAATAGCAAGAATAGTTAACTCTACTTTCAATTAACTAATCAAAATTTGTACATTCTTTTAGGCTGAACGAGAAACTGGCGAGGTCTACGCAGAAATAACTCTCATGCCAGAACCTAATGTAAGACCCGGACTTCAGAGTCTCTAGTTTCATGTGTTCTTCCATAAGGTATTGGGTTGGTGGGGAAAATGTCATGCTATTTTTTTTTCTTCCAGCAACTCGAGCCAACAAGTCCAGATGAGTGCCCTCCTGAGCCTCCAAGGCCAAAAGTTCACTCATTCTGCAAGGTTTTAACTGCTTCGGATACAAGCACCCATGGTGGATTTTCTATTCTGAGGAAGCATGCAACTAAATGTCTACCTCCATTGGTAACTACATATAGATTACTCTGTTTCAATCTTGTTCTTTAGCAGAGGACTGTACTTGAACTTTTGTGTTTCTTCAGGATATGAACCAGGTAACTCCAACTCAGGAGTTAGCTGCAAAGGATCTTCATGGTTATGAATGGAAATTTAAGCATATCTTTAGAGGTAATGAACTGGATTTATGTTTCAAACAAATATATTTTATCTTATGTAAACTTGATATTAAGAACGCGTTTTCCAAAATCCTTATGTTATTGCTTTCACAGGCCAACCACGGAGGCATTTGCTCACTACGGGCTGGCACTACAAGAATCTGTATCAACAGCCACGAAATTAATTTGTTGACATAAGGAGTGGGTTGGTAAAACAGTGTATAAGTGACGGCATTTTAATACGTCCCAGTAGACACATTTTAGTGTCAACACATTTGTCGTAGCACAAACAATCCTTTAGTATTGATGTTTGCCGTCGCAATATGTTTGTGTCGATCAAATCCATGTGTCAAAACTCAACCGAGGTTAATAGTGGTATTCAGTAACGGAATATGTTGGTATTGCAAAACAGTATGTTTACTTTCAAAATTAATTGATGTAATAAATGGGTAAACAGTATTGGCATAACTTCATTGGTAATATATGTATTGCCGTTGCTAAACTCTATACCCGCAATTATAACAGAACATATCGTATTTTCTAGTACAGTTCAAAACTCCCCTGTGTAGACCAGAGCCTTCGTCAGTCCATCAACGACCGTTGCCAAGAACGGATTCCTTTCAGATCGACTCCCAGGACGCATGTAGGTTGCTCGCAGACATTCCAGGAAGCAACCCAGCTGGTGCCAATCAATCGTGAAGTCGTTTGCTGTAGTATCCCGCGACAAGCATTTCTCCTCAGGTAGGCTGGTATGAGTAGTCGAATGTGGCTTCTTGTAATTGCGAATTGAATTGTCATGAGCTTAATTGTGTGTTATATATAGCCAACGGTTCCTTCAAACAACTCACCCGAAGGATTTGTACAGTTTAGCCCCAAAAAATGTGCTGCTACAACCAATTAACAACTGTGTTGATAAAATTGGACAAGTCGATCGAAAGAGTTCTACTCTTGCGTATAACAACTAATTAACTAGCAATTAAGCTAGTTGCAGCTCGTACGGTTCCAACGGACAACTCTATGGTTCTGTTTGGTTCGATCCACACATAAACGAAAATGAATGTATGAACTTTTACAAATGGTCTGGATAACTGTCAACAACTGATGATGCTACTTCCTGTACTGGATGTTTCAGAAGTTATTTGATTAACTAAACTATTGTGCTGTCTTTTTAATCCCAAAGAGTTGGATTGATATTTCTTTGTAGAAATAGAAGTGCGATGGATAAGAGTTGGATGACCAAACCTCGGCAAAGTGGGGAATAAAAGGAAGGAGTCGCTTCGTTTCTAGACTTTGCCTACTCTCATTCAAGTTGGGATGGTAAGATTTACTGTCATTGCAATAACTGTGTTGGTGCTTTCTTAATGGGGAGAACTACTGTTAAGCTCCATCTTGAAAAATGGGGAATATTGCCAACTTATACTACATGGGTGGATCATGGGGAGGAACTCGAAGATATGATCTCTAATGGTAGGAATTCATCCTCTCATGGGGAAATGGAGGATATGGTGCATGATGGGTTCGGTGGTATGAGGGTGGACGAAGGTGAGGAACCAAACGTATATGCTAGGACATTTTATAAGCTATTAGAAGATTGTGAAAATAGCTTATATCCCAGTTGTGTCTCCTACACGAAGATGTTTTTATAGGGGGTTAGGGTTGGACTACCAAAAGATGCATGCTTGTGTAAATGACTGTATACTATTTAGAAAAGAGTACGCCAATTTGGATGTGTGTCCAACGTGTGGGGAGTCAAGATGGATTAAACCTCGACACAACACTGGAGGACTGGATATTCCAGAGCAATCGAAGCGACAAAGAGGGAAGCTACCAGTCAAAGTACTTCGATATTTTCCACTAACTTCAAGGTTGCAAAGATTATTCATGTCCCACAAAACTGCTTCCTCTATGACCTGACACCATACACGACGATTAAAGGATGGTATTCTACGTCATCCTACTGATACAGACGCTTGGAAGAAACTTGACAGCGTACAACCTGGATTTGGGGAAGACCCACGGAATGTGAGGCTTGGATTAGCTACGGATGGGTTTGATCCGTACAGTGATAAAAGTCACTCATATAGCATGTGGCCAATTGTTCTTATTCCATACAATGTACCTCCCGAGGTGTGTTTGAAAGATACAAACTACGTGCTATCAATGTTGATTCCCGGACCAAAGGCTCCAGTAAATGACATAGACGTGTATCTGCAACCGTTGATCGAAGAGCTGAATGAGTTATGGTCGAATGGTGTGCTCACATATGATGCAGACAAGAAAGAAAACTTCCAGATGCGCGCAGCTGTACTTTGGACCATTAATGATCTTCTTGCCTATGTGAATTTGTCCGGTTGGGCTACTTACGGTAATTTGGCATGTCCTATCTGTCAAATGGACACCCATTATTGTCGATTGAAGAATGGGAGAAAATGTTCTTTTATGGGACACAAACGATTCCTCCCCACCGATCACCCATGGAGAAGAAACAAAAGTTCATTCGATGGGAAACGAGAGTAACAGATGGCCCCACAAAGACTATCAGGGGAGGAAGTGTTACATGTGCTAGAGAATCTTGATCCAGTCATGTTCGGTAAGACTCAACCACTCATTCAGGTTGGAATAGACTCAAATACTGGAAATTGGAAAAAAAAAGAGCATATTCTACTAATTACCTTATTGGCAGCACCTCTTAATCCCTCACAATTTGGATGTGATGCACATTGAGGAAAACGTGTGTGATAACCTCATTGGGTGTTGCCGGTAAAACGAATGACAACCTTAATGCTCGGCTCGACTTACAGGCCTTAGGCATAAGAACGAGCTTGCATCCAGTCCGTAGAGGAACAAAATTGGTCTTACCACCAGCTTGCTTTTCCCTATCAAAGGAACAGAAGATTAAACTGTGTGAGTTTCTTAAGAACTTGAGACTTCCTAGCGGTTATTCATCAAACATTTCACGTTGCGTTAAGGTGAAAGACAAAAAATTGATTGGGTTGAAAAGTCATGACTACCAGGTTCTCATGCAACGTATCCTATCTGTGGCTATTAAAGGATTACTCCCCAAACATGTATGCAAAGCTGTGATAGACATGACTAACACATTCAGGATTCTATGCTCTAAGGAGTTGCACCCGTCGGATTTGTTGAAGGTGGAGTCGCAATTACCCATGACAATGTGCAATCTAGAAAGAATCTTCCCACCAAGTTTCTTCAATATTACAGTCCATCTTATCATCCATCTAGCAGAGGAAGCAAAAATAGCTGGGCCAGTGCAATATCGTTGGATGTATTCAATCTAAAGGTAAGTTTTGTCACTCTTTTATGAAGTATGCCTTTGTCAGAAGAGGTGTCTCACTAATAACATGTTCTTATTGTAGGATAATGGGGATAATGAAGTCATTTGTGCATAATCGTAGTCGTCCGGAAGGGTCAATAGCGGAGGGTTATATTGCTCTGGAGTTCGTTTGACATTTTGTTCTAGATATCCCCATGACATTGAGACCAAATTTACAAGGCATGGGTCAGTTATGGTAACTGAGGTAACTCCAAGGGCGGTAGATGGGTTATCGATCTTCCAGCCGGTAGGATCTCCAATAAGTCGTGTAATTGTCCGTGAACTGTCAAACACGGAATGGGAGCAGTGCCACTTGTACGTCCTTAATCAGTCTGAAGAAGTAAAGCCATTCATCGAGTATTTCATTCACCTTTACTGTTATGTTTATTCTCAAACTTTTAACAGCATTACATCTAACAATCGGATTGGTTGTCTTGTCCATGTACGTAGTGAACACAAGAGGCAACTACTAGGCGCACGGGTGAGTAGGCGGAACATCGATGTCATGAACAATAGAACATTCATACCATGGTTGGAGGACAGGGTATGACACTATGACACAGATAGGAATGGGTATTCCTTTTAATGTTAACGTTAATGACGGTGGGAGTATTTGCATTCTCAGGTTGGTCGAATAGTTAGATCGGCTGAGGATGAGAGAGGTCGCCAACTAAAGGCTTTGGCACGAGGACCGTTATATGGAGCTAAGACATATACTGGTTATAAAGCAAATGGGTTCATCTTCCACACCAAATAGCCGTCTGTAATGAGGAGTTTTGACAACAGCGGTGTGTTGTGCAGAGCTGACACAACGTGCTATGCGAGTATATCCGATAACAACCCCATTGAATGTGCAATTGATTATTACGGATTGTTGAGGGAGGTGGTTGAGCTGCAGTACCCTGGTCACCTATCGGTTGTGTTGTTCAAATGCGATTGGTACAACGTACTTTCATCCTTCAATGGGATGAAAATTGATGAGTATGGATTTGTGTGTGTCAATACCAAAAAAACAATTATCAACAGATGAGCCTTTCGTACTTGCAGCTCAGGCATCACAAGTTTTCTACTTACCTGAGAACATTAACCCTGATTGGAGCACTGCGCTGAAGGCAGAGTCCAAAAAACGATTTGTGATTGGGGGTCAAATGAGTGGGGAGTCAGTGGAGCCATATCAGGAAACATCAGCCCTGGTTGTTGATGTACCGAATGTAGTTCTTGTCGATGATGTAGTTGATTGGTGTAGAAATGACATTGAGGCTCTCGAAATATCTGTTGAGGATGCCACCCCGGAGATGACCACAGAAGCCTTGACAGAAGCAACTGAAGGCCTTGACGACATAGATGTTCTTGAGCCAGATGAGGAGGATATTACTGATGATGGAACAGACAGTGACATAGATACAGAATTTGAGGACGATTTGTTCGATGACGAGGACGGTCTTGAGGGTGAAATGGATGAGGATGACGATGATGATGATGATGCATCGTAAGTTCGTGTGCAATAGAAGAGTGTTTGTATGTTTCTTAAGGTAATTGTTCAATAGTTAGGAATGTAATTCTGTCATTGTTCAATAGTTAGGATTGTAGATTCTGTCAATTGGAGAATTGTTTAATTTGTTCAAATTTGTATGTTCTGTCCAGATTTGAGATGGTTTTACTGATTTGTATGTTCTGTCCAGATTCTGTCCAGATTTGTATGTTCTGTCCGAATTGAGATGGTTTTACTGAGATTGTTCAATATTGAGCTGTTATTCTGTCCAGATTTCTATGTTCTGTCCGAATTGAGATGGTTTTACTGAGATTGTTCAATACTGAGCTGTTATTCTGTCCAAATTTGTATGTTCTGTCCGAATTGAGTGCTGCATACTGAGATTGTTCAGTATTGAGATTGTTTGGTTCACTAGTTGTTGTGTTGAAATATCAGTACTTCCTATAAGTGTCGTGTAGCTGTGTCGCTGGTTGTGCTGTGTCGCTGGTTGTGCTGTGTAGCTGGTTGTGCTGTGTAGCTGGTTGTGCTGTACGTGTGTGCTGTAAGTGTTGGTCATGTTGTTGTTGTAAGTCTAAACTGCATTTGGAAGCTGGAATCTGTACTTGGAAGATGGCAAAATGGCAGGCGAAAATGCAGTCAATTGCAGCTCATCACTTGTGGCCTGTTAACTGGTTCTCCTTCTGCAGCTCAAATGCAGTCAAATGCAGCTCATCAGATACAAAATGATTAGGTGGAGTGCTGCCAACTGGTTCTCCTGCTGCAGCTCGAAATTGCAGCTCAAATGCTGTCAAATGAAAATAACTGTCATGTGCCCTGGTGTTATTCACAAAACATACATTCAGGTGTTTTTCACACACAGACATATATTAATACTTTCAAAATACTGTCATACATTTTGTTTTGGACCAATATTGTCATACACAACATGATGTCGACTGTATGTGGTGTTACACTCTGAAAAAACCGTTTCCAATCCAATCTATGTCATTCTAATCCTATCTATTTCATTCTAATCCTATCTATGTCATTCTAATCCAATTCATCCTCATCTATGTCATTCTAATCCAATCCAATCCATGTGCTGTCAAAATAGATACCAATTCAATTCATGTGCTGTCAAAATGTAATCCAATTCATCCTCGGCAAATAGATACCATGTGCTGACAAAATGTTCAGAATCCAATCCAAACTGCAGTATCCAAAGTTCAGAATCCAAAATGGACATAATACACTGAAAACAGTGAAGGGGTGCAACCCAAAGCTCACGATCTGCACATTCTTGCCATGAAACTGTGTTGCATCTGAACAAGAACACACAACACACTCCTTTGCTGTACTTTTCATGATCACTTCTACAGGCCACAGACAGAACTCTAACGTATGAAGCTGAATGGCTGTCCTGCAGAAGTTGGAACTCCTGCTGCAAATGGAAGCTGCACTACTTGGGGTCTCCTTGAAGCTCCACTCGGCCTACTTAAGAACTGCAGTAGACAGAGGTGGATTTGTATGTAGAGGTCGGGTTGAAAGATGACAGGGAGCAATGTGTCGAGTCTACTATGGACCGAATTGTGTGTCCACATTGTTTATCTGTCATATACATGAGATGTAACATGTAGACACATGTTAACACTTTGACACATAGTGATTAACACTTTGACACATAGTGGTAACACCTTGACACATAGTTATAACACCATGACACATGGTAGAAATTTATTTCATCAATTAATAACACCATACACTTTTGAAAGTTATATTTTTCAACAAAGTAAGTAAAATTTGTATAAGTTGATATTAAATTTGTAGCCACTTGTATAAATTTGTATACATTTCTATACATTTGTATAAAGTAAAACAATAGGACACTTTGACACATCAACTAGACTAACACATAACAAAGTTGTATTTGAAACTTAAAATGAATAAGGATGCATCAACTAATACATAAGGATACATATGTCTTGATTTTATAAAATGATTTAGAAATATTGTGCTATAAGATAAGTATATAATAATTTATAAAAATTAAGATGAAATTTATACAAATGATGTTATTATACCTATTATGTCATTAGGAAATATAAATAATAAGTATATTTTTCATAAAATACGTAAAATTTGTATAAATTTGTAGACATTTGTATAAAGTATAGTATTATAATGTTATACACTAAGACACTTTGACACATCAATGGATATAACACATAAGAAAGTTGTATTTCAAACATAACATGAGTATGATTTAAATTGCATACATAAGGATAATTAGGTCTTCATTTTAAACATGATTTAGACATATTGTGCTATAATATAAGTATATAGAAATTTATAAAAATTAATCTAAAATTCAAACAAGTTATGTTACATGTATACATAAGATGCATTCATTGGAACGGGCCTTGCATACACGGGCCAACCCATGTTAACGGCCACTGTCCATCACATTGTCGACCGAGCCAATCCATGTTAACGGCCCAATTGCTATGAGTCTGGCCTCATATGAACAGCTGCTACGGATGAGGACGAAGCTGAAGAGTCTCCTCGGTTCAAACACTCTGCGGTTTTCTCTCCTGCCACTACTCCAGGCTTCGCTTCCAGTGCTCCAGGACGATCTTCAAACTTTCCCTCAGCAAGGTATGGTTCTAATTTCCTGTTGGATGATTCTATTGTGTGGCGCGCAAGGTATGGTTGAGCAAGGTATGGTTCAGCAAACCATTTGTTCGTCTATGTTGCTCACACTTACATGTTTACTGTCCTTTCCTCCTGGATCTCGTCTATTTGCGACCATTTTATACACGTTTTTTCGTTTTAAAAAACATTACTTGGAAGCAAAGATTCACCTCTTTCGATGATCCATGGCCGATTAACAACTCCCTAAGCAGTCGTAGTTTCATGCATGTCGTTGTTATTCGTTTATGTGCACCATGTCACGGAATGTTCAGTAAAAACTTGCACATTTCAAGTTATGCTACTGTGTTTAACAATATATTCTCAGTATGGTGGGTACTCGGAGAATGGTCGCCGGAAAAACTGTAGCTTCAAAGCTACCCATCCGTAGATCCCCAAGGAAGATAAACAGGGCTGCCACAAGTAAGTTGTTTTTTTCACTACTACGTCTTGTACTTAGGTATTTGCTTTGTTTTAGGTGCTCGATAACTAACACACTAGACATTGCTATAGGGGTTACGCATGTGGAGAACATTCCTGCAGTCCCTCCGCATGTGGAGAACATCCATGCAGTCCCTCCGCCTGTCGAACCTCCTTTGGAGGTGTCTACTGAAGAGGAAATCCAGTCGGAGGACACCTATGTGGAGGAACCACCAGGTATACAAATAGGTAATAACTTCTAATTTGTCCCATACTATTAAGCATGCATTTATACAACTTGGTTATCTAATCGATACCTGATTTACGTGTCAGCTGCGGAAGAGGAAAAAGTAGTTATTCAATTGGAAAGACTACGTAGAGGGCGAACTCGTTGCATAAGGTTGTCTCGAAATGGCGTCAACGAAAAAGAGGTTCTGAAATTTAACTCTCGAGGTAAAGTCTGCAGTAACAATGCTTCGATGTTTGGAAGTTGGTGTGGTTGCATTGTTAGGAAACGAACGAATGCACCTCTAATAGTTAAAGACTGGAAGGAGATTCCAAAGTCTCCCATAAACTAAGAGGCGAAGATGCTCATGCTGGTTGCGGTAAGTCTCAGTTGTAAATGGAACTAGGACTTACATATTGCACCTGTCTATTTGTAAATGATGTAAGAACTGGTTCTAACATTTCCATATTGCTCAAACTCGCAGGAGAAGTTTGTGATACCGGATGATGAAAAACTGAAGCAACTGATCATCTGTACTCTTAAAGAGAAGTACAGAAACTACAGGGTGAATCTAAAGAGAAGGTACTTTGACAAGTACCTTACGAATGAAGAAAGGTTACAAAACATTCCTCCTGACGTGGTGAAAGAGGATTGGGTGTGGCTTGTTAACTGGTTCAGCTCTGATGAGTTCAAGGTTTGTGCCTTCCTCCCTATTGCAACTGTATTTTTTTGTACAGTTAATGACTGCTGCACTTTTTAACGTAAACTGGTTGTAACTTCAAATTGTTTGAAATTAAAGAGCGGTCGTAACAAAGCCAACAAAGCTCACCAAGTCATGAGGCACACCACTGGCACTTCGTCATTTGCGAGGAGAGAACAGGAAGAGGTAATCCTAACATTGAATTGTTATGTTTAATAAATAGATAGCTACCCTTGAACAAGTATATGGTACTCTTGCAGATTGATAAGAACAACGGGAAACATCCGAGGGAGTATCATATGTTCAAGAAGAACCATGTGGACAAGAAAGGACAGCCGCTGGATGATAAAACCAGATCAATACTGGTAAGTAGTACTACTGACCCATATAGTCACATGTGCTGTACATTTGTATCTGATTGCTCGCTTATGTTCTTGGCTCACCGTTTGCAAAATAGGAACAAGTGGAGGAAAGGGCTGCCCAGTTGGCAACTGGGGAGGAGGAGTCTACTGTTGACAAGGATGTCTTGTATGAGGAAGTTCGCCAACCTGAGCGTCATCGAAGTCGTGTGTCAAAGGCAGCACGGATGATGGAAAGTGAGCAGTTAAAGCAGGCAAGGGAGGAGGTAGCTAGAAACGCAGCCAAATGTGAGTCACTCTGTGATCAACTTAAGGAGTTCCAGGCCAGCATGGAACAATTTCAACGTGATATTGCTGTCATGAAAAGTACAATGTTTGGCAACGGTGCGTATAGTATTGATCTAATTGCATTGTGTACACCCATTTAGTCATTGTATATGGTATATTCTATAGTATGATGCTACCATGATTGCTGTTATTTCTATGTTTGCAGATCCAAATGCATGAACCGTGGAAACGTGTTGTAAGTACTCCTGCTTAGTAGTTATAGTAACTGGTGGTACACTAGGTGTTGACTGATTGTAAATGGATATTTTGGACATGATGTAAATGTGAACATGTCATCTATGTTTGTGTTTTGGTTGCCATACATTTGTTTGAAATGCTTGGCTATGTATAAATTCGGATGTGTTGGAAATGGTTCTACATAAGTAGCTGTTTGTGTATTACCTGTTTGTGTATTGTCTGTTTATGTATTCTGTTTGGGTATGCTTGGCTACGAGCATTAGCATGGCCAACAATTCGAAAATAGAAACATTAGCATTTGAATCAAAACAAACCATTGTCGACTGACTGTAATTGTATCCGTAATTGATGCTTCATATAACATTTAACCATGAAAACACGCAGACACAAAACATTGTCTATAGCAACAACTTTCACAATAGTTGAAACTCGATTTTAGCATCAACTATTATGAACAAGGTAATATTTAATACTGTTGGACGAGCATCGACAGGTTGCATGCATCCGTCGCTAAGTATGCGTAATTACTTTCAACGAAATGCTGTGGTTGAATAACCTATATTGCCTCATATAAATTGGATGCAATATCAAACAAATAGGGACAAAAATACGCGGATACTAATGCCTCCAATCTACATCTCACATATGTAGACACTCTAAATCACTAATACCCTCAAATACCTGTCGACGGTAATTACGCGTAAACAGAGTCGGCATATTTGCGATGATAATGATCAAACAGACTATTCATTCACTATCCATTCCAGCAACGGAAAACCTTTAGTGGCGGCATAATGTCGTCGTCGATACCTTTAGCCACGGGGTCTATTGGCACGACTCTTAGCATCGGCAATGGGTTTTAGCATCGCCAACAGTGCTTCCGGCAACGATAATTTACCCTCGTTGTAGAGCAAATTTCTTGTAGTTTGGAGTACATTTGTCGCTTCCAAAAGATTGGTTGTTGGAGATTCCTTTGTTTTTCTGAGGTACAAACCAACAATATACATATGAATTTCGTATGTATTTCCATATTAAATCTTTTAACAAATAATTTGACACATATATCATAGGGGAGAGAATGGAAAAGTACGAGTTGGGGTTAGGCGTGCTAAATGTCAACAGAGCAGCATGTCAGTGTCAGTGATATCAAGTCGGAGTATGCATCTTGGAGTGCGTGCTACTGCCTCTCATGTTGTTTCCACTCAAACCCGCTTTGTTATTTTCTATAAGCCCATGTATGCTATGTTCTCCTATTTGTCCGTGCATGATCAAGTTTCTGCTGAACCTTTTATGACTCTTCATTTGTTAATTATGATTAGGACAAGTCAGTTCTTGGTGAGCCTGAACAAATATATGGAAGCTGCAAACAACAAATTCTCTGTTGGTATGAGATTCAAGATGAGGTTTGAAGGTGAAGATTCTCCTGAAAGAAGGTATCTACTATTCAGAAATATTATTAGTAATTTATGTCCTATCGCTTGGAATATGTCTTCATAAGTTCTTTCTTTTTCAGGTTTTCAGGTACTATAGTAGGGCTAGAAGAAATTTCTCCACAATGGAAAGGCTCAAAATGGCGGTCACTAAAAGTAATTACATTGATCTTAGGCTCTATTATTATGCATACTATGTGTGAGAAGCATTTTTTTCAACTTATTCCTTCTTTTTGCAGGTTCAATGGTATGAACTTTGTTCTATTCCCAGACCAGATAGGGTGTCTCCATGGGAGATAGAACCATTTGTCAGCTCTGTGCCTCCAAGTTTGTCTCAATCACTGTCTTTCAAGAATAAAAGGCCTCGATTGCCTCAAGAAATCCCAGACCACCTTGGTAATTCCGGTTTAAAAGATAAAACTTTCACCATTTCCTTTTCCTTCGCTTTGTGAATTTCATAACGTGTATTGTTTGATACAACAGACCATGAAACAAGTGTCCATGTTGAGAAAGACAAAAAGACGGAGCCAACAACTACTAGCTGTAGGCTTTTCGGATTCGAGATGATTAATCATATCACTGACCCAAAGCCTCCAATAATGAACAGAAACATGACTTTGTGAACCCCTCGAAGGATAGTATTCAACATCAGGTAAACGTTTCCTCGAAGGATAGCCAAAACACACAAAATTCATCATCCTCAAGGAGTAGAACCAAGGTACTTTAGTTACAAAACAGAGACAATGATGTGATTTCATAGGTTATGAAGAATATTATTTGATTGGTGTTCCATTTTTTATGTGCCAAAATGTTCGAATGCAGGGTATTGCTGTCGGGCGTGCAGTGGACTTGACTATGTTAGTAGGGTACGATGAACTTATCAATGAGCTAGCAGAGATGTTTGAAATTAAGGGTCAGCTTCGGCCTAGGAACAAGTGAGAGATTGTGTACACTGATGATGAAGGAGATATGATGCTTGTGGGCGATTATCCGTGGCAGTAAATATACTCACCTTACAAAGCTTTTTTTTAAATTATATTATTGTTGAGTTTAATTGTGAATCAAACATTTTTGCAGGGAGTTCTGCAACATGGTGAGGGAGATATTTATAAGAAAGAGATGGGTGAAACTAACTTAGAAGAAGAATATGCGGATGTTATCCATGTTTTGTAAGTTCCCTTTTTTATGGAACAAAAATCTCCATAATTTGTAAGTTCTAACTTTGATGGGACAAAAACCGTCAGTTGTATATTTTGTAATAAATCGACAAAATCGTCGATTGTATACTTTGGACTGAAGGGACATGGTTATTATTATATATAAATTTTGGGTTATGTATGAAAAATAAATTGGTGGTTGTATATTTATTTAACAGGTTGTATAGTTGATGTATATATATATAGAAAATATAATTACAGAAAATTATACACATTTCCCAGCGAACTAAATCTCCGGTAAAGGTATATAATTCCCGGCGAACCAACTCGTTGATAAAGGTATATAATGTTCGGCGAAACAACTCGCCGACAAAGGTATTAAATTACCGGCGAGTGGGTTCGCCGGTAAAGTTATACATTTACCGGCGAGTTCATTCGCTGGTAAATGTATGCATATGCCAGCGAGTTGGTTCGCCGGTAATTGTATACAATTCCCAACGAGCTGGTTCGCCGGGAAAGGTATGCATATTCCGGCGAGTTGGTTCGCCGGGAATTGTATACCTGTACCGGCGAGTTGGTTCGCCGGGAAATGTATGCATATTGTTAGGATGTATGAGTTCGATGTATGAAGACCACATTTCAGGTTACGTGCATTGCAAGGAAGCTTGTTCATCAAGGAAGCCCAAAGAAGGTTATGTGCGGTTCAAGACAACTCTAGAAGAGTCTTGAGTGTTCCAAGATCATCAAGACTAGTTTATGCATTGTGTTTAGTATAAATATAGGTCCAATCTCAACTGTAAACTTAACTTGATTCAATGATAAGTTTCAAAGTTCAGTTTATTCTGTTATTGCTCTCTTTTCGTTAACTTGCAGTCTAAGCTTTCTTCTCTGTTCTTCATCTTCTTCTTCTACTTCAATTCTGGTTCAATCTAAGTTTACTGATATGGTATCAGAGCTTTCGTCAGTTGATTCCGCTGCCAATCTGTGAAGATTGAAGCATGAATTCGACTCTGCATCAGTTCTTCTTGCCTCGCATTCAATCTGCAAGTTCTGTCATCATCTGTTCTTCGACTTTCTGGTACTGTCTCTGCTTCTGCAACTCTTGATTCACACTCTTCTTCAATCTGTTAGAAGATCCTGCTATGGAAGACAATCAGCATACATTCTTCAACAAACGCATCTGTCAACTGACTGGAGAATAGAATTTCCAGTCCTGGAAACAACAAGTGCTTCTAGCTGTCAGAGGATTCAACCTTGAAGATCTGCTATTCGGTGCTGTCCTAGTACCTCATTGGATCGATGATGGAGAAGGTAACAAAGTAGTGAATCCTGATTTTGCCAAGCACAATCAACAAGACAGCTCGCTAGCTTCTTGGCTCCTAGCTTCCATCTCAACTCCGATCAGCAAGGGACTCACAGGATGCATGACTGCAGCTTCAATCTGGACAAAGCTGCATCATCACTTCTCTTCATCATTCACAACCAGAATCATGAATCTGTATGACAGATTAAAGGAACGCAAACATTACAATCAATCAATGAGGGAGTACCTTACGGAAATACAGCTGATATGTGATAGCTTAGCTGGATGTGGACATCCTATTGAAGAGATGCAACAAATCTCTATTGTCCTTAATGGAGTAAAAGGACAGTATGATAATGTAGTCTCGGTTATCCACGCCAGCAGAAATCCGTATGATCTGTCATCCATATCATCTGTGTTATTAGATGCTGAAGCAAGACAGAAGGAGATAGCCTTTGACAACTCGTTTACAGTTGCAAATGTCGCAGAAAAAACCATTCCAGAACAGACACCAGTGAGTCTTGGACAATCTGTTCAACAGAATTCTCAATCCGTAAGTCAGCAAAATGTAAATTCTGGACAACAACTGATCCCGGAGTATCAAGGAAATTCCACAGGAGGATATGGCTGAGGAAGAGGCAGGGGCAGAGGCAATGGAAACAAGCCACAATGTCAGCTGTGTGGCAAGATTGGACACCTTGTCCATAGATGTTTCCAGAGATTCAATGTCCACTTTCAAGGAGTGACAGCACCTGCATGCAAAATGAGTGCTAACTTTGTCTCCACAGTGCCTTGGAACTCAGATGGACAACAACCTCTACCTCAATAGATGCAGCAATTTCAGCAATAGATGATGCCTCCAATGCAACAGCTACCTCAACCTCCTCCGGTTCAGTTTTTTCAACAACCTTCTCAAAATCCTATGATGTGTCCACCGATGTTCAACCAGTATGCTTCTTGTACTACTCCTTATTACCTTGTTCAGTCTTCACCTGCTTTTCCTACAGCTCCTATCCTGGACACTGTCAACCAAGCTCACATGACAGCCAATTCTGGTCCTATGAAAGTCTCGGATAAAGCCTGGTATCCCGATTCCGGTGCTACCAACCACTTTGCACAAGGACTTCCTCCAGGTACCACACTCTATCCCTATCATGGATCAGGAAAAGTTCAGGTTGCCAATGGGAGTTATCTTGATATTGTTAGTGTTGGTACATCGGTTATTAATACTGATTCTAAATCACTTGTCTTAAAAGATCTGCTATATACACCAAAAATAACAAAGAATCTTGTTTCTGTTTCTCAGTTTACAAAGGACAATGAGGTTTTCTTTGAATTTCATCCGACTTGCTGTCTTATTCGTGATGCTGTTTCAAAGAAGGTTCTTCTCACTGGAGTCGAGTGTAATGGCTTATATAAGCTTGATTTCAGGATGTTAGGAAATGTTGGAGCTGTGCGTAATCAGTACAGTCTATTAGATCATTCGGCTAATAAAAACTCAGTGTTGTATGGATCCTTTTCAAACAACAATCAATTGAATAAAGCAAGTGATTCTAGTATGTTCTGTTTCTCTAGCAAAGTTAAGATGAAGTCATCCATTCTTCATCAACGTTTGGGGCATCCATCGAATAAAACTCTTGTTTTAGTGGCTAAGAGTAAAAACATTGCTGTGATTGATGATGTTGATTCTTGTGTTGCATGTGCCATTGGTAAGTGCTGCAAGTTACCATTCAAACAATCTGAAACTGTGTATCAAAATTCGTTGGAACTTGTTGAAATGGACCTTTGGGGACCATCCCTATTATTGTCAAATGGATGTGCATATTATCTGAGTATTGTTGATGTTTACACTCGGTTTACATGGATTTATTTTTTGCGAAAAAAGAGTGATGTTGCTCAAGTATTCACTGATTTTCATAAGTCTGCTGAAAAGCAACTTGGGATGCAACTGAAAGCTGTTCAAACCGACAATGGAGGTGAGCTTCGTGCACTTTCTTCTTATTTGTCTCATCATGGCATTAAACATAGATTTACTTGTCCTTATACATCCGAGCAAAATGTCATAGTTGAGAGAAAGCATCGACATTGTCGAAATAGGTTTAGGGTTTAGGGTTATTATTATATATAAATTTTGGGTTATGTATGAAAAATAAATTGGTGGTTGTATATTTATTTAACAGGTTGTATAGTTGATGTATATATATATAGAAAATATAATTACATAAAATTATACACATTTCCCGGCGAACTAAATCGTCGGTAAAGGTATATAATTCTCGGCGAACAAACTCGTCGATAAAGGTATATAATGTCCGGCGAAACAACTCGCCGACAAAGGTATACAATTACCGGTGAGTGCGTTCGCCTGTAAAGTTATACATTTACCGGCGAGTTGATTCGCCGGTAAATGAATGCATATGCCAGCGAGTTGGTTCGACGAGAATTGTATACCTTTGCCGGCGAGTTGGTTCGCCGGGAATTATATACCTTTACGGGCGAGTTGGTTCACCGGTAATTGTATACAATTCCCAGCAATCTGGTTCGCCGGGAAAGGTATGCATATGCCGGTGAGTTGGTTCGCCGGGAATTGTATACCTGTACCGGCGAGTTGGTTCGCCGGGAAATGTATGCATATTGTTAGGATGTATGAGTTCGATGTATGAAGACCACATTTCAGGTTACGTGCATTGCAAGGAAGCTTGTTCATCAAGGAAGCCCAAAGAAGGTTATGTGCGGTTCAAGACAACTCTAGAAGAGTCTTGAGTGTTCCAAGATCATCAAGACTAGTTTATGCATTGTGTTTAGTATAAATATAGGTCCAATCTCAACTGTAAACTTAACTTGATTCAATGATAAGTTTCAAAGTTCAGTTTATTCTGTTATTGCTCTCTTTTCGTTAACTTGCAGTCTAAGCTTTCTTCTCTGTTCTTCATCTTCTTCTTCTACTTCAATTCTGGTTCAATCTAAGTTTACTGATATGGTATCAGAGCTTTCGTCAGTTGATTCCGCTGCCAATCTGTGAAGATTGAAGCATGAATTCGACTCTGCATCAGTTCTTCTTGCCTCGCATTCAATCTGCAAGTTCTGTCATCATCTGTTCTTCGACTTTCTGGTACTGTCTCTGCTTCTGCAACTCTTGATTCACACTCTTCTTCAATCTGTTAGAAGATCCTGCTATGGAAGACAATCAGCATACATTCTTCAACAAACGCATCTGTCAACTGACTGGAGAATAGAATTTCCAGTCCTGGAAACAACAAGTGCTTCTAGCTGTCAGAGGATTCAACCTTGAAGATCTGCTATTCGGTGCTGTCCTAGTACCTCATTGGATCGATGATGGAGAAGGTAACAAAGTAGTGAATCCTGATTTTGCCAAGCACAATCAACAAGACAGCTCGCTAGCTTCTTGGCTCCTAGCTTCCATCTCAACTCCGATCAGCAAGGGACTCACAGGATGCATGACTGCAGCTTCAATCTGGACAAAGCTGCATCATCACTTCTCTTCATCATTCACAACCAGAATCATGAATCTGTATGACAGATTAAAGGAACGCAAACATTACAATCAATCAATGAGGGAGTACCTTACGGAAATACAGCTGATATGTGATAGCTTAGCTGGATGTGGACATCCTATTGAAGAGATGCAACAAATCTCTATTGTCCTTAATGGAGTAAAAGGACAGTATGATAATGTAGTCTCGGTTATCCACGCCAGCAGAAATCCGTATGATCTGTCATCCATATCATCTGTGTTATTAGATGCTGAAGCAAGACAGAAGGAGATAGCCTTTGACAACTCGTTTACAGTTGCAAATGTCGCAGAAAAAACCATTCCAGAACAGACACCAGTGAGTCTTGGACAATCTGTTCAACAGAATTCTCAATCCGTAAGTCAGCAAAATGTAAATTCTGGACAACAACTGATCCCGGAGTATCAAGGAAATTCCACAGGAGGATATGGCTGAGGAAGAGGCAGGGGCAGAGGCAATGGAAACAAGCCACAATGTCAGCTGTGTGGCAAGATTGGACACCTTGTCCATAGATGTTTCCAGAGATTCAATGTCCACTTTCAAGGAGTGACAGCACCTGCATGCAAAATGAGTGCTAACTTTGTCTCCACAGTGCCTTGGAACTCAGATGGACAACAACCTCTACCTCAATAGATGCAGCAATTTCAGCAATAGATGATGCCTCCAATGCAACAGCTACCTCAACCTCCTCCGGTTCAGTTTTTTCAACAACCTTCTCAAAATCCTATGATGTGTCCACCGATGTTCAACCAGTATGCTTCTTGTACTACTCCTTATTACCTTGTTCAGTCTTCACCTGCTTTTCCTACAGCTCCTATCCTGGACACTGTCAACCAAGCTCACATGACAGCCAATTCTGGTCCTATGAAAGTCTCGGATAAAGCCTGGTATCCCGATTCCGGTGCTACCAACCACTTTGCACAAGGACTTCCTCCAGGTACCACACTCTATCCCTATCATGGATCAGGAAAAGTTCAGGTTGCCAATGGGAGTTATCTTGATATTGTTAGTGTTGGTACATCGGTTATTAATACTGATTCTAAATCACTTGTCTTAAAAGATCTGCTATATACACCAAAAATAACAAAGAATCTTGTTTCTGTTTCTCAGTTTACAAAGGACAATGAGGTTTTCTTTGAATTTCATCCGACTTGCTGTCTTATTCGTGATGCTGTTTCAAAGAAGGTTCTTCTCACTGGAGTCGAGTGTAATGGCTTATATAAGCTTGATTTCAGGATGTTAGGAAATGTTGGAGCTGTGCGTAATCAGTACAGTCTATTAGATCATTCGGCTAATAAAAACTCAGTGTTGTATGGATCCTTTTCAAACAACAATCAATTGAATAAAGCAAGTGATTCTAGTATGTTCTGTTTCTCTAGCAAAGTTAAGATGAAGTCATCCATTCTTCATCAACGTTTGGGGCATCCATCGAATAAAACTCTTGTTTTAGTGGCTAAGAGTAAAAACATTGCTGTGATTGATGATGTTGATTCTTGTGTTGCATGTGCCATTGGTAAGTGCTGCAAGTTACCATTCAAACAATCTGAAACTGTGTATCAAAATTCGTTGGAACTTGTTGAAATGGACCTTTGGGGACCATCCCTATTATTGTCAAATGGATGTGCATATTATCTGAGTATTGTTGATGTTTACACTCGGTTTACATGGATTTATTTTTTGCGAAAAAAGAGTGATGTTGCTCAAGTATTCACTGATTTTCATAAGTCTGCTGAAAAGCAACTTGGGATGCAACTGAAAGCTGTTCAAACCGACAATGGAGGTGAGCTTCGTGCACTTTCTTCTTATTTGTCTCATCATGGCATTAAACATAGATTTACTTGTCCTTATACATCCGAGCAAAATGTCATAGTTGAGAGAAAGCATCGACATTGTCGAAATAGGTTTAGGGTTTAGGGTTATTATTATATATAAATTTTGGGTTATGTATGAAAAATAAATTGGTGGTTGTATATTTATTTAACAGGTTGTATAGTTGATGTATATATATATAGAAAATATAATTACATAAAATTATACACATTTCCCGGCGAACTAAATCGTCGGTAAAGGTATATAATTCTCGGCGAACAAACTCGTCGATAAAGGTATATAATGTCCGGCGAAACAACTCGCCGACAAAGGTATACAATTACCGGTGAGTGCGTTCGCCTGTAAAGTTATACATTTACCGGCGAGTTGATTCGCCGGTAAATGAATGCATATGCCAGCGAGTTGGTTCGACGAGAATTGTATACCTTTGCCGGCGAGTTGGTTCGCCGGGAATTATATACCTTTACGGGCGAGTTGGTTCACCGGTAATTGTATACAATTCCCAGCAATCTGGTTCGCCGGGAAAGGTATGCATATGCCGGTGAGTTGGTTCGCCGGGAATTGTATACCTGTACCGGCGAGTTGGTTCGCCGGGAAATGTATGCATATTGTTAGGATGTATGAGTTCGATGTATGAAGACCACATTTCAGGTTACGTGCATTGCAAGGAAGCTTGTTCATCAAGGAAGCCCAAAGAAGGTTATGTGCGGTTCAAGACAACTCTAGAAGAGTCTTGAGTGTTCCAAGATCATCAAGACTAGTTTATGCATTGTGTTTAGTATAAATATAGGTCCAATCTCAACTGTAAACTTAACTTGATTCAATGATAAGTTTCAAAGTTCAGTTTATTCTGTTATTGCTCTCTTTTCGTTAACTTGCAGTCTAAGCTTTCTTCTCTGTTCTTCATCTTCTTCTTCTACTTCAATTCTGGTTCAATCTAAGTTTACTGATATGGTATCAGAGCTTTCGTCAGTTGATTCCGCTGCCAATCTGTGAAGATTGAAGCATGAATTCGACTCTGCATCAGTTCTTCTTGCCTCGCATTCAATCTGCAAGTTCTGTCATCATCTGTTCTTCGACTTTCTGGTACTGTCTCTGCTTCTGCAACTCTTGATTCACACTCTTCTTCAATCTGTTAGAAGATCCTGCTATGGAAGACAATCAGCATACATTCTTCAACAAACGCATCTGTCAACTGACTGGAGAATAGAATTTCCAGTCCTGGAAACAACAAGTGCTTCTAGCTGTCAGAGGATTCAACCTTGAAGATCTGCTATTCGGTGCTGTCCTAGTACCTCATTGGATCGATGATGGAGAAGGTAACAAAGTAGTGAATCCTGATTTTGCCAAGCACAATCAACAAGACAGCTCGCTAGCTTCTTGGCTCCTAGCTTCCATCTCAACTCCGATCAGCAAGGGACTCACAGGATGCATGACTGCAGCTTCAATCTGGACAAAGCTGCATCATCACTTCTCTTCATCATTCACAACCAGAATCATGAATCTGTATGACAGATTAAAGGAACGCAAACATTACAATCAATCAATGAGGGAGTACCTTACGGAAATACAGCTGATATGTGATAGCTTAGCTGGATGTGGACATCCTATTGAAGAGATGCAACAAATCTCTATTGTCCTTAATGGAGTAAAAGGACAGTATGATAATGTAGTCTCGGTTATCCACGCCAGCAGAAATCCGTATGATCTGTCATCCATATCATCTGTGTTATTAGATGCTGAAGCAAGACAGAAGGAGATAGCCTTTGACAACTCGTTTACAGTTGCAAATGTCGCAGAAAAAACCATTCCAGAACAGACACCAGTGAGTCTTGGACAATCTGTTCAACAGAATTCTCAATCCGTAAGTCAGCAAAATGTAAATTCTGGACAACAACTGATCCCGGAGTATCAAGGAAATTCCACAGGAGGATATGGCTGAGGAAGAGGCAGGGGCAGAGGCAATGGAAACAAGCCACAATGTCAGCTGTGTGGCAAGATTGGACACCTTGTCCATAGATGTTTCCAGAGATTCAATGTCCACTTTCAAGGAGTGACAGCACCTGCATGCAAAATGAGTGCTAACTTTGTCTCCACAGTGCCTTGGAACTCAGATGGACAACAACCTCTACCTCAATAGATGCAGCAATTTCAGCAATAGATGATGCCTCCAATGCAACAGCTACCTCAACCTCCTCCGGTTCAGTTTTTTCAACAACCTTCTCAAAATCCTATGATGTGTCCACCGATGTTCAACCAGTATGCTTCTTGTACTACTCCTTATTACCTTGTTCAGTCTTCACCTGCTTTTCCTACAGCTCCTATCCTGGACACTGTCAACCAAGCTCACATGACAGCCAATTCTGGTCCTATGAAAGTCTCGGATAAAGCCTGGTATCCCGATTCCGGTGCTACCAACCACTTTGCACAAGGACTTCCTCCAGGTACCACACTCTATCCCTATCATGGATCAGGAAAAGTTCAGGTTGCCAATGGGAGTTATCTTGATATTGCTAGTGTTGGTACATCGGTTATTAATACTGATTCTAAATCACTTGTCTTAAAAGATCTGCTATATACACCAAAAATAACAAAGAATCTTGTTTCTGTTTCTCAGTTTACAAAGGACAATGAGGTTTTCTTTGAATTTCATCCGACTTGCTGTCTTATTCGTGATGCTGTTTCAAAGAAGGTTCTTCTCACTGGAGTCGAGTGTAATGGCTTATATAAGCTTGATTTCAGCAAGTTAGGAAATGTTGGAGCTGTGCGTAATCAGTACAGTCTATTAGATCATTCGGCTAATAAAAACTCAGTGTTGTATGGATCCTTTTCAAACAACAATCAATTGAATAAAGCAAGTGATTCTAGTATGTTCTGTTTCTCTAGCAAAGTTAAGATGAAGTCATCCATTCTTCATCAACGTTTGGGGCATCCATCGAATAAAACTCTTGTTTTAGTGGCTAAGAGTAAAAACATTGCTGTGATTGATGATGTTGATTCTTGTGTTGCATGTGCCATTGGTAAGTGCTGCAAGTTACCATTCAAACAATCTGAAACTGTGTATCAAAATTCGTTGGAACTTGTTGAAATGGACCTTTGGGGACCAGCCCTATTATTGTCAAATGGATGTGCATATTATCTGAGTATTGTTGATGTTTACACTCGGTTTACATGGATTTATTTTTTGCGAAAAAAGAGTGATGTTGCTCAAGTATTCACTGATTTTCATAAGTCTGCTGAAAAGCAACTTGGGATGCAACTGAAAGCTGTTCAAACCGACAATGGAGGTGAGCTTCGTGCACTTTCTTCTTATTTGTCTCATCATGGCATTAAACATAGATTTACTTGTCCTTATACATCCGAGCAAAATGTCATAGTTGAGAGAAAGCATCGACATTGTCGAAATAGGTTTAGGGTTTAGGGTTTAGGGTTATTATTATATATAAATTTTGGGTTATGTATGAAAAATAAATTGGTGGTTGTATATTTATTTAACAGGTTGTATAGTTGATGTATATATATATATAAAATATAATTACATAAAATTATACACATTTCCCGGCGAACTAAATCGTCGGTAAAGGTATATAATTCTCGGCGAACAAACTCGTCGATAAAGGTATATAATGTCCGGCGAAACAACTCGCCGACAAAGGTATACAATTACCGGTGAGTGCGTTCGCCTGTAAAGTTATACATTTACCGGCGAGTTGATTCGCCGGTAAATGAATGCATATGCCAGCGAGTTGGTTCGCCGAGAATTGTATACCTTTGCCGGCGAGTTGGTTCGCCGGGAATTATATACCTTTACGGGCGAGTTGGTTCGCCGGTAATTGTATACAATTCCCAGCAATCTGGTTCGCCGGGAAAGGTATGCATATGCTGGTGAGTTGGTTCGCCGGGAATTGTATACCTGTACCGGCGAGTTGGTTCGCCGGAAAATGTATGCATATTGTTAGGATGTATGAGTTCGATGTATGAAGACCACATTTCAGGTTACGTGCATTGCAAGGAAGCTTGTTCATCAAGGAAGCCCAAAGAAGGTTATGTGCGGTTCAAGACAACTCTAGAAGAGTCTTGAGTGTTCCAAGATCATCAAGACTAGTATTCACTGATTTTCATAAGTCTGCTGAAAAGCAACTTGGGATGCAACTGAAAGCTGTTCAAACCGACAATGGAGGTGAGTTTCATGCACTTTCTTCTTATTTGTCTCATCATGGCATTAAACATAGATTTACTTGTCCTTATACATCCGAGCAAAATGGCATAGTTGAGAGAAAGCATCGGCACATTGTCGAAACAGGTTTGACATTAATGAAACATGCATCTCTACCTATGCAGTTTTGGACGGATGCTTTCTTTACTGCTGTATTCTTGATTAACAGATTACCATCTAAAGTAGTGCAAGGTGTATCTCCTCACGAAAAGCTATTCCTTACAACACCTGACTATGATTTCTTGCGGGTATTTGGGTGTCTCTGTTTTCCTTTGTTAAGACCGTATAACAGACACAAAATGGATTTTCGATCCTCACCTAGTGTGTTTCTAGGCTATTGAGCAAATCAGCACGGGTACAAGTGTCTTGACTCTTCTGGCCGTGTGTATGTTTCCAGGCATGTTAAGTTTCATGAGAATGTTTTTCCTTTTGCTGACAAATAGGGAGAGTTTATGCAATCCTCGGCTGCCAAGAACACAGCTACTTCCATCCCATTCTTTTTACCATTCAATTCAGCTCTGTGTAGTCCTATTGATGATCATGTGTCTGATACTGATACCTCTGATTCTCAGCATCATTCTGAACCTGATCTTGTGAATTTACAGGATGTCACACCTACCTCTGAGCCAGTGACTTCCCCGGTGCCTAGCAGCTCAAGAAATGTCAGCTCAAGTGATAGAACAATTGAGTCATTGTCCTCAGCTCACTCTGCGCCTGAGTTATCTCCACCTGACTGTTCTATTCCTCCTGTTCCACCTCATGCCATCAGATATGTGCCCCATGGTTCAGAATTGCTACCGTCAGTCACTACAGCTCAACTATCGACCACTGCTCCGTGTAATGCTGATTCAGTAGGTGACTTTTTTCATTTTAATAATACTGCTATTGATCAACTTCCAATCAGGTATGTTCCACATAAATCTGATCTTGTACCTGCTGCTTCAACTTTGCATAATGAGTCTAGTATTGCTGATCCATCTGTGACTGTTGTTTCTTCTTCTGCTGCTCGTCCGAGTGTTCATCCCATGATCACCAGGTCAAAAGAGAAGTCTATTAATGCCCTGACTGCTCGTGTCATGCCTTTTGATGAGCTTAGCCACTCTCCACCTGAAAACATATATGAGGCAATGCAGTCTCCTTATTGGAAACAAGCTGTCCAAGACGAGCTACAGGCATTGGCGATCAACAATACATGGTGTCTCACTCAACTACCTGGTGGACGAATACCAGTACGTTGCAAGTGGCTGTTCAAAGTGAAAAAGAATCCTGATGGCACAGTAGCTAGATACAAGGCTCGTTTGGTTGCAAAGGGGTTTTCTCAAAAACCAGGGTTCGACTTTCAGGATACCTTCAGTCCGGTAGTAAAGTCTCCCACTGTAAGGATTATTATTACTTTAGCCTTGACACATAAGTGGCTCTTGAGACAGGTTGATGTCAACAACGCGTTCCTTCACGGTGAATTAGCTGAAGATGTGTACATGACGCAACCTCCAGGATTTGAACAAATAGATGAACAAGGAAGGGTGCTTATGTGCAGACTTAACAAAGCACTCTATGGACTAAAACAAGCCCCCCCGTGCATGGTTTGAAAGATTTAAAAGTTTTTTGCTCAATTCTTTATCTTTTACTACATCTCTAGTTGATAACTGCTTGTTTCTTAAAAATACTGATCAAGGTAGTATATATCTCTTAGTATATGTTGATGACATTGTTGTCACAGGGAGTGATTCATCCGGAGTGGAAAAAGTGATTGAGCAGATCAATCGTGAGTTTAAACTAGGGTTAATTACCTCAACCGTTACTTATGTTTGGCCCATGTGATTAAAAGGTTACTCATCTTTTTTTGTGTAGCTGAAACGTTACTTAAGTTTGAAGATGTGACTGAAAGGTTACTCCGTGAACTTTTCGTCAAATCTGACTGTCAAAGTGTCACGTGCACAGCACATGACCTAATTAAAACGATTTGAAGATATTTGAAAGGACAATAATGCCCTCTTGTCACTTTGCAACGTTTCCCCCTCGTTTGATAACCATCTCCACACTCTATTCCCTCCAACCGAAACTTGCAGACCTCCTTCCGCCCCGATAGTGTCGATTTGCAGCACGGAAGGAACCCTCATCGGCGACATTGCATTTCGGAACTGCAACTGGAAGTAAGTTTGTGTTTTTACTTCGATTGAACTTCGGTTTGTGTGGCTTTTCGCATTCTTTCTGTTTTTGGATTTGGGTTTGTGTTCTTCTACCTTGTTTCACTTCGTTAATCTTCGATTCGGTTGAAGATTAGGGCTTTGATGTTGGTTTGCGGTATGAAATGATGAAATTGCTGCATAATATGTTCGTATTTGGGTGTGTATTCAATAATTGTTGTAAATTGCTGCATTATTGTTGTAAATTGCTGCATAATTGCTGTAAATTGCTGCATAATATGTTGTTTTCCGTGAAGATAGTGGGTGGTGGTGATGATTTTGCTGTTAAATCGATGAAATGTGCAGTAATCGATTGAACAAACTTGATGAAGTGGGTGAGAGTGACGAGAATGTGATTGAACAAATTAGTTTTTTAAATGTTTAATTTGCTTTATGTTGGTGGGTTAATTATAATAGTTGGTCTGCTGCATTGAAGCTTAGTGGTGAAATTAGGGTCCATATAGATGGCTGAGATCTGAAAATCATAATCAGTAGCATTTTTTTATATACAAAACCCCTTTTGGATAGATTCATGACACTAGTGTGTTGTTTTTTGTTCAGAGTATGTCCACTTTGTTGTGGAGATGTATGCAGATCAGACTCGCACTCCACAGGGAACGAAGTCGCCAATCATTGAGCTGTCTAAGATGAACTGCTGACCTGTCAAGAACACACCACCAAGGGAACATTTTCGCAAATTGCAGCATCAAGTTCTGTTGTTGATGTATTCTGAATTCTGGATTTTGTTTCTGGATTTTGTTGATGTATTCTGAGTTATGTTGTTGATGTATTCTGAGTTCTGGATTATAGGATGGACCATGTTTTGGGATGTATTCTGAATTCTGGATTTTGATGGATTATTATGGATTCTGTGTTTTCGGATGTATTCTGTATTTTAGTAACGGTTGGGTAACAAAAACTCTAATTCTGTATTCGCAATTGAACTTAGAACAAAAACAACAACAACAACAACAATGACAAAGACTACAACTAACTTCCGATTGGGTCGACTTTCAACAGCTCGGTTTTTCGCAAACTCCCATTGTTCTTTCAAATTACTGCAGCAAAACGAATTAGAGTTTCAAATTAGGGTTACCCACTGTCAAATTACCTCAAAATTGGGGCAACCATGGAATCAACGCGAGAAATTTTGCCACGTACCAGCTGATTTCATGGAACACACAAGCCCACAGTAGCAAATTCACATACGCGAAGCTCCGTGGTTGGCATTCGCAGACGCAGAAGAGATGGACTGATATCTAACTTTTCTATGGTTCTCAGAACCCATAGGACAACATTCATCAGACTTCATGGCTGGAGATCTTCGGTTCTTCAGTTCTTCGATTCTGGAGGTTCTTCGCGCGCAAACTGTTTCTCTCTGTTCCTTGATTCTAAGAATCAGCTGTTGTGTTAAGTAGACAGTATGTTGGGGGTAGTTTGGGAACTTCACCTTACAAGTTAATCACGTGACAAGCACATGGTGGTACTTAACGGGAAGAAATAACGGCAGTTAGGTGATAGTAACGGTTCAGTCACATTTGTCAACTTAAGTAACGGTTGAGCTCAAGTTTGAACGGTTCAGTCACATTGTCAAACATAGGTAACAGTTGAGGTAATTAACCCTTTAAACTAAAGGATTTGGGTTTACTTAACTATTTTTTAGGTATGGATGTGCAGGTTGGCGAGGACTGCTTGCTACTCTCTCAGAAGAAGTATATCAATGAGGTTCTTCTTAAAGTTGGACTGACTAATGCCTCCTCTCTGCCTACTCCAATGTCGGGCAATTTTCTCGGTAAATCTTCAACAGGTTCTGTTTCTTCACCATTTGATCCTACCTTGTATAGAAGTACTATCAGGGCTTTACAGCATGTTTGCATTACCAGACCTAACATAAGCTTTGCTGTTAACAAGCTTAGTCAGTTTATGCAACATCCTACTCAACATCACTGGAAGGCTGTGTTACGAGTTTTAAGGTATCTTAAAGGTACCATCAATCATGGTTTGTTGTTTAGAGCTCCTCCAGTTCCTTCGTCTGAGGTAAGCCTGATTTCATTCTCTGATGCTGACTGGGGTAGTGACTCTCTTGATAGAAAATCTGTGTCCGGTCATTATTTACTTCTAAACAACAATCCTATTGTTTGGAGTTCTAAAAAGCAGTCTGTCATTTCCAGGTCGAGCTCTGAGGCTGAATATAGAGCTGTGGAAAATGCTATGTGTGAGGTGATGTGGGTAGTTTCGTTGCTTTCTGAGCTAGGTGTCAAGCTGTCCTACATTCCTATTATCTGGTGTGACAACACTAGAGCAGTTGCTCTCACTGAAAATCCAATTCAGCATTCCAAGATGAAGCATGTCGAGCTTGATCTGTGCTTTGTGAGGGAAAAAGTTCAAAATGGACAGATTATTGTTAACTTTGTACCTGCAGCTGATCAAGTAGCAGATATCCTTACTAAACCTCTAACTGAGAAGCTGTTTTCTCAGTTTCGTGAGGAACTTGGAGTTCTGACATTTGATGCAGCTCCTGACGATGTTCGTCCTGATGAAACCAAGAGTGTTTTAAGTGGTAGTTCTGAGGATGATGTTGCTGATGTTCAAAGCAATGATGATGAACTGTGAGTATCAGGGCTATTATGTTGCTCCTTGCTATGTGGTACATGAGATTTGGTCCTTCTTTATCTTACTCTACTTCTGTCATTCCTCTGAGGTTTTTTTAACATCAGTTCGTCTTCAATTTTTCTTTCTGGTTATGTTGAATTATATGCTGCTTATTATTCTATCTGTTACGCAGATTTTGTGTTTTCATTCTGCTGTATGTGATGATTTGTTAGCACTTTATGTGCAGATCTGCAACGAGATGATCATTCGTCTGTCAGCATCAAACTATCTGATCATTCTGGTAAACCCTCTTTCGATCAGTGGTGTATTACATATATGTCTATGCTTATCACAGAACATTCATTTCATCGGTTCTTTCAGTTCTTCAGGATTGATCAGCTTTGTTATAAAAAAAAAAAAATCAATCAAACAAGAGTGTAATCTGACATAGGGTGAAGCTTAGATGCCAAAAATAGTTGTTGCAGAGATAACGTCAAGATACTCTGTTAACACTTGAGGCGGGTAAGATGGAGGAAAATTGGAAACCTCCCAGCTTCACTGGTAAGATGAAGGCACATGAAAACCTTCCTGTCAGAAAGAAAATAAAGAAACATCAAGCAATCAAGGAGAAAAGAAAGGAAGTGTTGTTAACAAGTGGTCATCTGAGTATGAACTGAACCCGATGTTCTGAGGTGTTCTTGATAAGCTGGGTGTTATCTGATCACACTGACCGATTGATGATGAGTTTTGTGGATGATAAGATTTTGTTTGATATGATGAACGTGTGGTTATCTTATTTACGATCTGATTGAAGTTCTGAGAAATTGTTATGCAGCAGAATGGTAAGCTCAGAATCTGCTAAGCAGCTATTTGATAAGCTGCAGTATGATCAGTTTTGATCAGGAGGATGATTTGTAAGATTAGATAAGATGTTAAGAAAATATCTTTTTAGAGGAATGTTAGGATGTATGAGTTCGATGTATGAAGACCACATTTCAGGTTACGTGCATTGCAAGGAAGCTTGTTCATCAAGGAAGCCCAAAGAAGGTTCCGTGCGGTTCAAGACAACTCTAGAAGAGTCTTGAGTGTTCCAAGATCATCAAGACTAGTTTATGCATTGTGTTTAGTATATATATAGGTCCAATCTCAACTGTAAACTTAACTTGATTCAATGATAAGTTTCAAAGTTCAGTTTATTCTGTTATTTCTCTCTTTTCGTTAACTTGCAGTCTAAGCATTCTTCCTTGTTCTTCATCTTCTTCTTCTACTTCAATTCTGGTTCAATCTAAGTTTACTGATACATATGCCGGCAAGTTGGTTCGCCGGGAATTGTATACCTTTAGCCCGAAATGGATACATTTGTCGGCGGTAGATTGAAAACTTTACCAGCGATAAATTGCGCCGGAAAATGTAGCCACCTTTACCGACGATATAGTGCGTCGGTAAAAGGTAATTTATTACCGGCGAAGATTAGTTTCGCCGGTAAAATGTTTTCCGTCCAATGTACACCGGCGACTTTTACCGGCAAACGGTATCGCAGGGATGACTTTTACCGGCGGAAATTGGGTGGTACCGGCGAGTAAGCTTCGCCAGTAAAAGAGACAACTCTAGGAGTGATTTTTTCATAACTTAAGTGATTCCACAAATTTTTTCTTGAAATTTTCTTATTATTTTTGTTCTATTTATTGCCACTCAAACGTTCAAATGCATATATATATATATTGTGACGTGGATCTTATTTAAGGGATCAAGCTTGCCCTTAATATGATGATCTCATTATAATTAAGGGCCAGGATTAGGGTTTCTGCAATCCCATGACTTTAATTCCTTCCATTTCTCCTCCCCTCCTTTATTGAGAAAAAGAAGAAGAAGATGAATAACAACAGAGCCATATGTAGTAGACTCCGTCGTCTTATCCATCCTCTACATAATATATCAAGCCCACTTAGCTAAGAAAGACATACACCCACATCCTAAGAGGAGGGACACACTCGAGCCTAGTTGGAGCCTGAGATTGCTCATCATCCTCGGGCTCGTATAATCCGCTGCAATCAGGTCTACCAATGCCATGTAGATCAGGATTCCTGCGGACGCCGAGTTCAGCACGCCTTCTACTATCAGAGACTTGGGGCTGTTCTCTTGGTAGCTGTTTGATATGCCCATTCCCACAGCTATCCCCACTGGGGTCGTGAGGGAGAAGTAGAGCACCATGGCCACGATCGCACGAACCTCAAACTTTGCCTACATCAAGTAGTCACAAAACAAACTGTTAGTAGCTAGATAGCTACGTCAACTATATAGTAGCAAGATATATAGCTTCCTTCCATACCTGAGATATGCATCCTCCGAGGCCCATCCCTTCGAAAAGCTGATGAAAAGTCAACGCTGCTACAAGCGGCTTGATAGTTTCTGGACTCTCAGACGCACCCAAAGACACGCCAATGATCACAGAATGAACCACTATTCCCATCTCTAGAACCTACCATCAAATCAAACAAAGTATAGATTATATATTAACTACTATGTCTATATTCATTCATCACCGTCTAGCTAGATCTTCAAAAATAATACCTGAGTCACAACCCGGTGACGCATCAGATCGATCGAGATGGAGTGAGTCGTCTCCTCTGAAACCAAACTGGGTCCATGAACGTGTCCATGCACGTGTCCCTCATGCTGCTTCTCCTCGTCCACTCCTCCGACGATTACCAGTTTCGGCTTATTGAAATGAGATCTCTGGTAGTAACTCGTTGCAAAAGCATCGATCATCATCGTCACGATAGCAGACACCATGGCTATAAACCCTGCAAAAGGAAAGCTCCCCCACAGAGACTCCCCTAAGCAAGGGCTCATCAGGTTCTCGAAGGCATCAGGGAGTATGTGAATGAACCCAGTCGCGAGGATCACTCCAGCAGCAAACGACTTTATGAGGAAGAAGATGTTGTTATCTGGACTGAGAGCTGGAACCTTTTTGCCGAAGATGGGGATACAAACCCCGACAGCGCCTGACGTTAGTATAGAGAAGATGGCGATGAGTTTGTAACCTAGGGCTTTGGTCTTGTCTGTGGGTTCTGTTTGGGATTCACATGTGCATTCTGCAGATACTTGGCGAGCAAGGAAGAGAGAGAGGATGAGAAGGAGGAGAGAAGAAGAAGAAGAAGGAGTCTCCATAGATGGTAGAATGAAGAGAAGTTGGTGTTGGGTGCGCTGTTACATTTATGGGTTGGCTTTTAAGTGAGATTCTGGAAAGTAATATGGCGACATGCATGTGAGTGAGACACCATGCAGCGTCTGTAAAAGAGAGTGGGATTAGTCCAATGTTTGGTCGTACTGGGAAGAAATGACGACATTATGTGGTGATACTAAAAGTTACCTAATTAATTAGGCTCTTTAATTTTATTTTTTTTTGCCAAAATAGCTCTTGATATCTGCTTTAATTTAGCTGGCTTTTTTTTTTTGATCAAGATTAATTTAGCTGGCTAGGTGTATAGAGAGAGAGAGAGATGCATCATTATTGAATTAATTAGGGTTTATAAAGGAACTCACAAAAGGAAAAGTCGTCAACTATAGATTGTTGATGGGGTCATTTGAGTTGGAGTAACGCACAGAAATTATGGTGTACATTCAGAGAATCGTTGATAATAGTATTTATAGTCAATGGTAATTAATTAAGAGTAATACTCTATGCATGGTAACTCCCAAAGTTATGCATTACATTTTTCTGGAGTCATTTTATTGGTGTGAGAATCAAGATTATTGCATACATTCAAAATACTAATATTATAATATTTGATTTATTGTGAAATAAATTATAGAATTTTATAAAATATAAAATTAAATTATATATATATATATTCTTGACATCTGACCTTTCTTTGAGTATTATACTCTCAACATCCCGAGGGTTTGAATCTGGGCACTGTTACTATCTATGATTTAAGACGTACGCATTAACCAACTGTATCATAAGTCTGAACATGACAATGATGACATTCCTTTTAAGATATCTTAACAATGTCACTACCATGTCTATGAAACGACGACGACTACCAACAAATCTACTGTGACAACATCAATAAATTACCAGTAAAATTTGCACCAAAAAATAAAATTAGATATTTGATTAATATCTTCCTTAATTTTTATTTAGATATTTTCAGAGTTATTGTTTACTTAAATATTTTCAGACTTCATAAAGTAGGGTTAGTTAAGTATATTCATATTTTAATTTTAGTTATATTTGGAATGTAGGATTAAGTAAAGAAATACTCATAGAATCTAAATTTGACCAATCCTAAAAATATTTTGTAAAAATAATAAATAATAAAACCTGAAAATTCATATTGATTTTTATATTTCAGTAATCCGTAAAATATTATTTCAACACTTCACCGGGGTTATTTTAATTTTGTAGTAAAATATTTCTATTACTTTTTTCTTGACATATAATACCTAAATATTAGTTTGGAGTTTTAACATATGAACAATTTTTGGCAAAAAATTTAAAATAATGAAGACATATATTTTACTATTTTATTAAAATAACTTCTTCCACTCTAATTTAAATTCAAACTTGAATATATTGTACATCTTAATTATTTATTGCTTCAAATAATATATAATGCATATTTGCCATTATTAATTCAATCTAAATTCGCTCAGTTGTAGATAAAATTATAACTTTTATAAATGATCTAAGTTTTTAGATTCACTGTTATTTTACCGTTCGATAAAGTGAAGATATAATTTCATTTGTTAGTGAGATATAAAAAAATGGTGCGTGAGAAATGATTAATGGATAGTGATAGCTAGAGAAATATATAATTATCATCTTGTAAAAATTGTAATGTTACATTCGTGTTAAACATGTTAATATGTATGTCTTTAATGTATAAGGTCATATGTTCGAGTCTTCGTGCATATATGTTTTTATAAGTTTTTGAGAATAAATTTGAATGACCAAAAAAGGGAGGGAAAGTGATATAGAAAAATATAATTATCATCTTGTTGAGTTTGTAATGTTGCATACGTGTGTCTTTAAGTTATATATAAGGTCATATGTTCGAGTATCATTGCAAATATGTTTTTATAACTTTTTGAGAAGATATTTAAATGACCAAAATAGTCAAGATAAATATAAACTAATTAGATTATTAAAGGGTATTTGTGTTATTTTACTTGCGGCGGTTACAAAAACCACTTATGCCTTAATATATATATATATTAATTTGAGAATGTACGTAATTGTGACAAGTAAGTTTTTTATTGCATTTTGTTACTCCTAATGTCAAATTAATCAATTTTAATTGGTCAATGTCAAACATACAATTATCACTTTTAAGTGGCATGTCATGTAAGTCATTTTAAAATTCCTCCAAGCTTCGTCATTCATTCTCGAGATAAGTTACTTAACATTAATTAATTCTTTTTATTTCACATGTATATTTATATTTTTAAAAAAATATATTGTATGTAGTAGAATTTGTACAATATTAAAATACATAATAATATATTTTATGAATGTCAAGTATGCACATATAAAAAATTTCTATTATAAATTAAATAGACTAATTAACAAACGTCACATACTTTATTATAATTTCATTTTTAATATAAAATTGAACAGATGAAATAATAATAATATCAAGGTAAATTTTAACAATCTTACAAAAATTATGTACATAATAACTTTTAATAAAATATAATATTATTGACTTTAATATACATATATATGTAATATTTATTTATTTCCTTAGTAATAAATTTATCTAAAATAAGTATATATATATTAAAATTACAAATTTGTATAATTTGTTCCCTATAGCTTTGTATATAAAAATAATAATATTATATAATATGTAATATGCTACAAAAAAAAATAGCTAGATTGATTAAGTTACAAACAATTAATTTTGTCAAAAGTGAGACTTAAAACAAACATATAACTTGGAACATTTTAAATTAAGTTATGTGGAAAGCCACTTAGAAGTGATTACTAGAGTTTTGATATTAACAAATTAGAGAAACTTATTAACAAATTTTACTTATCCAAATTATAAAGTATTAAGCCAAATCAATATATAAATAGATAGATAATATATATATAACTTTTCATAAGTGTAAAAAATATCATTATAATATGCTAAATTCAAAATATCTGAGAGTGAAAAAACAAATATAATACATATATTAATATAAATATCATACACCTTATAAATTGAGTTGAAAAATATAATATCATATTAATAATAGTTAATATTTTTTAGGATTATTTCTTGCTAAATCATTATAATTTACTTAAATAACAATACATACAAATTTTAGACATTCTACGCGGAGCGTAGATCATATTCCTAGTATTATTTTAAATAATAACTTACTATATCTATGCAGGCAACTCTTCCACATAATTATTATACATTTAGACTTTGACTTGGAAAAGAAATAAACTTTAATTGTTTACTGTAAGCGAACATAGGCTATTCTTGTCATTTTACTATGGGGGAAGTTATTAGATATGTCTAAGTATAAGATGATTTGATATCTTAATTAAAGATTCATATTTTGTTTTAGGGATAATAATCAAATTAAGTAGTAGTTTTTTTTGGCCAAACTGAAATTTCATTCATATCTGAAACATGTTCGATTGATCTAACAACAAAAGGGAAATTAGAGTAGATGGTGGTGTACAAATCCAATTTACCGGACACAACTCTCTATTTGATTGCTTAGCAATCCAATCCGCGTATCTATTCGCGTTTCGACCTACCCAACTCCATGAGGTTCTTTCTATTAGGGAGACCATCTCTTGTATCGAGTTGACTATGTTTTCCACACGTCAGTCCGTCTCCGCGGCCGAACCGTTCAGCAATTTTATCAATTGCTCGGAGTCTGACTCTATGATTACATCATTCCATCCATTTTGGACGGTCATCTCCACCTCTTGAAGGATAGCTCGGGCTTCCATGTTGTTCGCTGAGATGTCCCTCATTGCCGAGTTTCTCCCCGCGATTAGGTTCCCCATTTCGTTCCTCCCGATGACTCTCGTGCCTCCCTTTCTCGTTCTTTCGTCTCATGCACCATCACAATTGATTTTGATCGTGCCTCGGTCTGGTGGTCGCCATGCAGTTGTTCGCCTGGGGTCTTGACGTGTCGTGGTGTCCGATCGGCACGGTTGTTCCTTTTCGTCCGTCTCTCGAGTAAGTCTCAAGCCGCGGTCAATTTGTGTGTGAGGTTGCTCATTATGGTGATATGCCCAGCACTTCTCCTTCCATATCTCCCAAGCCACGGTCTCGACCCTCGTCTTTAGATTTAACTCTGCACCCTTTCCGTCTTTCACTTTTTCCATTATTTCCATCATCCACTCTTCCCATGACAGACTCGTATTGTCATCCCACCGTATGCCTACCACTCCGAACCATATTGGCCTCACCCATTGGAATTCCATTAAGGCGTGGTCGGTTGTCTCCACTTCGGTGCAAAACGGGCAAGTCGATGTAACGCTTACCCCTCGCCTATGTAATTCATCCTTCACATGCAAAGCTCTATTACAGCTTCTCCATATAAACGGTTTTACCTTTGGAATGGTTGGGCCATTCCATATATGCTTCCATGCCTCTGGGTCGAACCTCCTTGATGAGGAAGCTCGGTTTGTCTCCTCCGGTTCTCTTCGATCCATAAGTCGGCGGTAGACCAATTTTGGGTGCGCCATCCCCGATGTTGAGTTCAGCCATACCATCCTATCCTGAGTTGGAATTCTCGGTAAGTGGATGGCTTCTATGGCTATATTCTCCATTTCGGTTAGGGCCCCTTCAATTGTTCCTGTTTACCACCGATTACCGTTGGTCCCGATTATCTCCTCCACCTTTCGGTCTTGGTCTACCTCACTACCTCCATCTCAATTCAATCTATGGCCATTGATTCCCGGAATCCATGTGTCTCAGAATATTCGGATGGTCTTGTCGTCGCCTACCCTCCATATTCCATCTTCCTCGAGCACTTTCCTTCCTTCCAATACACTAGACCAAGCCCATGATGCTCGACCCCCCTTATTCGCCTGGAAAAAATTAGAGCTCAGATAGTATATACCTTTGATCACCTTTGCCCAATATGTATCTGGGTTGTTCTGGAGCCTCCAAGCCGTTTTTGTGAGCATAGCATCGTTGAATGCATTAATGTCTCGAAATTTCATTCCCCCGAGTGCTTTTGGTTTGGTCATATGTTCCTATTTCCTCCAGTGGATTGATCTCTTGTCTGCACTTTGACTCCACCAGAAGTGAGCCATCATTGTCATCATATCTCCGCACCACATTTTTGGTAGTTTGAACAGGGCCATTGCATAGAAGGGGCATGGCAGTTATGACTGCCATTAGTAGAATTTTCTTACCCGCGTTGCTTAGATATATGTTTTTCCATCCGCTCATCTTGTTCCAGATTCTATCCTTTAGGTATCCTAGCGCCTCCCTTTTGGATCGTCCCCACACCGTGGGGATACCCAAATATTTCCCGGCCTCCCGAGCTTCCTCAATTCCCAGAATCTGGTTCATTAGCATGCGGCTCCCTTGGGATGTTCCGACACTATAGTGGATGCTCGATCTTTGGAGATTGATGCTTTGCCCTGATGTTCGGCTATAGTCCTCGAGTATTGCCTTGAGGCTACTGGTGTTACTTGCGTCCGCTTTGATGAAGAAGATCGAGTTATCCGCGAACAGGAGGTGGTGTATGATCGGGTATGTTCTCCTAATACGGATCCCCTCTAGTTGTTTTCTTTTTACTGCTTGTATTATCTGTCTTGACAGAACGTCATACACAAATAAAAACAAGTAGGGTGATAGAGGGTCCCCTTGTCTGATACATATTGATGGTGAGAAGCTTCTAGTTTTCTTACCATTTATGATGACTCGATACCTGACTCGGTTTATGCAGCCCTCCATCCATCGAATCGATGTATCCTCAAAGCCCATTCTTCTCATGGTGTTGAGAAGGAAACTCCATTCGACCCGATCATACGCCTTGTTCATGTCAATCTTCACCGCACACTCTTCCACCCTTGCGCGCTTTCTTGTCCTTAGGTGGTGGAATGCCCCATGTGTCACTATTATGTTGTCATGGATCAACCTGCCAGCCACAAATGCCCCTTGAAAAGGGGTGATTAACAGTGGGAGTATAGATTGCAATCTATTTGCTAACGTTTTGGACAAAATCTTATACACAAAGTTGCACATGCTAATGGGGCGAAATTGAGATGTTTTAAAGGGGTTTTGTATCTTAGGAATTAATATTATATCCGCATCATAAAAGAAAGGGTCGAGTGTACCGTTTGACAGGTAGTTCTTTATTGCATGAATGACATCAGGTCCCACTACCTCCCAGTATTTATGATAGAACACCCCGGGGAAGCCGTCTGGACCAGGGGCCCTGGATCCTCCTGACTGAAATGCCGCTTTTTTAATTTCTTCATTGGTGAACGGTTTGAGGAGGTTCCGGTTCATTGTCATTGTGACCACTCGAGTCACGCACCCTAAGATATTTGCCGAGTCCATTGTTCCCTCTGATTGGAATAGGTGCCTGAAATACTGCTCACATTCCATACTAATCTCCTTCTCTGATTCGGTCCAGGTGCCATCATCTCTTTGTAAGCTTTTGATTTTGTTCCGACTTCTCCTTTCCATAGTGGATTTATGGAAAAAAAATAGTATTTCTATCTCCCTCTCCTAGCCATCGGACTCTTGCCCTTTGGCTCCAGTAGGTCTCCTCTCTCTGCCAGTATTCTGTCAATTCTCTTTTGAGGGCTTTCTCGACCTCGCTCACATGTTCCCTATTGCTCTCCCTTTGCACCCGTTCAATTTGATCCTGGAGGTAAGCTATTTGCCTCCTGTTATTCGTAAAATTAGTTTTGCTCCATTGCCTCAACTTGTTTCGGCACCTGTGTATCTTTAAAGGGAAAGCTGGTCTCCTTGCGTTCGCTGTCGATTGCTGCCACACTGTTTTTATTGTGTTCGCACATCCCTCATCCGCTATCCACATTGCTTCAAAACAGAAATCTTTCCTTCCTCTAGTCTCGGCATGGCCGAACACCACAAGGATGCGGCTGTGGTCCGACCCTATTGCTGGTTTGTGGAAGAGGATACCTTTTGGGAAGGTGGTCAACCACTCGCCATCAAATTAGGTAGTTGAACTTCATAGAATTTGATAATTAGATAGTTGATTTTTTTTTTTAAGCAAATGGGTAGCTACAATTTTTTAAATGAGCAAATGTTGTTTAACTTTATATTGAAAATAAATATAATTTAATAGTTTTAAACCTTTCGGTCATGTTTTTCTAGTAACTTAAACATCTTTAATTCTAGAAAAGATGATCAAATCGGTTTATCACGTAATAAACACAGGACTGATTTTGTTTATTTTAACATAAAGTTAAATGGAGATCTATATTTAATTATTCAAAAAAGTTTAACTAATTACCAAATTGTATAAAATTCAATTATGTTAATAATTAACTCTTCATTTTTTTATATTATAAATTATAACGTTTTTTTATTTATAATGTTATAATTAAATAAAGCATGTCCTCTTGAAATATATGTAATAATGTTTTCTCTTTTTTTGTTAGTCGGTGGTAGTTGAATTTACATTTTCAATGATTTCTTGTACTATAAGAAGTTAATTTCAACGCTAACATAATGAAGAGTCAAGATTGCTATAAAGGAGCATCAAGCGGGATGCGGTCTCGATCTCAACAGAATAATATTTATTTAATAGAATAATATATATTGTTCGTCAATATGAATAACATCATTTGCATGCACTGACGGGTGAAACCGTAATAAATAGGACGAGCGATAAGGGTGAAGAAAAAATATTTTCTGTTTTATTTTGAATTTTCTGACTGCTTCAATTTTTATTTTTTATAAACAGGAATGAAGCCAGAACAAATATTTAAATTAAAAAAAATAGAAAGAGATAAATATAATTTTTTCAAAGGTTAATTTGAAAATAATTACATTTTTAAAATTAAAATTACAAAACGTTAAAAGTTGATAAATGACAATTGTCTCATTCATCTTCAAGTAAATCCATTCCTACAATTGACGGTTAGTTATTGTCTTTTAGTTGTTCAATCGAGTTGTTTCGTTGTTTAATTTGATGTTGAATACTCAGTTCGTTTGGAATGTGTATTTTTTAAATTTTCTATTTCAACAAAAATAATCGGACTAAAAAACTGTAATATCAACTGATGATTTATTTTTTAATATAAGTTTTTTTGGTCATGTTTTTTATGAGAAAAACTTTAAACTGAATATATAAGTACCCGATCAAAATAATTAAAAAAAAGTTTTGACTGAATTGATTTCACCCTTAATAACGGAGGCATGAGAGAACTAACCATCTCAACCTTTTGTTTTGTACAATTTTAACATTAAAAAAATGTTTTAACTTAAAACATTTAAAATCTTATATTTGCTTTCTATGAAAAAAAGTGTATGTATACTAATAATTAATTTACCCCTGAACTTACAATCTGACAATGCAATTTGTACGCATACATTATACCAATCCTATTTGTATAAAATTTTACAATATATATTGACTTATGTAGTTAGATTATAGTTATAAAATTGTAATCAAACACTAAAAAAGTGTACGCTGAGATCTAATGACTGATTAATTAAAATGAATTATAGTAAAAAAGTAATTATAAATTTGCAAGTTAGAGATTTTTTTAACATAATTTAGTTGCTCTAAATAAGATATTTCAAATATTTTGTATGAATATGTTGGGACTTCTAGATCACCTATAAAGTTGCCCTAATCGTCTCTTTTATATGCAACATAATTTTGAGAATGTAAAATATTCAACATAAGCTACCCAAGTTTTGTTTCTTAAAATTTTGCTAAATTTACTTTCAGAGTTTAAGTAAAAAGTTACTTTTGTTTATTTTTCTGTTAAATATGGATAAAAAATTATGCGATAATACATGATTAGGCCAAGCCGTAAAAATAACTATATTATTTTTAAAACAATATATAAAAATGGGAGGAAATCTAGAACATTGAAAGAGTATTGAAAGAGTAAGTATAAGTTTTTAATATAATATTTTTATACAAATATAAATACTTTTTATTTTATTTTTTAATTAAAATAGTTATATTAAAAAAACAGATTTATCCTTTCATTTTTTTTAAATTTACCACATTTTTTTTAAAAAAATATAGTTTTTTTTCCCGTTTAGACTAATATCGTATTGTCACGTCATTTTCTACATAGATCTAAGGAAAAAAAATAAATGAAGGTAGTTTCTTTACCTCAACTCTAACAACTCTAACCGTAAATGTAACCAAATTTAACAAGTCAAAGTTTGGGTATTTTTTTTATAAAGTAGTGAAAGTTTAGGTAATGTTTTTGTTATTAATCCCAAATTAAATTGAACAATTTCTGCTGACAAAATTTTCTCACCAATCAAAAAGAATGTAGTATCTCCCTAACCTTAGGTACTTGAGTCAGCTCAAGTCTTCTCTCATTGACAACAAACTGTCTAAGTCGACAGGGGGTTGTATTATCTAATAGTTACAATATATAATAATTATCCAACAGTTTTATATTTTGAGGTTGTTCAGGTCAAACCTTAGTCAGTTCAACTTGACTAAACACTGAATCTTAGTCAACTTAAACTTCAACAAGTGCATATCTATTTTGGACAATACACTTGAGTCGTCTCAAATTTTGACTCTCTTTCTATTTTTCAAAAAATTAAATACGCCTAATCATGCACGAAACCACAAAGAAACAAGGGACAATTGCAAACCTTCAACTTTTAATTTTGTGTAAATTTAATTCAAAAAAATATAATAATTTTTAATTTAACCATTTTAAATTATATATTTGCTCACACTATTTTTTTAGTTCAACTATTTACATTTACTCTAATACTTACCCTCACTGAACAATGTTTCTAGCTTCATACTTATCCTAATACACAATCTATTATCTTACCTTGATTTGATCTCTAACCACCGTAAAACGTAAAAAACGCTGACAAACACATCATCAAGTCGACAAACTAACTTGTCATTACAAACATACACACACACAAAAAAAAAAAAATAAACAAACATTTGAGCATTCATACATCTACATATTCATCTTAACAATCTATCTCAGACATTCATATCACTATCGAATAAATCTCTTTTGGGTTCACCATGTTTTTACAAATTAAATCTTTAGAGCTTATGTTTGATTCTCCTAGGATTTCAAAGTGGCATGGCCTACCTATAAGTAATGTCACTAAACTCAAACCGAATCTACATCTTAAGATCTCGTACCACTAAACTCACCCCAAAACTAGATTTAAACACTTAAAAAACATTGTTTTTTTTTAAAACTTTAAAGAATCTTTTCAAAACCTTTTCACCAATAATTACCTTTTTCACAAACACCATTCCTCCTCAAAATTAAATTGATAAACTAATCTTAAATTTCACTCGATATACCATCTTAGAATAAAAAGAAAGTTTATGTAAAAACAAATATTGTAAACAAATAATAATAATATACTAGTTCTCTTCCTACCAACAAATAGCCAATAACCATTCATTTTCTTTATACATAATGAAAAGCATGTACACTCTACTCTAGCTAGACACATTACATACGAGTAGCACAAAGATTCATTCGACCACTTTTCGGGAATAGGCTGTGTCATGCTACAAGGAATTTTCCTTATATGGGATTTGAAAGATTTGATAATTGCTTTTTTTTTTAAAAAATAAATAAATTGATAGTTAAATTTATATAAAGTTATAATACATTAATTTCGTATAATTCAATGTTAAATGATAGAGAAATTGAACTTTATTTATTAGTTTATACTCTACTATTTGTACAAATTACTATATAATCTTTTTAAAAAAATTGCCCAAAAAAATTACAATCTATTAGTTAAACTTTGAAAGATAAAAATGCAATTTATTAGCTCAATTTTGATGACAGACGAAGGTTACGTGCATATATTCATTACTATTTAATAATAAAATGCAAGTTTACGTAAATTCAACCAATAATTTGTTTTTGACAAAAAAACAGTTATTTGTTCAAAAGAAACGTTAAGGATCAAATTGTTCAAACTCTCAAAATTTAACTAGGTACGTAATAGATACTTAACCATTTATTATATCACCTTTAACAAAATCTTTTCGCTTAATTAAGATGGCAAAAATGTCGGAATAGCCATGCATGCACCTTTAATAGTGAAATGCATATAAATAAAAGGGTTAATCGCTTCCTTGGTCCCCATATGTTTGGGTCATGCGATCGGATGATACCATAAGTTTTTCGTATGGTCGAATTATTCGTTATGTTTTAATATGTTGTCGTATGGTCCATCTGTTAGTCTGCCGTTACATTTTTCTGTTAAATGATCCACGTCATCACCACATCAACACCACGTCATTGCCACGTAGATAAATAAATTTCAAATAAAAATTCTAAAAATTCTTTAAAAAATTAGAAAATAATTTATAAAAAATAAAAAATTATTTGGAAATTAAAAAACTAAAATCAGAAAATTAAATTCTAAATTCTAAAATATATTATTAAAAAAAAAAAAGGAAGGGTCCTTACCTATATTTTTTTAATTTTTAATTTAAAAATAGATTTATAAGCAATAATTTTTATATTTAGAAGTTATATTTTAATTTTTTTAATTTAGTTTTAATTTTTTAATTTTACTAAGTTTTTTTTTCAAGTTTATATATATATATATATTAACATTTTTTTTTATTAATATATAAAATTTTAAAATATTATTTTTAAAACTTTTTCTTAATTTGTTTTCCAATTTTTCCAATTTTTTCATTTTTATTTTTACTTTTCATCTATCACGTCAGCGCCAATCAGTATTACGTTAGTCAAACTTGACGATCAAGTATAATTTGGGTTAAACAATAATATTCTGAAACATAAAGTACTAAGAAACAATATAGATGTACTTACCAATCACATGAGTAAAACATATGGTACCAATAAGACCATTATCCTTAAATAAAACACTTAATGACAGAGAAGCAATTTGTCTCCAACTTATTATTCATTATAATATAGTGGGTCTACTATTTTTCGTACCTTCTTTAAATATATATATATGTATATATAGGGAGGGAGATATAAGAGATTGGAGATCTAGTCATCAATATATGTAGTGGCCAAAAAAAAATCAATATATATAATTAATATCTCATTCCTTATTATTATATTATATAAATGCCTCAGCACCCTATGCTTGAAGCATTATACGAAAAAGGAGTCATGGAGCACCATTGGAACGAACTAGCTACCACCCTTTATCCTCTGCCAAAAAAAACTCCTTCAACGGTCCACAATTGCAGTGTCCCCCCTTATTCGCCCATTTTCATTTCTTACCCCACAATACAATAATATATATATTATATGTATCTCTCTGCATACTAGCCTACTAGGTCATGATATATTATTCTTCCAATACAACTTTCAATTCAAACAGTTGAAAGTAAAAAGATGGAACTCACCCAACAACCAAGAACTTGGTCAATGCTCCAACTGATGTTTTGATTCTGTTTATTGGATTCGAAAAAGGAATCCTGTGCACTTTTTATTGGATGGCTAACAAGATTCATAAAGATGTTACAATGCCAATGGAAATTGGTTACTGAATAAGCACTAATCGTACCGCGAGTATTTACGTGTGAGTTTCAAGGAAGGCGAGAATGGCCAAGCCAGCAGCCCAAACATCATCGGCCAGTACATGTTCTCTAGGAGAATGACTAATTCCGCCCCGACAACGCACAAATATCATTCCCACCTGTGAGTTATATCCTTGTAATTCATCGAATTTTTTGGTGGGTGGGTTTTATTATCGTGATTTGAGAAGGGAAGACGCAAAAAAAATACTAACCTTTGTTAAATGTGATATAGCCATTGCATCGTGTCCTGCTCCACTCATTAAAACAGGAATCTCATCCAGGAGTTCATTGGTCATCTTCTTGAGTGCAGACTGAGATGCTGTCTTTAGCTGTGTGCTCAGTTCGGGATCACAAGCAACTGCATCTGCATCGTGCTGTAGAAAATGTGCAACTATAGTCACAAACAGTACGATCATGGTAGCATTCAAAGTAAAAGAAAACAAATCATAAGACCCATTAGCTACCCATACGCCGCATATCTATTTAGTAATTAAAATGTGGGTTAATTACAAAATATCCTCCTGATAATGTCATGGTAGGTCTTTTGCAACATATCCATCCCATCATGCTTGTATGGGGATTCAATAGCCACAAGGTCAAGATAAGAAAAGATTACATTGAGGAAAATCAAGTTCCGTACCTTACGGTCAATGGAGCATGAAACAGAACGTCGATCACATATTTGGTAGACCCGTTCAGAGAATTCATAAATCACAGCTTCACGTCCTGTATTGTCAATTGCGCGTATATCCACAGTAAATGTTACCTATAACCATTTTACAGTTTCAATAAGTATGTCAACTTACAGGAACAGTAAAACTCATTTATACACGCGCTATGCGCTCAAATAATTACATAATTGATTCAACCATAATATTTAAGTAAAAATAAATATTGTACAGTATATATATTGAAGTTAAGTTAACCTAGTGGTTAATATCTTTGCTTGTGAATGTAGAGATAGATACCATTATTCACTCTCAAGCTTATCATTTTTTTTGTTGAATCTAAACGTTTTGTAGGGGCACAAAATCAACTAACCCGAGTGCACCCTTTATAATTAATTAGTATAGAAGCATAGATTTTTGGTAGCTGCTTCTTGTGCATATAAATATATCGGGACAGGAGAGTAATTCTTGCCTGGCCTAAGATGACGTTACTTGCACTTGGCCACGAAGAGATCTCTCCAACTGTACAAACAAGAGAGCCTGAGAGTGCTTTTATCGTAGAGTCCGTGCAGTGACCGTTAGAAGTCAGGAAATCTTGAGGATGTTTACAGATATTCTCTAGCAGCACAATCAATTCAGAAGCAGCCACCATGGGGTCTTGGCGCATCGACATTGGAACTGTCCCAGCATGCCCTTGTGAACCTCTCACCGTTACCTGACATATTTTAGTAGATCTTTGAGGTGATTCCAAAATGTTTAATCAATTGACTATATTTGAGGTGCATAGCTATTAACTTTGTAGACATACTTCAGAAGATGTAAATGCGAAATAAGTATGCATAAGTGTATATTAGACAATGCGTGGGATGTCAAAATGAAGGTAAGTGTGGCAAGTCCACATAAGTGTGACATTTTTCTTGGTTCACCACCATCATTCTATTGTGGAAGGAAGAATTCTATAATATGATAAACTCAATGAAAAATGAATAGGTTTAGTTTAGATAATCATCAGCTCAGTTTCATGAAAGGGTATACCTTTAGTCGTGTCTGCCCAGCTATGCCTTTGACAACACCAAGAGGCATCCCTACCCGTTCAAGCACAGGACCTTGCTCAATGTGAACCTGCACAAATAGAGAATATTCATCAAAGTAATAGGCCATGGACCATTTTTACTCGCAAATTTTATAACTAACCCATCACATTAATGCACCTCGACGTAACCCCAAACTGAATCGGGATTGTACTTAAGCTGATACAAGTTATCCTCTGTAACTTCTAGGAAGTTTTCTTTGAGAATCTCTTCCACGGTTACACCACTGAAAAGGATAGAGACATAAGTAACTGTAGGGGGGAAAACACTATAAAAGATAGTTGGATTTTCTCATGAAACCTTTTATCAGCAATATGCAATGCTGAAATTGGTAAAACTCCAGCAAGAGCAGCGCTTCCTAAGAAAGTGGATTGGAACCGAACTCCTTCCTCATCACTAAACGCAATAATCTACAAAATTGGTAAGAGTTGAAAACTCAGTAACTCTTAAAATCTAAATTGATATTGTCATGCCAAAAACTACTCAGTATTCCATATTATCTGTGAGCTGCTTATGATTGAGATTTTGATGCCGTAAGACGGTGAACATAGTTCTTAATTGTCGACACCAACAAGGGTTCAGTTTCATTATGTAAACAAAAAGTGAATCTTAAGAGCATTGTCATGTGAACGGCAAGTAAGGACAGCAAGATACTATTAACATAAATCATGCAGCAGATACCTCTACTGGCCGCACTAGTCTATCCAGGTTTCCATTGACTTTGAGGACCTTGAGAGCCGATATCGCTGAGATTATGCCTAAAGACCCATCGAAGATTCCAGCATCAACAACAGTGTCCTTTGTCAAGCAAAGAACTTCAATTATCAGATGAGATAATCAAGATAGACAACACGGTCCTGGATTCCACCTACAGCAGTCACATTTTGCTATTGATTAGCAGTTAGTGTAAAATAGAACATTACCAAATGTGAACCAAGTAAAAGAGCCTTGAAACTTGGATTTGGACCATCCACCCGACCATGTACATTTCCCATATTGTCAATCCATCTAAATAGAAATGTTATGTGTCAAGAATAGTTAACATTAACAACAACCAAAGAATTAGATATTGTTCAGGATAGATGTAAACAAGACTAACGTTCTTAAACCCGCATCCTCCAACCAACTGGAGATAAGCTTCCCTGCTCTGACTGAGGCTGGGCTCATAAATGTCCTCTCAAGATAGTTATCTGCGTCACTGACCTGTTTTGGAAGCAACATTCACTGCAATTTTAGCACTTTCATCTTAGAACTACTTACATATTTAGCCATGAAAATTAGGGGTACCAACACACAGGAAGTTAAATACAACAGTAGGAATCAGTCGCAGACAAAAATAATTCTGAAAATAACAAGAAATTGGTGATGTAAAGTTCACTGCAAGTCGTGTCTAGTGTAATCATTATGTCTCAAACAGTTGAAGAAAACTATTGGGAAATTGAATAATAATTGGTCGAGGTGCCTAAACAGAAGCTTGACATGGGATTTCAAATGTTTGATTTTCGATTCTGCTGGAAAAGGTTGCTTATAGCACATTGAATAGCCCATAAAACACAATCTTTAAAAATGAATATACTTCTAGGTCCAATATATAGAACAAAGGGGATCATGACAAAATCTTAACAGACTTTTCTGCAACCTGAACTTTCGTCATACATTCATAAACAAAATATACAACCCGGATGATATTTGTCAGCTGCAAAGTAAAATTATTCAGCAAATGGGAAAGTCCATCATTTGAACCTTTCCGAGCTCATTGAGTCTCGCCACGGCTTCATCCCTTAGAACCTCAGGGTATAAGAAATTCTTTCTGGATTCCAATTCTTCATTCTCAAAACCTGACCAAATCAATCAACCTTTATTATATGTATATCAGTCAAAGATTCAACAAAATGCTGGGTATGAGATTTACATGCACGAGAAACGCGTCAACATCAGCATACGATTGTAAATTGAGGTTCACAAATTCTAACCTACACTAATAATTAAAGAGCAAGAATTTAGAGCTGAATTTAAGAGGGAAAGAACTCCATCAAATTAATCAGATTGGACAGAGCAGCAACAACTGAGCAATCAATAGAGAGCAGAAATGTGGTTGAGAAGTACCTGCTGCTACTGAGGAGAGACAACAGACGTACAGAAACATACGGAAGCAGCTCATGATTGTGAGAAAAAAGATCAACTTCTTCTCGTGTTATGAGCGAACGAACAAATGGATAGCTATATGATATGAGCCTCTGAGGTGTATGTAGATGTGTGGAAGCCAGCGACGTCGGCCACCAGCTGGCCTCGATTAGGAGTTACGCGAATGAATTTTGTGGAAAACGGAAATGGAGGAAGGCAGAGAGAAGCAACAGCAGCAGTTCTCTGAATCCACACACGCAACACCCAAGGTCCAACGAGGTGGTTATCTTCACCCTTCTCAATACAAAGTTGTCATCCTCCACTCCCTCCCCTTCTGCATTCGAAAGCCATGGATTCTTCTGGTTATTTGGATTCTTTTTATTTTTTACCAAAAGTTATTTGGATTCTGAATCATAGAACACGAAAATAACTAATTTTAAAATTAATCATTGGCCCACCTTTTGGTGGCTAAAAGGCCATGCATACATACTCAGAGTCTTTCTCTCGTGGGTGGCTCGTAGCGGTTAATTGTGGGCCCAAGTTTATTGCATCTCTTTAGTTGTGTAAGATTTACATACCTTTATTAATTTAGTGGTGACATTTTTTTAAGCTGAATTTTTTGATTATTCTCTTAATTTGTGTGATTCTACAAATTATATTCTATTTATTTATATATTATGCGTCTCAACGTAACTCAATGTGCGGGTGTACTTGCAATTCGCTGGTGATAATCTGAAGAATGTGTATTTACTATTTAATTAGTTAATTAAGTGGATATTTTGGAAAACAAAAATGGATATCTTTGTAGCACCTGTAAATATATATAAAAAATATTTTTTTATAAAGAAGGTAGAAAGAATAAACAAAGAGCAACGTTGAAATAACGTACTCAAATCCACACAACCATATTAAAAATTAATCAACTTTTAACAACTTTAGAAGAGATCACATTTAAAATATCTTTTTAACAAATAAGACTTGTGCGTTTGTTTGACGGAATTCGGAATACGGAATACAGAATAGGAATTGGGAATAAGGAATAAGAGTTAAGAATATGAAGTTGTTTTTTTGGTGGAATTGAATAGAACGGAATAAGGAATTCTGTTGTTTTTTTGGTGGAATTGTGTACGGAAAAGGAATGTGGTAAAATGACATATTTGCCCCTCTTTGTATATGTATAGTATATAATAAAAATAATTTGTATTAAATAATTATAAACTTAAAAATAATAAAAACGTTTATTTAAAATTTAAAAAACGAAATTTTTATTTATTTATTTTTTTTAAATAGATCAATTTATTAATTTTATTTTAAAAAAATAAAGAATGTAAAATTTGTTAAACAATCAATTGATTACATACCATTAACATGATTAGAAATACATAAATTCAGGAATACATGGTCATTCTAACAGGGCGAGGATCCTGTTACATAAATTCCAAATACATGGTCATTCTAATTTACGATACAAAGTCAGGAAGCTCGGCCGCCACGGCATCAATGAACTCTTCTGTAATAAAGAAAACACCAGCAGCCTCAAACTTTGATTTCCAGCTAGCCTCATACACCTCTTGGAATATATCCTTGAATCTGACATGTATATGCTTATTATTAGAGAACGGAACACCATAAGGGTGCCATAAATGTAGAAGGAGCATATAGTTTGAAAACCACATTGACCAACCGATAATCTGCAAGATGTAACCATGTCGGGGTTAATCCTTATGGGTGACTTAGAAAAAAAAACTATTTAAGTTCAATCTGTTTAATTATGTCATACTTGCATTATATACATTTAAACAATCTTACAAAAAAAAAAAAATGGAAGTAGATAAATTGAAAACTCACAGGGAGGAATTTGGCTGATCTCTTCATTATAGCTAGTGTACTTCCAAGACAATCTGACCTCTGAAATGCAAGAAGTTGAATATCAATATTAGTAACAGGAAGTTAAATCATGGACAACTATGGCTTTTCTAAATTGATTTTAAAGAACGTAACTTTCTCTTTTAAGTCCATACAACTCAAAAACCACATTGCAAGTAAGATTTGTAAGGATGAGCTTCACTCTAGATACCTGAGCTAATACCCATCCAACAAGCCAATCAATGTCGCTTCTGTGATTGCAAATGACCAGTGCATGTTCTTTGCCTGGTTACGTGAACAAAACATACAATTCAAAAATCAGATGGATGGTTCAATGTTTGCGGAAAGTTACCCAGCAATAGAGAAATCAGGAAAATAGAGAAAAAAACTCGTGCCTTACCCATCATCCTAATAGTTTCTGAATCCGCATACAACTCCACCTGCATTATTACTCCAACTAATTAACGACTAGATAAAGAATCAATAATCATTGCGGTTGAAACAGTTTTTGTGCAAAGTGTAAGATATAAAAAGAGAAGTAAATATTTAAGGATTCTTTGCAAAAGGGCGAATAAGGACGTATACAACAACCTGAAAATCACAAAACAATACATTACAACTTTACATCAACAAAATGCAGAAATGTATCCTTCAGAATCTTCAGATAATCAAGCAAAAGCTTCAATTATTCGATTCTATGTGAAACGTAAAGGGGATCTGGAACCGTGCAATGTTATTCTAACGCAATAACTCTGAAATCACATTCAATTCAATGGTGCTCCATGAGTTAGAATTCCATTCACACGCAAACAGTAAATTTTGACAGCTCCATTCAGCCTGAAACTCCATTCATTTTACCAGGTCATCTTACAGTAACAAACTGACAAAATGTGTAGCTTTATACTGCAGATTCTTAGACCACAAGCTCTTACAATAGCTAAGATGCAAATTTGGACGCATGAGAAACTCGTATGCTCAATTTTAGCAAAAGAGAGATTAATAGCGTTAATCACGAAAACAACTTGAAGGAGCAGCTATGTACCTGATTATTAGAAGCACTAAAACAGCACACCTTCTCCAGTAAATAGTCATGAAAGTATGATCAATGATACTTCAAACATGACATTCTCGTCCCATAAGAGCCAAACACAAATACACCTCCTTTATAACTTAATGAAGCAAGAAAAATTGACAGACTAGTGTTAGGAAGGACACTCTACTACACATGCTAAAATTAGACACGAAGATGGCATGGCTTAGCTCGTGTCCTAACTAGATCAGTTATCAGCAAGGTATCAGCCTCGATTCGAGGTGAATACCACAGGAATTGCAGCAACGGACATGAGTATAAACGTCAATGCCAATTTAACCGTAGTTGCAGTCAATAAATTAGCTCAACTATACAGAAGGTAGTAAGTTACGACGGACCTGCGATCCCCAGGTCCAAATCCACCCCTAGAGCTTCTTCTTCGACCATCGTAACCACCGTCCTCTCTTCTTGACCGCTTATACGGCGGAGGAGACCGCCTGCGGTCCCTGTAAGGAGGAGGACTCGAGCGACCTCGCCGCTTGTATCCCCTGTCCCTGGAAGGCGGCGGTGAGGACTGGTTACGATCGTAGCGCGCAGGATCCCGATCATCCTTTCTCTCGCGGGAATCTCTGTCTCGCCGCCTAGGAGGCTGCGGTGGGTCGTCTGTCAACAATCAGAATAGAACGATGGCACGCTCGTAAATTCTCCAAAATGGCGAGGGCAATTCGGTCATTTGGCATCTGATTCCGGATTCCGACCCGTGTGGGCTTAGGAAATACGAGGTTTTTACCCGGATTCCCTAAGCCCGGACCGCCCGAAATCCATTTCCAAGGAATTGTCAATTCCACCAAACGAACATGGGCTTACGGAATCCGTAAGCCCAAATCCGTGGCCATTCCTTGAAACGAACGGGCCATAATAATGTGAGTTTATTTCACGGAATTCAGAATAGTGAATAGCAATAGGGAACATGAGATAATAATATGAAGTTGTTTATTTGGTGGAATGAAATAAGAAATTCTGTTGTTTTCTTGGTGGAATAGTATATGGAAAGAGAATGGAATGTGGTAAAATGACATATTTGCCCCTCTTTGTATATGTATAGCATATACTATATAATACATATCATTTGTATTAATTAATTTTAAAATTTATTAATAATAAAAATTTAAATTAATTAACTAATAATTAAAGAATATTTTTAAAATAATTTATTTAATTTTAAAGAACAATCCCTAAACTTTTTTCCAGTAAATATGCCTTCGAATCAAATACAGAACAACATCGTATTTTAATCAATATGACTTCAAATGGATCATCATATGTACAATCAATACAATATAACTTCGAATGGATTATCGTATGTACAATCATACTACAACAACATGACTTTGAATCAAATACAGTACATAAAAGCACAATTGATTGTAAAATCAATACAGAACGGTTGACTCAACAACGCCTAGTATGAGAAGTGGTTGACCCCCGACGATTGAGTGGCTGACCCCACAAAGTGCAGTCGATGACAGAATTTGAACTGTTGTTAATTTTCCATGTGCAAGTTAATCATAAAAAAACAAAGTTAGAAAAAAAATATCTCAGATGATCAAGAAATGGTGAAGAATAGTGTCCTGAAACGCCTAACCTGTGTTTCTTTACAATTGCTCGCCAAATGATATGACTAGGATTGCAGATGCGAAGAATATATATGTTGTTGGTGCCAAGATTATGAAATTTTGAATGAAAGGGTATTTGCAGGATCTTGATTCATATCAAGAACATAAAAATTCTGAAATTTTGGATTAAACCATGATTATAACATCTAACAATGAGAAGAAGAAAAAAATGAATTTTGGAAATACCATACATAACTATGTAAAGGGTATCTGCAAAATCTTGATTCCTATCCGTGTTCATATGAACAACATGAAGATACTGCATAAATGTGATCAAAGTCATGAAGAATTTCAAGTCATGGTGTGAATCTTGGAAAAAAATGAATATGCTAAAACTAAGAAAAATATTGAAGATAAAAATCAGAAGCGGAGGATCTCCCCGATATGTTTTTCATTCATACCCAGCTATTACAAAGGGCCCGTTACTTATATTCCGTTCTAAACCAACTGAATTTGGAAACATAAAGATTACACCCCAAACTATATGAAAATGAAACAATGGTCCTCAATACTTTATCATTCGTCCACATTATTTTCCCTTTCCTGTTCTTTCCCCAGTCCTGCTTATCTGTTTTGACAGAAAAAAATTGATAATTCCATATTGCTGCAATAAAATATGATGTGGCTTGGACAAATCTTTAGTCAATAGGTTCGCTAATTGTTTCTTCGTTCCAATGTATTAGGAAACACCGTTTCGTCGCAAATCTTCTCTTGCACAAAGTGACAATCTATCTCGATGTGATTTGTTCGTTCGTGATACATTGGGTTTTCGACAATCTGGATGGTAACGCTGTTATCGCAGAAAAGAAGGGCTGGTGTAGTAAGGTGAACATGCAGTTCATCTAGCAATACTCGAATCCATACAACTTCGGTAACGACCATCCCCATACTTCGATACTCCGCTTCAGCGCTTGAATGAGATATAGTAGCTTGCTTATTCGATTTCCAGGATACTGTGTGTTCCCCAACTTGAAACAATACCCGGTAACAGATCGCCTCGTGACCGAACAAGCGACCCAATCACTGTTGCAAAATACTGACATAGAATCCAGAGCATTAGGTGGTTGCAAATAGAATTCCCTGTCCTGGATTGCTTCCAATATATCGTACAAGCCAGATTGCAACATCAAAATGTGATTTATATGGTGCATGAACATACTGACTCAAGCATTGAACCGAATAAGCAATATTTGGTCTTGTCATTGTCAAGTATAATAGATGACCTATGATTCTCCTGTACTGTTCAGGATTTCCAAGCAAGTAATCATCATTGTTAACTCCAAAGATTTTGTCATAGGCTGTAGTAGTAAATTTTAGATGTTGCTCCATAGGGGTAGTGGCTACTTTACTACCAGACAACCCTGCCTCATCAATCAACTCGAGTGCGTATTTCCTTTGATTTATAACGATCCCTGAAATGGATCGTGCAACTTCCAATTCTAGAAAGTATCTCAAGTATCCCAAATCCCCGAGTTTAAAATGTGACTGCAATACCGCCTTCAATTCCGAAATCAAGTGTTTATATGAACCACTAATAAGAAGATCATCAACATACACTAATAAATGTATTTGATGTTCGTTCTATGTTTTTCTAAACAAAGAATAGTTGAACTGACTCTGTGTGTAACCATGCTGAAGGAGAGACTGTGTGAGTTTGAGATTCCACTGTCTCGAAGACTATTTAAGACCATATATAGATTTCATCAGCCAACAAACTCTCTTTTTCCCGCTCGAATCAAGAAGATGACCATGTACACATTTTCAGTAAGATCTCCCTGAAGAAACGCGTTGTTTACATCCATATGATAAATGGGCCATTTTCGAGTTGCTGCAATGGATAACAAGATTCACACATTTACCATCTTAACAACAGGTGAAAAGGTTTCAGTGAAGTCTATGCCTGCTTCTTGAGTGTAACCCTTAGCAACAATGCGTGCTTTATATCTATCCAAGGTCCCATGTGCATTATACTTGGCCCGAAACACCCATCTACATCCTATTGTGCGCTTGGAGGCGGGTAGATCGACTATCTCCCAAGTCTAGTTCTAGTGGCTACCGAATTGTCATTAGTGCAATCTTCCTGATAAATGAGGGGTTCGTGTACCTTAGAAATGGCACCAAGAAAGAAGCGATAAGAACTACTAACAGAATTATAGTCCATGACAGTGATGTTGAAGATATCGTTTGTACTCCAACGTGAGGCTGCAACAATACGATTTGATCTTCACAATGAAACAGGTTGTGCATCAGCTTCTTGTAACTGAGTCACAACATTAGGAATGGAAGATTGCTCCTGGAGGTCAGAAGCATTATCAGTTTGATTTGTATTGAAATGATCCTCAATAAATAAGGGGGATATTGGCTAACCCTGCAAAGGAACCGATGTTTCAGACTGCTCATCAATAAAATAAGTTCACTTTTATCTTAAAAGGATATATATGTTCCCTAAAGATTATGTCCCTTCCGATGGAAATACTTTGAGACTGTATATTGAGAAGGATGTAGCCCTTCTGTCGAGGAGCATAACCAAGCATAACAACCGGTATGGATCGTGAGCAGAATTTATCAGTGATACAGAGGTTGGTAGCAAAACACAATCATCCAAATACACGAAGATGCCCTGCATCAAATTTTCTTTTATATAAGGCTTCATATGGAGAGCAGCAATGCAAAACAGTGGATAGAAAAACATTTATCAAATAGCATGTTGTGAGAACGCAGAAACTCCAATATTTGTCAAGAGTTCTAGACTGAATCTTAAGTGCCCGAGCTACTTCCAATAAATGTTGATGTTTTCGTTCGACAACCCCATTATGTTGGGGGGAGAGGGGTATGAGTGCAACCGGTTTGGTGGACAATACCGAGTTGAGTGAATAACTCTTTGATGGATGCATTGATGAATTCAGTTCCATTGTCAGTTCGACATATTTTGATGGTTTTACTAAACTAAATTCTTGATGTTTAACATAGTTTCACTCTTGCACCTAATCATGAAGATCCAAGTGGTTCGTGTACAATCATCGACCACAGTTAAAAAATAATGAAAACCGCTTGTGGAAGGAACTCGATAGGGCCCCCAAATATCCATGTGAACCAAGTAGAAGGAATCCTTAGAACGGGTCATACTAATGCGAAAAGGAGTCCTTATCTGTCCGACAAGGGGACAAACAAAACAAGGTGTATGTTCATCAACTTTACATCCATTAACTATTTTAGACAACTGAGAAAATGATAAATGTCCAAATCTTAAATGCTAAAGAGTACTATAATTATACGGTAATGAACCACTAACAACCAATCTTAAAGCCACCTCTTTCTGTACCTCATACTGAAGTTGATATAGCCCATCCTGCAATCTACCAATCAACATTCTCTTCCCAGAGCATCAGTCCTGTAATACTATTAACTCAGAGGTAAATGTAACACTACACGATAAGTCATGGCATAACTGAGAAACCGAAATAAGATTATACTGAAATTCAGGCACCAAGAGAACATTACTGAGCTGCAATTTATCACTAATTAAACAACTACAAGTATGTGTAACAGGGGTAGTGTATCATGTGGGCAAAGTTACAGTTCTTGTATTAGTAGTATTGACACTGTAAACACCTGATTTTGGCTCGGGGTGAAAATACCGTACGAGAAAAATCGAGACGAAGAAAAAGCAAAAAAATAAAATAAAACCTAAACCCCAAACCCTAAACCTTAAAACCCTAAACCTTTAACCCCAAGCCCTAAACCTTAACCATACACCCTAAATCCTACATCCCAAACCCTAAACCCCAAACCTTAAACCCTAAACCTTAACCCTAAACACCAAAACCTAACCCTAAACACCTAAATCCCTAAAACTCTCTGCCACAAATCCATCACCATGCCACCCATTTGGCCACCGACCATGCCACCCTTTGTCACCATTGATCATTGCACACCATGCCATCCACTTGGCCACCATGCTACTATTTGTCAACATTGATCATTGCGCACCATGCCATCCACTATGAATTGTCCATGCTTTATCATCAACTTCCATAAAAAAAAATAACATTAAAAAAAATCGAATAAGAGGAAGCAAGCTTCGACAATTGAAGGGAAAATACGGAGCTGAGAGCTACGACACTTGAAGAGGAAAAGAGTGAAGAAAAGAGAAAAAAAGAGTGAGATTGAATGAAAAATATCAGTGATTATCGATCTCAGTTTCTCGTACGGTATTTTAAACTCCGAATGATTTAGGTATATCTTACTCATATTCAATATTGTATTTATATTTTCTAATGTGAATGAAATTGAGGTTTTATATACATATATCATATATCTATGTAATACTATATATATATATATATGTATGTATGTATGTATAATATATATGTGATATTATATCTATATGTATAATACATGTATATGTGATACTATATATATATATATGTGATAGTATTTGTGTGTATATATATATATATATATGTATAATATATATGTGATACTATATGTATAGTATATATCTATCTATCTATTTATCTATCTATCTATATATTATGTATATGTGATACTATATATATATTTGAAATAAAAAATATTTTCAAAACTGACTTAGGTCATTCCTAAACTTTGATGAATGTTACAACTCGGTCCTTGGACTCTCGGGTCATTCTTGGACTTTATCGAGTGTTATAAACCAAACCAGAAAAGTTTTGGGTCATTTCTGCAATTTTTAAAATATATACAGATCAAATTTTTAACTAATTGCATTTTGATCCCTAAACTTTTTTGGACATCCCATGACTTTCTCAAACTGTTACAAATTGGTCCAACGTTCTTAATATCTTCAAAATCATTCGTGTATGTTTGACACGTTGAAAATGGTCTCAAAGTTAAACCACCTTTTTTTTCGAGCATGATTAACTTTATTCGCTGTTGTTTATTTATTTTAAATTAACTCATAAAAAAATATGTTTGTACATGACTTGTTTAATTTAAAGAAAATGCATGTAATCGTTTTGGCTAAGCATGATCAAAAAGGGTAATTCAGTGAAAACATATTCAAAAGCAAACTAAAATACTGAAAGCAAATTAAAGTACCCTAAACTTGAAACCCCAAACCCCAAACCTTAAGACCCTAATCCCTTAACCTCAAACCCTAAACCTTAACCATAAACCCTAAACCTCAAACCCTAAACCCCAAACCCTAAACCCTAAATCCCTAGACCCCTAAACCTCTACTCCCTAAAACTCTCGACCACAAATCCATCACCATGCCACCCACTTGACCACCCACCATGCCACTTTTTGTCACCAATGATTATTGCCCACCATGCCATCCACTTGACCACCTACTTGGCCACCATGCCACCCTTTGTCAACATTGATCATTGCCCACCATGCCATCTACTATGCATTGCCCATGCGTTATCATCTACTTGCACAAAAAAAACATTAAAAAAGCCATATAAGAGGAAGCAAGCTTCGACAATTGAAGGGGAAATTGGGAACCGAGAGCTACGGCACTTGAAGAGAAAAATAGTGAAGAAAAAAAAAAGAAAAGAGAAAAAAAAAGAGTGAGATCACTACGGGAGAAGGGTCATTTCCCAACTGAAAAATAGTTTTTTAACGGCTGGAATATTCATCCGTTAAATTATCACAGTTCAATTAAAGTTGAGCTGTGACATGAAGCGTCGGGGCAATTACACAGCTCAATAGAAAATGAGTCGTGATAATTCCCGGCCAAAAATTAAAAGTGCCGCCAAAATAATTATGGCAGCACTTTTGGTTGAGCCGTGATTTTTTTATTTTATTTTATTTTTGACAGCTCATTTTGTTTGAGCCGCCAAAAATATGTTTTTTTTAAACAAAATATATATTTGAAGCTCACAAAGAGCTTCTTGAAGCTTCACCGTCGGCCACCTCCATCGACTTCTTCTCGACCTCCAAAGCTTTGGTATCTGTTTTCGTCGTTCTGGTCGGTGAACTCGCCGTCGTCGTCGTTGTCCTGGTCAGTGAGCTCGTCGTTGTCGTCGTCGTTTTGGTCTATGTTTTTGTCGCCAAAGTATTGGTCATCGTCGTCGTTTTGGCCTTCAAAGCTTCTTCATGAGCTCGTCGTCCTGGTCGGTGACGGAGCTGGGGCGGGAAGAGTCCCAGCCTTCAGCAAAGGAGGAGAAGTTGGCAAGGAAGGCGAAGAATGCGAGTCGGAGATGGAGTCCAGTTGTAAAGTGCTGAATCGTCGCCTCACCTGTCCCGACCATCGTGCAGGTGCTGAGTGCTTCTTCTTCGTCCTCAAAAGCTTGTAGGAGAGGAATCAGTAGGAACTCTAAAGCTTGTAGGAGCTTCGTCGGACCAGTGAAAGTGAAAAGAACGTGAGTGGAGAGGTGAGGTGTGGTGAAGAAAGTGAAAGGTGAAAGTGCATGGGTGAAATGTGAAGTGCATGGGTGAAAGTGAAAGGTGAGTGGGTGAAAGTGTTAGGTTGTGAAAGTGAAGTGTGAGCGGGAATATTTTGATTTTTTTTTCACGGTTGGAAAAAAAAACAGCGGTGAAAAATATTTTTCTTTTAAATTAGCAGCTCTAACATTTGAGCCGTGAAAAAATAAGTACATTATTTACGACACTTGAAATTGAGCCGTGAATAATGAGAGAAACCTCATAACACACTAGGTTTAGTCCTAAAAAAAACTAACGACTCAATTACTATTGAGCCGTGAAAAACTCGTAAAATTAATTATTCACGACTCAATTAAGTAACAGATGTCGTTATGAGCCATTAAGCACCAGTTCTCCCATAGTGGATTGAGTCAAAAATATCGTTGATTATCGGTCTCGGTTTCTCATACGGTATTTTAAACTTCGAATGATTTAGGTATATCTCACTCATATTCAATATTGTATTTGTATTTTCTAATATGAATGAAATTGAGGTTTTATATACATATATTGTATATCTATGTAATACTATATATATATATATATATATATATGTATGTATGTATAATATATATGTGATATTATATCTATATGTATAATATATATATTATGTATATGTGATACTAATGTGAATGAAATTGAGGTCTTATATACATATATTAAATATGTATGTAATACTATATATATATATATGTATATATATATTACGTATATGTAATACTATATATATATATATATGTGTGTGTGATACTATATGTATATGTATAATATATATGTGATACTGTATATATATATATATATATTTGAAATAAAAATTATTTTCAAAACTGACTTAGGTCCTTGGACGCTCGGGTCATTCTGGGACTTTATCGAGTGTTATAAAACAAACCAGAAAGGTTTTGGCTCATTTCTGCAATTTTTAAAACATCTTTTCAATACAGTTCGAATTTTTTAATAATTGCATTTTGATCCCTAAACATTTTTGGACATCCTAGGACTTCTCAAAGTGTTACAAATTGGTCCAACGTGCTTAATATCTTCAAAATCATTTGTGTATGTTCGACACGTTTAAAATGGGCCCAAAGTTAAACCAAATTTTTTTCCGAGCATAATTAACTTTATTCTCTGTTGTTTATTTATTGAAAATTAACTCATAAAAAAATATGTTTGTACATGGCTTGTTTAATTTTAAAAAAAGGGTTAAATACCAAGTAGCTACCTGAACTTTGGACGTTTTGCAACGAGCTACCCGAACTCTGAAAATTTAAAACGGGCTACCTCAACTTTGAAGAATGTGCAAATAACTACCTCCGTCCAATTTCTAACGAATTTCCAACGACTTTCCAACGAATTTCCGATGACTTTCCAACGACTTTCCGACGAAAGTTGACGGAAAATTGGACGGAGGTACCTATTTGCACCTTCTTCAAAGTTGAGGTAGCCCGTTTTGTTTTTTCAAAGTTCGGGTAGCTCGTTGCAAAACGTTCAAAGTTCAGGTATCTGTAATTTTTTGGTCAAGCATGATTAAAACGGGTAATTCGAGTAAATCGGTGAAAATAAATTCAAAACCAAACTAAAGTACCGAAAGCAAACTAAAGTACCCTAAACCCCAAACTTCTAAACCCCTAAATCCCTAAACCCCTAATCCCTAAACGTCTCTACCACAAATCCATCACCATGCCACCCTTTGTCACCATTGATTATTGCCTACCATGCCATCCACTTGACCACCCACTTGGCCACCATGCCACCCTTTGTCAAGATTGAGCATTGCCCACCATGTCATCCATTATGCACTGTCCATGCTTTATCATCTACTTGTACCAAAAATAACATTAAAAAAAAACTATAAGAGGAAGCAAGCATCGACAATTATAGGGAAAATTGGGAGCCGAGAACTACAACACTTGAAGAGGAATAGAGTGAAGAAAAAAAAAAAAATAGAAAAAAAAAGTGAGATTGAGTGAAAAGTATCGATGATTATCAGTCTCCGTTTCTCGTACGGTATTTTAAACTCCGAATGATTTAGGTATATCTCACTCATATTTCAAAATTGTATTTGTATTTTCTAATGTGAATAAAATTGAGGTTTTATATACATATATTATATATCTATGTAATACTACATATATATATATGTGTGTGTGTGTGTGTGTGTGATATTATATCTATATGTATAATATCTCTCTCTATATATATATACATATACATATATACATATACATATACATATATACATATACATATATATATATACATATATATATATACATATATATATACAATAGAAATAAAAAAATATTTGACCACCCTAAACCTCTAAATCGCTAAACCCCTAATCCCTAAAACTCTCGGCCACAAATCCATCATCATACCACCCACCATGTCACCCTTTGTCACCATTGATCATTGCCCACCATATACACATATATATATATATATATACATATACATATACATATATATATACATATACATATATATATATATATACAGATACATATATATATATATATAATTGAAATAAAAAATATTTGACCACACTAAACCTTTAAATCGCTAAACCCCTAATCCCTAAAACTCTCGGCCACAAATCCATCACCATACCACCCACTTGACCACCCACCATGTCACCCTTTGTCACCATTGATCATTGTCGACCATGCCATCCACTTGACCACCCTTTGTCAACATTGATCATTGCCCACCATGCCATCCACTATGTATTGTTCATGCTTTATCATCTATTTGCACCAAAAATAACATTAAATATCCCTATAAGAGGAAGCAAGCTTCGACAATTGTAGGGAAAATTGGGAATCGGGAGCTACGACACTTGAAGATGAAAATAGTGAAGAAAAAAATAATTGAGATTGAGTGAAAAATATTGCTGATTCTCGGTCTCGAATTCTCGTACGGTATTTTAAACTCTCAATGATTTAGGTATATCTCACTCATATTCAATATTGTATTTGTATTTTCTAATGTGAATGAAATTGAGGTTTTATATACATATATTGTATATCTATGTAACACTATATATATATATATATATGTATATATATAATATAGATATTATGTATATGTAATACTATATATATATATGTGTGTATAATAGAAATGTGATACTATATGTATATGTATTATATATATATATATATTATATATGTGATACTATATATATTTATATGTATAATATATATGTGATACTATATGTATATATATACATATTTGAAATAAACAATCTTTTCAAAACTGACTTAGGTCATTCCTAAACTTTGATTAAGGTTACAACTCGGTCCTTGGACTTTTAGGTCATTCTGGGACTTTATCGAGTATTATAAAACAAACCAGAAACGTTTTGGGTCATTTCTGCAATTTTTAAAACATCTTTTCAATACAGCTTGAATTTTTAAATAATCGCATTTTGATCCCTAATTTGTTTGGACATCCCATGATTTCTCAAAGTGTTACAAATTGATCCAACGTGCTTAATCTCTTCAAAATCATTCGTGTATGTTTGACACGTTTAAAATGGTACCAAAGTTGAACCACCTTTTTATCGAGCACGATTAACTTTGTTCTCTGTTGTTTATTTATTTGAAATTAACTCATAAAAAAAATGTTTGTACATGGTTTGTTTAATTTAAAGAAAATGCATGTAATCTTTTTGACCAAACATGATCAAAACGGGTAATTCAGGTAAATCGATGAAAACAAATTCAAAAGGAAACTAAAGTACTGGAAGCAAACTAAACTACCCTCAACCCCAAACCTTTAACCCCAAACCATTAACCCTAACCGTAAACCTAAACCCCAAACCCTTAACCCTAAACCCCAAACTCTAAACCCTTAAACCCCTAAATGCTTAAACCTCAAATCCCTAAAACTCTCAGCCACATAGCAATCACCATGCCACTCACTTGACCACCCACCATGCCACCCATTGTCACCATTGATCATTGCACACCAAGTCATCCACTTGGCCACCATGCCACCCTTTGTCAACATTGATCATTGACCACCATGCCATCCACTATGAATTGTCAATGCTTTATCATCTACTTGCACCAAAAATAACATTAAAAAAACCCTATAAGAGTAAGTAAGCTTCGACAATTGAAGGGAAAATTGAGAGCCGAGAGGTACAGTACTTGAAGAGGAAAAAAGTGAAGAAAAAAAAAAGAGTGAGATTTAGTGAAAAATATCGTTGATTATTGGTCTCGGTTTCTCGTACGGTATTTTAAACTTCGAATGATTTACGTATATCTCACTCATATTCAATATTGTATTTGTATTTTCTAATGTGAATGAAATTGAGGTTTTATATACATATATTATATATCTATGTAATACTATATATATATATATATATATATATATATGTATAATATATAATATATATGTGATAGTATATGTATATATATATATATATATATGTGTGTGTGTGTTATGTATATGTATAACAAGAATAGTACAAGTATTAAGCACTTCATAAAAATATTATTAATGTAAAACTAAACTTACTTTGAATAAGATAATGAAATAATAAAATTTAAAAACACTAAAATATTTTTAAAAAATTGCTCGAGCGACCAGGAGCAGCGACCAGGAGCATACAATACTATCAAAAGGAATCCCGGTTGCTCAAGCAATTTTTTAAAAATATGTTCATGTTTTTAAATTTTATTATTTCATTATCTTATTCAAAGTAAGTTTAGTTTTACATTAATAATTAGTATATAAAATGTTCAATGTGTGTACTACTCTTGTATTCACCTAAGAGTCGTGTCGATCATGTCCTTGTAACACCTCACGCACGACCAACGACGACAACGTGCACGTGCGTAGCGCGTGCCGGGGTCTAGTATAACCATTAGGGAAATACACTTTAGTGTATAACAAAAATTTCAATATAACTTAGTGGTTAACAATATACATTTATATATATACAGAACCTATATATACATGTTATGAAATTAAATCTTGTTGCCTTATAAATATTTTATCTATAGAACAAAGTTGAGTGAAAAGAGGTAATAAACATACGACAAAAGTATATATATTGAATTAGAATAACATGAACTTTATATGAAAACAATGAACTCAAAATATCAAATAAAATTATAAGAAATTAATATGCAAAACTACGCCCTTAATATTACCAATTTTAAGAGTCAAATGATCAAAGTAACAAAACATTTTTGTAGACCACATTTCAAGTATGTATACCAGTAAGTCCCTCGAGTTCTCCATTTTTAACCAATACCTTTGTTGTCGACTGAGCCGTACCCCGCGATAAAGCAACATATAATTGACCATGACTAAATACATGATGAGACAAATATATGCCGACGTTAGGCAATGTTTGACATTGGGCATTGTTTATAATCATTCCAAAACTAAGACGGACCGAAAACTGTTCTCGTGTCATCTGGAAAGGCAAGCGGACATCTTCCGTTGGTTTCATTAATATCCTTGGAACAAATGCTTTTGTTCCTTTAAATTATCCACCAAGAACTTCTGCATAAATTAAATTCCGCATAAAATCCAAACATAATAGTCTTGTTCCATTACAAAGTCCAGCGTTAGGATCGAGATTTCGAAGAAGCATTATTGGGGCACCTTTTTTAAGAGTTAGACAATGTGGAGGCATTCTTTTAGGTTCAATGGAGTTGACATACTCATTTTGATATAAATCTCCATTTTTGCTATCAACCTTGTCGTAAGAATAGAATGTATGTTCAGACCCCGAAAAACGTCGTATAATCTTGTCATTTAACTAATCAACATCAGTATTAGTTGGCACCAATATATCTCTATCTTCGTACCATGAAGGTTCTTGTGATACATTTTGAAAATCTGGAAAGATGACATCAATTAATGTATCAATCGATTCTTCGCCTTCCCAACGTATTGTCATATCCTCGGGCAGTTTTATGAAATCATCAAACACGTGTGTTTCTCTTCCATCACCAACACGTAATAGAAACTCTGAAAAGTTGTTATCAAATCTAGACCTCATGTTCTGTTTTAATTTAAGAATTGTAACATGCCTACAGAGAGCGGATTTAATGAAGCATGCATCAATCAATTGCGCCTTTATTGCCCTTTGTACGACATGAAGAACTTGTCGAAAATCCCCACCCAAGATCATGACTTTACCACCGAACGGATCACTACTATCACAAATATCCTTCAAAGTCGTGTCTAATGATTCAAAAAGAAATCTATGAGCCATAGGCGCCTAATCCCATATGATTGATGTAGCCCGACGTAGTAACTTAGCATGAGAAGATTGCTTAGTAATCGAACATGTAGCATAAGAGGTAGGATTTATTGAGAGCTTGAATCTAGAATGGGTTATACGATCACCAGGCAAAATTGTTGTTGATATCCCTGAATATGCTGTACCCAAAGCATTTTTTCCCCTATCATGTAACACAACTAAAATTTTCTAGTACGTCTTTCCAGTGCCACCTGGTCCATCAACAAAGTACACACCACTTTCTCTGAGATCAATAGTCGACATAATTTTATCAAATGCATTCTTTTGGTCTGGGTTTAGACGTTGAACTGAATCTAAATAAGATTGTGGTACATGAATTAACAACTCATCTTGTATAATACGCGGATTTGAACTTTCGCTGTCGAAATTATAGACAATGGTAGGTAAGTCAAAATCACGATCTGTCTTTCCATGTTGTTGAAGTTGTAGATTAAGGTCACGCAACAGACGACCCTCTATTTGCGTTGCATCTGCATTAGAAAGATGATAATCTTCAACCATGGGGGAATAAAATTCATTCCACAGGTCACGAACGCTGGTCGGTTCATTAAATACTAAAATAGTGACAAAATGTCTCCTAAGAACGCTCGGTGTACGGAATGTTGAGGCATCCTGCAAGCACAGTCGAATAATGTTGTCTTGCTCTAATAAACTCCTACTCTCAGCAACTTGTTGAAATGAATTATACGTGACACCGTCATGCGTTCGTAGATTTTTAAAAGATGTCAGTCCTCTGACATGATAAAGAAGCAGTCGTAGGTAAACCTTTTCCTTATCATTAGGGGTTACTGTGTAAATTCTTCCAATGACTTTAAGTTGATTACCTCTTCTTACCCAAACAAGACTCCTTTTAGACAATAAATAGTATAGGAAATTCTCGATATAAATAGTGTCTATCTTTGAGATCGATCGTGTTACACGTAAAAAATTATGTAAGCATAGTCTTCGAGTTTCGAGAATCTGCTAATACCTGGGCAGTTGGTTGGTTATCTAGAAAGTGCACCTGATGCATGTTTGACAAATGAATTTGTAAACGGTACACATTAGGATACATTCTTGTCATAGGTAGTGTAAGAATCCTCCAAACTGCTTCTGGTGCACAAACCCAACGCGCATCAATGTACTGTTGTATTTCATCACTTGTACCGCAACATGATCAATACCTTTGTGAATGTATTTATATAAATACTTTACACTTTTGATACTTGCACAAATCTCCACATTGATGTGACAGTCATACTTTAAAAGTAACCATGAATTATACAGAACAACCCATCTATTATCCACATTTACCGTTGGATGATGTGGATCTGATATGAATCCTTGATTACGTCGTCGATATAGAGGATAAGAATCACTCCCTTCCATAGTGAACTCCAAAAAATCTTTTGAAAATCCTTTCTTACATTCTCCATTTTTTTTTTGCACGGTGTCATTCGTGACTAGTCACAGGGGCCATGGATCATATGCTTAAGCACTGTAGCACATAGTGGGGGCTCTTGATGTTGATCCGGAATTTCAGCACGAACCAAAGCATCATAGTCATCGGGCGTAGAGGGTTTCGCATCATCATGAAGGATGATTAACATGTGTGGATGTGGGAGTCCTCTTTTCTGGAACTCAATAACGTAGGTGTACGTGATCACTTTTCCCAAAATTTCTCGATTAAGTATATCAATATTAAACTCCTCAAAGTGATCATGAAAAATGTGAGATAGTAAATCAGGATGATCATGTGGAACCTAGTAATTGATGCATCAAGACTATTTTAAGGAACTCAAAAAATAGCACGCCGTGAGAATGATGATATATAAAATTTTGTGAATGCAAATGGTTACCTGAAATTGTAGTAGTTCATTAGTAATTTTTTCCCACGGAGGATTGCATGTCATTGTGATGAAGATATATGGTTTACCAAAAGCACGTACCAAATCCATTGCATCTGAATATCGCTCAAACATGTCACGGTTGGATCCAACAAAGGATGATGGTAGTATTGTCCTCCGTCCAACCGTGCCTTTGTTGCACCAGACATTGTAAATGTATTAATTTCATGTTAGTGTGGCATTCACTGTAGACATTAAAAAACATAAATTTAAGCAGTCACATGTGTCATGATGTCATGCAGTAAAAGTGTCTTGAAGGCCTTGGTAAGCATCATCTCTGATAGTGTTTTGATTATTACGAATCCAACGATGTTTATGTGATTCAATTTTAACATACTGATCAAACACATATTGTTGCAGAAGTCATCCACCACGGAAAAATGGAGATTTTGAACTATGTTCTCTAATCTGTAAGAACAAATTGAAGTAGTAAATTAGAATGGAAAAATAATAATAAATAATTAGTATTTAGGTACTAAATGTACCAAAAAGAGTAAGAAGAAATAATGTACATGTAACATAAAAGCATAATAGTCACGACATGATACAGTATGTGTTGATCTGCGTTCTTCATCAAACGTCCAACCATAAAGTCCTTGAGGAAGTAGTATTGGGTATTGAAGGGGTTCATAATATCTGCTCGTATCTTGTACGGTTATTAGATCACCAGATTGTCTTTGAACAATAAAATCACGACTGCGAATCTCAGTCATATCATCTCCTCCAACTATAATTGCAGCTACTTGTGCAGCAGTGGGTACTGCGTACTGATGCATATGACGTGGTTGTTCTCTTATTATTAAACGACACTGATGTATATCTGACCTTGTAGATAATTGTCGAAACTGATGCACGAATGGATTAACATCATTGAGTATTGTTGTTATTCTAACCTTTAAGCTATTATTTTCAGTTAATCAGTTCTCTAATTCATACTCAGTATCATATATATATGTCTGCAGATATCTTGGTCGTTCGTGTTCAGGTGGTAGAAGAGAACCAATTTGATGATATATTGATCCCTGAGCTCGAAATGTATATATCCCTCGGGTACCTGCCACCAAGCTTTCATCCACATTCACTCCCATTGAGGTAAAAGAGAACACATGATTATAAGCATGAATGTTGTGCCTAGAGTGATTTCCATCAACAGTTGGATCTTCAAATAATTCTAACATAGCTGGGGGAGGAGAGTGCACCGGTAGAGCAATCTGATCATTCATGCAACAAATACTGTCATTCTCGTGGTGGAAACGCTTGGATGAACATTTGTTACAAAATGTAGGATCCCGAAGAACGTATCTTAGAGAATCAACACCCTATTGGAAATCTCGAGCAATACAATAATATCCTCTTCTTCCTGTTGTTGCAAGTAACGCTGTAGGAAAAGTGAATAATTTTGTATAATATTTTGTACACATAATGCTTTACAACAATAAAGTTGTGAGTAGGTCAATTTAAATTAATTGGGTACCTTATAAGTTTGACTATTAATTTATATCATGTTTTGTGAAAGTAAAAACTGGATGCCCTATTGCAGTGAAGATCAGTGAATTACTTTTTCTTGATACGCATATATCACATTGAAATAATGAATAATTTTGTTTGCCACAAATTTTTTGATATGGTATGAACACTTTATATACCTTGAAATTTTTTTGAACATTGTACACCAACTTCCATCGAAATGCCCACCAGGTGGCTTGTAGAAGATCCAATTCCTGAATTATCTTGTACTGGTACCGGCATGCGGGTAAGTCTTCGAATAGCAGTTAACCGAAATAATTCTAATAATATTGGTTATGAAAATATTATGTTATGAATTATAATGAATAAAAAAATATATATAAATGTGTATGCGTATATATGTCAATAGAATAGTACACGTACGTCGATGACATCTCTGTGATGGTGAAGGATGCATATTGTGCGACCGAAGGTATACCTATACAAAGTATAAGAAATAATATTGTATTGAGAAGGTGTAACATAGTTGAATATATAAATGTATATGTAGATTCAAAATGGTATGAATCACTTTAACTTTAGGTCGTTATTATAACTTGAGTTTGCATAAGTTGAGTTAATTTAATTTACGTAGTAGACGTTTTTCAATTCCTAAAGATGACAAAAATTATTAATTTTACAGGATTACTTTATAAAGGTGCATTTTTTGTAACATTAATTCAGTGTAACAACAATCCATTGAATAATATTAAGTGCGTACCTAATAAGAACAGTCTCTTGAATAGTTTATCAATTTAACTATTATTTGTAATAATAGTTAAATATTTTGGATATTTAACTAATGTTTAGGAGTGAAAGCATTGAACTATAAAATTGAGAAGAGTTTGAAATATATTATACTAAATTATATTTTTTATAATAACATTTACCTAAATAATAACACTTTATCAATTTAACGACTATTCCATTTTAAATAATTCCAATTCAACACTTAATAATATAGATAACATGATAGTGCAAATAATATTAAATTTATTTTATTAATCAACTGACTATGAGTTGCCACAATACTTTTTTGCACCAAGCAATATTTGGTAACATAATTCAAAGCTAGATTTTTACTATACAATTATTAGGTTATTTTATTTTCAATTGTATTTGTTTAAACAAAAAAATTTATATAATTTAGCATGAGACAGTTTGTTAGAATATTTTAATTATTTGTGACAATTAATGTCAGAGTGTAGCATTAAAATAATCACCGATAATTTTTATTCTAACAAACCATTAATTCTTAATTCAACATACCTAATAATAATGATCAGTTTATATTTGTTAGATTATTAGGTAATTTTATTGCTCGATCTCTGCGATAAATCGAGCGTAAAACTCCTACTATTTGGTAACATTAATTCAATGCTAAATTTTTACTATATAATATTATAATACTTCACTTAATATTAAATGCAAATCCAGTAAACACAATCGAGTGTGAAAACATAATTATGGATACGAACAAAAACTCATGAATAATGAATTCCAAAAAACAAATCAACACACAAACATACCGCATATGAGATTAATGAAGGTAACAACTCTCTACGAGATCACACAATCTTGATCGGGATTAAAGACAAAGACAATTTGCAGTTATATAGTAAAAATATAAATCATCACATTGAAATGATATGCAAGGGTAACAAACTGTACAACGAATGAGAAGTTTTTAAACAATAACCCAACTATATATATATATATATATATATATATATTTAACAATTCACACATTTAATATGACAAAATTAGAATATTTGTTTTTTACCGAAAGTTGTCAAGTCTCAACCTTTGACAAAACCAAGAAAATACTATTATCACAGTTGTGGTGGGTTTGAGGCAGATGTTGCTTCCATCTAACATGCACTAGAACATCAGTAAACACTGCACTTTTATGAACCCCAAATAGTTAAGTAAAATCAGTCCAACCATGGAAATTATCAAAGAGTAGGACTTGCCCAGATTGAATCAACCTAATTGCCAACATTAACCTTTGCAATACCTCGTATAAGCTGTTGTCGAAGGTTATTGTCAACAGAATGAGGCCGTTTATGCACCATCTCATCTCCCCGTTCCAGGCTAGTTTTATCCCCAGGCGTCGGGCGAGTGATAATGTTGTGATCCTTAGGGAAGCGTTGCTCTCGGTGGCAAATAAGAGAGGTAGGTCGGGGCTTATGGTCCTTAAGTTGGACTTGGAGAAAGCTTATGATAGGATCGAATGGGATTTCATCCGGCTTACCTTGTCCCACTTTAACTTCCCTGCTAAGATGATTGCCATGATTATGAACTGTGTCTCCTCCACCTCGATCTCCATCTTGTTAAACGGGGGGAAGCTGGAGTCTTTCTACCCGTCGAGGGGGCTCCGGCAAGGGGATCCTCTATCCCCGTACCTCTTTATCATGTGTATTGACTATCTCAGCTTCCTGATTGAGGAGGATGTGAGGAGGGGAGAGTGGAAACCCCTCAGTCTGGGTAGACAGTCCATCAAGCTCTCCCACCTCCTGTTTGCGGATGACCTGATCCTCATGGGGGAGGCTACGGTGGGTAACTGTCAATCGATGAAAAATATCCTTCAGGCATTCTGTTCGGCCTCGGGTCAGAGGATAAACTTCGATAAGTCTCAGGTCGTCTTCTCTAAGAACTTGACTGTCGAGACTACTACCCAGTTAGCGGGGTGTTTGGGGCTTAATAAGGTTGATAACTTATCTGATTACTTGGGTTTCCCTATGAAGCTGTCAAGTAAAGAGGTGAAGTCTTTCGACTTCATCCTGGATAAAGTTAGGGCGAAGCTCGCAGGATGGCGGGGTAAGCTGCTGTCCATGTCGGGGCGCGGGATTCTAATTAATTCGGTTATGTCTGCGATTCCGGCCTATTATATGCAATGTACTCACCTGCCTTCTTATACTTGTAAAATGTTAGATAAACTGAACAGGGATTTCTTTTGGGGCTCATCGGAAGACAAAAGGAAATTGCATAAGTTGAGTTGGGATGTGATCACGCTCCCAAAAGACAAGGGGGGGTTGGGCATGCATCGGACCAGAGAAAGAAACCGGGCAATGAATACAAATCTGGCTTGGAGAATGGATAGGTCGAAGGCTCCTTGGGCATGTGTTCTTAAGGACAGGTATTTAAACCCGGCTAGGAGGAGAAAAACGGGAGGGTCAGCTACTTGGAAAGCCATTTGCCAAGGTAGGGCCGAGTTGCAGGAAGGTGAGGGATGGATTACGGGGGATGGTAGAGACATCAACCTTTGGCATGACAAGTGGATGGGGCTGACGCCTTTGAGGGGGCTGGTGCAGGGTCCTTTGGCTTTGGGGGAGGGAGACCAAAAACTTAGTGACATTATCGGGGAAAATGGGGAGTGGGTTACCTCGGGCCTCTCCTTCCAGATTCCAACTCTCATTTACGAGACTATCAGAGCCATTCCGAGGAGCCTAGGGCAAGGGACTCGGGATAAACGAATATGGTTGGGTTCGCCGTCGGGAATCCCATCCGTGGGAGCGGCCCACAGGACCATTACGATGCAAAGACATAGCCACATTGACCAAGAATCGGGTAAGTGGAACTGGATCTGGAAATGTGAAAACATTCCTAGAATCAAACAATTCCTGTGGTTGTGCAACCACGACAGGATTCCTACCGCGACCATGCTCAGGAAACGAGGTATAGACATTGATCCAATTTGTAAAATCTGTGGCATGGCCGAAGAGGACACTCTCCACGGCTTGCGGGACTGTGAGTTTACGAAACAGGTATGGTTGGATATTGGTATCCCCACTGGTATCGACATTCTGGGAGGTCAATTAGCGATGTGGCTCAAATCTAACTGCCAAGAGGTTCGGGAGTATAAGGATGGTGTGCCATGGGGTTTGATCTTCACTTCGGCGGTGTGGTATATTTGGAAAAATAGAAACTCATTTGTGTTTAATAACAAATTTCTAGACAGAGATATTGTGAGTTTGATTGTTTTGCAGGCTAAAGACGTTTCCTCGATGCTAGCGAAGACGACGGACAACCGTAGCAAGATGGACATCGGTGTGCGGTGGAGGCCCCCAGAATGGGGTTGGTTCAAACTAAACACGGATGGTTCAGCTATTGGAAATCCGGGACCAGCGGGATGTGCGGCGGTCCTTAGAAACCACCTTGGAGGCTGGGTGAGGGGAGTCCAGAGGAAACTAGGGATCACTAACAGTTTAGCAGCGGAACTTTGGGGGATCAGGGACGGGCTTATGTTAGCTATGAAGATGGGAATCCAGGATCTTCATGTAGAGTCAGACGCAAAAGAGGCCATAGGTATGATAGTAGAAGAGAGTAGGGAAGATAGACCTCTAACCCCCCTTATTGTGGATTGCAGGAGGTTCATCTCGGGATTTAGGAGGATCAAGCTGAGACACATCTTCAGGGAAGGAAACGGAGTTGCAGATATCTTGGCGAAAGAAGCGGTGAACTTGGATGAAAATTTTGTTGATCTTGAATTCCCCCCGCCGAGGGTGAGGGATGTAATTAGATTAGACGCTATGGGTGCCGAGAAAACCAGAAGTGTAGACGTTCTTAGTCGGGTTTGATAATGAATGATTCTCATTTTTACCAAAAAAAAAAAAAAACTTTGCAAGTTCCAAAAACATGAAGATAATATCTTTCTTTTAGAATTAATATGCTTTGTTGCGCTACCTTACCCATTATAAAAACAAGAAGCATGCTAACTAATAGATCAACAATGAACATTAATTTCACTACCACTCAACATTTAGTACGTAAGAAAACCCATAAACATTGAGCCTATTCAAGGTACCATCAAGCCATTCATTCATACCAAAAGTGTTACTTGGAAAAGTTGTAGACAACTGGGCATTCTAACTAAATACCCATATATAAGAAAACTGCCTAGGGAATAAACAAAATATTGATATGATGGACATAACTATCTTACAATTATTAATTATTTGATGCAACTCATTGTTCTAATACATATCAAATACCTCCAAGAAGGGCATCCTAATTGTTGAGGAGAAGTACAATCATAACATACATAGAGAAGAAGTTTGAACATTATTGTACCAACAATACATTTATTTATAAAAAAACTATAAAGCAATCCGAAACAGTTTCAAAAATATAAAATATTTAAGTGAAAAATAGAGCAGTTAAAACCTTTGCTTGTATGTTGTAAACCGAAACTTTCTCCTTTACATAATAATGCTCAAGTTTGACTTAATTTTACAATTTCTAGCGTGTGAAATTCCTTGATGAGATTGGATTGTCACGATTTAAATCTCTAATAAACATATAATACTTTCAAATAACTAAGAATTGTGTTGATCCTGTCTAGGAGCATGGTAATGTCATTTGAATATTATATAATAGTGTATGGTCTTGTATAATAAAAAATATTATAGAATACTACACAAATGCACGCGTATAGAACGACGACAAATAAAAGACACTTGCGTATGTTGAGGATGGTCTCACAATTTTCTAGAACTACCAAACAATGATAATTTGAATTGTTTAGTCATGAAATACCAAATCAATGATAATTTGAATCGCTAGAATCATTGTTTGGTATAATATTAATAAAGTGTCTAGAAATACCAAAAATATTCGAGACGAACCAGTTGATAGAGACCAGAATGAGATAAAATCAGTAAATAACCGAGTGATAGATTCAGAATCTATCGGATCTATCTAACTAAACTGAGTCATTCATCTCCAACGACGAACACAAAGAATTCAAACCTCAGAAGGAACGGAAATGTGAAGAAAAAACGAATCTAAGACTGGTTGAAGTAAAATTGAGTGATTAGATATACGCAGACCAAGGAGAGAAATTGTACCACCAACGCAGAATTCACAATGCAAAGCAGGCTGCACGATGGGACAAAATTTAGAGCACGCGGACGACATGAAATTGAAAGCTGCACAACATCAAAAAATGAAGCTGTTGAAGAATGAAATGAAGAAGCTGATTTATAATACTTTGACTTGTATATAATACTCTGATTTGTTCATCTGGCTTTGTATAATCAAAGAAAAATGTTAGATTTTTGTAATTTAATTAATTGGTCTCAATTAAATCGAACAATTGAATAAACAACAAATTTTAATCAGATTCATCATAGCAAAACAACAACACAAAGATTAATCAAATAAGGAATACTTTTCACATAATTACCTTCAAGACCGTCAGTGAACGTGGGGACGCCAGGGATGGAACTTGGATTAGACGCTGGGGCAGACACTTGAGGACGACGGGGCTGAAACTTTGGGACACCAGGGAACGTGGGGACGCTGGGGACGCTGGGCAACTTGGGGACGCCGAGGAACTTTGGGATGCCAGAGAGCGTGGGGATGCCGGGGACGCCATAAATCTAGGGTTGGAACTCGGGGACGTCAGGGAGGTTAGAACGCCTGGTAAATTGGGGAGGGACATTAATAGAGTAAATCTGATGGAGAGAAAGAAATCTATTGGGGATGGACCTTAATGGTAAGCCGCTGTTGAGATTTTTCAAATATTTGGAGAGAGGATTGGAGAGATATGCAGGAAAAATTGGATGGTGGGATAATGAGAGATAGATGTCTACGGAAAAATTGGATGGTGGGAGGAAATATTGGATAGTGGGGAAGTTACCAGCACATGAAGAGAGATAGATGGATAATATAATAAAATATATAGGTTAAATTATGAAATGACTAAAATAGTTAGAGTAAATTAAATATGTATCTCAGTTTTATAAAATTAAAGGGTATTTTAGTAATTTAGAAGGATGGCGGTTACAGAAACATGTTTTGCCTTAATTATAACTTTGAAATATTTATAATAAGTTTGGAAGAAATTCGAGCTTGACGAACACTTGCTTGAAGTGTAAAAGTGAATTAACTCCAAGACCTTACAATCGAGGTACATTCATGTCCAATTAATTCCATTATAATATAGCATAACAGACGTGCCTACGAGTCATCATGCAGTCCACAAAGGCCAATGTTAGAAGATATATAACTGTTAGAATATAGCGGTAAGAATATAGCCGCTAGAAGATATAGCTGTTAGAAATATAGTTGTTAGACAAATATAGTTGTTAGGATTAATGTATAAATAGACACCTCATATGTACCAAAAATATAGATTGGCAATATACACTTCTCAATTCAATCTAATCTCTCGATACAATCCAATATCAATATCCAATACAATACAATCCAACATGGTATCAGAACAACGTTTTTTATTCTGGAAATCATAAAAAGATCATCGTTACATACCTCTCTCAACCAAATCAACCCCAAACCCAGATCAACCAAAATCAAAATTCAACCAACATACAAGAGGAGTTTATGTTGAAAATTGCAGCACTACTCGGGACAGCAACCATCCAATCAATCGGAAATTTGCCGACGGGAAGCCAGCGAAGAGGCCTTCGGAGGAGCAGCCGTAGGCAACATCGCCGCCACCAGCAACAACCACAATCGAACCTTGGAGATCGAGTCGAACCAAGCCGAGCGGCTTCCAGGCGATGAAGCGCAGATGGAGACAAAGTGAAGAACGAAACGAAACATCAAGAGGGGAACAGGAGAGCAAACTAAGACGAATGGAGGAAGGAGCTACGGGAGACACGATGCTACAGAGGAGAAGGAGCGGTCGAAGAAGAAAATGGAAAAAAGGTAAAGTAAAAAGAAATAATAATAAAAATAATAGAAAATGAAAAAAAAAACATAAAAAAATAAAAATAATAGAAAAAGAAAATGATGATAGTTGGGTGGTGGTGAAATAATGCCCAACAAAAAATTGATGAAAAAAGAAAAGGAAAAAGCGGGGAAGTGGTAGACTGGTAGATATATAGCAATAATGTTGAAGTAGTTTGACTTGTAGCATAAGCAGACAACTATTTTCAAAAAAAAAAAGTCAAACAAGACAAAAAATAAAATGTCCAGCCGAAGAAAAAAAATTAGGCTCAAGGAAAAGAAGTCTGCTACGGTTTTGAGAAGTAGGTTATGGCTTGTGGCTGGTCTATGTGGAGATGATGTTCATCCCAAAATATACCAAGCCCGATCCATCACCAGTGGTAAAAAATTATCTAATTGGATTATTGTTTTACTATTTAAAATAAAAATTGGCACTCCTTGAGCACTTAATAATGTGCAAGCTGAGCATTGAAGACCTCGCCGCTCAACTTGAGGGGGAGTGTCGAAGAACAGTGGAGCGGAGGAGAACTTGACTGATGTGGTATCGCAAAAGTTCTTTCGTCATCTCCACAAACAAAAGCAGAGCAACCCTAGCTTCGATAGGGTCAAACAAAAGCAGAGTCGCCCTAGCTCCGATAGGGTACAACAACAACAACAGAGATGCATTGGCTCTGATAAGGTACAACAACAACAGAGCTGCCCTGACTCCGATAGGGTCCCAATTCAATCTGTTCAAAGAGTATTTCTAGGAAGGAGATATTCTCACAAAACAGACAACAGAAGAATTTTCAATAATATCATTGGCAAGTTAAACATTGGAGATATCACTATTTAACTTGAGGAGGAGTGTTAGAAGATATAGAACTGTTAGAACATAACCGCTAGAAGATATAACTGTTAGAAATATAACTGTTAGAAATATAACTGTTAGAAATATAATTGTTAGAAATATATCTGTTAGAAAGATAGTTGTTAGACAAATATAGTTGGTATGATTAATGTATAAATAGACACATCATATGTACCAAAAAATATAGATTGAGAATTTACAATTCTCAATTCAATCTAATCTCTCAATACAACCCAGTATCAATATACGATCCAGTACAATACAATCCAACAACCAATGCAGAAAAACAATATAAGCAATCTAAATTTGAAAGAAAATATGCATTTCGTCACGAACAACATTGAATTGAAAGATTTTTTTTTAACAGTCAGTAAATAACTATCTAAGAAGAAATCAAATGGAGAGGGAGCTTGCTAACGCAAGCAGGCGTTGAATGTCACTGATAAACTGAAAATTATACAACCTTTTCAACTTCAATTGGCTAGCCGGAAAATCCCACCCAAGTACCAAACTGACGCAAGAAAGGAGCGTAGGTGCCAAGACACCCCAAGCAACGGCTCCCTCCCACTAATTCCACACCAATGTACCTTTTGATATCTTCTTCACCTAGTTGCTGCTACATTACCATAAAAAACACCGAAAATTGAACATATTTCAGGATTTGGTTTCTTCAAACAGCAATGACGAACCGATAATTGCATTTCTGGGTTCACTTCGAACATCAATGACGAACCCAGAAATGCGATTCTGGGTTCGTGATGAACCCAGAATCGTGATTTATGGGTTCTTGACCCAGAATCGCAAGGGAGGTTCATAGAATTGAAGGAGGCGTTCCTAGAATTGAAGAGAAGTCCGAGAAGAGCAGGGGAGCTTCGATTGAGTGAGATTTGAAGAAGCTTAGGGTAGTTTGGGCAATATGAAAAGACAATGAGGGCAGAATCGTCATTTGGGCACCTATTCCTGATTCTGGGCAGGGTAGGCATAGTAAATCCAAGTATTTTGCTCAGAATATCTAACACTAGAGGGCTCGGAATTCGTAATCCAAAATTGTTCAATTCCGCGAAAAGAACAACTTCTTACGGAATCTGTAACACCTATTTCATTCCTATTCCGCGAAAAGAACATGCCATAAGTTTTTCATGTTGTAGTATTAATTGCACATTTTATGGAATCAATTTTCAAATATGGTTCATTTTTTGCAGTAATTTGGTGGTATTTTAGTTTCTTTAAATGGCCACCTAATTTTCTATCAGTACTTGCATCTGAAATTCCACTAGCCATGAAATTTGTGTCAATTTTATCAACTCAGATCAAGGGACCATTGTGACTGTGGAGTGTTAAAATACAGAGTTACATATGCAGACTTTCATCTTTATTGGGCTTGTTGTTATGTTATTTCTGTTGGCCCAATTAAGCAAGACCACCAATATTCAGCAACCCAGAAGCAGAGCCCAGCAACGTCATTGAACCGTCTTCATTCCAGAAGCTTCCACGTCTGTTCATTTCCTGAAGTTTGTTCATTAGATTTATTTTATCTTTTGTATTCATTTCATCTAGGGTTAGGTTTTATTTACTGCGTTCTTGACTCCGTTCAGAGGTAGTGGTCTTTCTGTCTTCTTCTCTTCGATTCATTTGATATTTCTGTATTGGACTTCTAGATTTAGGTATTTAAGGGGGAGAGGTTGTCAAATGAAAGAACCAACCTCAATGATCCACAAGTGCTGATTTCGTAATTCTGTAGTTTCTGTTGTTTGAATCGGTTCATTTAGTTACATCCATTTAGATTTTATCATGGTATCAGAGCCGAAAGGCTGAAAGAACGGCCGATTCTCCGATTCAGGTGTTTTCTATCCAAGTTCTTCTTGGATTCGTTGTGTTCTTATTTCTGTTCATATATGTTAGTTTGTAGTTTTTGTTCAAACTAACCGTTTTTTTGCTAATCTTGTCATCTAGCAACCTAGATCTGTATATGAGTTTTTTGTCTGAAATATTTTTGTTCAGGTCTGTATTGTTCTCTGGAATATTGTGGTTCAGATCTGTCTTGTGTTGTTCTTGGCAATATATCGGTTGGTTACAGATCTTGATGTTCTTCATTTTTTTTTTATATTTGTTCTTATTCCTGTTGATTAGATTCAAGGTTCTTTTAAACGGCATTTCTTCCTGCTGTGCATATCTGATTTTGTATTTCCCCTTGTTGCTGGAATATATTCTGTTGATCTATTGTTTCTTTACCATGGCTGAAGATAAACCTGTTAGAGAAGGAAAAAAGACTATTGGTAATGATGAGCATGATATCTTGGCCTCTGTTGATTTTCATCATCCCTTGTTTTTGCATGCAAGTGATAATCCTGGTGTTAACATGATATCTGTTGTCCTACCTGGTCCTGAAAATTATGCTATGTGGAGTAGAGCCATTCGTGTCATGCTGTTAGGAAGAAATAAATTAGGATTTATCAATGGAACTTGTATGCGTGATGATTATGATCCTGCTTTGCATCATTTCTGGGATAGATGTAATGTTGTAGTTATAGGATGGCTTACTAACTCTATCTCTAAGGAACTTTCCAGCGGGATGATGTATACTGAAAATGCATTTCTCGTCTGGAAAAAACTTAAAGAAAGATTTCACAAGGTAAGTGGTCCTAGAACATATCAGTTGCATTTAGAGATTATCATGTGTCGGCAAGGTTTGGATTCTATATCAACTTTTTATTTCTAAATTGAAAGTTCTTTGGCCTGAATATGATACTGCATGTGCTCTTCCTTTTATAGAAGGTGATGATTTTAAAAAGCACATTGAACATAAGGAAAACCAAAGACTCTTTCAATTTTTAACTGGTTTAAATGAAAATTATGCCAATGTTAGAAGTCACTTGTTGCTTTGGTCTCCTTTGACTTCTGTAAATCAAGCATATAATTTGTTAATGCAAGAGGAGACTCAAATGGGTGTTTCTTGTACTATGAATGCATCTTATAATCCCAATTCTGCAAATGTATCTCTAAATTTGGATAAACCGAAAGGAAATCCAAATTTGGAATGCACATTTTGCAAGAAACGGGAGCATATTGTGGATAGATATTTTTCAAAAGGGTGTGATATTTGTAAGAAAAAAGGTCATGCCAAAGACAATTGCTTCAAGTACAAGGAACAATTGAAACAAAAAGGCTTAAATTCTAAAGCCAATGTTACCTCCGTAAGGAGTGACTACATTGATTCTGTTATATCAAACTCTACTAATGATGTTAATCTGAGTAGTAGAGTTCAGGGAGGGATCACTCTTTCTCGTGATCAGTTCGAAAGGTTCTTACAAACCTTTAAAGGTGTAGGAGGCATTGCAGCCGGAGCAAGTGCAACCACACCTTCTAACCCGCATGCAAATACGACTGGTATATCTCTCAATTCAATCATTTTATATGAAAAAGTTAACTGGATCCTTGATACAGGAGCAACCAATCACATGACCAACAGAATGATTGGTTGTGTGATATTCAGGATGCTCCTGATATCAAGGTCCAGTTACCTAATGGTGGTTGTTCAAAGGTTAAACAGATTGGCAGTATTTTTATTGGGCCAGAAAGAAAATTGCAGAATGTTTTGTATATACCGGATTTTAGATATATTCTTCTTTCAGTTTCTAAACTAGCAAATGATTTAAACTGCTCCCCTGACCTTGCAATCCTACAAGACCTCTCAAATGGGAAGGTCTTGGGGACTGGTGAGGAAAGGTCTGGATTATACTTCGTTCGATTGCCTGCGAGTTCTGTTAGATCTGTTGTGAATAATTCTGTTGTAAATAATGCGAAATTGTGGCATTTGCGATTTGGGCATGCCTCTTTGAAGGCTTTAGAACATGTTGATGGTTTAAATCTTGAAAAGCATGATGAGTTGAATATACATGATTGTGCTATTTGTCCGAAGGCAAAGATTGTTAGATCTCCTTTTCCTGTTTCAAACACCAAATCTGATGCTATATTTGATCTTGTGCATGCTGATGTTTTGGGTCCCCATCATAGTCCTACCCATGATAATAAGCGCTTCTTTTTTACATTGGTGGAAGATTTTTCTAGGGTGACTTGGATCCACTTAATGCAATTTAAATCTGATGTGTTTCTTGTGCTTAAAGGATTTATTGCTATGATTGAGACCCAATTCAAAAAGAGAATCAAATGTTTTAGGACTGATAATGGTAGGGAATTTTTCAATGAGCAGTTAAATAATATGTTGCATGATAAGGGAATTATTCATCAAAGTAGTTGCCCTCGGCAGAATGGTAAGGCCGAAAGAAAGCATAGTCACCTCTTGGAGGTGGCTAGAGCTTTAAAACTGCAAGGATCAATCCCGAACTTTTTTTTTTGGGGGGGGGGGGGGGGATTGCATCCTTACAGCTTGTTACCTCATCAATCGTATGCCATCTAAGTTGTTAAAAGGGAAATCTCCCTTAGAAATGTTGCATGGGAAGAAACCTGCATTCAGCCACCTTAGGGTTTTTGGATGTTTGTTTTATACCAAAAATATGTTGGTTACTGACAAGTTGGCTTCCAGAGCTATCCCTTCTGTATTTTTGGGATACTCTGAGACTCAAAAAGGATACAAACTCTATGATTTGATTGAAATAATTTTTTTTTATAAGTAGAGATGTTCGGTTTAATGAGAGTGTGTTTCCTTTTGAGAATGGTAAACTTGATCAGCAGCCCATATTCTTTGAGCATTATAATGATAACTCCAATGATGGTAATCTCAGAGTTAGGGATACTGAGGAGGATGTTGGAGATTATGATGCAGGTAATCCAAATGATGAAGTTCAGCATGATCCTGATGGAACTGAACCACATGATGGTTCATATGCTGACTCTGATGAAATCGATCAAATCACTGAAGAACCTGGACAACCTCTAGTGAGCAAATCTGGAAGAACCATCAGACCACCTATTTGGATGAAGAACTATCAGGTGTTAAATGTTTCTTGTCCTCATTCAATTGAAAAATATATATCGTATGATGGGTTATCAAATCAATATCAGTGTTATTTGACCTCAGTTTCTAAGTTGGTTGAACTAGAAACCTTCAGTGAGGCGATAAAAAATGAGTCCTGGATTGAAGCTATGCAAGATGAAAGAAGGGCTCTTGAGGAGAATGGGACATGAGATTTGGTTCCAATCCCAAAAGGTAAATCTGTTATTGGAAGTAAGTGGGTTTACAAGATGAAGTATAAGCCTGATGGTAGTTTAGCCAGATATAAGGCCAGGTTGGTGGCTAAAGGCTATAATAAAAAATTGGGGATTGATTATTTTGAGACATTTTCTCTTGTGGTTAAAATGAATACAGTGCGAACTGTTCTAAGTTTAGCCGCTATTCGTAATTGGCCTCTCTACCAAATGGATGTGCATAATGCTTTTTTGCAGGGTGACCTTGATGAAGAAGTTTATATGCATGTTCCTGATGGGTTTAATAGTGAAAAATCTGGCTTGGTTTGCAAATTAAAAAAATCTCTTTATGGTTTAAAACAAGCTAGTAGGCAATGGAATTTGAAATTATGTGAATCTCTTATTAAAGTTGGATATGTTCAATCAAAACTTGACTATTCTTTATTTACCAAGCATGATGGTACTGATATTGTGGTGCTTTTGATATATGTTGATGACCTGCTTATATCTGAAAACTGTTCAAGATTGGTTGATGATTTAAAGCATGTGTTGGAATTGAATTTTAAGATGAAAGATCTAGGTGAGTTGAAATATTTTTTGGGGATTGAAATTGCTAGTACTGAAAAAGGCTTGGTTTTGTCGCAAAGAAAGTATGCTCTGGAGTTAATTTCTGATGTTGGGCTATCAGGAGCCAAAATTGCTAAAACCCCCAAGGAGCAAAATTTAAAGTTGACTAGCAGAAATTATGATAAACATCTGGGTATTAATAAGGATGATAAGGGCCTAGATGATGTCAGCCTATATAGGAGACTGATAGGAAAGCTGTTATATTTGAGTATTACCCGTCCAGACATAACTTTTGCTGTGCAGAATTTGAGTCAATATATGCAGGACCCGAAGGAATCACATTTGAATGCAGCCCTGTGAATAGTAAGGTATGTAAAGTAGGAACCAGGTAAGGGAATTCTTTTATCTAGTAATTCTAAACCCAACCTGATCGGGTATTGTGATTCCGATTGGGCTGGATGTGTTGAGACTAGAAGAGCTGTCACTGGTTTTTGCGTATTTCTTGGGCAATCCTTGATTTCTTGGAAAGTTAAAAAGCAAAACACTGTGTCCAGATCTTCTGCTGAATCTGAATATAGAAGCATGGGTTCAACTTGGTCTGAAATTATTTGGCTTAGGAATTTATTGAATGATTTGGGTTTTAAACAAACAAAACCATGTATTTTACATTGTGACAACAAAGCAGCCATTCAAATTGCCATTAACCCTGTTTTCCATGAAAAAACAAAACATATTGAGATTGACTGTCACTATATTAGAGAAAAACTGTTGGATAACATTTTGGAGTTGAGGCATATTAAGACAGGTAATCAGCTGGCCGATATACTCACAAAAGCATTGGGGAGCCAACATCATAATCATCTATGTGACAAACTTGGTATGTGGAACATATTTGGAAGACTAGGGGAGATGTCAGCATGAGGGGTAGTGTTAAAATACAGAGTTACATATGCAGGCTTCCATCTTTATTGGACTTGTTGTTATGTTATTTCCGTTGGCCCAATTAAGCAAGCCCACCAATCTTCAGCAGCCCAGAAGCATGCAGAGCCCGGCAGCGTCATTGAACCGTCTTCATTCCAGAAGCTTCCGCGTTTGTTCATTTCCTAAAGTTTGTTCATTTGCTTTCTTTTATCCTTTGTATTCATTTCATCTAGGGTTAGGTTTTATTTACTGCGTTCTTGACTCCGTTCAGAGGTAGTTGTCTTTCCGTCTTCTTCTCTTCGATTCATTTGATATTTCTGTATTGGACTTCTAGATTTAGGTATTTACGGGGGAGAGGTTGCCAAATGAAGGAACCAACCTCAATGATCCTCAAGTGCTGATTTCGTAATTCTGTAGTTTCTGTTGTTTGAATCGGTTCATTTAGTTACATCCGTTCAGATTTTATCATGGAGGATACAGAGTGGAGATCAGATCTTACCAGTGACGTTGGCGAAGGGAATGAAGACCAAGCTTGTCGGTTACTTCTGCAGCATTCATGGCATTAGGAAGATCTTGCTTGTTGGCAAACACGAGCAAAACAGCATCTCGCAGCTCATCCTAGATCAAGCAGGATTCACAACAAATTGCTAAATTACCTTTTCTATTCTGAAAAAAGGCAATCGGTTTCACATAATAATACCAAGTAAATCTTTTTTCTAAATACAAAGAAAGGATACTTCATCAGTAAGGAGATAGATGAGCAAAAATCAGCAGACACTACGGGGGAGAAGGCCATTACCGGCCTAAAATGCATTTTCTAACGGCTGGAATATCTAGCCGTAATAATATCACGACTCAATAACATTAAGCGCCAGTAGCATTATCACGGCTCAATTCCAGTTGAGCCGTGACAATTGGCGGCTCGAGTTAAAACGAGCCGCGGAAATAATTATCGCGGCTCGTTTGAGTTGAGCCGCGATAATTATTATTTTTTTTTTAACCCTTTTTTTTCATGGAAAATAGGTATATTAAAAAAAAGAAATTTATTTTTATGTCTCCAGCTCCGTCAAAGATCTGCACCTTCCCGTGAAAGATATGAACCTTCAAAGAACCATGACACTTGCACCTTCAACGTAAGTCAAATACCTGCACCTTCGTCCTTCTTCTTCGTCTTGTCGTTCTTCGTCGTCGTCTCTGTCATGGAACCTTCTTCTTCTTGTTCGAGATGCAAGAAATGTCTCGGCCGGTTGCGACACAAGCTTCGTCTTCTTCTTCGTCGTCCTTCTTCTTCTTCTTCTTGTCATGGAAAGTCTCGGCCGGTTGCGACACAAGCTTCGCCTTCCAGCTTCAGACGACGCATCACCAGACGGGAGTGACAGAACAAGAGCTTACATGAAGAGACCTCCTCAGACCAGCACAAGGCGAAGCAAGACGCGCGGCCACCTCTCGTGCCACCCTTTGCCTTCGTCCCTAGAAGAAGAGGGAGTTAAAACATTCAAATGTATCAGGCTGTCCATTTCCGTAGAAGAAGGGTGTTAAAAGACTTAAAGTATTAGAAAAAAAAAAGACTTATATTAAATTATGGCAAAAGGAAAAAAGTACTCTGTTAAAGTAAGGTGACCAAAAAAAAAGTGTTTTGTGCAAGCTTTTCGGGAAAAGATAATGGAAAAGGGGGAAAATTATTTGTTTAAAATTTTGAAAGTGGCAAGGGGGAAGCCATGGAACGGTGGGTAGGTTGTGTTTTCAAGGTTAAAATAAATGTGAAAACAGTTTTTTTTTAAAAAAAATAATATGGCGGCCCATCTAAGATTTGAGTCGTGAAAAATATATATACATTTATTTTAATACATAAAATGACGGCTCAACAGCATTTGAGCCGTTATTTCACCATTCTCCTGTAGTGAGACCAAGCAAGGGAGAAGTGGACAAGAGATACAAGACAATGCATGTGAACTAGAGGGAATAGTAAAACAGAAAGGATTTCGTTTGGAGAAGCCAAAAACAAAAATTTGCTAAGATTCATCGTACAGGGACTGTTTATATCTCCAATGTTCAGAGATTATTGGCTTAATCTAATAATAGAGATTGTTAAAATGGTCCAGCATGATATCCATACATACTCTCAACTCAAAGTTCAGTTACGAGTTATCTAATGAAATTTGAACCTGAAACTTGGTAATCTGTCCTCGTACCAACCAATATAACTTAATTATGCAGTCATCTCACAAACAGTGCTGTACCTACTAACCAACAAAAAGAAAAGACAAGAAATGGAAGTTTTTTTTTTAAAAAGTTGGCATTTTGAAGAAAAAAAACTTATAAAAGTAAATATATAAAAAAAAAATTCAAAATTTGGATATACCCCGTTACTTTTTTATTTTACAAAAGGCGCTAGGGTAACGTGTATTGTCAAAATGACAATACATGTTACCCAAAGTAAATTAAAAAAATTATAGTATGTAGATATTTTAACTGCGATTCAAATTATGCAAAAACATATATTAAATTTGGACTCACGGATTGATTGTACGCTCTGCTGTAAGTTGAGATATACATATATATATATATATAGTTTTTTTGTCTATCGTATTATACGGTCAATCAAAAATCGACGCTTATTTAATGGCATTTATGTCGTAATTAAATTATCTACGCACCACAATTTTTTTATTTTTTATTTTAGTAAATATATAATTAAATTTCCCAGCTAATCCATTTAATCATTCCAGCCGTATTATAGGACAAAAAAGGTTAGGTTAAAAAAATATCTTTAAAAAAAATCCAAAAAAATTATAGTAGGTAGATAATTGAATTACGACATAAATGCCGTTAGTTTGGACTTACAGGGTCTTAGCTATATTGTTTAAGTCAAATTTTCATATCCCAACTTACGGCAAAGCGTACAATCAATTCGTAAGTTAAAATTTAGTATTTGTTTTTGCATCATTTGAATCGCAATTAAAATATCTACATACTATAATTTTTTTAAAATATTTACATAATTTTATTTTTAATTAAACATCGAGTCGTCGTCGAAAATAGGAAAAAAGAGGCCACCTTGGGCGTGTATTGCCATTTTGGCAATACACGCTACCTTAGTGTGCGCCTTTTGTAAAATAAAAAGTAACACGCTACGCACGGCAACGCGTATACTCAGACTTCGATTTTTTTTTTATATTTACTTTTCTGAATTTATTTTAGCAAATGCCTACTTTTTGAAAAAACTCAAATGGAACAATATGGAGTTTTTTGAAAAAGTAGGCATTTGTATTTTGTTTTTAGAAAAGTAACTATAATTTTTTTTTTCGAAAAATAGGTATACGCGCACCCCGGGTAGCACATATTGTCAATACGCGCACCCCAAGATGACACCTATTACACCAAGCAATTTGTCTTTTATTTTTTTAAAATATTTTGTTCAATAACGACGACTCGATGTTTAATTAAAAATAAAATTATGTATGTGTTAAAAACATTATAGTAAGTAGATATTTTAATTGTGATTCAAATGATGCAAAAAATATAAACTTGGATTTACGGATTGACTGTACGTTCTACTGTAAGTTAAGATATGAAAATTTGACTTAAAAAATTATAACTCACACCATGTAAGTCCAAAGTCACCACGGTTAACATCATTTATGTTGTAATTCAATTATCTACTTAGGATAATTTTTTATTAGAAATACAGTGATTTTTAACCTAACATCGTTTGTTTTATAATTTGACCGAAATAATTAAATGCATTAGGTGAGAAATTTAATTACGAATTAAATGACGCTAACTATGCCTTAATTTTTGACTTTTAGACTGACTGTATAATACGATTCGTAAAAAACTCTACATACGATACAAAAACTTCTAAATAGTGTTTTGAACAGTAAAACTCTACATACGATACAATAAATTTTTTTATTTTTTTTGAGTAAGTACATAATTAAATTTCTCACCTAATGCATTTAATTATTTCGGTCAAAATATAAAACAAACGATGTTAGGTTACAAAATCACTGTATTTCTAATAATTATTTTTTTACCCTAGGTAGATAATTGAATTACGACATAAATGACATTAACCGTGGTGAGTTTGGACTTACATGGTGTGAGTTATAATATGTTAAGTCAAATTTTCATATCTCAACTTACGGCAGAGCGTATAGTCAATCCGTAAATCCAAATTTAATATTTTTTGCATCATTTGAATCGCAATTAAAATATCTACTTACTATAATTTTTTACATTTTTTTTAATATATACATAATTTTATTTTTAATTAAATATCGAGTCGTCGTTATCGAACAAAATATTTAAAAAAAAAAAAAAAGAGAAATTGCTTGGTGTAATAGGCGTCACTCCAAAGTTGCGCCTATTAAATAGGTGTCACCATGGGGTTTAGCATATTGTCAATACGCGCTACCCGGCAGTGCGTGTATACCTATTTTTTGAATTATTTTTTTTTATATACTTACTTTTCTAAAAAAAAATACATATGCATATTTTTTCAAGCAATTCAACAATGTGGTGAGACATGATAGAAAAAAAAAGATCAACTTCCGTGAATGGACTTAGTTGCTGTTTCATTACTTAATTAAGCTTTTCAATTGGCCAAAAAAAAAAAAATTAAGCTTTTCAATGATTAATGTTGGTGAAACTTTGAAAAGATGGAATGGATACTAAGTTTCAGGTGCCGCGCACTATCCATTAGGACTGAGTATGGCCGGGCCTTCTAGGCCTTTTTGTTTTAAAAAGAAATCCAAAGCGAATTTTTTGACTTACTATCTTAGGGACCGAGACCAAGTTTAGGAAATAATACCCGCATGATACGGGCTTGTATCATTTGGGCCGATCCTGGACTAACCCGAGTTCTCTCTATGTTATTAGCTAACAACAATACACAAAAAATGGAAAAAGGTTCATCTAACTAAAATTGCAAATGTTTCACTCCCACTGAAACCAACTAAATTTAGCCTGGGTAAAGTAAGTCATTTTGATATAATATAGTAATGTACAAAGTTTAACCGAATTTGGGTCGGTCTTCCACATTTAAAAAATGATAAGCTAGTATTACTCTACCGGTAAGGATCTAGATACCCAGTTCAACAAGAAAATAGCAAGAGCCCAAGAAAATGAGTGATACATACCTCATTCAACATCCTGTGTAATTCATCCTTTGCCTCCACAACTCGATCCCTATCATTGTTGTCCACGACAAAGATTAGACCCTGAGTGTTGAAAATAGTGCCTCCAAAGGGGACGAATCTGCACTTGAAAGAAGAATCTCTTAGCTGTTGTATGCATGTACATGTCACATCAACAAAGACATAAAAAGAAGAAGAAAAAATCAACTACATGTAATCATCCTAAGAACAAAAACAATGCATCCGAATATAAATTATTTTCATAAAAAAACAATAAATGATTTCATCAAATCCACAAATTAATATAGAATTATTTGTTTTCTGATGGCTCCTACACAAACTCATTCAACTACAAAGTCAATGTTCTTTTCAATAACATCAAGTCCTTTTCTTACAGGAATGTTACAGAGAAAGGGAGGGGGAGAAATTAACCTTGTTCTGACCCCCAACACCCCAAACAGTGAAACTGATGTTCTTATATTCAACTGTTTCAACATTGAATCCTGTGGAAAACATTGCTTCTTTAGTAAGCAATATGAAAGGTAAATTAACATAAACAAAGAAGCTAGTAGAACTATGCCATCCATAACAAGGGTACTTGAAGCCCTGGATTATTACGAAAATTTGCAGCAATATACAGAAGACATTATATTCCTGATGGATTATACCTAACATTGTACAGATAACAGAAACATTTAGAACCTAAGAATACTGAACTTGTTGATGAGTAACTAAATACTCTTTGAATCTTCCATATTTAAACCCAGCCAATGCAGTCCCCCCCAACTACCTTACATCTTAACTATATAAAGACAAATTATGGTAATTCAAAGCTGAAACTTAAGAAACACAAAGAAAGACTTCTCTAAAGATGATCCATTCAAGGAGGAGATGGTGCATAAATTATGTGATCAACAACAAAATTTCTTGTAGACATTACCACATGATTCATTAATAATCAACGAGAAAAAAAAACGTAACCCTAGCTAGGCTAGGACTGTCAAAAAATGTAATCAACCATCATATCTAACTTACATTGAAAAATCATCTACTAAATCTATGAATTGCACTTATATTAAAACTCACTAATGGTAGGAATGGTGGTAACAATTTCTCTGAGCTTGAGTTTGTAAAGAATTGTCGTCTTACCAGCAGAGTCCAAACCTACCGTCAAAATGCGCATCTCCTTCTTGGCAAAAAGCCAACTAAACAGCTTGGTGAAGGATATACCCATGGTAAACTAGAATAAGCTACATAACAGTCATAACAACAAATCAACACCTCAAGCACGTTAAAATTTGATACTACAGATTATTCTATGACGAACAATAATCAACAAGCAGAACCGCTTGACATAGACCAGAATGAGCTAAATCAGTAAACAACCGAGTGATAGATCCAGAATATAGCAAATCCATCTAACTGAACTGAATCATTCCACTCCAACAACTAACACAAAGAATTCAAACCTCAGAAGGAACTCAAATGTGAAGAAAAAACGAATCTAAGATTGGTTGAAGTAAAATTGAGTGATTAGATCTACGCAGATCAAGGAGAGAAATCGTACCACCAACACAGAATTCACAATGCAAAGCACGCTGCACGATGGAAGAAGTTACTTTTTGGAGGGCAAACGTTGTAATTGAGCGACGAATAGAAGAATATCTTCCTTTTCCTCCCTTTTTACCACGGAGTTACTGGAAAAAATGAACCAAAATAAACATCGCGTCGTCAAACAACATTTTTTCGATTGGAAAATGACTACAACGAACGAACCCCTACTAAATCTTAATTGGTACTAGACTCCGGCACGCGCTACGCGTGTGCATGTTGTCGTCGTTGGTCGTGTGTGAGGTCTTACGAGAATATAATCAACACGACTCCTAGGATAATACAAGAATAGTACAAGCATTTGTCACTTCATAAAAATATTATTAATGTAAAACTGAACTTAATTTGCCTAAGATAATGAAATAAGAAAATTTAAAAACTCTTAAATATTTTTAAAATATTGCTCGAGCGACTGATCTATAAGTGGTTTTTGTAACCACCGCTTGTAAATTGACACAAATACCCTTTAATAATCTAATTAGATTATATTTATCATGACTATTTTGGCCATTTAAATGTCTTCTCAAAAATGTTATAAAAAAATAAGAAAAAAGTTAATTTCTTGGGGTAATAAAAAAATAAGGAAAAAGTTAATCAAATATCTAATTTTATTTTTGGGATATATTTTTCAGGTAATTTCTTGATGTTGTCAGAGTAGATTTTTGATAATCGTCGTTTCATATACATGGTAGTGAGATTGTTAAGAGATCTCAAGAGTATATTAAATGTTTTCACTGACACGTTCAGACTTATGAGACAGTTGGTTAAGGCGTGCGTCTTAAATTATAGATAGTAACAACGCCCATGTTCAAATCCAGGGGATGTCGACAGTATAATAATCAAAGAAAGGTTGGATGTCGGGAGTATAATACTCAAACAAAGGCCGGATGTCGAGAGTATAATACTCAAAGAAAGATTGGATGTCAGGAGTATAATACTCAAAGAAATATCGAATGTCGGGAGTATAGAACTCAAATAAAGGTCGGATGTCGGGAGTATAATACTCAATGAAAGGTCGGATGTCAGAAGTATAATACTCAAAGAAAGGTTGGATGTCGGGACTATAATACTCAAACAAAGGCTGGTCGGATGTCGGGAGTAAAATACTCAAAGAAATGTCGGATGTTGAGAATAAACTACTCAAAGAAAGGTCGATCAGATGTCAGAAGTAAAATACTTAATTTTGTCCAAATATCGACGTAGATATTTTTTGATCATATTCTTATGTTTGGCCAAAAAAAAAGATCATATTCTTATAAACAAATACGATAAATATTTATCGTGAGGTGTTGATATAAGAATTAAACATTTGATTAATATATTTGAAATTAAAATATAATTAAACTTAACTTACCCATATTTTATAAACTCTGAAATTATCAAATTAAAAAACGAGAAATAAATTGATCAAATATATAATTTTATTTTTTTGTTCAAATTAATAAGAATTTCTTGATGTTGTCATGGTAGATTTGTAATAGTCGTTATTTTAAAGACATGGTAGTGAGCGTGTTAAGATACATTAAGAGTATATTGAATGCATTTATTGATGAGTTCTGACTTATGAGCGTACGTATTAAATCTCAAATAGTATGAGCGCTTAGGACCGAATGCTACGGATGTTGTCGGAGTGAAAAATACTCATAGAAAATTCGAAGTCGAGCATTAGCGATAGTTGGTATGAGATGAGATAGTATGACATAGTATATGAGTGAAAATTACTCACAGAAAGTTTGAGATCGAGCATTAAATGATGGTTGATGTTATCATGATAGATTTGTAAGAGTCGGTATGAATACTCATAGAAATTAGTTCGAGGTCGGGCATTAAGCGATAGTTGATATGAGATGAGATATTATGACATGGTATGTGAGTGAAAATACTCATAGTATGACTATAAGTGACTATAAACAATGCGCAAGGTCAACTTTATCAAATATCGACCTATATTTGTTTGATCATATTCTTAGTAACAAATATTTTTAAAAACTTTCTCGAACAACCCAGAGCAAGAACCACTACTAAAGAGACTCCCCGTTTCTCGAGTAATTTTTTAAAAATATTTAATATAAAATTAATTTTATTTAATTATATTAGGTAATTTAAGTTTAGCTTTACAATTCAAATAATATTTTTAATCAAGTGTTTATAGTAAAAATGGAATAAACTCAACTATGTACCTTCATAATATTTAGATATGTTTTGCGTATATATATAGATATATCTAATTAACTACTAAACTAGACTACAATTTTTGTAATCCACTTAAGTGTATTTCCCTAATGGTTATACTAGACCCCGGCACACGCTATGAGCGTGCTCGTTGTCGTCGTTGGTCGTGCGTGAAGTCTTACGAGAACATGATCAACACGTCTTCTAGGATAATACAAGAATAGTACAAGCATTCAGCACTTCATAAAAATATTATTAATGTAAAACTAAACTTAATTTGCCTAAGATAATGAAATAATAAAATTTAAAAACTCTTTAATATTTTTAAAAAATTAAGGAACTCTGATCGCTCGAGCAATTTTTTAAAAATATTTAAGAATTTTTAAATTTAATTATTTCATTATCTTAGACAAATTAACTTTAGTTTTACATTAATAATATTTTTATAAAGTGCTCAATGCTTGTACTATTCTTGTATTATCCTAGGAGTCGGGTTGATCATGTTATCTTAAGACTTCACGCACGACCAACGACGACAATGTGCACATGCATATCACGTGACGGGGTCTAGTATATATATATTAGGTATATGTGATACCATATATATATATGAATTTGAAAAAAAAAAAAGTATTTTAAAAACTGACTTAGGTCATTCCTAAACTTTGATGAATGTTACAACACGGTCCTTGGACTCTTAGGTCATTATGAGACTTTATTGAGTGTTATAAATCAAACCAGAAACGTTTTGGGTCATTTCTGCAAATTTTAAAACATCTTTTCAATAGAACTAGAATTTTTAAATAATTGCACTTTGATCCCTAAACCTTTTTGGATATCCCATGACTTCTCAAAGTGTTACAAATTGGTCCAACGTGCTTAATATCTTCAAAATCATTAGTGTATGTTTTACAAGTTTAAAATGGACCCAAAGTTAAACCACTTTTTTTTCAAGCACGATTAACTTTATTCTCTGTTGTTTATTTATTTGAAATTAACTCAGAAAAAAATGTTTGTACATTTTATGTTTAATTTAAAGAAAATCCATGTAATCTTTTTGACCAAGCATGATCAAAACAGGTAATTCGTGGTAAATCAGTGAAAACAAATTGAAAGGCAAACTAAAGTACCGAAAGCAAACTAAACTACCTAAACCCTAAAGCCTAAATCGCAATCCCTCAACCCCTCAACCCCTAAACCGTAACCGTAAATCGTAACCCTAAACTCTAAACCCCAAAACCCCAAACCCTAAATCCCTAAACCCCTAATCCCTAAAACTCTTGGCCACAAATCCATCACCATGCCACCCACTTGACAACCCACCATACCACCCTTTGTCACCATTGATCATTGTCGAACTTGCCATCTTGTTGACCATTCTTTGTCAACATTGATCATTGCCCACCACACCATCCACTTGCATTGTCCATGCTTTATCATCTACTTGCACCAAAAATAACATTAAAAATCCTTATAAGAGGAAGCAAGCTTTGACAGCTGAAGGGAAAATTGGGAGTCGAGAGCTACGACACTTGAAGAGGAAAATAGTAAAGAAAAAAAAGAGTGAGATTGAGTGACAAATATCGCTGATTATCGGTCTCGGTTTCTCGTACGGTATTTTAAACTCCGAATTATTTAGATATATCTCCCTCATATTCAATATTGTATTTGTATTTTCTAATGTGAATGAAATTGAAGTTTTATATACATATATTGTATATCTATGTAATACTATATATATATATGTGTGTATAATAGATATATGATACTATATGTAAATGTGATACTATACATATTTATATGTATAATATATATGTGATACTATATGTATATATATATATATTTGAAATAACAAAACTGACTTAGGTCATTTCTAAACTTTGATGAAGGTAAAAACTCAGTCCTTGGACTCTCGGGTCATTTTGGAACTTTATCGAGTGTTATAAACCAAACTAGAAACATTTTGGGTCATTTCTGCAAATTTTAAAACATCTTTTCAATATAGATTGAATTTTTAAATAATTGTGTTTTGATCCCTAAACTTTTTTCGACATCCCATGACTTCTCAAAGTGTTACAAATTGCTCCAATGTGCTTAATCTCTTCAAAATCATTCGTGTATGTTTGACACGTTTAAAATGGTCCCAAAGTTAAACCACATTTTTTTTCCGAGCACGATTAACTGTGTTCTCTGTTGTTTATTTGTTTGAAATTAACTCATAAAAAAATGTTTGTACATGGTTTGTTTAATTTAAAGAAAATGCATGTAATATTTTTGGTCAAGCATGATCAAAACGGGTAATTTGGGTAAATCGGTGAAAACAAATTCCAGAGCAAACTAAAGTACTGAAATTGCGGATTATGGTCTCGCGATCCCTTAAGATGTTATCAAACCCCCGAACTCAACTCTCTGGATGTAGACCATTCCATGCCCTAGGATGGTAACACCATGTACGCTTGGCAAATTTTAGGATTCCGATTAGCCTTTAATTAATCCGTGGCGATTCTTTCATTTTCCGGTACGGTTGACGACCCCGCTCGACCATGCCAAGACCCGACATTTTCAAGCGAATACGCAAAGACGAAGGATGAAGAGAACACGTACCTGGGGGGATGAAGGAGAAGACGCAGTGAAAAATGCATCTCTTCTTCGGTTCGTGCGGGATGGAGAAGACGAAGGAATAGGGCAGTTCAGGAATTAACGAAATGTAATGAGGGCAAAACAGCATTTGGCACACCTATTCCGGATTCCTTGCCCTCTCACCTTACAAATTCTTTGATTTTGGCTCGGAATGTCTAACACTAGATGGCTAGAATTCCGTAAGCCATAATTTTTCAATTCCGCGGAAAGAACAACTTCTTACGGAATTCGTAACACCTATTCCATTCCTATTCCACGAAAAGAATATGATGTTAGTTTCTTGTGAGGAGTTGACATGCGTGGTAAAGTTCCCGCAAAGGCATTTGCAACCGTATTTGCTTCCTGATAGATATGTTTAGATCTTATCCTCTATAGGTGGAAAATAAATTCCATGCAATTCAAACTAATGAGCATTAACTTTAAGTTTGAAATACTCTCATCATAGATGATTTTATGAGTCGAGATTGTATTGGTTTCCACGTGACAAATTGAATTCCAACTGCTTTGCTAATATTAGACCATCACGAATAGTCCTACATTCCGCAACAAGGCTGTTAGAAGTTCTAAGTTTACTTGATACCCACTATCCCATGTCATCTCCGATGACTCCACCCTCTCCAGCTTTGCTTGGATTTCCCTTGGCTGCTCCATCGATATTGAGCTTGAACCAACCCACCTCGGGGTGTAGCCATATAACATCAATAGAAGTGAAAGCATTAATGGAATTTGTGATAACAAGACAGTTTTGAAAAAAACTTAGTGAGATAGATCTAAGAGAGCGCTAGTTAGCATTTTTTTCGTTAAAAATATTGCTAAATACGACATTTTCCCCTAATATTTGACCAGATTTCGAGTTTTCCCTTGAAATTTAAATCGTAAAATTTCATTCCTTCATTTTTCACCAGTGTTCAACTTTCCCTCCTCTCATAAAAAAATTGACTAAACTTGATGGAGGGGGAATTTGAACAAATATGATGGAAATAAATTTTTTGAATTAAACTTTAAGGAGGAAACTCGAAATTTGGTTAAACATTATTTGGTAATGTCGTATTTTACTCTTAAAATAAAAGAGTTTCTATTTTTCCAAAAGTTTCATAAAGCATAAGAAAAGAAGTTGGACCACTTTATTCCTTGTATATGACAACCAGTACTTTGGCAGCCAATTTTAATCTAAGAATCCAGCGTGCGTTGAAAAGAAATAACAAGTTTAGTCAGACTATTGTAGAAAGTTCAAAACGTTTCTGCATGGTCGCACCCCCTTAGGATGTGTGTGATATTCTTCACAGTAGAGTGACAACTTCTACAAATAGGACTCAAGCTGAAAAACCCGATGATTCAGTAATTTGTAAGTGACTAATCTATTGAAGATAAAGTCAAATAAAATATTGAATCTTTGGAATCGTATGAATGTTCCACAACCAATCCCAATAAAGTTGTGGTTGATTGTTCAAAGTATGACCAACCAATAAGGGCGTTGGATTACTGACCGAAGATTGAGTAAGACCAGATTTGTATATGCTTAAACTAATTGGTAAGGTCACGCGAAATGCTAAGGATAAAATTCAATTGCCTTTTGGAAAGAAAAGAGGAATTCCCTCCAAGTTTCAAGAAGCGTTATAGAAAAATTGTCAACCAACAAAGTATCCTCATACTTAAGAGCAGCATTATTGAAAGAAAGAAGGGGTTTGTTACCAACCTAATTATAATGCCAAAAATTAATCTATATCATTCGCTACCACTAAACTCGAGCCAAGTTTAAAGGTTTTCATACTCTAGTTGCAAGGCGTCTTGCTCGAACAAACCAGGGGGAAACCATTCCGTTTAAAGTTTCTATTTTTTACTAGATTAGCCCCTGATGAGGTGTACTTTCCTTTTTTATTAGTGGATCCCTAAATAAAGTTTTTGTATATCTGATCCAACTCACCACAAATAGATTTAGGAAATATTGTACATTGCATATAGTAAAATGGAATAACACACGTGTCTGACTTAATCAGAGTAACCCAAAACCATGGTTAAAATGTTTGATCTCCAACCCGAAAGTTTATTCTTAACTTTATGTAATATAAAATCAAAGTAACTAACTTTTGAATTGTACATTTTTAAGACAAAACTCATATTAGTGCCAAAGTTCTCCCTAAGTTTGAAATTCATAAGAGATAGAGAGAGATTTTTTTTTTCCCTTTTAAATAACATTCCTTGAATAAAATGATTCACTTACCACGATAAATATTTTGGCCTAAAATATTACAAAATTTATGTAAGACATAATTTATGCAATTGCAGTTCTCCGCATTTACCTCTCTCGTGATAGGATCATCATCAAAGAAGAGGTGAGTGAGAGAAAGGTTTCCTCTTCCAACTTTAATTTCCTTCCAAAAGACTCTGTATCACTTTTTTATCATCGAGAAAAACCAAATATTCCATACAAAGAAAGAAAATGTAAGGAGATAAATGATCTCATTGTCTAATCCTTTGATCTCCTTGTCTAATCCTATGAAAGGGTATAATGTTTTCAAGTTTCCCACCATTTAAAAAGATCTTAATAATACGAGTATAAATACAACTCATAATAAACTTTATGGTTTATAAAAATTTGAAAAATAAGAGTGTTACAAATGAAATCGAACTCCCCTTCAATTCTATCATACACATTTTCAATATAAAAATATATTTGCCACTAAAACTTAAAATAATTATACTGAAACAAACATCAATACATAATGAAATGAGAAAAGTCTGAAAATTGTACATGTTTGACGAAAATAGTTTTCCAGCTCAAACGATTGCTTTTTATCCAACATGTTTGAAAATGATGGTAATTGGTACCTCCGTTACTTTTCTATTAAAAATATTCGTTCAATATTTTTTACACTTACAAAATTAACCAAATATTTTTCTAAATGTTACAATTAAACCCTACAAACTTACACTAATGTTTCAAACAAGTCTCAACTCGATTCAAGCCACACTGGCGGTCCCCTAGCCAGGGTCCGAACTTAGACCAGGTCACCCAACCCAAAGGACCTGGTCTGGGTTAGGACCTAGACCATGAGATCCTCGATTGGAGCTCAATCGGAGCCCCAATCGGTTTGGACCGAACCTCACTGGGTTCCGTTCAAACGTATGAGGCTCCAATTGAGCCCCAATCCGGGATCATTTGGTCTCGGTTCAAACCCAGATCAGGTCGCCCAACCATGGGTACCTGGTCTGGGTTCGGACCCAGATCATAGGACACCCGATGTGACCATAGGACCTGGTATGGGTTCAGACCCAGACCATTGGACCCCCGATTGGGGCTCAATTGGGTTCGAGCCAGACAAGGTCCCCAGGGTTGGGTGACCTGGTCTGGATTCAGACTGTGACTAAGGGACTTCGTTGTGGCTTGAATCTAGTCGGGACTTGTTTGAAACATTAATGTAAGTTTGTAGGGTTTAATTGTACCATTTAAAAAAAATATTTGGTTAATTTTGGAATTATGAAAAATATGTAACATAATGTTTTAACAGAAAAGTAACGGAGATACCAATTACCATCATTTTCAAACGTATTGAATCATTAACCATCACAAAAAAAATAAGTTGCACTAAAAAACATTTTGTGCAAACATGTTGGACCATTTTCAGACTTTATATATATACACAAGAGTCTCTCGGTATGTACTATGTTTTGTACATTTTATGAGAGAAAAGTCTGAAAATGGTACAACATGTTTGACGAAAATGGTTTTCCAACCCAAACGATTGTTTTTGGTCCAACATGTTTGAAAATGATGGAAATTGGTACCTCTGTTACCTTTATGTAAAACATATCCATTAAATATTTTTCATATTTGCAAAATTAACCAAATATTTTTTAAAATGTTACAATTTAACCCTACAAACTTACACTAATGTTTCAAACAAGTTCTGACTCGATTCAAGTCACACCAGGGGTCCCCTAGCCAGAGTAAGAACCCAGATCAGGTCACCTAACCCTAGGGACCTGGTCTAGGCTCAGACCCAGACCATAGGACCCCCGATTGGGGATCAAATTGATCGCCAATCGTTTGAACCAAACCCAGCCAAGTTCGGTCTAAACCGATTGGGGCTCCAATTGAGCCCCAATCGGGGGTCCTGTGGTTTGGGTACGAACCCAAAACAACTACCCATTCCATGGGTACATGGTCTGGGTTCGGACCCACACCATAGGACCCCCCCCCCCCCCCCCCCCGATTGGGGCTCAATTGGAGCCCCAGTCGGTTTGGAGCAAATATGGCTGGGTTCGATTCAAACGATTGGGGCTCCAATTGAGCCATAATCGGGGGTCTTATGGTTTGGGTTCGAGCCCGGACCAGGTCCTCGAGGTTGGGTGACCTGGTCTGGGTTCGTACCCTAACTAAAGGATCTTGGTGTGGCTTGAATCGAGTCGGGACTTGTTTGAAACATTTGTGTAAGTTTGTAGGGTTTAATTGTACCATTTTAAAAAAAAATTGGTTAATTTTGGAAATATGAAAAATATTCAACGGAATGTTTTAACAGAAAACTAACAGAGGTACCAATTACCATCATTTTCAAACGTATTGAATCATTAACCTTCACAAGAAAACAAGTTACACTAAAAACCATTTTTGAAACATGTTGAATCACTTTCAAACTTTATATATATATATATATACACATACAAGAGTCTCTCAGTATGTACTATGTTTTGTACATTTTACTAGGGAAAAGTTTGAAAATGGTACAACATGTTTGACGAAAATGGTTTTCCAACCCAAACGATTGTTTTTGGTACATGTTTGAAAATGATGGTAATTGGTATCTCCATTACTTTTCTGTAAAAAATACCGTTAAATATATTCATATTTGTAAAATTAACCAAATATTTTTCTAAATGTTAGAATTAAACTCTACAAACTTACATTAATGGTTCAAACAAGTCTCTGCTCAATTCGAGCCACGCCAGGGGTCCCCTACCTAGGGTCTGAACCTAGACTAGTTCACCCACACTTGGATACCGGGTCTGGGCTCGGACCCATACCATAAGACCCCCGATTGAGGCTTAATTTTAGCCTCAATCGTTTGAACTGAACTCAGCAAGGTTCAATCCAAACCAATTGGGACTCCAATTGAGCCTAATCGGGGGTATTATGGTGTGGGTCCGAACCCAGAACAGGTACCCATTGTTGGGAGACCTGGTCTGGGTTCAGACCCAGACCATAGGACCTACGATTAGGGTTCCATTGGAGCCCCAATGGTTTGAACCGAACTGAGTCAAGTTCGGTCCAAACGATTGAGGCTCAAATTAAGCCTCAATCGGGGGTCTTATGGTCCAGGTCCGAGCCCAGAACAGCTACCCATTCCATTGGGTAATGGTTTGGGTTCGGACCCAGACCATAGGACTTCCAATTGAGGCTCGATTGGAGCCCCAATCGTTTGAATTGAACCCAACCAGGTTCGGTCCAAACCGATTGGGGTTCCAATTGAGCCCCAATCGGGGGTCCTATGGTCTGGGTTCGAACCCATAACAGGTCGTCAACCCATGGGGGCATGGTATGGGCTCAGACTCAGACTATAGGACCCCCGATTGGGGCTCAAATGGAGCCCCAATTGTTTGAACTGAACTGAGTCAAGTTCAGTCCAAACCGATTGGAGTTCCAATTGAGCACCAATTGGGGGTCCTATGGTATGGGTCCGAACCCAGATCAGGTCACCCAACCATGGGTACCTGGTATGTGTTGGACCCAGACCATAGGACCCCCAATTGGGGCTCAATTGGAGCTCCAATCGGTTTGGACCGAACTTGGCTGGGTTTGATTCAAACGATTGGGGCTCCAATTGAGCCCCAATCGGGAGTCCTATGGTATGGGTCTGAACCCAGACCATGTCCCCATGGAATGGATAGATGTTCTGGGTTCGTACCTAGTCATAGGACTCCTGATTGCGTCTCAATTGAACCCCAATCGGTTTGGACCGAACCTGGCTGGGTTTGCTTCAAATGATTGGGGCTCAATTTGAGCATCAATCGGGGGGTCTTATGGTCTGAGTCCAAGCCCAGACAAGGTCTCGAGGGTTTAACGGACCAACCGGATTTTAGTTTCACCCCTATTTCCAATACGTGTAAGAGTCCGCCACTTTTGGTAAAAATAAAACTAGCTCCCTGCTACACGACAATGAAAGGAAGGGGGTATGAATTTATATCTTTTTCTCAATATATGTATATATAGTTTTTTATGGATTGTAAAATGTAATAGTATATTTAGCATTATTTATGTCGTAATTAAATTATATACTTATATACGTACTATGATTTTTTTTTTTTTTCTTAGTGAGTATATATAATTTAATTTTTCACCTAATTCATTTTATCGTTCCGGTCAAATTATAGGATAAACGATCTTATATTAAAAAATTAAATATATATATAATAAAAAAATCTAAAAATATTAGAGTATGTAGATAATTATATTTCGTCATAAATGTCGGTAACCGTGTTGAGTTTGGACTTACAGAGTTTGAGTTATATTTGTTTAAGTCAATTTTTGATATCTCAACTTAGGGCAAAGCGTCTAGTCAATCTGTATGTCTAAATTTAATATTTTTTTGTTTCATTTGAATCACAATTAAAATATATACTTACTATAATTTTTTAATAGATATATAATTTAATTTTTAATTAAATATCGAGTAGTCGGAAAAAAAAAACTGTTGAACACCCCTTTGGGTGTTGTGCCAAAATGCAACAACACGCCACTTGGAGTAGTGCCTATATTTCGATTTTTTTTTTTTGTAGGTTTACTTTTCTAAATATATTTTTTATAATTACATTTTGAAAAAAAAATCATAAAAACATGTAAATGACTAATTCACCATTCAAATAGGAGACTACTGCCCATACCTTTTAGTGAAGGCTTTATAGCTTCAAAATATCTTTGTAAATTTAAGAAATTTTAGACCCTATTTTACACAAAAATATTTCAAGGTTTAGTATACGGATTTTACCTTGTTAATAATGGAAGTAAAATCTACCCCAAACTTGTTTACATCAACAAGTTTTGAGTACTCTCTTGGAATATATTAAAATAATATTTTCCTTTTAATATGAATATTAAAATTTGATGCAAATTTATTTTTGATCATATACTTCATATAATAATAAAAGTGAAAGTATATAAATATAATAAACAAAATTAAGAGTAAAGAGCTAAACAAAAATGAATGAAATCAAAATGATATTATTTGACATTAATATTTATTTATTTAGCAATATATTTAATTGATTTCAATACAAGTTCTTTGTTACTGAAACGAAACCAATTATTCAAACTTGTATAATTTTTTCATGAATTCTACCTAATTCCGAAGATACTACCCGACTCCCGAGTCCTACTCTATAAGCCGTTTTTTTAATAGTTTATGTTACGAGTCTTAGTAGTAATAGTTTGGTAATTGTAGTCGTAGTTAATGGGCTGCCATGTTGGGCCAAACCGTAGAGTAGAATTAGTTAGCTGGATAAGCATCCTTCTGTTATATGTCGGGAATGTCTGCAGTACCATGCATGAATGACAAAAAACCTTAATTCTATCTCTCTCTACAGTTCTGTCTCTTTCTCCCTTCTCATTCTGTGTTGTCTGATCCACTACGACTGTACCGTATCAGTGGTATCAGAGCCAACACCACCCCCATCACCGCTGACACACCATTTCGACCACCACCAACCCACCATCGGAGACCCGCGCGCAAAGAGATGTGAGGCTAGATGCGGCCATCAACGACCACAATCAAGTGATGGTCGAGCTTTTTCGGAAGAATGGTCGGGCTGGAAGAACGTACTCAAGCTTCGTTTGAAGACCTGAAGAAGACATTTGGTGCTTCGCTTGACGAGATCCGATACTTAATCGCAGCGCAAGCATCCCAACACCCTGAAGCGACAAGGAGCGCATCAGGTTTACTGGGGTCAGGGAGCTCCACAGCCACGAGGGCTCCCCAGCTGCAAGCTCCGCAAGCACCGCCATCTACACCGTTTGTCACATTCGGCACGTATGGCGTTTCCCCTGCCAAAGAAAGAGACCACGCAACTGAAGGGCGGGACAAGCACGTTTACCGCATTGGAAGATTGGACTTTCCTCGTTTCTCCGGAGTCGACGTGGCCAGCTGGTTGTTCCAGTGCAAGCATTATTTCGACATCTACGAAACTCCGGAAGAAACACGACTTAAGGTGGGTTTCATACACTTGGAGGGTGAGGCACTTCAGTGGCACGAAGGATATATCAAGGTGCAATCAGCTGAAGGAAGGACTGTGACATGGCCGAGCTATGTGGAAGCCTTAAAGGCCTGGTTCGAAGATGAGATGTTTAGAGACCCGTTCCTGGAGATGAAGAACCTCAGACAGGAAGGCTCATTTGCTGATTATCAACATCGGTTTGATGAGTTACTTCACCGAGTGCAGTTGATCGAGGGAGTGTTTGAGAGAGCGGCAGGCAAGCACTTCATCGGTGGTTTGGATCCCCAACTACAAGGTCAAGTACGGTGGCAAATAGTACAGACATTGCACGAAGCCTACGCTGTCGCGAAGCTCCACGATTCAGTCACAACGCGCGGGAAGGTTCGGCAATGTATCGTTTGCTTCGAAAAATACTTATGCCACCAATAGTCGCGCCATGAGTAGCTCGAATAATGCTAGTATTGTTGTTGTTCGAGGAAATGTTTCGAACAATGTCAATGTTACAAGAGGCACAGGGCAATAGGACCACCCGGGTTATCACAAATCGAGAATTGGAGGCTCGACGTGCCAAAGGTTTGTGTTATTAGTGCTCGGAGCGTTATAGTGCAGGTTAACCGACCTCACTATCAAAGACAAGTTCCTGATCCCTTTGATCGACGAGCTCTTGGACGAACTTCACGGAGCATCAATATTCTCCAAGAGAGACCTAAGGGTGGGTTATCATCAAATTCATATGGCGGACACCGACGCTCACAAGACGGATTTTAGAACACATGCGGGTCATTACGAATTCAAGGTCATGTCGTTCGGTCTCACCAACGCCCCAGCCACCTTCCAAGGGTTAATGAATACGGTGTTCAATGATTGTTTGAGGAAGTTTGTTCTAGTCTTCTTTGATGACATACTGATATACAACAAGGGGTTGGAGCAGCATCTCGAACATTTGAAGGTGGTCCTAGGAATACTCTGAGATAACACTTTAGTTGTCAAACGATCCAAGTGCGTCTTCGGGGGAAAACAAGTGGACTACCTTGGACATATAGTGACAGTCGAAGTAGTTAGAACTGATCCGACGAAGATAGAAGTTGTACGCCTATGTTGTTGGACGTGAGCAGCTGTGAGGATTCTTGGGGCTTACCGGCTACTACCGCAAATTCATCTGAGGCTACTGAATTATAAGTCGGCCCGGCCCCTCACTGAATTGTTGAAAAGGAACAACTTCAACTGGATAGAAGAGGTCACCGTAGCATTCCAACAGCTCAAGAATGCTCTCATTTCCACCCTGGTTCTTGTCTTGCCCAATATGAACGAGGTTTTCATGGTGGAGACAGACACTTCTAATGTGGGGATAGGGGTTTCCCTAGCACAAAAAAAGCCATTCCATCGCTTACATAAGTCGAGCTCTATCTCAACGACAACAAGACTTATCTACGTACGAGAAGGAGCTACTAGCCATTCTTTTTGCCATTAAGAAGTGACATTTCTACCTCGTTGATTGACACTTCATGATTAAGACGAATCATCGGAGTCTCAAATTCCTCCTCGAGCAAAGGTTGTCGACTCCGATGCAATATACTTGGTTAACCAAGTTGTTAGGTTACGATTATGTAATAACTTACAAGAAGGGAGTGGAGAATAACGCTGCGAACGCACTCTCGAGGGTGCCGTGTTCGGAGCTGTCATCCCTCACACTCTCGGTCCTATCAACAGAGTTGATCGATCAAGTGAAGAAGAGTTGGGAACTTGAAACTTATTGCAGCCACTTGATCCAGAGCATAAAGCAGGGGCAAGGGCCGAAGAGATTTTCATGGAAGGGGGAGTTGCTCTGGCGGAAGGGGAAGCTTGTCGTGGGACGAGATGAAGTTTTGCGCCAAGATATATTGACCCTATTCCATGACTCGGCTTTGGGTGGTCATTCGGGGTCATTAGCCACGCTGAAGAGGGCCACAACAACTATTTATTAGAGGGGGCTAAAGCGCTACGTCAGTAAGTGATCGAGACCCGGTCTTCGTGAGTACCTTATGGCAAGAGCTATTTAAACAATTGGGAGTTGCGATTTGTCTTTCGTCCGCGTATCACCCCCAAAGCGACAGTCAAACAGAGGTTGTCAATACGTGTTTGGAGTCCTACTTACGGTCCATGGTCGGAGAACGTCCCTCAACTTGGGTTAAATGACTTCCATTGGCCGAGTGGTGGTATAACACCACCTACCACTCCTCCATCAATATGACCCAATTCGAGGCTCTCTACGGGTTTGCTCCACCCTTCCACGTGCCATATTTCCTGAGGGATTCAGAGGTGGTTGCAGTTGAACATTGCTCAGGGACATAGAGGAGCATATAAGGTTGCTGAAATTCCATCTTGAAAGGGCCAGGAACCGCATGAACCACATGAAGAGGTCGTTCGAGGTAGGTGATTTGGTGCTCATGAAACTTCACCCGTATAAACAGCACACTCAAGGGACATCAGATTGAGAAACTCTCTCCCAAGTACTTCGGCCCCTTCCTGGTGGTGGAGAAGGTTGGAGTGGTGGCGTATCGGTTGGATTTGCCATCTACGACGATGGTTCATCACACAGTACACGTTTCACAACTCAAGTTGGCGCATGAAATGCAGGAAGGATCCATCCCCCTACCAGTCGATGCACTCAACCGTAATATGCCTGAGGCGATCGTCGGAAGGACCATGGTGAAAAGGGGCAATCGAGCGGCCACGAAGATTCAAGTTAAATTGGCAGGACGTCAAACTGAGAAGGCTACTTGGGAGTTCTTAGAAGACTTCAAGAAGAAATTTCCCGACTTCGATCTTGAGGACAAACTCGATGTGTAAGAGGGAGTATTGGTACGAGTCTTAGTAGTAGTAGTTTGGTAATCGTAGTCGTAGTTAATGGGCTGCCATGTTGGGCCAAGCCGTAGAGTAGAATTAGTTAGCTGGACAAGCATCCTTCTGTTATATGTCGGGAATGTCTATAGTAGCATGCATAAATGACAAAAAAAAACTTAATTATCTCTCTCTCTACAGTTCTGTCTCTCTCTCCCTTCTCCTTCTGTGTTTTTTGATCTCGTACGGCTGTCCCCTATCAGTTTACTAATCTCAATGATTATTTAGCTGTCTCTAATAATTATATTTACATTTAGATTGAATGGCCCAATTCGTTTTACTACACAACTCTAACCCAACCTATCTTTTGTTTTTGTTAGATGACCCGCAAATGACCGATGGATATAAATCCAAGCTGAATAACAGATGGATTGGGTCAGGAGCTTCAGCAGAAAACATATGTTCAGGATTGTGCAGAACTCAGCATCCTTCACCGGAGAAGAAACGAAGCATATCACTTTCCAATAGAACAATTTTAAACAAAACAATGTATTCTTACGCTTGACCAAACGAATATAAATATACCCGACTTACACATCTTCTACGGATGTTTACACTGCGGTAAACAGTGATCCATTCGCTCGGACTGTCTGTCTGAGATAACAACAAGCTGCAGTGCAGAGGATACACAATGCCTGCCTGCCTTGGCTTATACATTATTCTTTGCCTCCATCTGCTGTACATCTACAACATCTCCTTCCTGATCACTGCTATATTCTTCGTCTCCTTCTTCATCAGTAAACTCATCGTAATAGTAGTAATACTCATCACTGTCGCCTTCTTCATCTTCACCCTTCTCATAATTAAGTTTTAACTGCTCCTGAATTCTGTCCCTGATGGCTGTACCCTGACAAAAACACACACACAAAGTAATGATGTTATCCAACAACATTAAATACAGAAGAAACATGTCTAAAACAAATGTACGTCCTACAATTGTAATACAACAGTGGAAATCTAGAAAGAGAAGTCAAACCATTTTATGGCAGCGTTCTTCAAACATCTCAAGAAAACCAGCAACAAAGCGGTCTGCATTCTCCACCCACATGTTCCGGTGCATCTCAGCAGTTTTGGCCACAGTTTGGATCTGGGTTTTCATCAGTTAGCAAACATAAATTTAGGTTATGCCAATTGAACCAAGAAAGGAGAACATGTAAGGGATATTTGCAGAAATTCGTAATGCTACCAAGTATAAATATTGTGTAAGAAGATAAATGTTAGCATGATCAGGTGGCAAATTACAACACAGACTAACATAGTTTGGATAACTTACAAGTCAACATTATATGTCATTCACCAATTTAGTTATTTTTAAGTATCGTCACTGCTGACTCCATTAGGGCAGCAGCCTACTAGATTTCCTGCAATCCAAGCTTCTATTAATAAATGAAGAAAAGGCTTACCTTCTCTCCCACCTTCTCTTGATGTTTTTTCACCTTCTCCTGCAGGTTTTTCAAGCTCATGTTTACCCTGAGACGCTTTTCCTGATATACACAACAATAACAAAGAAACTCAGTTCAGGCAACTCCAGCTCCTCCAATTTATACAGATATCTTTATAACATTAGTAGCGCAAAACTTTGCTATAGACTTCATTAAAATGATATGACAATAAAGGCTAAATTTGACACAGCATACCTTCACATAGCTAACACCAAGATCTTTTCTCGAGTAACCGCGTTGTAGGTTTCGTATCACATACTGGTTATAATCTTTGATAATTCTCATAATAAGATCTGATGTGGAGATACCGTCAGTCCTTTTCGTTTCCTTGAATTTGCCGATGGCTTTTACCTGAATCCAGCAGGAATAAATCATCAAAGAAATTAAAGCTTCCACTAGAACATAAAGCAAGTCGTGACTAGAGAAATTCTCTTCCTTTTTTCTCTCATTTCCAGGCAAAAGAGCTGCAAAGCTAACTCTTTCAGTTTATACAATTTTGTGACAAGAATGACTAGGATAGATCTAGCAGCATCATAAGAGATGAAAGTCACCTAATCGATTGCAAAATAAAAGCACTGCATAATTAATAAAACTTACAAATTCATAAACATCATTTCCAGCACCACTTGTGTCGGCATAACTAGGAACGACAGAAAAAGGCAGAATTAAAGCTTTTAAAGGCAGAAACCATCTATAAACGTTACTGGTAAGTATATGTACGGTCAGCTATGGAAGAAATGCGTAGTGTGAAACAATGATAAGTCGGATAAGAAACAGGAACAGTCATTTGTGATAGATTATAAGGCTGTGCTGCTAAGCAGATAATCAAAATTTTGGGCGATGATCTATGTGCTGATATACACCAAGTCATAGATAGAAAAGGATGAGACTGAAGCTAAACAAGTATCAGAATAAGTACAATAATACAGCTATATGGAGATCCTTCAGTTGTCCTTGTAACAAAACGAGCGTGGAAAGAGTCAGTACAGTGAAAAGAGACAACCACTACCTCAAATCAGTAAGATAACTTTGAAAGTAGTTTTTTATCATGTTAAAACGTGGTTGACAAATACTAGTACAAATCAAGAAAGAGTGAAAACATCTTTTTCTTGATTAAATTTAAGATATTTGGAGTGCTAATAAAAGGAAAAGTGGGTTGTAACTTGTAAGAGCATCTTATAACCAAATGGAAAGTGGTTGATTAGAAGGAGAATACGAGAGAGAATAAAAGAAGCACATTTCTATATATGGTTAACTAATTATATATTGTTAGAAAAAAATCAAAGAAGCTGAAAATTGCATAAGCTAGCTATACTAAGATCTTCCTTTTAGCCAAAATAACCTATATTCTAAAATGGTTGGCGATGGTAAAGTATAATTTCTTAGCCAAATTTGTAGACTAAATTTTCGTTTCCTGTGAGGTTAGGCTGAAAAAGAAAACAAACAAACATGATCTATATGGGCTGATTAATCTTACGGAAGCGAGTCATGTGCCACAAAATCAATCTCATGCTTGTCTAGAAACTCTTTTGTAACCACCCACGGGGCATCAGGAATGACTTCATCAACCCATCTGTATCATCAAGTACGTATATAGCAAGTCAGAAAACTAGATTTAAGCTACTTCCGAGATCAATCCAGAACAAGAAAAATCTGATTCCTGAAAATTTAACAACCTACTTGCAATGACGGAGGGACTCGTATCGCTCTTCCTCGGTCATAACGGTCTTGCCCTTGTATTTGTGCGTAGTCTCGTCATTGCAACAGCCAACTAGCAAGTAGGCATTCGGGAACCTAAATATTCATGCGATGACGTAACTTAATCAACCAGCACCATCGAAGCAGATGCTGAATACTAAGAACTTCAAATTTAACTAATGTGAAATTTGGAGCTAGTAACGTAAGAGCAATCCAAAATTACACAACATCAGCGATCTAATTTCCCATTGTACAACCTAGGAGCCTGTCAGTTATGGTATGTTCCAATCATATGACATGAACATTTTCGGATTCAAGGAGCTTCAAAAGGTAAGTTCCACAACGAAAAAGAAATTCCACCAGATCTGAGTGTACGTAAGCCCAACGCAGGTCCTACAAAGAAGCACTATCTGACAAGCTGATCGGAGCTATATTGATCCAGACCTAACAGCGACGGAGGGAGAAAGAAGTTGCAGAGAAATAAATACGTACGATTTCTTAGCTTGCTCAAGAGAACGAGCATGGCCATAGTGGAAGAGATCGTATATGCCGTCAGCGTAAACTCTAACCGGACGGTCCCCTATCGCGTTGCTCTGCTTCTGATCTGCCATTCACCGATAGTCAAGCCTGTAGTTTGTCTCGCAACGAACAACACAACTCTCTCTTTCTGGCTCTCGTCTCCCTCGGACAGAAAATTATTCAAGGCCGCGTGGGCCCGCAACTTTATATTTTTGACCAAGTCATTTTCATCCTCAAACTCTGAGTAATTGATTATTTTGTCTTCAAACTTTGAATGCATTCAATTTTTGTCTCGAATGCACTTTTCCATCTAATCCGTCAACATTATAATTAGTTAAGCAAAGTAAATACAGAACTATACGAAATGCATACCATATGGGGTAAAATGCATTATGAAAAATCATTACGTCGCACAATGCATTATCTGCTTCCGGATTTTCTTATGGCTAACAAAGGAGGAAAGCCTCAGGGGAGTGGTCGAGCTTATTAGTTGGTCGAGATATCCTTAAGCAGGAAGGAATATGGAGAATTGACAATGAAGCAAATGTTCAAGTGTTCAATGATGCATGGATTAACACGAAACCAGGTTTTAGAGTTGAGGTGACTCGCGAGACCAGGGAGGAGGAAATGGCTAAGGTTAGTTTTCTCATTGGACTGAACCATCAGTGGGATGTTGAACGGGTCTGACAGGTGCAGATGCTGATCATGTCCTTCGAGTACCGATTCCGCAGAGGGAGGAGTCTGATCAGCTTGTGTGGTCGTATACAAAGGATGGAGTAGCCTCATCAAATCGGTTTATCGCCGATTAAGGGAAACAATGGAGAACCGTCAGCAGACCACTCAAATGGATGGAAGCCGACCAAAAACTTTGTGGAGTGGGATTTGGGGAGCTAAGACGACACCAAAGGTTAAGAGATATGTATGGAGAATAGCGAACAATGCAGTGATGGTGAAACATAACATGATGCGTAGAGCGCTACATAAAATCTCACCGACTTGCCCTATATGCGGAGTGGAAGAAGCGAGTCAGCATAGGACATATGAGTGTAATTGGATGCGTGATGTGTGGTTTGGGATCCTGTGATTACACACGACAAACCCGAATCCACAAATGGTAAAACAGTGGTTAGAGGATGAGTTTAGGGAACCTGGAGGGTAGGACGCTAATAGCATATGGTCGGTGTGTATGACAACGTGTTGGCATATCTAGAAAGCTAGATGAAGAGCAATGTTCAAAGGAAAAATACCTCAACCGAGAATTATTATAATGGAGATCAAGGCGTCCCTAGCCGAGATGATGCAACTTCCAATCCAAAGAAACACATCTCAGACAGAGAATAGGAATGGAAGATGGATAGCCCCAGATCCGGGAATCATTCAGATAAACTGTGATGCATCATGGTGTAATCAATCGGGCATGGGTGGAATTGGCGTGAGAGCTCGGGACTCCAATGGTGAAGTAGTAGGTGGACTCAATAGAAAACAATGTGGAGATAGCATGGAAAGCATGGAGGTTGCGACAATCCTTGTAGGGGTTCGGCTAGAGACGGAAAAGGTCTCGACACATGTGGAGGTCGAATCAGATTCAAAGGTGGTGATCGATCAAGTGAAGGGGGACAATCCATATTGGAGATTAAGAGCTCACCTTGTAAACATATCTATATGTGCGAACCGGATCGACAAAATCTCATGGAAGACAATCTCGCGTACGGCTAATAAATGTGTGAATTGGATAGCCAAACAAGCTAGGTTGAGTGTGTGTCTAAATGATTGAGTGTCACGACCTCACACCTTCTTCTACTACTACTTATTTAGAGATAGTTACGTTACCGTTGAATAATAATATGTTGGCTTTGACAAATCAATAAAGTACTCGTGTTGAAAAGGGAACCTTATGTACTACAAACCTATTATATTATATATATATAAAAGTGTAAGGAAAAATATAGTGTATATCATAATTCAATTACACAATTATCTATATTCCTTAAAAAATTAACTCAGCACTTTGTGTAGGGTATAAAATTTATTAAAACATTATTAATTGAATTGAATTTAATTATAAACATTAATTTCTTATATCAATAAAAAAAATGAAATCAAACTTAACATAACTTTTTAGTCTTATTATTATATTAATAAGATTTATTCAACAAATAAAATGAAAGAATTTTTCTTATTAATATAATTTTAATTAATATTATTCAACTTAGCTATTAAATTTATCATATTTATCATTTATCGTGTGTTCATTACAAATGACTGAATGTGAATGAGTATAAAACATCATTATGTAAAACTACAAAAATGTGAATTAAATGAGTGTAAAACATCATTAAATTTTAATTATGTATATATAATTTTCTGTATACATGAATTATAGTCAGGTAAAGACTAAAGACTAATAAATTAATTCCAAAAGAGTTCATTTGTCAAACAATTATGGTAGAAATTAATATTAAGTAATAAAAATTAATTACAATATAATTATAATCAAACATTAATGAATTATCTTGAGAATTATTGTAATAGTTAATTATAGTAGCTTAATAAGGTAATAAAATGGTGATTAAAATAATTACTAATAAGTAAATTATTTAACTGTTTTATAAAGTTACAAATGGTTATAATTAAATTTATAGATTATAAAAGGACCGATACTGTATTTTTTTTTTTTAGGTGTTTAAATAAAGATAAAATGTTTTTTTTATATCTTTCTTATTTGTAAGCCTAATTAAAAATAAAATAAAAAGTAAGAGCACACTTTTATCTGTTAGTGATACTTTACTAACAAAACTTTATCTCTGAATGAAATATATATATATATATATTAGATAGACTTCTTTCGATCTTGCACTTATTTTCAATAAAGAAATACTACAAAAGATTCATAAAACATGAAATATAAATAATTAATATGACAAATTATACAAAAAGTGTTTAAAAAAACATATATAATATATTTATATTTATTAAGTTAACTTCTAAATGTTCTGTTAAGTATATATATACATATATAATTTAGATCTATTTTTAAGTGTCAAGATTAATTGATGTAGTATAAATAATAAACCTAATAATATGGAATAATTAGTACAATCGTGAATATTGTAGAAAGTAATTATTACAATTAGTATAATATTTGGTGTTGAAAAAATAATAATAAATTGAATAAGAACATCTATATATGGAAAATAAACTAATTCTACAATAATTAATAAAAGGTATCAATTATTTTAGACCTTTTGTTAATATATTTATAGTAAATATAGCTTTAAATTTAATTAATTATAATATAATATAACAAAATAACTACATACTATATGAAATGATTTCAAAATAATAAATTTAATTAATAATAATTATGTAATATAGATTAAATTAAACAATTATTAAAAGTTTAATAGTATAGTGTTTATTAAATATTTTTAATTTAGTGTTAGTGTCCGGTAAAATCATTTTAATATTTACACTTATTTATTAAAACATATAATATATTTTTTTAATTTATTATTTTCTCTGTATGTGAAATTACAGTATTATGTTTATTTTATATTAAGTTATCATGTTACATATATGGTATATGCAATACTTTTAACATATATTAAACATTTATAAATACATGAATACAACATAATATTTTATATATTATGTATTAAATGCAACTTTAAATTCTAATGAATTGCTTTTAGTTATATATAATTATCCGAAAACATGAATATGAAAAAATATGATGAATTATAATCCAGTTAAAGAATAATAACTTATTATTAAAAGAATAAATATTTAAATAATTATATAATAAATTAATTTCTAAAAAAGTAGAATTGGTTTATTTTAAGATTAAGAAAAATGAATTCATTTTTAATATAATTATAATTAAGCATTAATGAATAAATTTTGAGAATTGATTTAATAATTAATTATAGTAGATGGATAAGGTAATAAAATGATGAATATGATAAATTATTTAACTATTTTATAAAGGCACAAATTTATTATAATTAAATGTATATATTATAAAAGGAAATGACTAATAAGTTATATATTTTTAAAGGTGTTTAATTAAAGATATAATGTTTTTTTTATATCTTTCTTATTTTTAAGGCTAATCAATTTTGCACTATATTTTTTATCATCTAACATACCAAAAATAACAAAGGATTTGAGATCATATCGTTATCTGTTTCTGAGAATTCGAAGACTCGTAATATGATTAAAGTAGAAGATTTAGCCGTGGAGATGAGAGATCGAATTGTGCGAAAAGAAGATCAATATGAGGTGGATTACCACATCATTGACTTCTAATAAATTCAATTGATGGTTGTATAAATTTAAGGTTGAATTCCATGCAGATACAAGCATCGATGTAGATAGACCAAATTTGAGAGGAAGGGTTACAATGATTACTATTAGGATTCAGTTGTTTCTTAGCACGCGAGGATACTATATTCAGACTAAGAAATAAAAGGAAGCCTGAGGTGGAGCGATGTGTGTCGAAGCATCCTGCCCAGTCAGCAATCCCATAGGGTGAAAATTAAGGCATGGTTAGTTTTGCAGAAATAGCCCATGCGAGGTAGTACCAACAAGATAGCGAAAATGCACTTGGCAACCTACAAGAGGGGAACGCGCAGTTGATGCATGAACCGACTGATAGAGCTTACCACAAATGAGATGTACAGGCAAGTCATTGTGACAAATTGGAGAGCACCAACCATCTACCTTTAAAGACTTGGTTCAGACAAGAGTGCTCCTTCATGTATCGAGAGTGTCTGATTAGTGACGACAAGTGTAGCCAAAGGTTTGGATGTTAGCATGTCAAACTTCTAGAGTAGTTCAGAGATATACTTCAATTGAGAAAAACGTAACCTCTCCTTGCGGAACTGTGCTTCAATACCCAAAAAGTAGTGAAGATCCCCACGATCCTTCATTACGAAGATGAAGAAGAGCTACCGAACAAAACCAAAAGTGTGGAAGGATTGCTGCTACAAACAATAATTTTAATTAACATAAACGAGCAACATAATTGTCAGCAAAGAGTATGCATATATAAAAAGAGAGGAGTCAACCTTGCTTGCGTGAAAGCCGAGCGAGAGAAGTGCACTACTTAACTAGTGAAAGCATGCCTGAGGTGCCTGTTTAAGCCCATAAATTGCTTTCTTCAACCGAAAAAATGGTCGAAAAAATTCAGATGAACAAAGTTGAGAGGTTTCTCATGTAAATCCGCTCGCGTAATTGCCTGTGACGAATGGACCAGGCAAAGAACATGTTTAAGAAGAACGACCTGAATGGATTGAGGCTTGATCACCAGGTTGATTGTCTCGTCATAGTCAAGGTCACATAGTTGCTTGAAGTCTTGAGCCACCAATCGTGCTTTAAACCGCTCGATGGATCTGTTAGAAATCTCCTTGACCTGAAACACCCATTTACAGCCTACCAAGTTCATTAACCGATTAAACGAAACTAAATCCCAAGTTTGGTTAGTTAATAAAGCATTGTACTCATCCACCATGGTCGATTTCCACTGAGGATCAAAAGTCGCCTTAGAAGCACACAAAGGTGCTAGAGAATGACTTAGGTTAAGGATATGGCGAGGACAAAATACACCTGATTTCACACGAGTTTGCATGGGATGATGAGACGGATGAAATTCTGGAGGTGGTGAAGGAAGATTCGAAGGATTTGGCGATGGTGCAGAATGATATGTCAACCGAGACTGACGAGAAGATGAAGAATCTGGTGACTGACGCGTGTGTGCGGTTGATGGAGGACAGGGGCAAGCATCAACATTTGGTGACATCGGAGAAGAGATGGGTTGAGAGAACGTGATGAGCACTCGAGGAGTGGAAGGGAATGCAACTGAGGTGTGTAACAGGGCAAACGGAGGACACATTACCCAAATCGGCAAGGGGATGACATGCGGAGAAGAGGAATAGGATGACGGGGGGTCAGACTCGGTTGTTGGCTGAGCCGAGAAAGGGAATGCATCTTCGACAAACCAAACATGACAACTCACATGAATACGACATGTGTGACGATCTAAGCAACGATAACCTTTAATGTTATAAGTGTAACCAATGAAGACAACCAAAGCGGGAACATGATAAGATCCAAGAGCGAGTAATCAAGAGAAAGAAGTAGTGAACCAAGCGGGAACATGATGAGATTTTTGGATAAGGCGGGATCATGACAAACATGAGAAATATGTAGTGAACCGAGCGGTGTGGACATGGTGGACGAGCCAACCGCATTAATGGGAAGAAGTTGACCGTTGCCGACTGTCGGATCTGACTTTCCCGACCCGTTTTGGAAAAATATTTTTAAATTTCGTTTTTGAAATGTCGGGTCTTGGCGAGGGAAGGGTCCGGTCGAGCGGGGTCATCAACCAGACCGAAAAAATTGAAAGAGTCGCCACCGATTAATTAAAGGCTAATCAGAATCCTAAAATTGCCTAGGGTACATGGAGTTAACATCCTAGGGCTTAGAAAGGTCTACGTCCAGAGAATCGAGTTCGGGGGTTTGATTACGTCTTAAAATCTCGCAAGCTCATAATCCGCCCTTTCGGTACTTTAGTTTGATTTTGATTTTTTTTCAATTTTGCCCGAATTACCTGTTTTGATCATGATTGGCCCAAAAAGACTACAAGCATTTTTTTTTAATTAAACAAACCATGTACAAACATTTTTTTATGAATTAATTTTAAATAAACAAAAGAGAACTAAAGTTAATCGTGCTTGAAAAAAAATGGTTTTACTCTCAAGTCATTTTAAACGTGTCAAAACATGCACGAATGATTTTTGAAGGTATTAAGCTCTTTGGACTAATTTGTCCCATTTTGAGAAGTTATAGAATGTCCAAAAAGAATCTAGGGACCAAAATGCAATTTATTAAAATTTGAGCTGAATTGAACAAATATTTTCGAAAATTGAAGAAATGACCCTAAACTATTCTGGACTTATTTGTAATACTTGGTAAAGTTCTAAAATAACCCGAAAATTATTCTAGACTTATTTGTAACATTTTGAAAAGTCATGGAATGTCCAGAAAAATTTAGGAATCAAAATTGTAATTTTTGAAAAAAAAATATAACTGAACTGAAAATATTTTTAAAATTACAGAATTGACCCTAAACTATTCTAGATTTATTTGTAATACTTGGTAAAATTCTAAAAATAACCCGAAAATTATTCTAGACTTATTTGTAACATTTTTAGAAATCATGGAATGTCTAGAAAAGTTTAGAAATAAAAATGTATTTTTTTTTAAAAAGAGCTGAATTAAGAAAAATAATTTGCACAAATGGCCCAAAACGTTTCCGGTTTGGTTTATAACACTCGATAACTTCCAAGGCGTTCTCTGGGAACTCCGTATGCCAGATATCTTTTTTATATCAGTGAGTCATGGTTGACTATATGATTCTTCGATTGTACAACAATAGGCTGAAATTTCTTTGATTTTGATCTTCATTGGCAGTTTTTTGTTTTCCGGAAAAATTTTACTCATGGGTGCGAGCGTTGCCAATTATTTTTAACGCAAAGACGCAAATAAGAGCACAAGGTGATTGTTGGTCTGCTTCTCTTCTTCACAGCTGTCATTCCCGTGGTGATGACATTGCTGGCGTCGATGTTGTTGTCCCTCCATGGTTTTCTCCACCCTTCAGGGAATCCGATCAGTTGGAAGTACTTCGCCTTGCTGTGACGAACTTTCCGTAGTGGCTACATTTCAAGCCTATCCGATCGACGCTGCCAACAATGGCATCTCTCTGCATCGACAACGACGTCTCCCCTGTTGTGAACAACGACGAGCGTCAACAATGGCATCTCCTATGCAGGAGTCAACAACGGTGTCTGTCCCGTGTCAACAATGGTGACTCTTATGCAGGAGTCAACAACAGCGTCTTCCCCGTGTCAACAATGGCGACTCTTCTGCAGGGGTCAACAACGGCGTCTGTCCCGTGTCAACAATGACATCTTGATGGCGTCTTCCCCGTGTCAACAATGACGTCTCTTCATCTCTATTTAAATCGCATATGCTTTAGCTCGACCAAACGACAGAGGGTTGTTTTACTCATCTCCTTTACTTTGTAAAACAACCTTCCCTTTCCCGGTGGTCGAATGTGGTCTGGTGGCATGGGTCGGTTTGACTCTGATCGCCACTTCCTCTGAGTGAGGTGTAACATAGAAGACAAACTCAATTCTGACGATGAGAACCTCAATGTCCCTCCTTGCTACGGTAACCATTACTTATCTATGGTCCCTTCCTTGATCAGAAAGTTGCATAAGTCGATTCTTTCTCAAGTAACAGTTTTTTCTCGGAGTAGATCTCGTTTAGCCTGATCATACTCCCCACTCACTGCATTCAGGAATTGATACAATTTGGTATCTGCTTGGTTTTGTATTCCAAATTGCAATGTCGTGTAGCCAACAGATCCTTCTCCGTAATGAATAGAGTCAGATTCGGCAAGGGTGCCCTACTACCGAGTGGATGATCAAAAGGCATAAGGGAGCTTCATCAATCAGAGGTCCAATGGTGATACCAGTTGAAAATAAGCATGATAAGCCCCCGTGAGTATCAACGTCATCGGGTTAGATCACTTGTGGCGGACCTCGGAATGAAACGGTGAGGGGAGGAAACAACGATGTCCTTGAATTTTCGTCTAAACGTTTCCTCCAGACGACTTCATAATCTTTGAAATTAGGACGAAACGAGTCCTAAAAGTATCTTTTTCCTTCCGGGTGTGTGATGGTCATATGTGGGAGGTGGACCTTGGTCAGGATGGACATATGTGGGAGGTGGAGCTTCGTCAGGATGGCAAAACTGCATGACATGGATTGATGAGGTGCCATAACAACAGTGTTTCTCGGGAAGACGAGATTGGGGATACTGTGGTAGTCACGGCTGCTTGGAGCTTAGAAGAGCAAAAATACGCTCGACCTAGGAGGTTATGCCAACGATTGACTGCACTGTACGGGAACTCATGACGTACATGGTTTGTTCTAGTAGGATGATTCTCTCATCGTGTTCTTGAGGTACTGGAATCGTAGAATGTCGCATGGATTCCCGAAAACCTAAATCCAAAATACCGTAGTAAGAAGGATGAATACACAATTGATCATGCATGATTGATTTAAAAAATTCTGCATGTTCCGTTCATTCCATTCGTAGACTTTGATTGCATGTATGGGAAAATGTTTTTTCAAAAATACTTTATAAGGATTTGGCCAATCGATGTCTAGTTCTTAGGACGTTTCACACAATGACGTAGCTCATTGAGTGCATTTTTTGCTTGTTCCTTGGTTCGAACGAAGGTCGAGGACATGTATTTTGAATATCTTTTTATTTTCCTCGTTCTTAGTATGAACTGTTCAAGGGTGTCATTCAACTTATCTACGTTGCCCCTACATTTTTCCAAGGTGCTCCCACATTGCTAGAATGACGGTGGTTGTTCGGATCTATCCCTGATTATCTCATCGGGGTTGAAAGACGGACTTGCTGGTGTCGAATGGAACTTGTGAACGTATTATGTTGTTGTTAATCACGCAGATGCGTTTTCAATATTTCATAATTCAGACAAGGCGTTGAGAATCCAATTGACTTTGTAGTTTACGAGCTCGTGAACCTTGTCAATCTTCTTGTTCATGTATTTCTGATTCCCTTTTGTCATGGATTTCCATATTCAGCAATTTCGACCGTAGAGGGCTGTATGACCTTAATGTGAGGGCATTGATTTTTTTCATCCTTACCAAAGATGGTGCGTGAAACGTCTTAAAGATACGAGATTGAATGAACGGAACTTACAATTTTCTTTTTGAAAAATGCAATGCAAGTGCGAGAATTTAACTTCATTAGTAAGACTCGTATTACATTTACAACAGTCTGGAATATATATTACAAAAGGCCCAATCCTATACATGTCATGATCTAAGGCCAAAACAAAACACATTTACATCAATGAGCCAAACTTCGTTATGGGCCAAATTTCTTCATGGGTTGTGGGTCATTCTCGTATCCAAATACTTGGGTCGAATTCTCATTTACATTAGTTGAGCTCAAAAATGGAAATACACACAAAACTGGTAAAGACTAAACACGGTGTGGAGCTTTTGTTCTAAATGGATGGAATTTCTAGGTCATCTGAACCAGCGGAACCTCACCCCCTAAAGAGGATCACAGGCTCATTCCGATCATCGAGTTTAGTTGTTTGGATGCGTGCCGGCAGTCCAAACCGCTCCGGGCGCATTCCCCTACTAAACTCCCTAAGCTCTTAATGTGCTCCAGGTCCGAGCGGGTAATGATAACCAGCGTGGTGTGTGCAAAACAAGAATTTAATTTATTTTTTTGACTTATTACAATTACATCGCCTTTTGGACAAAATTTGAAACTCCAAGCATGAGCAAACAGTCAAAACGGATATGGCAAAATATAATATGGAAAAGAAAACATGACAAAGCCTAAACCCTCTAAAAGAGCTCCCCAGCAGTGTCGCCAAATTGTCGGACGTCGAATCCGACTTTCCCGACCCGTTTTGGAAAAATATTTTTAAATTTCGTTTTTGAAATGTCGGGTCTTGGCGAGCGAAGGGTCCGATCGAGCGGGGTCATCAACCGGACCGAAAAAATTGAAAGAGTCGCCACCGATTAATTAAAGGCTAATCAGAATCCTAAAATTGCCTAGGGTACATGGAGTTAACATCCTAGGGCTTAGAAAGGTCTACGTCCAGAGAATCGAGTTCGGGGGTTTGATTACGTCTTAAAAGCTCGCAAGCTCATAATCCGCCCTTTCGGTACTTTAGTTTTCTTTTGAATTTTTTTCAATTTTGCCCGAATTACCCGTTTTGATCATGATTGGCCCAAAAAGACTACAAGCATTTTTTTTAAATTAAACAAACCATGTATAAACATTTTTTTTTATGAGTTAATTTTAAATAAACAAAAGAGAACTAAAGTTAATCGTGCTTGAAAAAATATGGTTTTACTCTCAAGTCATTTTAAACGTGTCAAAACATGCACGAATGATTTTTGAAGGTATTAAGCTCTTTGGACTAATTTGTCCCATTTTGAGAAGTTATAGGATGTCCAAAAAAAATCTAGGGACCAAAATGCAATTTATTAAAATTTGAGCTGAATTGAACAAATATTTTTCGAAAATTTCAGAAATGACCCTAAACTATTCTGGACTTATTTGTAATACTTGGTAAAGTTCTAAAATAACCCGAAAATTATTCTAGACTTATTTGTAACATTTTGAAAAGTCATGGAATGTCCAGAAAAATTTAGGAATCAAAATTGTAATTTTCGAAAAAATATATAACTGAACTGAAAATATTTTTTAAAATTACAGAATTGACCCTAAACTATTCTAGATTTATTTGTAATACTTGGTAAAATTCTAAAAATAACCCGAAAATTATTCTAGACTTATTTGTAACATTTTTAGAAATCATGGAATGTCTAGAAAAGTGTAGAAAATGTATTTTTTTTAAAAGAGCTGAATTAAGAAAAACAATTTGCACAAATGGCCCAAAACTTTTCCGATTTGGTTTATAACACTCGATAACGTCCAAGAAATGACCCGAGAGTCCAAGGACCGAGTTGTAACCTTCATCAAAGTTTGGGAATGGCCTAAGTCAATTTTGAAATTTGTTTTTTTTCACATATACATATATTATACATAATACATAATACATATATATATAGGGCTGGGCATGAACCGGTTCAGGGCCGAACCGGTTCAGAACCGTACCTTTGCCACATTTTAGAAGTGGTACGGTTTACCGCTCCAGTTTTTAGCCGCTCCAGATTTTGGACAATTTACCGTACCAGTTTTGAACCGGTTCAAAACCGGTTCGGCCGAACCACTTTATATATTTATGATGAATACACTGTGTCGAGATTCCAATGTCTTCTGGATACCACCACATCCACCCTTTTGAGACATCTTTCCTTGGTCGTCCTTGAACATACAACCGACTCTCTGGATGATCTCAATGAAGATTGTCGGCCTACACAAAAATAATACATTAAACAGAAACTTAAAAAGAAAAAACAAATATTCTCCTCAATTTAGAAGATCAGAAACATTTATACATATACTAGTGATCTGAAAAGCAAATTTTAGTAACTAAATCGAAAGCAATGTAATGGAGATGAATATTAATACAATATCCATGGGGGAAATTGTAACCCAGAAATAGCAAAAGAGTTAGTTGCAGATGAAAAGAAAAAACTAAACTTCATAGAGTTTTTGCTAATTAAGAAACAAAAATCTCTACTATTATCAACCAACTACTAACTAGAAGGTGAAACTATTAAACAATCAAGTGTCCAGTGAAGAACCCATCTTCAGTTCCAATAAATTTTAAGCTCGTCAAATGGTAAATTCACTCGTGTTCAACAAAAACTTGCAAAATCTAGTCTTATATTCTACAGAGTTAGTCTCTAACTAATGAATCTAAATCTTTACTATCATCCAACTAGAAGGTAAAGCGATCCATACAATCAAGTTAGAATCGATTTCCAGACATGAATCTTAAGACAAATCAATATCCATTCCAACTCTTGATGTTTCTGGAATTTGCAGAATCTATTTCTAGAAGCAAGAAGCTCAAATTCAGGCAATTGGTAGGTTCTTCCGTGTTCATCAAATTTCAACAATTACAGAACACGTTCCTATAAAAAGGAATATTTTTTTTATCCAGATTTTGTCAATTTTAATGAACCGAGAACTCTCCTATCACAACGCTTTAGAAGACATAAGAATCCATGCAATCAGAGCAATCTTCAATGTAACACAAAGCAGGAGAGTCGAAGCAAATTACCTATCGCTGATTGGCTTGGTGAAGATTTGCAGCAGAGTTCCCTGATCATCCATATCCACCAAGACTGAACAGCTTATCTTCTGTGTCTAAGACTGAAATCGTTTGAGTCGAGACTGAATTAGTGAATTTAGAATTAGGTCTGAAAGTGGCTGGTCTGGTCTATGACTCTGGTCTGGTCTGTTAAATATGGTATGGTTTAGTAGTATATTTAAGGTTAAAACCAGTACAAAAAGTGGTTCGGTTAACCGGTTCTGAACCGGTTTTCTATACCTCTTCTGAACCGTTCCATATTTTTTCAAAAAACCCATTTGTTTTGTGAACCGGTTCGGCCAAACCGATACGGTTCAGGTACGGTTCGGCTGAACCGTGTTTTTTTTCCCAGACCTATATATATAGTATTACATAGACATAATATAAATAGATATTATACATATAGATAAATAGATAACATAAACATAATATAAATATATATTATACATATAGATATATATAGTATAAACATAATATAAATATATATTATACATAAACATAATATAAATATATAATATACACACACATATATATATATATATTAACAAGTATATTATACATAAATAGATAATATATGTATATAAACTCTCAATTTTATTTCACATTTAGAAAATACAAGATATGATATTGAAAATGAGAGAAATATACCTAACTCATGGGAGGCTAAAATACCGTATGAGGAACCGAGTCCGATAATTATCGGTATTTTTCACTCTTTTTTTCTATTTTCTTTTTCTCTCTTTTTTTTCCTCTCATTCTTTCTTTCTTTGAAGCCCCATTCCCTTTCACCAAGTCCCCCTCTTTCACGAAGGCTATATATCATTTTATAGAAGAAAATGTATACATATTTAATTAATTAATATTTTTTTTTAATAATCAAAAAAAAATTCCACCGTTGGAATTTTTTATTATTTTTTTAAAATTTTTTATTATTTAAATATATATATATATATATATTTTTTAGTGTTCAAATATATATATGTATATATATATATACTATATATATTTTTCAAATCTCGATTCCTCGCATACGGTATTTTGATCCCGTGCCAAAATCAGGTGTTTACACCGACAATTACCTTGGTTGATCTGTAAAATGGTTAATGGTGTTGTATCATACCTTGATCATTAGTCATGTGAGAAAAAGCACGGCTATCCAAATACTAGTTCGAATCCGTAGATTCACCCACAACTAAAGTAGAAAAAGAGACTGGTAGGTCACTCTCGGCATAGGAATGATCAAACTTGTGCGGAAAATTATGACACGAGTGGGTTGATCCGTTGCAGAATTGACAGACGAGGGTGGGAATGTTGTCCAAGATACCTTTCTAGGTAAAAGGAGGTGTGTACATGTGGTCTGGAGTTGCCCACGCCCGTCTGCGCTATGTGGGGCTAGGAGAAGTTTCCATGCGGTTTGGAAGTGTCATAGCCTTTTCGGGAGCTTCGTCCTTGGCCACGCCCACGCCAGTTGCCTCTCCTGTTCAAGTATTAACCGCGACCCTTCACACGTTGTCCGGACTATGACTAGGACAACGAGGTGAGAAGGGCATGATCCACATCGGACGAGGAACCTTGGTGACGCTGAAGACGTTGTTCCTGAGTCATCAGTTTTGTGTGAAGACCATGGAATGTGAAGACAAGAGGAAGATGACTTATACCGACCACAAACACGTTGTATTCAGAAGGCAGGCCATTTAGAGTCTGAATGACTTGTCTTTCTCGCTGATAGAGCAATTGTTTGCTGATAAGAAATTTGCAAGTGATTTGAGACCAAAGAGGTAGTCTGAGATGGATTATCCCGGTTTCTTGCAATAACCGTAGAATTGAAGATTGAGAGTCATCTCGCTGGAGACGCACTGATCCATGAAGCGGACTATGAGAGCTTCCCACAATTCACGACTAGTGTAGAGATTGTGAACCTCCTTGTGAATGGAGTACGATAGAGTAGAGGTGATCCACGTGTGAATTCACTGATCGGTCTTGATCCAAGTTGGATAAGAAGAATTTAGTACAACGGTCCCATTAGGATCAATGAGAAAGTGTGATGAGCAAGGGAGAGAACCATCTACAAAACTGAAAAGGTTGTAGCAGATAAGCGCCGATTTCATCTATGACTTCCAAACAAGAAAATTATTGAAACCAAGTTTGAGAGTCACAAGAGAAGAAAAGTTGGGGAGATTTATATGGGGGAGGTATGAGGTTGAGAGGGCAACATAAGAGGATTAATTGACATGACATTAAGGAGGAGTGATAATGTAGGGGCATGGAAAAACATGTCCCACTTTAACTACGATGTTAAAAACTTAACAAAGTAATTTTTGAAGACTAGGATTTGTGTTTTCAAAACATACTATTGACTATTGTTAACGCAATATATAGATACACAAAAGGCTATGTTGGTTTTAGGATAATGGGTCGCCCATAAGTGGGAGCCCATTTACATAAGCCCAGTTGTGTATCTGGCCTTAAAACCTATCCCTCTATATATCAGTATATATAGGGGTGCTCAGGGTTTGGAAAACCTAATGATAAGAGAGAACAAAAACTGATAGCCGCCCACAGTTTAGACAGAGGTCAGCAGCTGTGGAAACCTAGGTCACTGCCCATTAACCTGTGGCGTGTCCTCCCGTCCGGCAGACCGTGATCCCAACCTCAGGCAGATCCGCTTCCGCTTAGGCAATCAATCCAGAGGTAACTTAATTATATGTGATTATGTTTTACCATATAGATTGCATGTATATTACATAATCCAAAATTGGTATCAGAGCCGTGTTAGGTTGGTTTCCGAATTGTCGAATTTCAGGGAAATCTCCATCGAGGTCAGTTGTGATCACGACGAGCCCGCCGCCACCGATTCAGCCACTCCGAGGCCGACATAGGGGCTGCCGGGGCCTTCGTGGCCGCGGCTCAGCCCCTGGTGGCCGCAGCCACCGTGGCTGCCGCCACGCCGAGGCTAACCACAGCCTCGGTCCCGACTAGCCGCAGCCTTCGTGGCTGCGGCTCAGCCAAGGAAGGGCCGCAGCCTCCGTGGCTGCGGCCACCCCAGCCACGGGCCACAGTCTTCGTGGCTGTGGCCCTGCGACTGGATGCCGCGACCTTTGTGGCCGCGGCACCAGTCGACAAAGGCCGAGGTTCGATCGGCCAGTGGTGGCCGACCGAAACCCCTCCCCGTGGCCAGCCGAAGGCTGGCCACATCCGGGTGGCCAGCCTTCGTGGCTGGCCACATGCAGCTGGCCAGCCTTCGTGGCTGGCCAAGATGGCGGCGGCGGCAGCACTGCTAGGGTTTCAAAACCCTAGCAGTTGCAAGGAAGACGACACTGTTCTGGACCGGTCTGAGTGAACCGGTCTAGACCGGTCCGGTTCAATAAGTTGGACCAGACCGGTTTTAACCCCGGTTCGGTCTGAGATGTTGGACCGGCCGGTTCAGTTCGGACCGGTTGACTGCGGTTGACCGGCCGGTTCGGCTAGGACTGGTTGGCTGAGGATGACTGGTCCGGTTCGGTCCGGTTCAGGCCGGTTTAGATGGCTGAAAGCTGTTTAAGCCGGTCTGAGCTCATTCAGAGGCTTTGGGGCTACCTGAATTGGTCCGAAACGAATTTGGTTCTGATCCTGGATCCTCAGTGGGTCTTAGTGATTTGTAATATCCGGTATTTGTGCGTGGACCATTTCATTAATAATTATTTTGGGCTAATTATATTAACTGTTAGATCAATTTAATTGCTGGGAGAGCCTTATATTGTTTAATGATGCATGACTGGATAAGTAGAACGCTGTGTGGGTTCCTTGAGTTCCCTGGTTTACTTTGTGTTTTCTGCAGGGTAGATAGTCTTACCTTACTTTATATTGTTGGCTCTTGACTCCATGACTGGTAGAATTGACTAGGTTATGACTTGTTGAGATCCCAGCATACTGTGTGAAAATTGATTTAACATGTTAATTAATTTTTGGTTAGAGTGACTTTGGTCCTCAAAGTTTTGGAAATTATAAATTAGCCCCAAATTAATTTATTTTGAAAGATTTCAATATATATGTGTGTGTATTGAATTGTGTGGTTTGTTACCTTTCTTGCATAGAATAGATTACCTTGGTAGGGAGATCTAGCTTTGGCATAGTCTAGGTAGCAAACCTTTAGGATTGTTTTAGTAGCCTTTCAGAAGTTTGGATAAGTTCGAACTACACTTGGGGATATGTTCTTAAGTGTGAACCGGTCGGTTAGTCTGCGAGGTTCTCTGAATTTCCTTGAAAAATACTAGGACAATCGTCTTATGTTAGAGTTGAATGCTTAGTGCGATTTGTTCGACTCCGGTCCTTTGAGGACTGTTTAGACTGTGTTTCGATTGATAGTAGTGACTTTAGGACATGCTTAGAAACGGGGAGTGCTTCTCGGCATAGCTAGGGTTGTCCTCCGAATTTAAGTATGTTTTAGAGTTTGTCCTATTAATTTGAGACTTGTCTTTTTACATGCATTAGAACATTGTTCCTTGTGTCTCCATGATCCTATTAGAATTTCCTTTAGTTAGAGAAATTAGGCTGCCATGTAGAACATCATCGTTTAGTTGGACAAAGGTCTTAGACTTAATGGTGAGCACTATAAAATTCGGAGAAAGCATATAAAATTGGTCCTAAGTAGAAATCCATTAACCCCATCAAGAAGATTATGAAAAGACCCGATTCTGGAATAACGAATCAGCAGAAGACTTTCCATTTGAGTGGGAGGTTAATGATGCTGAAACGTGCGCCATGATGCTGAGTACAGTGGATGAGTTTGAGCTTAACACACGGCTAAAGGGCTGTGGGATACTTTGCAGGCTAGAAATGGTTCTATACGACTGCTTAGTTGTGCTCACTCAACATTAAGTTTGATTCATGCATGATGAATCCTCAGCACTCCGCGAGATAGTATCTGAGGCATATGGCCAACATGATTGTGAATCTCAAGGAGAACGGTCAGTCAGTGACCGATGAGCAGCAAATCCAGGTCGTAATCCTCTATTTGCTTAACTCCTAGAAACAGATGAAAATCTAAATAACTCATTCTAAGGCCCTCAATACCTTTGAACACGTTTGAAGGCACATTGAGGTAAAGAGGACAGACCCAAGGTCGCTGGACCTAAGGTTGAGGTGCGTGTGGCGCCATCCTCTGGACCTAAGAAGAGTCGCTGAAGGCGAAGGAGTAATGCACAGCGCGATGGCGCAAATGCATTGAAGGCAAAATAGACAAATACTGAGGTGAACCCAAGGACTCCTCCGAAAACAACACCGCGAAAATGTTTGCGTAAGGCTTAGAAGCCTAAGTACAGGAAATGCTCCAACTGTGGCCAGTGGGTACACTTTGTGAAGGCATGTCCTAAATCGATCTGACCTAGATGTCTTGTTGGCTACTTAGTGAAATTTGTGTTTCTAGTACAGATATGTTGACTGAGTCATGTCCTTTGTGGATTTTGGATTCAGGATCGACAAATCACATAGCCAAGGATCGTGACGTTTTCGTAGAGTACCATAGAGTCCCGCGAGAAATTAGGTGGATTTACATCGGCAACAACTTTCGTGTTGAAGTCGAAGGGATTAGAACTCGTGAGCTGCGCTTGCGCGGCGGTAGAGTTTTAGTCTGATGTCATATCCTCTATGCTCCGCAGATTCGCCGATATCTTATTTCAGTCTTAGATTAATGAAACTCGGTTTTATATTATCCTTTCATGAATCTTCCGTCCAATTGATTTTAGGTTCAAATTCGTTTGGCTTTAGTATTATTTCTGGTGGATTTATTGTTTCGGATTTGGATTCAGGCAATAATAATAATTTCATGTTTTTTTCTTCTACTCGCGGATATGTTTGCGATGTGAATGAAAGACAAACTAGACTTGACTACAGATGTCAACATAGAATGCAGCGGCTAGCCCAATGGGGTTTGCTGTTCTACATTCCACAAGTGGAGTCGTCTACTTGTGTAAGTTGTCTAGCAAAAGAATTCCACCGGAATGCCTTTTGGTTAGGCACCTAGAGCCGAATTTCCCTTGCAATTTATCCATTCTGATGTCTGTGACCCTCTTAGTGCTAGGGTTCGGCACGGAGCGCATAATTTCATTACATTTACAGATGATTACACCCGTTAGATAAGAGGGTAAAGGCCCTCCACCCTGATTGTGGAAGAAGAGTACCTTTCAGCGGAATTTAATGGTTTATGTAATGAAAAAGGGATCATTCATCAGTTGACGATCCCCTACACCCCTCAGCAAAAGAGTTTTGCAGAGAGGCGCAATAGAACGCTCCTTAAAATGATTCGGTCGATATGGCGCAGACTTAATTGCCGATTTCCTTATGGGGAAACGCTTTGGAGACTGATGCCTACATCCTGGACCATGTGCCGACGAAGACGGTTAACTCCACTTCATATGAATTTTGGACTGGAATAAGTTCTGGGCCTTCACCATATGCGCCCATTGGGGTGAGCCGCTAACACTCATGATTTCTCAAATAAGTTTGGGAAAGATTGGGCCTAGAGGAAAGAAGAGTATTTTTGGTTACTCTGATACCTCCAAGGGTTATGTGTTTATAGCCGAGCTGGACAGTGGGAGTGTTTCCGAGTTCGAATCACGAGACGCGACGTTTTTAGAGAACGAATTTTTGAAGAAGGGAGAGATTGGTTTGGATCGATCTCTATATGAGATGCAAGATCAAGTTGAGCAGACACCTGTTAATTCGAGTGGGAGAGTTGAAACCGCAGATGATGAATTAGTTCGTCGTTTGCCGGATTCACCGCCTGCTGAAGCGAATGAAACAGATTCTGCTCCTGATGATCTTGTTGACAGTGGGAGCATTAGGGATCTCATTCCCAGTGGGAGCGATCATGGTCGTACCCCTGGTAGTAGTAAGTTGTTAGGCCGTGGGCTAAGACAGAAGTTTTCCTCCCGACGATATGCATTCGAAGGTGATGGAGAACTAAACACCCTAATATCTGACAATATGGTTATTATGCCGTAAAATGTTAGAGAAACTCTCAATGGAACCTTCTAAGAAGAATGGATGAAAGTAATGGAAAATGAGATGAACACTTTGGACTAGATGGAATCTATAAGGAAGAACGGTGTTTGTCACTGGTCAACCTTCGAAAGGACATAGAGAAATAGAGCTAAATGGGTTCTTAAGATTATGGCTATTGGAGTGAGTCTAGACTTGGAACTACACTAGATAGACGTTAAGACCGTCTTCCTCAATGGTGAGTTAGAAGAATAGATCTATATGGAGCGGTCTGAATGCTTTGTGCAGAAAGACCATGTGTACTTAGTGTGCAAACTTCACAAATTGATCTATGGTCTGAAACAGTTCGCTATGCAGTGGTACCGCAGAGTTCATGATTTGTTCGTGGAAAATGGATTTCTCTTGATGGATGAGATTCATTGCGTGTACACCAAAAGGGTCTGGACCGAACTTTGTGTTTATGATTCTATATGTAGATGACATACTCATAGCCGTAAATAGCTTGGAGTTCCTCACACAGGTAAAGGCCTGATTGTCTTCTCTGTATGGGATGAAGAACATGGGTGAGGCGGCGCACATTCTTGGGATTTAGATCTCGAGAGGTCGCCGTAGGAGGCAGTTGTGGCTTTCAGAGGAAAGCTACATAAACAAATTGTTGGAAACGTTCAACATGAGTAACTGCGAACCAATTGAAACTCCAGTTTACATTGATCAACCTCTCAAAATGGATATATGGACTAGATAAATAAATTCTGTAGTTAAGTGCAGTCGGAAGCCTGATGTGCGCAATAGTGTGTACTCGGCATGATATTTGTCATGCAGTCGGCATGGTATATAGGTACCAAGCTGAACCCGGATTGAAGAAATGGTAGGCAATAAATAGGATCATGTGATATCTTAAGGGCATCGTCATGCTTTGTGCTAGAGACTTGCTAGAGATCCGAGAATCTCTGGATGACTAGGTATAACATTGCGGACTATGGTGGTGACTTTGATGAGAGAAAACCCACCTCGGATATGCTCTACTCTCTGATGGCGCCATATCGTGGATGAGCAAGAAGCAGTCGCGCATTGTGTTGATCGCCATTGAAGCCAAATTTGTGGGTCTTGTGTGGACCACTCACTTGGTTGTATGGCTGAAGAGACTTCCGGATTGATTGCTGAGTCATTGGAATCGTAATCTCCGTGATATAGAAACCCAAGTATCATAACAAGTCATAGCAAGTAGATATCAAGCAAAACTATGTTAGAGACGTGGTTAGACACAAGGTGATGAGTTTGAAGTACTTGTCTACGGATGAGATGGTTGTGGACCGTCTCTCCAACCTTGAAAATGGAGTCTTTAGTGAGGCATGTGTAGTCTCTAGGACTGTGTAGACTTAGTGATGTACTTCATTGATTTTATTTCCCATACAATGTTCTTTGACTTGAATTATATTTGAGTATGCATGTTTTCGCAGTTTGAGCATTTTGTGTGTTCATTTCTGTGATTGTTTGTTGATATATGTCAAAGTGGATTTGGTCACCCTCTCACACGAGTGATAGCTTCTATGCCTTTGTGGCTGGGTGAGGCTGGTGATAGCTTCTAGTTTTTGGAAGTCCGTCGGGATAACCAGAAAGGACTTTGTGTCCGGAGCTATCTGTTTTCGCACTACGACGGATTATGGTCTGTCAATCCACTCAGGGGTCGGATGGGAGTCTTTGTGATTTTTGGTTCGGGTACTTTGTGTGCCTGATGGACATCTGTACAGCATATGGACATATGCTCCATGGGAGAGGAGATATGTTGTAGCGCGCGTTCCATACCGCGGCGCACCCTAAATCGACCATGGGTATGACCCGAGATGTGATCTTACCTCGGAGTCGTGTGAGACCCAGAGCTCTTTTCGTAAGAGCCACGTACGTACCCTCAGTACTCTGAACAGAGACTTGAGGTTCAGTTCAGTGTTTGCTATCTTAGTCCGTTATCGATGGGTGCGCTCACAAGTACCTTGGACCCGGTTCTAGAAAAGCGAGTTGAATTGTGTCGATGGTTTCGTGGGAAGGGGATGGTCATTATGGGATCTTCTCGATATTGTGTCCACTAGACGGCCGTCAATCGCGGTATAGGCTGTGGTTGTGGGCACAATGCAGATGTATAGGTTTGAAAGATCATTGTGTGGTCAAACCTTGAGAAAGATTACATGGCCAAGGGTGCATGGCACAAATCCACTGATGGTGTGAGATCCGCGAGTCACTGCAACTCCTAACAGATGCGCAGTACCTTGCTCGTAGTGCCTGCCGGTCGCACGGCTGCCTCCTCGTATGTGATTTAACTGTATAAGGAGAATTCGTTCTCTTTGGTGCTGGCTTGATGAATGAGCGCCCCCCACTTTGTGCGAGTGGGAGATGTTGGTTTTAGGATAATGGGTCGCCCATAAGTGGGAGCCCATTTACATAAGCCCAGTTGTGTATCTGGCCTTAAAACCTATCCCTCTATATATCAGTATATATAGGGGTGCTCAGGGTTTGGAAAACCTAATGATAAGAGAGAACAGAAACTGATAGCCGCCCACAGTTTAGACAGAGGTCAGCAGCTGTGGAAACCTAGGTCACTGCCCGTTAACCCGTGGCGTGTCCTCCCGTCCGGCAGACCGTGATCCCAACCTCAGGCAGATCCGCTTCCGCTTAGGCAATCAATCCAGAGGTAACTTAATTATATGTGATTATGTTTTACCATATAGATTGCATGTATATTACATAATCCAACAGGCTAATACATAGAAATTCTAAAGATAGGAAAGTTAATATACAAATGTATTGAAAAACATCCATATATGATATATGCCTTGATATATACGACCCGCGCTCTCCTCCATCCTCTTCATAAGATTCTTTGCTCAACATCTTGTTTTCTGCACATCTTCAAGAAAGCATCATATTGCATTAATGAGAACTTCGTTCATGTCTCACTCTTCTCTTCTTGGTCGAGTTATCACTTTGTCCTTCACCACTCGCTTCAACTTCTCTGGTGCATCCTCTTTCCTCTGTGTTTCTACATCGTACTCCTCCCTCTCATTAATCTCCTCCTGTCCTGGTTCAGCAGATCCTAGAGTTTCTCCAATTTTCTGTTGTTGCAATTTATGGAGGTTGAACTTAAAAGTATTAGAATCAACAAGTGATGAAGAAGAAGAAGCGACAACAAGAAGAGGTGGAGAGTGTAGAAGAGAGAAGAAGCCAAGAGAAGAAGATGATATTCCTCATATATATATATATATATATAAATCACCTAAAATGCACATGTAAGGACTAACCGCTAACGAGATAAAAGTAACGATAATTAGTGATTTAATAATAAAAAATAGAATTGTCAAATATAAATAACTAAACATCGTAATTTTAAGTTTAAATTAAAAAGTAACATTTATCAATTCAAGTGACTAAATAAATAATTTACCGTTAATGAAATTTATTTTACGGATCTATCTACTACTCCAACATTTTACTTATGAAAAAATGTAATATGTTTGATTAAACCATTATGGAATGTAACTTGTTTTGGGTCATTTGTTTATAATAAACTATGTTTGATTCTATTGATTTTACATGAAACGTTGATTTTTCGTCCAACTGTTCTGTTTGTTCCGTTAATTTTGATGACTATACAAACTTGAATTTTTCACCAAAATATACCTAATTTAATAAGCAAATACCAAAATGTCCTCAAATTGTCAACAAATACGAATCTATACCAACCTGCAACTCTCAATTGAAGGTGGAATATTTAAACGTTACCCCATTAAAATAAACGTCACCCGCGACTCCCATTCGCGGATGACTTTTAATTTAATGTCACCCGTGAATGGGAGTCGCGGGTGGTTAAACGTCTGTAACCCTTAATATTAGTAAATAATCTATAATTACTAGTTGAAGTAGAACAAGAGAGGGGAGAGCAGAGAACTTTAGATTTGACCAATCTGAAAATCATATTCTATCAATGTCTATCAAGTCGAGCGGCAATCAAGAAATTAGTTAATTGAAGTTTTTGTTGCCTAACCGGAATCCCTGGCGCGCGTGGTGTCCAGTCGCCCCTCTCTCCAGTTGTGAGATTCCTATCCTGGTCGCCCCGGTCGTTTCCTTCGCTCAAGAACTGATTGCAAAATTAGCAATCAATTCGACAACTAAGTGGCAAAACCGAACAGAGACATCAGCAAACAATCCCATCGAAAGCGACAAGGCATTTATGGATTTGCCCAGCTGATTTCTTTCAGCTGTTCCAGTTCCAGAGCTCAGCTTTCCACCGATCCCCAAGCTGCCCGAATCTGCAGGAAATCAGCTGGTCCAATCATTAGCCAACCAAGATTCCTCCTGCAATCAAGAAGGAATCATTCGACGCAGCACAGGAGCCAATCATCACCAGCTGATTTGACCTGCCCATGCAAATCCTAGACGTGTTGCTACAGTGGAAACCCTAAAATACAGAATTGCATCCAAATTTTTGACAGCTTCCTTTTCCCCTGATTTGCAGGTTGCTTGGCGCAGTGAGGGCGGGTGGACCACGGGAAGATGTCGAGTCTTCATGTCAATTCCGATGATCAAAATGGTGACCGGGAAATGATTGATTTGAATTCGGAACCGTCCCAAGAAGAAAGTATTTGGTACGTGGGTAAGATCATCTCTCATAAGCCGATTAAAATGAATGTGATCAATAGTGTGTTGGACCAAGCCTGGAATAGATTTGAGACTGTCAAGATATCAGAACTGCCCCGGGGATAATGAGAATTGTGTTTGGCAATGATGATGATAGAGCTAAGATATTAGACATGTCACCTTGGGCCATCAATGGTTATGTACTGAGTATACAACAGTGGAACAAGAGTTGCGGGGTGAATGAGGTGGATTTCAACAAGGTGCCATTTTGGGTACAAATACATGATATTGGCTATGAAAAATTTAGCTCGGCTAATGCAAGGAAAATAGGTGACCGAGTAGGGAGATGTTTAGAAGTGGAGACGAATGATGAGCTGAAAAACAGAAGCTACATGAGCGTGAGAGTTGAAATTGAGGTAAACAAACCGTTGATGTTGGGTTTCTGGTGGACAAACTCACTAGGGATAGCGAAATGGACTACCATTAAATATGAGCGGCTCTCGGATTTCTGTTATGGATGCGGGATATTGGAGCATACTACCCTATCTTGTAAGGAGGAGATCAAACCATCGGAAATTAATCTGATAGCACCGGCATACGGTTCGTGGTTAATTGGTCATATACCGAAATTTGCAGATAGAAAGGGCAACAAAGGAGGGGAGAAGGTCCACCAAACTCCGGGATCAAAAGTGGGCACAAAAAAGACTTGGCTCGATATGATGAAAGAGGTCGAGCAATTTGAGCAAGAGAGGAATGGAAAACAGAACAAAACTGCCTCATCAAGCAAAGCTCCTGAGGAAGAGACAACTGAACCGAAACAGGGTCAGGAAGAGGACATGGCCACCGAGCAGCACTACCACACAGATGTAAGGAGCTTAGGCAAAGGGAACATACCATGCATAGACCTCAACAACATCCCGGACGAGCAAGCAATGGTGGTCCACCGATCCAACCCAATAATCCAATCCCAAAGCTGAACCAGCCACAGCACCTCCATGATAAACCTACAGCCACTAAACACACCCATGATACCAAGCCATAACAAAGCCAACACCATCCCAACCCTCCCCCACAAAGCCAACACCATCCCAACCATCTCCCACAAAGCCATACCGATCCATGCAGACTTAACCCACCTTACATACCATACATTAGTGCCTATGTCGAACCCCTGCCCCAGAATTACCCATCTACCAGATATAACCACCATACATAGCCCTCCCGACCAACCACACATTGCCCACCTATATATCGTGGAGAACCCCCGGGACACACCACCAAAATCACCTATGATAGATGCACCCCCTATGGTATCGGGACTAAGCCCGTACATGAACAGAATGTCTCTCAAGATAAGGAACCCGAACATGGTGGAAGAGAGACCCCAAGGCAAACGACCAAGAATAGTGCGTGAGGAGGAACAAGGCAAAGGGACCGTTATCTTGGTTCGGGCTAAGAAGAAAACAAGTCCAAGGAAGAGACCAACCAAGGCAAAAGGCACAAGACGTAAGATGAACCTGCAGATGACCGAACAAGAGATGGTGAAAGAAGGGTCTGAACAGGTCAAGGAAACCGAAGATATGGCTGTGGAAGAAATGGGTTGTGGTGGCTGTCCCGGAACAGCCACACGGCCCCAATGAGTCTACTTGCATGGAATTGTCAAGGTTTGAGATCTTCATTGACAATCCAACATCTCAAAGACCTCAAACGGAGGTATCGCCCGAACATAATTTTTCTTATGGAAACAAAGAATGGGGATGCCTATTGCGAGACAATAAGGAGGATAATGGGAATGCACAATAAGAAATACGTAAGTCCAAGGGGCACGGCCAGGGGCCTAGCCCTTTGGTGGGACGAGGATACAAAAGTGACAAGTCTTTACGAGAGCCACAACATCATTGATTGCGAGATCCAATTGAAGCAAGGGGAGGAGCCTAGTTATGTCACTTGAGTGTACGCCGACACAGATGATAATCGTAGGGAAGGAAATTGGGACACTTTGAGAACAATAGGAACAGGTCGGTGGAGGAAGTGGATGATAGTTGGTGACTTCAATACGATAAGCAAAGCCCACGAAAAAGAGGGAGGACGAAGTAAACCACAAAGACAAATGGATACTTTTAATAAACTCATGGAGGACTTGAGGGTGGAGGACATGGGAGCCAATGAGTACCCGTACACTTGGTGCAACAATAGAAGTGGAGCGGACCGAATTAGCCAAAGATTGGATAGGGGCCTTATTAACTCGAAGTGGGCAGCCGATTACCCGAGATGTTTCTGCACTAATGAGCTAGCTCTCGGCTTGGATCACGCCCCATTAATAATTCAGCTGGCCGATCAAAGACATAGAGCGATAAGGAGGTTCAAATTCGAGGAAATGTGGCTAGAAGACCCGAGATGCAAGGAGATAATACAAGAGGCATGGGAGGAAGAACATTCGGCTGAACATGACAAAGAAATACAACCAAAACTCAAGACATGTCGTAGGAGTCTAATGGAATGGAGCAAAACTCACTTTGGCAATAGCGCGAGGAAGCTAATCGAGCTAAAACGTCAACTTGGGAGGATTATGGGGCCGACCAAGAACATAGCCGAGATAAATGAGGAAAAGAAGTTGAAAGCACAAATCAAAGAGATTGGTAGAAGGGAGGAACTCTATTGGAAACAACGGTCAAGAGTTAAGTGGCTTATGCATGGAGATAGAAATACAACGTTCTTCCATCTCACAACATCGTCACAGAGGAGGAGGAATTACATAAGCCGACTACAAGCACCTAATGGCCGATGGATTACGAACGAGAAATCCATTGCGAGAGAGATGACACGCTATTTTGACGGGATATTCCGAACTGATCCGCACGAACCAAATGGGGACATACTTGAGTGTGTTCCGAAACAGATCACGGATAGTATGAATAGAGAACTCACGGGTCCGGTATCAGACAAGGATTTTAAGAGGGTTGTTTATGAAATGGGGGGGTCAAGGGCTCCGGGTCCAGATGGTTTCCCGGGACTATTTTATCAAAGGAATTGGCACACCATGGTCCCAGCTGTCATCACCGCAGTCAAAGCATTCTTCATATCATGTATTCTCCAACACCCTATAAACCAAACACGTGTAGTTCTAATTCCTAAAATCCAAAACCCAATGGCTCCTACTGATTTCAGACCCATCAGCTGTTGCAATGTTTTGTATAAGATTATCTCGAAAGTGCTGGTTAATAGGTTAAAAACCTATTTGCCAGAGCTTATCACCCCCTATCAGAGTGCATTCGTGGCAGGTAGAGCTATACAGGACAACATATTGGTCGCCCACGAAGCTTTTCACTACTTACGCACACGGACCAAACCGACAAAGGTGGAATGCGCACTCAAGACTGACATGCAAAAAGCGTATGATCGGGTGGAATGGGACTTCCTCTTAGCGAATCTAAGAAAGCGAGGATCCGCCGAACAATGGATACAATGGGTCAAAGAATGCATAGAGACAACCACATATCGAGTAGTAGTGAACGGCGATCGATCCCCTACCATTAGGCCGACAAGGGGTATCCGTCAAGGTGACCCATTATCACCTTACATATTCATTCTACTAGCTGATGTGTTGTCTAGATTTATGGAGAAGGATGTGCATGAGGGCCGACTAAAGGGGATAAGGATGGGGAGAGCATGCCCGGAACTCCACCACATGTTCTTCGCGGACGACTCATTATTTTTCATAGAGGGGACAGTAACTAATGCTCGGTGCCTCAAGGAAATAATAGAAGGGTATTGCTCAGCATCGGGACAAAGGATCAATGTCGCCAAATCGACTCTCTTTTTCAACAAAGGAGCCGATCCGATCGAAATCAGGGCCATAGAGAACGAGCTGAATATCCGAGGCATGACTGATCCAGGTAAATACTTGGGCTTACCAACAGTGTGGGGAAGGTCACACAAAGATGCTATGGGATACCTGAAAAACAGGATAAGAGAAAAAATATCGGGATGGCGTCCAAAAACCCTAAACCAAGTAGGGAAGGATGTGTTGATTAAAGCGGTTATCACAGCAATCCCTACATTTGTGATGAGTATTTTCAGCTTTCCCAAGACATGGTGTGCGGAGGTAAACTCACTAATTGCTGATTTTTTGTGGGGATCGAATGCGGATCAAAGGCGAACACACTGGAAACGGTGGGATACTCTTACTTTGGCAAAATCGGTGGGAGGTTTAGGGTTCCGAGAACTCCAAACTTTCAATACGTCCCTCCTCACCAAAATGGCGGCACGAGTCATGGAGGAACCCACTGCTTTATGGGTCCGACTACTTAAGGGCTTATACTTCCCAAATGGCGATTTTCTAGATGCGGTAAGAGGGGGAAGAGCTTCGTGGGGATGGAGTAGCCTACTAATCGGAAGGGATGTGCTCAAACGTGAAGGCCTATGGACTATTGGTAATGGGGAGAACATCAGGGTTTTCTCGGATCCGTGGGTTACCCTAAAACCGGGGTACCGTGCGGAGGCTAGGCCGGACATGGAGAACCCGACCGAACCGAGGGTGAGTATGCTAATGAGGGATGATGGGACATGGGATGAAGTCAAGGTTCGGCAAACTGTAATTGAGGAGGATGCCGAGCTAATTCTAGCTATGCCAATACCGATTGTGGCTACCCAAGACAAACACATATGGCCACATTCGAAGGAAGGGAAGACTCAAGCTCGATCGGTATATCATAGAATGAGAGAGCCGAACAAGGGAGGTGAACCCAAGTAGCACCACTGACACAAACAATACCCTATGGAAAGCTATATGGGGGCGAATGTGTTACCCAAAGTTAAGAATTACGTTTGGCGACTAGCGACGAATGCGGTGGCGGTAAAAGGAAACCTAGTTAGACGAGGTATGCTTGTATCGACGGATTGCCCAATATGCGGAGAATACGAAACAAGGGAGCACATGGTTCGGGGGGGTGCGTGGACAGAACGGTTATGGGCCGACATACTGGGTCCGCAAGGAAGGGGCGACCAAGACATGGAGATCCCAATATGGCTTGACCGAATGAGACAGAACCGGACCAACATGGGAACCGAACCAAACAAGGTATGGGAAGCGTGCATGCAAACGACTTGGCACATATGGAAGGCGAGGTGTAAGGCGACCTTTGAGGACATCAAACCGAACCCACACACCACCATGGAGGACATCCATCGAGCCACAAGAGAGACGAGCATACCAAGGCTAGACCGAGACAACAGACCGGAGTCACCTCAACCGGGTTGGACGAAACCGAATAATGGAGATGTAAAGATCAATTGTGATGCGTCATGGTGCCCGAGGACAAAAAATGCGAGAATTGGTGTGGTGGCCCGGGACGAGAGGGGAAACCTTATAGGGGGAATGAACCGGAGAACGAGAGGGGAAGATGCAACGACAATGAAGGCAATGGCTCTTCATGAAGGCATACGACTAGCAAGGGAGAAGGGGTGGACACGCATCGTAGTCGAGTCGGATTCTCAAGTGGTTATACGTCAACTACTACAAGGAACGACTGAATGGAGATTAACCACCCTACTCTCCAACACAAGAACACTTGCAAGCAATATCGACCAAGTGCTATGGCGTGCTATTCCGAGGAAGGCGAACGAATGCGCTAACTGGATAGCCAAGCAAGCTAGAACGAAAGTGCGTCTCAATGATTGGGTCTCACGACCCCCACTTCCTTTTACGTGTTTATTAGTATCTGATTATAATAACGAACTTCCGTGACAAGGTTTGTCACGCCGTTTTATTTCATCAAATGAAACGAGTATTTCCGACACCCCCAAAAAAAAGTCGAGCAAAATAATTTAATGGAAAGAAAGAATAAAAGTGTCATGTCCTTTCATTCAATTTAAATTTTAAACTCTCTCTCTCTCTCTTCAAATATTTTATACACAATTCTCTAACAAAAAGATAACATAAAGGTGAAGTGATGAAAAAAATAAATAATATAATGCTAAAGATAATAACCTTGCTACATCGGATAAAGTAGTGCATTCGATATATTCCATTCCAGTGTATGACGTTCAGCAACCCGCGACTCCCATTCGTGGGTGTCATTAAGTTTATTTTAACGGGTAACGTTTAAATGTTACACCCGCGACTGGAGTCGGGAGTTGGTATATATTCGTATATGTTGACAATTTGAGGGCATTTTGGTATTTTGTTATTAAATTGAGTATATTTTAGTCAAAAATTCTACAAACTTTGCATAGTTTGTAGCACATAATTGGACAGTGTAAAAAATAATCATATATTATTTAAAACATGAATAAATACAAAAACAAAATACTAAAATCTTTATATATATAATCATATATTATTTAAAACATGAATAAATACAAAAAAAATACTAAAATCTTTATATATATATATATCCTATTTTATTAAACAATTAAATTGAATATATTTTTTTCAAATGAAAAAAAAATATGAAATTTCTAATATTTCTCGAATTCATATTTATAATACCTTTTTTGTGTCTTTACATAATATTTGTTTTCTTAATGTTTTTCAAAAAAAAAAATTCAAAAAAAGTATATAGAAGGGAAAAAAAACATATTTAGAGCCGTTGCTTTTTCTATAATTTTTTAATTCATTATAATATTCAAAGAACGGATTATTTTAGATATTTTCCAATTTTAAGTATAATTTATTTTATTTTATACTTTCTATGATATATAAAATTAATATTTCCAGATTATTCCAACTTTTTAGGTATTACTCTATTTTATAATTATAATAATGTTCTTTTATATTTGCATTAAAGTTTTTAAAAATACTTTTTATTTTAATAACAAAAATTAGAAAATAATCAGAATTCTTCTTAATTTTGGGTTATTTTTTCAAAATTCTTAATAATTTTACATAAAAATGAATTCTTTGTCTACTGTTGGAAACGAGGTGGTCGCTACCGCGTGGGTGGGGCCTCAGTAGACATCTTGTGATGGTGAAGAAATTTATGCATACCCTAATTCTTGAGGCGGTCGCAATTTGGACCGATAATATGTTGAAATCGCCGTCTCATGCATTCACATAGATTTGAGGATGTCAAGTTGTCGGGTTGAACTGATGATTTGACCGGAGAACTGACCCAAGTATGAGGTCGGCGTCATCTAATATAATACACAACACTTAATTTTATTGAGGGTAACCAAAAAGTTAGAACATTTGCAGGTTCTTCCCATATAAGGGTAGGATAAAACATGTCATTTTCTCTTAATATTTGGTTAGATTTTAAATTTTTTCTCTAAAATTAAAATTATAAAAAAAATTCTACCCCAATATATAAGTCTTAATCCATACCTGGTTGCACACTCATGTGGGGTTAGTCTGGGTTAAGACCCAGACTCAAGCCCTCAATCAAGCTCTAGTCAAATCATGACTCAATTGTAACATTTAAAAATGTTTAGAATGGTTAAATTGTTACATTTTTTAAAAAAATTGTATTATTTTTACAATTTTTAAATCTTATATGGTTACATTTGAATGACAAAGTTGATGGAGATGTCAAACTTGCACTTTGGTCAAACATGAGGGAAATAAATATTACGATTTAACTTTACGAAGAAAACTTAAAATTTGATCAAACATTAAAAAATGTTGTATTTTATTATGTAAAATTATGTTTAATAGTTTATCATCTTGGATTAAATATGCTCTTATAAAATAGAAATGGAATTTATGATATACTTTTCTTCTTATATATATCGCTCTATTAAACATACTCACAAATTAGCCTAACTAAGGGTTAGAGGGTTGAGATACGATTAAGTTTTTTTCTTTTATAATAATAATAATAATGACATAGTATTAGTTTCACCATGGATGAGCTAAACACGCTAAACTCTACTAAGATTAAATTCAAAACAATTTTAAATTAAACGGGACTAATATAATAAGAATAGTGTGTGCGTTGAAACTATTATTATATAAGACAGATAAGAAAAGATGGACACCCAAATTAATCTATACGCATTGAATGTCGTCATCTTATGAACCGCGGACTTTGAGCTTAATGAAATAATCATTTATAGTCAGTCATGGTTTGTTTTTCTTACGTCGATTTTAAAATTATTCATTAAAGTTTAAAGTCTTCCTAATGTTTGGACATTATAAAAATTTCTCTCTGAAAGAGTATCTATCAGTCATTCGGTAAGGGTAATTTTTCATCATGTCTAAATATTAGAAAAAACTTTAAATTTTAATGAATAATTTTAAAATAGGCGTGTTCAATGTCAATATTTTAACCTTCTTTATGTATCATGGAAAAAGTTGCACCGCGGAGCACTCATGGTGTACTACTTCGCGGCATGTTAGAATTTTGGAAAGAACAAAAAAACTGCCGCATGGAAAACCAGGTTGCACCGTGACAATTGTTTTCTAATTCAATATGATATTGTATCAACACACATGGCATAGGTCAAGTCACAAATTAGAAACATCAAATGATCTAATTTATTGCATATTATTTAATTTCTAATTATTTTATTCAAGGTAAAATAATCTCTATTTTTATAAAGTTACATGCTGCACCGTGTGCCGCCTTTAATATCATGCCCCAGGCCATCCCGATGCATTAGCAGTTAGCACCCCTAACTCTAAGTATGTTGTGATCCTATAAAATGTTCATTCATGAATTTACAAATTACTAAATAGTGTATTAGTTTTTTTTGTTTTTTTTTAAATGTACATATATTAAAATTGAAAAAGTCATATTATAGATGTCAGTTATAAGATGTCTACTTTTAATTCCTTTTTACCTAAACATTAGGACTATATAAAATAAAAACTAAGCACGACTTATTTTAAAAATGATATGCAACTATTAAATTTTATATAATAAAAGTCAAAATGGAGAAACTTCTCTTTCATTGAATTATGTAAATAAATCCATCAATTAATGTCCGAGAAATACTAAATCAAACACCACACCGTGCATCTGCTTATCGGGTCATTTTGTTCTTCACTAGCTAAAACTCTCTCTCTCTCTCTCTCTGTCTTCGACAAAACATTCCAACACGTAGTAAAAAAATAGTATAACAAATGCACAAACGCAACAAATTATGTACATCTTCAATGATTTTACTTTTAATTTTATAGCACGTGATTGAATTAATAGGCAGAGAAACAAGGCAATAAAGTGCATGCTGGATTCAGAAATAAACCAGAGAAAATGAAAGAGATGGACCGATACATGACCGGTAAATATTTATATGTATGTATTAGATGTATCTAGCTAGCTAGAGTTCATTATATTATTATAAATCACGGCATCGATAATGTTACCAGTAGTCTCTGCTAGAGTAGGAGAGACTTTCGGAAACCCTAGCCAGATCCGGCAAACCCTCAACGGGAAACTGATCAAACTCCTCTTGTTGTGCCACCCAACTCCCTCCCGAACCAGAAACAACGCCGTCATCCAAGTTAGTATTTGCTGTAGTATAACGATTGAATGAGGACATACCACGTCGACCTAGTCCTTGGCCGGAGCTGTTCCGTGGCAGCTGCAGCTGGTCGGGAAAAGCATACGAAGTCAATGACCCAGAAACTAAACCATAGTTGCTGCGATGACTGTAGTGAGGTGCGACCGGGTTGTCTTCTTCACGATAGTTGCTGAAGTTGAGGTTGACTGGGCCCCGATGCACCCCAAAAGGAAAGGTGTCCGGAGACGATTTAGGACGGCCAGTGAACTGCTGAACCAGAGACCTGAAGTTGTTAGCATTTGCATTGAGGATTGTGGTGGGTGTCTTCTTAGATGCCCTTGACCTTCTCCTTGGCTTCGACAGGTGTCTCTTTGGGGAGCCCATGGAGGCGGTTGATGAGGTTGTCCCTGCAGCGGAGTTGACGAATTCAGCAGAAGCAGGCGGAGTATCAGGCGGATGGTACAGCTGCTCCAGCCAGTCTTGATGATCAAGATAACCATCTGAATTGATCATCTGCATGCTTCTAAACAAGGAGTTAATTTGTGGGTGGGTGTGGTTAAAACAAGGGACAGTAAAAGAATATGCATGGTTTGGTGAAGGATATATATATAAAGGAGATCATCATCAGCACAGATGAGACTGTTTCTAGTCAAGCTAAATGCTTCACCCCAAAAATTGACGATATAATAAATAAACGTTACTGTTGACCAGTATTCCTTGGTGTCCAAGCATGAAATTAAAGGGTTCATTTTTGGGTGGTGGATGGTGTGCTTTCGCAGAAGCATCAAATGGCGCGATCAGCAGATCGTTCGTGCATGAGATCATGTACACATTATAACTATATATGAAAGGAATTCTAAAAGCAAGACAAGTCGATAGATTGGGGGATATTTTTTGGTTTATACTTTTAGGTTTAATGGTCAAAGTGCCCCCTAAAGTTTGGTCGAAATTTAAGAATCCTCCTTAAAGTTTAAAATCCCCATAATGTTAAGAAATGATGAAAAATTCCCCCTAAAAGAGCATCTGATAAGGGGAGATTTTTCATCATTTTCAAACATTAAGGTGCATTTTAAACTTTAAGGGGAATTCTTAAATTTCGGTCAAATTTTAGGGGGCACTTTGACCATTTACTCACACTTTTATAAGGATTCACTTAGTAAATACAAGCTTAACCGGATATTTTTTAAAATATTTTATTATTTATATTATTTTTTAAATTTTGATAAAAAAAATAATGAATGGGAAAAACTCAATAAATTTTTAAACATTAAGAACTCCCGCAAACTCTGTGTAGTATAGGCAAAACAGGTACATAACTATATTAATTTGTAAGAAGATAATCGTTTTCCTCTATTTTTAATATTATGTAAATTTAAATCTAAAAAATATAATTATTTTTTATTTAATTTTGTAATTTCTTACCTTTGCACCATCTCAATAAAAAAATTATTTACCATTACTCTTATTCTTACCCTGACTTATTAAATTATACTTTTGACTTCGTACCTACCTATAAGCAAAATGACATGATTTTGTTCAACAAGGACTCCTCTATTATTCCGTGTTACAATTTTGGTTCCTTTCTTCACGTTTACACATCTCAGGATCGATACAATTAACATGTGTCTAATAATTTCCACCCTCTAGTACGTTACGCCCGATCGTTGGTTTGTCAAAAGACTTAGTTGAAGTTTTTGTGGTCAATGTTGTCTTGTCCCCCTTACCCTCTCTCTATGGCCAGCCTGTTTCCATGCACGAAGCCATGTGATGTCTAGGGACAATTGTTTCCCACTACTTTAATTATTTATAAATTTGAACTTAAAAAATGTAATAATTTTCAATTTAGTCATTTCGAATCATATATTTATCTTCACTGATTTATTTTAGTTCAACTATTTGTATTTATTCTAATATTTGTCCCGGTCAATAACTTTTCTGGCTTCGTCCTTTACAGAAATCATGCTAATGTTTGATATCGGATCACTGGAGAGAGAGAGACCATTGTACAAAATATGTGTTTCAAATGTAAATAATTAACACTTGCAAACTGCCTTGTAAATAAAATTTTAATTATAACAAAAATAAATAGACAGACAAACAAAGAAATGCTCATGTATGCAAATCCTTGACCGATGATTGTGTCCACACTTGAGATAAAATTTGAAACAAGAAAATGGAATGGTCAAATCTAGCTAGAGCATGCATGGCCAACTAGGATTATTATTGGTCCTTCCTTTAAATTTCATTGACCACATATATTATATATATTGAAATTCATAACTAAGTTTCCTCCCTAAACCCACTCCCCTACATGAAAAAAAAAAAAGTGATATTTAAATTGGTAGGAGGAGTCAAAATGATCAATAGATGTGTAATATTCATTCATATTAAATGAAACTTTACATCGAATTTTTAATTATTTAGAATCACTTATTTAGTATTGCATTTGTCATAAAACTGTATTTTACAACAACTTGAATGCTATACTAATTTAAGAGTGAGACGTATTATTTTCATGTTTTATTTTGTTAATAATTTACCGCCACGTGGGTTTAGTTATTCAGAAAAATAAATCAACTTAGTAATAATGGAGCATACATTAACAAAACACATGAAAAAACTACTGGAGAAGGCGTTGTTAAGGACTCAAGTAAACGTCTCAACCATTATTGAGCCGTGAAAAAATTGTCTTTTACAATTATTAACGATTCAATGGATGTTGAGCCGTCGATTATTGAATTACCGACTCAATTTTAAGAGTCGTCATCTTTATTTGCGGCTCAATATTGAAAGAGACGCTAAAGCTAAAAAACAATTAATCAAAAATCTTTTTGATGACTCGAATACTGTAGAGCCGTCCTTCAAAATAAATCTTTTTAATTAAAATTATTTATGACGACTCGAATTCTATTGAGACGTCATTAAAAATAACTTTTTTAAATCAAAATTATTTTTGACTGCTCAATAGTATTGAGATGTCATTTAAAAACAATTATTTTTAATCAAAAGTTTTTTTGACGACCCAATATTGTTGAGTCGTCATTCAAAAATAATTTTTTTAATCAAAATTATTTTTTACGGCTCGAATAATATTGAGTTGTCCCTCAAAATATAAGTCCTCCTCTGTCGGCCTAACTTTTTCTCCTCTGTGAATGAAGTTCTCTTCTGTCGAAGGAAGTCTTCCCTCCCCCCTGCTGTGCCGTGTTAGTGCTCCGAATCGGTAAGTTTTGATGTTTATTTTTCAATTCCTTCAACAATTCAATCTTCCTGAGTCTTATATATGTCTCTCCTTCTTCGATTTATCAGTGTAAGCCTAAAAAATTATCAATTGTGCAAACCTTATTTTCTCCATCAAGCTTCAATTTCCAAGTATCAAGTCTCGGTTGTATTCTTTTTGGGTTTTTGTTGTCTCGTGTTGACAGTTGAGGGTCTTCCTCGCTTCCTTTTGCTGCCTTAAATTCCTCGCTTGAAATATATGTGAATTGCATTATACTGCCTTTGCACTTGCAATGCACTGTGGAAGAAATTGGAGTTGCACTTTGATTGTAGTATACTGAGCTAAAATCTAGTAGGGAAGACTGTGGTGATTGATTCATAATGGGATATTTAGAATACCTAATGCCCCACGACATAAAATATGAATAATGAAACATGAGGAAGAGTATACCCTGTAGTGACATAGCATTTCTCCTAATCGACTACAACTCATCATAATGAACATTCCACTTTCCTTTGCTGAAAAATGAAGACTTAGACAAGACTTTCGTGGAAAAAAAGAAGCCTATCTTCTTTAATGAGGATTGAACATGAAGTATACTTGAATTGTCATAAACTGATATATATTGTACTTGTGCTTGTATCGATAGATATACATTGACTAAAATTCAGAACTAGAAATAACTTTTATTGCTAATAATAAAGTGAACTTGATTGAAATCAGTTCTATAATAATCATAATATAGTATTAGAAAAAATTTAATTGCAAACTCTAGAAATGTCATATGAAAAAAAATATGAATCATAATCAATTCAAGTTTGTGCATCTTAGTTACAATGCACGCACATGATACATAACTTGTACAAATAATTGACCGCTCAATGTATATGCATTTGTACATTGATCACGGTTGAACATTCAAAATATTTTTCGCAATGTATGTTATGAATACTGATTTGATAACATGTATTTTAACTATATTGACATGTTTCAGTTAGGAACTTTAAAATTTGGCATGGATAGAAGTTGGATAAAAAAACACAAGAATTATCAAAGAGTACCAATCTGGTGTCAAAAACTTCATTGAATTTGTTAATAGAAATTGTTTGAATTTATCAAAAACTTCATTTTTATTGAGCAGTTAATTAACCTACTTTCAGTTGTTAACCTGTAGTGAAAACAAACATCTTAGCACATGCATAGTTAATGAAAAATGCTTATTTATCAAAATTCAAACTGAACAAATATAAAATAATATTTATTAATTGAAATGTAAGAAACTTGCATTACCATTGAACAGGTAGAGAATTACATCACAATTACAATTACAATTACAATTACAATTACAATTACATCACACGGAACATACAATATTAACAGAAAAATAAAAATCGGGACATCTATATCCATTCTGTATCCCACAAAAAAACTCAGAAATAACACCCTACGACCTTTCTCTTTAGGGCAATATATATATGTGGGGGGTATTTTGGGGAATTCACATCAATATCCTTCTTCCCTCTCTATTCCTACTACTCTACAGTGATCTCAAGAATGGTGGTCAACCTGGGCCTCTTATACAACCTCAGCATCAAAGAAGAACACACAACGCTCACCGATGAGAAAGCCATGCATGCCCCAGCTAGCCAAGGTGGAAGCACGATCCGCAGCCAAGGGTAGAAGACACCAGCAGCAACGGGGATGGCCACCACGTTGTATGACATGGCAAAGATGTAATTCCATCGAATTCTCGCAAAAGTCTTTCTCGAGAGATCAATGGCTACGATCACATCTTCTAGGCTGTTCCTCATCAGCACATAGTCTGCAGCTTCTATGGCAATGTCGGTTCCAGCTCCAATCGCCATCCCCACATCAGCAGCAGCCAGAGCGGGAGAGTCGTTGATGCCATCCCCCACCATAGCTACCACACTGCCGTCCTTCTGGAACAAACGAACAACCTCTGCTTTTCCAGCTGGAAGGACTTCCGCCCTCACGTCTGTAATACCCACCTGCACGTAATAAAATGCAATGCATTTAAAGGACATGGATGGATGATAAATGTTGTTGAAAGAAGTGAGTGAGTAGGAGGATAGTGGCAGTTGCCTGAAATGGAAAAGATGCCATTTTTACTACGAATTGCACACCAAGTTTTCACTTTTAAGCTGAAACTGGTAGCTGATTATACGCCAAATACATGTCCAACTACAGCTTGAATAAAAATTTACTTTCATAAAGAGTAGAGTGGCAGAGATTAACACACCTCTTTAGCTACAGCTCGAGCTGTCCTCCAGTTATCCCCTGTAACCATAACTGGTTTCACACCCATTTTCCCAAGGGCTTCAACAACTATAGCTGCTTCCCTCTTCAGAGGATCTGCAACCCCCAACACTCCAATCAACTTATCACCACACGCAACTAATATTCCTGTTTTAGCACTCTCTTCGAGTTCCACAACGAAACTATCTACATGGGTTGGTATTTCCACTCCATTCTCAATCAGAAGCTTCCGGTTACCCACCTGTTGGAATTGATACACTCGAAAAATAAGCCTAAATCATGTTCTATCATATAACTGCTGAATATAACCCTGTGGTTTTAAAGACTCACCAATACGCGTCTCCCCTCAATGAAACACTGAATGCCTCTTCCAGGAAGTGCACAAAAGTCGGAGGCATCAAGAAGCCATGGAGATAGTGATTCCTTAGGGTTTGCCTCTTCCCCGTTCTTCGAAGGATCATTGAAGAAATGGAAGTGGTGTGCATATTCAACTATCGCTTTACCAAGTGGGTGTTCACTACTAGCCTACTCCAATACAAAAAATAGAACAAGTCAATTCCAATTGGTATAGATCCATATCATGAGGTGGAGGCACATCTTGCACTATAAGAGAAATGGAAGGAAAATAAAAATAGAACTCTAGAAGGGAACTCATGGTTATATGCATTTTCTGTCTCTAATATTTGCATTAATTACTTACCTCTGCTGAAGCCACCAAATTGAGAAAACCTCCACGGTCCATCCCGTTAAAAACTTTTGCAGTTGTAACCGTAGCTTTTCCTTGTGTAAGTGTGCCTGTTTTATCGAATATCACATACTTAATCTTTTGAGCTCTCTCCAGAGCATCTCCTCCTTTTATCAACACACCATTGTTTGCACCTACCCCAGTAGCAACCATGACTGCAGTAGGCGTAGCCAATCCAAGGGCACACGGGCAGGCAATGACCACAACTGATATTGCAAACATCAGAGATAAGACAAAGTAATTGCCATTCTCTGGCAGCCACTGTTCAGGGTAAGCTCCTGCAATCCCAGCCATGTACCTATAAAGATATTAAAAAAAATTATAGTTGACGTGCTTCCACATTATTAACTAATATGAAAAATAGTAATAACTGTATGGAATAAGGCGCTTACCAACCCAAAAATGTGATCAGAGCCATAGTAACAACCGTAGGAACAAAAATGCTAGCAATCTGCAAAATAAAAATTTCTAATTAAAAAAGTAGTGCATAGAAGAGTTGCGGCAGCTGCAAAATTGTATGGGAAACATTACTATATGAACGTTGAACTAGTCATCATGTTGAAGTAGACTCACAAAATCAGCAAATTTCTGAATGGGAGCTTTGGACATTTGAGCTGTTTCAACCAGGCTAATTATCTGGCTCAACACTGCATCAGATCCCACTTTGGTAGCCTTTATATGAAACACACCATGTAAATTGATTGTACCTCCAATTACTGATAAATTAGCCTCTTTCATTACAGGAATAGCTTCACCTGTAACCATACTTTCATTAACATAACTTGATCCCCACACAACAACCCCATCCGCAGGAACCTTTGTTCCTGGAAGAACTTTCAACGTGTCACCAGGCTGAATTAGCAAAGCATCAATTTCCTTTTCCTCAATGCACCTTCCACCTGAAGTGATCAGTAAGAAAAATATGTTATTGTATCTGAAGAAGCAATTGTCTTTGGAAAGACTGCAGAAAACATAAACTGTATCAAATATTTTGCGTCTACATTTAATTATGGCAGTGAATTTTTCCTGTGCATTTTTTTCTTCTTATTGTCCCCTACTTTTGTAAACAAGTTAGCACCCTCTTGGTGCATTATTATTGAGACATTAACCTTTAACATTAAAAATTGAAATGGTAAAGAGAAATAACCTTTGTCTTTGATAAGCAACAATGCAGTTGCAGGTGCAAGTTCCACCAACTTTTTTATGGCATCAGATGTTTTCCCCTTCGCTAGGGTCTCCAAATACTTCCCCAACAACACAAATGTTATCAACATAGCACTAGTCTCAAAATATGTAGGAGACCAAAACCCAGTGACTGCACCGTATAGAAGAGCACCAACAGAATAGAAGTACGATGCTGAAGTTCCCAATGCAACAAGAACATCCATGTTGGTTGAACCATTTCTGAGAGCTCTTCCAGCAGCAATATAGAACCGCTTACCAATTACAAACTGAACGATACTAACTAATCCCCACTTCAACCAATCCGTCAATAGAAAGGGTCCAAATCTCCAAAGCAGTATAGAATAGATAATAGGTATGTGAGGGCACACTACTCGAATGAGAAAAACAGGAATCTGCAGCAATTCAACATCATTTGTTCATTAGATTGGTTTGTACACTGAAAGAGTATACATCTATGAACCAGGATGATCAGTAAGAACTCAAAAAGGAAAAGATCTTCAGTATCAGTGTAGAATAGATTAAGCAGTACATAATCATTTGACCAGAAGGAAAAAGAATCAGCATCAGACAAACAAAGAAATCATAGAGCAACAGAGCAGGTACTTACACTTAGACATAGACTGGAGGTGAAAAGGCGAAACATTTTAGTAGTCTCTTCAACATCTTTAGAAGTCATCCTTGTAAAGGGGTTTGAAACTTTTAACTTGAACTTCCCACTGCTCCCCACTTCAACTCCATCAACTAAGGACCTTGGTTTTACAACTTCAGGATCAAAGAGAATCTCCAGTTCTCTTAATGCCAGATCAAAACGAAATTGCTTTACTCCTTTCAAGCTGCTAACGATGCTTTCCAGAGTATTCACATCAATTTCACTGTATATCCCTGCCACACCAAGTACGATTTTATCCTGCTCATTGCTTTGCACGAATGAAGCTTCAAAACCAGCATCCTCAATTTCATTGATGATTTCCTCCTTAGTGATCACACTGGAATCATACTGAACTTCACCCAATGATGTTGCCAAGGCAACCGCCGCCCTTTTAACACCGGGAAGATTTCTTAAAATACCTTCAACGGAGTTCACACAAGCTGCACAGGTCATTCCTCCAATGGTGAACTGCCCCACTAGGACTCCATGAGCTTTTGTTTTAGCAGTATTAGATTCAGTAAGAATCTCTGCCTCAAATCCTGCATCTTCAATTGCATTTTTTATGTCCTCATCCTGAATAATGACAATTACGCGGACTTTACACAAATTTGAAGCATACCCACAATGAAAAAAATACTCAAGCACAACTACTAGAACAAATAATAGAAATACAACATGCAATGCTGGCACTTGCAGAGAATTATTACTGCACTAGCTTCTAGTTCTAAAGATTCTCAGACTGGTCCACGCAGAGGGAGATAAATTTCAAGAGAAAATACACATGCATACATCTTACTATACCCCACACAGAATACTAAAAGGGACACTGGAAATGACAGGTCTCCAAAATCATGTCCTGAAAATTTCCAATAAATATAGATGATTACCAAGATAATCAGAAAGGATACAGTGCTTAATGTTGCCTTAAACATGCAGACATACTTGAAGAAGTGATAGAGTTCTTGAGCATGTTAATCAAATGAGACTGTGAAAAAACTGACGGGCAAATTGCTAAACAGACAAAGATGGGATGGAGAAATTAGAAGAGTTCAACTATAATTTGCACTCATGAGATGAGTAATTAACGTACAAACAACATGTTGCTCAGCAACTATTCCAAAATGCAAAATACTCTATCTAATACAAGGTTCAGAGGCATCAACCGAATTCAAGAGATCAAGAATACATTAGAAGACGGGGATCAGCACAGAAATTCTATGTCTTAGTGCATGTTGTCCATAAATGAGCATGCTAGGAAGTTGGTTCTTTTATGTTAGGATATTAATGATTTCTTGTATCTTCATCTTAACTATGAAGATGATCGAGCTTTTAATTCGATCCTTGCAGGTGCCATATTAGCTCCACCAACATAGTACTAGGATCATCTGATCCTAAACCCCTACCAACCAGCCTCAGCTTGAAAATCTAGTAACTAGTACACATGAAGTATAGAATCACAAGATTTTCAGCAACCTCCATCTAAATGTCCAACCTTTGGAGCAGAAAAACCGGTCAGTGGATAATTAATCAGCAAGACACACTGTGTCTAAGAATGGCAGCTCATGGAATCTAGTTCAGAGACATAAGAATGTTGCCCAAGCTCCAAGGCGATCACACAGATGAATTTGAAGTGACGAAGGAACTTCCAAAGTTACCTTAGCGTAATTGGAATCGAAGACAACATCGGCCTTGTTCTGCAGCAGAGCTACGGAGGCCGTAACAACGCCATTGATGCATCTTAGAGCTCCTTCAACCGAGTTGGAGCAGGCAGCACACGTCATCCCAGTGACTCTGACCTGAATTCTCTTCATCCCCTCCTCCAGTTTCTCCATATTATCCTCGTATGAATCGAGAAGCCGAACGTCCTCCAGGTCGCCGGCGTCACCTCCGGCTATGATCCTCTGACCATCGCCGGGAACTCGGGTAAGCTGGAGGTCTTTGAAACTCGGCGCCATTAAAATGGTACCGAGCGGGGAATCGAAAACGAAGGAATTCAGACAGAAAGACCAAGAGAAGAAATGCGGGCGGAGAGATGGAGACCGTATTTTTCAGAGAGAGAGAGGGAGATGACGGTGAAGACGACTCCGGAGAAGATGCGCGAAATAACAATACTTTAACGAAGCGTCTGACAGGAAGTTGGAATACCGAGTTTACCCTCGTGGATAGTTTGGTTTAACATTCTTGTCCTATTCTTGTACTGTTATTTTGTGTGGCTTTGTTATTGTACTACTACTACATAACTGGTAGAGCTTCAATGAAATTACTTTCCGTATAATTATAAAGATGATTGATGTATACTATACTCCAACTGATGAAAATAATCACCAAAATGAAATCATATTTTTAAATTAATAAAGATAAGAATTCTCTTTAATTTTATTCTAAAATTTGACAAATAAAAAAAAAAAGTTAGACCTGTGAATAACATAGGTGAATTTAGCAAAATAATTTGGTCAACCTTACTATCCTCCTAAAATGCAAAAATAATCTAAAGTAATTTTTTTCAGTTTTCTTCATTTTTTAAATAAGTATATAATATTTTTGTCAAACATCAATAATCTAACTTTATCTAACGTATATGGTCACGTAGTTTGCATCAATAGGATTTTAATTAAATTATCTACATTATATTTCTTTTTAAAAAATCTATAAAAGTCTAATTTAGGATTTAGCGTGTATAGATCAAAAAATTAGAATGTATTAATTTTTTTACGGTCTCAAAACAAAACATAAAAAAAATAAAGTAGATATATAATTATATTATGACTCCAACCGATGTAAATAACGTTGAATTTTGACATTTATGAAGACCACATAAGTTTGAATCATTAGTTTTGTGAATTTTTTCAAAACCATTATAATGTAAGAATAAATTTGTAATGTTATGAATTCGATTGTGAGAGTATAGTTTATTTGTATCAAAAAGAAGAAGTAAGGTGAAAGCGGGTATGGAGTGGATCAACGAATCTCACTTTCTTTTTTTATTAACTATTATTGGTTGGAAAATTTAGTCATTGTCCATGACCAAACTGATAGAGATGGATAATGTTGCTTTTATCATCCTCAAACATTATTTCAACTTTTTTTAAAAATAAATTAATGGAAGAGGAAAATAAGGAAACATACTATATTCATTTCATAGCGTAAAGAAAATGTATATATAACATCTTCCATTGGAACTCTTTCTTATAGGATATTGTTTCATTAAATATAGTTAATTCTTTTTAAAAAAAATGATATTCAAAGAAATTCTAAGTATATCATTAATTCATCTTAAGTGTATTTTTCATACCAAATGGAAAATATATTGGTTGAATGATGACTAAATAAAAGAAATCCCATCTAAGATTTTAACATTTTACACTATAAAATGCAATGAGATTCAAATTACAGGATGAAACAATATATATATATATATATATGAGTTTGACTATGTTTAATTATAATGGAACATAAATATTTACTTAATTGCTCTTAGTGAACTTTCCACTTTGATATTGGCAATCAAAATTGTTAAATATTTTAGTGTAATTGGATTGACTAGTTAACCAATAGGATCATAATATCTCATTAAACAAGCTAGGAGGGTGCATAGTGCACGTTTTTTAAGTATATTATGATTCACTGTATCGAAAATTCATCAGTTGATTAGAGACGAGGCAATGGGGGTTAAAGGGAATGCCCCCTTTGCCGGGGTCCAGGGGTAGCACCCCTGGCGGGGTCCAAGGGGCAGCGCCCCTGACTTTATTATTCATAAAGCCACTATTCTAAAAATTCATTGTAAATTTGAATTTTTGGAACTAATGACTTAACATTTTAAACTCAAAATTCTCTGTTTTTGGACACTTGCTTTAGAGCCAAGTATTAGGACGAACCATTGCTATTACTTCGGCTCCAAGTCATCATCCTAAGGCGTTCCTTTGGTTTTGGAGCCAAATTTTGAATCCAATGGACATGTGGTGGCCAAAATGACACATACCATGACCAAAAGGTGTAGTGTCTCTTCCAAAGGGCGTGGTATCTCTTCCAAAGGGCGTGGTATCTCTTCCAAAGGGCGTGGTATCTCTTCCAAAGGGTGTGGCAAACACTATAAATTGGTCACAGGAGAGGTCCAAATATTCATCTCAAACACTCACAATCCTTCTCAAGTTCTAGTTCAGTATTCTGATTTTATTCGATTGAAAGTTTGGGTGCCTCCAAATTGTTTCAATCTGAAAGTGTCGTCACGACTTCAGAATAATCCAAGTAACCATTCGAAAGTTCATCAACCACCATCCATTCGAGAGTTCTCCAACAAAAATTCGAAATTTCTCTTGAAAAAAAATCATTATATTTATATAATGAATATATATATATATAATGTATAACGTGTGAAATAGTTAATAAATAGTTTTGGTGTTACATTTTATATCCATTTTCATACAGGGGTATATGGAGTATGATGTGGTATCCCATGAGATACTTTTTTTTTCTTTCTAAACTCCTTTCCAATTTGCTACACTCCTTTCCATATTGTATTTTGAGGAATGCTTTATCAAAGAAGTTGGAAAACTATCATAAATTAGTTTTTTTTGCCATTATCATAAATTAGTTGAATGAATGTCAAATTTGTCAATACGAAATACGATCAAAAATTTTAATTTTAGATTAACAATCTTTTTTACAAGTTAATTTAAATAAATAAAGTAAAAAATTTACTGTATTTTATATATTTAGTTTCAATTCTTCCATTTTATTTTGTCTCTTCCATATCCTCGTACCCATTCTTCTCCCTCATTCTTCTTCATTTCATTCATCCTTCCCACTGTCTTTTCCTCTATGCACACTTTTTTACCTCCTCTACTCACTTGTTTCCCCATTGCTCTTCAAGCGTGATGGATCCTGGTTTTTGTGCACTGACACTTATGGATTAGGCTCAAGAGTTAGGCCCACCCGTTGTTGGCGCGCCATTCGAACTCAATGACTCATTGTCCGCTCAAGGACATATCTCTGCCACTACAACACTTAGGGCCAAGTTCTCGGATGCCACCATGCAAGGGTGCGCCTAGATCATAAAGGTGTGCCACAGGGGAACATCCTCCCTTAGATTCCTTTTTTGCAGCACAAGGCTTGAGGTCTGATAGGAGGGAATGGGGCACTAAAGCGTCAGGCGTGAAACAGAGGCACGATGCACAAAGCCACTATGCACGGGACACAAGGTAGTACATGACTCAAGACAATCCCGGTCACTTAACCAGACTCCACCTGGGACACCCGTGGTAGAAAGTAACTCAACTCAAGTTAGGGGTGAGGGTTATAAATACTCTCACCCATTTCCACTATAAAATTGATGTGATATTAGATACTTTACCTTACATACACTCTCTGTTAAACACAACCTCCGACAACTTAGGCATCAGAGGGGAAATGACAGGAATATCTCAGGATTTCCTTCCCTGTAAGTTTGTGGAGCGCCCCGGCACGAGACTCTGGAGAACGAAGTGGTAACTTCAACCTCCAACAAATCTTTTTATGCATAATTATAATGAGATTGCTATAATTTTGAAAAAAAATCATGATTTTGAAACTTCTTTTGTTTATTATTAAATTTAATTTATTAATATAGATAAATATTATCATATAAAATAATAGGAGAAATGTTTTTATGCGGTGTTAATGATGTAATAACTATCATTGTTATCAGAAAAGGGATGTGGAGAAACCAAAAAGGTTTCTCGAGAAACACAAAATGAATTCATGAACATTTGGGTTCGTGCATATGCACCCCATCACTTGGTATTTTATATTATAAAACCTACTCAAGAATTACAAAGGAAGTCATTGACTTCTTACAAAATAGACTGAAGCTCTAAACATTACAAATATAACTGAACGATCCTCAACAAACAGAAAACGATAAGAATACACTTTTATCTTTTCAAGCTCCACTAATTTGACCCTGGAGAATTGTTAGGTTGACCTTCAATACTCCCCCTCAAGCTAACAACTCCATAAATATCCTTAAGCCCAAGGTTGTTCATCAAGTGACCATGTTGATACCCACCTAAAGCTTTTGTAAAGAGATCTGCCACCTGATCTCCAGTCCGAACATATTGAGTCTTCACAATACCTACACTAATTTTTTCTCTAACAAAGTGGCAGTCTATTTCTATATGCTTTATACGCTCATGAAAGAAGGGGTTAGACGAAATTTGAATTGCAACCTTATTATCACAGGATAAGATAACATGATCTGAATGATCACTACCAAGTTCAGATATCAAACCTTTAAGCCAAACAATCTCAGCAACAGTGACTCCCATGCTTCGATATTCAGCCTCAGTTGAAGACTGAGATATAATATTCTGCTAGTTTACCTTCAAAGAGATCAAGGAGTCACCTAATTTCACACAATACCCAGAAACATACCTTCTGGTCTCTAGACATGCAACCCAGTCTGAATCGCAAAAGGCACTTAGCTTAAGCGAACTAGAAGCAGACAGAAACAAACCTAGACCAGGTTGTCCCTTAACATAACGAACAATTCTAGAAACAGCGTCCAAATGAGATTGTTTAAGAGCATGCATGAACTGGCTCAAATTCTGAACAGTAAAACATATATATGGCCTCGCTACCGAGAGATATAACAATTTACCTGTAACCTTTCTGAAGAATGTTGCATCAGATAAAGTAGCATCACTTGAGGTATCATTTTTTTAATCATCATATACAACAAAGGTCAGAGATAAATTTAATTCCATAGGGTTTTTACTAGGTTTAGAACCCAGCAAACTAACCTCTGAAATTAGCTCAAGACAAGAACGACACCTTCTCGAGACCGAGCTACTTCCAAACCCAAGAAATACCTCAAATCCCCCAAATCCTTCCTTTTAAAATGAATTTGAAGTACATCTTTCAGCTCAGCAATCAACATACTGCTATGTCCCTGTGATCAATAAATCATCTACATATACTATAAGAACAACAATATCATCATCCTTATGTTTAGAAAACATAGAGTAATAATACTTTCTTTGCTAAAAACCATGAGAAACCAAAGCCCCAGTCAGTTTAATATTCCATTGCCTAGGGGCCTGTTTTAAACCATATAAAGATTTTTGTAATCTATACACCTTATTCTCCCCCTGATTACAAAAACCTTGAGAAACTTTCATACAAATTTCTTCTTCTAAATCCCCTTGAAGAAAGGCATTATAGACATCCATATGAAAAATAGGTCAGTTTTTAGCAAATGCTACAGTGAGAACAGTTCTTACTGTAACCATTTTTGCAACAGGGGAGAATGTGTCAGCAAAGTCTATTCCCTCATGTTGACTATACCCCTTAGAAACTAACCTAGATTTATATCTTTCAACAGAACCATCTAACATGTACTTAACTATATAAATCCATTTACAACCAACTATGTTCTTATTTTCAGGTAAGGAAACGACATTCTAGGTCTTATTCTCTTCCAAGACTTTAATTTCTTCTTTCATAGCCTTTATCCACCTGACATCCTTTTCAACATCTTTAAAATAGACAGGTTCAACTATTTTCCCAACATTTCCAACAAAATTTGTGTGCCCATCCGAAAGATTATCATTAGAAACAAAGTTGTTGCTCAGATATAAAGAGGATACCCGCCTTACTGGATTTGTAGAGACAATGTAATATTGATGCTAAGAAGGATCTTCACTCACCCTAGATGACCTTCTGAGTTCAGTTTCAGCAGGAACATCATACCTCATAGGGTCATCTGGTAGCGAAGCCTCAACTTTTGAAGGCTCAGATTCAGCTGTGTTATCAGGATCCAAAAAACTATTTAAAGGATCATCATCTAACACATCAACCACTATGTCAGCAAAAACTGGAGGATCGACACTCTCTTTCAGTTTAAAGGGGAATATATCTTCTTTAAACTGAACATCACGACTCACAATAAACGTTTTAGTCTCAAGATTTAAAAGCTTTTATCCTTTTTGGGTAATGCAATACCCCATAAACACATAAGGCACTAGGGGTGAGTGAGAAGACCGCTAAGACCGCTACCAAACCGAGACCGACTGTAACCAAACCAAAAAGACCGGACCATTTGTGGATCGAAATCAATGGTCTTGACTTATGGTCTTTTCCGGTCTTGATCTTATTTCGGTCCTAGACCGTTAAGACCATGGGGACCATTGGAGACCATTAACTATTTTTTAGTGAATTTATTATATATGTCTTATTTCGATAGAATTAATTATAAAAGAACACTCAAGAAAAAATATAATATAATTTGAATGAAAAAAGTTTCGATTAATAATAAATTATTATAACATTAATAAATTATATTAGATACTATCGCGTTATAGTAATTTATATAATTATATATTATGATATTAAATTATATTTGATAGTATAGTTATTTTGATTTCGAAAAGATTTTTAAAAAGTCGGTCTAATCGGTTGATTTCAATTTAGAACAAAATTATGTCAATTGAATAAAATATTATTTTAATATATTACATATTTTCTAAAGAAGTAATAAAATTAGGGATGGGCACGAACCGGTTCAGAATCGTACCTTGATCACATTTTAGGTAAGGTACGGTTCAACCACTTCAAGAGAATCACTTCAATTTTTTGTCGATTTACCGAACCTTATATGATGTGGTTCAAAAATCGGTTCAACCGAACCACTTTAAAATCTCTATTTATCATCTCTCTAACACCTCAGTTGCTTCACTTGACTCCAAATTAGATATGATAATGTAGGGAATGTGCTACTGAGCTAGTCCACTGCTCGTCTTTGCTCAGGAATTTACTCATTTAGATGACTTAAAATCGATTCAAAAAGTGGTACGGTTTACCATAAGTGAATTGATTTTTTGTGGTCCATTAGAATCGCTCCATATTTTCACTGAAAAATTGTTTGGTTTGTGAACCGGTTCGGTTCGTAAAAGGTACTCTCATCTGAATAATCATTTTCTACTAAGTTTGTTTTAGTTCTCACAGGAACGGCAGTAGCCAAGTTGTGGAGATTTAGAGGTTAGGTCTTGGTTGTAATAGAACAATCCTAACCTAGAAAAGGAATATTGCTGCTGCATTTTAGTACAAATCAGTTTCCGTACTAATGACTTTATTGTATTGTGTTCTTATAGAGCGATATACATACATAATAGAAAATATACAAAACATTATGTCTAACAGTCCAAACGGTTCAAATGGTCTAGACTGAACCAAAACCGAAAAAAAACCATATAAACGGTCCAAACGGTTCCATTTTCGATCTCAAGACCGAAATTAATGGACCGAAATTTTCGGTCCCGGTCTCAAGACCGGATCAAACCGAACCAAACTACTTTTTGCTCACCCCTAGAAGGCGCAGATTGAGACTGAAACTTGTCAGAACTATTGAGAATTTTTGCAAAGCAAAGAGACCCAAACACCTTCAAATGAGTGATGACAGGAGATTTTCCCATTAACTTTTCATAAGGAGACATACCATCCAAGACAACAGTAGGAAGAATATTTATCAAGTAGCATGCAGTCAAAATACATTCCCCCCCCCCCCCCCCCCCCCAATATCGGGAAGGCACGCCACTTTCAATTTTCAACGCACGAGCAACTTATAGAAAATGCCTATGTTTTATTTCCACAATGATGTTTTGTTGAGGAGTATATGGGCAACTAGTTTCATGGACAATTTCATTATCTTTAAACAAACTTGAACAATTTTCATTCAGAAATTCCCTACCATTATCAAACATGATACGTTTAACAGAAAGATCATACAGATTTTTAACTAGAATCAGAAAGTGTTTGATAATCACAATCACATCATATTTCAAAGATAACAAATAGGCCCAAGTATTCCTAGAGTAGTCATCCACAATCGTCAAAAAATATATTTCTGAGTATTCACATTATAAGGTCCCCACACATCCATGTGAATCAAATCAAATGGTCTAGAGGTACTACTAACACTTCTAGGAAAGGGAAGCGTAGATTGTTTAGCCATTGGACAAATCATATAATCACAAACACCTTTATTTGAAACATCATCAAGTTTTAAAAAATGCATTTTACACAAAACTTGTGAAGGGACATGCCCAAATCGTTTATGCCACAACAGGGGTAAAGTAGAAGATACAAACATAGCATACATATTACAACTAGGCACAAATGGGGTAAAAAAGAACAATCCAGTTGTTGCCTTACCAGTCCCCAGTACCACTCCACTAGAGAAGTCTTGCATAACTACATGGTCCGGATAAAAGGTGATAGAGAAAGATAGATCCTTAATTAATCTGCTAACATATATCAAATTATATCTAAACTTAAGCACATATATCACATCAGACAAGTTTTTATTGTTTCCTATTACAAAAACACTACTGGCTTCAACATTAGAATGATTTCCATTTGGGAAATGAATTTTTGACAATGAACGCTGAACGCTTAACATTTGACAGTCAGGCCATCCTAAAACTCATGTGATTACTAGCACCAGTATCAATGATAGAATAATTATTAAATTAACAATAAGAGATATCATTTATACCTATTGTTTTTGCCTCAGTTTTAGAGTCCTTTGAGAGCATCTCCACTATATGCTTCAAGCTCTCTTTAGTCAACATCATAGGTCAAATATGTTCATCGGGGGTTGAACGGTTCGAAGGGACATGAAAAGGCGTAGATGAACCTGAAGACATGGGGGTCTTAACAACAGAGTTAGCTTGATTAAACTTATTCTTAAATTTCCAACCAGGAGGGTATCCCTTTATTTTAAAACATCTTTCATAACCGTGACATATACCTTTGCAATAGGTGCAAACCAGGTTCCAGTTCCTTCTGTTGGGCGACTTTCTTGAATTCGAACTAGAAAAATTAGCCAAGCCATCAATAAAGGAAGTTAATAGTCCATTTGAGATACCCCTCTCATTTTCCTGTTGTATTAAAACCGCATAAGCTTGATTTACAAATGGAAGAGGTTCCCGCATAACAAGATCACGAATAGTGGAATACGGCTCATTTAACCCATTCAAAAATTGAAATAGTTTTAGGTTGTTTGCATGTTCAATATGCTTCTTAAAAAGCTCACAGTCACAACTAGGAAGACAAGTTATTGCAGTAAATTCCTCCCACATCATACGAAGTACAGTGAAATATACTGAAACACATGTGGTGTCTGATGCATGAAGTTTTAAGGGATTATTAACATCAACGGTTACCGTGTTTGCAGATTCGGTTTCTTGGCCAGTCTCAGTGACTTCTTCGTCTTTCATGTTTGAGGAAGTCATCAACACGAAGGAGGAACGCATGAGAATGAAAGATCGGTGAAGAACACAACAGAGGAAGCAAAGGATCGATGAAGATGAAGAGACGCAGTCATAGCGTTTTCTGCTCTGATACCATATCATAAAAGGGATGTGGAAAAACCGAAGAGGTTTCTAGAGAAACACATAATGATTAATGGATCATTTGGGTTCGTGCATATGTACCCCATAACCCAGGTTTTTATATTATAAAACCTACTCAAAAATTACAAATAAAGTCCTTGACTTCTTACAAAACAAACTGAAGCCCTAAACATCACAAATATAACTGAACGGTCCTCAACAAACATAAACAAATAGAAAATAACAAGAATACACTTTTATCTTTTCAACCTCCACTAATTTGACTATGAAGAGATGTTAGGTTAATCTTCAATAATTGTAGCTCCAAAAATTCTATCTTGAGTGAGTTTAGTATAAATCTAAAGTGAAAAGAGAGAACGCGTAGAGAAGATGAACAAGATGAGAGAGTAAAATAAAAAAAAATGGTCATAAAATATGCATGTATTCATTCCGTATTCAAAAAAGTTATGATGCTATTACAATCATTCCTCAAAATGTTACTTAATAAGAGTGGAGGTCTTTCGACCCAACCACCTAGTCTCACTCCTAATCGTGCTTGTTTCGCAATCCAATTCGCACTTTCATTCGTGGATCGTCTTATCTTCTTACATATAATCACTTCAACCTCTCTCGCTAAAGTTTTGATGTTTTCACAAATAGTTTGGATCCTCCAATGGTGTGCCTTGTTGTTCAATTGGTTGATCACCACCTCTGAGTCCGATTCGATCACTACATGGTTCCATCCTTTCTATATGGCCATCCTTGTCCCTAGCATGATGGCTTGAGCCTCCAATGTCGTTGCGTCCGGACCATGCATAATTCTATTTGCCCCTCCTTTGACACGACCTACCTCATCCCTTGCAATTACCCCGATCCCTCCCGTCTTCGTTCGTGGACACCATGATGTCTCACAATTAATCTTGATTTCACCTTGTGTTGGTGTCCCCCACCTTTCAGCCACTTTAGAGTTCGGTTCAGCCTGCATGATGTTCGGCTCGGCCCCTAGATTCTCGCGGGTTCGCCTTATTTCCTCGATCGTGGCTCTCAGGTTCAGCATTTTTCCTTCGAACGTCACTCGAAATCTTGCTTTCCATATTGTCCAACATATCACCATACATAATTTCCACCTTGTTTCTTGGGTTTGCCTTATCATCCATACTTCCTCTCGTCTTGCTCGTGCCCATTCTTCAAATTGGTGGTTCGCGTGGTGGTTCGGTCTGAGCCCTAGTAGTTCGGCCCATACCCCTTCCGTCCACCTGCATTTATACGCCATATGTTCCCTATCCTCATCTAATCCACATATTGGACAACTTAATGGCACATTCATCCCCCTCATTTTTAGGTTCGCCATAAGCAGTAGTGAGTTCGAGCTAAGCTGCCACATGAAATTCTTAACTTTGGGGATCATATTACACTTCCATATGGCACGCCACCCATCTTTATTGTTATCCCTGGCGTTGGTGTTGGAGCTTGGTTGAGTCTCGGTTCGGTCCCTCATCCGGTGGTACGCCGATCGGACCGTCACGGTACCGTCGTGCGTATGTGGCCAAATTAGTCGGTCATCCCCTTCTACTCGCGGTACCTGGACCTGCATCACATGCATAGATACCCTTGGTTCGGTGATGGCTCGGATGAGCTCGACATTCCAGGTTCGGTCCTGCAGGAGCAGCTCGACCACCATGATGTCTCGGTTTACCTCGCAATCTGGTCGGATGTCTATCTTGTATCCTTCGATCGTGTCAACCCACGGGCCCCCAAACGCTCGGATGGTTTACTCGTCTCCTATCCTCCATAGTACTTAACTCAAGAGTTGATTCTGTCCGCTCAACAAGCATGTCCATCCCCACGAAGCTCGTCCGCCCTTTCGAGCCGTGACTATGTCCCTCCTCGGGTAATATATCCCTCGCATTACCCGGACCCATAGCGCAGTTGGTCCGGTCATCATCCTCCAGGTCAACTTCACGAGGAGGGCCATGTTGAACGTTTCCAACTCTCTAAACCCTAAACCACCCTTGAGTTTATTCTTGGTAAGGGCATCCCATCTTCTCTAATAGATCTTTCTATCCTCATTCGTTTGCCCTCACCAAAAATTCGCAATCTTCGAGTTAACTTTCGCACACCAAGTTTTAGGTAATTTGAACATGCTCATCACATATGCCGGAATCACCGTTATCACTGATTTGATAGATTTTCTTACCCGCTTGGTTGAGTGTCTTTACTCTCCATCCATTTATCTTGTTTCTGATTCTTTCCTTTAAATACCCCAATGCCACCTTTTTTTTATCTCCCACATACTACCGGTAGGCCCAGATATTTCTCTGGATCGCTCGTGCTTGATATGTATAGGGCTTCCTCTATTTCCCCGCATCTGATCATGTCCACTCCCCCTGTTGAACGTGAGGGTAGATTTCGACTCATTTAAAATAAATGTATTGAATTTCTTATATTTTATTTCAATGAGAAAATGAGAAAACAGATGGAGAAAAGATAGGAGAAAGAAAAAATAATAAATATGTATAATATAAATAATAATTTGTTTTATTAAAATTAGTATGTAAAAATAATGATTGATTTACTAAAATATTTATATGGATACAAATTCTTCGAGTTTTTTAAAAAGTAATCATATTTATTTTTAAAAAAGTAAGTATACAAAAAAATTATTTCGAAAAATAGGTATACGCGCACCCCGGGGTAGCGCGTATTGGCAATACGCGCACCCCAGGGTGACGCCTATTCAATAACACACAACACCACTATTTTTTTTTAATTTTCTTCGATAACACGACTCGATATTTAATTAAAAATAAAATATGTATCTATTAAAAAAATTAGTAAGTAGGTATTTTAATTGCGATTCAAATGATGCAAACAAATATTAAATTTGGATTTACGGATTGACTGTACGCTCTGCCGTAAGTTGAGATATGAAAATTTGACTTAAAAAATTATAACTCAAACCATGTAAGTCCAAACTCACCACGGTTAACGTCATTTATGTCGTAATTCAATTATCTATCAATGGTAATTTTTTTGATTTGAAATACAGTGATTTTTTAACCTAACATCGTTTGTTTTATAATTTGATCGAAATAATTAAATGCATTAGGTGATAAATTTAATTATGTACTTACTCAAAAAAAATAAAAAAACATTACGGTGCATAGATAATTTAATTACGAATTAAATGACGCTAACTTTGCATTAATTTTTTACTTTTAGACTAACTGTATAATTCGATACATAAAAACTTTACATACGATAAAAAAATTCCAAATAGTGTTTTAAACAGTAAATTCACTGTTTAAACAGTAAATTTAGGGTTTAAAACACTATTTGGAGGTTTTTGTATCGTATGTAGCGTTTTTTACGTATGGTATTATACAGTCAGTCAAAAAGTAAAAAAATTAACTCAAAGTTAGCGTCATTTAATTCGTAATTAAATTATCTACACACCGTGATTTTTTATTTTTTTTGAGTAAGTACATAATTAAATTTATCACCTAGTGCATTTAATTATTTCGGTCAAATTATAAAACAAACAATGTTAAGTTACAAAATCACTGTATTTCAAATCAAAAAATTACCCTAGATGAATAATTGAATTACGACATAAATGACGTTAACCGTGGTGAGTTTGGACTTACATGGTCTGAGTTAAAATTTTCATATCTCAACTTACGACAGAGCGTACAGTTAATCCGTAAATCCAAATTTAATATTTTTTGCATCATTTGAATCGTAATTAAAATATCTACTTACTATAAAAAAAAATTAATAGATATATAATTTTATTTTTAATTAAATATCGAGTCGTGTTATCGAACAAAATTAAAAAACAAAAATAGTGGTGATGTGTGTTATTGAATAGGCGTCACTTGGGTGCGCGTATACCTATTTTCGAATTATTTTATTTGTATACTTACTTTTTTAAAAAATATATATATATAATTACTTTTTCAAAAAACTCAAATTCTTCAACTTAACCAAGCTGGTGAAAAAACTCAACCACCATGCAAAGGTAACAACAGACGCCGCAGAGCTACCAATTCGTTGGCTTTGAACTGAAGCATGTTCTGTTTTTTATTTTTTGTTAAAATGTTTTAGTTTTTTATCCGAATTATTTGCGGATTTGTTGATGAGCACGTGACCATTAAGTCGTTTCGTCATTGCTCAACCTGTCTACATGAAAAAGGGTGTTTCCGTAAATGTGCATCTAAACGGGATGGGATGAAGGAAAGGAAGGTGGCTTACTTTCTCGACGACGGTGTTTGGAGTGGGCGAAAACGTGGAATATTTAATCCAACGCGGAAAAAAAACACGTGGAATTTCGACCGAAAAAACGTGATCGGTAATTTTGTTGGAAAACATGGACAAGAAATAGTAGCTGATCAACCAAAGCACTCGTAGGGGAGTTTCGCATGAAAATTGAAAAGGAAACGGCTCATTGGACTGTGATAATTAGAAATAGAATGTTTAAGCATGATGTAGTTTCTATCACTATATCGAAATAAACGCATTGTAATTGGAAATCAATCAATGAATGTATGAACACCCTTAAATTAAGATCAGAGTGGGTGGTGGCAAATGGTAGAAATATTAAATTCTGACACGATAATTGAGGGGGTAATCAACCTCTGCGAGTTGCTATTTATGGTCTACTGAACTATGAAGAAGACAAATTGATGGTAGGAGGTGTCTTCCACAATGACGAGTGAAACCTAGATAGAACTTTTTTTTACTTCCCAAAAAAGTTTTTGGAGATGTTTCGAGGTACTCCAGGGGACAAGACCAATGTCTCCTCGGACACTCAAATATGGAATGTCACACTCTCGGGGAATTACACCACAACATCAGCATACTCTGTCTTAGCAGATCATGCCACAAATAGTCAGATACTTAATCAATGGGATTGTGTTTGGAAGATTCAGACTATCCCAAAAATTCAGTATTTTATCTGGTTGTGCCTTAAAGATAGATTACCCACCTGTAAACTATTGAACCATGGAGGATGTAATTTGAGCCATCTCTGCCAAATTTGTTATTCTGGGGTGGAGGACATAGATCACATATTGCGTGGGTGTGAGCATGCTTAAGAGATGTGGAATTCAGCAATTGGCCCGCCAATTCTAGGTCAATCGTTCCACTACCCTTTGAATGAGTGGATCAAGTATGAATGTCAGGAATCAGGAGTCAATATTCAAGGAGTTGAGTGAAAGTACTTTTTTCCTTATGCTCTATGGAACATTTGGAAAAATAGGAACTCTCTTATTTTTAAGGGTTAATAGCTTAATTGGTTACACATGTTTACACATGTTTCAAAATGTGATTAATTGGTTTTGAAATGTGACTATTTGGTTTTTTTACTGTTCACCGTTAAAATCACAGTTAAGTCACTATTTAGATACGTAAAATGACGTAATTACCCCTAGAATCATCTTCAAGAACACATCATCTTCAAGAACAAGAATTGAAGAAACCAGAAATCTGATTTCTGGGTTTTTCAAGAACCCAGAAATGCTGTTTCTAGGTTTTTCAAGAACCCAGAAACGCGATTCTGGGTTCTTCAAGAACCCAGAAATCAGATTTCTGGTTTCTTGAGAACCCAGAAATTGCGATTCTGGGTTCTTCAAGAAACCAGAAATCAGATTTCTGGGTTCTTGAAGAACCCAGAATCGCGTTTCTGGGTTCTTGAAAAACCTAGAAACAGCATTTCTGGGTTCTTGAAAAACCCAGAAATCTGATTTCTGGGTTTTTCAAGAACCCAGAAATGCTGTTTCTAGGTTTTTCAAGAACCCAGAAATGCTGTTTCTGGGTTCTTGAAGTTCTGTATTCCAGTATATGTTATCACCAAATGTGATTAAATGGTCATACATGTTTCTCTATAATGTGATTAAAAGGTCATACATGTTTCTCTAGAGTTAGAAAATTACCCAATCATCAAAGATTGACGTGGCTTGATGAATGCCCGCCATCTCAAGGGCATTCTCGGTAGTCTCCGACACGGAGCGGATGGACTTGAACTGAGATGACCGATGCGACCGGTATAGGTCATCGATAGCGTTTCGATCACTCTCTGATAGCTCCTCGAAGGAAGGAGGGAAATCCTTGTCCGGGATCAACAATTTCCAGGGCACCCCCCCCTTATAAAAGAAGTAACACTTCTTATAATTGGAGTTGGTGGTCCGAAAATCGTCGACCAGGCGGACATGGACGTTCCAAACCCATCCCTGAGGGCCTCTCCACTCTGAAAACTTCGGCCAGCGGGATTGGAAGTGGTGAAAGTGGTTTGCCCCTGCTGCCAGGCGGAAGAAGCACCGGAACAGGGCCAGTGAATATATCCATTCCTGGCGTAAGCATAGGAACTTGAAGCCGACCCACATCCTGAGGGCATTCGGGACAAGCTGTGTGGGGTGAATCCCGTAAAACTGACACAAGGTCTGTAAATCCTCACAGAGAGGAAAACGCAACCCAGCATCGATCTGGGCCGCATAAATGTAAACCTCTCCATCGTGAGGAAAATGCAGACCTAGGCCAGGATACCTAGGAGCATCCTCCACGCTGAAGCCACCGAGCGCCACCACGGTCTTAAAATAAGCCGGCTTCAATTCATTAGGCTTGACGTCTACTCGAACAAATTCAAATTGCTCCTGATAAACATAAAAAGCAAAGAACAGCAGAGGATATTGCCAAAGCAGAGCAATAAAAGGGCGAAAGTTTACCTTTTGGGGAAAAAATAGGCGTGTTTAGCTCGGGCCCGTCCACCACCATAGGAGTGGTTGCAGTCCTGCCCAAATCGGTATGTTCCTCTACTGAGGGGGGCACGATTTCATCCCTGATGGTCAAAGGGACATCAGCATTTCTGGGAATGTTGGCTTTGTTGGCACCCTTGGGAGCCGTGTGCTTGACTCTCTGATTGCGAGGAGCCATGGAAATATTGGGAGAAGGCTGAAGAAGGTTGAGATAAGAAATGGAAAGGATCGCAATGAAGCTCTGAAAATCCGAGAGAGCGGATAAGCGTAAAAGACAGAATACAGAAACTGACGTTTCCTATATAGACCAAAAGGGGAGTAACCGCCACGAGTAAATCGAAGCGACGCAGAGGAATAATTGCACCCTTTTGGAGAAAACCGAAGCAATGTCAGAATTCCAAGAGACGACGGTCGGCTGGTACAGACAGCTGTCAAACTACCCTGGGTTTACGGAAAAGTAAATGTCAGGCGTGCCTCAAGTGACCGTTCGATTTCTGGACAACTGTGCAGTTATTAAATGCTAAAATTCCACTAAGGAGACAAGATGGTCGCCAGCGCACTAATAAAGTTTTAGCAGAAGTACCTCGGGTAGGTAATGATCGCCTAACTAAGAAAGATAGACTTCCATAAGCCTGGGTCACCTCGAGTGATCGCCAAAAGGGAATAAAAGGAAGGATATTCTTTCGGCTTTGAACAGAGAAGAAATGGCTCGCCAAATGAGCTCGAAGTGTCTCAAAGGCACTGGACCATTACCAAAGACGTCACTATCTAAAACCCTACTAGGAAATCAAGCTCGACCGAAGGAACTTCAATCAAGCTTCGGGGGCAAATGTTGGGTATCGATAGTGACAGCCCAGTAAGAAAAGGCCTCGGAGGCCCAATAAATATAGAGGGGGTAAACCCATGACACCCGAACCGGATCGGCCCAAGTACAAGCCAAACTTGGCCCACCATCGAGTAATCCAGAATCGAGCCCAAAGTCTATAGAGACGCCAAAGGCTCTCAGACTGCTCGCCATTCTCTACCAAGTCGCGACCTTCCACTGCTCGACATGGGAGTGCTCGCCCCGAAGAGAGCCTTGTCTCTCTCCTCTGGTCCCACTAAACCGTTAATAACAGAGTGGCCAAGATATCCCGCATATCTCGGTCACATATTCACTAAAGATTAGATTTGGTAACTGCAATATCTCGCAGTAACTGCCATATCCCACGATCCGAATCTTCAGCAACTCAATATACATTAAGATATTCAGTTGCCTTTATACGGTTCTATCTCTCTTACCCTATAAATACCCTTGCTTTACATACGTTCTTTACGTTTTTGAGTTTTATACACACATATACTCATTTAAGCATCGGAGAGGGACCCAGAGGCACCCCCTCTGTTGCGCTCCCCTACTTGCAGGTTCACCGGAGTTGGAGCTGAAGCGTCATCCCAACCTTGTCTGGCATTCAATTCACTGCCAGATCAGCATTCAGGATTTCACGATCCAACATTTGGCGCCGTCTGTGGGAAACGAGCAATTAAGCCATGAGAACTCGATCCCAAAGCAACCGTCGGAATCAGACTAGGGAGCGATCCTCAGATAGCTCTGATTCCGCCGCCGCTTCACCGCTTCAACAGGAACCTGCCAGCCGAGCAGGAGTTAATGCTGTTCCTCTGCGGACAGCCCGAGAACATGTCGGTGATTCAAGACCGACCCCAGCTGCTGATCAAAACGGAGCCCCTGCACCGCAGACAGTCCACATTGCGGGGCAGGATATTAATTTAACCCCCGAGATGGTCTCCTTGCTGGAAGCCATCCTAGGACAGGCGCGCCCCCAAGCCCCTGCTCCTCAGGAAAACAATCCCTCTGCTCCTAAGGAAAATCACCGCCCTGCTGCCACAGGGCCTTCACCTTCAGAAGCGGCCAATCCTAGTCCTGCTGCGCCTCAGGAGGATCAGGAGATGACGTCAGGTCAGCAGTCCTTACCTCCAGCGCACACCAAGGAGCCAGCAGCCGCATATACTGTCAATCCTTCCGGTCCGCCTCCACCCGGAGCCTCTCCCATGTACTGCACTGTGGATCAGATGGATGATCTCCTCAACAAAAGGCTCCAGGAAAGACAGTTGACAGTCATAGCTCCCTTCAAGGAGCAGTCCTCTCATCCGTTCACCGACGCGCTCGTCGCTATCAAAATCCCGAAGGATGTGGTTGCTCGGGCCATACCTGAGTATAGCGGTGGAGGAGATCCCACCGTACATGTCAACAAGCATGAGGCCTCCCTTCTGGGTAAGTCAAACGATCCCAATCATTTGGCTTTGCTATTTCCATCTACTCTTTCGGGCTCGGCTTCGTCCTGGTTCTTCGGCCTCCCTGCAGGATCAATCGGAACTTGGGCAGAGTTAAGAAGCAAGTTCCTGGAGAGATATGTGGGCGAGCGCCAATTGCTGAAGAGCGTGGTCGCCCTTGACTCGGTCAAACAGCAGCCTGGAGAGTCGCTGTCCAACTTCTACGGGCGTTTTCATCAAAACGTCACAGAATTAGATCGTCGAATCTCGGATGGGGAAATCATTCGAGCATTCTACAGAGGTCTGGATGTGGCCAACAAGGCCTCGAGAAAGCTGCGAAACAGCTATCACGTGAAGGAGATAGAGACATTGGAGGAGTTGGCGTCCAGAGCAAAAGGTTTCATAGACCTTGAACGCGCAAACATCGAGGCTAATCTCCTGACGACCTCGCTAAGGGTAACCCATGAACCCCGACGCGATGGTAAGAAGGAGATAAAGAAGGAGAAGAAGGGAAAAGAAAGTAAGCCCCGAGTCGAGTCTCTTCCAGCACCTCGCCATCCAGAGGTCCCTGAGTACTTCACGCCTTTAAATAGGCAGATCTCAGCGGTACTAGTCGAGATGGAGAGGAGATCCTTGGCGAGGCCACCGATGCCTCGCCGAGGTGGGTTACCCATGGGCAAGGATGTCGAGAGCTATTGCAGATACCATAAGTGCAAGGGTCATAAGACAGACGATTGCAAGATTCTGAAGCGAGATATAGAGAGGCTGATTCAGGGGGGAATGTTGAAGGAATTTGTGGCAGGGCGAGACCGAAGTCGAACGCCCCCCAGGAGACATCGTTCACCAGCCCCTGCAGATCAAGCTGAGCCTTCTGGAAGCAAGAGGAGAGTGAATCTGATTGCGGGAGGATTCGGTGCAGGCGGCGAGAGGTCAAGCGCCAGAGAGGTCTACGCCACTCAGATCTCTACGGCAGTTCAGTTGGGGAAGCGGCCAAGACCTGAAGAAAACATTGTCATCTCATTCTCTGAAGATGATTTGGCACATGTCACCATGCCCCACAACGATGCTCTGGTCATTACGGCAGATATTGACGGCTGTGATGTTGCAAGGATTCTGGTCGACGAAGGCAGCTCGACAGACATCCTGTTTCTGGACGCCTTCGAAAAGATGGGCAAATCAAAACGCGACCTGAAGAGGGTCGACTTTCCGCTGATCGGATTTGCGGGAAGGACAACTTATCCACTGGGGGCTATAACCATGCCAGTGATTTTTGGCGAGGGGTGGAAAAGCATCAAGGTGTCGGTCACTTTCCTGGTGGTCGATTCACCTACATCCTACAACGCCATCATAGGGAGGACCACGATCAACCCAAATAAGATTGTGTCCTCCACTGTCCACCAGAAGATGAAGTTCCCTACTCCGAACGGGATTGGAGAAGTGCTCGGAGATCAGCCTTCCTTGCGGCAATGTTATGTGAACTGTTTACGCAGGAAGAACCAAAGGGAGGCGCTCGCCATCGAGACAGAGGCCGATCCCCGCGAGGACCTGGCTCGACCAGCACCCATGGAGGAATTGGAGGAGGTCGAGATCGATGGTCCAGACAAAAAGGTGCGCATTGGGACCACCTTGAAAGAGGATCAGAAGGAGGCCATGACCGCCCTCCTCAAGGAATTCAAAGAGCTCTTCGCCTGGCAGCCGAGCGGCATGCCAGGAATCAGCACAGATATTATCTCTCATGAGCTCAGGATAGACCCCTCCATCAAGCCGATCACCCAAAAAAGAAGATCATTCGGGACTGATAAGCGTTTGGCGATCAGGCAGGAAGTCGGCAGGCTGATTGAAGCTGACTTCGTCAGAGAAGTAAGATTCCAGAGTTGGGTCGCCAACCCGGTTTTGGTCAAGAAATCAAACGGCAAGTGGAGGATGTGCGTCGACTTCCGCGATTTAAACAAGGCTTGCCCCAAAGATTCATATCCCCTTCCGATAATTGATCAGCTGGTCGACGCTACCTCGGGTCATGAGATGCTGAGCTTCATGGACGTCTATTCAGGCTACAACCAGATCAGAATGCATCCAGATGACGAGGCGCACACTGCTTTCTATGCTGACGGGGACATTCTATGCTACAAGGTGATGCCCTTTGGTCTCATCAATGCCGGGGCAACTTATCAGCGGATGGTGAACCGACTGTTCCAGGACATGCTGGGAAGGAACATGGAGGCCTACGTGGATGATATGCTCGTTAAATCCATCAAAGGCAATCCTCATACCACCGACCTCCGTGAAGCTTTTGAATGCATGAGGAGACACAGCGTTCGCCTGAACCCAGCAAAGTGCGCCTTTGGAGTCAAGTCCGGGAAGTTCCTGGGTTTTATGGTCAGCGAAAGGGGCATTGAAGCAAACCCGGAAAAGCTAAAGGCCATAGAAGAAATGAAGACGCCAACCTGCCATAAGGAAGTCCAATGCCTGAACGGCCGACTAGCTGCTCTTAACCGCTTCCTCTCCAAAGCAAGCGACAAGTCCCTCCCGTTCTTCAAAACCTTGAGGGCCAACCGTAAGTTCGAGTGGACGCCAGACTGCGAGGAAGCATTCCAGTCCTTGAAAAGGCATATTCAAACACTCCCAGCTCTGGCAAAACCCGTTCCAGGCGAGCAGCTTTTCCTCTATTTAGGCATTAGCGATGTGGCAGCCAGTGCTGTTTTAATAAGGGAGGAGAATAATGTTCAGAGTCCAGTGTATTTTATTAGCAAAATGTTCAACTCAGCAGAAATAAGATATGTCCAGATTGAGAAGTATCTCTATGCCTTAGTTATTGCTGCTCGGAAGCTGAGACCTTACTTTCATGCGCACGACATCACGGTCCTCACCAATCAACCTCTCAAAAACTTCCTGATGAAGCCAGATTCTTCAGGAAGAATGGTCAAGTGGGCGATCGAGCTCAGCGAGTTCAGGATCAAATTTGCGCCAAAAACGGCCATCAAAGGTCAAGCACTAGCTAATTTCATAGTGGAAAGCACGAGTAACGGTCAAGCGATGGCAGAAAACAGGCCAAGTCAGTCAGCAAACGACGATCAAATCTGGGAACTCTATACGGATGGGTCTTCATCAAAAGAAGGCTCGGGGGCAGGTTTAATTCTTATTCCTCCTGAGGGCGAGCCTCTGAAATACGCGATCGCCTTGACATTCCCAGCGACCAATAACGAAGCAGAATATGAGGCTCTTATCACTGGACTCAGACTGGCAAAAGGAATGGGTATAACAGCGCTTAAGGTAAAAAGTGATTCAGAGCTTATTGTCAATCAGGTTAATGGCGCCTACGAGGCAAAGGGAGAAAAGATGAAGAAATATCTCGGCATCGCCAAAAAACTAGTCGTGGAAATCCCAAATTTCGCGATTGAGTTTATTCCTCGCCAAGAAAACCAGATGGCAGATTCTTTGAGTAAGCTAGCCTTCGGAGGGGCGACAATCCAGGATGTGCAATTTCTGGAAAAGGCCCTATGTTCAGTCCTTGAAAACAGAGCGGAGGTCTTCAACATTCAAGAACAGGTCACCTGGATGACCCCATTCCAGAATTATTTGAAAGAAGGCATCCTCCCAGAGGACGAAGGCGAATCCACTAGGATTAGAAGACTCGCAGCCAGTTATCTAATCATCGATGGAGAACTCTATAGAAGAGGTTATTCGACGCCTTACTTGAGATGTGTTGCTCTACCCGAAACAGAAAAAGTTCTTCGAGAAGCTCATGAAGGGGCAGCAGCATGTCATGAAGGCGCTCGATCGCTAAGCAGGAAAATATTCAGACTGGGATATTACTGGCCGACCTTGGGAAAAGACGCAGCCGAATTAACACAGAAGTGTGAAATTTGCCAGCAGTTTGCACCACGATCGGGTCGACCATCGACATTATTATCCCCAATGGCGGGTGCCTGGCCCTTCGCTCAATGGGGAATCGATATATTGGGTCCTTTTCCCATTAGCACTGGTCAGCGTACTCACATTATAGTGGCGATCGACTACTTCACTAAGTGGGTAGAGGCGAAAGCTCTAGCTTCGACAACGGAATTCCAAGTTATCAAGTTCATGCAGGTCAACATATTCTCCAGGTTTGGTATTCCCAAAATACTCATCAGCGATAATGGTCCGCAATTCGTTGGAAAGGAGTTGAAATGGCTCTGTGAAGAGTATCATATCGACCATCGCTTCAGTTCAGTACATCACCCTCAAACGAATGGGCAAGCTGAAGCAGCCAACAAGATTGTCTTAGCCGGACTCAAGAAAAGGGTTCGAGCATTCAAAGGGAATTGGGCAGAAGAGCTGGAAAACGTATTATGGGCCATCAGAACAACGCCTAAGGCGGCCACAGGAGAAACGCCTTTCAGTTTAGTGTACGGATCAGAAGCAGTAGCACCAGCTGAATTAACAGTGCCTACCCACAGAGTCCTACACTTTAACGCGGAGGCAAATGAGATCGAGCGCAGAACTGACCTCGACTTGGCAGAGGAAAAGAGATGGCTCTCGGAAAAAACACAGGCAAAAATGCGCTTGGCGACCGCTCGGTCTTTCAACAGAAAAGTTAGCGCTCGCCAATTTTTCGTGGGGGAGATGGTTATGAGAAGGAATGAATTTACAAGGCTGGACAGTAAAAACAAACTTTCAGCCAAATGGGAAGGACCATACAAAGTAGTAGAGATCGCCGCACCAGGATCCTACTATTTGGAAACCACCGAAGGCGAGAGGTTACCCCGTCCATTTAATTCAGAGCATTTAAGAAGATTTTATGCATAGCTTGTAATCAAACTGCTTATGTCAATAAAAGAAAGCCATTCCTTCACAAAGCGCGTCCACTCGAAGCAAGCTGAAGCCAAAAAGCCCTGACGCCAAAGTCAGGCCACAAAAGCCCTAGCAACAAAGCTAGGCCAAAAGCCCTAGCAACAAAGCTAGGCCAAAAGCCCTAACAACAAAGTTAGGCCAAAAGCCCTGACGCCAAAGTCAGGCCACAAAAGCCCTAGCAACAAAGCTAGGCCAAAAGCCCTAGCAACAAAGCTAGGCCAAAAGCCCTAACAACAAAGTTAGGCCAAAAGCCCTGACGCCAAAGTCAGGCCAAAAAGCCCTAGCAACAAAGCTAGGCCAAAAGCCCTAACAACAAAGTTAGGCCAAAAGCCCTGACGCCAAAGTCAGGCCACAAAAGCCCTAGCAACAAAGCTAGGCCAAAAGCTCTAACAACAAAGTTAGGCCAAAAGCCCTGACGCCAAAGTCAGGCCAAAAAAGCCCTAGCAACAAAGCTAGGCCAAAAGCCCTAGCAACAAAGCTAGGCCAAAAGCCCTAACAACAAAGTTAGGCCAAAAGCCCTGACGCCAAAGTCAGGCCAAAAAGCCCTAGCAACAAAGCTAGGCCAAAAGCCCTAACAACAAAGTTAGGCCAAAAGCCCTGACGCCAAAGTCAGGCCACAAAAGCCCTAGCAACAAAGCTAGGCCAAAAGCCCTAACAACAAAGGTAGGCCAAAAGCCCTGACGCCAAAGTCAGGCCAAAAAAGCCCTAGTAACAAAACTAGGCCACAAAAGCCCTAGCAACAAAGCTAGGCCAAAAGCCCTAACAACAAAGTTAGGCCAAAAGCCCTGACGCCAAAGTCAGGCCAAAAAGCCCTAGTAACAAAACTAGGCCAAAAAGCCCTAGCAACAAAGCTAGGCCAAAAAAGCCCTAGTAACAAAACTAGGCCACAAAAGCCCTAACAACAAAGTTAGGCCTCAAAAAACCTGACACCAAAAATCAGGCAAAGCCCTGACGCCAAAGTCAGGCCAAAAGACCTAGCAAAATGTTAGGCAAAATAAAAGCCCTGACGCCAAAGTCAGGCCAAAGAAAGTTTAGGCGATCACTATTGATGATAAGGCCTGACAAACTCCAAATCCCCTGTTATTAGGCCAACACCTCAAAGGTTTAAACTTCAAAGAAGGTAATATCTCTTTGAACTTAGAAGTTTATGCTTTTAAGTGTCAAAAGTATTATCCTTAGAAAGTTTAACTTATGATTGGTCTACGGCTTTAAGGGTCGACGACATTACCAAGCAAGGAAAAAGTGGAAAGTAACTATGAGTAAGATATTGGATAGCTGAATATGTTCAAAGTCGATTAAAGGCTCAAGAATATAAAGGCATTCAATAGAAAAACCCAAGTCTTCGATAAATAATTACAAACCAAAAACAGAAAGTACAAAAATGGCTATCTAAAAAAGATAAAGATGGTCGCCAAGGAGTTGGGGACTTCAAGCTTCGGGGTTCTCGGGGGCAAGGGCGCTCTGCTCGTCTTCAGGGGCAGAAGTACTGGGCTCGCCTTCAGGAGCAGCCTCTCCAGCAACAGAGGGCTGCGAAGGACGACTCCGCAGGAAGGTCTTCAAGGAGGCGACTTCCCCAAGAGGAAAGTTGGGATCGACCGCCTGGACCTCATCCACCAGGACTCGGAGAAAATCGGCGATTGCCGACTTCATCTCCTTCAGAGCGCAGTCCTCAAACTCCTCAGAGGCTTTGAATGCCTCAACTACGCTCTGGGGCGAAGGGACGGCTTTCAATTGTGCAGTTAACCGATCCCTCTCCTCCTCCAAGGCAATCCCCCGGGCTTCCGCAGCTTCCATCTGAGCCACCGCAGCTTCTCTCTGGGCGTCAGCAGCGTCCCTTTGCGCCTCGGCAGCAACCCTGCGAGCCTCCGATTCTGCCCCTTGCGCCTGAGCTTCCTTAAGTTCAGCATCTAGGCGAACTCGGACGATCTCTCCCTGATCTAAACACAGGTGAAGAGCGTCAAAGTCCTGAAGAGCGGCAGCGGCTTCAGCCTCCCTCTTCTGGACATCAGCAAGGAGGCGCTGCTCCTTCCTGAGGTATTCCTCTCGGGTATTATCTGCCAAGGCGATCGCTGCATCTGCAGTCGTCTTGATAGTCCCCAATTGCTCAGGAGTGACCCCCGTGCTTCGGTACTGCTCCAGCTCGGCGAGCACACTGGAATACTTGTCGGTGAGCTCCCCGAAGACACGACCAAGAATCACCTCTTCCCGAACGAACTGGCAACAAATATAGAATTAAAGCTGTCAGGACAACAGACAATAAGGGAACGACAAAGAGAGGACTCTACGAAATAAAAGTATGAGATCTTACCAAAGCCACTCGTTCGAAGTGGGACCGAAGGAACCCCTCGATCTGATGAAGTTCCGTGGGAACAATCGAGCGGTCCGCGGGGGGAATTATCCCGTCCAGAAGCCGCATACACATATCCGGGCTGCCCCGGAGGCTCTTCTGGGGAGGGTACCCCTTCTTCATAAGGTCCCCACAGGGGACCCAAGTTTCCCGAGAATTCGCTGATTCAAGCGGCTGAAACAAGCCGGCAAGGGAGCAATGCTCATCCACAGGAGCCCTCGATGAGCTGGAAGCAGCATGCCCCTTCTCCTTGGTCCCAGACTCCTTAGGAGGAGCCATGGGCACAGTAAGAACAGGAGGAGCTAAGGTCAAAACCTTCCCCTTGGCGGCAGAAGGACCCTGGGGAGAGGGAGAAGGGGGCACCGCGTCTAGACCCTTCCCTTTATTAGCGGAAGGACCCCCAGGAGGGGGAGGAGAAGGATGCTGGTCGACTTCCGGACATTCCTCACTCCTGACCTTCTTGGAGGGAGGAGGAGCATGATCCCGGACCATGTCGGTTGAGGACTCCTCTGCAAAACAACAAGACAAAAATGTCAAAAACAAAAAACCGCAAAGTATGAAGACGTTAAATCTACGAATAACAAAGCAACATACCTGGTTGGCGAGGGTCAGCAGTGGCCGAGGGAAGCACCTCCTCGGGCTTCCTCTTGGACGAACGCCTAGAAGGGGGAGGAGGACAGTTCAACAATGCCTGGTCGGAGGACAATCCCGCTGATCCCTGGTCATCAAAGAGACCTATCAGTTTCTGGCTCTTGCTTACAACCTTTCCTACAAGTAATAAAGCAAGATAAGAGTTAGAAAATTACCCAATCATCAAAGATTGGCGTGGCTTGATGAATGCCCGCCATCTCAAGGGCATTCTCGGTAGTCTCCGACACGGAGCGGATGGACTTGAACTGAGATGACCGATGCGACCGGTATAGGTCATCGATAGCGTTTCGATCACTCTCTGATAGCTCCTCGAAGGAAGGAGGGAAATCCTTGTCCGGGATCAACAATTTCCAGGGCACCCCCCCCTTATAAAAGAAGTAACACTTCTTATAATTGGAGTTGGTGGTCCGAAAATCGTCGACCAGGCGGACATGGACGTTCCAAACCCATCCCTGAGGGCCTCTCCACTCTGAAAACTTCGGCCAGCGGGATTGGAAGTGGTGAAAGTGGTTTGCCCCTGCTGCCAGGCGGAAGAAGCACCGGAACAGGGCCAGTGAATATATCCATTCCTGGCGTAAGCATAGGAACTTGAAGCCGACCCACATCCTGAGGGCATTCGGGACAAGCTGTGTGGGGTGAATCCCGTAAAACTGACACAAGGTCTGTAAATCCTCACAGAGAGGAAAACGCAACCCAGCATCGATCTGGGCCGCATAAATGTAAACCTCTCCATCGTGAGGAAAATGCAGACCTAGGCCAGGATACCTAGGAGCATCCTCCACGCTGAAGCCACCGAGCGCCACCACGGTCTTAAAATAAGCCGGCTTCAATTCATTAGGCTTGACGTCTACTCGAACAAATTCAAATTGCTCCTGATAAACATAAAAAGCAAAGAACAGCAGAGGATATTGCCAAAGCAGAGCAATAAAAGGGCGAAAGTTTACCTTTTGGGGAAAAAATAGGCGTGTTTAGCTCGGGCCCGTCCACCACCATAGGAGTGGTTGCAGTCCTGCCCAAATCGGTATGTTCCTCTACTGAGGGGGGCACGATTTCATCCCTGATGGTCAAAGGGACATCAGCATTTCTGGGAATGTTGGCTTTGTTGGCACCCTTGGGAGCCGTGTGCTTGACTCTCTGATTGCGAGGAGCCATGGAAATATTGGGAGAAGGCTGAAGAAGGTTGAGATAAGAAATGGAAAGGATCGCAATGAAGCTCTGAAAATCCGAGAGAGCGGATAAGCGTAAAAGACAGAATACAGAAACTGACGTTTCCTATATAGACCAAAAGGGGAGTAACCGCCACGAGTAAATCGAAGCGACGCAGAGGAATAATTGCACCCTTTTGGAGAAAACCGAAGCAATGTCAGAATTCCAAGAGACGACGGTCGGCTGGTACAGACAGCTGTCAAACTACCCTGGGTTTACGGAAAAGTAAATGTCAGGCGTGCCTCAAGTGACCGTTCGATTTCTGGACAACTGTGCAGTTATTAAATGCTAAAATTCCACTAAGGAGACAAGATGGTCGCCAGCGCACTAATAAAGTTTTAGCAGAAGTACCTCGGGTAGGTAATGATCGCCTAACTAAGAAAGATAGACTTCCATAAGCCTGGGTCACCTCGAGTGATCGCCAAAAGGGAATAAAAGGAAGGATATTCTTTCGGCTTTGAACAGAGAAGAAATGGCTCGCCAAATGAGCTCGAAGTGTCTCAAAGGCACTGGACCATTACCAAAGACGTCACTATCTAAAACCCTACTAGGAAATCAAGCTCGACCGAAGGAACTTCAATCAAGCTTCGGGGGCAAATGTTGGGTATCGATAGTGACAGCCCAGTAAGAAAAGGCCTCGGAGGCCCAATAAATATAGAGGGGGTAAACCCATGACACCCGAACCGGATCGGCCCAAGTACAAGCCAAACTTGGCCCACCATCGAGTAATCCAGAATCGAGCCCAAAGTCTATAGAGACGCCAAAGGCTCTCAGACTGCTCGCCATTCTCTACCAAGTCGCGACCTTCCACTGCTCGACATGGGAGTGCTCGCCCCGAAGAGAGCCTTGTCTCTCTCCTCTGGTCCCACTAAACCGTTAATAACAGAGTGGCCAAGATATCCCGCATATCTCGGTCACATATTCACTAAAGATTAGATTTGGTAACTGCAATATCTCGCAGTAACTGCCATATCCCACGATCCGAATCTTCAGCAACTCAATATACATTAAGATATTCAGTTGCCTTTATACGGTTCTATCTCTCTTACCCTATAAATACCCTTGCTTTACATACGTTCTTTACGTTTTTGAGTTTTATACACACATATACTCATTTAAGCATCGGAGAGGGACCCAGAGGCACCCCCTCTGTTGCGCTCCCCTACTTGCAGGTTCACCGGAGTTGGAGCTGAAGCGTCATCCCAACCTTGTCTGGCATTCAATTCACTGCCAGATCAGCATTCAGGATTTCACGATCCAACAAGACTGACATTCCTAATGAGTTCATTTCCATTGATATTAGTTGGGTTCCTCCAAAAAAGGATTAGTTTAAAATTAACACAGATGAGGTTGGTAAGGGAAATCAAGGATTTACATGAGCCGGTTGGGTCATCCGAGACTACAGGGGTCAATGGGTTGCAGGATTCTCAAGGAATTTGGGTTGCTCAAACAGTCACACTGCGGAATGTTGGGTCATCAGAGACAGACTGATACTGGCAAAGACACTCGGATTAAAATCTATTCACCTTGAAACGGACACCCTTTCAGCCCATAAGGTAATCTCTGATGAAAATATGTCAAATCAAAAACTAATGTCCATCATTGCGGATTGCAGTAAATTATTGTTGCAGTTCGAAAGAATGAAGTTCAAACATATTTTTCGAGAAGCAAATGCGGTAGCGGGCATCATGGCGGGTATGACGCTCAACCAGCGACATGTGTTTGAAATTCATAGATCACATATGAAGGAAACGATTAACGCGCTCCGAAAAGACGATGTTGACTCTTCTGTTTCGAGAATTGTTAAAGATAGTTAGTTTTTTATTTGGGTTGTGTAATTTAAACTTGGGTGATTAGTTTGTCACCTATAGCGGTTTTTAAATTTATAATTATCAAAAAAAAAAAACTAAATGAGTTAGATATAATAATTAATCAATAGATAGATATTGGCCAAAAAAAGATATAGATAGATAGAAATAGATATTGTTTTATTATCTATGTTGCATTTTATTTTTCCGTCTAATAAAGTATACTAATTTAACATTCTGTATTTTGGATACATATTCAATTTTAGATGTATTATTTACAGTTATGTAATTTTGAATTCTCTACATCGAACTGATAATTTGGATTCATAATTACAAATATCATTAAAAAAAATAAAATTGAAATGATTGTTGACGTGGGAAATACATATTCAATAATTCAATACCTGCATCTAACTTTCAAACAAGCTTTGATGTTTGTTTGGTTTTTAAATGATAATCATTAATCATAGTTAGAAAGTTAGAAGAGTTATATTTAACTAATCATCGATTCACACAAGTCGTTATTTACATAATAAGTTATTAATTTCTCTGTTTGAAAATATTATCTAAATTAATAAAATTATACGCATATTTTTTTAGTTAATTTATTATAGTAACTAAACTATTCACGTGCGCGTCGTCGTCATTAGACGCACATGAGGTGTAATAAAGACATTATTGTTCTTACTGCTAAGATAATACAAGAATAATACGAAAATTAAATATTATATTAAAATATTATTAGTATAAAACGCTCGAGTCGAGAATTTATATTTAGAGTTTTTAAATTTTATTTCATTAGATTATGCAAATTAAATTTAGTTTTATACTAATAATATTTTAATGAAATGTTTAATTTTTATACTATTATTGTATTATACTAAGATTCAGAACAATCATATCTTCGTTATACCTCGCATGCGACTAACGACGACGCGCATAGGGCGTGTTGTAGTCTAGTATAATCATTGGAAAAATACACTTTAGTGAATTATAAAGCTTTCGTTTTTTTAAAAAATTGTGTATGTATAATACATATATCTACATGTTATGAATGTATAACTCTTTATTTACTATTGCAAATGACATATATATATATGTGTATGTTTGTCTGAATCAAACATGCGCCCAAACTAATTGTACCATGACTCCAAACTTGTGAGGGAATGCATTTGGTGTTCGCTTAAGATATCTTAACACGCTCACTACCATCTTTATGAAACAACAACTATTACAAATCTATCGTGGCAACATCATGAAAATTTCAATTATATTTTTTAAAATAGAATTAGATATTTTATTAATTTATTCCTCATTTTTTTTTACTTTGATATTTTCAAAGTTACGATTTGTAAGTATTATTTAGATTTTAATTTTATGTATATTTGGAAAAAAAAAACTATAGATCATATAACAATAAAGTATATTACATAAATTAACATAACAATTGAAAATAAATTTTAATTAATTAAGAAAATTATATAACATGAAAATAGATCAAAATTCTTTTTCCACACCAATTTTAATTTTGCAAACTTTATTATTTTGAATGTATTGATTATTTATCGCTTTAGACAATATATTATGTATATTCAACATATAAATGTATGTAAATTTTGATCGACGTTAATTCAGTTTAAATTCTCTAAATGTATTGATAAAATTATATTTTTATAATGACGACGATCTAAGTTTTCAATTTCACGGGTTTCTCAGTTTTCGTTAGGAAGGGGTAAATGACAAAAAAAAATGTTGTAGATGAATAAAAAATAAGTAGGAGCATCATGAAATGATAAAAAAAAAATTGATTGATTAGGAAGATAGGAGAAAAACTTGAAAGAAAAAACCACTACGGGAGAGGATTATGTTGCTGGCTGAAAATAGTTTTATTAACGGCTCATATTTTGAACCGTTAATTAAGGACGGCTCAATTAAAAACGAGCCGTCATAATAAGTGTCGTCTTATTTATGACGGCTCAATTAGGAATGAGTCGTCAAAAGGGTAACTCAATAAGAATGAGTCGTCAAAAGAACAGCTTAATTAGAATGTGCCGACGAAAATACAAATATATTTAATATTCTGTATTTGTCGGATAATCATCTTCAATCATTTGTCGGATAATCATCTTCACTTCTACGCTCGGCATACTGATCACTACCAAAACATGCAGTTGATTGAGTTGCCTGACCATCCTATAAAAGCATCCCAACAAAGTACTATATATAAGATGCATCCCATTTGGACATCAAACTAGCGTGTGTGGTTAACATAATCATATCATATTAACAACTGAACTAAAATAGCAGTCGAACACAAAATTTTATCAACCATTATGTATTAAAAATGACCACTATTCAACAATCAGTAAATGAATAATTGTAGTGATATAATTGATAAATATAACATATATACTTACTTTATTTGCAATTGGTAAGAGTGTCGAACTACAACCAATATTGTAGTTGGTGTGAAGTCGTTGGAACCTCCTGTCATGAAGTGTTGAAATGAATTAAATCCATTAATATTGCCCTGAAGGTCCGCAATCTGACCTTGATGGATGGATTGCATGACCTGTAATTGTTGTTGAAATTGTTTGAACATATCTCCCATATGTGCCTTCATACTAGCCATTTGATCTGCTTGTTCCTTCAATTTATCATCAGTTTCTTATAGGACTATTCATTTCTTGGTTCATAGTGGGATGAGTTTGTAGACAAGATTCACCATGAAAACAACATATTGTATTGTCAACTAAGAAACCATTCCAAATCAAGTGACTTTCTACTTCTTCTGCCACGTGATATTTTCTATTTTTGCTTTTACGGCAAGGACAATTCATTTTTCCATTAACCAAACCATTTCTATTAGCAAATTCAATGAAGTTTTTGATACCGTATTGGTACTCTTTTCTAATTCTTGGTTTATTCATCCAATTGTTATCCGTGCCGAAATTTAAAGTTCCTAACAAAAGCATGTCAATATAGTTAAAAATACATGTTATGAAATCAGTATTCTGAACATACACCGCGAAAAATACTTTCAATGATCAACAATGATCAATGTATAAATGCATGTACATTGAGCGAAAAATACTTTCAATGTACAGTGATGCAACACCGAGATATGATATTGCGTGCCTATCAAAACCTTGCTTTGGTGCCTATCAACACCGTGATGCAACATTGCTTCATATCAAAACCTATGTACCAATTTCATTAACCAATTGGTTGAGTTGAACATGGAAGAGATGAACAATTTCAACACGAACTGAAGTCTTGAACAATTTCAACACGAATTGACTAAATGAACAATTTCAAAGCAAGGAAGACATGAATTTAAGGCACCCAAAAGAAGTGAATTTAACGCAGCAAGCAGCAGAAGCATTGTCAACACGAGACAACAAAAACTCAAAAATAATATAACCAAGACTTATTACCTGGAAATCGAAGCTTGATGGAGAAACTAGGGTTTGCAGAATTGATGATTTTTGTTGTTTTCTCTGATAAATCGAAGTAGGGGAGACATATATAAGAATATGTAAGGTCGAATCGTTGAAGGAATTGAAAACAAAAACTTACTGATTCCAAGAGTGGCGTGGCGAGGAGGAGAGCTTCGACAGAGTGCTTTGACATAGTGCTTCGACATTGGTTCTGGCCCGTGTTTTGTTATTCTGGCCCATGTTTTGCATTGGTTCGGTTCTGTTTGTTATTCAGAATGTTGTTCAGTTTTCTTTTGTGATTTTTATTCAATTTCGGATTGTCTAAGGTGTAATTGAATAATAGTTTATTAGGGTTTTGTTATTTAAGGGTGATAGTCTGCCAAATGTAGGAAATAGACTAAATGATCCCCAATTGCTTTTATCTCTTCGTTTCTTCATTTTTCTAGGGTTTCCAAATTTATCAATTTGTCCGATTCCATTTTCAACAATTATTATTGTAGTATATGAATTGCTTGTATATAAACTATTATATTTTTATCAATTTTTGTGTTATAAGAAAATAAATCTAATCTATGAAGTCAAAACTAATTTATCAATTTACTAATTTTGTAAAAGCATAGCAGAAATTAATTTTATATCTATATTTATATTAATTTGATTAGAATGTATATAATTGTGACAAAGAAGGATTTTAATACATTTTCTCACTCTTAATGTCATAATAATTAATTTTAATTAGTCCATGTCAAACATACAATTCTCACTCCTAAGTGACATGTCATGTAAATCACTTTAAAATCCTCCAAACCTTCTCATTCACTCTCAAGATAAGTTACAAATTTTTAACATTTTTTGTTTATTTTTACATGCATATTTATGATTGTTTCTTAAATATATTGTATTTAGTGAATTTTATAAAATACTAAAATACATAATATTATATTTGATGGATAATAAGTATGAACATATAAATATTTTCAATTAAAAATTAAATAGATTAATTAAGTATAAATTTAGAAGATTAAATAATAATTTTATCAAATTGCATATCAACATTGTTTAGCCTATTATAATTAAATTTTTAATATAAATCTAGCATATGAATGAATAATAATAATAATATGAGGATAAAGTTTTGACATTTTTATATAAGTATATAAAATTAATAGAAGTCGTAAAACCATAATAATTAAGTTAAAAGCATTATACAGACATTAATATATTAAAACAATATGAAAAATATTTTTATATTTATAGGCTTAATATATTTTACAATAGAAAATAAATAAAATTTTATTTGTAGATATTTTTACTATCATTTTCATTCACATATTAAACAAATAAAAGTGATAAAATCACAAAAAATAACTTAAACTTATTAACTAACATTGTCTTAATATTGTCACTATTGCTTTTCAATAATCATTCTTGTACTCTTTTTAATTAGTTTTATAAATAAATAGACACAATCTTGATTTTATAAATAATTTATATTATATACAAATATTAATAAGGTTAATATTATTTATAAATATACATTATTTTTTATTGTATAACATTAAATTAAATTTATTCTTAATAAAAAATATTATTGTAAAATAAAAATCTAATAAATAATAATTAAATTATACATATATCTTCACTTAGCAATTAATATAAACAATAATTAGGTGTTAGCTTTCTAGTGATAAATAAAATGAGTAAAACAGATAAATAAAAATTAGTATTAATAGTTTAAAGAAACTTACAAAACAATGTAACAATTTTTTAGATTGATTGAATTTTTTTAGAGAAATTCGAACTCTTGCTTGAAGTATTTTTAACTCACTTTAGGTATACATATTGCATTTGGTATACAAATTGCAGTGCCACGTTATTATAAAAAAATATATATTGAACCAATAAAAATGTTTTAATTTTGATAAGTAACAGTCTCATTTTAGTACTTGTCAATTTTTTAAATTATCTAACCAACTCAATATCTATATATCTATCTATCTATATATATTCTAAATTTTGAAAGGCATCATAAAAACTTCACATCTAAATAAAAAGATATTATTCTAATTCTTATAGATATTTTTTTATTTACATATAATATTGTTTAATTTTGAATATTATAATTAAATAATCGTAATTTTTCTATGATACTCAAATGAAAAAAAAAACAATTATTTTTTATGTAAAAATCATTCTAATGGCATGCCATATCGTACATTTTAATTTCCGGATACTACAATAACAAATTAATAAGGACTAATACGCATATACGCTTATATTCCGGTAGTTTATTAATTTAAATAAAATTTAACACAAAAATACAAATTAATCACCTACTATATTAGTATAAACTTTAATTTAAGTAAATATTTGCGTCAATGACTAATAGATTGTAACCATTAAAATACCATAATATAACAATATATATATATATGTATATTCTTTGAGAATATTGTCAAATCTCAACCATTAATAATTAGTTAATTATATAAGGGTCTGACTCTGACGCATCTCTTTCTTTCTTTGGTTTCTTTGTTTTTTTTTGTTTTTTTTTTTAAAGTACTTTTTCTCCCATAGGTTTCTTTCTTTATTTTTTAGCTAAAAGATATGGAAAGTCTATATCCATCCTCATGGCTAACGAAGTACGCACTAATTTGAAAGGTCTCTTTGCAATACGAAATAAAGCAATGATTTGGTAGTGGAGAAGACCAAGATATTGGAAATACTTTAATATTGAAGAATGACAAAGTTTCCACTAAAATAAATTAAAAAGAAGGAAAATGAAAAATATCGACATGATTTAATACAACATATTAAATATATATATATTAAAAAATTACATTACTATAATTTAGTAATTATTATTTTATCTGAAAATATTTTCATTAATAAATGTTATCCTATATTTTTAATCTTAACTTAAATTGTAATAAATTATTTATTAATAATATGTATACATTATTTTAATAAATATATTTATTTACCAAACAAAATACGATAATTAAGAAATTGACAATATTAAATTAAACTTGTCTCTCCTACACGTTAAATTATTTGTTGTTTAATCAACTTGTTTGCTTTCAGATATATCTTTCTTATTCTTCATTGAAACTGTACGATTTCTTTTCTTATAACGATATCACAATGTTCAGAAATAGCCAATTAGATGGTTTCTTTCATAATAATACAACAGGGAAAATAAGCGTAATTATTTGATTTTTTTTGAAAAAGTGTGTATGTTATAATTAAATTTTAAAAAACTAAATATTGTAAAAATTTAATTAAAAATGTATGCATAGGTGCATGCATGGTGGCGTGTTTATGTAAACACGCTACCGAAGGTAGTGTGTTAACCTCATTACTGCGGCATGTCACCATAAATTCTCCCACGCAAATCCTACTTACCTACTGCCGTCTCGCTTAGTTAAAGCTTCCTTCTTGCTCCAGCCGAACCCTACTCCTTCCATAACAGTCCCCTCGTTATGCTCCCTCATGCTCCCCTTTGCCTTCCCGTCCGCAGTCGTCCCTATCGTCGCAAGACGTCCTTCCGTCCTTAGCTGTCCCTCTATCTGCAGACCTTCCCCCAGTCCGCAGTCGTCCCACCTTCCGCAGTCGTCCTTCCTTCCGCAATCGTTCCTGTATAATCCCCGGGAGTGGTCCAACCGACACCTTGTACATATCTACCAATATCAAGCACTTGAAACACACCGTGTTATTGACTGAATTGGGTAACTTGCATCCTACCAAGTTGTTTTTGTGCCCAAGTAATGACATTTTGGACAACATCAAACCATACATTGGACTCCTCAATAACAATCAAAGCTTCATGGCAACGCTTGAAGAAGTACGTATTGGACATCCAATAAGTTAGTTTGACTAATTCAGTCAATGGTACACACCTCTGACTAATTCCCCCATTTTACTCCCTCATGCTTCCCTCTATCTTCCCGTCCGCAGTCGTCCCTATCGTCGCAACACGTCCCTCCGTCTTTAGCTGTCCCTATGTTCGCAGACTTTCCCCCAATCCGCAGTTGTCCCGCCTTCTGCAGCTGTCCCTCCTTCCGCGGTCGTCCCTGTATAATCCCCGGGAGTGGTCCAACCGACACCTTGTATAAATCTACCAATATCACGCACTTGGAACACACTGTGTTCTTGACTGAATTGGGCAACTTGCATCCTACCAAATTGTTTTTGTGCCCGAGTAATGACATTTTGGAAAACATCAGACCATACCTTGGACTCCTCAATGACAACCAAAGATTCGTGGCAACATTTGAAGAAGTACGTATTGAACCTCCAATAAGTTAGTTTGACTAATTCAGTCAATGGTAATGCCCCTGCGCATTTCAAAACTCTGTTAAACACTTCAACCAAATTTGTTGTCATGTTACTATATCGAGCTCCTCCATCGTACAACAATGATCATCTCTCAAGGGGTATGTTGAATATCCAATTGCACTACTTTTCATCATGAAGAGTTAATAGATTAGCATAACAAACATCAAACTTACGTTTATTAGGGGGTATTTGTCATTATGTACAACTGTTTTTTTAGAATGACGCTTTTGAAGGTTTGATTGTAATTACTGGCTAGATGGCGGGCACAGATGCAATGTGTTCCAATTCCATACCGAGCATATACATTCTCTACCGCGTTAATTATTGCTCTGTGACGATCAGACATTAGACATACATGTTGATATTTCGTTCTATTATCACGTAGATGCTGCAAAAACCAGTTCCGACTCTCGTTTGTCTCTCTGTGTGCAATACCAAATGCCAAAAGATATATGCAGTTGTTAAAATCATACGATACGACTACAAACACTTTTCCATTGTATTTACCATACAAATGTGGCGCATATATACTTATAAGTGTCCGACAATAGACGAATCCTTCAATGACTGGACCAAAGGACCAAAATATCATACCAAAGGTTGCTACTTGAGTTTCGACATTTACTCTTTTGGGCATGAAATCATAAATTGTCCCAGGGATATATACTGTCATGGGTGACAGTAGCTTAGGGAGGTTTACAAACGCATCTTCGTGTGTTCCATACAAAGACTCCAAAACTACTTGTTTGGAGTACCACGCCTTTGTATATGAAATCTTCGAACCAAACTCATCCTCCACCATCGACTGGATTGCTGAAAATTTCAACTCAATGTCAGCTAAAACTGAATTTCTAATCAAAGATGCTATCAACCTGCAATCGATGTTTTGGTGTCGTTCAATAAGAACTTCATTCTCACATGTATGTGGAGAATGTAGTTTGGAAATTCTCCACAATCCAGTATACTTAAAAAGACTCTCTCAATGACCACAAACAATTTGTGGGATCAACTTTACACTTGAAGACAATTGATTTTGGATTGGATGACTCAACAATACAAACCTTAGAATTAATTGAGTGTCATCTCCTCACAACGTCAGTTAACTCGTCCTTACTACTAAATTTCATGTTTGTATTTAGGAAACCTTCAGTTGACGGTTCATCAACATCCATAGACCACTCATTTGTTGATTGAAAGTTGTCAATCGAGTTACTATCAATCCTATTTTCAGCTGTGGGTTGCATCATTTGCACGCCGTGGGAGCTACCTCCCCCATCAACACCTCCATGTACATTGTCAAAATTCTCGCCAACCTCAATCGCATCTTGGTTGTCTTCATCAATGTGACTTGTAAAATGCTCAATACATGGATCTTCCTCATTTATCCAAGCATCTAAGAGAGCATCAACGTTAACCTCGTCATCTGATCGCAATTCAAATATCTATTCACCCTATTTTTTTTAATTTTACTTTAATTTTTTAACATAACATCGTTTCCTTGATAAAAAAAAAAATACTACACTAATACGTTACCCACAAAGTTAGCGTGTTGAGTAAAATGACTCAACATGTTGCCTAGATCAGCGAGTTGCACCATTTTTGGAGGAATTTGTACGCTTCATGTGCTTCTACCTTCCTATTTTCTTAGATAAACAAAAATTTATATTGATTTTTTTAAAACAATATTATTTATTTATATATACACTTAAAAATACTATTAGATATTGGGTTAATAACCAAATCGTTACCCCAATTTTGGGAACTTTACAAATTGCTACATGAACTTTGTTTTTTTAAATTTTGCTACTTGTACTTTTAGATTTGGAGCAAATTGCTATCCCCGTTAAGTTTTCTGTTAAATATGAACGAAAATTGACGTGGCAGCACATGATTGAACCATAATTTAGAAAACAAATTAATTTTTAAAAATAACAAAAAAAAATAGAGATTTTATAAACAAAAATCTGAGAAAAAAACAAGAGTTTTGAATATAATATATTTATTGAAAAATATGAAACAAAATTAAAGAAAACCTAATCATTTATTTTTATTTCATATTTTTAGTAAAAATATTATATTTTAAATTATTATTTTCCCTATTAATTTTTTATATTTTAGAATTTTTCTAGTATTTTTTTAAAAATAATTTAATTTTTAAAATTATGGACCAATCATGTGTTGCCACGTCATTTTCCGTTCATATTTAACGAAAAACTTAACTAAGGTCACATTTTACTTTATGTGTCAAAGTTTAGGTAACACTTTTTGAAAAATTAAAGTTCGGATAATAATTTGTAAAATATCCAAAGTTGAGGTAATAATTTAATTATTAACCCTTAAATATTTAATCCGTGTATGACAACTTTTTTTTGGTCATGATGACAACTTAGTTAACTCGGATAACCACCCAACTGAAATAGATTTCTTAGGAGGAACTGTGTGTCCATTAATGTGCAGAGATTTCAATATTAATATAAATGCGATTTATCTCCTCATATATATATATTTTTTTGTCGATGGGTGGGTTAGTTTATCAATGGACAAATTAAAATGGATGTTGGTGATGTAGCTGACCAAGAATTCCACGATTAATCGGGTCACCTATCCATTAAAGTTAGTTAGAAACCACCAACTGAACTGCTAACTGCCTCCCCATGCATTGACCGTATCGAGGAGTCGGTTGTTTTGTTGTTCGTGGTTTATGTGTTCCGAAAGGGACGACTGGTGTGGTGTTTCTAAGACGAAGACAATACATCACACTCCATCAGATTAATGGGCCCAAAAACAGTAGGCCCAAAAGACAAAAATGAATTTCAGCCCATACCTTATGAAAATGGTTTAATATATTTAAGCAAAAGGGTTAATTACCAAATAGGTACCCCAACTTTACATGGTTCGGCAAATAGGTACTTAAACTTTTTTTGCCGCAAATAGGTTGCCCAACTTTATGAAATTAGCAAAAAGGTATCTACCGTTAATTTACCGTTAAGAATAAACGGAAAATAATGTGAGGAGCAAACAGGTACGTGGACGTTTGACAAAAAGGTACATGAACTTACACGAATTAGCAAGTAGATACCTGAACCGGTTCAAAAGACGGTTCGGTCGAACCACTTTATTTTTTATTTTTTAAAAAGTAGAGTTTATATACCAAACACATGCATGACTCAACTCCAGACGTTCTCGGTGCATTAAGGAAGCATCATGAACCCATCGCTCAGGTCCATCACCATCCCGACCCCATCGATCGCTATTTTCCCCGGTCGAGAAAAGATCGCTCTCGATTTCGTTTACGTGGTTGTCGATTTTGTTCGGGTATTTCCTTAGTTCAGCCCCCATAAACCCTACTTAGAAGCACCGAGAACGTCTGGAGTTGAGTCATGCATGTGTTTGGTATATAAACCCGAATTATTTTTAATAAAAAAAAAAGTGGTTCGACCGAACCATATTTTGAACCGGTTCAGATATCTAATTGCCAATTAGTGTAAGTTCAGATACCTATTTGTCAAATCATGTCAAGTTCAGGTACTTGTTTGCTCCTCACGTGATATTTTCCGTTTATTCTTAACGGTAAATTAACGGTAGGTACCTATTTGCTAATTTCACAAAGTTGGGCAACCTATTTGCGGCAAAAAAAGGTTTAGGTACCTAATTGCCAAATCATGTAAAGTTGGGGTACCTATTTGATAATTAACCCTAGGCAAAATTTTATTTGTATTAATATATTTTTATGTGTTAGTGAAAAGTAGAATATGTTTGAAAACGATAGTAATTGATACTTTCGTTATTTTTTTAAAAAGAACTTACGTTAAAGACTTTTTAAATTTTTAAAATTAACTGATTTTTTCCTTCTAAATGTTATAATTAAACAATATAAATTTACACTAATATTGGAGCCTCAGTCACGGGTTCCCAAGCTTGGCTCCGAACCCATACCATGTCCCCAACCAGGGCCACCTGTTCTTGGTTCGGACCGAGGCCAAGAGACCCCAATATTGCTTGAATCAAGTCATGATTTATTAGTAATATTAATGTAAATTTGTAGATGATGGACAACCAAGCAGCAAAAGAGGCGGAATGCTGGAGAAATATGGTCAAGACGGAAGAGTGAAAAGTCTGTTACTCCGAGTAGCGTCTTTTCTCGGTTTCACTGCCCCAAGTAGCGAAATTAGTCAACATGATACACAGGGTAGCGTATTGATTAAGCGCACTACCCCGTGTAGCGAATTTGAGAAAACGTGTTACTCAAATTAGCGCCTATACACATTTTGCTAAAACAAATTTCATATAAATACTTTTCTAATTATTTTTCCCACCATGCCTACGTTTTTTTAAAAAAAATCGATAACTATCGCGGGTTTGTCAAACTCATAAGGGCCAAAACATGTCATATATAGATATAGATATAAATACTATTATTGACCTATTTATTTAGTCATACATCCTCGTGATATGTCTAAATCTAATGGTCTTTATTAAAATTATATGCATACTTGAGGGCTTGATATCAAGTTTGTTGTGTATTGTTGCCTACATATATTATATCACTTGGTGTTATGCATTTATTAACCAATTATAATTTTGGTTTTGTTGAGCGAGGATAAACAACTTACGATGTATTTGGGGTTTTGGCTATATTGCTCTCGTTTATGAGGGAATTATATAAATAAACACTGAGTGCGTCTACATGGGAAACTTCTAAATTGCTGCATTCCTGGTCAAACAGAAAGGTTTTTCTAAAACTTACCTTTGACGTTGTAGAGTGCGTGAATCTTGCTTCTATGGAAAGATGTACTAGTCTTGATCGGCGACCGGTCAAGGAACCCACGTAAGTGGGGTCATATTATGATTTTTTATACGGAGTCATTAAAAAAATTAGTATCAAATTAGATTGAAATTATTTATTTTTTTAACTATATATATACAATAGTTTAAAATAAAATAATAAAATAATTCATTTCTTTTCGTATACGTATTAGTAATTTATATTAGCTAAACTATATATAATAATTATTGATAAGTTAAACAAATACATTATTATTTTCATGACTTTGTCTAACGGGTTATAAATAGACGGATTTGCAACTCTAAAACAACCATTAAATCATATACATTATTTAGTATATAACTTAAATTCTAAATAAAGAAATTGCTATTCGATTTTTTGATTTATGCATACTTTAAACTAAAAAATAATATTATTGTTCTTAGACAAAATAAAAATAAAAATAACCATCCAACGATATTGAAATACTAATTATATTCAAAAATCAAATAAAATATTTTTTAAAGTTGAGAATTATAAATGAGACAAAAAGAAGAAATATTATTTCACTTTAACTTCATTATGAATTGAACATTAGACCACACTTAAAAAGTGAATGCTTAAGGAGCTGAACTTGAACTGTCAGCCGGTATCTGTACCAAAATTTAACCTGGATCCACAGCGGGTCTTGACCTAATACTTGTTGTGAGTGTTGAATGTATTTCTAATAATTATGTTGTGTTTATGAAGGCTAAGCATGCTAAAGACACTTTTCACACTCTAATAACATGTTTCTTTCACGAAATAGGGACATAATAAGTGATACAGATTTCGTATGAAATTGTTTTTTTCGTGAAATTGAAAAACTTTGGAATATGAAATCCTAGAGAGAGGGGGGTAATACGAATTCCGTCCACAACTTCATCATTGCGTCCTTGCTTCAGCCACGAAGAGAAGATTCAAACCCACAGTTTCTCCTTCATCCTTCATCTGGTACAATCCACATTTTTTTTTCTCCTTCAACCTTCGAGAAGATTTCAACAGCTTCCCGAACTTATAAATCCCCATTATGGGTTCGAAAAGAGAATGAGATGTGAATGTTGGTATCCAAGAAAGAAGAGAAATAGGAAGAAGAAGAGAAATAGGAAGAAGAAGAGAAAGGAGAAGAAAATGACAAAACATCTCTAATGAAATGGTGGACCTAAGTGCAATTACGGTTGGACATGGACGTGGAGCGGCAGGTGATGCTGTGGCAGGCGATGATGCGGTAGCTAATCGGTCAGTTTCAGCAGCTCTCTCAACTTCACGACTCGCATATCGATTTAGGGTTGACGTGCTTTCTCTTTTTAGGTTTATGATTTATGCCCTTTTCCAACTATTATTGTATTCACCTCTATTTGATTTTGCTGATTCTTCAATGATTTATGATATCATTGTTTTCCTATTTATGTATTTTAATGTGTTATCCTGTTCGATTTCTTTTATTTTTTCTTTATCAGTTCGATTTCGATTTTCTTTTTATTGGGAATGAAATTTATCTCTATGTCGTCCCTCGGTGTATCATTCATCATAATTTACCTTTATCATCGGTTCCTACTTCAATTTGCGTAGTTCTTTGTTTAATTTAGGAAATTGTGATGAATACTTTCCGATTGATCAGGAAGTTGAGAAGTATATGTGCTATTCTCTAAGTGGTGTAGCCACTAGTGCCTAATCTGGCGTGATTGCAGGCGTCGTCTGTTTGGTTGCTGAGTTGATGCTGGAGTTTGGTTGTTGGTTTGCATTGGTTTGATGTTTGACTGTAGTCTAATCGAGCAATGCCATTTGGTTGCTTGTTTGCATTGGTTGATTTTTGATCGAGCTTACGTTATAGATGGTGGAATAGACAAGCACGATATACATAATATTTGTTGCTACTCTTTACTGACTGTGGTGTATGATTATTTGTAATGAAGTATGATATTTTAGATATTGTAATTAATGATATTATGGTTCAGGTAAATAGAGAGTTGATGAGTCTTGGTAAAAAGAAATGATTTATATTAACATTTATATTAAATCAATTATTTAATCTTAATTAGTTAATGAGATTTTCCTGTAATATTAATTAATTAAATTATTTTTTTTAAGATATTTTTTCAATTATTAATTAAATATATTATAATTTTTATTTTTCTTAATGTTTTAAATTAATTAATAAAAATTATTTGTATTATATACTATACATATGAAAGTAAGGGCATATATGATCATTTTGTTATATTTCATTCCAATTCCATATACTATTCCACGAAAGAAGTTTTGGAATTCCTTATTTCGTTCCATTCAAATCCACCAACTAAACAACTTTATATTATTATCTTGTATTCCTTATTATCTATTTCTATTCTCTATTCTGTATTCCATCAAAGAAACACACGGTAAATTTTATCTTTCTTTGGCTATTTGTTTTAATATTTAAATAAAATATATATCAATCCTAGAAAATTAAGCGTTAATTACTTATTTAATCACTTATATTTAGCTATGTCACTATTTAATTCAAACTCATATTATTTAGTTATTTATATTTCACAAAAATATTATTTTTTTTCTTCTTATTTCAAGCCTAGAGATTTGATTTTTGGGTGGATTGAATCCAAAGACCTGATTTCTTAGCTCATTTTGAAAATTTAAGGTTGTTTAATCGAAAAAGAAAATAAATAATAGGGGAAGAACATAAAAATTATATAGTAAAATTGTTATTTTAATATCTATTTGATAATATTAGTCAAAAATTAAATTAAAAAGTGTTGGATTATGTAATATACATGCAATCTATATGGTAAAATATAATCACATATAATTAAGTTACCTCTGGATTGATTGCCTAAGCGGAAGCGGATCTGCCTGAGGTTGGGATCACGGTCTGCCGGACGGGAGGACACGCCACAGGTAAATGAGCAGTGACCTAGGTTTCCACAGCTGCTGACCTCTGTCTAAACTGTGGGTGGCTATCATGTTATGATCTCTCTTTAATTCTAAGGAGAGCACCCCATATATATATAGATATATAGAGGGATAGGGTTTAGGGCCAGTATCACATACCGGGCTTACCTGAATGAGCTCCCACTTATGGGCGACCCATTAACATAAATCCAACAAAAAGTAATAGTTTTAAATATAATTAATTATTTAAGAATAAAAAAAAATATAAACGACTATCACGTAATTAGTTTTTAATAATAGTTTTAAAAAAATAAAAGTATGGTCACAAGTCCGTGTGCGTAGCTGATTAGTATAGAAGTCACTTTTGTACAAATAATGTTGAATAGCAGTGAGCAATGATGAATTTGTGGAGTATTTGTTGTTTGTTGGGTCCATTCTTCCTCTGTGATTGTTGTGTTGTGTTTGTGTATCATATTCATATATATTCCGTTATTTTATTTTTCCCCGTAATTAGTTTGGAGAAAGTTCCTAACTGTGATAGTATCATTAGTAGTACTGTCTTTCTTGACCTAAACTCAATTTATCTCATCAAGTTGAATTGATGATAAATTATTAATGTTTGTGTGTGAGAATAATTTGCGTGAATAGATAAACACTGATGGGGAAAAGAGTTGACAAGGATATGCAACTGTTCTGTGTTCACTAAGAAGATAGTATATATGAGTAAATAGACACTACAAAATCTGGTGGACCTCTCTCTGCACAGCTGATGCAGTCCCTGACTGAGTGAGTAAGCATTTGTATTTAGGGTAAAACAAGATTGTACTCTTTAAACTATGAGTAAAATGAGTTTTTTTTCTTAAATTTTATTTTAAAAAAATTTGTTCTTTCATACTTTATCATTCATTAATTGACTCTACTCATTTCGTTATTTTTTATTTAAAATTAATTTAATATATTTTAAAAATTGCAAAAATAATATTTTCCTTTAAAATAAATGTCACAACAAAATCATTCAAATTTTTTGTATATAGTACAATTGAGTTTCAATTTGATTGAAGTTAAATTGAACCTCAATCGAATTGAGGTTAATCCAATCCTCAATCGAAAGGGTTAAAATATGAGTTTTGACCTAAATTTGCTCGTCATGCGTTGAGAGCTGGACTAGGTTAAAACCCAACATCTAGCCAATCGATTGAGTCTTGTCGTGATTGAATCGAGATTAAATTGTTACGTATAGAAGAGTTTCAAATGGTGATTTGTTGTGATATTTTGTTTTTAAAGTCTATATTTTTATAATTTTCAGACCATATTATGTTAAGTTTGGATGAAAATTTTGACAAAATAAATAAACTGGATTGATAACTGAAGGAACAAATTTTTTATTTTAAACATTAAATAGGAGAAACTTAATTTTATCCTGACATTAAACGACCCCGTAGTATTTAACCCTTTATATCTGTATTGTATTTATTACCTACCCATCAGACAGACCTTTTCCTGTGTCTATATTGTTAAGAGGAAGGAAGTATAGTAAATCCATTCATTAAGTCCTTGTGTAGAAAAATGAAAATTGAATGGAAAGAAAAGAAAAGAAAAGTAAGTACTGTAACGTATCTATAAATCCACCAGGAGAAAGAGAGATTGATTGAAAGGTGCATGCAACCCAACCCAACTCAAATGGATTCGTCTGCAAGTTGGAAAAGGAGTGGACAACTGTTGGGAGGGGGTTGATGGAGATGGGTGATGATGATGTGTTGTTAGATGAGTCTAATCCTATCATTATTATTACGTCTTCTTCTTCTTCTTCTCTTTCTCCTCTCCTCTATCTTATTCTACTCTATCTCAAAGCAACAGCAGAAACAACAACAAACACGTCTTTATCAGTACCAAAAAGTTCAGATCCTGCAGGGGGTGGGTGAATTGTGATGTGTTGGTTGCCTTGTATTGCCCTTTTCCATTGGATTGGATGCCTAAACACAAACCCTAGCAGCTAGACAGACACCCTAGCTAGCTGCAACTTTGCTTTGCCTTTGGATTAGACTGGACTCTTTTATACTTTCATAATCGGTCTTATCTCTTTGTTCGTCTAGAGGGCTCTCAACATTATTATTAGTTAGTTAGGGTTAGGGTTTAGAGTTAGGTGGTAGTAACCAGAACGATTCTAGTTCTTTGGTAGGGGTAGTTAAGTTAGGTTATCATTCGATCATTTACCTGTTATATATATATATATATATATAATTAAATTTCGAACTTACCAACTTAACTAGAACTATAAATAATATTAAATTAAAATTTAATTATGTACTTACTATAAAAATAAATAAATTATAATAGATAAATAATTGAACTCAACCCTATAGTTCAATGAATATATTTTTAAATGTCACAACTAAATATAATTAATAACTTAAACTAATATTATAATTAAATTTTAACTCAAAGGAGACTCAATTAGAGTAATCTTGGTACGGGTCCATACCCCAACCAACTCACCTAGGGATAGGGAGTACGACTGGGTGAAAATTCTCAATTGTGGCATAATTGAAGTCTCAATAGATTACGTCGGTTTAACCTCAATCAACTGGGGTTCGATTCAAATCCAATCAATTTAGACTCTAAACCTTAAACTTTATTGTACATATATGTTCAAACTTCTTTTCATTATAATAATTTATTTTTCATTATAATAATATCTCTTGGCGTGATGTCATTGAGTAGTCGAAACTAGGAGTTTAATTTTGGACACACCACATGCATGGTTGATTCGCTCACTTTTGGAGTGGACATTTTGAATTCACGTGTTTGGATTGGTCATGGGACTGACCATACACGAACCAGTTACGATTAATTGAAAAGAGAAGACCGACTTTAGTCGTCTAGTCCTACATTTCCAGGGAAGATAAGAAAGGAAGAATATTAATTAAATAAAGAAAAATCAAATCTTCTCTTTACATTTATAATATTTCAGACATTCAAATGGACAGCAGTGCAGACCAGTCTTCTCTTTGCTTTAATCGGGTTTGCATGACGAACAATACTGGTGTTTTTTCAAAAAGTAGGTCTCGTCAAAAATATTTTAAAAAGTAAATATACTGAAAAAATATTTAGCAAAATGTATATAAACGCTATCGGGGATAGCATTTTTTACAACGTGCGAACTTTGAGTAGCGTTTTTCATAAAACGCTACCCCAAGTAGTGTTTTTATGAAAAACGTCAAACCTAGTGACGTTATTATTATTATTATTATATTCTCAGTAAGGTAAAATAGTTAAATGATGAGTGGAGATAGTGTGTTTCGTTTTGGGTTGAGAATTGGAATTGAGTGTTGTACTACTGCAAGACAATTGACTATCAACTCTCAAGGTTTGCAGAACCCAAGCTGGTCAAGGTCATGCTTTGACTACCTACCCACAACAATCCCAAATACAGCTATGGTTGAGTGTGAAAATCATGGGGCATGGAATCTCAATCATACCTATTGAGGTTATAATACGAAGTAAATTATGTATCGTATTATACAGTCTAAAAGTAAAAAATTAATGTCTAATTAGCGTAATTTAATTAGTAATTAAATTAGCTACGCTATAAATATTTTATTTTTTTTAGAAAGTACATAATTAAATTTCTCACATAATGCATTTAATTATTTCAGTCAAATTATAAGAGAAGCGATGTTATGTTATAAAATCACTGTATTTCTAATTAACAAAATTACCCTAGGTAGATAATTGAATTACGAAATAAATGACGTTCATCGTGGTCAGTTTGGACTTATAGGGTCTGAGTTATATTTTTTTAAGTCAAATTTTCATATCTCAACTTACGGCAGAGAGTACAGTCAACCCGTAAGTCCAAATTTAATATTTTTTGCATAATTTGAATCGCAATTAAAATATCTACTTATTACAATTTTTTTTAATAAATACATAATTTAATTAAATATCGAGTCGTCAAAAAAAACAAAAATAAAAAACAATTGACAATTGTTGTGGGTAGGTTGTCAAAGCATGACCTTGACCACATTGAGCTCTGCAAACCTTGACTGTCAATTTTCTTGCAGTAGTACAACACTCAATCCCAATTCCCAACCCAAAACAAAACTCACTATCTCCACTCACCATTTAACTATTTTACCTTACTAGGAATATAATAATAAAAAAATAAAAACGTAAAAAAAACAAAAAAAACACATGGTGTGACGTTTTTTATTAAAATGTTACCCCAAGTATTATTTTATGAAAAATGCTACCCTACAGTAGTTTTTATATACATTTTGCTAATTTTTTTTTTCAGTATACATACTTTTTCAAATTTTTTTGGCACAATACCTTTCTTTTTTTTTTTAACTCATACTGCTCACAATACTTACAACACTCACCTCACCAACAATAGTTATACGACTCATCTCAGATTTTTTTTCCTTTTTTTAACTGTTCGTACATGAATTGGGAATCATTTCAGTCAAAATTTAAACTTTAACCTTTTGGATTGATAATTGATTGAATCTCATATAATTTGAGACTTTATTCCATAGTTATTAGAATCGGACCGACCCTTGAACCGGAGAGGGGGGCAGTTTCCAGTTCGGACAGTCTAATTCGGCCGGATCTGGTTCGACGTGTGGTCGGACCCGATTCAATTCTAATCAATATAGAATTCAATCAAATTTTAATTTAACTGAGACTTAATTGAGGCTCAATTAATAGAACTAAAATTTGAGTAAGAGCTTAAACCCATGCTAATGTTTATGTCAAAACTCTGACCCTACCCTCTTTAATTGACTTTCGATCGAATCAAGTTTATAATGTATCAAAAATGTTTGGAGTGTTTAATTATGACATTCATAAAAATATTATGTAATTTTTATAATAAATTATGTTAAGTTGAAATTCTAATCGAACAAACAAAAATTTGAAAAGAAAATGTAGGCTTGTTCATGAACCAGTTCGACTCCGAACCGGTTCAGAACTGAACTGGTCTGATTTTAATAAAACCACTATTTTTTTCTGTCACTAAAAGAACTGGTATGGTTTAAGAAAAAAAACGGATCTGATTAGAACTGATTCATAACTGGTTCGAACTGGTCTGGTTTGAGTTTTTTAATAACAATTTTGGTTAGGAAATAATCAAGTTCAAAACGAAACTGAACCGATTGAAAATCATTTCAAACACACTGAACCGACTGAAAAAACACTGAACCGACTTACGAGAGTACAATATGTTGCACAATCAACTGAAATCATGTCTAACATCAACATACGAGAGTTCAATACATCTCCAGGTTTGGTTTAATGAATTTATCTCTAAGTTTTGTTTAATTTCAGACCGATTTAGTTTATTTTGCTTCAAACCGATTCTAAAATTATATACGTTTAAAGTGGTTTGATTTAAATTGAAATATAAATCAGTATAAAAAAATGAGTCGATTTGAACCGATTCGAACTGAATTAAAATTACAACTGCTCTAATTGAAGCGTAAAAAATTGTTTGATTTTGAAACTAGTTCGGTCGAACCAGTTCAAATCAGACCAGAACTACACCAGTTCAATTGAACCGATTTAAATGAAGACGCGTAAGAAAAAATGATGGACAATTTTCAAGTTATGTATATTAAGAGGTAAATTCATATGTTATGCATTTAATTAGGGTTAATTACCTCAACCGTTAATTATGTTTGACAATGTGACTGAACCGTTCAAACTTGAGCTCAACCGTTACTTAAGTTGACACATGTGACTGAACCGTTACTATCACCTAACTGCCGTTATTTCTTCCCGTTAAGTAGTGACATGTGCTTGTCACGTGATTAACTTGTAAGTTGAAGTTCCCAAACTACCCCCAACATATTGTCTACTTAACAGCAGCTGATTCTTAGAATCGAAGAACAGGAAGAAGAAGTTTGCGCGCGAAGAACAGGAAGAATCGAAGAACTGAAGAACCGAAGACACAAGCCATGAAGCCTGCAGATGAATGATGTCCTATGGGTTCTGAGAACCCTAGAAAAGTTATATCTCGGTCAATCTCTTCTGCGTCTGCGAATGCCAACCACGGAGCTTCGCGTCTGCGAATGTGCTACTGTGGGCTTGTGTGCTCCGTGAAATCAGCTGGTACGTGGCAGAATTTCTCACCACGATTCCATGGTGTCCCCAATTTTGAGGTAATTTGACAGTGGGTAACCCTAATTTGCAACCCTAATTCATTTTGCTGCAGTAATTTGAACCGTAAATCCTTATTATCGAACCTTAAATCGTCAAATCTGAGGTAATTGTTTGTTGTTTCTTCTTTCGTAGTCTGTACAGAACCCCGGATGTGGTCTTTTTGACTGGGAAGATCCATCTATGTGTCCTTACGGTCGGATTGCAGTGATGCAATTTCAACAAAGAGACAACCATTTGAAAGAACAATTGGAGGTTGCGAGAAACTGAGCTGTTGAAAGTCGACCCAATCGGAAGTTAGTTGTAGTCTTTGTCATTGTTGTTGTTGTTGTTTTTGTTCTAAGTTTAATTGCGAATAATTAGCAGAAGTTAGTTGTAGCTGTGTCTGTAACTGAACTGTGTCTAACTGAAACTGAAGGATGAAGAACAATGTGTATTTTGCGAAGGTGGTGACTCATCTTTGTGGACATGTTGTTAAATGAAGTGTTATCTTTTCTGAACTGTGATTAAAATGTGACTTAAGTTTGTGAATTGTGATTAAAATGTGACTTATGTTCGACGTACTGTGATTAAAAGGTTACTTAAGTTTGGACATTTTGTTACCCAACCGTTACTAAAACCAGAATACATCCGAAAACACAGAATACATAATAATCCATCAAAATCCAGAATTCAGAATACATCCCAGAACATGATCCATCCTATAATCCCAAAATAGGTTCCGTTAAAACAGACCTTCATATATAACAAAATATGGAAGACCAAAATGACCACGACTCTACTCTACTGTGTAGATCGCCAGAATTGCCTCGTTCTCTTTGGTAAGACCGTCTTGAGTGGCTGATCCAGAACCATTAACGCTCTTGAGTCTGAAAGGACGGCTTCATTATCTGTAGTATCATCAATTTCTATAACAGTTGGTTGTTCTCTTCTTTTCTTGAGTTTTGCCGGACTGCTAGAGTGGGCCTACATATCATACCAGTATCGTTAATATGTGAACATGACACGAACATGTGAAAGACAGATGTACTCACCCTTTTTGCTAGCGTTTTAACACGTTTCTTCGGTGTCACTGCTGGTTCTGCAGCAGCTGGTTCGACAGGTATGGCTGGTTCTGCAGGAGCTGGTTCTGCAGGAGCTGGTTCTGCAGGAGCTGGTTCTGCAGGTATGGACGGTTCCCGCGGGTCGCTTTTGCGAGTTGGGAGCTTCTGTCGAACCTGCTTTTTCACCTTCGGAACTGGGGTTTGAGCTGCAGGTCTGGGTTCGTTCTCTCTTTCAGCTTTTTTGTTCCTTGAACGAGTTGTTGTTTGACTCGACTGTGTCGCACAAGTCGAGGCATCATCTTGGACGACCTCTTCTCCACCCATCTCCAAAGTATCGCTTCTACAATCACTTAAATCTGCCCCAAAACCAGGGACTTCCCATGGCCATTCCTTATCTATCGGGGACTTCTGTTTTTTACGTCCGTCTTCATTCCCGGTTTTCGCATCGACTCTGCACGATGGACCAGCCTTAAACGATTCTTCGCTCGTCTCACCCTCAAACTTGAAGTTCTTTAACTCGTCTAGAAGATTGGATAGGGTCACATCATCCTCAAAAATGGAATCATCACTGTCATCTTCCTCAACAACCGGTTTCTTACCTTTGTCACCAACCGGTCCCTTTTCTTTATCACTGTCATGCTTCTTACCAAGGTTTAGGTTCGGTTCCTTCCGTCTACTTGCTTTCGCTTTCTCAACCATTTTGTTGTGAATCCTAATCATAAAGGGATCCTTCAAACACTCATCTTGGGTTAGGGGAGGCACCACGAAAACTTCAATTTTAGGACAACTACCTTGCGACTCCAAAAGTACTGGAATGTCCTTCTCATTACTGATTACCCGCAAATCTGTCTTCGGGTTTCCATTCGGTGGGAGGTATAGAAGTCCACCACCGTCTGATAGATTGCAATATATGTGGGCTAATCCGGATATGAACTCGTAATTCATATTCTCCCACGGTATGACGAAGGGCTTCTCCTCACTTTCATATATGTGAATTCCAGATTTCTCAATCCACTTACCACCATGCATAATGTACAGCGTATGAAGGTATTCTTTGGATGCCATTCCTGCGGATAAATGTATGTCATTTGTGAACATAGATAACACATTAACAACATAATGCGGAACAAACGTAACAAGAAAACAACAAATTCACACAGCAAAAACTTCATTAACAACATATCTAAACTAATGAATAATCGAATCAAATCAAAAACAACATATACAAAGTTAAAAAACAAAATTTTCACACTAAAAATCAAAGCTTTGTTAACAAATCGAGAACCTACAACACGTATGAAGCACATCAACGGAAAACCCTAACCTACAAACCGAACTTCAAAAGCAATCGGGACCAAATCGCACAAACACCCCCAAATAAGAACATATTATGCAACAATTTCCTTGTTTCGTACCGCAAACCAACATCAAAGCCCTAATATGACGCCGAATCGACGATTAACTTCGGGAAACAGAGGAACAACACAAACCCACGTCCGAAAACAGCAAGAATGCGTACAGACACACGAACCGGAGTGCAATCGAAGCAAAAAAACGAACTTACTTGGAGTCGCACTTCAGAAGAGCAATGTCGCAGACGAGGGTTCCGTCGTCGCTGCTGAAAATCGCCAGGGAGGGGTCTGCAACTTTCGGTGTTCTTGAAATGGGAGTTGATGGGAAGTTTAGTGTGGGAATGAGTATAAAACGAGAGGGAAATGTTGCAAAGGTGACAGGAGGGAATTATTGTCCTTTCAAATGTCTTCAAATCGTTTTAATTGGGTCATGTGCTGTGCACGTGACACTTTGACGGTCAGATTTGACGGAAAGTTCACGGAGTAACCTTTCAGTCACATCTTCAAACTTAAGTAACGTTTCAGCTACACAACAAAAAATGAGTAACTTTGTAATCACATGGGCCAAACATAAGTAACGGTTGAGGTAATTAACCCATTTAATTATCATCATTGTTTGAGAAATGCTGACATGTGCATGTCCAAGCAAGTAACTCAATCATCTAAATATATTTATAAATCTATATATAAGCGTTACCCCATGTATATATATGCAGTAAAATTACTCCATGAATAACACATTATTGTTTATACAATACCATTCCTGTGTGAACACATTAAGTTAAATTTTCATATCTCAATCTACGGCAGAGCGTACAGTCAATTTTTAAGTCCAAATATAATATTTTTTGTATCATTTGAATCACAATTAAAATATTTATTTACTATAAGTTTTTTTATTTTTTTTAACAAATACATAATTTTTTTTTTTTATTAAACATAGAGTCGTTGAAAAAAACAAACATAAATTGAACTAACGCTACCCGGGGTAGCGCTTATATATAGATTTCTAAATATATTTTTTCAACAAAAAAAATTGCACAGTGCGTACTTTTTAAAATCCTTCAAAACAAATAAATCTAGCAACTTATTTGCACTACCGACCCTCCCTCCATAGTCCAGACTAGGGTTGTCGATGGTTAGGGTATGGTACAAGTATGACAAATACTATAACCATACCATATTTTTAAACCTCATACCATAACCATAATCATTACAGGTACACTTTTCAATACCATAACCATTAAAATAACTGTGGTTATTAACTATGGTTTTACTCGTATACCCATATTTATTTCACACATGTAATGTAATAAAAGACCGAAAATTTTGTTTTAAAAAAATACATAAATCTATATTGTAAACAATAAAAATATATAAAATTAACATCATAGTTATTTATTACATATATGTACAGTAACTTTCATTATTTAGTATATATTAGTTTATTAATAATAAATAGTTATTATATTTATATAATAATCATGGTTATAACCAGGTGTATAACTCAAATAGCATAACCATAACCATTATGGGTAGAAAGTTCATCACCATAACTGTACCGCACCATAATGGTACAGTTAACCATATTAAACAGTAACAGTTATAACCATGATTATGAGTTTTTCACCGCACCATTGTCGATTCTAGTCCAGACCGAGAGAAAGACTGAAATTTAAATCAACAAAGGAAGTAAGATTCAGATAATTAAGCTGTAGATTTAAATAGTATTTTGAAATGATTAATTATGACAAAAAAAAGTATGGGTAAAATTATGTTTATAAGAAGTAAATATTAAAATAAAAATGAGATAAAATTTAAAATGGTTATTTTAAAGTAAAAAAAAAAAGTTTTTTATTTTAAAAAACTCAAATCATATTAGCTTCATGCCTAGGTTTGACAAAGGTATGATGAAGATCCAAAAATTGTGGTTATAACCGTCATTTGGTTTATATGGTCAATCGCACCATTATGGTATAATGCGGTTATAGTGATGAATTTGTTATCCGTAATAGTTATGGTTTTGGTATTTTAGTCATATCCATAATTATTGTATAAATATAATAATTATTTAATATTAATATATTAGTATATACTAATAATATAAACAAAGATTTTACTTTTCAGATTTCAAGAATATGATATTTCAGAACAAACTCTAATTGAATATTGTTAATGTTGAATTGTGTTAATTTTAATTTTAAATGATGTCAAAGTTAACATTTAATGATGTTAGTGATAACATTTTTATTGTTATGACATAAATTATGGTCGACAATGGTGAGGTGAAAAACTCATAACCATGGTTATAACTGTTACTGTTTAATATGGTTAACCGTATCATTATGTTTTTGGTTCTGGTATTTGAGTTATACCCATGGTTATAACCATGGTTATTATCTAAATATAATAATATTTAGTATTAATAAACTAATATATACAAAATATAATTGAAGTTGTTATTGCTGTATATACATACAGTTGTTGAACCGTACCATTATGGTGCGACTATAGAGAATTCAAACATGATTACGAAGTCAAGAATGAATGTTGGTTTTGTTTTAATTGTTAGGGGTGTGAATCATGTGGAATGATGTTAATATTTCATCGGTGTTAATGTTGAATTTTAATGTTAAGTCAGTGGTGTGAATGTTAATGTTGACTAATGTTAGTGTTAATGTTGAATGATGTTATTAGTGTTATATATTTTTATTGTTGGTAATATAGATTTATGTATTTTTTAAAATAAAATTTTAGGTCTTTTATTATATTACATGTGTAGAATGGATATGGGTATACGGGTAAAACCATGGTTGATAACCATAGTTATTTTAATGGTTATGGTATGGAAAATTGTATCCGTAATGATTATGATTATGATATGTGGTTTAAAAATATGGTATGGTTATGATCTTTGTCATACCCGTACCATACCCTAACCATCGACATCCGTAACATAAATTTACGTATTTATTTAGATAACATCCAATGTGTTTCATTCCTTTCACATGGAGTAGTAAGTATGGTATACGGGTAAACTCGTGGTTAACAACCGCAGTTATGATATTGAAAATTATACTCATAACGATTATGACTATGATTGTGATATGTAGTTCAAAAATATGGTATGGATATGATATTTATCATACTCGCACCATATCTTAACCAATGTGAGCTCGGTTCGTAAGAGATGTACATTACTCTTTTTTTTGTACTGCACCGCTTTAGAATCGATTCAATCTAACCGACTTTAAAAACAAATATTAAATTTTAAAAAAATTAAAGTCGTTCGGATTAACCATAAAAAGTTTTTTTCAAATGATAAATCATTCAATTTTGAAATATATGTAATAAAAATATAACTAAGTCATTAACCCGATGTTTTTTATTGTAAACTGAGCGTAACTATAATATAATGATATTCCATTATTTTATTTTATTTTTTTTTAAAAATATTTCATGTATTATTGGATTAATTGAAATTTATAGACTTGTAATATTTTGCAAGGTTAAATGACCAAATCACTACTAATTTATAGACTGTTTTAAAAAATCTACAGTAACTTCAATATTTCAATTTTTTGTTACCTATAACGTACGAGCAAAATGCTACCTCCGTTTATTTTACCGCTAAATTTGGACGGAAAATGACATTACTACACATAATTGGTCCATAATTTAAAAACTATATTTTTAAAAATACCATAAAATTTAAATTTTAAAAAAAAACTAAAGCAATTATAAGGAAAAATGTTTTTTCAATGTTATATTTTTATTGAAAATATAAAACAAATAATAATAATTCATCTAGTTTTTTTGTATTTCCTTTTCTTAATAAAACAAATATTATATTAAAAGCTCATCAAAATTTTCCTCTAAAAGTGCGACTTAAATATATATATACCCCGTTTTTTATATTTCTTGAAAATAATATAGGGTTTTCATCCAGATTTTATGAAAACAAATAGGAGGAGGCAACATTTCGCCCCGACTTTGAAATTAAAGGTAGTAAAAATTAAAAATTCAAAGTTGGAGTAATAAGTTGTAAAGTCGCAAAGTACAAGTAATGATTTGGTTATAAGCCCTATTTTGTATTAGTGTTGCATATTTTTTTTGGTTAATTACTTGAACGGTTACACATGTTAGCGCATGTGATTAATTGGTCATAACTTGTGCAGGATGATTACATATGTTTCAGCATGTGACTAATTGGTCTTTTTTTTTGTTCACCGTCAAATATCACCGTTAAGTTTGACATATGCATTGCACGTGACGGTAAACCCACCTGAACTTTCGAAAATGTCATTGTCTCATTTATTATAACTGACTTCCATTTCATTTGAACTCAAGCAGAGCAACGCCTACTTCGAAAATGAAGTTGAAGAAGGAAGCATGGACTAAGTTCGTTCCCCCAATCAGCGAGAGCATTCCAGGTTTGTTCGTTCCCACTCTAGCATCCAAGAGTCGTCCCTTTTAGGGTCAATGCCCAGAATGTGTTTATGCGGTGAGATTTTCTCCATAAAATCTGTGGGTACTTGGAAGAATATCGGTCGTAAGTTTCAAGGGTGCTCACATTTTGAGGTAATTGTAAAGATTTGAAGTATTGTGTTCCAATTTGAATTTCTTTTGTTACAAACCCTAATTTTGTTAAGAACCCTAATTGAAACAAGTTGTTCAATTGTTGTTGGATCATGGATGATACTAGTTTATGATTCGTTGTCTTTTGTAGTCCGTACTAAATTCTGGCTGCGGATATTTCGAATGGGAAGATCCACCTGTGTGCCCCTATGGAAGAAACGTTGTCTTTAAGTTTCAAGCTATAGAGGTACATCTTAAATTTGAAGTTGGGAGTGCACATGCTGCTACAGCTGCTGCCAATCAAAAAAACTGGAAGTTGTACGCTGCAATTGTCGTTGTGTGTTCTTTGTTTTTTTTTTATCAATATACTAAATAAGTAGTTGTATTTGAATTTGTTGTTGAATATTTTGTTGAAATGGGTTTCAGTTCTTCATGTTATGTAGTGATGTTCTTTTGCAGCTGAGTTTCAGTTCTTTAGATCATGATTTCAAGTGCATTGTATCTAAATTAAAGAGTACATTCTAAGTTAAAATTTGATTAAATGGTTACATATGTTATCCTCGAATGTGCTTAAATGGTTACATATGTTTCCTTATAATGTGATTAAATGATTACATATGTTTTCTTAAAATGTGTTTTATAGGTTGAACTTTTAATCCTACTATGCGATTAAATAGTACATCATGTTTCATATAAAGTGATTAAATGGATAAATAGTCGTAACAGATAAGCAATACAAGGTTCCATTCAAATGTTCATAGAAACATCCATTTACACCACAACAAGTTCAACATAAGTGAGTACTAAAACAACATTTGGTACCCAAAACATATTTTCAAAGACCACAAAACATCTTTTATAAAAGGAGAACACCTATTTCACCAAATTCCACAGTTTATTTACTGGGTATATCGTTTGTCACCCGGATAACCAAATTGACCCATGCTCATTTTGTGTTGTATTGTCCTTTTTGGTAAAACCGGCTTTAGTTGTTGATAGTTGTTGATATGGTAGAATGATTTCTCTTGATTCTGATAGTACTGTTATCAAAGATACAACATCGTCTTCTACGACCACATAAGTCGGAGGTACGAAATCTGGATCTTCGTTGTCATCGTCACTGTCCATTTCAGTGTCACTCTAAAACTTGAAGTTTCTTAAGTCATCAAGAAGATTCTTCAAATTCTCCATGATATTGCTCATTTCCGCCATAGTATCAGGAAACATTTTCTTCTTTCCCTTTTCAGTAACCTGTGTCGGTCTTCTTGCCCTTGTCCTCTTTTGTCTGCCGTTCGATAAATAATTCAGGCTCCTTCACACGAGTTTTGCTTATAACCTTGTTTCGGAGCTGCATCCTGACAGATCCTTCAAACATTCTTCTCTATTAAACAGTAGCATAACGTAGAAACTTATCTCCTTCGTTGTTCCTTGACACTCTAGTATAAGGTGAAGATCGGCATGCGAAGTCATAGCTTCAAGATCAGTGTTAGGATATGGATCCATTTTCGAAAAGGTCACAATAGACTTCAGCTAGTCCGGTAAGCGCATAATAGTTCAACTTCTCGTAAGGGACATGGAGTGACTCCAGATCACGTTTGTATGTTTGGGTACCCCCATTATCAATCCACTTTCCACCATAATGAAAAATTGCTTCTACAATGGGATCCTTGGTCCCCATCAACCACGACTTTCAATTACTAGTTTGAACAAAGAAAACAACAACTACGACCGGTCTTTCAAACTTCTTAAGAACGTAAGAAACAAAAAAGGCGGAAAAAAACCAACAAAACGAAAGGGAACACATCCACAAATAAAAAAGAACTCACACTATTTAAGAACAATCAGTCAAACTTAACCTACAAACACACATAAATGACAAAACTTCAACATCAAAAGTTCAAATTTGGCCAAAAATTGAAACTTTATGCACTACAACACATAAGTATGGTATTTCCGACAAATTCAAGAGCAACTTTCGCATAAAAACCAATTTTTCACACACAAACTTTCAAAAAAGGTCAATAAACCTTAAATGTCGATCAAAGCTTTGATCGATCAACAGAGGAGTTGTGTTCAACAACATAGAAAGATTAAGGAAGTCGATGCAAGGTAGTATGCTGTCGAAAGACAACAATTCTCCTTTCAATCGCTCAGTCGTAGGAAGTCGAAGCCCGACAAAACAACACAAGAAAAAACAAGCACTTGTAAGGAAAAGGTTCAAAACATTACCTCGGAAAACAAGGTGCAGACGTGCGGGGAGAAGTTGCAGAAGATGAGTATAAGTTGGAGAGTCACCGAACTGTTGCACTCCTGGAGGAAAATATCGCCTAACACAGAAGGAAATGGGGGGAAACTGGTCTTTGTGTGAAAAAAGGTGACAGGAGGGCATGAAGGTAATTTCGTGTGTCGTAAAATAAACTAGCACCTATCACGTGACTTGCACATGCCAATTAGACGGAAAAGTTTAACTATTGTTGTTGTAGTAACCAATCAATCACATGTTGGAACATGTGTAACCATTCAGTCACGCGAGAAAACATGTTTAACAAATTAATCACATTGGTCAAACATGTATAATAGTTTAAGTAATTGACCCTACTATTTTTTGATTTTTTTTAAATTTCAAATGAAATAAAAAAATTCAAACAAATTATAAATTAGTTTGAAAATATGGAGTAGTTCAAACTTATGTGGTTGAAATGTATCTTTACTCCATTTTATATATTGTACGACTCGAAATCAATTAGACCCCAGATTAGTTTATGTTCAACACTAGTTTAAGACACCTCAACAAAAAAACATACGGGTCTTTTTTTTGGCCCAAAAAAAACGATTTACTCGGGATTAATTATAAAGGAGTTTGAGTACAAATTGTTTACGTTTACAGATCAAAGATCAAACGTAACATGAAGAAGAATCAGAAATTAGGGCACACGAGAGGAACAAGAAAGGGAGAGTCTGAATTTCATAAAAAAAAACGATTGCATTTCACTGTTCTGTCACTTAACATATAAAGAGAAACAACATAGCCGAAATTGAACTTAAGTCCCTAAACAGAAATTACAACTAAATCCTTAAACTAATGCCATAACCGAATGTGGTCCCTCAGCTTTGTCTTGATGGACTAGATACACCAATATTCCCCCATGAAGTTTTGATTTGAAGAGCCTTGATCTGCAGTATTGAGAAGATAGCAAGTCTGCAAATGTGGTGACTGATTTCCAACCAAACCGAAACAGCTATACCTATCACAGCATGTAATATCTGTCTACCAATTTATAAATGCCCCGACATGAAGGTAGATCAGTAGACAGCTGGATTTTAAGACAAAGAGTGCAGTAACCGAGCAGAAATGCACATAGGTGATAGAGAGGTTTGAGCCTCTGTCTTACCAGTGTGATTGGAAGGTTTTGGCCTTCATCTTTTTATTCTCAAAAGTGCACACAGGGAGTGACTTGAATGTTGTCTCCATAGCTGTGTAACACTTTATTTTTGAAATTAAACCACACCCTATGTCACCTACTGTGATTGGAAGGTTTTGGCCTTCATCTTGACGTCCTCAAGAGTGTACCAAAACGACACTCTATTTTTGGACACAAATCACAGATAACATACCACAGTTTTTTGTTTTTTGAAAAACATAATCATTCGAATACAAAACATAACCAACTGAGCTACTTACGTCATTTCATGAAAACCTAGGACATATATAAACAGGTAAACAGCTAGAACAGATATTCATAAACAGTAAAGGAGAGGATAACTGACCCTCGGTATGAGATGGAAATCAGTCACGACAGATGAGGCTGACAGATATCACAATGCTAAGACCAAGGCCTGCAAACATAAAATCAGTAGATGAATATAAGTGACAAGTAATTGGGACTCAGTTTTGGAAGCTTAGCTTTGAATCAGATGTGGTGGTGACAGTCTCAGAATTTGAGCTGTCTTGCAGATAAGAATCAATACAAAGAAAGTAAAGATACAAGAGGGGATGGAGGTCTCTCGACCCACTCCAATGGACACGTCCCCTACTTAGCTTGCTTAGCTAACCAATCTGCACACTGGTTTGCGGACCTTGGAATTGACGCCCAAGTAAGACCGTCAATTGAAGACGCAATAGCCTTAGTATTTTGTACTATGGTATCTATCCTCCACAAAAAACCTATACCGTTGAAATGTTTGACGACCATATCGGCGTCCGACTCGATCAAAATTTGTTGCCACCTTTCTTCGGTTACAAGCTTCACACCTTCCATAATTACCATAGCCTCCATCTCTTCGATGGATGCCGCGACAACCTGGGCGATACGGCCACCAATAATATGGCCTTCACAATTCTGAGCTATGATTGCCATCCCTCCCCTAGGGGAGGTTGGATCCCATGCCGCATCACAATTGATCTTAATTTGCCCCGGACCCGGTGCCGCCCATGAAGCCGACCCGCTCCTATTCTGCGTGCACGCTTGCTGTGAGTGTGTCACCCTGAGCTCCACCTGTGCAGCTCTCACCTGCTGCGTCACGAACCAAGGGTTGGGCGTGATACCGTCGAAGACAAGTCTGCACCTAGCCTTCCAAATGAACCAGCAGGCGAGCATCACTGTGGTCCAGCGTCTGTTCAGGTTGCCACCGCCCGGTGCTGTCGAATGAGGATGGCTTCCCTTAGCAAACTCTCCAAGCCATCGATCCAGCTGCATTAGGACACCTTCAACGTTTATATTGAGCAAATCAAACCACACATGTGTTACCCAAGAACATTCCAGGAACAGATGTTCCCTCGACTCTGGCTCAGAGCACGTCGGACAGAGCATGGACGTGGGCACCCCTCGCTTGACCAGGTTAACCCGAGTGGCAATGGAGTTTGTGCCGAGTCTCCACATGAAGACTTTAACCTTGGGCCACATTCTCGATTTCCATATCACCGTCCACAGATGCTGACTGGAATCTACATCACTGTCATCGCACCGTAGTTCACCCATCTGTAGTAGCTGGCCACCTGATGATGTCTGGTCTGCTCTGCAAGGGGAGGATAGTCTGCAGCACTGTCTCAGCATCTCCCTGGTCGACAGCCTCTGTCACCGCAGCAACATTCCATCTTCTAGTGTTCTGCACGATCCAGTCTGCCACCCGCTCCTCACCATCTGCCTCACTGCCCCTTCGTGGACGAAGACATCTCCCAGTCGAGGTCCATGGGTCAGTAAAGGGGTTGATTGATCTACCATCCCCCATTAACCACACCCCATGCGTCCGTAGGTTATCTCGTCTGTGAGCTAAGCTGGACCATCCCTAAGAAGGCCTTTCCCCCCTTGGTGCATGCATGAAGTCGGTTCTAGGAAAGTATAGACCCTTCAAGAGACGAATCCAAAGGCTCGTCGGTTCGTTCGCCACTCGAGCTGCCATATTTGTCAACAATGCGGAATTGAATGCTTGTAGCTCCCGGAACCCGAATCCCCCTTGGTCCTTCGACTTTGTCATGACATCCCATATCTTCCGATGGATTATCCGATCCCCACTGGTGGCCCCCCACCATAATTTTGCAATAAGAGCATTAACCTCCGAGCACCACACCTTAGGAAAGTTAAGAATAGTCATAGCATAGGTCAGGATTGCCGTTATGACTGCTTTGATTAGAACCACTTTCCCTGCTCTTGTGAGTAACCGGTTCCTCCAACTATTGAGCTTCTCCAGAACCCTCCCCTTTAGGTATTCCAAAGCTTGGCGTCGTGATCTACCCCAAACCGATGGTTGCCCTAGATATTGGCTTGGGTTAAGAACATGTGGGACACCTAGGGCTATTGACACCTCTGACTTAAACTCACTATCTGCGACCTCGTTGAAGAAGAGACTCGACTTATCATAATTCACCTTTTGGCCGGATAAGTTGAAGTATTGGTCGATCACGGTTGGCAATGTAGTTGCCTTGTCCGCGTCTCCACTCATAAATAACAAAGAATCGTCTGCAAAAAATAAATGGTGGATCGATGGACACGTACCCTTCGGTTTGATGCCTTTGAGGTGCCCCGAATCGATCTGGTTCTCCATCATACGTGACAACACATCTGCAACCAATATGAATAAGTATGGGGAGAGCGGGTCTCCCTGTCGAAGCCCCCGCGAAGGCCTAATCGTGCGCGTGCGTTTACCGTTGACAAGCACCTGGTAGGTCACCGAAGAGATACATGCCTTTACCCATCCGATCCATTTCTCCGAAAACCCTCTTCTTTCCAAGACCTCGAGTAGGAAGCCCCATTCGATCCGATCATAGTTCTTCTGCATATCAATCTTGAGGGCACACTCCATTCAGCCTGCACCAGATTCTGCTCGTTTCCTTGTTTTCAAGAAGTGGAACATCTCGTGAGAAATAATGTTGTCCTGGATTCTTCTCCCTGCCACAAACGCACTTTGAAACGGTGTAATAAGTTCTGGCAAGAGGGGTTTGAGCCTATTTGCCAAAATTTTAGAAATAATCTTATAACCAAAATTACATAGGCTTATTGGTCTGAAGGAGATCGGGTTTGCCACTTTAGGAATAAGGGTAATATCAGTTTGATTAATGAAAGGGGGCATGATACCTGACTCGAGGAAGGCATTGACAAAGGTGACGATGTCTGGGACGATTGCAATCCACTTCTTTTGGAAGAAAGTGCCATATAAGTCGTCCGGTCCCGGTGCCCTCGACCTCCCATCTGAAAAGTTGCCATCTTTACCTCCTCCGGTGTAGCCCTAGGTGCAAGTTAACTATTGGTTTCATCACTAATTGATCTTGGTAATACTTGGCAAGTCTGTCCACCTCCCCGTCCCCCTTTTTCGACGTGAACAAACCCTTGTAGAATGTAAGGATCTCGACAATAACTTCTTTCTCTTCCTCTACCCAGATTCCGCCTTCGCTCCTAATCCGCGTAATCTTGTTTCTCTTTCGCCTTGCTAGAGTGATTTGGTGGAAAAATTTCGTGTTTCTATCCCCATCCTTCAACCATTTGACCCTAGCTCTTTGTTTCCAGAAAATCACCTCCCTCTTCCATAAAGCATGGAGTCGGGATTTGAGTGCTCGTTCTTCGTCCTCCCCATTTGGCCCCCACGGAATTAAGGAGAGTGAAAGCAATCTCATTTTAACCTTGTTCATCTTCGTTACATTGTGCTTGAATTTATTCTTACTCCAATGTAGAAGGGCAGACGAACATCTTTGAAGCTTCGGCCCTAAGTCCCTTGTTAGTCATAGCTTTCCTTCTTCTCTAGCCACATCTCTTCAAACCGGAATCGTTTTTTACCCCTCATATCCCTTGTCTCCAAATTTAGAATAAGAAGCGAATGGTTAGATCCAACTTGGAGCTCATTAGGAGATAATTGTCCCTCAGATGTATTCGCCACCCCTCGATCCAGTCTCTCGCATACCCGATCCATTCCTCTTCTATTATTGGACCATATAAACGGTTGGCCCTTGGATCCAATTACTTGTAGAAGTAGATCCACGAGCATGTCATTGAACCCATCAATTTTCCTCTGCTCCTTCCTTCGGCCCCCTACTTTCTCATCATGGTGCGATATATCATTGAAATCTCCTATGCATAACCAAGGTTCCGACCTGTGTAAACCGATCCTCCTTAGGTCATCCCAGTTTTGTTTCCGCCTCTCAAAATTCGGGTCCCCATAAACCCACGTGATTGCACATCCATTGTACCCATGACTTAAACTTAGGCAATGTCGATGAAGTTTGTTCCCCTACTCCTAATCGATTGTGTTACCTCGTTCGTCCACCAAATAGCCAAGCCACCACTCGTCCCTACCGGTTCTACATATACCGCATTATCCGTTCCCACTTCTCTACAAACCCTATCACTAGGGCTGGCAATTTCTGACACGACACGATTAAACGACAGGACACGATATGCTTTAAAGCGTATATGAGTTTGACCTTAATGGATCCTGTGTCTAAACAACTCTTATACGTTTAGACACGATTATTAATCGTGTCTAAACAACTCAGATCTGCGGATATCTGTATAAACACGATTAACTATTCGTGTCTAATCGTGTTGTGTATACATGTGACACGTTTAGACACATTTAAGTATAATAATAATATTAAAATATTAAAATACTCACTTACTTTTTAATATTGAACTATGAAGACCTTACTTTGTGTATTTGAATTTGTGTATATATGTATTTGTGTATATATCTGCTTTAAAGCGTATATGAGTTTGACATTAACGGATCCCGTGTCTAAACAACTCTATACGTTTAGACACGATTAAACGGCTTATACGTTTAAACACGAGACATGTTTAGACACGTTTAAAATTTATCCGTTTAGACACGAGACATGTTTAGACACGAGACATGTTTAGACACGACACGATTATGACACGACACGATTGCCAACCCTACCTATCACAGAAGGTTTCAGTATGCTTTGTCTCCATGCAGAAAATTATGCTCGGTTGAAACCTTCGATTGAGGTCTTTTAGATGACGGACTGTTAGGGGAGACCCCAATCCCTGACAGTTCCAGCTAATGATACTCATTTGGTCTGTGTGGTTGTTTGGGGACAGACACCAGAGCCCCTGAGTTGCTCGGATCGGTTCACTTGCGACGCACCTGTTAAATCCTGTGGTGGTCTTCCCTGGGGAGCTCTCCCCCTATTGTTCACCGTAGCTATACCTGCCCCACTATTGGTGACTGTTTTCCTCCTCTCCCACGCTTGTCTCCCGATGGGTTTGTCCACAGTCCCTCCTCGTTTCGACCCCTGGGAGAGACTGACTGGTTGAGCAGGGTGCCCTATGATCTGCATGGTTGATACCTGGTATCGAGCTCAGGCCTTGCTTGTTGCAGAGGCTGTTGGGTTGGTTCGTCTCAAAGGAAGGTTGGTTGTGGCCCAAATCGTTCATGCTGTGTCTAGGACGCTCCCCAAGGTCATTTGTGGTGAGACCTTGGTCCATTAGGCCAATAGCTGGTAAGGGTGACAAAATGGTGTGATGGTTAGGCTGCCTCCTAGGGGAGGTATGGTGTTAGTATGGGTGATGATCGGTATCGAGGTGTTGTGATCAGAATGGGTGATGATTGGTATCGAAGTTTCTGTCACCAGAAAGGCTAGAGGGGTAGTTGTTCAGCATAGGGATGAGGGTTATGGCTGAATCCTGGGCAAGGATTTGATCGGAAAGGGGATGGCTTGGTCTCCAAGGTTCAGTCAGGTGCTTCTCTCCAAAGTGGAGATCGGTAAAGAGCTAGAAGGAGTGGTTCTGTGTGGGGGCCTTACAGTTGTGGTAGGAAATGGGTAAAGTTTTCTGGGTTTGGGCGGGATTATGGTTTAGGGCAAGGAGTGGTGGATCACTTGCTGGGTTAGGTGATAGATTTTCTGCGTCACCGAGTCCATCTGGTTCTTCAGATGGGGGTCTGTTGAGATCAAACAGACAAGGTGACTTCCCTCTTGAGTCTGATCGTTTCCTCTCCAGCGGTTCAAGAAAGTCGACGATCAGATTTGGTTGTTTCGTCACTTTGCAGGGAGGGGGGATTCCTCAAGAGGGCATGGTACGAGCCGTAGAGTCTGATGATGTATTGGGTGTCCCCATAGAGCTATCCCATATCACCCCTTCTCTAGAGGTATTCATGATGTCCCTCCAAGATTGTCGACTGCGATCACGAGTTGGGAGCTCCTGTTTCTGCCCCCCTCCGATCTTGTGCCACCTGTGAGTCGTTGGTCTAGTTCCTTGCAGACATGGGCCATATAAAAGTCGACCCTCATTCTGGTGGTCCATCGCTATCTCCTTATCACACGCCTGCGATGTATGCCCAAGGCAACCACAGTCGTAACACAGGTCCGATAATCGCTCGAACTTGAATGTTGCCCACTTCCCTTGACCCTTGTCGTTAGTCCATGTAAACCCCACCGGCAACGGAACAACGACATTGATCTCCACTCTGATTCTCAAATAGTCACGGCTTTTGGCTACATGATTCGGTTCTGCAGCAAGAAACCTACCTACTGAACTCCCTATATGTCTGGCGTTAGCTTCATTATAGACATCGAGGCTCAGTCCATGCACTTGTATCCAAATCTCCAATATATCAACTTGGACCTCATCCATACTCATGCTTGCATTTTTAATCCTTAGGTTTAGATAGTGCCCTTTCACCGACCACGGTGAAAGGTCCAAAATCTGTTCTCGGACCCTGTCTGTTTCGAATTCAAAAGCCATTGTATTGTCTTCTACATCCTTCTTCTTAACATGGCCGAACCTTGCCCAAGCTACTTTGAGCACATTTCTAACCAATGAATTCCTAACATATTTCTAAGAAAGGAGCCTACCATAAACTCTGTTTGCCTCTCCTTCAGCTGATTGATGCTAAAGATTTAGCAACAGCGGTCGTCGACCCCCTCTTCCGCCAAAACTGGATTGCTCCGCCATCGGCGACACGCCCCAGACACCTTCACCTCCGTCTTGGACAACCTGTGAGATAGCAAAGGGAAAGAAAGCTGGGTTAGGGAAAAAAAAAGCTAGGTATGGTGGAGAGGTTACTCAGCAGGGCGACGTGAGGGAGTATTTTGCATGGGACTGTTCCTTTTGCCAATTGGATGGATTACATGCGCTGCTAAGGGATTCCTCTAGCCAATTGGAAGTTGAGATTGTACTTTGGCAACTGAGATAGCAATCAATTGCTAGAGTCCAACCGTGAGAAACGGCGGACGCTGATTCCTTTGGGAAGGAATCCTTCACAGGGCACACGCTGGGAGGACAGAAGCGCGTGGCCCTACGCGCTTGACAAACATTCTTTCCAATATAAACATACAGGTATGAGAAGAGCATAGTCTCTTCTATTTGGATACACAAGTTTTTTTTACACTTTTTCTAGTGTTTATTAAGGCTGAGGTATAAATTCTTTTTTTTTTTCCCTTATAGATTAACTAATGTTATTACTATTAAGAGAATATATTGTGTTTTCTTCTATAAAATTGTTTTTACAATTTCATACATGGAGCATTCATGTTAAAATCTTAATTTAAGTAGCGCTTCCATGCTCTTCTAGATTCAAAATCCGTTAACCTTAAATATATATAACAACTCGTTTTATCAGTTGTTTAAACCAATATTCCTGAATATAATAAATAATGCGAGATTATAAAATAAATATATTTTGCAAGTAAGATATGACATTAAACTTGCATCTATTTGCAATTCTCTCTTTCTATTATATATATATGTTGGAATATGTACGAAACATGCAATCATTTATGGCACAACATTAAACACATATTTAAGTGACCTCATTGAACGAACGACTTAGGGGAAGTGGAAGCGGATCTGCCTGAGGTTAGGATCACGGTCTGTCGGATGGGAGGTCACGCCACAGGTTAACGGGCAGTGACCTAGGTTTCCACAGGTACATACCTCACTCAAAACTGTAGGGCGGCAGGGCATCACTATCATTAGATTATATAACCCTGAGCATCCCTATATATATAAAGGGAATGGTTTGGGTCAGTATCCAATACTGGGCTTATTAAAATGGGCTCCCACTAATGGGCGACCCAATCCCCCAAAACCAACATCTCCCACTCGCACAAAGCTGGGGGCACTCATTCATTAAGTCAGCACCAGGAGAACGAATTCCCCTTATACAGTAAAGTCAAATACGAGGTAGCAGTCGTGTGATCGGCAGACACAACGAGCAAGGTGATGCGCATCTGTTAGGAGTTGCAGCGACTCGCGGATCTCACACCAGCAGTGAAAATGTGCCCTGCACCCTTGGTCATGTAATCTTTCTCCAGGTTTGACCGCACAAGGATCTTTCATACCTATATATGTTTTATACAGTTTGGAGAAGAAATATCAGCAAGAAGAAGATGAAATTGATTGCTTAGAACTGAACTGAGGCAATCGAATTCTGTTATAACAGAAAAATAGAATTGAATAACAGAGTTTTACTGAAAAGAATTAGTTACTTTTTACAATGATCAAGACATCTATTTATAGTCTAAGAATATGCTAATGAGAAGATCACAAGAGGATTCTAGAATACACAAGAAGATTGCTAGAAGACTCAAGAAACATATATAGAGATCTCAGTTAACATACATCTAAACAACACAACTATTTCATAACCCCTAACATTCCCTATCCAAGATCTTTCTTTGACACAACTTGTTTGATCTTGATTTGATGTTCTTCTTCTCACTATCTTCATGTTTGTTCAGTTTGTCCAAGTAATTTGAAACCCAAGCTACCTCCACGTCATCATTCCCAACCGATTTGAGAACATATACTAATCTTGAATTCACATCTCCTGTTCTTCATCATATTCACACAGTCCAAAACAAAGATCATATAAATTCATTCTAATGCATCCCTAAAGGTTCACCAGTCATAAACCAAACTCAAACAATGATATTGTATTGCTTGATACTCAGTAGTTTATCTAGTGTCTCAACTTTTCTTCATACCTTACCTTTGACAGTTTCAACATTGTGAGATGTAACTGTGAAATCAACTTCTCAAGCCTCATGATACACACATACTTGACATAGAGTCATCCTTGTGCTGAATCAATGTTCTTCTTTATTTTTGAATTTTTGTTCACTGATCAATTTTTTCTTTTTATTATTTTTTTTTTCAAACAATGACAGGAAGGTTTGAGCCTTCATCTTTTCATTGAGGTTGGAAGGTTTGAGCCTTCATCCTTTCTTTCTCAAACCAATGAAGAAGTATCTTTTACGTTTTCTTCTTCATTGATTATTTTTGAAATCAAACCCCAAGAGATGTCATGACATTTTGAATTTGGAACAGAGAATGACTCGTTATCAATCAGAGATCAATGAGAACAAGAGAAGAAGAACTTCACCAATACATGATCACAATGAAAACATTCAACAAAGGATGAAGAAAGCATACGAAAGAAATAATACCAGAGAATCAAACAATACATATCATTGTTCAACGATTGTGTTATAACACAAACCAAAGGAGAGAAAAGAAAACAAAATATACATCACAGTTTTATGAGAGTGAAAACAGTGCAAGAACACAGAACTGAAGTGCATATCCAAACGGACTGAGAACGTGAAACAGAACACTCAAGCATCATTTTATGACAACTACTGAACAAAACATATACCAATTTGGAAAGAAAAACATCAATCAACAACCAAAAAAAAAATTTACACACTTTCTATTAAACATTGAGACAACTCATCAACCTCTTCAAGAGAGTGCACGCCAAGTCTTTTGCGAAGGGGAACACAAAATTTCTTAGTTAGAGGCTTTGTTAGAATGTCTGCAAACTGATCATCAGATGGCACAAAATTAACAAGAACATGACCACTACTGACTTTTTCACGCAGAAAACTCAAGTCAATTTCAACATGTTTCATTTTTGAGTGATGAATAGGATTTTCAGTTAATCCTACTGCACTAGTTTTATCACACCATACAACAAGAATGGAAGAGAGAGGAACACCAAGTTCTTGAAGAAGAGATTTAACCCACAGTACCTCACATATAACATTAGCTATAGCTCTGTATTCGGCCTTAGCAGAAGAACGAGAAATGATAGGTTGTTTCTTAGAGATCCACACAATTTGATTTCCATTAAGCAAGAGGAAATGATCTGAGATTGACTTCCTATCAGTTGGATCACTTCCCCAATCTGCATCAGCATAGGAGACCAAAGAAACTTCATTAGATGAAACCTAAGGAGCTTGAAACAATAGACCATAACACAATGTGCCTTTGAGATATTTCAAGACATGTACAAGAGCATGCCTTTGACTTAATTTGTTGACAACAAAAGCTATATCTGGTCGAGTTGTGCATATGTGTTGAAGAGCACCAATTGTACTCCTATAAAGATCAGAATTAGGACATGGGGTGCTATCCTACTCAGTCATTACCTTGGACAAGAAATTACCTGTCATTGGAGTAGGCATAGAGCACGTATCTGTCAAACCTATTCGATGAAGCAGCTCTGTAATATACTTGTGCTGACTAAGAAGTAGACACTCGTCTTTCTCCTGAACATTCATACCCAAGAAATAGTTCAAAGTTCCCAAATCTTTCAACCTAAATTCAGTATTAATTTGTCTAATAACTGATTCAACATCATCAGAGTTACTTCCAGTGACAACAATATCATCTACGTATACTAATAGAAAAACAGAACATGTACTAGATTGTTTTATGAACAAACATTTGTCAGATTTAGAAACAAGAAACATAAGTTGAGATAACAAGAAATGTTTGAGTTTTTCAAACCAGGCTCTCGGTGCTTGTTTTAATCCATATAGAGCTTTGTGAAGCTTACACACCAAGACATTTCCAGCTGAATCACACTGCTCAAATCCAGGAGGTTGCAACATGAATACTTCTTCAGTGAGATTACCATGAATAAAGGCATTATTAACATCAATTTGCCTGAGTTTCCACTTATTAGTTAGAGCTAAAGAAAGAATAATACGAATTGTAGGAGATTTTACAACAGGACTGAAACGTGCTTTGTATCGTGCAACAGATCCATCTGAGTTCCTTTTGGTTTTAAAAATCCACTTACATCCTACTGGAATGCGTCCTTCTGGAAGAGAAACAATAGTCCATGTCTTATTGGTAGATAGAGCTTGCAACTCATCGTGTATATCCTTAGTCCAATGTGGTGTTTGGATAGCAACATGAACAGAAGTAGGTGCTGATTCAGTTGCTTCAGGTGTCTGAGTAGACTGAGAACTCTTTGAAGCTGACGAAGATTCAGTAATTTCTGCACTCAAAGCTGAAAACTGAACTGCAGACTGAGAATCACTCTTAGATCTAGTTAGCATAGGATGTATATTGCGAGAAACAGTACATGAATCATTAGATGAACTCTGACTAGGTGGAACAAATTGAGCTAAGTCAGTGCCAACAATTGGAACAAACCTTGCATATTCTACTAATTCATCATTTAATGATGGAACATACCTGATAACTTCAGTATTAACAATATGTCTAGACTGATCCTCGGGAGTGCACTGAATGATTACTTCACATGTTGCTTCAGCTGGTTGATTTACATCTTGATGAGATGGACCACAAACAGGAGAATCATCTAGAGAATCACCTGAATGATTAGAGATAGAAGTATTAGGTCCTGACATAGGATGTGAAGGAGAAACATTACACTGATTTGAAGGAGTGTTCATGAACCCAAATGGTAAAAAGAACGGCTCACTGGTGTATGTGTTTTTTCGGAGCAGCAGACATCATGAACTTACCATTTTGATCCGCAAATGGATACTCATTTTCATGAAAGCGAACATGCCTTGACACATATATTCGACCACTACTATCCAAACATTTATATCCATGTTGCTGAGAACAATATCCAAGAAATACACATGGGGTTGAACGATAATCAAGTTTGTGTTTATTGAAAGGTCTAGTAAAAGGGAAACACAAACATCCAAAGACCCGAAGCATGGAATAGTCAGGAGCCTTACCAAACAATACCTCATGAGGAGAAGCCTGATTAAGTACCTGAGTAGGTAATCTGTTGATTAAAAATATAGAAGTATATAATGAATCACTCCAATATTGTCTTGGAAGACTAGATTGGTACATGAGTGTTAGTCCCATTTCCACAATGTGTCGATGCTTCCTTTCGACAATCATGTTTTGTTATGACGTGTAGGGACATGTAATCCTGTGATCAATACCATGATTAGTGAAGTACAAGGATAAACACTTAAATTCTCCTCCACCATCAGTCTGAACTGATTTTAGTGAACAATTCAATTGCTTTTCCACCATCAGTCTTTTATGCCATAGACTCGAAGTTTCAACAACATCAACAGAATGATCATTCCTAATATCAAGACTAGCAGTTTTATTACATCTAGAAAAATCACGAAAATCTAACTTGTAAAGACCTCCCGCTTCTTCACCATGCAGAAGCACGTCTCGAGTAACCAAATCACGAACAACACAATGGTTGGGATGAAACTCAAAATACACTCCATTATCCCTGGCAAACTGTGAAACATACACTAAGTTCTTGGTAATCTCAGTTGTATAAAGAATATTGTTAAGAAACAGAGATTTTAAAGGAGTGTTGATATGGTTGATATGGTTAATTGAGAACCATTACTGACTTGGACTGTACCTGCTCCCTTATATGGTTCAACTCCCTTAGCTGGCTGACCATTTGTGATGTGGTTTGTTGCACCGGAATCAGGATACCAGATTTGGTCACTGCGAGCTGATTGAGGAGCAGGAAGCGAGGCAAAATTGACTTGAGGAGTGTACGTCGACTCTTGAGGTGGTGCTGAGGGTATGCCTATGTTTGAGTGGGATGACATAGCATTGCCAGCAGCATATCCGGACGGTCCTGCATTGTAACCAGGTGGTATAGCATATGGTAACATAAAAGGATAGTGACAATATGGAGAGGCACTTGGTATGAAGGCAGGATGAGATGAAGAAGCAGAGTTGTAGGAAACTGGAGCAGTGTTTGTTGAAGTATTCATAGAGGGAGAGTTCACCGTAAACTGATCTGCAGAGTCATTCCAATCACTCCAAGGGCTTGACACATGTTTACGTACATCTGAGCATTTGGATTGTTTGAGGGCGTGACACCATGGAAGTTAACATCAAATGTCTTGTAGCATCGATTGACAAAGTGACCAATCTTTCCGCAGAGTTGACACTGAGGTCTGTTACCTGCACCTCGTCCTCTTCCTCCAGCTCCTCTACCTCTGTCAAACATAGGAGGACCAAATTGATTTTGCACACTGTGCTGATTATGTTGATTAACAGAACCTGAAACATTCACATCCGGTTTGTACACGGAATCAGAATTCTGTGTAGTCTTCTTGGAGAACTCTTCTGCAGTGTGAATCATCGCTTGAGGCATCAGTATTGGATCAAATAGCTGATCACGAGCTCTTGTTTCAGCATCCAGAAGCACAGAACTGACTGAAGTTAAGTCATATCGTTTTCTGCTTGCGTGAATCACCGAAACAACATTGTCGAATTGACCTTTTCCACTATCAAGAACTATGGAGATCTGCTGCATTTCATCTATAGGATGGCCACAACTAGCTAGGCTATCACATGTAGATTGAATATAAGCAAGATAATCTCTAACCGACTGAGTAATAAGCTTTCTGGTTTTGAGTTTTCTGTATAAACTCATTACTCTAGTTGTTGATGAAGAAGAAAACATTTGATGCAGTTTTGACCATACAAGATTAACAGTCATGCATCCTAACAGATATCTGTTAACCTGAGGACAAATTGACACTAGCAACCAAGATGCTAAGGAGCTATCACGCTGTTTATACTTCGCATAGACAGGATTGGGCAGATTTTCACCATTCGCGTTTGTAATATGAGTAGGCACAGTTTGTACACCATAGAGATGTGATTCTAGATCAAATCCTCTAACAGCAAGAAGTACCTGCTGTTTCCATGACTGAAAGTTGTCTGTCATCTCCAGTTAGCAAGCAGATCTTCTTGTTCGAGAAAGAAGGTGGAAGAGCATCCTCCATTTCCGATTTGTCGACAACAGCTTTGATGAATCTTCGATCTTCCGGTGCAGAAATCAGATGAAAACAGGAGTCACTAGTTGTAATTTGCAGATTCGATTAGCTCTGATACCATTTTACACAGTTTGGAGAAGAAATCTCAACAAGAAGAAGATGAAATTGATTGCTTAGGACTGAAGCAATCGAATTCTGTTATAACGGAAAAAAAAGAATTGAAGAACAGAGTTTTACTGAAATGAATTAGTTACTTTTTACAATGATCAAGACCTCTATTTATAGTCGCGGTATGGAACGCGCGCTATAACTTATCTACTCTCACACGGAGCATATGTCCTATAAATGTACAGATGTCCATCAGGCACACAAAGTATCCGAACCAAAAGTTAGAAAGACTCCCATCCGACCCCTGAGGGGATTGGCAAACCATAATCTGTCGTAGTGCGAAATCAGATAGTTCCCGACACAAAGCCCTTTCCTGTTATCCCAATACACTTCCAAAACTAGGAACTATCACCAACTTCACCTAGCCACAAAGGCATAGAAGCCATCACCCGTGTGAGAGGGTGATCTAATCCACTTTGACATATTTTAATAAACAATCACAGTAAGAACACACAAAACACTCAAACTGTGAAAACATGCATACTCAAATATAATTTAAGTTAAAGAAACTTGTATGGGAAATAAAATCAATGAAGTACTTCACTAAGTCTACACAGTCCTAGAGACTATACAATCCTCACTAAAGACTCCCTCTTCAAGGTTGGAGAGACGGCCCACGACCGTCTCATCCGTAGACAATTACTCCAAACTCATCACCTTGTGTCTAACCACGTCTCTAACATAGTTTCGCTTGATATCTACTTGCTATGACTTGTTATGATACTAAGGTTTCTTTGTCACGGAGATTGCGACTCCAATGACTCAACAATCAATCCAGAAGTCTCTTCAGCCATACAACCAACTGAGTGGTCCACACAAGACCCACAAATTTGGCTTCAATGGTGATCAACACAATGCGTGACTGCTTCTTGCTCATCCACGATATGTCACCATCAGAGAGGAGAGCATAAAGTTCGAGGTGGATTTTCTCTCATCAAAGTCACCACCATAGTCCGCATCGTTATACCCAGTCATCTAGAGATTCTCATATCTCTAGCAAGTTTCTAGCAAAGAGCATGACGATGCCCTTAAGATAACACATGATCCTATTTAAAGCCTACCATTTCTTTAATCCGGGTTCAGCTTGGTACCTACATACCATGCCGACTGCATGAAAAAATATCAGGTCAAGTACACACTATTGCAAACATCAGACTTCCGACTGCACTTAGCTACATAATTTATTTATCTGGACCATATATCCATTTTGAGAGGTTGACCAACGTAAACTGGAGTTTCAATTGATTTGCAGTTACTCATGTTGAACATTTCCAACACTTTGTTTATGTAGCTTTCCTCTGAAAGCCATAACTGCCTCCTACGGTGATCTCTCGATATCTAAATCCCAAGCATGTGCGCCGCCTTACCCATGTCCTTCATCCCAAACAGAGAAGACAATCATACCTTTATCTGTGTGAGGAACTCCAAGCTATTTATAGCTATGAGTATGTCATCTACATATAGAATCATAAACACAAAGTTCGGTCCAAACCCTTTTGGTGTACACGCAATGATTCTCATCCTTCAAGAGAAATCCAATTTTCATGACCAAATCATGAACTCTGCGGTACCACTCCATAGAGAACTGTTTCAGACCTTAGTTCAATTTGTGAAGTTTGCACACTAAGTGCTCATGGCCTTTTCGCACAAAGCATTCAGACCGCTCCATATAGATCTCTTCTTCTAACTCACCATTGAGGAAGACGGTCTTAACGTTTATCTAGTGCATTTCCAAGTTTAGACTCACTCCAATAGCCATAATATATCGAGTTGTGATACTCAGCTTTTCATCAGTCTTGAACTTCATCTTAAGAACCCATTTAGCTCTATTGCTCTGTGTCCTCTCGAAGGTCGGTCAGTGTCTAAACACCGTTCTTCCTTATAGATTTCATCTAGTCCAAAGTGTTCATCTCATCTTCCATTACTTTCATCCATTATTCTTAGAAGGGTCTAATGAGAGTTTCTCTAACGTTTTACATCACAATAACCATATCATCATATATTAGGGTGGTTAGTTCTCCATCATCTTTGAATGCATATCGTCGGGAGGAAAACTTATGTTCTAGCCCACGGCTTAACAACTCACTACTACCGGGGTATGAACATGATCAATCCCATTGGGAATGACATCCCTAATGCTCCCACTATCAACAAGATCATCAGGAGCAGAATCTGTTCCATTCGCTCCAGCAGGCGGTGAATCCGGCGGACAACGAACTGATTCATCATCTGCGATTTCAACTCTCCCACTCGAATTAACAAGTGTCTGCTCAACTTGATCTTGAATCTCATATAGAGATCGATCCAAATAAATCTCTCCCTTCTTAGGAAATTCGTTCTCTACAAACATTACGTCTCGTGATTCAATCTCGGTAACACTCCCACTGTCCTGCTCGACTATAAACACATAACCCTTGGAGGTATCAGAGTAACCAACAATACTATTCTTTCCTCTAGGACCAATCTCTCCCAAACTTATTTGAGAAATCATGGGTGTAAGCGGCACAACCCAATGGGCGCATATGGGGAAGGTCCAGAACTTATTCCAGTCCAAAATTCATATGAAGTGGAGTTAACCGTCTTCGTTGACACATGGTTTAGGATGTATGCAGCAGTCTTCAAAGAGTTTCCCCATAAGAAAATTAACAATTGAGTCTACGCCATATCGACCGAACCATTTCAAGGAGTGTTTTATTGCGCCTCTCTGCAAAACCATTTTGCTGAAGGGTGAACGGGATCGTCAACTAATGAATGATTCCATTTCTCATTAGATAAACCGTTAAATTCCACTTATATGTACTCTTCTTCCACGATCAGGGTGGAGGACCTTTACACTCCTGTCTAACAGGTGTAATCGTCTGTAAATCTAATGAAATTTCGCGCTTTGTGCCGAACCCTAGCACTAAGAGGGTCACAGACGTCAGAATTGATTAATTGCAAATGGAAATTCGGTTCTATGTGCCTAATCAAAAAAGGCGTTCTTATGGAATTTTCTGCTAGACAATTTACACAAGTAGACGACTCCACTTGTGGAATGTAGGACAACAAACCCCATTGGGCTAGTCGGTGCATTCTATGTTGACCTTTATAGTCAAGTCTAGTTTGTCTTTCGTTCACATCGCAAACATATCCGCGAGTAGAAGAAAACAACATGAAATTATTATTGTTGCCTGAATCCAAATCCAAAACAATAAATCCACCAGAAAAAATACTAAAGCCAAACGAAGTTGAATCAAAAAACAATTGGACGGAAGATTTATGAAAAGATAATATAAAACCGAGTTTCATTAATCCTAAGACTGAAATAACATATTTCGGCGAATATGCGGAGCATAGAGGATATGACTTCACACTAAAACTCTCCCACCGTGGAAGCGCAACTCACGAGTTCTAATCCCTTCGACTTCAACACGAAAGTTGTTGTCAATGTAAATCCACCTAATTTCTCGCGGGACTCTATGGTATTCTACGAAAACGTCACGATCCCTGACTATGTGATTTGTCGATCCAAAATCCACAAAGGACATGACTCAGTCAACATATATGTACTAGGAATACAAAATTCACTAGATTAGCCATTAAGACATTCATGTCAGATCGATTCAGGGCATGTGTTCACAAAGTGTACCCACTGGACATAGTTGGAGCATTTCCTGTGCTTAGGCTTCTCGGCCTTACGCGAAGATTTTCGCGGTGTTGATTTCGAAGGAGTCATTGGGTTCACCTCAGTCTTTGTCTACTTTGCCTTCAATGCATTTGCGTCATCGCGCTGTGCATTACTCCTTCGCCTTTAGTGACTCTTCTTAGGTCTAGAGGATGGCATCACACGCACCTCAACCTTAGGTCCAGTAACCTTGGGTCTGTCCTCTTCAACTCAAAGTGCCTTCAAACGTGTTCTAAGGTAGTGAGGGCCTTAGAATGAGTTACTTAGATTTTTATCTGTTTCTAGAAGTTAGGCAAAGAGTGGATTATGACCTGGATTTGCTGATCATCGGTCACTGACTGACCGTTCTCCTTGAATTTCACAATCATGTTGACCATATGCCTCAGATATAAATTTCACAATCTATCCGAAATTGTTTATATAAATGTGTGTGTGTGTGTGTGTATATATATATATATATATATTATTAATATAAAAATCAGTATTTGTCGTCTATTTTAATTTATATGTTTCTAACACTAAGTTTGTTGTTGCTTTACATTAGGGCTGTCAATTTACTAACGAAACGATAACACGATACGAACACGCACGAAAAATTTCGTGTTCGTGTTTACCTTTGATGACACGATAACACAATAACACGAACACGATAACACGATTTTTTTTTCGTGTCGTGTTAGTGTTTAGGTCTCAAAACACGATAACACGGTAACACGATAACACGTTGAGATATCGTGCGTGTAACACACGATAACACGAAAACTAATAATTTATATACTATATTGAGTATATTCATATCATTTTACTAAAATATTATAAATTAGAGGACCAAACATTGAATATGAAAATATTAGGGATCTTTCTCTAATTTTAATATTTTTATAGTATACCCTAGCAAAGTCAGGAACCTGTTTTCATTTCATTCAAGCAGCCTCTGTCATTCAACGCAGCCTCTCTTCCATTTACATAGTTCTCTTCTAGGGTTTCACACAACATTCAATCTTACCGTGTTTTGGGAGAAATCTCGTCGCATACGGTAATACCTTCTTCTACTACTTCGATTCTAGTTGTTTTTCTGCATTCTTATGTCTCTAAAGTTAGTTATAATGGTCTTCTTCTCCATCTTAGGTCATAATCATGTCCGATCTTGAACCAAGGGGAAAGCGAGGACCATTGAAGTCCACGACACTAACAGAAAAGAAACTAAAGGTACCCTATCGACTGTGTTTCTGACTATGTAAATCTGATTGTGTTAGATATGTGTGTTAAATCCGACAGTAGAATGTTGTTGTTAGAAGTATTGAACATATATTGAACAAAGTATTGAACAGCTTAACTGATCTCATCATTCCACCAAATCTGCAGCAGAAAATAACCCGTCAATGACGAACCTCTGGAACTTGGAAAATACTCATTAGGTTGCAGAGAAGGCTGTTTACGAGTTAGTTTTGACAGAGTGCCGTTATAAAGTTTGAAACTTGGAATGAGAAGTAGCAAAAAAGTAGAATCTTTTACCATCTTGGGAAATTATTCTCTCAACTGAACACTTTAAAAATGAAAACTTTTTAACTTTCCCACTGAGTTTCACATGCTTTAGAAGTTCAGTATGGTATTCCCACGTAAATATATAGCATTCATTGCTTAGAGAAACTCTACAATGATATTATATCAAAATAATTCAACTTTCCGGTTCTTGCAGACAAATAATGAAGATGCTACACAATCTATGCCTATCAATGTTGATGATGACGACACGAATGATTTGGAACTACGGGTTTCTAAACCTATAGAGGCTTCAGTTTCAGAAATAGGGTCAAACGATTTGAAAGATAAAGCTCGAAAGGAGAGATCAAAGGTATGGACTCAATTCAAAAAAAATTGTGTTGGTAATGAGACGACATGCATGCACTGTGGTAAAAAATATGATTATAGTCCCAGAACTGGTACTGGTTCTATGTTGCATCATATGGACGTTTGCTTAAAAAAGGAAACACGGGATGTTGGACAGTTACTTCTTATGGCAAGTAAAGGTCAACTGGCTATGTCAACTACATTTGATCCTTCTAAATTTCGTGAGTTGGTTGCCTCTGCTGTTGTGATGCATGAATTACCTTTCCAGTTTGCTGAGTTTGAGTATATTCATGCAATTTTTAAGTATTTGAAGCCTGATATTCAGTTGGTTTCTAGAAACACACTGAAAGCTGACATTCTTAAACTATTTAAGGCCAAGAAAAATGCAGTTAAGAGTCTACTAGGCAAGGCTCCTGGACGGATCAATTTCACATCTGATATGTGGACTTCTATTAGAACTGATGGGTATATTACTTTGACTGCTCATTTTATTGATGAACAGTGGAATTTGCGTAAGTTCATATTGTCATTTTCTGAAATGCCACCGCCTCATACTGGTAAAGCTATTGCAGCCAAGTTATTAAATCTACTTGATGAGTGGGGCATTGCAAATAAGATTGGTACTTTTACCTTGGATAATGCATCTGCTAATGATACATGTATTGCTTCACTGAAGGATCAGTTAGTTAACAGGAAAGCACTTATGCTTAATGGTGAACACTTTCATTTGCGTTGTTGTGCACATATTCTGAATTTGATTGTTCAAGATGGTTTGAAGGAAATTGATCCGGTTATAGAAAAGATTAGAACCAGTGTCAAATATGTTAAAGGTTCTCAAGCTAGGAAAACAATGTTTTATGAATGTGTATCAAAAGTGTGTCTTGATACTAAGAAGGGTTTGCGACAAGATGTTCCTACAAGGTGGAATGCTACTTTTTTTATGTTAAAGAATGCAATTTATTTCAGAACTGCATTAAGGCAATTAGAGTTGAGTGATGACCAGTATAATAGCCGCCCTTCTTCAGTTGAGTGGGAAAGAGTTGAAGCTATGACTGAATTCTTGGAGAGATTTTATGATTTGACTTGCATCTTTTCTGGAACAAAATATCCTACAGCAAATTTGTACTTTCCCAAGGTGTTTCTTGTTTATTTGTCATTGTTGGAGAAATGTGATAGTCATGATGAGTATCTGAAAAACATGGCAGTGTCAATACTGGAAAAGTTTGAGAAGTATTGGTGGAATTTCAATATAACAATGGCAATTGCTATCACTTTGGATCCACGTTATAAGTTTTTATTTGTGGAATTTGCATATAAGAAACTTTTCAGCCGTGATGCTTCTGAAAAAATTTCAAACATCAAGAAGAAGTTATATGATTTGTATGATCATTATGAAATGGGCACATCTTCAAGTCAATTCTGATGCGAAAATGACACAAAATTTTCTGATAGAACCGGGCTACAAGTTAACAAAGAGCATGATGCAATGGCTGTAAGTAAACTTCTTATTTTAAATTGTATCATATTTTAATTTACATCTTTTTTAATTTCTTTGTTTAAATTTTAGTATGTTACTTCTATCGTGTAGGAGTTTGATGAGACTGGTAGAATTGATGATTTGATACGAAACAAGTCACAGTTAGAGCAATATCTAGAGGATCCACGGAAAGATAGGAATGTGGATCTTAATGTTCTTGATTTTTGGTATCGAGAGCAATGTCGTTATCCTATTGTTGCTGATATGGCTCGTGATATACTAAGTATCCCTATCACTACTGTTCCGTCTGAATCTGCATTTAGTGTTGGTGGTCGTGTGGTTGATGCAGTTCGCAATTCACTTGTTCCTGAAACCGTTGAAGCAATTATTTGTTGCAAAGATTGGATACGTGCAGAGGCCGGACATCTAAGTAAGAGTTCATAAATAAAAGTTGTTTACTTGTATATTTTTTATGCTAACTCATATACTTGTCTGCTTTTAAGTCAAAGCACATTTGGATGATTACTTTTTGACATTACGAGCGGAAGATGTCCAATCATCAGTTGTTGCTAATCAAGATGCTTAGTTGAAAGATAGTAACCGTGAAGAATGAGTGAATGACAGGTGAGATTTTTAAGCCATTAGAATAACTTTTATTATGATTTTTGTTTGCAGAATTAAATGGTAATATGCTTTTTTGATGATGATTCAGTTCAGTTGTGGTAGTGGGAAACATTTTGAAGTTTTTGTTTTGGAAGTGGAGCAAGTTTTTGTTTTGGAAGTGGAGCATGAATGAATTAGATGCTGTTTTGGAGCATGAGCAGCTTGAAGTTTCTGTTCGAATGGTGATGTTTGATTTTGTTTTGGACATATTGTATTGTTGTTTCTGTTATTTAGGTCTTGTTATCGTGCAAACGTGTTATCGTGTTACGACTAAATAGTTATCGTGCTATCGTGCAACCGTGCTACGATTTTCCACGATAATTTCGTGCTATCGTGTTCGTGTCGTGTTAATACAAAAAAATTCGTTTCGTGTTCGTGTGATGTGAATGTGACACGATTACATTTTCGTGCGTATCGTGTTGGACTATCGTGCGTGTCGTGTCGTGTACTGGAGCACGATAGCACGCACACACGCACGAATTGTCAGCCCTACTTTACATAGTACAAAATGTAACAGTTAATTTTTTTCCAGATTTTTCTCGTACGACGCACACAATCTTAGTTCTCTTACGTGTATAGTTGTTTGATTTTGTGAAAAAATGTGTTTGTTGAATGATTGTGTGATCCTTTTATGATTGTTGCAATTTTGTATTTGTTTTGGGGGGAAATCAGTTTCAAACTGATTGGTATAAAGAGTTTTTAGATAATTTATTTGTAAACTTGTTCTTAATAGGGTACCCGAAACCGTTGGTATAAACAAGTTTTGGGTAAGCTTTGGTTCTAAATGCAACATGGTAGGTTCCGAATCCAAAATTCAATACTCTCTTTGCAACAAGTTAGATTTCGGGAAACTCTAAAATTACAGGGTACCCTAAACCGCTCACCCCTAATTGCAAGCTTTATCCTAGACACTTATCAGTATAAATGTCATACATTTATACGAAAAATATTACAAAAACGTTCTAGTAGCGGTATCACCCAACTTCAATAATCGGATCTATCCGTTGGCATTTGGAATTGCACATGCAGAAAAAACAAGATTTGTAATTGTTTTTTTCAACGTTTACCTAAACAACATTTATGTGTACCTGAAGCCCAAGTAGCACACTAATATCCTTCAGAGTAATCGTCATCTCTCCACATCATAGTTGAAAGTTATGAGTGATTTCAGATAGAGTTTTATACATGATGAATATGCCATATCCCATAAAGCAAACACTTGCACAAGGGTCTTCACCTCCTCCGTTATGACATCATAGTCTAGTTTCAAATATCTAAATGATATTTATTGGTTTACAAGCCTATATAAGAAATAATGTTTACCTAGTTCTGAAACTAAGAATGAGTCAATCGAATCTACGCTCAAATCATTTTCTTAGGTCTGACAATTTCTGACACGACACGATTAAACGACTCGACATAATTTGCTTTAAAGCGTATATGAGTTTGACCTTAACGAATCCCGTTTCTAAACAACTCTTATACGTTTAGACACAACTAATAATCGTTAGAGGTGGCAATTTTGAACCCGACCCGAAAATGACACAGTTCGGGTCATATAAAAAGTATGGCGGGTCATTTTCAGGTTGACCCATCTGACCCGCCTCAAGAGACCGGTCGGATCCGGGTTGACCCGTCTGACCCAAAATTGACCCGTGAAGAAAAAAAAACTAAAGTAGTCTTCGATGAAATCGAACCGTGAGATTATATGTACAATGTTCTATTTCGATCTCGTCCTCTTCGATGAAATCAGAAGATGATTTCATATTTCAGCTTTATCTCTCCCGATTTCAGATTCTCTAGTTCAATTTCAAAATTTTAAGGACCTTGCGAAATGCTCTGCGACATTATTGTAGAGAAAACGAAAGTCTCCATCCGTCTGTCGTGATTGTACCTATACATGAGTCCATGACCTTCTTACTCCTTAGCCATGTCGACCTTCTTCTTCATCCTCAAGGTTCGTGTTATTTTCTTCTCCTCTCTCGATCTAGCCATGACCGACTCGATGTGGACTTTCGTCGGCTCAGAATGTTCGATTTACTTCGTCAGTTTCTTGCCCTTCTTGAGCTTTAACAAGAAATCTCTGCATCTCTGAGGACCTTATGGTTGTTGGGATTTCTCTGCAACCACTTCTGCTTCGGGATATCCCGCACGGAAGGGCTTTCTAAGAGGCGGAAGAGAATCTCTCGCAGTTCCTTGAAGTATCCAAAGTTAGCGAAGGAACCGACATTGCATGCGAGTGTTTTAGGGTGGTTCTTTAAAAGCCAAAGTGTCGTCGTGTAGAAACCTTTCCTATTGAACTTTACTGTCCCACGGACATCACGGAGGTTGCAGATCAGTTTCAGAGTAGTCAGGGGACTAAAATTCCATGCCACAATTGAACAAATCGAGTACTAGCAACCTTCTTCAATCTTGAGTTCTTCTGCACGCGGGTCAGGCGGGTCGACCCGTCTGACTCGCCAAGTCGGGTTCGGGTCGTAAAACCTGACTTGTACAGCACTGCAGGTCTGGTCCGGGTTGACCCGCACAGTGTGACGGGTCGGTCGGGTCGAACTCAGTGGGTCTAATAATCGTGTCTAAATACATCAGATCTGCAGGTATCTATATAAACATGATTAACTAATCGTGTCTAATCGTGTTGTCTATACATGTGACACATTTAGACATATTTAAGTATAATAATAAAAATAAAAATATTGAAATACCCATTTACTTTTTAATATTGAACTTTGAAAACCTTACTTTTTATATATGGGTTTGTGTATATATCTGCTTTAAAGCATATATGAGTTTGATCTTAACGGATCTCGTATCTAAACAACTCTTATATGTTTAGACACAATTAATAATCGTGTCGTGTTTGTGTTTGAAGTTTTTAGACATGTTTAGACACGAAACATGTTTAGACACAACACGATTAATGACACGACACGATTAGACACGACACGATTGTTACCCCTACATTTTCTACTACTGCTTGAAACCGTAGAATTAACCTCAGATAAATAACGTGTCTAATATTAAAGAAAATAAAGTTAAAATTTTCAAACACAGCCAATCATTGATCTTCAATATTTAGAATTTATTTTAAATAATTATTATTCTAGATTTGAAATAATTATTTACTTTAGGGCCTTGTTTGTAGGGCTGACAATTTCTGACCTGACACGATCTGCTTTAAAGCGTATATGAGTTTGACCTTAACACATCTCATGTCTAAACAACTCTTATACGTTTGGACACAATTACTAGTTGTGTCTAAACTCTTCTCATCTGCAGATATTTGTTTAAATACGATTATACACGATTAATTAATCATGTCGTGTATACATGTGACACGTTTAAACACATTTAAGTATAATAAAAAAAATATTGAAATATCCAGTTACTTTTTAATATTGAACTTTGAAGACTTTACTTTGTATATATGGATTTATGTTATGAAAAATATGTGAAATAACTTGTGAAATTATGATTTCCGTGTGTAATTGTGTTGTGTCTTGTCTAATCGTGTCGTATTTAATCGTGTCATATCGTGTCTAACAATATTGTGTCTGATTGTGTTGTATTTAATCGTGTTGTGTCGTATTGTGTAATGTCATATGACCGGATTTTTTTTTTTTTTTGTTCATAAACTAGTAAAGAAAAAGAGAAGCAGTACGCATATATAAGATTAAATATCATATTACTCCTTAATATTTAGTTAATTTTTTTTTAATTAAAGTATAAATTGTAAAATTTTCTTTCTTCATGCTTAACCAAAGTTCAAATTTGTCTCATTCATCAATTTTTCTATCTAAATTTAAAAGAATAAAATTTGAAAAGTGTAAAAATACAAAAATTATCATAATTTAGTCTTTCAAAAAATTTAAATATTACAATCGAGTTCTGATTCGATCGGGATTCGATTGAGACTCAATCGAGAGGGCTCAGATCTGGGTCAAGACCTAGACCCCAACCCCAATCGAATTAGGAATCAATTGTAATTAAAAAAAATGGAAGTGTTAAATTATGATATTTTGATTTTTTTTTTCCTTTTTTGCATTTTTCAAAACTTATTCTATTAAATTTGGATGCAAAAATTGACTGATGTGGCAAACTTAAACTTTGGCCAAACACGAGAGAATGAGATTTTACGATTTGAATTTGAAAGGGGAAACTCAAAATTCGACCATATATTAGAGGGTAATGTAGTATTTTACCTAAAATAGAAAAAAGGGGGGGAGAAAGGGGGTATGGGAGGACAACAACAACATTAACTTGGTCGACTTCCTAGATAGCTCTATTTTAAGCGATACGGTAGGCGAAATCCAGGCCGACCAAATCACCTCTAAGAAATGTTATGTGAACTACTTGCGAAAGAAAACCACAAGGAAACTAACGTCACCGAGATAGAGAATCTGATCTGGTTTAGTTTGAACCGGTTCAGCCGAACTAGCAGCAAAACCAAACTCGTTTTTTAAGCTTCAAGTAAGCCAGTTCAAACCAGTAGCTTCAATTCAGTTCGAATCGACTCGTATTTTTATACTGGTATATACTTAAATTCAATTCAAACCACTTTAAACCTATATAATTTTAGAACTGGTTTGAAGCAAAATAAATCAAACCGTCCTAAAATTAAACAAACCCTAGAGATGTCTTGTTCAATAATTCATTCAGACGTTCTCAGACTCCCAGTTATCCAAACCTATACCTGCAACCTCCTCAGTCGAGTCCTCACTCAATTCCTTCTTCTTTGTGATTCCTCGCCGCCGGCTTTCGCCGAACTCCTTCGGTCCTTCCCCTACGACTCATCATTGTAGTCACGTCGTTCGTTGTAGCAAGTCCAACACCATGATTCAAGAAATTAAAGTAAGCCACAAACCCAACTTATGCTCTTATTTATTCGTTCGTTGTATCGCGTCTCGCCATTCGTTGTACTGCTATGATTTGTGATCTACTAGTCATCGTTCATTCGTTGTACTGCTATGACTTTGTCGTTTGTGATCTTTCTCTACTACTATTATTAATCGACTCAACATAATTTTTTTCCTTCAAATTTCAATGATGGATAAAAACTCTGTCACTAGTGTATATAAGAGAAAGAGAAATTTCGATAGCATCAACTTGGAAGCAGCAGACGAAATGACACCAGATTTCAATCTGTTCAGTCGATTTTTAACACATTTCAATTTGTTTACTGTATTTTTCAATGTTTTTTATTTTTAACATGTTTTACTCTGTTATGTTTAGTCTTCAATGAGTTGGACATGATTTTCAGTCAGTTCAGATTCAGTTTGAACCGGCTCTGTTCCAGTTTGAACCGGATCAGTTTCTGGCCAAAACTTTTATAAAAAAAATAGATCATACCAGTTCGAACCAGACCAATATTTCCCCATAAACCAGACTAGTTCTTTCAGTGACAAAAAAATACAAGTTTTATTAAAACCAGTTCAGTTCTGAATCGTTTGGGGTTGATCCGGTTCATGAACAAGCCTAATATTTCCGTATTTATTTATTATGTTAAGTATATGTTGGTTAACAAATCTTTACCATTCAGGATCTTGTACAAATTTAGTATAATTACAAAATAAGCTTAATAATTTCACAATTTATTCCATTTTTCACTGAGTTTTGATTATTATTATTTGGGGTTAATTACGTGAGTTGTTACTAATGTTGGCAAATGTGACTGAACGGTTGAAACTTGAGCTCAACCGCTACTCATGTTTCAAAATGTGACTGAACGGTTCATATTCATGACTTCTGTTAATTATCTTTGTTAAACTTACGCATGTGTTGTTCACGTGCCCTTCTGCAAATCTAAAGTTCCCCTCTCCTTCTCTATTTACTTTCAGCTTCAACCTTCGCAACAAATTTGAAGGTGTGAAAGAAGAGATTGAAAGAAGAATGAAGAATCCACGCAACTACAGAAAAAAGAATAGCTTGGAGCAACCCCACACAACTTAGAGCATGAAGACTGATGACGAATCTGCTCATTTTAAGGTAATTTCATAGTGGGTAACCATAATTTGTTGTGCTTCAATTATTAATCATTTCCGAACCCTAATTTATGTTTGTTGTTGTAGAATCTCGTATGCGAAAACTCAAGCTCTTGGAAGTCGAACAAATTGAAAGTTAGTTGTTGCGTTGGTAATTGTTATTGTTATTTTTATTCTAAGTTCAATTGCGAAGAATTTGATGGAGTATATAGCTACTTAGTATGTCATTTGTTTGTAACTGAAGTATGAAGAACATTGTTTCGATTGTGAAAGGGATGACCTATGTTTGTGGAGAAGTTGTTAAATGAAGTTGTATGTTAACTTAAATGTTATTAAAAGGTTACTTTAGTTTGGATATTTTGTTATCCAATCGTTACTTAATTCGAAAATGACAAATAGTGACATTCTTGTTGATAACAGTTTGCGACAAAAAGAAAAATCTAGTTGTTGAGGAAATGTATTTTTTCACATTCTTGTTCACAAGTGAAGAAATTGAATGATAAAAGAGACAAAGAACATTGAGCAGACTAAAATGGGATCTTGCAACTTATTTTTGTTTCTAGTATCTATGCTTTTGGAGCAGTACATATGCATTGGATGAATATGTTTGACAAATTTCTATCTTGTATTCGAAGACATATTTTCAAGAGTGTAACTGGAGTTGCACAATGAATGAATCACAAATGTATATTTGTTCACAACTTTTCATGTTGGAGATGAATACTGCTATCACATTATGAATCCTTTGAATGGTTACTTTTTACATTCATACTGACAAAAATCACAGAGAATGAAATTATAGGTCCACAAAAAATCAAATATTTCTTCTTCTACTCTGCAGGCAATCTATCAGCATGATTTAGCAGATTCAAAAACTGAATGGACATGGATCCTATATAGTTCAGATAATCAAGTTCAGGCTTTTTATTATCATTCCTCAACTTTGCGTAACAAGAATCCAAACAACCTTTAAATGCACCAAAGAGAGCTCTAACAAGCAAAGACATGAACAATGTCCCAAGAATCATGAATTTCTACATAAATACGTAAACAAGCCAGTAACCAAAAACCAAAAAGTTGAAATCTTTAAGTTAAATTGAAGAAAATAGTGATTACCCAATTCTTAAGTACTTTGCTCAATTATTAACATTTATATACTATAGACGCAGAAAGATAATGATTCTGTAAAGAAGAAGAAAAAATACATTGGATATGTTCTTCGATTCATACAACAACCTCTAGAATGTCGTTTCAACTTAAACCAAGATCTGATATCTGCCGATTAAATGAATAATGAGCTTGATTTCTCAATTTGAGAGCAGTGTGATTTCACAAACCATTCTTAGTAAAATGCAAAGCAGAATTGAACAACCCATTCTTCACTTTGGCACCGATCTTCGTGTAATCGCTAACCAAGGAATGAAAATCTTTCTTAGTTTGGCACACAGTTTGGCACCCGGAAATCTTGTGAAACAGCAAACGAAAGTTAAGAATGTAGAAGAATGTGAAACGACACTAACCCAGGAGTCCAAGTGAATCGAAAAATGGAAACTTACATGGAGAAGAGGTTTTCCGCACCACAATGTTGGTAAAGGAGATATGTGCTTGTGGAGGATGGGTTTGTTCGGGGACGGAAGTTGGAGGGGTGGCAAGAAGGAAAATGGTGACATAATGGTATAATTGTCTTTCCATAGAAGAATGTGAAACGACACTAACCTAGGAGTCCAAGTGAATCGCAAAAATGGAAACTTACATGGAGAAGAGATTTTCCGCACCGCAATGTTGGTAAAGGAGATATGTGCTTGTGGAGGATGGGTTTGTGCGGGGACGGAAGTTGGAGGGGTGGCAAGAAGGAAAATGGTGACATAATGGTATAATTGTCTTTCCATAGAAGAATGTGAAACGACACTAACCTAGGAGTCCACGTGAATCGCAAAAATGAAAACTTACATGGAGAAGAGATTTTCCGCACCGCAATGTTGGTAAAGGAGATATGTGCTTGTGGAGGATGGGTTTGTGCGGGGACGGAAGTTGGAGGGGTGGCAAGGAGGAAAATGGTGACATAATGGTACAATTGTCATTTCATATAAGTTTAATTCGTTCAAATTAAATCACGTAATTTCCTCGTGACAGTCAAACGACTCTATTGAACGAAAGTTTCACGGAATAACCGTTCAGTCACATCCTAAAATTTAAGTAACGGTTGAGTTACACAAAAAAATATGAATAACCGTTTAATCACGTAGGACAAACATAAGTAACTATTAAATTGATTTACCCCTATTATTATTGTTTATTTGTACAATGAACGTGCTGACTAAGGCCTTCACAGTTCACATGTCGAATCCATTGACATTTAGTTGTGTTTTTCCTTCGTTATATCTTATTCCCTCACGAGGAGATGACTCGTCTCTCCACCGACTCACCTGACCACTCAATCAACTCTTCTATCTTTCACTCTGATTGAGGAAGAATTTTTGTTCCCAAACAGATTATTAAAATTATATACATTTAAAAATAACATACGAAAAGTATTTCATCAGTTTACGTTGAAATGATTTAGTATATAACGTTTTAACCGAGTACAATGACATAGTTTATCTGTAATGAGGTTGGGACTTGGGGGATTGGCCAAAAAAAAAGGTTGGGACTTGGGAGTGATCAAATCTACTTTTTTTTATAAAAAAAAATAGTAAAAGCTAAAATACAGTAAAATTATATATTTACTCTTAAAATATGGTTACGTTACGTTGCTTATGCTTATATAAAAAGATAAATGTATATTGTATTTTTGTTTTTACTACAAAACATCATTTCTTCATAGGTTTAGATGCTCTCTACATTTAACGTTTTTTCATAATCATAGGTACCGGTACGTACATCTGCCAACCTAACAGTGTAACGAAATCGATGTTTATATTTATATCATTTATGTTGGAAACCCACAATGTCGTTCTTTACTTCCTCAAATTAGGGTTTTATTACGGCAAAAATAGGGTAACGAAAATGGAAAATGATTGCACTTGCACCTCAGTTATGCCATTGTTAATACTTAATATTGTATTTGGCGGTTGATGAAATAATGTACGTTAGAAATAAAATAAGTTTGGTAATGAATTAAGGGTAGTGTAGTCGATTGACAAAATATACTTTTTCATGATCATCATTTTCATTAGAATTTAGAAAGAAAAATTTCTGTTGGTGCTAAGATATGACATAATAATAATAATATAATAATACAAATATAACAATACACAATAATTTTTTATTTTATTTTTATTTAGGTATTATAATAGACAGTAATATTGTGATAAGTCTATTTTTTTTTTAATATTTTCTGAAATAGTCTTATTTAATAACCTTTAAAATTATTTTATTTTTAAATTTTGTTAATTCTACATTAAAAATTTGTGAAATGTTGATATTGAATTCATAATTCTTAGTACTATAAACAATTTAGTATTTTTTATAAAACTCGCAAATGGATATCATAAGTCCTAACAAACTTAATACAACAAAAAATACGGAATATTTTTGTTGTTTGTAACATAATTTTATGTATTTATTTAGATAACATTCATGATAATAGGGGTGGGTATCAAGCGGTCCGGGACCGAACCGCTTCAAGGACCATACATTATCTAAAATGTGGTAAGGAATCGTCGTAACCGTTATCACTTTTTTTTTTGTCAATTTATTATATCACTTGTGAACCGGTTCGACAAAACTTTTTTTAAAATAAAAAACTAGTATAGAATATTCCAAATTTATAAATTTTTATAAATAATCTGATGATACATAAAAAAAAATTATAGAAAGATTGAAAACTAAAATGCTTTAAAATAGGGAAAATATTAATTATGAACAAAACGATTCACTTAAAATGATAAATAAAATTAGAATTGATAAAACATTTTAATAATAATTATTATATATATGCTAAATTACCTCAAGAGTTACTTATATTGACACATATGACTAAACAATAGAATTTTGTCTTAAACATTTACTTATGTTTCAAAATCTGACTGAACAATTACAAAAAAAAAACGAAAAAATGACTAAAATACTCTTCTATTGTTCTTCATGTTTTTCAACTTCATCTTCATGTTCAATCTCTTATTCCTTGATTCAAACCTTAAATCTGAGTTTGAAATTAGATTTCAAACATGAAGAATAATATTAAAGAGAATGGTAAAATTATCATTTTTGTGACAATTTAATCACATTTGTAAAACATATGTGACCGAAGGTAACACGTTTAACTGACAAAAAACACACATATTTTTTAAACATATATGATGGTTTAGCTATACGAAATAATATAAGTAACAATTTAATTACATAGTGTCAATATAATTAATATAAGTGACTGATGAAATTATATATATATATATATAAATTATTCATAAAATGTTACGATTTATTACTCATAATACAGTTTTATATAATTCTCCCTAATCACTTTATATTTTATTTTACCACTTTCAAATCGATTAAAAAGAGATACAATTTACATGCAGAACCAAATTTTTGTTTTTCCAGCTCTATTATATGATACATACATACTTGGGTAGATATGCTCTAGATTCTGTATTTCGAAAAATTAATTGTTAAATATATAACATAACATTAATGTTCTGGCACAAGTTTCCATTCCATCAAAAACCAAAACTGGTGGGAGATCGAGAAGGAAAGAGAGCAAAAGGCAATGTCGTTATCGTCCCTTCCACCACCACCACAACACTCTAACAAGCTAAGGAAAATTTGCAGACACAAACAAAATAACATGCTCCAACTGTCCGTACGACGACTAGTCAAGGGAAGAATTTCGACCATAGAAACATTGCACCTTAATTTGCTACCAAATAATTATTTATTATGTTAATGTACGGTCGATAATGGTGCGATGAAAAATGTATAATTATAATTATAACTATTACAGTTTAATATGATTTACCGTACAATTATGATGCAGTTATGATGATGAATTTTCTACCCAGAATGATTATGGTATTTGAGTTATAACCATGATTATTATATAAATATAATATTTATTTATTATTAATAAACTAATTTATATAATATATTAAATATAAATTATATAATTGATAATTTGAAATTATGTCAAAGTCTAATAATGATAATATAGATGGATATATTTTTTAAAATAACATTTTTAATATTTTATTATATTACATGTGTAGAATAAATATAGGTATACATGTAAAATCATAATTTATAACTACAGTTATTTTAATAGTTATGGTATTTAAAATTATACTCATATACTCATGGTTTAAAAATATGATATATTTATGCTATTTGCATAACCTAAAGACTCACTAAGCTTACTTTATATTTATATTAGAAAAGGTAAATAAAATTCTTATTGATTAATTAAGTAATCATTTCAGAAAATTAACTATTATGTATATGACAAAAAAGAACTATTTTATATTTTATTATCATCCACCTCTCTACGAAAATGGAGCTCTATGAGGAGCTCCCTTCCTTCTGCTGCTTAGTGACGAAACGATCCCCGAGATGAACCCACTGCTCTGCTTCTTGTTCTTTTTCACCTGTCCATCACGTGAAATTCCAGAATTGGCTCTTCCTTCCCTTGGCCCTCTATACTCCATCGACTCGGCCACGTCCAGCATGTTGCTCAGGGAGGTCGGAGTAATTTGGTCTTCCACCTCCTCCTCCTCCTCTTCCTCTTCCTCCGCCCCAAGCTCCGCCCTGAACCCCTCGAATTGTGTGATCGAGAAGTCGGACTCGTTGAACCGTAGAAGGATTCTCGCCAGATCCTCCCCTTGGTTCACCCAGTAATACACCTACACACACCATGAAGCTAAATTAATGACTAATTAAAATAATTCATTTATAAATTTCTATGCTGAAGTTTGATATACATGTTATACGTGCATGTTTTTTAAAATATATAGTGTGATTTTATCGTGACCTAATATAATATATAGTAATAGCTATCTAGGGTTCTTCGACTTGTAATAGAAATGTGAATACTGTGTAATAGAGCCCTAATTTAGAAGACATGGGATGTAACTGTTCCCAGTAAGAAAGTTAGATTTTAGGTTACCATTTCAATGGAGGACAACCTTGACATTGTGCAGGATTGTGAGAACAAACAAACAACAGACTACTGTCCTGCTGCAACACAACCTGGTCTTTGTCTCTCTATTATTTACTACATTTTTTTATCAAATAATACACCTGAAATGAATTCATCATTATTGTATTAGGGTTTTAATTGCTGTTAATTTACCTTGCACTGAAGAGAGCAGAAATGGAAGGGCTCCTGCAGAATTCGATCGCAGTTGAAACAAATGTTGGGAGACCCTTTCACCATCCTGGACTGCGGTCTTTGATGGAGGAATATAACTTTAGCTCCATTAATGGTATATGGCTACGAATACCAAGTTAAAATTATATATTAATAATATAATATATTCATGAACAACTGTTCCTGTCTTGTCTGGTATGGTCGACAATACCTGAATGTAGGAGCAGTCGATGAGCTTCTCGAGATCGCCCAGTCGAATAACGTCATTGTACACGTATCTTCGTACCTGCAACTCCCACATGCATGATATCCTTTCATTAATAATACGACTTTCTATCGAATTCCTTTAGGGTTTTCATTGATATACCATTACCATAGATCATGTAAGTAGATTGGATACCTGTTGGCCAAAAGGTAGACAGCCAACCAACCTTCCATGGAATAAATGGTATTGATGAGATGTTCAATATTTTTCCCCATAAGGAGAGAAAAATAAAGAAAATGGGTTGATAAATAAATAAATAAATAAGAATTCGGGTCAAACGTTCACTTGCCATGAAAGCAACTTATCATAGAGAGAGAGAGAGAGCTCTGCAGTGACAACAGATGAGAAGAAAAAAAATTCCCATTATAGAATACAAGCCAATTCCAAAACGTGGATACAGATCCCACCTTTTGAGGAAAATTAACTATGAAAAGCTGTTTAATTTTCTAACATTTACTTGAGATGTTCTGGTTAACTGTATATGTTATAGAATTATTTGTTTCATTCATCCAGAAAACTGGAAAGATATCTGCAAAAGGCAGGAGCGCCAAGTTTCATTGGAGTCTTATTCGTTCAAATCTTTACTAATTAGGAGTGAATTCATTGAAATTGTAGAGAATTGTGAAGAGATGATGCAGATTATGTACAAGGGGAGTGTAATTAAGAATTAAAGACACAATTGAAAGGCCAAACAGTATTACCGTACTTGGGACCAACTATTCCCTCCTACCTACGAACAAACATGAAGCTAGAAATTGTCGAAGTTGAAGGGAACAACAAACCTTAAATAACGAAGCAGAAAGTAGTGCAGAAGTGAACTGGAAATTCTACTTAACAGACAAACTGCTGGAGACTCTACTAGCTAGTCTATAGGTCCTGGGAATTCATAATTATATTGATAATTTCTTGTAAAAATAGTTTAAAAAATGCTTTAAATTGATTTGAATTATGTTAGTGAAGATCCATCTATAGAAGTGCAATTTCCATGCAGAGAGAGGAGACCTGAAGGAGAGGGTGAGAGCGGTGTGAGTGGAGGCAGTGAGGGCAGATGCTATGGCAGCAGTGCAAGCAGAAAATGTTCTTCTCGTTCTTCTTCCGTCCATGGTGGATGTCGCACCCTTCGAAGAACCTTTCTCCTATCACCCTTTCCAGCCACCCTGGTAGTCCCCGTGCCACTCCCTTCTTCTTCAGTACGTTCATCATCATCTTTCTCTCTACTTGCAGTTGCAGAGACGTCGGTAGCAAGAGTAGTAGTTTGCAGTAAACTAGCTTGTTTGAGGTTATAAGGGAAGCTCTCACTCTCTCCTATGAGTTCATGACTGTATATATATATATATATATGTATATATTATATTATAATATATTATTGTTTATTTGTGTGTATATAATATTTATAACTATATAAGTCTATAGATAGATATGTGTTAACTTTTTCAGTATTTTAACTTTCAAGTGCTTTTCTCTGTGTGTTCAAAGCTGCTTTTGTAATAATGTTTCTGCATGTATCATTCATTTTCTGTTTATAGTCCATACTAGTCTAGTCGACGCGTTCTCACTTCTCAAGTATGGTGCCTGGGAAGAAGTGTTCAGCCCAAATTTTAATAGTTATAAGGTAATAGAACAGTTAAATTGTACAATCTAACATGAAATAATTGAAAAATTACGAATTCCTAAAAATATATAATATAGGATAGTACAAAACACGTTATACGAGATAATATTCAGTGTTCATATCTAAGTATTGTAATAGTACGATATAAGAAATTCTATATAATAGTTTAATTTTTAAAATTTATGAATTTTACATTAAAATTTGTGAAATTTGATATTTAAATTTATAAATCTTATTATGAGTAATTTATTATTTTGATAATTTTTTACAAATCTTACATTTGAACGTAAAATTAAATAACTTAACATAATAACGAAAGACATGAACATAATTTTTTTTTTTGTCTTATTAGTGGATATTTCACAGTAAACTTATTGTATTTATATTTAGTAAATCTAATACGAAGTACATACGCACACAATATATCGTCCCCAACTTCATGTCTTCAACTTTACCATGGAAAATTAGGCTTGTCCAAATGAACCGGTTCGGACGAACTGGTCTGGTCTGGAACTGGTTTGGTTCGAATCGGTAGTTTTAAAATTAGACCAGTATTTTTAGCCTTCAAATAGAACAGTTCAAAATAGTATCAAAATTTCAGTTCGACTCGACTTATCTTTTGATACTGGTTTATACTTAAATTTAAATCAAACCACTTTAAACCTATATAATTTTAGAACCGATTTGAAGCAAAATCAACTAAACCGGTCTGAAATTAAACCAAACCTAGAGATATCTTCAATAAACCAAACCTAGAGATATATTGGACTCTCGTATGTTGATGTTGGATAGGATTTTAGTCGGTTGTAGAACAGATTTTCAATCGGTTCAGTGTGTTTTTCAGTCGATTCAGTGTATTTTTAGTCGGTTCAGTATTTTTTCGGCCGGTTCAGTGTTTTTCAGTTGGTTCAGTATTTTTTCAGACGGTTCAGTGTGTTGGACAGGATTTTCAGCCGGTTTAGGTTCGGTTTGAACCATATTATTTCCGAACCAAAATTGTTATTAAAAAAAACAGACCAAAATAGTTCGAATCGGTTCTGAATCTGTTCGAAGCAGACCAGTTCTTTTTTCCTTGAACCATATCAGTTTTTTTAGACAGAAAAATGTACTGTTTTTTTTCAAACCAGACCAGTTCAGTTCAGTTCAGAACCGGTTAGACCCTGAACCGGTTCATGAACAAACCTATGAAAAATGATGTTATCGTCTATAATCTATGTATATTAATTTGTACTTAAACAATTTTAAGAAGTGATTTTCTAAATTTTACCAATATAAATGTTACAGTGAGTGAGTAGAGAATAGTGATTTTCTAAATTTTCTAAATCACTTGATCATCAACCATCATTCACGACAGTAATCAACTGTCATTTATTGTCTGGACTGAGAATTTAGTCTATTTAGACTTTAGAGTTCTGCGGATGAATTGTGATTGGTTTATACGTAAAAACTAAACATAAAGCCTAGCAACAATTATTACACCTACAGACATAAGTCTTTGACTGAACCAAAATAATCCTTAACAAAAGAGAACAACTAATACATCCAATGTTCTCCAAACGGATAAATACAACCCGAAACTAAAACTATAAGTTAGCTTGATCCTCATCATTCCCTTTCAAGTTAACACCCACTAGACATCTTTCAACCCAAGCTTCCTCGAGAGATAAAATTGTTGTTAGGGGGTGGGTATAAAAAACCGTTTCGGCCGAATCGAATCGTACCAGTTCAGGCGAATCGGTTCACAAACCAAACATTTTTTTTGCAAAAATATGGAGTGGTTCAAAAGATATACAAAAATCTGGTTCGCAAATGGTAAATCGTACCACTTCTTGTACCAGTTTTAATATAAGATTATATTTAATTTTTAAAATATCTACTCTAAGCCATTAAACCAAAGTTGGTTCGGTGATGATTTACAATCTACATTAGTATAATGAATGATGGATTATGGTTTATGAATTATGGATTAGGATTATGGTTTATGGATTATTTATTATGTATAATTATAGTTTTTAAAAAAAAATATATAAAGTGGTTCAGCCGAATCGGTTCAGAAGAGGTATGGTAAATTAGTCAAAATCTGGAGCAGTAAACCGCACCTCTTTAAAATGTGGTAAAAGTACGGTTAATGAACCGGTTAGGCCCCGAACCGGTTCATGCCCACCACCAAATGTTGTTGGCCACCCAAATACGTAGTGAAAAATCTAACACTTGCCTATAAGAACAAACAATTTGAGTTTTGATAACTTTGCCCTAACAAGATGATAATCTATTTTTATATTCTTAGTGCGCTAAGTGTAATATGAAATTAGTAGCTCTCTTCAAAGAAAAGTGTTATCAAAGTAAAACAAAACATGTCTAGAATGACTAACACATACTTCATCTAAAATTTCGTTTAACCAAATATTCTTAGAAACAACAACGCATACTTGTATATTGAACTTTGTTGTATACTCGAAATAGACCTCCCATTTGGCCAAAAAAAAGAAGAAAAGAAATAGACCTCCTGAACTTAACACAATGAACATAATCAGAATAGGACAACTAAAAGTAAAGGGAAACACACTAAAACAAGTTGTCTTCTAACACATCTTACAACCATAAAAGCAACATCTAAACGAGAGATTGTTTAGGATGCTACATAAACTAACTCATACATTGCATAACAAATAAAAAATTAGGTCTATTAATAGTAAGATACAACAAATTTTCAATCAACCTCCTATCAAAAAATGTATTGAACGGCAGAGCATCATCATCATTCAACATGTCTCATAATATGCAACACTATAGTAAAACACTCATTCAATTCCATCATAGTTGTATTGGGCTTAACCCCAGCAAGTTGACATTTATCTATCTATCTATCTATTAATTTTGGTTAGGTTAAAATTTCTACAAGGTTGACACATAAGAAATTTAGAGTAATTTATCTATACTAATGTCAAAATAATTAGTTATTATTGATCCATGTCACATGCAATTCCGTTATATTTTACTCAATTTGTAACTGATGTCACATAAACACTTTAGAATACATTCTAAGTTTCTCATTGGTTCTCAAAAGACGTTTTATTTTAAATGTGATTATTCATCTCTTTTTTCTCTTAAACATAACTTCTTATATCATATTTCTATTTTTTTATTATTTCATTACATGGTAGACCTATAAAATAGTTGTGCATAAAATGTTAAAAAAGAAGAGTAATTCTAATTGATAAATACATATGCGCACATATTATGATATACAACCCAATAAGAACCTTTTTAAATTCATTTCATCATCTTCAACTTTTGTAATGCATACTCAAAATTAATAATGGTTAAATCTTCTATAATGTTGACACCTAACAAACACAAGCTAACGATGTGTTAAAACATGAATATATTATTGGTATGTTTCATTTAGGATGGAAAAATAAAGTTCATTTTTCATTAATACACAAAAAGAATATCAGTAAATAAAAGCTAAATCAACACACCTAACAACCAGTTAAGAACAACAATTTGAAGCATTTAGACCAGAGAATGCTCAACTTCCGGATTGAAGAGCCTGCAACGGTGTGGTGAGAGATTACATCATACGAAATTCTAGTGGAGACGCCGAAAGATTTGATGGATTTGAATTGACATTACTAACAAAGAATACGTAATTTGAAAGAATTTAGAAAATGTGAGAAAATAATATGTAAGTATGCTTTGAGCATTTGATCAAATCATACTTATGATTTCTTATGGAAAATGTAATAGATTTTTTTTCGCAATGTAATTTTGATACACTCTTTTTAGGATTAATTAATTAAAATGCAAGAAATTCTCTCTTATATACATATATTGTTTCCTTATTATATAATAATTAACATTTATATTGTTATCATTACATACATAAGTCAATATATATATTTCTTAATTTTAAATTCTGTGATTTTGAAACATACCTTAAATATTTAATTTAATTATATAGAATATTAAATTACAAATACTATTGTATATATTCCTTAGCCTCCTTAGGTATTCTATATACCTTAAAATGCATTACTAACTACTAATTGTTCATTCTTTTTGCCATTAAAAAGGAATGGGATAGTAGTGGAAATCATAGGTCAATCCTGCTATGTCATGTTCGGATTTTCCTATTCATTTGCGCACAAATCGCGTGCATGATGCATCTGAACAACCAGCGCACGCACTGACCCCGTCAATGTAGCTCTACCAGCAGTCAAGTATAGTTGAGAGGTCAACCCATTAGACTCAAGTTGAATCATTTTTCTAAAGAAAACTTGGGAGGAATCGAACTCGAGACCCCAAAGTCAAACCACATGGGAGTCAACACTCTTAACCACTAGAATACACAACTGTCGGTGGTTACATTCAAAATAGACGCATTGTTCTACCCAAAAAAACTACTAATTGTTCTACCAAAAAAAAATCTACTAATTGTTAAATTTACTTTACTAATTTCTTGTTCAATTTCAAAGATACTTTAAGTCAATTTGATAATAAGAATATAATTATTTTATACACAATATAATAAAAAAAAATTATGTATGAATATCTTTCTATTTTCTAACTCTTTTTAATTCTTCTAAATAATAAGTTATATGCAGTTATTATTAGTTAACAATAATAAACTCACGTGGTTAATTATTATTATAAATTCTTTATAATTTGAGGAGAGTAATTTGATAAAAAAAATAAATTAATACATTCATTTAAGAGTAATAATTAATTAATTACAAGATATAATATTATTTTATTCATAATTAAGTTAATTCTCAATTAATAAAACTTATTTTTGTCATTTAATAATACAAATTAATTATTAATAAATATTTATTTATATTTTTAGCTTAAAGGCTAATAATAAATTTTCAGTGGTTGTTACTTGAACTTATACAACACCCAATAATTTGTGTTCTTTTTTAATTATTTTTTTTAAAAACTTATTCACTATCGCAAACATACAAAAAGTTTAAAGTAACAACTTCAATTTATAAGAATTCAATTCGATATTAAAAATCTTATTTGTATATATTTTTGGTAAATAATAAATAACTATAATTAGTTTGTACTCAATATTATATGTATTAGTTCCATATTCTAACTACTTAAATTTTTTTATAGGGTTTGAAATGACATAACAATATTCATTGCAAAATTTTTTATATTCATGACAAATTATATTTTACTTTAAAAAATCAATTCAAATAACTACATTATCTGAGAATATTCAATAACATTATTTTTGTGAAATGATCATAATTAAACTTTCATTAATTATAACATTAAATATAAATTATATATGAAGATATTTTTTAAATAACGTATATACGTATTTTATTTATGATTTTTCAAAGATTTAACATTGTGTGTGATTTAATTACTTAAAGCAAATTTATAAAATTTATAATGACATAAAATTCCTATAATGATAACATTATAATTAATAATTTTATATCAAAATAAAAAATCATTTTATATATTTAAATAAATTATATTTTTATAATTTGTTATATGGTTTACTTATAATGCATTATATTTATTCATTTTATTTTATAAAAATATTAATTTTAAAATGAATTTTATATCAACTGATTGATTGTACAACATTTGATGTAAAATGGGAGGTTGGTTCTATATAAATATAAAAAATGTGATACTTTAATAAAACATGATTAACATACTAAACCACCTCCAATCCTTGAGAATTTACTAATACCACATTAGTCTCCTCTTATTTACTAAAGCCTTGAGAATTTTCCATAAAACGATGTTCATTTAAATCATCCTGAAAGAAAACATTATAATTAAACATTTATCTCAAACAAAGGCCAACTATTAATAACAGCAAAATCCAAAACTGACCAAATATTCACCATCTTTGCAGCAAGAGAAAAAGTATCAGTCAAATCAATAGCTTATTGTTGACTATAATATTCCTTAGCAACAAATTTTGCTTTATGCCGCTCTAAACAATCATCAAACTTATATTTCGCTTTATAATCCTATTACAACAAATAATTTTCTTAAATAGAGGTGCATGAATTAATTTTCATATACCATTATCTTCTGAAGTTGAAACCTCTTTATAGATATCTTTAACCCAACTTTATTATTTCACAACATCAACAGAAATATTGGCTCGATTATCTTGGATAAAATTAACAAACATATGGTAAAACTTAGACAAATTCGCATAGTACACAAATCCACCAATCAAATTAACAATAAGACATTTCGTTGTAGAGTTAATATCAATTATATAATGTTTGTACCACAGGGTAGCGCTGCTCAATCTAGTTGACCTTCCTTGTTCAATGACAAAGAAAACACCATTACCTGCTTTTTACCTGCTTTAACTTCAGTTGACAGGGCTTCAACCTCATGATGATCCATTATTCAAAATCAGAGTCACTTTTAGCCTCTAAAAAACTGTTTACTTTTAAAGTTGGTTCATCTGAACTGGTTCAAACCAGTCATATTTTAAATGAGTTCGACTGAAGCGTTTTTTCCCTAACATAATTTCACTTTTGGAAAGTATACATTTCCATATATTTTAACTCATTGCTTCCTTAAATGCTTATTGACTTAAACATCAGATAATGATTCCGAACATAAATATTAGAAGGTTAGCTTGATGTGATTTAGTAAATTTTGGGCCAAAGTTGAAAAATACCAAAAATAAAACTCAAGTGAATGAGAATAATGGCAAAAGTGGAGACAATAATGCAGAATTTGGAATCTCACACGTGAGAATGGGTCTAAATAGAACTTTGGATACCTATAAATAGTTTGAAATTGTCCTGATGACTAATGTCGATGTTGAGGTGACTAAAGTCTATACGATTTTTAGTCACAACTCGTGTTGTGACACATTTAAACTTTCAGAAGAAATTGAGCAACATTGTTGGATCACATAAACCGTATTCTCCTTCCATGCGTTTGCTCCGTTGACCTGCACAAAGGAAAGCCTGGGATGTCCCGTTGTTTCCCCTCCGATGACAAAGTAAGTCGGAAGTTCGTTTGTAGTATGTGTATGGAATGCTCTGGTACCAGAGAATGCTTACCCTCTAATGAAGGTGATATTGAACTATTTATAACATTTCATACCTGTAACCATAGTTGAGTCAAAGCATACCCTGGTTATCCTAGCTGTCCCTAAGGCGAGCTGACCATAGTTACTTTACCGAATATTCTCTTGTAGTGGCTACTCCACTGTAGACTATCCTTTGGATTTGTTTAATCCTAGGCATGCTAAAAGCAACCGGTTTAATTTATAGGAGTGCAGGCGCACCATGTGAGGTGGTCACTGGATGCGGTGTCACGCACTGAGACTGAACTATTTTCCCTTTTGGCGCATCCCTTACAGGTGACGCCTTTATGGGAATAAACGTCAAGGGCGACGCCCATATATTCCTGGCATGGGCGACGCCTCTATAGAATTGGGCTTTAAAAATGAAAGTCCAAAGTACTTATTGGGCCAAATGTTAACCATAGCGCAATCCAATATTTATAACCCATCATCTGCCCCCGAAGTCTTAAATGAGCGACGCTCATTTGAGAATTATTACTTTTCTTTGTAAGTCACTTTCTCCTTTGGAGTCAATTTATCTTCTATAGGGCGACGCCTAACTTCTTGAAAGAAATATTTCCTTTATAGGCATCATCGAAATCCCTTCCTTCGTAACTGCCTTCCACGCGTTCATCATGCATGACCATTAATAAATCCCGCTTTTATCGCTAATTCAAATTTTGAATTTTAAGCGGGATATTCTAGAAGCTTCGGGAAACGAAGAGACACTTTCTGATTGGAGGATAAAATCGTAATTTCATCTTTAATAATCGTTCGCCTTTTGTGCTTGTAGGGGTATATATGTAATTTCCTAGTCTATGAAACCGTTCGACTTCCTTTAGAGCTCTATAAATACCCCTCCTTCATTTAATACTTTTCCATTTTCTGAGCTTTCTCTCTCTAGAAAATCATCTGCCTTCTCTCTAAAATTCCGGCCAAACTCCGATCGCCTTTTCCAAATTTCGATCGCCTTTTCATCATTGCTCGGTGTTTTCCTCTCGCCCTTAATGCCATCACCTCCGCGCCATTCGATCATACAGAAGAATGACGCCCGACTCTGATATTGGTAATCACATCTTCCCTCCCTCGCCTTTTGTTGATCTTAAACCCAACCTCCTTACCTTTTCCTCTTTTGAACAATCAGTGGCTGAGGCTGGCTTGAGCGACGCTCAAGCCCCTAGGTATCCCATCCCTGATGACGCGGATCCTGAAAACCCTCACCCCATATGTCATCCTAGGGAAGGCGAGGAAATCATTTTCCCTCATCAAATTGAGGCGGGATTAAGATTTCCTTATTGCCCTCCCTTAGTCGAATTGTGCCACCATTAAGTCCTTAACCACCACTTAGATAATTCAAACCCTAATTTCCAATTTTAGAATAAAGTATTCTGACTAATATATTGAAAATAATGATTTATTATGAATTTTGCTTAATAATTTTGTTTTAGGTGCTTAATTGTGGAATAGGGTTCACGAGTACACTCTTTTTGAAGATTTTGAAAATACGAAATTTATTTTGGTAATTAATTTTATTAATACAGATCAAATTAGAAAAAAAAAATATTTACACTAGATTGGACAAATTGGACTATAAACCAAACTTTGGAGGGTAATATTTATCTTTCAGAATCCAGATGCCAGCTCAACCACCATCCCAGGCCCAAGACTATTCTAGGCAAGTCGGAAACATCCCACCAACTTTGCATCTTTATAAAATACTTCTTCTCCTGAGCAAAGGAAAGGGAGTCACTGCCACATTCACCAATTTCTGCACGATCGATTGAGGGAGAGAGTCTGTCTCTGTTTTCGTTGGTAGCTAGAAAGACGGATCGTGTTGAAAAATACAGCTGCAGCAGCTATGGCATCAAGGATGATTTGGGCTTCAAGGGCTGCTTCATACATGAGGATCTCGGTAATGTATAGAGGCTATGCTACGGGTAAATTCAATTGAACCCAAAACGCCACCTTTTTGTTTTTCTTTCGAATCCTTATTTGTTCTAAATAGTAGATCTTGCAATAGGCGGTGCTTGCATAGCTGTTTTTCTGAAGAAAAAAAAAAGATTTGATTTTGATTTGTGTTTCCTTCTCTGCTGCTGTCGGTGTGCCATGATCTTGATTCGACTCAAATGCTTGACATCAATGGTTCCATCCGCTGATTATTTTTGCTGCTCATTCGTTTTATATGTATAGGGATTGTTATCACGGCTGCGTGAATCTGTAAATCGATTGTTTAGTTTGCCAAGTTTTGGGTCATTTGGAAAGTATAGCAATGCCGAACCTGCCGAGTAGTTATGGTGTTAAGCAACATATCATGGTTATGTAATTGACTCGAACAAAACTTGCAATCTATTGTGCAATCTGAAAGAATATGTTACATATGTAGAAGCTGTTGAGTGGGTTTCTTCGGTCCTGGCTAAATCCTCCTGACAGGCTGACAATTCTAGCTTCGAATAAAGCAATAATAGGTATTGTTGAAGTGCTTTTTACTAAAAAGAGTAACTTTTTGCCGTTGGATTGATTGTTAGACTGATTTGCATGCGTTTGTGGACACCAGTCTTTTTTGGTGTGTGTGAGTGTGTCCTTGGCTTCTCCCTGCGTTTTTGTATCTTGCTACATTTGCATATTTTACACCTTTAGCAGTGACATACTAATCTTATTATTAAAAGAAAAATATTACAATTTTGATTGTTACATGGGTTGTGTCTGAGAAATATGAACAGCGTCATTGGATAATTTGATTTTTCGTGTCTTTAGTTGCTTAAAGATTGTCTGTTGGTATCGCAAAATCACAATTTCGATGAGTCCGGTGGTAAATCTTATCGTGTGTTTGTTGGATTATTCTTAAAATGGATTGCTCGTGTGACTACAAGCTTCTCACAATATAAATAAACACACACCTAAACATGGCATCAAGGAAGATTCCCCAGGTCTTAGTTTTGATAGTTCACGTGTTGAGTTATGTTCCTTTCTATACTTTTGTTGAGTTTAGTCCAATTGAGTAAATATCCATCTCCCCACAATTTTTTAAAGCAATTCCTAGATTCCTAAACTAGAATCATAAGCTCTGTAAGTATGTCAAAATTTTTCATTCAGTTTATGTATGCTCGCTGAATTTGCTTAATACCTTGATGACCACAATACATTTTTTGTTTTTGCTCCTTCTCTTTCTAGCAAGGATTGGGGTCATGCCATTTTGCTAGCTAGTAAATGTTGTATTTAAACTCATCACTCATTTTACTATTTACACTCATTTTACTATTTACTGCAGTAATCAAGGACCTGAAGTATGCCGAGACACATGAGTGGGTTAAAGTTGATGGGAACTCTGCAACTGTTGGCATAACCGACCATGCTCAGGACCATTTAGGGGATGTGGTCTATATTGAGTTGCCTGAAGTCGGTTCCACTGTAACACAGGGCAGTACTTTTGGTGCAGTTGAAAGTGTGAAGGCTACAAGTGATATCCTCTCTCCTGTTTCAGGAAAAGTTGTTGATGTGAATACAGAGCTCGATGGCTCTCCTGGTCTGGTGAGTCCATGTCTCCTGTTCTTGTCTCTGTTTTCTCCATTTTATGGACATGATCAGTAGATGGGATTATGCCACAATCATATGCATGATCAATGGATGAGATTCAGCCTTTTTAAGTTTTCAATGAGGTAATGAAAACCCATCCATTGATCAATGCCAAAATTAAATTTTGACCGTTAAACCATCTAAAATCATTGAAGCCAAGCCTAGATTAATCTAAAATCATTGTTAATGTGGGTAGATAAATGGAAGCCCGTACAAGGATGGATGGATAATGAAGGTTGAGTTGAGCGACGGCTGTGAAGTGAAGAACTTGATGGGGTCGGAGGAGTACACCAAGTTTTGTGAAGAAGAGGATGGACATCATTAACTAATCCCGCAAAGGCGAGAAGTTGGCCAGGCAGAAAACTGCATGCATTGCTTCTTCTTTGTGTTGAGAGACAATAGACTGTTGCCATGTCTTCTTTTCGGTATGTTTCTGTCTTTAAGTTAGGAGTGGATTCGGGTTTCTGTGCTCGGGGTTGCAAGTCATGATTTGGTGATGTTGGTGTTGAATTTTGTTCCAATTTCTCCAATAAAATGTGCGTTTTTTAGCATATAAAGAATCCCAATCGATTGGCTCGATTTTGTACGGTCTGTGTAGTGCATGACTATAGGAAGAATTCATTTATAAAGAAAAAAATAGAATCCTTCCATTAGAAGACTACATAAGTAACAGAATATACCATTCCCACTAAAACACAAAAATTTAGGATAATCCTTTCGTACTAACATGGTGTGGAGTCTCAAGTTTAGGATAAAAACCGTATACCCAAAGTTTAGGGGGTACCTAACTGCAATTACCCATTTCTATAAATAATCGAAAATTCGTCTCGAGCTATCCTCTATTTGTTCTCTCTTCTACCTCACACGCGGTAGATCGCGTGGGAGTCACTCACACAGTCACACTAGAGTACAGTAACTAGGGTTGATCATGGGTGGACCGGTCCGGTCCTTAAGGCAAGACAGAGACCGGAATTTCGTTCTTGCCTTCTGGAGGATCGAGACCGACCTCAGCTAAAAAAGTCTGCCCGAGTCGGTGTTTCTTGACTCGGACCGGTCTCGGTTCTGGACCGAATCTGACCAAAAAAAAAATGAATTTGTCCAAATACAAACATCACTGGAATCAAAGTAACAAAATTACAATGTACAAATCAACCAAGTAACAAACATACAAAGTTCTAAACAATGTTCATTTTCTCCCATAGTTCAAAACATACATTATTGGTTTTTAGGGTTTGCATAGTAAATTCGGTCTGGACTGGTCCTAATCGGGCTTTCGGGAAAAAAAGCCCGATACTGACCTTGAAGAAAAAAATCCGTCCGCTCGGACTCGGTCCTAGTCGTGTCGGTCTTGTAGGGAATTCAGTCCAACAATCGTTTTTTTATCACCCCTACCAGTAACTATCGAACTTCTCCCTTCCTCTTTCGATCTTTCCATTCAGACAAACCAACAAAATCATCGCAAGTAAGAATGAAAGCATACAGAAAAACGTCTATCTTCCTCATTTCCTAAAGGGTTAATAACAAAAAAATAAACCGAACTATGAGGAAAAATCAAACAGCAAACCAAACTTTTTTTGTTGTCAAACAACAAACCAAACTTCTGAAATTGAGCAATGGGAAAAGTATGAAAAAAATGTAACATGTTTGCTTAATGTTGTGAAAGCGACACATTTGTTGTTTTTGATGCAACATGTTTGTTGTTGTTGGTTTTTGATGCAGTAGTTAAACTTCCGTCCAAAACAGTCGTTAAATGCTCACATGCCTTGCACGTGACCTCCATGGAGTGTAAAATTCCTCAAATGTCCCGGTCTTCTCTGTCTTCTTTGTAATGTTATATCAGTTGCTCTTCACTGCTTGTTCTTCATTCTTGGGAAGGCGGAGAAGAAATCATCTGAAATTATCGATTATATTAAACGATGATGCTATCGATTGATTGAGGAGATGCTTTTCATAAGCAGTTGCTGACAACATTTGAAGCAGAGATCCATTCATCCATTGAGATCGAGCGGTTGAAGATCGCTGTGAGCGAAAGTACAAGAGGTTAGTCTCATCTTCCGAAATTCCAAGAAAGAAAAGAAAAGGAGATTACCTGTCGATGTTGGTGGTGAACCTGGACATGCAATTAGAAACCGTAGGTTCATAGAACCAGTTACGACGGCCTGGGAAGGAATCTCCACACTTGCAGAACTCTTTGAGCAGGCATGCAAGCTGCAAACTGCTTCAAGAAAAAAAAGAAGAAAAATGGATAATCTGGAGGGTGGGATGCTTACTTAGGATGCTTCTGTTGCAAATAAAGAGATCTCTGATGTAGCCACAAATAATAAGGACTGCAGTTTAGATTATTATTAAGTTAACGTAATCCAAGATCCCCATTATGAAATTAGTTACGTTATATTTCCAAGTGTCTTACTTCTTTTATTTGCTTGTAGATTGAAGGGACGTCTCCTTTGATGAGAAAAGTGTTTTCTGAAGATGAAGGCCGCTCTGAAGCCTCATCTGGTAATTTGGATAGTGGATTACACTGTCAAAATGCTTCCGTGTTTGATACAGAGGTTTATGAAAGGGCTACAAATAAGGTTATGAATAGATATTAGTCATTCTGCAAAAATCTAGTTATACTCTCAAATGTTGATATCTTCATTTTCCTGTGGATTTTGCAGATGAGTCGGTTAGTAGGTAATAAACTATCAAGTGAAGGACAACGTCGTTCTAAAGGGATGCGTAAGACGAGTAATTTGCCAAAACAATCAGCAAAATACTGAAAAGAACAGAAGAAATGCTGCAGCCGTTAATCTGGAGAGGGACAGTCAAGATACTTCTTGTATGGATAAAGAGGTTTCCGGAGTAGTTGCGAATAAGGTCAAACAAAGAGCTTCTTTAGTTATTTAACTTTACTTGCGTAGATTCTCTAATCTGAAACTAGTTACATTCGTGAGAGTTGTGTTCTTTAATTTTTCTTTTAGATTGTGGAAAAGACACCACGGAGGAACAAAGTGTCTAGTGGAGATGAATGTCGCTCCGAAGGGACTCCTACAACTAATCGCTCATTGAAGAGGAAGGCTAATAAGGAAGAGGTCTGAAACTGAAATTAGTACAATGCATCTTTTCCCTCTTTGCTAGTGAATGATGATAGTTGATTGAAATATGGTTCATCATGAAGCCGTGGGATTGTGTAATCCAGTGGATGCTTTCCCCCTCCTATTGAATAACTAATTGTTCATCAGGTTATTTGCCTTATGCCATTTCAAACTAAAAAAAATATCTTGCCTCTTTTCCTAGGAGTCTGGGCAGCGTTATTCAATTGAAGAGATTGTTGGTCACAGAATAAGGGGTTGGTGGCCAATGGATAAGAAGTGAGTTGCAGTTTTTCATCATTTTATGTGTATGTTCTCTCAAGGTTGTGGTGATATCTTACTAACAGTTGATGCTGTAGTTCCACACGGTCAGATAGCGTAGAAACATTAATCATTTGGCAATGTGGTACTGAAAGAGGACTGTGAAACTGGCCATACAGTTATGCAGTAAGACACTTCAGTTCAAGGGATGCTTCTCGTCGAAGAGGGGATGAGGAGTTCTTACTTTTTGCAGAAGATTTCCGTCGCACCGGATGAAGGAAGAAGAATTTAGGGTTTCGACTTGAACAAGGGATGAAAACACACGTCGGGATGGGTGAGGAAGTTGGAATTCGGGGAAGAAGGAATGACTTCGGGATATGGAGGGAAATATATGTAGGGGTAACTTCGGCATTTACATATTATTTTCATTAAAATAACACCAAGCATGTCACGTGTCTGCACATGCTGGTTTTTAACGTAACAACAAACGGAAAAACAAACGTTTTCATCTAAAACCTACAAATTGAAACATGTAACATCAATTACCTAAACTCCAAAACTAGTTCCATCAACCACCACTTTTGGCAAACATAGTACATTTTTTTCATAATTTTCCCTTGAGCAATCAACAAACCTACCTCAAATTTTCGTTATGTTTAAATGAATTTTTCAATGTTTGAGGGAGTTATTAAGTCAACATCAATTGAAGTATTTGAGTTAATAACTCCCTCAAACATTAAAAAATTCATTCAAACATAATGAAAATTTGAGATAGGTTAGTTGATTGCTCAATTCCAAAAGTTTGATTTCTTATTTTTCAACAAAAAAAGTCCAGTTTGCTATTTGGTTTTTTCTGAAAGTTCGATTTGTTATTTGGTTATTAACATTTTCTTAAATGACTCTGCAACTGCAACACCACTGTCAGTGTCAGCTTCCCTTGGACCTCATCTTCTGCTGATTGCCAAACCTCCTTCATTTAGTACACTCCAACCTCCCTCACGGACTCTTTCAGATATGCAATACTCATGCATTCCGCTCACTCACAACCTATGCGTACCCTGCTTTCACTTGTAAGCTTATCTCTCTGTCAGTCTGTCTACGTGGGAGGGAAAGTGTGGAAATGCTGGTAGCTGTAGCCTGTAGTTAAATTTTATTCGCTTGTCTTGATAATTGATGTAGTCATGTATACGACTTAATGATCATCCTTTTGGCATTTTCGATTTACTTTTTGTTTAGTGATTAGGGTGAATTACCAGTAGAGTTGCTAAGTTGATCTCAATTAGGTGAGTGCCGCTTTTGGTAGTTTATTTCTGTTTGGTTACAATCCGAGTGGATGAATTTTGAACCTAATATGTTTCTGCGTTGCTGTCATAACGATTTCAGAGCACTTTCCACCTTTTCTTTTTCCCTTGAATGATTTAATCTAAGTGATTTCTCTTCTCTGCGCTGATATTGATACCGAAAGTAGACAGACTTGCTGATTGAGCTGCTGCAAAAAAAGCAACCGAATTAAAATGTTTATATTGTTGACTTAGTGAAAGTGGTTGAGTGGGATTACTCGTTTTGGCAGTAATCTCTCTACTTTCTGTACCGTAACAGCTTTGCTCAATTTTGATAGAACAATGTCATATATAAATAATGCAGTCCTTTATAAATTCTTGATTTTTACAGAGCATTGGGTTAATGATTTAAGGTTTACGGCATTGCGCGGCTTCTTAAGTGATGGAAAAATCATGGAAAGATGCACCTATTACCTCTTCGGCGGCGAAATCAAGGGAGTGGGAAGGCCCATCTCGATGGGTTGAGTATCTTGGAATCAACATGACTCCACCTGCAACATATAGGAGTACATGTTTTGAAGAACAGGCCCAGAGTACAAGTGGTTCTCATAAGGGCTTGAGAACGCAGTGGGTAATCCAACTGAATGAAGTTGCTGAAGGAATGATGGCGAAAATGTATAGATTAAATCAGATTCATGATTACCCATATCCAATTAACAATGTGTACTCAGAGTCATTCTGGAAATCTGGCGTGTTCCCCAATCATCCAAGAATTTGCACATTGCTCTCCAAAAGGTTTCCAGAGCACTTTGGCAGGTTGCAACTTGAACGTTTAAGACTTGGTACAATGGTACTTTACCCTTCCCGCTAAACAATTACATTTCTTTCATGGAATAAGGACAGAATACATGATACGAATTTCGTATGAAGTTGTTTCTTTCGCAGAATTAGAAAACTTCAGAATACAGAACCCTAGAGAGGTGCTGATATGACTTCCGGTCAAAAAGCTCGGAATGCGTATGCCTTGCGCGCTAGGAATACGAAGTAGAAAACAAAATGACCAAAATTTCCTCATCTAGTCTTGCTATTGACCAAACTACCCTTATCTATTCTTACCCTCCTCCCCTAGAAGCATCCAATCGAACAGAGCTGCTCCTCCCCCAACAGCAATCACCGTAGCTTCACTCCCCAATCATCTAAGGTACGACCAATGGACTCCTCTCTAATCGGCTAAGGTTCGATTTCTGTATCGAATTCTTAGTGTTTAGAGTTCGATTGCTGTATCAGTTTCGGTTGAACCCAGAAATCATGATTCTAGGTTCAGCCGAACCCAGATTTCACGAATCTTTAGGCGCGTGTGCACCTGGAGTAGTAATCGATCTACCGTATGGCGTGTGCAAGAGAGTAAAGCAACAACGAGGCCGAACCGAGGCCGAAAATGGGGATGCCAGTTCCCTGAAGAAGCCAAATAAGGCAGAGCCGACTGGGTTCCTCAAATAAGTCGAGTTCTTCTCTTTGATTGGGCATGTTGATAGGCCACGAAGGCGCATATTTAGTAGAAAGAGAGTTTTTATTTGAATTTGGTTTGACTGATTTTGTAGATGAAAGTTAAATTATCTGGTGGCCACATCAGAGAATGCTCAACGAGAAGGTCTACACTTGCACGTACGTTATTACTACACTCTGATGAGCTTGTTCTTATATTAGCCTTCCTTGAGAACGTAGTTGTAGAGAGATAAATTTTTGAGCTGAATGGGAATTGTTAATGTCATCAATTCGGAGTATGTTTTGGGAATTTTGGTCTTAAATTTAAGATTCTTGTGGTGTAAACTTCAAAAGGGTTGCTTGTTTTTATGATGAGATGAACTTGCAATCTTCTATGTCCTCACAGTTTAAGATTTTCTCCAGGAGAATAGACGTGTTCAACTATTTTAAGGATGGTCCTTCATTGTTTGATATGGTAAAGGACTATTCCGACCTCAAAGTTCTTCATGTTTTGTCTTTTCAAATTTAAAAATTGTAAGTAGAATATTTTTTAATCAGAAATACCGCTTTACTTTAAGAAATAAAATGTCGTGACTCTGGGTCACGGAAGTTCGTACATCATATCATTAGCTACTAAACATACAAATAATAGTGGTGTTCTTTCGACCCAATCATTAAGACACACTCCTAATCTTGCTTGCATTGCTATCCAATTCGCACATTCATTGCTCGTCCTTGGAATAGCTCGCCATTGCACTTACTCAACTTGTCTTGCTAGTGCTCAGATATTCAGTATAATTATTGATAGCCTCCAATGTTTCGACCCCTCCATGATTTGTTGGTGAACCGTTTGTGAGTCCGTCTCTATAATGATGCTTTGCCATCCTGCTTCAATTGCTAGGCGCACTCCTTCTTGTATAGCCACGACTTTCATCATTTCTATGTCATCGCTCCTTTGTCTCCGGTTCATCCCGCCCGCTAGCTTACCATTCTTGTCTCGTGCCACCACCCCTATGCCGTCTCTTTGTGTTTCCTTACACCAAGAGGTATCACATTTTATCTTGATCGTATCGCCCGTCGGAGGTTGCCATTGTTGGGTCGGCCTCTCCTCTTGCGTGTGCAGTGTTTGGGCTGTTCGGTTGACCCCTATCTGCTCCTCATAAGCTTGTTTGATCTCAATTATCACGACCCTCAGACTTGGTTGCTTCGCTTCAAAAGCCGCCGAGTATCTTGCCTTCCATATGTGCCATCACGTGAGTAGGGTTTGGGCCCACCTTTTGTCACTCATTGCGCTTCCAACATGCAGCTCCGCCTTCCTCCTCTTGAGCCATTCTACCATATCGAGCTCATTTGTCCTATTCACCGCATATTGGACAGCTCAGAGGTACATTCATCCCCCTACGCGTCATGTTCGCTTTAACGACTATGGAATTCGTTGCTAGCCGCCATATGAAGTTTTTCACCTTTGGTATTACGTTTGCTTTCCACATGTCTTTCCAAAATGTGTCGCTGTGGTTTGTGCTCTGCATTGTTTTTGTTCGGTCCTCTCCTGTAGTTTGTGGTAGACCGATCGGACTTGAGGGTTTCCATCCTTTGTGTGTGGCCAAATGTACCGGTGGTCCCTTCCCCGGTCGCACGGTAGGGGTATATTGATGATATGGGCTGCATCTTCTTGGTCTACTATGCTCCTCACGAGGGTCTGATTCCATGTGCCATTCAGATGAATGAGCTCACTAACTCTTAGGTTCCCCCCGTGCTCCACCATGACGTCCCCGTTCACCCTTTTGCTCTCCTTAGTATATATCCATGGGTTCTCAAAGACTCAGATGTTCTCTCCCATGCCAATTGTCCACATCCCTTCTTGTTTGATTACATCTCGGCCATGTAGGATACTACTCTTTCCCCAGGAGGCTCGGCCCCCTTTTCGCCTCTAATAACGAACACCGTGGAAAGTATAGTCCTTTTAGGACTTGCGTACATATGGTGTCGGGATCAGTCATGATGCGGCTCGCCATTTTGGATAGTTGTGGCATGTTGAAACTTTGGAGTTCCCGGATACCTAGTCCCCCAACCTCTTTTTCCTTTGTTAGGACCTCCCATCACCTCTAATGTGTTCTATTCCCCTCCGATGTTTCCCCCACCAAAAGTCCGCAATGAGAGCATCTATTTCCGAGCACCATATTTTAGGGAGACGGAATACACTCATGACGTACGTGGGGATCGCAGTGATGATCGCCTTAATTAGCACTTCCTTCCCCACTTGGTTTAAAGTTTTCAGCATCCACCCTCCTAGTTTGTCCCTGATTTTTGTTTTCAAGGATCCTAGTGACTCCTTCTTTGAACGTCCCTAGATCGATGACAAGCTTAAATATTTGCCCGGGTCACCCGTGCTCTTTATTTGGAGTGCATCCTCCACCCCTTTCTTCTCATTCGGACCAGCCCCCTTATTGAAAAAGAGGGCCGATTTATATCTATTTATCCGTTGGCCCGATACTTGATAATAAGATTCTAGGATACTCCAAAGACCTCTTGCATTCTCGGGCGGTCCTTTTATGAAGAACAGTGAGTCATTTGCAAAAAATAGGTGATGGAGTTCCGGAAAATTCCTCCTTAGAGTGTTCCCCTGTATAGTTCCCTCCCTAGCTGCCCCTTCCATTCTTTGTGATAGCAGATTCACAAGTAGAATAAATAGGTAGGGTGATAGAGGGTCACCTTGTCTTATTCCCCGCCTTGGGTGTATGAAGTTCGTTCGTTCCCCATTCAGCACCACTTGGTATGGGGTCGATGATATGCATTCCCTTATCCATCCCAACTAGTGCTATGCAAATCCCCGCTTCCTTAGTGTGTTGATTAAGAACTCCCACTCCACCATGTCATACACTTTCTGCATGTCAATCTTTAGTGCGCATTCCACCTTGTTTTCATGTCGGTTCATGTTCAGGTGGTGAAAAACCTCGTGGGATACCGTTATGTTATCTTGTATGTGTTGACCTGATACAAATGCACTCTGGAAATGAGTGATAAACTCTGAAAGATAACATTTCAATCGATTCATCAACAATTTTGATATGATTTTGTACAGAAAATTGCAATAGCCTAAAATCCGCAGGTCTCATCGGGTTTGGTATTTTTGGTATCAACACTATATCCGTATTATTTAGGGGGTTTAGAAGAGTACCTGTTCTGAAGAAAGCCTTGACCGAGGTGATGACGTCTGCCCCCACGATGTTCTAGTTCCTTTGGTAAAACAGACCCGGAAACCCGTCCAGACCCGGCGCACGTGACCTGCCCAGTTGATATGTTGCCGACCTTATTTCGATATCCGTCACCTCCCTTGTCAAGTTTTAATTCATCTCGGGTGTAATCTGGTTCGGTACATATCTCAGGAACTCATATCCCGATTCGGTTTGTTCCGAGGTGAACATGCCTCCAAAGTATCGATGAAGCTCATCGGCTATCCTTCTTTCCTCGTCAATCCATTCCACATTTACACCCCTTAACCTGCATATTTGGTTCTATCTCCTCCTTTCTACGGTGGTATGATGGAAGAAGTTAGTATTACGGTCCCCGTCCTTAAGCCATTTGACGCTCGACCGTTGTTTCAAATATTTCTCCTCCTTCATCCAAAGCCGTTGGAGTTTGCCTTTCAATATTTTATCTTCTTGTATCGTATCCTCGTTCATCCCCCTTGCAAGTTTCTCCTTAGTGTCTCCATTGTTTTAGAGATCTCATGCATGTTATGACCGAAACTACCCTTGCTCTAAGCCTTGAGTTTCAATCGGCATTTGTGGAGTTTCTTTTACACCCGTTGGATTTCTCTTCCCGTTGTTGGTTCTTCCCATACTGTTTTGATTACCTCCTTACATTCCGGGTTTTCAAGCCACATTGCCTCGAATTTGAACCATTTTCTAGCTCTCTTCCTCGGTTGTTTGAGTTGGACCACCATTGGCGTATGGTTCAACCCAATGGCTAGTTCGTTGATGCATCTTGCCTTTTAGTACCGTGTTGCCCAGTCCGTGTTTATCAATACACGGTCTAGGCGTTCACTTATCCTCTCCGCCCCGCTTCGGTTGTTACACCATGTGAAAGAGTTACCATTTGCTCCCAAATCCTCCATTCCTAAGTCCTCAATCACTTGCTTGAACTAGTCCATTTGTCTTTGTGATTTCCTCCTTCCACCTTGTTTTTCACGTGGGTGACATATGATATTGAAATCCCCAAGGATCATCCACCCTCCCCTTCGGCCCCGACGTATCAATCTAGGAGGTTCCAAAGTTGTGTCCGTTCTCGTGCCTCCGTGCTCGCATATGCCCATGTCACAAATATAGGTTCAGCATAGCTATCCATGTAGACCTCACAATCCATGCAGTTCAGATAGGTATATAGAACCGAATGCTAGCCCCCAGACGTACCATTCGGGCTAACATAGTGCGTGTTATCCATCCCCATCCGTGTTCGTATCTTCTCACAGTACATATCCCCATTTTTTGTTTCCATTAAGACTATAAAGCTTGGGCGATACCTTTTGTTGTGGTCTTGTAAGTGTTGAATTGTCAAGGCAGACCCCAAACCCTGACAATTCCACGAGATGACACTAATTGGGCACCTGTGGCTGTTTCGGGACAGCCACTATAACCCTCCGTGTTCTCCTTTGTCTCCTCCTTCGCCCGTGTTTCCCTCGGTTTTTTCATGATTCGCTTCTTGCGGTTAGGGTTCGACATGTTTGCTCTCCTTCTCGGGCTTGACTGAACCCTTGCCTCCTTGATTTCTGTCCCCCCTCGGGTATCCTCCTCCTCTTCGCCCCTGGTTGGTCTTCCATGTCTTCCCCGGTTCGTTTGAGCGTCATTTTGTCTAGGTATGGGCTTAGGCCGGATGTGGGGTTTTGTATCATGGGGTTGGGAGGTGTGTGTGTGTGTGTCGGGTGGGTTTTCTACGATGTAGGTTTGGATTGGTGTTAAGGTATCAATCGGGTATTGCTGGGTTGGGTTGTCAGGTAAGTATGTGATAAAGAGTTGGGTTGGGTGCATGGTGTACTCGGTGGGCAGTGGTTGTGGGTTCGCCAATATGTATGTATGGGTGATGGGGGTAGTGGCAGTCGGTTTGGGTTGTAGCGTGATGTTTTGGGTTAGGTATGTGGTCATAGGTTAGGTTGGTTTGGTGTGTTGTTCGGTTGGGTTTGAGAGTGGTTTGGTTTGGTTCGTCTTGGTTGCTCTCCCGTCGTGTATAGGTTTAGGTGTCAGCCCGGTTAGTAATGGTTGGGTAGGTCGGTTGTGGGTGATATGGATGGTTAGGGCTCGCGTGTTGGGGTGTTCCTCATAGGAAGGTTTGGCCTGCCCTTTGCTTGGGTCCGGGGCTGATTCAGTCTCCATGGGGTCGGTGTCCGTGGCTTTGGTCGGTCGACTTGTGTGTCTCTTCCCCATCCGAGTTCTTGCCGTGCGACTCCCCATGTTGCCCATGGCTTCTTGCCTTATCTCGGGCCCTTCCCCTCGTCTCGGCCATGATATCAAACCACGATCTCTTACCACCCTGTTTATGTTGTGATCCTTGTCCCTCTTCCCCTCCTACGGTTTGCTGCGCCGTGACTTGTTTTTGTCTCACCTCAACAAGCCACGGTCCATTACACTCTGATCATGTTCCGCCAATTGTACATCTGCTTTGCAGGCTTGAGTCGTGTGGCCCAACATTCCACACCCGTAACAGTAATCATATAGACGTAAATACTTAACAGATGTCCATCTATCCCCTCCTTGGGAGTTCTTCCAGCAAACACCCGCCATTAACTGTTTTTCCCCATTCACTTCCACACGTATTCTCATATACCTTCTACTGATCCTCCCTACATGCTTTTCTATCTCTAGGCATTTTTCTATCATGTTTCCAATCGTCCAGGCATTTGTATCACTAAATTTTTCCAAAATTAGGTCATGCATTTGTATCCAGAAATTTACCTTATGGAAATCAACCTCCCTCACTCCGACACTCGGGTCCCATCGCTTAATGTTCAGAATGTGGCCATTTACTAACCACGGTGATCGGTCTAGAATTTGATCTGCGTCTTCTTCTCATTCGAAATCAAACAACAGTATCCCCTCCTCCAATGCCGATATCGAGACCTTCCCATAACGGGCCCATGACGACTGAAGGACCCCGTTTATCATGCTCTGCTCGATCGAATTTTGGGAGAGGACCTTCCCGACGTGGAATTAGGAAGGGAAAAATATGTAATATGTTTTTCTATTGTTGTAAAAGCGACACCTTTTTTGTTTTTGATGAAACGTGTTTGCTGTTGTTGGTTTTAGATGAAGTCTGTTAGTGTCCGTGAAAAATGACCGTTAACTTCGCGTTCAGCGTGACCTACTTTAAGTGCGAAATACCTGAAATGTCCCTGTATTCTTCAGTGTTTTTATTGTGTTCTTCATGCGTCATCTATATTGCAGGTCTTCTTATCTGTGTCTCCAAACCTACTTAATAACCTCCAATTAACTATCTGTCTATCTGGTTCGATCACTTTTTTTTTTCCTGTCATTAGAAAGTGAAGTTTGTGCTGCAGACTGACACTCTGATTTCTAAACTGCAGGTGGGATCTAATCTGAAGTTTGAGTTTGGTACCATGAATTAAGAAGTACCGGTTTTGCCCTTCCCAAGTAACAAAGAACTTTCTTCTGGTACATCATTCAACAATGGAATAAATTTCACATAGATCATCCATTAAGGGATTCGAGAAAAGACTAATCATAGAAATCAAAAGAAAAAAAACGGCACGATACACCACCAACTTTATAGTTGCAGCAACCAGTTCAGTATAAGCTAGAATGTCTTGTTTATCACCTATGAACATACTTCACTGGAGTCTCGGGGAACATGGCGGGATATTGGCAGAGCAGTGTCTTTCCACCACAAGACCTCTCACTCTTTCTCACTTAGATTTTCCTTGAGACACTCCATAGCAGATTTGAGCTTTTTAATATTCTTTTGCTGTTGAGATTCAAGTAGCTTGTGCAAAACTTCCAACAGCTAACTGAAGCTGCAGAAGTTCAAGCTTAGCTTTGCCTCGAGTAGTACCATTTTTTCTAGATACTATTTTCAGACATTATGGCATTCTCTTATCTTGTTATAAGATATGGGAAGGTATTAGATCGATTAGAACTAGTATTGCTGCAGCTTGGTGCTTCTGCAAGGTTAGTCAAACAAGAGCCAATCCTTTGGAATTTCGAAATATCAAGAGCCAAACAAGAACCCAAAGGGTAATTTTGGATATCATTTTTTTCCTTTTAACGATGTCACGTGCGTGGCATATGACGGTTTTTAATGGGACAAATAACGGAAAAACACACGTTTCATCTAAAATCTACAAAATAAAACCTGTCATATCATAAACTAATGACTCAAAACAAGTTTCATCATTTACCAATTTTGACAAATATATTACATTTTTTTTCATACTTTTCCCAATTAGGAAAGATAATGTAGAGGTTATCAATCAACACAACACACATGATGCAGTTTGATATGAGGTTTCATTGGATTGAAGCAACAAAAGCTAGCTAATAGATTGTGACTCAAAAATCTGATCCTGGTGATTTTTGAACTGGTTCTTGATTTCATGAAATCTGGGTTCGGTTGAACCCCCAAATCATGATTTCTGAGTTTGTACGAACCTACATATGTTGAACTTGTGCTATTTTGTGCTTGAGCTTGATGTTTAAGTTGTTCTTGCGTTGTTTTTACACATATGTTGTTCTTGCTTATCTATTTTGATGTTTGATCTGCGATTATACTGTAGCGACATCTGCAAGTCTGTGGAAAGTATGCAAGATGTTCATCAACGGTGTGGTGAGGGCGAGGGAGCGATTTGTAGCAAACACATGAAGACTAACACTTTTGATTTTTCCCATTGATTCTTCTTAAGTCTTAGCAGTAGTATATTATTAGTTGCACATATTGGGTTGATGGTAGAACTGCATAAGAGATTGTATGTAAAGAAAAACAAGGTGCTTTGGACATGGCAGAGATGGGATGGATCAAAAATCATTTTTTTGTTTAGTTTTGACATCAGAAAGAAGATAATTTTGGAAATATGGAAATTGATTCTGGTTTATATTACATATGTTTCAAAATGTGACTAATTGGTTTTGCTACTGTTCATCGTAAAACATCATTGTTAGTCACTATTCTAATGTATAAAAAGATAATATTATCATTCTTTAATTAACTTATTAACCTTAAACCATAAGATTGTTGACTATTCACTATGTGAAGAAACCTTAGTTGTTCTTCACTCCACCGAGCCAATTCATTGACGGAACTTCAATTCATGAGATAGGAGCCGATGCTGTCACCAGAAACTTCTCAAGCGATGATGAAGACTCAAAGCTCCCCGACGACTGTGCTGGTGCAAACAAGATCCTGCCTTCCTTCGCGAAGACGTCTTGTCCACTCTTTCCCACCGCGAAGCTCCTGCTGCTTACTGCTTCTCTTCACGACTTCACCTTCGAGGAGAACCACAGTTGAGCTTCTCCAGAGGAACCACAGTACACTTGGCGGCGGAACCCTACTATATTCTCTTCCGCATCCTTCCCTCGATGCATTGCGACCAAGTTCATCGACAAAGGCTACCATTTCATTTGACGGAGCTCGATCTCGAGGTACGTAACTCTATTAACTCACCACTCCCTTAGTGGATAATATATTTGTGGGCTTTGTATTTCAACTAAAATGGTGGTTTCACTGGTTAACTGAGATTGATCTCTTATTGATTCAAGAAACGTAATGTCGTTAAATCGTTGTTGGTTGATTTGATTCAATTTAAGTAGTGTGTTTCACAGAAAGATTGGAGGTCCAGCTGATTACGCGAGTTTCGAGTTTTAACCTTTTGGATGTTCAAGTTTCACAAACCAGTCGACATGGCTGCCTCATTACACATAAGTGGTGTTAAAACACATCACCACTCTCTACCTTCGAAGAGTTCTCTGCAACTTCAGTCCTTGCTGCTCTTGTAGTGAGTTTCCTGATGAAAAACCAGAGATTGTTCTTTCTGCAATGGGAAAAACTACCAATAAGCTTCTATTGGTAATTTGTCGATTTCTTGTGTTGTTTACTTCCCTTTCATTTTCTTTTACTCTAAATTTATTGTTTTGAATTTAAATTATATGGTATATATATGCTGGAGAAAGGGTTGTTCGGTGCAGTGTGAACAATGTGTCCTCCATTCAGGAATTGAACTTTATCAAGGATCTACATCACATGTATAAAAATCATGCCTATCGGAATTCATACGGGACAGATGCAATCCGTACTATGTCTTACGGATAGGGAGTGGAGGGTCGGAGAACTAAAACAACAGTTTTCAGGAAAAACTGTCCTTTTAGGTGTGGATGATATGGACATCTTCAAAGGTCTTAATTTGAAGCTGTTGGCCATGGAGTAGATGCTGAGGCAGCATCCTCATTGGCAGGGGAAGAGTAGCATGAAACTCATAAAACATAATAGTCATTTGATAAATAAAAAAAATATGTTAAAAAAATTAATTAACGGAAAATGGTAACGACTAATGACAGAGTAACCAATTAATCATACTGGAAAAAAGATGTGTAACCATTCAGTCACGCAACAAAACCAATTAATCACATTTTGAAACATGTGTAACCATTCTGTACAATGGTCAAACATGTGTACCCTTTTAAGTAATTAACCCTTAAATATATTATAAGTTTTATTATTCATAATTTTTAAAATTAATACAAATTATTTGTGTTATATACTATACATATGAAAGTTAGGGCATATATGTCATTTTACCATATTCCATTCCATTTCCATATACCATTTCACCAAAGAAACATTGAAATTCCATATTCCATTCCATTCCAATCCACCAACTAAACAACTTCATATTATTATCTTCTATTCCTTATTCTCTATTTCTATTCCCTATTCCGTATTCCTTATTCCGAATTCAACCAAGTAAACGCACCGTTAATGCTGATGTTAATGAATGATATCAAAATGTGAGTTCATGTTGATACAATGCCTTGTATGCCATGCAAGATGTGCCGAGCTACACTTGCATAACCTGGAACCATGGTTGCAGGTACATTTTTCAATGTAAAGTATTTTCTCTTTATGTTGGAGACCTTATTGTCTTAAAATCAAGTATTAGTTATTTTTTGCTCATTACAGAAATTTACATACTTTGTTTTTTAAAAAAAGTTGAAGCATTGTTTAGAAAAGTTAGTTCCACAAAGAAAAATGTAAAGAACACATATGCATATAAGTGGCAGTGTTACACCACCTATCAACTTTAGTAGCTGAATTGGATATGGGTCTATCTCGCTTCTAAGCTCATAGGTGTTTGATATAGTATCAGAGGGCAAATCTCATAGTTGATAACTCAAATTGAAACCACAAGAATGTTTAAATTTTGTTTATAACTTTGAGTCATGTTTCAAACCAAAACCAACAATGCCTTTATATAGGCATTATACAGACAAAAATAATAAAAACTCTATTAAAGAAGACTCTTAACCTTTCATCTACTAAGACTCTTTGACCTTTCATCTACAAAAAAACTCCTGACCTTTTATTTTCCTCCATTAATTTCTTCCTTTAAGACTCACTAAAAACAACATTTAATGTTTATTATTCAACAAAAATCCCCCGTAAACTTAAATGCTTCTACCATACGTCATGCCGATCATCTTCTTGAATTTGTCAAAATATACTTTCGGTAGAGGTTTTGTGAAGATATCCGCAACTTGATCCTGACTTGCCACATGCACCAATTCCATACTTCCTTCTCTAACATGATCTCAGATAAAGTGAAAATGAACATCGATGTGTTTGCTTCTTTCATGGTTCATTGGGTTATTTGCTAACTCAATTGCTGATTTTTGTCAACTTGAATCACGATTGCACCTTGTTGCTTTAGCTCCATCTTGCTCAACAATTTTCTAAGGCATATAGCATGACATACACACCAAGATGGTGCAACATATTCAACTTCACATGTCGAGAGTGTCACAACATTTAATATTTATTATTCAACAATAGTGAGTGACCTCTACCAGCGCAAGTGTGTGTGCTTAGAGACTAGAGTTAAGTTGGCATCTGAAACTGGGTGCTAGAAAGAGTATCCCCATATTGGAAAATAAAATGAACATGTGCATATAACTGGTAGAGATTCCACTAAGGATGAATACATGCTTATTCTGCTAGTGAGACCGTTGGCATTTAACAATTTTATCGCGTTCAATCACATTTCAGATTTGAGCTTTGACCTGTTTCTCACAATATTCATGGAAACAGGTTCTTGGATAGCTTCAAGTTAAATTAAGCCTTTTTGAATTTTGAGAAGTTTCACATCCACCTGGGTTTATTTTCTTAGGCTTTTGACCTACAAATAGAGCATGATCCAATGATAGGCCTAGCGTTAATTAAGTAAAACCCATCATATAATGTTGAGCATCCTGCTCATAAGATGAGTACATCCACGTATAATGTCCCGTGTTGGATTCTGAGTTCCTGAGATGCTCCTAGCGGCGCTCCGACGTCCTGCAATAAGGAAAACCCGGGCGATGCCCTTTGTTTCCCCTCCGAAGCTTAAGTGAGCGAGGAGGTTCATTTGTGTGTGTAAGTGTGATAATGATAATCAGTAATTAGTCTTTGAAGTAGAGAGGGGTGAAGGTATTTATAGCCTTCACCCTTAACCTGAGTAGAGTTTGGACCTGACCCCGGTTATCCTATGTGGCGTCCGGCGTGGCTGAGTGGAGCCCTATTGGGCAGAGTGTTGCCTAGTGTCTGCTGCTCAGTGAGCTTATTTCCTGTATTGGAGCTCCACATCCGGAGTGGAGAGCCCCCATCCCTCCTCGGACCTTGAACCTGTCAGAGGGATGGGCGAGTCTTCGTGTGGCGCGCCACTAACGGCGCGCCCTTCGATGGCGTGGCCTATGACTTGGCCTTGGGTGGCAGGCAAGACAACTGGGCCTGGGTTTCTTCCTTGGGGGAGCCTGCGAGACCCAGGCCACCTTGGGATTTTAGGCCAGGATCCATCATCTGCCCTCGAAGCCTAATACGAGCGTCGCTCGTGTTAGGTTTTATCAGGCGATCTAGCGCTCTTAGGAGGCGATGGCGTTCCACGGAACCTTCGTCGGTTTGGTTTCTTTTGATTTTCAATCGCGCGTCCTAGGTGGCGCGCGGCTCCGAGAGCGTTCCCTTCAAAGTCTTCCTTTGAATCTGTATTTAAGAAAATAGCCGTTGCGGTCGAACCGTTTTCTTGGGGACCGAACGGTTTCGATCCAACCGTTGGCAGTCCTTAGCTTCCCGAGGACGTTTCGTCCAATCAGGCTTCCTAGGGGTAGGTGACCGTTGGGCTCTCTAGGGGAGCTCTATAAATAGAGCTCCTCCTCCTCATTTTGTCACTTTACCCCTTCCGAGTAACTTTCTCTTTCTAGAAAGCTCTGCCTTCTCTCTAGATTTCTCCGACAAGTTTCCTCCGGCCGCCCTAGGGTTCCGATTGCCTTTCCGTTCGCTCTTTCAAAATAGCTCTATGTTCTCCCTTCGTGCCTAGCCTCTACCCCCGTCGCGAGCGCCTTCTTTCGTCAATGGCGAGCGGATCGACATGAGGTGAGGCTAATGTCTTTTTTCCTCCCGGTTTTAGCGATCCTAGGGCTAATGTTATTTCTAGATCAGTTTACAATAGGGCAGTAGATGCGTCATGTATGAGCGACGCCATGACTCGCTTTCCTATTCCCGATGCCCTTGACCCTAATAACGCCACGCCTATTTCAAAACCAGGGCCAGGCGAGGAAACCATTTATCCCTTCCAAATAGATGCTGGGTTAAGATTTCCCTAGGCTTTAGGTGTTTGTGCGAGAGGCAGGGGTACACATATTCTTTGGTGTTGTTTCGCCATTTCTATAGGATAGATTCCAATCGTTTCGGCGTTTTTTGTTTTGTCAGTCGCTTCCCTGACAATAAGTACCAGAATTGGAAATCCTCTGCCCCCTTAGTCACCGACTATAGTACGCGGAACTCAAACTGGAAGAACTCCTATTTTTTCTTCAAAGGCGGGGTTCCTTGGTGTATCACTCCCAAGGTGCTCCGCGACCCCTTTCCCCTGGATGACGAATTATCCCCGTGGGATAAGGAGTCGTTCCACATGGTATACGCCGATCACCTCGAGGGGCGCGCCACGTGGATATCCAAGGAGACCAAGGAGGAGGACCTTTTCAACGCTGGCATTTCTCCGGTTCCGTATCGCTTATATAGGACACGAGTAATAATTTGTTTCCTTTTCTTTTGCAGATAAAATTGTTTCGCGCTTTTCTCTTGCCTTCACCATATCGGATGATGAACAAGAACTGCCCGCTTCTCCGTCTGTCGGTGCTGCCGAGAGTTCCAAGAAGAGGAAAAGGCAGTCTGGTAAGAAGAAGGCGCGCCCTGAGGATGAAATATCGTGACGGACTCTGGCATCGCCTGGACTTACCATGTCTTCTCTGATGGTACTTCCACAGATAAAGCTGTTAGGAGTGATGGAGCGCCATATCTGGGAAAAACTCCTGGCGCTCCTTCTTCCCGGAAGAAGAAGACCCCGGCGAGGGAATCCTCTTCAGCAAGGGACTCTGACTTGGGGGAGGATAGGGAGCTGCCCCCTTCTCCCTCTACGGACTTGGAGGCGCCCCTACCCCTTCCCAGCGGTTCAGAGGGGCGCTTTAGGTCATACATGGGACCGGCCTTCGATCTTCACAGGGACTTGAAGGTCGAAGGGATTCCTGAGTGGGCTCCTTAGGAGGATCCGAGTGGTGCGCCATGGGCTCCCTGGGAGCGCCTTCAAGATGTTCCCCTCGTGCGGGGAAACACTTTGTTGGACCCTAACTTGGGTCTCCATCTGCTGACCGGTGCCTGCCCCCTGCTGATCGAACGCCTATCGAGAAGGCTACTGGCGCTCTGGACAATTTGGTGAAACAAGGTCTAGCCTTGTTTTCTCAGGTATACTTTACCTTTCCTTAGTTCTTGCTTTATTTTTGACTAAGTAATTTGACTAACTGTTTTGGCTATCTTGTAGCTTTTGCCTGTGCAACTCCAAATGGGGACCACCATTGTGGAGTTGTCTGAGGAGCGTGAGGCTACAGCTGCCCAGCGAGAGCTGGAGAAAGAGAGCGCTAACCGTGAGTTAGCCGCGGAGAAAGCTGCTAGGGAAGAAGAAGCCGCTCGCCACGCTCTGGAGATGCTGCAGGTGAGGGACAAGCTGGCAGAGGCAACGAGGGCTCACGAGCAAGTTTCTCAGGCGCATGAGGAGCTTTCTAACCTTCGCAGGGATTTTGGGCTCCTGAAGAAGAGAGCTGATTCCTTCGAACATCGTGCTGCTGCGGCTGAGCAGGATGTTCGCCCTTTGGCAGAGGAAGCGGCCCTTTTTCAAAAGGAGACTCCCAAGCGCTTCGCAGAAGCGGTGGAGGAGTACAAGGACAGTAAATAGTTTGATGCCGCCTGCGCTCGCTGGTGTCGCCAGGCCATGGTGGAGGCTTTTACCGCCATCCGGGCTGATTTCTTGAAGGTTGACCCCAATTTTGATGTGGCGACGCTTCCCTCTTTTGGCGACTTCCTAAGCATGGAGGCCAAAAGAGAGGCTAGGAAGAGGAAGCTTGAAGCTGAGGCTAGGAAGGCGAAAGCATCCGCAGTCGAGGCTTCCAGGAAGGGAAAAGTGCCTGAGTCTTCTGTTGAAGAAGAGGAGGAGGAATCTCCTGCGCTATCTCCTTTACATCGAAAGCGCGCCTCTTCCTCTCAGCCTGTCCTGCCCTCAGATGGAGAGATCCCTTCCGAAGAGCCCCAAGAAATTATTCCTTTGGCGGTCGAGGGGTTAGGGGTGCTGCCTATTCCGCCCTCCGAAGAAACCTCTTAGTTTATTTTTTGTTTTTAGAAAGTCCTCTTTTTGGTGAGGCATATCCTTTGTAATGAACTGGGGTGTTTGCCCTTCTTTTCAAGTAATTTGACTAAGGCATTATATCTGTTCTTCTTTGGCGCGCCAATATGTCTTGACACATAAACTGCCTATTTTTGGCTAAGTGTTTATATTTGTTCTTTTATGGAGTGCCCATATGTCTGAACATATAATCTGCTTACTTTGATATAATAGAAATACCAGTCTTTTACAAACCATGGTAATTTCCTAAGTACATTTTTTCATAACGCTTTCAAAGAATAGAACTTTTTTAAGTGTTCTGCGTTGAACGTGTTTTTCAGCGTTTTCCCTTCTTTGTTTTCCAATATGTAGGCGTTTGGATGTGGAATGACGATCACCTTATATGACCCTTCCCATTTAGGCGAGAGCTTGTTGATCCTGTCCTGATGGGCGAACTCATTCTTTCTTAACACCATCTCCCCCACAAAAAATTGGCGAGCGGAGACTAGCCTATTGTAGTATCTGGCTGTCGCCAATCGCATCTTTCCTTGAAGTTGTTCTGATGCCCATCTCTTTTCATCCGCCAAATCCAATTCCATGCGCCTTTGACCCTCATTTGCCATTATGTCGAAGTGTTTCGTTCTGTGTGAGGCGACCACTATTTCTGTTGGTGCCACCGCTTCTGATCCGTATACCAGGGAGAAAGGCGTCTCTCCTGTGGCCTGTTTAGGAGTAGTGCGGAGCGCCCTAAGAACATTCTCCAGTTCCTAGGTCCATTTTCCCTGCAAGACATCTAGACTTTTCTTTAATCCGTTCATAATAATTTTGTTGGCTGCCTCCACTTGCCCATTCGCTTGTGCGTGTCTCACTGAGGCGTGCCGGAGGTGGATATTTAATTCCTGACATAACCACTTCAACTCCTTTCCTGCAAATTGAGGTCCGTTGTCGCTGACTAGAATGCTTGGTATGCCATATCTAGAAACGATTCTTGACTTAATGAACTTGATTATCTGGAATTCTGTAGTGGAGGACAGTGCCTTCGTTTCAATCCATTTGGAAAAGTAGTCGATCGCTACTAGGACATAGGTGCGCTGCTTGGACTTAGGAAGTGGCCCCACCAAGTCGATTCCCCATTGCGCGAAAGGCCAGGCCGCGTTTATAGAGGTTAAGTCTGCTGGTGGGCGCGTTATGTTCGTGCTGTATTTTTGACAGGATTCGCATTTCTGAACCAGTTCCTTCGCTTCTCTACTCATGGTAGGCCAATAGTAGCCCTGGTTGAGTATCTTTCGGATGATCGACCGTGGCCCTTCGTGGCAAGCAGCGTACCCTTCATGGACCTCCCTAAGTATCGTAACCGTCTCTGGCGGAGCGACGCACTTGAGGAAAGGCGTTGAGTAGCCCTTTTTGTACAGCGTTCCATCGATGATTTTGTAGCTTGGGGCGAGTCTTAGTATTCTCTTGGACTCTGCTTCGCTTTCTGGCAGGTCGCCATTTTCGATGTAGTTTCAGATAGGGGTCGCCCAGTCCTCCCCTCTTTCGATGCTGGCGCACACGTGCCGTACCTTGCTCTTTACGATCTATAAAAATGTTACCGGTAAGGGCGTCGCCTGCCAAGCATACTTGCTTAATGCATCCGCTTCCCTATTCTCTTCCCGGGGAATAGCCTCTATCTGAAAACTGATAAATCCGTCAGCCAGATGGCGGGCCTTTTGGAGGTGTACTTTCATCTGCTCGCCCTTTGCAGTATATTCTCCCTTAACTTGGTTAACCACCAATTGTGAATCGCAATAGACTCTTAGGTGTTCGATGCCTAGGCCTTTTGCGAGTCGTAGACCTGTGACCAACGCTTCATACTCTGCTTCGTTGTTGGTGGCTTTGAAGGTGAGGACCAGGGCGTATCGAAGGGGCGCGCTTCCGTCCGGTGGGGTTAGTACTAGACCTGCCCCCGAGACATCTATTGATGAGGATCCATCCATGTGGAGGGTCCAAGTCTCTGTTGGCCCACTACTTTCTGGAGGCGACGCTTCTGAGGGACATGTGGATTACACAATGAAGTCTGCCAAGGCTTGTCCCTTGATGGCTCTCCTAGGTGCGAACTTGATCCGGAATTCGCTTAGTTCGATCGCCCATTTGATCATTCTTCCTGAAGCGTCAGGCCTTGGGAGGAAGTGCTTTAAAGGTTGATTTGTTAACACTGTGATTTCGTGTTCGTGAAAGTAAGGGCGAAGCTTCCTAGCAGAGACTACTAACGCATAGAGGTACTTCTCAACTTCTACATAGTTCATTTCGGTCTTTGTAAGGATAGTACACTGGCGCCTGCGCCTTGTTGACCTCCTTAACTAAAACAGAGCTTACAGCTATAGGACTGATGCCTAGATACAGAAAAGGAGCGCCGCCTTTCTCAGGCTTGGCTAGCGGAGGCAATGTCTTCAGACGGTTCTTCAAGTCCTGAAATGCCTGCTCGCATTCCGTGGTCCATTCGAACCGTTTGTTGGCTCTGAGGACCTGAAAGAAGGGGAGAGACTTCTCTCCTGATTTAGCCAGGAAGCGGCTGAGCGCCGCCAACCTTCCATTCAGCGACTGGACCTCCCTGTGACAAGTAGGGGCTCTGCATGTTCTCTATCGCTTCCAGCTTCTCTGGGTTCACCATGTAGCCTAGGAACTTTCCTGAGTGTACGCCGAAGACGCACTTGGCGGGGTTCAGTCGCACTTGGTGGAGGCGCATGCGCTCGAAAGTCTTCCTCAGATCTTCCACATGATCCGCGTTCTTTACTGACTTCACCAGCATGTCGTCTACGTACGCCTCCATGGTGTCGCCTATCATTCCAGCGAAGATTTTGTTGACCATCCTCTAGTAGGTCGCCCCTGCATTTAGTAAACTAAATGGCATCACTGTGTAGTGATAAATATCGGTGTCTGCATAGAACGCCGTGTGTTGGGCATCGCTATCTGCCATTTGGATCTAGTTGTACCCAGAGTAGGCGTCCATGAAGCTAAGTAGTTCATGTCCTGACGTGGCGTCTACCAGCTGGTCGATCCTAGGCAGGGGGTAGGAATCCTTGGTGCATGCCTTGTTCAGATCCCTAAAATCAACACACATGCGCCACTTGCCATTGCTCTTCTTCACCAGAACTGGGTTCGCCACCCAGGTCTGGAACCTGATTTATTTTATGAAGTTGGCCTCTACCAACTTCCCCACTTCTTGCCTTATGGTGATCACCTTTTGTTCTCCTACAGGGCGTCGCTTCTGAGCTATGGGCTTGATTGTGGGATCAATCCTTAGCTCGTGGCAAATGATGTCCTTGCTGATGCCTGGCATGTCGCTAGGCTTCCAGGCGAACAGCTCCTTGAACTCGATTAACAGCATAGACAAAGCTCTGGCCTCTCCTTTTGGAAGCGACGCGCCTATCTGCACCGCCTTCCCTTTTCCTTCTATTTCCACGCTTCACAACCCTCCAATCGCCTGGGGGCGATATCTATCCTCTCGAGGGTCCTCCTCTGTCCTGATTATCAGGGCCTCCTGCTTGCCCTTTAGGACGTGGAGACGCGTGGAGTTGACATAACAGCTCCGCGACGCTGGATGGTCCTCCTTCACCAGCCCAATCCCATGCGGGGTTGAGAATTTCATCATCTGGTGGTAGGTAGAGTGGACCATCTTGTGCGGGTTTAAGGTCGAGCGCCCTAAGATGGCGTTGTAGGATGTCGGGGCGTCCACGACAATGAACGTAATGTGGGTGCTCAGGACTTTCCAGCCGTCTCCTATATCGACTGGCAAGGTCACTGCTCCCACGGGGTAGGTGGTGAGCGAGGCGAATCCCATGAGTGGGAAGTTTACCTTTTTCAAGTCCTGCTTCTTTCTGCCCATCCGAAGGTAGCTCTCCAGAAAGAGCACGTCTGAGGAGCTTCCCGAGTCGACTAGCACCCTTCGCATGGTCCAATCTTCGACCTTTAGGGTGATGACCAGAGCGTCATCGTGGGGTGAGGTGACATGCTCCATCTCTCTCTCCGAGAAGGATATGACTACGTCATCCTCCTCCCTGACTCGCTTTCCTGCCCTGGCCGTTCCTGCTAGCTGGGCCGCGTAAACCTCTCTGGCGGCGCCGGTTTCACCTCCTGCCGTGAAACCGCCGCTGATAACATACAATTCTTTGGGCCCCGAACCAAATGCCCCGGTGTTTCTGTTTGGCGACGTGCGCCTCTCTCTCCTCGGGCTCCTAGTTCTCTCTCGCCCTACTATGAAATTTTTAAGATAGCCTCTCTGGATGAGGCTTTTTATGTCCTTCTTGAGGATTCGACAATTATCGGTTGAATGACCGTTGCACCGATGGTAACGACAATAAGCTTTCTTGTCTTTCCCCATCGGAGCATCGCCATTCCTCGCCGCGGGGGGCGTCGCCAGGTCCTTCTTCTCCATTTCTGCCAGCACCACATAAATCTCTTTGGTAAGAGGCGTGAAGGCTTCATAAACCTCTCTGGGTGGGTGCGGGATGAGAGGGCTGCGCTTTGCCTCCTCACGACCTCCCTTTCGAGGACGATGCTCTGGCCGCTGCTCCTCCATTGGTTCTTTCTTGAATTCCTTTTTGCCTGGCCTCCTACCCTCTCTGGCGATCTCCAAGTCTATGTAAGACTTGACTCGAGCCGCCATGTCTTCAACCGTGTGTACTGGGATTACGCTGAGGCTGTCATTCAGAGCGGCGCCCTTCGGACCCAGAGCCCTGATGAAGGCGCAAATGGTCTCGCCCTCCGTGATGACTTGGTCGATTCCAGCCCGCTCTGTGTTGAACCTGGTGTAGAAGTCGCACAAGCTTTCATCGCTTCCCTGTCTAACCGTGTCCAATGTCCCCACGCTTTTCAGCAGCTGTCTGCCCCCCATGTACTGGATTATGAATTCGTCTTTCAGGTCGGACCAGTTTTTCACTAACGCCTTAGGGAGACCAAAGAACCAGTTGGACGCCACGCCGCTCAGGGTTGCCGGGAAGAGGAGCGCGAAATGGTTATCATCGCTCGTCCTTCCCAGGAGAGAAGACTCATGGTTCTGCACATGTTCCACCAGATCGCCCTGACCACGGTATATATCAATCCTCGCGGGCCTCACTCTGTGTGGGACCGTGATACATAGTAGCTCGGGATCGAGCGGGTGCGACTCCCTGTCGCGAACTGAAGCTAGGACGTGCCCGCACTTCTCCTCCTTGGCTTGGCGCTTGACAAACCGTTGTACCTCCTTCTTTGTCATGTCCCCTATGCGCTGGGATGCGGCAGAAACGCCGCTGGCAGCGGGGGGACGGGTCTGTCAGATTGATGGCGCTGGACGGGAGGTGGCCCCTTCTACCTTGGTGCTTCCCGCTCGGCGAGCGGCCTTTTCCTCCGCCCTCTGCTCCCGCTTGTCGAGCAAGTCTTCTAGCGCGGAAAGTACCTCTGGCGCCAATCCGACCGCCGACGCCCTCCCTAACGAGGCGATCCAAGACTGTGTTAGTGCAGGCCTGGCTGTTTCAGCTCTTACGGCTATAGGCTGCGGGGAGCGCCTGGTAGGGAACGCTGCCTCCGAAGCAGGGATGTGATGCGGGGTGCGCATGGTAGGGCGCGCTGCCTCTGAAGGGGGTGGTATGACTGAGGTGCCCCCTAGGTGTTGCTGCAGGTCATGGAGAGATCTGCCTTCTTCGGTTCCTTTGTTGTTCATTGCTCTGGTGATTGGGGGAGCCATGGCTTGTTGTGCTTAAGCTTCCCACAGACGGTGCCAATGTTGGATTCTGAGTTCCTGAGATGCTCCTAGCAGCGCTCCGACGTCCTGCAATAAGGAAAACCTGGGCGATGCCCTTTGTTTCCCCTCCGAAGCCTAAGTGAGCGAGGAAGTTCATTTGTGTGTGTAAGTGTGATAATGATAATCAGTAATTAGTCTTTGAAGTAGAGAGGGGTGAAGGTATTTATAGCCTTCACCCTTAACCTGAGTAGAGTTTGGACCTGACCCCGGTTATCCTATGTGGCGTCCGGCGTGGCTGAGTGGAGCCCTATTGGGCAGAGTGTTGCCTAGTGTCTGCTGCTCAGTGGGCTTGTTTCCCGTGCCGGAGCTTCACATCCGGAGTGGAGAGCCCCCATCCCTCCTCGGATCTTGAACCTGTCAGAGGGATGGGCGAGTCTTCGTGTGGCGCGCCACTAACGGCGCGCCCTTCGATGGCGTGGCCTCTGACCAGGCCTTGGGTGGCAGGCCAGATAACTGGGCCTGGGTTTCTTCCTTGGGGGAGCCTGCGAGGCCCATGCACCTTGGGCTTTTAGGCCAGAATCCATCATCCCGGTCATTCTTATTTGGCCAAGTCTTTTCAGAGGATCATTTTCCTGTATTTAGTTTGAACTTCTATGTGGATTTAATTGATTAAATATTTTATGTATAATTTCCAGTTTAGATCGCTTATCTTGTAATTTTGTGAACCAGCTCCTGCTTGACTTGATGGCATATAGAGAACAAGTTCTGCGGCTTATTCTTGATCCCAGCAGCACTGTGATTACCTTGTTGGTATACCCTTTATCTTTAATATTCTCCAAATAGCCAGCAGATGGCAGTTTTGATTTTTGGAACTGTTCATTATTGATGGGGATACTTTTTCTATCGCTTTTCTGTTTAATACTTCACATATGAAAGATCAGTTATCACTTTGTTAAGATCCTCAGTCTTATGTACTTTCTATAATTTTTCATATGATATCTCTGATAACTTTGAGACGGTATTTTGCAGCCCCCTCAGAATTCACTTATCTTGCATGCTTTTATGGATCTTTTCTGTGCCTTTGTTCGTGTTAATCTTTTCTCCGAGAAGGCAAGTAAGCTACTCATTTGTGCTTTATATGCTTCTATTCTGTTTAAACTTAAAATAATGTAAGATTTATCTCAATTGTCAAAGCCAACTTGTTAATAGCTATGAAATCACATTTCTTTTTACAGCTTCCGAAGAAAATGATTCTTCAAACTTACAATATTTTGCATGCCATGTCAAGAAATGAGAGGGATTGTGACTTTTATCACCGGCAAGACACTGTTTGGGCCCATAAGTATCTCTTGGTTCTATTCAAGTTGTTTGTTTTTGAGTTACTTCTTTCTACTTACCCTATTTTAAGTTAGACATGTGTCTATTAACTTGTAAATCTACAATTGATTTAAAATGATAGTGTTAGATAATAAAATTATTAATTGAGTTTCACCTTAACACCTTAAGGTTTTTAACTGAAACTTCTGCCTAACACCTTAAGGGTGTAAAAGAATATCCACACCACCCTGCAGGTGAGGGTGGTGTGCTGGAGTCTTACATTATGTAGAAGTTAAAATGTCATTACAATAATTCTCTCATGTGGGATGCTAGTTGTAGCATACAGTAAAAATAAGTGGAATTTGTAGTTGAACTTTCGAATGGATTGTGGTTGAATTTTCGAATGGTTGCTTGGATTATTCTGAAGTCGTGACGATACTTTCAGATTGAAACAATTTGGAGGCACCCAAACTTTCAATCGGATAAAATTAGAATACTGAACTAGAACTTGAGAAGGATTGTGAATGTTTGAGATGAAATTTTGGACCTCCCCTATGACCAATTTATAATGTTTGCCACACCCTTTGGAAGAGACACCACACCATTTGGAAGAGACACTATGCCCATTGGAAGAGACACTATGCCCCTTGGAAGAGGCATGTATCATTTCGGCCATAACATGTCTCTTGGATTCAAAATTTGGCTCCAAAACCAAAGGGACACCTTAGGATGATGACTTGGAGCCGAAGTAATTGCAATGGTTCGGCCTAATACTTGGCTCTAAAGCAAGTGTCCAAACCCCAGGAATTTTGAGGTTAAAATGTTAAGTCATTAGTTCCAAAAATTCAAATTTACAATGAATTTTTAGAATAGTGATTTTATGAATAATAAAGGGGGCGTTGCAAGCTGCCCCTGGACCCGGCAAAGGAGGCGTTGCCCCCTTTGACCCCCATTGCCTCGTCTCTAATCAACTGATGAATCTTCGATACAATGAATCATGATATACTTAAACAAGCGTGCACTCCGCACCCTCCTAACTTGTTTAATGAAATACTATGATCCTATTGGTCAACTAGTCAATCCAATTACACTAAAATATCTAAGAGAATGTTGCTTAATATATCTACATCAATAAATTACAGGTTGGTCCAATACATTGACTCTTACAATACACCACTGAAAGGATTGCAAGAGGATCTGAATTTTGTCAGCCCATGCACTGGGGAGGTGATCCTCATGTAGAAGCTTCTGAGTTCGACTATGTACTATTTTGTGCTTGTTTTTTTTAAAAATATTGTACATCTGTCTTCATTAACTGAAATTTTCATGTTTTCTTCATAACATACTGGTTTGTTTATCTCTTGTTGGAATTCCACATTCACTTGCACAAGAAATAGCACATTAGCAAGACAAACAATGCAATACCGAAATTATATTTACATCGGTCGCTATTTTGACGTGCGGTAGCGGAAACATGCGAGATAGCCGACGGTTTGGAGTCACGACGATGATACCGGTCGGGAGGGACGTCACATGTACGGAGCGTCCCTCGATTTCATAGTGGATTCCCTAAGACAACTGGAGAGCATCTATGTTGGGTCTGTCTCTTGAGAGTATATATATTGTAGATTAGTGTATTTTAGGAAATCCCCTAAGGGGTCTATTTATAGACCTGGGGGCAGTTACGACGTTTCATAACTAACAACTTTGGTCCCTGATATTTTCATGTTTTACACAAGCACCCCTTATGGGTGCATTTTCCTACATCTCCCACTCACGCATATGTGAGTGCTCAGTGTGTAAAAAGACATACTCTTAACATCTTGTTTATCTTTCATACAGGGCTCCACCGTGCGACCGACATACTTCGTGAGAGCTAGTTGTTGTATATCTGTTAGGAGTATACAACCCCTCATTAATAATAATATGCAATAAGAAAGTATGCTTGTACCCTAGATCATCGAATCCTATTTTGGTATCTTTAAATACCTCATTAATCATACCTTGTATTCACAATCACGATACTAAATCATGATTGGTGCGCACCGTGAACACAATTCTTAAAAGAGATTCCGTTGATAATCTTCCTCTTCTCATGATTTTTCAAACACTGATCCGACTCGCTTTTCTAGACATGTCCCGCCCGTTCAAATCTGTGTTCATGACCATCGGGTAACACACTAAGCTAGCGAACATAGTGTTAGGTCTCAAGTCTCTGACTGGATTCATGCGGGCACACAATTTTGAACCTGTTAAGGATCCTTGGGTCTCACACTACAGCAAGCTGAGATCGTGCTTGTGTAAACTTGTGGTCGATTAATATCACACGCAGTATGAAATGCGTGTCACAACATCCTTCTCATTTTCACATAGAGCGTTTGTCTTATGTCATAAAGATGACGTTTTGCGGATGTGTGTCGAGATACCGAATGCATCTAAATCAGAGTACACTAACTCCCATCCCGTTCAAAAGTAAACTACTTAGAAATAAACTCAATTAAAATTTATGATGATATCATATCAACGACCATAAAAACAAATTATACTGATGGTCTCATATCAACGGGCGACTTATGAATTCGATTAGTTAGCTCTCAAATCACCCGTTTGACGATTTTCGATTCGAAATCCTGTCTCATCTCCACTCGTCACATAGACGCAACACCACTAATACACGAAGACGGTTACTCGTGTGAGTGAGCTAACCTTAAGTCTACTCGACATACATTAGAACATAAATCAAGAATACACTAAGCAATCTTAATGAACATGTGTGTATCCAAATCAAACTCTTTGATCAAAATGAACGTTGTGATGTGATCAATCTCATTGGTCTACGCAATGGTCGTTACCATTTGCTTCATTAAGACAAATAACATATGAATACATCCCTACATAAGGGTCTTCACATGCTTATCCGTTTATCCATCTTTTGTTGACTACCAATTCACATTCACTTTCTTGCATGTCACCATGCCTTATGCATAGTAATGTTGGTCTTTTAAATGTTCTTATCATAAATAGGATCCTTTTAGGAAGATATAAGATATTGAAAATCCAATCACCAGCAGACAAACACTGAATCAATAATGTATATATCATCTGCAATACTTGTAGCAACCTGTTAGACCAAATTAAATTTAGTTGTTGGTGTGAGAATTACTTGCTTAGCTTCAATCGCCTAAAGTGAAGTTCTTACTTGTTTCTCACTTATCTAATCAGATGGCCATCTCTAGAAAGAAATTTTATCCTGGAAAGTCTTAACTCCCACTAGGAACAATTTCACAACATCCTATCACATGCATATACACAATGCTTCAACAACAATTTACTATGTGATCCTTGAGCATCAAATCAAGTCAAGTCATATACCCGATTTAGTAGTTGTTCTAGTACATGTCACAATATGAATAAACCTTTCAACTTAGCTCATCTTTAAGACATTTGGCGCATTACGTCATGAATTTTAGATACAAGAGTTTTAAACGGGTAATACTAAAATTATCACTTAAGAACTCAATTTCTCAAGTGACCTCTCTCGGAATCTCAATTTCAAGAATATATTATTGTTTACCCTTTAAACATCAATTAGGTCTTATCCTTAATTGATGAACTTTGTACCTACCCAACCCATATTATGTGACAAACACTTTGTTGCAAGCTCTTGCAGATATTTCACTAACATAGTTAATCCATAGTGATCATCCTATTTAACATGAACTAATCATGTAGCATGACCTAATCACGTTTAACATTTATAATAATGTCTCAAGAGAAAACATAGAGTTTTAAGGGACCACTAAGTCCTAAAGCTTCATTCTCATACTCAATACAGAGAAGCACCTCAATTTATACTCCAATACTTCTTAAGCAACATTTATATTCAAGATCTACCTTTCTGGGTTTATACGAAATTGTTATTCGTAATCAATCGAGACACAATTCTCAAGATAAGTCATGACTTCTAGGATCCATTTGATCCATTTACGCTTTCCACATTTTTATCTTATCCTCCATTTTTCCTTAAAAGGGAGAAGTATAATGAGTCACAATAGGCTCCCATTGGGATTAAGAAAATTGTATACGCTTTCACTGGAACGATACGTTTTCAATCCTTACTTATAGTATCAACTTCTTGATCCCACTTGAAATAAGTTTTTAACCAAGATTATTTGCATTTGCAACTGATGATGAAGAAGGTGAGCTGTCATGAGAAACTAATTCAACATCTGCTAAAATCCTCCCACTCGAATCAAGTTATCTAGGTGAATGGATAAAGACAAGAAACAAACTCATCATCCGCTAAAATCCTCCCACTCGAATCAAGTTATCTTAGTGCACCTTAGCGCAAGAACTCGAAAATGGATCGTAATCCAATTATTGTACCCTTCTAAAAATATGTCACTTTGACATCTTTCCTTTGAGGACCAATCTCACACCCACTTTTGGACTTTTACGATTCATAACTCATATGAATTGGTAGGTAGTTGATTAACAAGCACTTGGTTAAAGCGATAGACATTCGTCCTGAATACATTGGGTGCTGGCAATGGAGGGACCCACACATGACCATGGAGAATGTGCAATTGAACAATGTTGTCACTTAACCTTCTTTAGAAGTGTTCAACTTATAAGTTCTAACAACAACATTAAGTTGCGTAGTGCAAAATATAGTCAACGAATGTTTTATCCTATTTATCATGTATTTCGCAAAATATAGTCAACTAATCCACATCTCAACATATTTGAAAATTGTAAGTTAATTATTTATTGAATTTATCCACAAGACTCGCATAGCTATTGTAGAAAATTAAATAAATATAACTGATGCGGATCATAAATAGACCATTCCACAACAAATATGGAATTATAGATGTCTAAATGAACTAATTCTGGTTGGCTACGGTAAAGCTTTTGGTCACATTGGTTACAAAATAACGCAAAGGAAATGAACGAATATATTGATATCATGGCAAGAACAAATCATGCAAGTACAATATTCAATAAATTCACTAGAATTGGCCATATATTATAAGATCAATGTCATGAATATTGTAAATGAAATATACTTGGGCCTTACGGAAACACAAATGGAAAATCAACTCTTTGACTAATCAACTAGGCATTGATGACTCGGTTGTCACATAGACATACCTTGCGGATACCGACTCTTTCGACGACAGCTCTCGAGTTTTCCACCTTATCATGCTTAGGCTGAATTTCAAAGTTCAATGATAATGCTTCGTGTTTGTGGCTTTATCCCAACACTTCGGAGTAGTGCAATCTAGTGAGTTTTCACCCTTCCGGTTACAACGATAGCACTCATTTTAACCACCTGGACACGATGTGGACATCTCGACTTGCCAATTTCATTGGTCCTTTGTTTCTAACTGGAATCAGCAAGTTCATCTTTCTTACTATCATCCCTCCTTTTAGGTATTTATTGGGACTTGGAGAAAATTTCCACGTGCAACTCAGCCAGAGTCCGTGTATCGAATCTCATTTGTTCTTGATTTTTAATTCATTCTAGTTCCTTTTTTGGTATGAAGGGGCGAGAGGATAATCAATAATGTAGTACTTTCCTTGTACATAACTCTGAAGCAAATTCTGATCCTGCATATATTTTTGCATAACGTGAAAGTATCCTGCTTAATAAACTAGTCTTCATTGAGCTGCATTCTTAGCTGGAAGCTGATGTGTCATTGATTATATATGTTTGCTTTTATGGCTATTCGTTATTTCCATTTCCATTTAATCTTTCCTGATTCTGTCTCAAGGATTTTCCTTCACACTTATTCTTATTTTCATTAGTACCATTACACATTCATTGTGAGATTCCGCAAAATTTGAACCGAGGCATTATCTTTCGTAATTGATTTATTCTCTCTTCAGTGAAGTTCATGAACAAGCATTGGTATGTTGTGATGCTATTCACCAAGTAACAAGAATATTACTAAAGCAAGAGATTGGTAGAATGGTGTTATTCTTTACTGATCAGCCCAGTTTATTAGCTCCAAACATACAGGTATAATGACTGAGAATTCTTCAGTGATGTCAGAAATGTAATATAAAGTCACAACACAGGATTTAGTTTGATTGAAATCAGAATTGATTGTTTTAAAGTTTTAAATGTGGCAACAGTTTTGGTCACTTATGTTCCACAACAGAGGAGCAGCAACCTGGTTATCTATCTTGTGTTCTATGAGAAGTATGCTTTTAGGATATTATTTTGATCAGTCTTCTGTAAGCTGCTCTAGACTCAATAGTATGAGTATGTTCGCTAGACATCTACAGTTATCAGTAAAGTCCTTCGCTGATGCTAACTGATCATACGTTTTCTGAACATGGTTAATTTGTTTGGTAACCATCTTTCTTCTCGTGCTTTTCATTTTGCTGTCCTTAATAATAACATGGGTGTTTTTTAGTTTTAAATAATTTCATATTCATAATAGGCGAAAAATGCTGTATAATTCGAGTTACCCATGAAAGGGACATGTAACAGGAGTTATAAGAACAACTTGATGCTGACTAGGTTTGTAATTCTTCTGAATCAGATGGTGTTCTCTGCCTTGGCCTTGGCTCAGTCTGAGGTAGTTTGGTACTTCCAACACGTAGGAATAGCATCCACAAAATCCAGAGGTGCTCGGGCAGTACCTGTTGACATAGTGAGTCAATTTATTTTTAATCCTTTATTTTCTGTTTCACCACTCTTTTTGAATTAGGTAATATATAGTGGTTAGAGGACTAGTCAAATGATCAATTCCTGTTGGTATAATCTACTAGAGGATCCGAGTGATACCACTATTGGATTCTTGTTAGATGGAATGGACCGGTTATGCTGCTTGGTGCGCAAGTACTTCGCAGGTTTGAACTTTAGGACTATTTTTTTTGCTGTAAATGCATTGCTTTCTATTCTCCAAACAGAATCTTTCTTGCTCTTATTGCTTAAATATATTTCAAACCTATCTTCTGCAGCCATACGAGGCTATGTGTTGGATCTTGATTTCCTGAATGCTGACTTGGCAGTGAATTGAATGCCAATGGAAGGATGAAGATTGCTCTCGCCTTAGCTCCGGTGAACCTGCAGGAAGTGGATCGCAACAGAGGGGTGTCTCTGGGTCCCTCTCCGATGCTTAAATGAGTATATGTGTGTATCAAACTCAAAAACGTCCCTGAACGTATGTAAAGCAAAAGTATTTATACAGTAAGGAGACCAAACCGTAAAATGCAACAGCAAATCTTAATAAATATTGTGTTGGTGAAGATTAGGATAACATATATTACGGTTATGGCGTAATATTGCAGTTACCATATGTAATCTTTAGAGAATATGTGCCCGAGATATGCGGGATATCGTGGCCATATCTTTAGTGACGTTTGGCGAGACCAGAGAAGAGAGGTAGGGCTCTTTTGGGCGAGCACTCCTATGGCGAGCAGTAGGAGTCCGCGACTTGGGTTAATGACGACCAGTGATGGAGCCTTTGGCGTCCACTTTAGCTTGGGATCGATACTGGGCCATTTCACGAGGGCCAGATCAACCTTATCATGGGCCGGTCCGGTTCGAATGACATGAGTTTCACCCCCTTCATAGTTATTAGGCCTCTGGGGCCTTTTCCTTATTGGGCTGTCACTATCAATACCCAACACTATGCATTGTCATATCTGTCTTCATGTGTTGGAAGATTCCGCTTCTCGCTTGGCACTCCAGGGATGGAGGCTCTTGACTTGGGTTCAAGCTTAAAAATACTGTTTCATCAGATTGTTCAGCACCTTGAGAGTATACCGAAACTCCAGTGTGATAATATTTCTGCCATTACATGCAATCTATCTGTAAGAGCATACAATATACCCACATGTACCTTATAATACTTTTTGGATAAATTTTAAAAAGTAACCTTGTCATAATTTTTTGTTTGAAAAAGTATATATGTTAAAAAAACATTTAGCAAAATGTTTATTTGCGCAGGTACCACCTGCATTTTTCAATTTTTTTTTTCGTTTTTTTTTATAGCAGCAGAGTGTTCATTCTCTAGTCTAGTCTCACCTGAGGTAAAACACCCTAGCTAGTTTGACATTTTCAGGAATTACTGCTGCAAAATAGCTCTTTGGGGTTTCCACTCTTGACTCTCGGCTGGTACTCTAAAAATGTGAAGTTTAGATACTAACATGGTACGACAACCAAGGTCTTTCAAGCGAACTGATGCTTGTTCATTCTCTAGGCTAGTCTCACCAGGCTACAATTGCTAAAGCATAAGCATAACACATTAACACTAACCAGGCTAGAGAGACGTACATCTCTGACTCATCATCTTCTGAATATCTTGTAAAGCTTCTCCAATGACTATAGCTTTGTAATTGAGTTTTTTTATAAAGTAACCATGTCAATGTTTTACCCGATAAATTTTGAAAAGTATGTATGTCAGAAAAAAATTTAAAAAAGTATATATGTAAAATTTTGTTTTAGCAAATTTTGCATCTGCGCAGGTAGCGCAGTAGTGTTTTTCTGAAAAACGCTACTGGTACCTGCGTTTTTCAGAAAAACGCTACTGGTACCTGCGTTTTTGAAAAACAACTATGTGAATAAACAACTTTGTTTCAATGTTTTACCTCGCGGATGTTGTTCAGAACAAGTTGGAAAATTTAGGACAGGAAAAAAGTATTTAACTTCTTACAACTTCCTTTCTTGTTTACTGGAGGAATTTATGCAGAAAATCAAGAGTGTTCAGATGAGGAGTTTTGGAGTTCGGGTGAGGATAAACAAGCTAGTGTCAAACTAGCTAGTGTATTTGAAGAAAAGTCTCATTAAGAAACTTGTGAATAAACAACTTTGTTTCAATGTTTTACCTCGCGGATGTTGAGACTAGCCTAGAGGAATTTGGACCTAAGAATACTGAGATGAAGCAACGCGTGATTATATCTCTTAATTTCTATTTAGGAGGAAAACCATAAGCAGACTTAAAATCAACGTTGTATCTGATAGACCCTTGTTTCCACTCACTGCTTGGAAGAGAGCAACGATGGAACTTGCATATCCAGCAACACCAGCAAAGGGGTTTAGATTTCTCTTGATAGAGAACCAGTCGAGGAATTTAGTGAGACTAGCGTAGAGGAATTTGGACCTATGAATACTGAGATGAAGCAACGCGTGATTATATCTCTCAATTTTTATTTAGGAGGTAAACCATAAGCAGACTTAAAATCAACTTTGTTTCTGATAGACCGTTGTTTCCACTTGCATATCCAACAACACCAGCAAGGGGGTTTAGATTTCTCTTGATAGAGAACCAGTCCATTTCATTGAAGTTTTCCAAAAAATATTTTTTCAAAAATTCATTTTCTTTGTTTGATACTGTTGTGACTGGTTGTGTGTTGTGTCTTCTCAAAATTCATGTGTTTTAAAAAAAAAAAAAATTTAGGAAAACGCAGGTACCACCTGCGTTTTTCGCAAAAACGCAGGTGGTAGACCTGCGCAGATGAACATTTTGCTAAATATTTATTTTACATATATACTTTTTTAAATTTTTTTTCGAAAATAAATACTTTTTAAAAAAAGTCTACTTTTTAAAAAAAGTCTACTTTTTGACACATCTTTTAGCTTATTCCTAATAATTATACTAATCAGGAGTTTTGAAAGGATTGGTTATCTTTATTGATGATAGTCACATCTTCTCGGTCATCAATAAACATAAGACGCTTGGAAAACGCTACAGTTTCCACTGGGAAGGAAGGGTTATTGGCAGTGGGGAATGCGGCGTACAACTGGTCCAAGTACTTTATGAGTCGTGATCGAGTAATAGCAGTGAGGTTTTTCATCATATATGACAAGTAAACTAATGTGAGCACAGCAACGTGACAGTTTTCTTCATTGTTAATGTAAAGAAACGGATGAAATCAGATTACAACGACGAGAAGACGAAACGAACTGAGGAACCTTCGAGAGAGAAACTGACGGAAGAGAGAAGAATCAGAAAATGAAAATGCTTCAGATTGCATTTTAGGGTTACAGAGGATGGCTTTATATAGTAAAGCACAATTCGATAATTGCACCTAAGTACAAAACGAAAAGAAACTATCTAATTACCCCTAAAGAATTAATTAGTCCTACACTAGGAATAATGTACAAATAGGACCCTAAATATTAAGTTACAACTTGAATCTTAACACCCCCCTCAAGCTGATAACCTTGAAAAATATCCAACATTCCTAACTTCTTTTGAAGGTAACAATGTTGAGCATTTCCAAGAGCTTTGGTGAAAATGTCCGCTAGATGCTCGCTTGATTTCACATATCCTGTTTTCACAATACCTGCATTTATCTGCTCTCGAATAAAGTGACAGTCAGTGTCAATATGTTTTGTGGGTTCATGATACATAGGATTAGAGGCAATTTGAATCGCAACCTTATTATCACAAAACAAATGTGCAGGTACATAATTAAATATTCCTAACCCTTCTAGCAAACCTTTAAGCCAAATGATTTCATATACCGTTGATCCCATGCTGCGGTATTTTGATTCGGCCGAGGACCTGGAAACAGTTGCTTGTTTATTGACCTTCCATGAAATAAGGGAGTTACCTAATTTAATACAAAAACCTGAAATGGATCTTCTGCTTTCTAAGTAGCTTCCCCAATCTGAATCACAGAAGGCAACTAAGTTAGTATCAGGATCCGAACTTAATAAGATACCAAGCCTAGGCTGATTCTTAACATACTGAATAACTCTTAGTACATAATCCAAATGAGATTTCTTTGAACTCTGCATAAACTGTCTGAGATGTTGGACAGAAAAACTGATGTTAGGCCTTGTAAATAGTCCAAAGAGTGGGATCAGAAATCTCATTTGGATTATGTAAATATAGCAATTTACCTATTAGTTTTCTGTAAAGAGTGGGATCAGAAATTAGGTTATCCTCTTGATTCAGACCTAAATGTTCATCACATCCCTTGCTCGTAAGCTTCATGTTCTGCTCCATTGGAGTTTTACTGGGTTTAGCTACCAACAACCCAACTTCATAAAAATGTTCAAGTGAATATTTACTTTGGGACAGAAAGAGACCACTTTTAGATCTAGCAATCTCTATACTAAGAAAATATCTTAACTCATCCAAATCTTTCATTCTAAAATTGTTTTGTAAGACTACTTTTAACTAAGTAATAAGGGACTCATCATTTCCAGTTATAACCAGAACATCAACATAAATAAGTAAAGCAACAATCTGAGAGCCTCGTCTTTTTGTAAAAAGCGAATACTCATAGAGGCTCTGTTTGTAACCATTCGAAATAAGGGCCTCAGTGAGTTTGACATTCATTGTCTGGAAACTTGTTTTAAACCATACAATGACTTGCGCAAACGACATACGAGATTACTCTCCCCCTATTTGCGAAAGCCCTAAGGGATCTGCATAATTTTTTTTTCATTAAGATCTCCCTGTAAAAAAGCATTAGATACATCCATATGATATAAGGTTCAGTTGGATTTCGAGGCAATAGCAAGTAATGTACGGACAGTAACCATTTTTGCGACAGGAGAGAAAGTATCAGTGTAATCTATCCCTTTCTTTTGATTAAATCTCTTTGCAACTAATCAGGCCTTATATCTTTCTATCGAACCATCATTTTTTTTCTTAATCTTATACACCCACTTACAACCTATCACATGCTTTCTAGGAGGAAGAGGAACTAAAGTCCAAGTCCTATTTTCTTCTAAGGCCTTAATTTCATTCGTCATGGCTTCTATCCAATTTTTATCTTTTGCCGCATCATCATAATTATCAGGTTCGACAATTACATCCAGTTTATTGATATAACCCTTATAATTTGGATGGATAGAATTATAGCTGACCTGATTATTGATTGGATAAGCAACTGTGTTACCAGTCATCACATAGTCCCTCTGCTACAAGGGTGCTCTGGTGTGCCTGGTGGACCTCCTTGGTTCTTCATCAGGAATATGTGATGTATCATGTGTGTTCACAGACGTATCTTGATCATCGTCTAGACCATGAACATCATCATAATTTGAGTCTGCATCAGCATCCTCAGTCGACTTGAAACAGTCATATGCATCATTGACTGAATCAATGTGCTCATGCACAAATGGCTTCGCTGGTATGTCATCGGTGTTTTTGAAGGGAAAAACATCCTCAAAGAACCTGACATCTCTACTCACAAAAAAAAGACTTAATTTTCATATTCAACAATCTGTATCCATTTTGGGTTAAAGAATAACACATCATCACACAAGGAGCAGATCGAGACGAAAATTTATCCGAGTTAGGTATAATCTTTGCATAGCATAACGAACCAAACACATGAAGATGATTTAATCTAGGCTTTTTTCCAAATATTTTTTCAAATGGAGATAATCCTTTTAGAATCGGTGTAGGCATTAGATTAATCAAGTAACATGCGGTTAACACACAATCACCCCAAAATCTAGATGGAATATTAGCTTCAATCTTAAGAGCTCTAGCAACTTCAAGGAGGTGTTTATGTTTTCGATCCACCACTCCATTTTATTGTGGAGTGTATGGACAGCTACTCTCAGGAACAATTCCTTGACTTTTAAACAATAAGGAAGACTGCTCATTAAAAAACTCACGGCCATTATCAGTTCTAATTCTCTTAATAGAGGTGTTAAACTGATTTTTGATCAACATCAGAAAATGCATAATAATAAAAATCACATCAGGCTTAAGACTAAGAAAATAAATCCATGTTGTTCTAGTAAAATCATCCACAATAGTAAGAAAATACTTCTTATTATCATAAGTCGGCCTGTAGTAGGGTCCCCAAACATCTAAGTGTAAACGATCAAAAGGAACAGATGTGTGAGAGAACTACTACTACTAGGAAAAGGAAGTCTATGCTGTTTTGCAAGGAGGCAAATTTTACAATCAGCTAAACACTTATTCTGAAAACCAACAGTTTTGAGAGAATCAATTTTGCTAAGAGTTTGAATGGAAGCATGTCCTAAACGTCTATACCAAAGTATGGATTGGTGATCATCAGAAGAGTGAACTTGTAAGGCTGTAGATGAACCAGAAGGCTAAAAAAGATAAAGCCCCCCCAGTTTCTCTACCAATCCCTAAGACCAGACCACTGTAGAGATCCTGCATTATTGAAAACTTAGGAAAAAATGTAACCGAACAAGACAACTCCTTAGTCAACTTAGCAATTGACATCAAATTAGGTTTAAATTCGGGAACATATAGAACATTAGTCAATTTTTTTGAGTTTCCAAAAGCAAGATCTCCAGATTTAGGTACTCTTGGAAAAGAACCATTGGGCAATTGAACATTAGAACCCTTGTTTTACAAATATGTTAACCAATCTGACCTACGTGTCATATGATCAGTGGCTCCTGAATCCAATATCCATGCTTCATTTTCAAGAACAGATCGATTTAAAGAACCCATACTAGTCGCGTTTACCCTGCTAGTCGAAGCCTCCGACTGCTCTTGATACCTGTTCAGCATCTGCGCAATCTTCTCCAGACTCTCCGTGCTGATCATGACAGGATCAGTGTGATGCGTCTTAAGAGGGGGTACTACAACCAGTATCTACAGACTCAGGGGTAGAACAAAGGGAGGACAGGGCATTGTTGGCTTGAGGCGTCTTTCCTAAATCTTGGTTGTTTCTTCTCCAACCCGGGGGATACCCTATCTTCCTAAAACACCTAGGCACATCGTGACCCCTACCTTTACAGTACTCACAGATTAACATTTTCTTGGGTGGCTTATACTAATTGGCTAGGTTCACCATGGAATTCTTAACAATCCCTCTCCGGTGCTCTTCCTGAACTAACACAGAATAAGCTTGGTTCAAGTTAGGGAACTGCTCCCTCATAAGAAGATTGGATCTAACGGCTGAATAAGACTCATTTAGTCCATTCAAGAACTGGAACAACTTCAGATTAGAGGCATGGTCAAGGTGTTTCTTAAACTGCTCACACTCACAGGTAGGTAAAGCACAGATAGCATCAAACTCATCCCACATTAGACGGATCCTAGAGAAAAACTCAGAAATAGTCTCAGTACCTTGTTGGGCCACGGAAATCTCACGATGGAAATCCTAGATCCATTTATCTTATTGAATCTTTCCCTGAGGTCCTTCCAAACCTAAAATGCACTCGTGGAGTATACTATCCCTGTCATAAACTCTCGGGAAACCGAATTCATGATCCATGAAAAAACCAACACGTCACATCTATCCCAAATCTGATGAAGGCTAGAATCATAACTCTCCCTAATACAGGATCCATCTATGAAACCTAACTTGTTTTTGTCCATGAGGGATATGTACATAGCACAACTCTAGATTCAATAGGTGTCTAGTCCATTTAATTTTTCTGATATAAGAGATAGACCAGGGGTGTCCGAGGGATGAAGGAAGAAGGGATGGTTCAGGTCAATAACTAGTGCAGTTGGAGCTTCCATGGTTTGATAACCGGTGGCTCCAATCTTAGCATCATTATTGGAGGATGAAGATGCCATAAGGACCAAGGAAATAACAAAGATAACAAAAAGAAAACGAATAGAGAAACAATAAGGTGGTGCAAGAAAAACAATCAGCAACACAAGATCTGAATCAAAAACATGAAAGAACTCACTGTTCTTGCAAGAAAAATAAATCCAACATAGAATCAAGATACGATAATCATTCATATGACTTCATGAGGAAAACAAGATTTATTTACTAATCATGTGAATACAGTTTTATTTCATGCACGAAACAATATGATATTCACAAAATATACTAATCTAAATATATATTCAAAAATCGCAGCGGTATATACAAAGAATGCATGAAAAAATAAATCGAGACCTAATAAGGATGAATCATACAGAATAGATCAAAAAAATGATATACGCACTAACAGATTTGAACAAACCATGAACGAATCATAAGAAAACTTCAATCATTCGGCTAAAAATAAATAAACAAATTAAAGAATAACAATCTTTATCAATCAAAAACATGATTTAATGAACAGATATACAAAGAATATGAGCAAAAAAGAAGGATCGAAACCAGATATACCGATGAAGTAGCAGAAAGCAACTTTGCAGGATCGGTTGGAAGTGCTTCAAAGCACTGGATGCTCTGATACCATGTAAAGAAACGGATGAAATCGGATTACAGCGACGAGAAGACGAAACAAACTGAGGAACTTTCGAGAGAGAAACTGACGGAAGAGAGAAGAATCGGAAAATGAAAATGCTTCAGATTGCATTTTAGGGTTACAGATGATGGCTTTATATAGTACAGCACAATCCGATAATTGCACCTAAGTACAAAACGAAAAGAAACTATCTAATTACCCCTAAAGAATTAATTAGTCCTACACTAGGAATAATGTACAAATAGGACCCTAAATATTAAGTTACAGCTTGAATCTTAAGAGTTAATGATAGGGTAAAATACGAGTTTCCCCCTAAAGTTCTGTCCGTTTTTAAGTTTTCCCCTTAAAGTTTGAAATTTTAAATTTTAGTCCTAATGTTTGGCCTAGATGAAAAATCCCCCTTGGCGTCACATATTTGTTTATTTCGGACGGAAACTCCATCATGTGATTGACACATGATGTTTTTACATTCTCAAAGGACAAAATTACCCTCTATTGCCCTGTACCTGGAAGAAGAACAGTTTGGAAGATTTGGAAGACCTTCAACCCTTTCCAGAACATAAGAATGAATGTTCTGGTGCAAATTGAGCCAAGAAATCAATCTGGAACTGCATATATATTCGATAGTACTGTTTATATAAAAACACAAATCTCATAGCAAAAACGCAAAGGAGGGTCAAGGCAACAAGAATGACATCCCTCCAATCTCGATCACCTCCACGACAACATTGTGGTGGTGAACACCATTGGGCTTAAACGGCCATGGAGCTCACCACAAAAGCTCGTCCTGACCGAATAAGAGTAGTAGAAGGGGCAAACAATGGGTCTTACATTGCTGTAATGGGTCTGTACATATCATCAAACTGAAAGACCTACAAATTAAGGTACCAAAACATTATCCTAGACCTGCCTAGCCTGGGTAAGGTTCTGATAGTGGATATATCACAGTTTTGACACTTGTTCGTTGTACCTTGATGGCCATCCTAACTAAGAGCTTGGAGTAAACTGGGTTGCTTTTTCGGAAGACCAAAGAAGTAGAAGCTGTTTCGGCAGCAACGTCAGAGTCAGGGGAGTTCTTATCTATTTTGTATACATTTCTTGGTGTGCCCATGTCCCCCGGTCTCTCCCAGCAAGCATGGTCCTTGTTGGCCTCTCCTTTAAACCAAAACACAACAATATTAGACACCATACAAGGTTATGTTTTATGGATTCTTCAATTCAAGATTCTGGGAAAATGGTTAAATTTCAAGAATAAAGCACAACTGCAGAAACAAAGCAGATGTGTGTTCACCTGAACATAGATGATCCCTGGATGGGAAGTGGCTTTGAGGAGCTAGTCAGTTTTTCGTTTTTTGACCATATAATCAAAACCCACTTCATATTTCGTCATAAAAATTCTAACTTTATGAAAAAGAACTAGTAAAATGAGGTGAAAAGTGAGTTACATGTGAAAATTGCAAACTTTACAAAGAACAGACGCAAAGTGACCCTTCAATCCAGTTGCGGATGTGCTTGACATTTCGCCGGAAGTGGGTGTTAGGAAGAAGAGATTTTAAGAAATCTCAACATTAGATGAAGGTGAAGAACATGAGGACAATTTCGTCACTTACCATTGTTAAAAAATCATGTGCCATACACATGAGAAGCATTTTGTTACAAATAAACGACCAACTGACGGAAATGGGCTATTTTTCATCGAATCCAAACATTAGGACTAAAATTTCAAATTTTAAACATTAAGGGGGAATTTTAAATTTGACTAAAACTTTAGGGGGCAAACTCGTATTTTACCCGTTAATGATATGATGTATATTTTAAATAGATGACCAACTGTTTGCCTATATGAGTTCTATACCTGCTTCTGTTAACTTGGTGCTTCTTTTACTTTATATTCTTTACCTTTCAAAATGAGAGAAAAGAAGATCTCATGGACAAGTACAGTCAGCATGTTAACAGTTGTTTTGATGGATCATCATTTGTGTTATGTTTTCTCCTTGTTGTATTGACTTGGTCAGAATGGGGCTACACTACAAGAATCTGTATCAACAACCACGAAATTAATTTGTTAACACAAGGAGTGTGTTGGTAAAACAATGTTTAAGTGTTGACAGTTTAATACGTTCCCGTAGACAAGTTTTAGTGTCAACACATTTGTCGTAGCACAAACAATCTTTTAGTATTGACTTTTGCCATCGCAATATGTCAGTGCCGACCAAATCCATGTGTCAAAAACTCAACCGAGGTTAATATTGATATTCAGTCACGGAATATGTTAGTATTGCAAAAACGCAGGTTTACTTTCAAAATTAATTGACGTAATAAAGCAGTAAACATTATCGACATAACTTCATTGGTAATATATGTATTGCCGTTGCTAAACGGTATACCCACAATTATAACAGAACAAACCGTTTTTTCCAGTACAGTTCAGAATCTCCCCTGTGTAGAGCAGAGCCTTCGTCGGTCCATCAACTACCATATCCAAGAATGGATTCCCTTGCAGACATTCCAGGAGAGTCCCAGCTGCCGATCGATCGTTCATCCGTTTGCTGCAGTATCCCGCTACAAGCATTTCTCTTTAGGTACGCTGGTATGAGCAGTCGAATGTGGCTTCTTCTAATTGCGAATTTAATTGTCATGAGCTTAATTGTGTGATAAAGCCAACGGTTCCAACGGACAACTCACCCGAAGGAGTTGTACTGTTGAGAATAACAATTGTGCTGCTACAAGCTAGCTGCAACTCGTTCGGTTCCAATTGGACAACTCGATCGAAGGAGTTCTACTCTTGCGTATAACAACCAATTAACTAGAAATTAAGCTAGCTGCAACTCGTACTGTTCCAACAGACAACTCTCTGATTCCGTTTGGTTCCATCCACACATAAACCAAAAATGAATATATGAACTGTTACAAATGGTCTGGATAACTGTCAATAACTGATTTTGCAACTTCCTGTACTGCATGTTTCAGAATTTATTTGATTAACTAAACTGCTGTGCTGTCTTTTTAATCTCAAGCCAACTTTTTATTGGGTTGATATTTCTTTGCAGAAATAGAACTGCGATGGATAAGAGTTGGATGACCAAACCTCGGCAAAGTGGGGAATATAAGGAAGGGGTCAGTCGTTTCGTTTCTAGACTTTGCCTACTCTCGTTCAAGTTGGGATGGTAAGATTTACTATCCTTGTAATAACGGGAAAAGTATGAAAAAGATGTAACATGTTTGCCCAAAATGGTAATCGATGAAATTTGTTTTGGGCCGCGGGTATTTGATGTAAAACGTTTACTTCTGTAGGTTTTTGAAGAAACGTTAGGTTTTCTGTTAATTTATCTGTTAAAAGTTAGCACGTGCTTGTCACGTGACAAATAAATTGAACGTTGGAATAAACAAAAACGATAATACCCAAACTACCCTCGATGAAATTCCCTCCTTTATTATCTGCGAACGAACAGTTTCCCTCGTTGATGAGTCCTACTACTTCTTCTCGCTGAAGACATCGAGCAAAACTGATTCCGATTCAAGTGATGAGGACGAGAAGCGCGCGAAAAAGAGCAACTTGGATCAGGACTATCGTATCAATTACGGCCTAACCATCGCTTCTAAAGGCCAGGAAGGTTTACTGAGGCAGCTGGATTCTATTCTTGAGAAGTACAACAACTTTTCAAAGCATAGTGTGTCAAAGAAGGGGAAGAAAGGGAAAGTTTTGGAATCGACTCTGGCCAAGGACACGTCTCCTTCAGATCTATTTTCCGCTCAGCTTCCGCCCGGAGCGCGGCCTCCAAGATAGCCTCAGAGGCCAAGGCGGCGCGGTCACCCTTTTCCGCTGCAGCTAGCCGACCTGCATCTCGCTGCATTCTGAGGTATTCACCGTCTCGCTTTCTTTTGTACATTCACAAACTGGATATTTGAATCCTAAGCAATTCACGATGGTTGCAATTGAAGGTCGCCTGTGGAATTGAGTGCCTGCGTGGAGTCGATGTTGCCTTACCACACGGCTACTTCATCGGCATTGATGACTTTCATGCTCTCCATTCCCCAACGCGGCTACGGTTGGCTCCCCGAAGGTACTTGAATAAACTGTATTGCTTTGACAAGAAGTTGGAAGATTTTGTGTCTCAGCTTATCTATCTAGGTCCGTATCTGCTGAGTTGAAGTTTCTTTGTTGGATCACCGATAATATCTCCTAATGAGTATTATCAATCAAAATTACTTCTTGTTTGGTATGCAAAAGTCATTCATAATCTAGAGTTCGATGTTATCTAATTTGAGCATTTGAAAGAACTTCAGGACAGAGCTATAGTTGAAATTGGGAAACTAAAAACACTGAGTCTGTGCTCACTCGAACATGAATGTTAGAGTAGTTGCATACCTTAAACTCATATCGTTTTTTTGATTAATCTACTAATCTGTGAAGCATCAATAACGTCACAGAAAGTCAATTGCTAGTTTGGCCTGTAGGTGACCCGACTAATTTGGTTTCATGTTTTCTGGATTAGGTATCTAGCGAACACTTGTAGACACCTTGATGCCCTTTGCTTTGTTTTTCTGGTAAGTGAAAAGTTGCACAGGATACCTTCAATTGCATAAACAATGAATACCCACAAAAGACAATGATTGCTCAACCAGAGACAGATCGTTCTTCTCGATAGCAACAAAGGTACCATGATGTCTTCTCTTCAACACGGCCCCATTTGTCAACTATTGTTCCCTTGAGAATGTCAATTTTTGCATTACGCAGAATCATAGTGGTCCTTGGCTTCATGACATCAACTGTAGAATAGCAAATGAAGGAATAAGAGGTTATAAAATCAAATTCAATGAAATCAACAAGCCAACGAACAGGGCAAAGAAGATGACAAGGATGACTGAGAAGGTTGCCACTGGTCTCCTCGTGCCAGTTGATATGCCGTTGCAGACCATCACACCGAAGAAGAAGACTATTCCTAAGAAGTCGACAATGCCGCCGAGGAGTTCCCCTCGTTTCAAGTCAAGCAAGTATACAAAATATCCCACTCAATGAAGATATTCCGTGATTTCAAGACCTAACGTAGTATGACTTGTTTAGGTTGGTTTTGTTAATGTACTTGGTTGTCTGGATTGTGTATGTTATATGCATACTGGAAGTACTTGGTTCTGTTGAAGTTGTCAGGAATGTGTATGTGTTGTGGGACAGGTATTTAATTGCAGGTGTGTTTCTTTTGGATTTAGTCGATCAATTTTTGTCCTGTCACTCAAAACATAGTACATCTATTCTCAACTAGTGGACAAACTTGTTTCTTCAAATACCAACAATTACAAAACATAGGTCATCTGGTCTTTAGATAACATAAACATCGTTAACTTAAAACACCCCGACCCACAAACATTAGTCTTTAAAATACAACTACGAAAACAAGTTCACCCAATGACCAGTTTTAGGCTGACACCAAACAACAGTACCGCAAGAACACCAACAGCAGTAATCAACATCTTCTCCCTCCTTCGTACAAGGACCACTTCACTTTCAATCTTTACATGCATATCTCGAAATTTGTTCATGGCCCTCCTTCCGTATATGCACATTTGCGGATCACACCACTCAAAATAGCTACAACTGTGGTTCTTCAACAGAAATACACCAAATTAGGGCTTCGAAAATGACTGATTTTCAAGATGACGGATTCAAAATTAAGATTCCAAATAAAACGAATCGGCAAACAAACCTTGTAATTGGGACACCCATAGAACATGCGACTGAAATTCTTCCATGTCGATGCGGGTTTAGCATGTGTCGTGAACCCACAGTAGCAATGCCAACTCGGGTACTCTACGACCGACTTCGAGTTCGAGCTGGGTGTGCTGCTGCCTGAGTACTGCAGTCCCATTCTTCCTCGGCGACCAGCTTGGAGATCCAACAATGAATGGCCGACGAAATCGGGAAGCTAAGCTGCTACGGACGCCACCTTGGAGGAGAATGTTGGAGAAGAAACAGATTGGATCAACGAAGAAGAAGGTTGTTAGAATAGGTGATGTACTAAGGGGCATTTTGGTCTTTTCAGACGGACAGAAACTCACATGCAAGACATGGAGGCAACTAACATACTTTTTTGACGGACATAAACATATTTTGACGGAATTCAACAAAAACCTACACCAACAAACATATTCCATCAAAAACAAACATTGGGCCGCATTCACCACTTTGGGCAAACATGTTACATCTTTTTCATACTTTTCCCTTGCAATAACTGTGTTGGTGCTTTCTTACTAGGAAGAACTACTGTTAAGTTCCATCTTGAAAAATTGGGAATATTGCCAACTTACACTACATGGGTGGATCATGGAGAGGAATTCAAAGATGTGATCTATAATGGTAGGAATTCATCATCTCGTGGGGAAATGGAGGATATGGTGCATGCTGGGTTCGGTGGTATAAGGGTGGACAAAGGTGAGGAACCAAATGCAGATGCTAGGACGATTTATAAGCTATTAGAATATTGTGAAAAGAGTTTATATCCAGGTTGTGTCTCCTACACCAAGATGTCTTTTTTAGTTGAATTGTTGAATCTAAAGGCACTGTACAAGGTTTCAAACAAGTTCGCTGATGAGCTACTTCGCATGCTAAGTAAAGTATTGCCACCAGGGAACACAGTCCCTAAGTCCTACTACGAAGCAAAGAAATATATATGAGGGTTAGGGTTGGACTACCAAAAGATGCATGCTTGTGTAAATGACTTATTTAGAAAAGAGTACGCCAATTTGGATGTGTGTCCAATGTGTTGGGAGTCAAGATGGATTAAACCTCGACACAACACTGGAGGACTGGATATACCAGAGCAATCAAAGCGACAAATAGGGAAGCTACCAGTCAAAGTACTTCGATTGAAGAATGGGAGGAAATAGGGAAGTTACCAGTCAAATCCCTACATTTGGGGAAGACCCACAGAATGTGAGGCTTGGATTATCTACGGATGGGTTTGATCCATACAGTGATAAAAGTCACCCATATAGCATATGGCCAGTTGTTCTTATTCCATGCAATGTGCCTCCCGAGGTGTGTTTGAAAGATACGAACTACGTGCTATCAATGTTGATTCCTGGACCAAAGACTGCAGTAAATGACATAGACGTGTATCTGCAACCGTTGATCGAAGAGTTGAATGATTTATGGTCAAATTTAGTGCTCACATATGATGCAGACAAGAAAGAAAACTTCCAAATGCGCGCAGCCGTACTTTGGACCATTAATGATCTTCCTGCTTATGCAAACTTGTCCGGTTGGGCTACTTACGGTAATTTGGCATGTCCTATCTATCTAATGGAAACCCATTATTGTCGATTGAAGAATGGGAGGAAATGTTCTTTTATGAGACACAAACGATTCCTCCCCACCGATCACCCATGGAGAAGAAACAAAAGTTCGTTCGATGGGAAACAAGAGTTACAGATGGCCCCACAAAGACTATCGGGGGAGGAAGTGTTACATGTGCTAGAGAATCTTGATCCAGTCATGTTCGGTAAGACTCAACCTCCTATTCAGGTTGGAATAGACTCAACTACTGGAAATTGGAAAAAAGAGCATATTCTACGAATTACCTTATTGGAATCACCTCTTAATCCCTCACAATTTGGATGTGATGAACATTGAGAAAAACGTGTGTGATAACCTCATTGGGATATTATTGGGTGTTGCCGGTAAAACCAATGACAACCTTAATGCTCGGCTAGATTTACAGGCCTTAGGCATAAGAACGAGCTTGCATCCCTATAAAAGGAACAGAAGATTAAACTGTGTGAGTTTCTTAAGAACTTGAGACTTCCTAGCGGTTATTAATCCAACATTTCACGTTGCGTTAAGGTGAAATACAGAAAATTGATTGGGTTGAAAAGTCATGACTACCATGTTCTCGTGCAACGTATCCTATCTGTGGCTATTAAAGGATTACTCCCCAAACATGTATGCAAAGTTGTGATAGACATGACTAACACATTTAGGATTCTATGCTCTAAGGAGTTGCACATGTCGGATCTGTTGAAGGTGGAGTCGCAATTACCCATGTTCAAATGCGATTGGTACAACGTACTTTCATCCTTCAATGGGATGAAAATTGATGATTATGGATTTGTGTGTGTCAATACCAAAAATTATTTATTGACAGATGAGCCATTTGTACTTGCAGCTCAGGCCACACAAGTTTTCTACTTACCTGAGAACATTAACCCTGATTGGAGCACTGCGTTGAGGGCAGAGTCCAAAAAAGGATTTGTGCTTGGGGGTCAAAGGAGTGGGGAGTCAGTGGAGCCGTAGCAGGAAACATCAACACTGGTTGTTGATGTACCGAATGTAGTTCCTGTCGATGATGTGGTTGATTGGTGTAGAATTGACATTGAGGCTCTCGAAATATCTGTTGAGGATGCCATGCCGGAAATGACCACATAAGCCTTGCCAGAAGCAACTGAAGGCCTTGATGAATTAGAAGTTCTTGAGCCAGAGGAGGAGGATGTTCCTGGTGATGGAACGGACAGTGACACATATACAGAATTTGAGGACAATTTTTTCGATGACGAGGATGGGCTTGAGGGAACAATGGATGAGAATGAGGATGACGATGATGATGCATCGTAAGTTCGTGTTCAATAGAAGAGTGTTTGTATGTTTCTTAAGGTAATTGTTCAATAGAAGACTGTTCAATAGTGAGGAATTTCATTCTGTCGTTGTTCAATAGTGAGGATTTTCATTCTGTCATTGTCTGAATTGTTTGCTTTGTTCAATAGTGAGCTGGTTTTCTTGACAGACTTGTATGTTTTGTCTGAATTGAGATGGTTTTATTGAAATTTGTTTCGAATAGCGAATTGAGATAGTTTTATTGAAATCGTTTTGTTCACGTGCTGTAAGTTGCTGTGTTGCTATTTGTACCATGTGTGTGTTTGCAGCTCCTGCTGTGGAGTGCTGTCAAATGCAGCTCAAAACTGTGGAGTGCTGTCAAATGTGAAGTGCTATCAAATGTAGCTCAAAACTGTGGAGTGCTGTCAAATGCAGCTCCTGATGCAGCTCATCAAGTGACGAATCTGTGGAGTGCTTCAAAATTGCAGTAACTACACTTGGAATCTATATGACATACATATACGTCAAAAGGTAAAAACAAGATACATATAGATCGAAGGATTAACTGTCGCAAGGTGTATTTCAGCTTTTGATAAAAATACATTGTATTTCATGTTTTGCACTTCTCAGGCAAAAAACATACATTAATGTGTTTTTCACAACCAAACATACATTAATACTGTCAAAATACTGTCATACATTAATACCGTTGAATGTATGTTTTGCACTTCTCTGATAAAAACATACATTAATACTGTCATGCTTTTCCCTCTCAACAACAACCTCAGCAAATGGATCATCAGCATACCTCGACTGCAATTCATCCTCATTTATGTCATTCTAACACAATTCCATATCATTCTCATATCATTAATCTCTCAGTTTATCTGTTTTTCATAGATAAAAATCCAGTTGGAAGAAAAGAACTGAACATTCATAACACAGCAGTTGTTCGATTGTAAGTCAGTTGTTTTTTATTTTCAAGTTCCATGTGCTGTCAAAATGTACAGAACACGACATAACTGTAGTGTATCTTGAGGGAGTGATCAGATGCTTAAAATTTATGTCTTGTTTACTTCATTCTAAGTAAAAGAATTTCCCTAGTAACATTACAACTCATTCTTCATTGAAAGGTTCTTGGGACATAATCTCATACAATGAAGACAGTGAAGGGATGCAATCCAAAGTTCAGAATCTGCATATTCTACATGAAACTGTGTTGCATCTGTACAAGAAACATCAAGTAGTTTGCAAAAATTGTCACGACCACTTCTTCAGGCTATTGATAGAACTCTACCATATGCATTTGAAATCACAGAAAGGAATTGCTGTCTTTTGTCAGATTCTGTGAGTTCGAACGAGGTTGCTGCCTTTAGAGAAGCTGAATTGCTGTTTTTTGAAGGAGAGAGTTTCCTGAATGTAGTGATCACACAAAAGGCACGTATGCTTTCCATTTCTGACCGAACAATGGACACAAAAGGGTCTGCTAACACCAATCACGCAGTAGAAGCAACAGTTAAGTTTTTTCATGCACTGGATTCGGGTACTAACCTCATTCATCCTGCTTATGAAACAAAGCTGAAGTTGGAACGAAGCTGCAAATGGAAGTTGCACTATTGTGATGCACTAGAAGTTACACTCGGCCTGCTTAAGAACTGCAGTAGACAGAGGTCGAGTTGTATGTTGATGTCGGGTTGAAAATAAGACACATAGCTATGTGTCGAGTTTTATATTGTCTGAATTGTGCGACACATTGTTTTATGTGTCATAAACATGAGTAGTAACATTTTGACACATATTAACACTTTGACGCATAGTAACAATTTGACACATAGTGGTAACACCTTGACACATAGTTATAACACCATGACATATGGTAACACTTTATTACATCAATGAATATAACACATTTGAAAGTTATATTTTTCATCAAAGTAAGTAAAATTTGTATAAGTTGATATTAATTTTTTTTACATTTGTATAAAGTATAATATTATAATGAATAAACATAGGACACTTTGACACATCAATTAATATAACACATAACAAAGTTGTATTTCAAACATAAAATGAATATGATTTAAATTGCATACATAAGGATACATATGTCTTGATTTTAAACATGATTTAGAAATATTGTGCTATAAGATAATTATATACAAATTTATAAAAATTAATATGAAATTTATACAAATTATGTTATTATACATATTATGTCATTATTAAATATAAAGAATTACGTATATTTTTCATCAAAGTAAGTAAAATTTGTATAAGTTGATATTAAATTATAAATTGGTAGACATTTGTATAAAGTATAGTATTATAATGTTATACACTAAGACACTTTGACACATCAATGGATATAACACATAAGAAAGTTGTATTTCAAACATAAAATGAGTATGATGTAAATTGCATACATAAGGATAATTAGATCTTGATTTTAAACATGATTTAGAAATATTGTGCTATAATATAAGTATATAAAAATTAATCTAAAATTTATACAAATTATGTTAGAATTATACATCTTATGAACTGTCATTGGAACGAGCCTTGCATACACGGGCCACGTTCCTTCAATTTTTCTACTAGGCCAATTTGTGTTATCGGGCCAATTTCATCTGTCTGGCCTCATAGAAACGGTTGCTACGGATGAGGACGAAGATGAAGTGTTACCTCGGTTCAAACAGCTACGACGCCTTGGTACCTACACTACGCAGTAGGCTTCATCATCACATACATTGTGATTTGATGGATCAGTCCTATCATACAATGGTATTCTCTTCTTCTTCCCGCCCCTAATTTTCACTGTCATCTGGTTCTTCTGCTTCACACTCTGCAAGTTTCCCTCCAACCAGTGCTCCAGGACGATCTTCTCTCATCGACAAACACAGAGCTGCCGGTGTGCGTTCGCCCTCAGCAAGGTATGGTTCTAACTTCGTGTAGGATGATTTTGTTCTCGGAGGCGCAAGGTATGGTTCAGCAAGGTATGGTTCAGCAAGGTATGGTTCAGCAAACCCTTTGTTCATCTATGGTGCTCACTTATATGTTGAATCTCCTTTCCCCTGGATCTCGTCTAATTGCGACCATTTTATACACGATTTTTCATTTTAAAAAACATAACTTGCAAGTGAAGACTCACCTTTGTCGATGATCCATGGCCAATTAACAACTCCGTAAGTAGTCGTAGTTTCATGCATGTCGTTGTTATTCGTTTATGCGAAACATGTCACGGAATGTTCAGTAACGGTGCTTATGCTGAGAATAAAACTTGGATAATTGTTGCAACAATACATAAAGATGGAAATTTCACGTTATGCTACTGTGTTTAACCAATATATATATTCTCAGTATGGTTGGTACTGGAGAATGGTCGCCGGAAGTACCATAGCTTCAAAGCTACCAACACGTAGATCCCCAAGGAAGATAAACAGGGCTGCAACAAGTAAGTTGTTTTTTTCACTACTACGTCTTGTTTTAGGTGATCAGTAACTAACACACTAGACATTGCTTTTAGGGGTTATGCCTGTGGAGAACATCCCTGCAGTCCCTCCGCCTATCGAACCTCCTTTGGAGGTGTCTACTGAAGAGGAAATCCAGTCGGAGGACCCCTATGTGGAGGAACCACCAGGTATACAAATATGTAACTTCTAATTTGTCCCATACATCTTGCATTTATATAACTTGGTTATCTACTCGATACATGCTTTACGTGTCAGCTGCGGAAGAGGAAGAGATAAGGCCACCATTGGACAGACTACGCACTCGTTGCATAAGGTTGTCTCGAAATGGCGTCAACGAAAAAAAGGTTGTGAAGTTTAACTCTCGAGGTAAAGTCAGCAGTAACAATGCTTCGGTGTTTGCAAGTTGGTGTGGTTGCATTGTCCGGAAATGAACGAATGCACCTCTAATGGTTAAAGACTGGAAAGAGATTCCAAAGTCTCCCATAGACTACCAGGCGAAGATGCTCATGCTGATTGCAGTAAGTCTCAGTTGTTGACAATCCCTACATAGTATCGTTCAAATTGAACTAGGACTTACATATTGCACCTGTCTATTTGTAAATGCTGTAAATATGAGCCTAGAATTTCCATATTGTTCAATATCGCAAAAGAAGTTTGTGATACCGGATGATGAAAACCTGAAGCAACTGATAAAGAGAAGTACATAAACTACAGGGAGAATCTCAAGAGAATGTACTTTGACAAGTACCTTACGAATGAAGAAAGGTTACAAAACATTCCGCCTGACGTGGTGAAGGAGGATTAGGTCTGGCTTGTTAACTGGTTCGGCTCTGACGAGTTTAAGGTTTGTGCCTTACTCCCTATAGCAACTGTATTTTTTTGTACAGTTAATGAGTGCTGCATTTTTTAAACATAAACTGGTTGTAACCTATTGTTTGAAGTTAAAGAGCGATCGTAACAAAGCCAACAAAGCTCACCAAGTCATGAGGCACACCGCTGGCGCTTCGTCCTTTGCGAGGATAGAACATGAAGAGGTAATCCTAACATTGAATTGTTATGTTTAAAAAATAGTTGGCTACACTTGAACAAGTATATGGTACTCTTGCAGATTGAGAAGAACAACGGGAAACATCCCAGGGAGTATAATATGTTCAAGAAGAACCATGTGGACAAGAAAGGGCAGCCACTAGATGATAAAACCAGATCAATACTGGTAAGTAGTTCTGCCCACCCATATAGTCACATGTGTTGTATATTGTATCTGATTGCTCCCTTATGTTCTTGTCACACCGTTTTCAAACTAGGACCAAGTGGAGGAAAGGGCTGCTCAGTTGACTGGGGAGGAGGAGGCTGCAGTTGACAAGGATGTCTTGTATGAGGAAGTTCGCCAACTTGAGCGTTGTCGAAGTCGTGTGTCAAAGCTTGCACGGATGATGGAAAGTGAGCAGTTAAAGCAAGCAAGGGAAGAGGTGGATAGAAACGCAGCTGATTGTGAGCAACTCCGTGATCAACTCAAGGAGTTCCAGACCAACATTGAAGCATTTCAACATGATATTGCTGTCATGAAAAGTGCAATGTTTGCCAACGGTGCGTATAGTAATGATTTAATTGCATTGTGTACACCCATTTAGTCATTGTAGGGTATATGCTATAGTATGATGTTACCATGATTGCTGTTATTTCTATGTTTGCAGATCCAAATGCATGAACCGTGGAGAGATGCGGTAAGTACTCCTGCTTAGTAGTTATGTCGACCGGTGGTATACTAGGTGTTGTGGCTTCTCAATTTTTATTTTCATTTGGAACTGATTGTAAATGGATATTTTGGACATGATGTAACTGTGAACATGTCATCTCTGTTTGTGTTTTGCAATTGTCGCCATACATTTGTTTGAAATGCTTGGCTATATATAAATTCGGATGTGTTGGAAATGGTTCTACATATGTAGCTATTTGTGTATTATCTGTTTATGTATTCTGTTTGGGTATGCTTGGCTACGAGCATTAGCATGATTAACAATTCGAAAAGAGTAAAACATTAGCATTTGCATCAAAACAAACCATTGACGACGGACTGTACTTGTATCCGTAATTGACGCTTCATATACAATTTAACCATGACAACCCCGCAACCACAAAACACTTTCTATAGCAACAACTTTCACAGTAGTTGAAACTCCATATTAACATCAACTATGATGAACAGGGTAATATTTATGACTATTGTACTTGCATCGACAGGTTATTTATGACGTGGTCTAACTTGTTTTCCATCCAAATTCATTCGTCCCTAAGTACGCGTAATTACTTTCAAGGAAATGTTGTTGTTGAATAACCTATATTGCCTCAAAGAAATTGGATGCAATATAGAACAAATAGGGACAATAATACGCGGATACTAATACCCTCATTCTACATCTGACATATGTACACACTCTAAATCAGTATTACCCTCAAATACGTGTCGACGGTAATTACGCGTAAATAGAGTCGGCATATTAGCGATGCTAATGATCAAACCAACTATTCATTCCAGCCACGTCAAATTTTTAGTGTCGGCATATTGTCGTTGTGTATACCTTTAGCCACGGGGTCTATTGACATGATTCTTAGCAGCGACAAGGGGTTTTAGCAGCACCAACAGTGCTTCCGGCAACGATGATTTACCTACGCTGTAGAGCAAATTTCTTGTAATGCTAGTTTTAGATTAAGTCAACTATTATTTTTCAAAATACGGGACTTTACAAGCTTAAATTTTGTCATTTCAGATGTGTCGATGAGCTTGAATCTCAACTATCAAAGCATAGAAGCCTAAAGAAGCTGTATTTCTACCACCAGCACCTTAAAGCAGTAAGTGCAATTAATGAGATTGTTTCCTCTATTCATTTAACTATAGACATTATCATCTGTGCATGGAATAAAAGGTTTATCGAATTTATTGAGTTGACCAGTAACTCATAAAATTGGAAAATGTATTCCAAAACACAATGTATGATCTATATCTTAGGAAAATGAGTCTAGACTTAATGCAAGTTGATTTTGCATTCTTATTTTTTTTTCCAAAGAATGAAATAACTATAGTTGATTCCCTATTCTGATTTTCTAAATTTGTAAGATAATAGTATTTTTAGAAGTTAGGTTTAGTTTTGGGCACCTGGTAGTCTTTGTTGCATCCCTTTCTGATTAATGTCGCATCCCTTTCTGATTAATGTTTTTAAAACAAAAGTCACTCAAAATTTGGAAGTTAACTTTAACCTTTTATTGTAAGTGCATCCAATATTTTTCCTTACCATAAAACATCTTAACTTAATGTTTAAGCATTATTTGGTAGGTCTTCAGGAACACTATGTTTGGACCAGAAGAGCGTTCTCAACATTGTTGTGCATGGCTTGGAGTTGCCACTAGTTTCGCTGAATGTGTCAACAATAAAATCTCAAGAAGTCAACAATAACAACTCAAGAAACTGAGTTAGTCAAACGTATCCAACTATTAGTAGTCAACAATAACTGCAATAGTGTCAACAATAGCTATCCATTGTATACTATATATTCGGTGTACAAGAACATACCTCAAGAACACGAGGAGAGAATCATCCAACTAGAATAGACCATGCATGCCATGAGTTCCCGAACAGTGCAATTAATTGTTGGCATGATTTTCTAGGTCGAGCGGATTTTGGCTTTTCTGAGCTCCAGGCAGTCGTGACTACCACAGTATCCCCGACCTCATCTTCCCGAGAACTCTACTGTTGTGGAACCTCATCAATCCATGTCAGGCACTTTTGCCATCCTGATCAAGCTCCACCTTACACGTATGACCATCCTGAGCAAGATCCACCTCTCACATATGACCTTCCCACACCGGGAAGAACAAGATACTTTTAGTACTGGGTTTTTATCCTAATTTCAAAGATTACGAAGTCGCGTGGAGGAAATGTTTAACCAAAAGTTAGGGACATTGTTGTTTCCTCCCATTGTCGTTTCATTCCCAGGCCCACCACAAGTGATCCAACCCGATGACGTTGATGCTCACGAGGGCTTGTCAAACTTATTTTCAACCAGTATCACCATTGGAGCTTTGCTCGATGAAGCTCCCTCAAGCATTTTTGTCAACCCATTCGCTAGTGGGAGACCCTTGCCAAATTCGACTATATACAAATGATCATTCGATGATACCCATTTGAAACGCATGAATATTAAAGAAGCTGAGCATCTAATGGAAGACATTCACGAAGGTTATTGCAGCCCAAATACGAGCGTGCGAGAATTGGATACTCTTGGTCCACCAAGACGGCTGACTGTGTGAAACTCCTCCAAGTGTACGCGAACCAAATCCATGCTCCACTGCACAAGCTCTATCCCATAACTTCCCCATGGTATTTCTCAATGTGGGACCTTGATGTAATCAACATGATTTCCCCAAAGGCACCCAATGGTCATCGATTCATATTGATGGTGATCGATCACTTCACCAAGCAGGTAGAGGTTATCACCTTGGCGTCAACAATGACAAATTCCATCGAATGTTTCATTAGACAGGACATCACCATGCGTCATGGGGTGCCAAAGTCAGTCATCACTAGCAATGCGAGAAATCTGAATAAAAAGTTAGTCGACGAGGTGTGTGACCAATTTAGGATCAAGCATAAAATCTCATCTCCATATCGCCCAGAAATGTATGGCGCATGGGAAGCAACAAATAAAGGACTAGCACGATAAGCTGCCTTAGGCACTCATGGCATACAAGACCTTAACAGGGGCAACCCCATTTTCCCTTGTTTACGGGACCAAAGTCATGTTGCCAATTGAAGTAGAATACCCGTAAGCTAGGATCCTCGCTGAGACAGAGATGGACGAGTCAGAGTTGGGCGAGATGCAGAAACTAGCAATTGAACCTCATAGACAAAAAAACGCCTCATCACTCTGTGCCACCGACAATGGTACCAAAAACGTATGACTTACGCATTTAACAAAAAGATGCACCCGAGAGAAATACAAGCAGGCAATCTAATTCTCAAAAAACTCCTTCAAGTCAATCCATATTCTCGGGGTAACTTTGAGCCTAAATATGAAGGGACTTTTGTCATTAATGAGGTTTTCAGTAGAGAAGCCATGATCGTCACCGACATGGACGACCAGTCACTTCCCATTCCGATCAATATGGACGCAGTCAAAAAATATCCTTAAAGAGCTCACATCCATAAAGCGAGCCTCTAATAGTGAGAAAATTCCCGCTAATTCGAAAACCTGAAAGGGCGGTTTAGGCAAAATTTAGGGAAGATGAACATGATTAAAAATTCCTAAAAAAGGCGATCATGGCAAAAGAAGAGAAATCAAATCTCTACTAGGTTGAAAAGCCGAAAGGGCAACCTAGGCAAAAATTAAGGGAACCGAGAAGTGCGGTAAAAAAGTACCGTAGCAAAAGAATAGAAAATTGAGAGACAAAAAAAAAAAAAAAAATCCTTCAAGTCAATTCAGACTTTCGGGGCAAGTTTATGCCTAAATATAAAAGCCTCTTGTCGTCAAAGAGATTTTCAACGGACGATCCACGATCTTCACTGATATGGACAACAAAGAACTCCCCAATCCAATCAACAAGGATGCAGTAAAAAAACAATTAAAGAGCTCATAACCAGAAAGCGAGACTCCAAAAATGAGAGAAAATTCCCTAAAAAGGGTGATCATGGCAAAAGAAAATGAATCAAATCTCTGCTAGGTTGAAAACCCAAAAAGGGAACCGAGAGGTGCGGTAAACAAACCGTAGGTAAAAGAAAGAAAATCGGGAGATTAAAAAAGTGTACGACAGTGTTTCCCACGGTAGAAATAAAAATAAATTGTGATCGACATTAATTTGAGGTGTCTCGACAACTTGCATGGATATACCTAGGGAACATATCATGAATGACTTTAGAGAACTCCATCAAGAAGAACTCCAAGTCGATTACGAGAAAACATGTCGAGAAGTCCGCGCAAGCAGTCGAACATCTCGAGAAGGGTTTTTACCTCCAAAGTGAATTACAAGCTGACAAGCGAAGTCTTTAGGTGTTCAACCTCCGCAAGTCATCCTCGACGACCAGAACCTGTAGGTGTCCAGCTTCTGGGAGTCGCATGCTGACAAGAAGAGTCTTTAGGTGCTCAACCTCCGCAAGTCATCCTCAACAACTAGGACCTGTAGATGTCCAGTTTCTGGTATTCACAAGCCGACGAATAGGGTCTTTAGGTGCTCAACCTCCGCGAGTCATCATCGTCAATTGAAACTTGTAGACGTCCAACTTCCAAAAGTTACAAAGCGACGACCAGAGCGTTTAGGTGCGCAACCTCTGCAAGTCATTCTCAACGATCAGGACCTACAGTTATCCAGCTTCAGGAAGTCACAGGATGACGAACGGGGCCTTGAGGTGCTCAACCCCCGCAAGTCATCCTGAATGATGATTCTTGCCAAAAAAATCATTAACCTCGAGCTTGTTGTTGGCCAAAAGAAAAAAACCTCAACAACTAGGACTGTAGGTGTCGAGATTCTAGGAGTCACAAGCCGATGAGCGGAGCCATTAGGTGTTCAACCTACGCAAGTCATCCTCGACGACTAGGACCTGTAGGTGTCCAGCTTCTGGGAGTCATAAGCCAACGAGCAAAGCCTTTAGGTGTTCAGCCTCCGCAAGTCATAAGCCGATGAGCGGAGGCTTTAGGAGTTCAGCCTCCGCAATTCATCCTGGACGACCAGGACGTGTAGGTGTCCAGTTTCTGGGAGTCACAAACCGACTAGTTGATCCTCTAGGTGTTGAGCCTCCGCAAGGCATCCCTAAACAGTCACAAGCCAACGATCGGAGCCTTTAGGTGTTCAGCCTCCGCAAGTCATCCCCAACAAATCACAAGCTGATGAGCGGAGCCTTTAGGTGGTTAGCCTCTGCAAGTCATCCCCGACGACCAGGACCTGTAGGTGTCCAGCATATGGGAATCACAAGCTGACTAGTGAAGCCTTTAGGAGTTCAGCCCCCGCAATTCATCCCCTACAAGTCACAAGTCGATGAGCGGAGCCTTTAGGTGTTCAACCTCCGCAAGTCATCCCCAACGAGTCACAAGCCAACGAGCAGAGACTTTAGGTGTTCAGCCTCTGCAAATCATCCTCGACGACCAAGACCTGTAATTATCCATCTTTTAGGAGTCACAAGTCGACGAGCGAAGTGTTTAGGTGTTTAGCCTCTGCAAATCATCCTCGACGACCAAGACCTGTAGTTATCCAGCTTATAGGAGTCACAAGCTGACGAGCGGAGCCTTTAGGTGTTCAGCCTCTCCGAGTTATCCTCAACAAGCAAGACCTGTAGGTTTCCAACTTCTCGGAGTCACAAGCTGACGAGTGGTGTCTTTAGGTGCTCAACCTCCGCCAGTCATCATTAACAAGCCGACGAAAGATGCACGATAATGTCTGTCTACTATATAAATAATGAATCGAGAGGAGCCAAAATCAGTTGTTTGTCTTTGAACACACACTCATGATATCATTTCCATGAGCGTGTGTTCAAAGAGGGGCAACTGCAAACACCTGATTTTGGCTAGGAGTCAAAATACCGTACGTGAGGATCTGAGCCGAGAAAAATCGAGACAAAGAAAAAACAAAAATAAAAAACTCCAAGATCCATTATCCACACCCCGCCATTACACAGTTTTCAGCCATATTATATGTAGAATTAAAAAAAAAACATCTTTGGACAAACCTTGCACAAATCACTCCACAAGATGCTCCTCCAGACATCATCATAATCCATCCATTATCCACTCACTTTTGCCAACACGATCATCATGTTCCTCACTCCATTTGCTTCACTCATGTCTTGCATCATTATGTTAGCAAAAAACAATTATAAGGAAAGGGCTGTAAGGGAAAGCTTTGACTAACATAAGAAAGGGACTTTGGGGGAGAGCAAGCCGAAGACCACGACAAGAAAGAGCCGAAAAGAGCAAATCACAATAAAGGCGCGACAACAAAGGGAGAAGGAGAATATGCCACGAGAAAGTGAGGATTTGAAGGAGTGAATGAAATTTTCCTTTGATAGATTGTGTGGAAAATATATTGATGTTTATCGGTCTCGGTTCCTCGTACGCTATCTAAACCCCGAATGACTTAGGTATATTCCTCTCGTATTAAATATTGTATTTATATGTCCTAATGTGAATAAAGCATGTGTTATTGATATTAAGTGTTGATAGTTATATTTCGTATAACAATCGTACTCGGTTTTCAGTTTGGTATAATTTTGGGGTCATTTTAGACATTTGTGAAAGTTATGGGGGGTTGTTTCGGTCAAGAAAATAATATTTTCGAAAATGACTTAGGTCATTCCCAAACTTTGATGAAGCTTACAACTCGGCCCTTGGACTCTCGGGTCATTCTGGAATTTTATCGAGTGTTATAAACCAAACCAGAAACGTTTTGGGTCATTTGTGCAATTTTAGAAATACTATTTTTTATTTAGCTCGATTTTTTTAAAAAACTACATTTTGTTCCCTAAACCTTTTTGGACATCTTATCACTTCTCAAAATGTTATAAATAAGTCTAGAATAAGTTTCGGGTTATTTTGGAACTTTACCAAGTGTTACAAATAAATCCAGAATAATTTAGGGTCAATTGTGTAATTCTTTTTTTAAACATTCAGTTCAGTTATAATTTATTTGAAAATTACATTTTGATTCCTATACTTTTCTATACATTCCATGACTTCTCAAAGTTTTACAAATAAGTCCAGAATAATTTACGGGTTATTTTGGAACTTTACCAAGTGTTACAAATAAGTCCAGAAAAGTTTAGGGTCAATTCTGTCATTTTTTAAAAATATATTTCCAATTCAACTCGAATTTTATATAATTGCATTTTGGTCCCCAAACCTTTTTGGATATCCCATGACTTCTCAAAATGTGACAAATTAGTCCAACGAGTTTTATATCTTCAAAATCATTCGTGTACGTTTGACACGTTTAAAATGACTCCAAAATCAAACCACCTTTTTTTCGAGCACGATTAACTTTATTCTCAATTGTTTACTAATTTTAAATTAACTCAAAAATATAAAAATGCTTGCATATTGTTTATAAAAAAAATGCATGCAATTCATTTTGGTCAAGCATGATTAAAACGGGTAATTCAGGCAAACCGGGCAAGTTGAAAACAATATAAATTCAAAAGCAAACTAAAGTAACGAAGAGCGGATTATGGGCTCGTAAGCGCTTAAGACGTAATCAAACTCCCGAACTCGATTATCTGAACGTATACCTTTCGAAGCCCTAGGATGTTCACGCAATGTACCCTAGACAAATTTTAGTATTTCGATTAGCCTCTAAATAATCGGTGGCGAGTGGCGACTCTTTCATTTTTTTTTCGGTCTGGTTGATGACCCCGCTCGACCGGACCCATCGGTCGCCAAGACCCGACATTTTTGAGCGAAAATAAAAAATTAATTTCAACAAAGGGTCGGGGAAAGTCAGATATGACATCCGACAGTGATCTCAAAGTAAAAAATCAGGGTTGCTACCACTGAGATTGGTGAATCACATGCAACAAAGGGAGAAGAACGTTACCGGCCAGAAGACACCAGGAAGAACCCTAGGCTGCCATCCAGAGAAGATTGCGCAAAACAATCGGAGAAGAAGAACTGACTCCGATGCTCTCATTGCGGGACGAGTCATCACACCAAAGAGACATGTTTCAAGATCGTCAGATACCTAGAATGGTGGGAGGAAGACCGCAAAAAAGGCCACGAGGTCAAACAAATCAGCCACTGTTGCAGGCAACCATGTAGGCACCACCGACAACAGAGAAGTGTAGGGTTTAGTCGCAGCGACTCTTCAGGCGGAGCGAACTGGTATAGTTTATAATGTGCAGGAAATTAACCCAGATAAAAGCTCCAAATGAATTTTCGAATGTGGAGCGACGAATACGATGACCTATGATGATAGAGATATAATTTCCTGTGCAACCCCACACAAAGAAAAAATTCAAACAGCTAATGGGAGTATTACACACGTAATGGGCGCTGGCACTATAAACATATCTTCAACTTTAAAAGTGTCTAGTTGTCTCTATGTGCCCTCATTATCATGCAAAGTATTATCTGTTAGTCATGTTACTTAGAGAATTGAGTTGTACAGTACTAATGCACCCAAATTGCTGCATTTTACAGGATATCTAGACGAAGGAGTTAATTGGGCATGGAACTAAACGAGATGGACTATACTATGTGGATGAGGTTGCTCAACAAGGGAATGCGCTACTGGTTCACGAGACGGTATAAAGATAGTTCTGTTATGCCACCGTTGGTTAGGACATCCATCACCCACTTATCTAAGTATTTTATTTCATAGTTTCAAGAGTAGGAATTGTGATCCATGTGAAACTTGCATTTATGCTAAGAGACATAGAAGCACTTTTCCATCAAATAATACGTGTGTTAATTCAGTATTTGAGTTAGTTCATTCAGATGTCTGGGGTTGTGCTTCAAACTCCATAAATAGTCATTTCAGGTATTTTTTTTTTATTTATTGACGATTATTCTAGAATGACTTGGGTATATTTCCTAAAAAATAAGTCTAAAGTTCCAGAAAAATTCGTGTTTTTCTATAATCTTGTTAATACCCAATACCAGAAACAAATTTGCATTCTTCGATCAGACAATGGGGGGAATGTGTAAATCAAACCCTCACCCAATTTTTTCAAAAAAATGGTCTCGTTCACCAGACCACATGTCTAAATTCCCTACAACAAAAACGGAGTTGCTGAACGCAAAAAACATGACTATCTTAGAAATTACCCGAGCTATCATGCTTGAGTCTCATGTGCCTTAATATCTTTGGCAAGAAGTTGTATCTACAACTGTATATCTTATTAATTGGTTAACCACAAAAATTCTTGATTTTCGCACTATGTTCCATATATTATCTCATTAGATAATACCACATCACTTCATTAAAGAAACGTTAGATGAAGAACTGGTTGAATTACCGTTTGTCAAGTCAAAGAACCAATTGGTTGATATACTGACTAAAGCAGTCACAGGAAAAGTGTTACGAGAAGTTCTTAGCAAGATGGTTATTGTGGACCCCACTACTCAACTTGAGGGGGAACTCAACTTGAGGGGGAGTGTTAGAAAGTCAAGAAAATCTGAAAAGTCAGCAAATCAGCAAGCAAATCAAAACTAGCAGTAAATCAAGACTTTCACATACCTAACTTTGAAAATTAGAACACTAGTAGAGAGGTCATTGTATCTATAAACGCATATGTTGTAACAGAGTTGTAATCGTCAGAATAGTCCTAAATTCTATCAAAGTCCATATACTAGCTTCCATTTTCATATCCTTGCTTCCTTGCAAAAGTGATTATATATAGAGTATATGAGAGATTGCATCCTCAATAGGACACTGCTCTCTTTGATGAAAATTGATAATGATCTTAACTGTCCATCAACAATGGAGTCAGACATATCACTATAGTGCTTGTCGAGCAGCACATCAGCATGGACCTTACCCAAGGAATTCGAGAAGTTCTTGTTGGGAAATTGGATGATGCTAATTTCCACCTTGCAGGACCTTGGGATTTAATGGCTCCAGAGAAATGCACACGAGACAAGAATTTACGTAGTTAACCAATTTGGCTACGTCCACGACTCTCCCCCACTCTTTCAGTATAGAAAAATAGTGTTACAAATTGTGTATCACACCAACTGTGAATACATAACCGGTACTCCTCCTCCTGTTGTCTACCTCACCAGCAAAATCTGAGTCTACAAAGCCTTGTAGTCTCAACTCGTTTCTTCTAAAACAGAAGCCTCTATCGGTAGTGCCTCTTAGATACCTTAGTATCCACTTGACTGCTTCCCAGTGTTACTTTCCAGGATTAGTCATGAACCTTCTCACAACTCCCACTGCATGAGCAATATCTGGTCTTGTGCAAACCATGAGATACATGAGACTTCCAATGACTGAGGCATATGGAACCTTAGCCATGAAGTTCCTTTCATCTTCCGTCTTGGGTGACTGCTCCTTGGATAGTCGAAAATGACTAGCCAATGGTGTGTTGACTGCCTTAGCATCACACATGCCGAATCTTTTGAGAACACGCCCAATGTACTCTGCATGAGATAACTCCAAAGTACCCTTTGACTCGTCTCTATTGATTCTCATCCCAAGAGTATGCTTTGCTGCACCCAAGTCCTTCATCTTGAACTCACTAGACAATTGTTTCTTCAATTGTTTGATTTCACCCATATCTGAACCTGCCACTAACATGTCATCGACATAAAGTAGCAAAATAATATAGCTGGACTCAATCTTTTTGAAGTAGCAACAATGATAAGCATTGTATCTTAAATAGCCATTCGTTTGCATAAACCCATCAAACGTTTTGTACCACTGCCTTGGAGCATGTTTCAGTCCATATAAGTTCTTCTGCAGTTTACACTCAAGTTTCTGCTTACCATTTTCTGAGAAACAATCCGACTGCTCCATGTATATCTCCTCCTCAATATCACCATGAAGAAAAGCAGTTTTGATATCTAAATGCTCAAGTTGCAAGTCTTCTGCTGCAACAATACTTAAAACAGTTTTACAACCGGTGAAAATATGTCGGTGTAATCGATGCCTTTTTTCTCCTGAAAGCCCTTGGCTACAAGTCTCCCCTTGTACCTTTTGGAACCACCATGTTCCTCCTTGACTCAATACACTCATTTGTTGTGTAAGACATTTTTTCCCATGGGTAACTCATCTAGCTCCCATGTCTTGTTAGATAAAGGGACTCCATCTCTTCTTTCATTGAATGCTCCCACTTGCTAGAATCTTCCACTTGACATGCTTCATCATAGCATTCAGATTCTCCCGCATCAGTAAGCATAAAATAATTTATGTACCTTCTATTTGGTATAGGAGGTCGTGAAGATCTCCTTAGTTAAGGAGATGAAGATGGATACTGTGGTGGATCAGTATGTTGTGTGCTGCTCTACGATGTATGTTCCTCTGACCGAGGACTCTCATCTATTTGCTACACTATACTTCTATCTGGGACATCATCTGGATCAACGTACATAGGATCACCCTGTGTTGTACTACTAGGTTGTAGTGTATTTCTCTCATTGTAGATCACCTTTTCATTGAATATCACATCTCAACGTCTGATCACCTTCTTGGTCTGGTCAACCCATAACTTGTATTCAAGCCCATCTCCACCATATCCAATGAATGTACATTTTAGTGACTCGGGGTCAAGCTTTCCCCTAGCCTGATCACTAATATGTACATATGGTACACAACAAAAAACTTTCAGTAATATGGACATATGGTTCCGATCCATACCTCTTCTGGTATTCCGTACTCTAGCGGTACTGATGACCCTCAGTTGATCAAGTAAGTTGTTGTATTGACTGCCTCTTCCCAGAACTGCTTGGGTAGTCCTGCATTTATACGCATGCTTCTGACTCTCTCAGTCAATGTCTGGTTCATTCGTTCTGCTACGTCATTATGTTGTGGTGTCCCTGGCACAATCCTTGCTAGTCTGATGCCATTTTCATAACAGAACTTCTTGAACTCCATGTCATCATACTCGCCACCATTATCGGATCTCAATTTCTTGATCTTTAGACCTGGCTCATTTTCTACCATGGCTTTCCACATTTTGAACATTTCAAATACTTCTGATTTGTGTCTCGAGAAATAAATCCATACCTTTCTGGAATGGTCGTCAATTAAAGTCACGAAATATGACTTCCCGCCAATGGATGAGATAGTAGTTGGGCCCAGAAAGTGTGAACTGGTTCAAGCTTTTCTTGCGTTGATGATCTGCCACTCTTTATGAAGGTAACTCTCTTATGCTTCCCAAAGATGCAGCTTTCACATAAGTCAGTGTCTACTGGCTGTAGGTCTACTATTTTTCCCTTGGAACGCATGATCTTGAGACCCTTGTCACTCATGTGACCTAGTCTCTGGTGCCATAGATTTGGATAATCTTTGTTGTCTACAATTGTAATTGACCCACAAGTGTTCGTCGTCGTATAGAGTGTACTACTCTTCTGGCCACGAGCGACTGTCATTGCACCTTTATAAACCTTCCAAGTATCGCCATTGAAGGTTGTGACATAACCTTCCGTTGATAGCTGGCCCACCGAGATCAAATTCTTTCTCAAGTCAGGAATGTGTCTCACATCCCTTAACTTCCACACAGATCTATTCAACTTGATATGTACATCACCCTTGTCAACCACATCGCAAGGTTGATCATCACAAAGCTATACCTTACGAAGGTTACCTGTCGAATAACTCACTAAGAGTTCTTTGTTGGAGGTTGCATGAAAAGAAGCTCTAGAGTCTAGCACCCATGACTCCGACCTGCTCTCCAAATAGCATATCAAAGCATTGTCTGCCTCTTCTGCTACGATGTTTGCTTCTGTCTTTCTTTGTTTTTTTTTCTTTCTTTGGGGATCTACACTGATTCTTGGAGTGCCCGATCTTTCTGTAGTTTCAACATTCGATCACCTTCTGGTTCTCATTTTGATTGTTGTAATTTTTGTGATTGTGACCTCCCATAATTGGATTTGGACTTATTGCGCCCTCCACTCTTGTTTGAATATCTGCATGTGCTTTTTACATTCAAAGTTGACGATGAGCTAGAAGTACCATTTGGCCGATTTCGAATTTGTTCAGTCATAATCTTGCTGACCACATCGTCAAACTTCAGTTTTCTCTTTCTTGCAGATCTGGTGATTCCAGTGACTCTGCCTTTCCAACTATTAGACAACTGCCCAAGAATTAGACAGGCACGTATCTCTTCGGTGAAAGACATGTCTACTGCTTCTAGCTGGTCCGTCACTTCTTTGAACTCGCTGAGATGCTCTCTGAATTGTGTTCCTTCTGACATCGTCATCGTGAACAACTTCTTTGTCATATGAATTTTATTAGCTAAAGAAGGTTGTTCATACAAACTGGAGAGGGTCGCCATGAGAGACGCGGTTGTCTTTTTTATTTTTAATGTTGTAGACTAGTGATTTTGACAGTGACAGCCGTATGGTTCCGAGAGCTCTCCGATCCCGTAGCTCCTACTCTGAATCTTTCATTTTCTCTAGTTTGTCACCCAAAGGTAAATAAAGATCCTTGGGTACAAGCTGTCTCTATTTGTATTTTCCAGAATCCAAAATTTGTGCCATCAAAATGATAAATTTTGGACTCTTTCTCTGACGGCATTGCTCCCACTCGAACAGATAGGATGAATACAAAAATTATTTCGCATAATAATTTTCGTAAACGTCTTCCGTACCTTTGATTCGCCAACCAAAAACTCCTATACCAATTGTTGGGAAATTGGATGCTGCTAATTTCCATCATGCATGACCTTGGGATTTAATGGCTCAAGATAAATGCACACGAGACAAGGATTTACGTGGTTCACCAATTTGGCTATGTCCACGGCTCACGCCCACTCTTTCACTATAGACAAATAGTGCTACAAATTGTGTATCACACCAACACACACAATGTATCGTTCGCACTCTAAAATTACTCACTCTGTATTTTTGGCTCACATACACAACATTATTTTTCTCCCACAAACTCAACACTTCAACAACCGTTTCTTAATCTTCTCACTTCGTCTCTACTTCTCTTCGACATTGTTGGCTTCTTATAGATGTCAAAAGCATGACAATCTTGAGTGTCTTGCCCACTCTGGTGAGTGCTTTGCCACTTTCATGCCTTGCCCACTCTGGTGAGTGGCTTGGCCACTTTCGTTAGTGCCTTACCACTTGTTGAGTGGTGGTGGTGACCCGAAAGTCTCCATTCTCAACAGTTCTCATAAGCATTCTCTGGTCCAGTATCCTTTCTCCAAACATTTGAGAAACCTGCAGAGGAGCAGACAGGTTCAGCCACTGAATTCAGGCTGGTACATAGAAAACATTATCAAGAATATATCTGGTGCTGGAGTCCTCTTTGCTCCTATCCACAATTGCTTTAAAAGCACTCGCCCTGTTGGAGGCTATTTTACTGAGTCAGTCAATGATCTCATACAACTGCAAGCATTTGTTCGCATATTCGGTGGGTATGGAGTGGACAGGCTGGACTGAATGATGAAGGAACATACTGCTGCTCTGTTGAATTGCATTGACACTTCACTGAGGTCAAACCAAGAGCTCCTCGAATCACTTGCTGGAAGCATGCACTCAGGTGATCGAGCCGAAAGAGATGCATGTCTAAAACAGATTGTGAACATGGACACTGTGATTGGGTTCTGCATTCAGGCTAGACAAACTCTTGCTTTTAATGGGCTTTTAGCTGAAGCTGCTGGATTGATTCTTGAAGAAGGTGCACCACTTATATACTCATTGCTGACTGGGATCGTACAACATATACCTGATGAGATTCCGGAGAAGAAAGAAATCAAAAGGATAAGAGGAGTGGCAAATGGAGTCAACGTGGCTAATGATCGTGATGCTGAGTGGTTAAGGTCGACCATGGAAGAGGATGGCGGTGCAAATGATGATTCGTGGAGATTATTGCCTTGTATGTTTACATCGTTCATGACTTCTAGTATCTTGAAGACAACTGCCTTCAATACTGAAACGGGGGGATTCAACAGCTACGTTCATTGCTTGACAAGGTCTCTCTATATTAATCACTCTTCAAATTTGAACATGAAACCCCCCCAATAACTATAATCTTTTACTGCTTCATCTCCTGTTAAGATCCCCGTGTTGGTAGGGATTTTCTACAAAATGTGAAACTTAGAGTGAAAATCGAATCTTTTCCATGTTAGGAAACTGTTGCTTTCCCACTTAATCATTTTTTTTCCTCCTGTGAAAGTATTTTTTTCTCACTTTCACTGCAAGTCTCGCATTTTGTAACATTGCTCTATTGGAAATATGATCCCCGGAACATTGTTGAGCTTGTGAGTTTGGTTTTGTTCACTAGTTAAAGTTAAGTTCCTTTTTCTAATTTATGTTCAAAGTAACTACAATATACTGCAGAAGGGGATTTGTTTTAGATAAAACGAATTACATAAAGCTTACTGTTAGTTAAATATATTAAACACCGTATTTAAAGTTAGACACATTAATATTTGCAGGTGCATTGGCGCTGTTATAGCAGGGAAACGCGAACACCAACAGAGATAATCTTATTCCAACCGTCATTCTGGGGACACTCTGGATTCCGACATACCAGATCAATTGTCTGCTGAAACCAGTATTAGGTCTGCAATGCAGATATTTGTCAAATTCTCTGCAGGGATCTATCTATATTCATGGAACGACATGAACAGGTATATCATTATTTTCCATGTGTATATGTATGATATCAGATGTAGTGGAGTATCTTACTATCTTCCTCCTATGCTGGCTAAGCTTATTTTCTTAGACCAACTATGCGAGATCTCACCTTACCTTCCGAGAAGCTCTCTAGAAGTCCACGTCCCTTACGGAATCATTCGTTCAATATATATCCAATACTATATGTAGAATACTGAGAGGATTTCTGGATTGATCTAAATTCGTGACCACACTTTCAGATTGAAACTATTTTGTGGTTAACCCAAAATTTCAATCGGATAAAGTTAGAATCTAAACAAGAACTAAGTATGTGTTTGTTTGTTGTGTGTCTTCAACCAGAACTTATGACCAATTTATAGTGTCTCGCCCCTTTTGGACGAAACTTGGCGCCAAAGATGTTACAATTCGTCGAATCAAACTTGGCGTCAAACACACTTGCACCACTTCGGATCAAATCTCGGCGCCGAAGTTACTTACACAACTTCATATCAAATCTTGGCGCCAAAGAAAGTAAGTGTCCAAAACCGGAATTTTTGGGTCATAAATAAGTGAATAATTCAAAAAATTCAAATTTATAATAATTTTTTAAAATAGTAACTTTATAAACATAAGTGATAACTTTATCTACTCGACCCCAGCCAGGGACTCTGCCCCCATTGCTTAGGGGTTTCACCCCTAATAACTGATGAGGTTCTGATACCATGAATCATAATAAACTCAAATAAGTATGCAATCCCCACCCTACTGACTTGTTTGATAAAATATTATGATCATATTAACAACTCAATCCAATTACTCTAAATTATCTAACACTACACAAACTCATCATACACAAACTCACCATCAACTCCTCACGCTCTACTATCAGTTTCGCCACATCACTCACATGCAATATCTCTTTCAGTCATCTCCTACATCACGTCACACCAAAGAAGAATCCATTCCTCAACGCAGTGTGCATGATTATGGTTACTTCAAGCCTTCGTCTTCTTCCTTGTCTCATGGCCAAGACAGGTACTTTAATGATAGTGGAGCTCTCCATGGCTATTATGACGCAGGCAGAGGAATTCCGGTGGGTCTGGACCACTGGAATATAGTAGCTCGAGCAGGAAATTTAAGGTTGGTGGGAAAGGGTCGAGCTCTAGCAGAGTCCCTAGTCCCCTCTATTGAAGTCCACTATGACAACTCTCCCACACCGGTGGGTTTCTAAAGTTTAGGCACCATATATACAACAAAATTAACTACTCCTATCACCAAATTGATTTTAGTATTGAACTCAAGTTGTATAATGTGATTGCTATTTGAGTATGACTCTACCCCGATATTAAAATTTAACATGGTCTCAGAGCCCGGTTCCGTTTGACGGTGTTGAGTTTGTTCCCGTTGTGGGTACCCGATGTGGGTTTGTTGTATCTCATTTACTCCACGTACTAGAGTTCGGGTAGGACATGAAAGATGATTTGTTAAGTCCCAACCCGTCTGGATTAAATGTGTCGGTGTCGTGCCTTTAATAAAAATACGACTTGTCACAGTGTGGGGGAGTGTTCAAGTCCAGTGGGACAACTCTCCCACACCGGTGAGTTTCTAAAGTTTAGACAACATATATACAATAAAGTTAACTCCTCCTATCACCAATTGGTTTTAGGATAGAACCCAAGTTGTATAATGTGTTTGCTTTTTGGGTATGACTCGATCCGATATTAAAATTTAACACCCTCCCAAGGTTGGCTGTTTCCCGATCGGGTCCTATATAGGGTCGGCAATGGTTCAGTGAAATTTCAAAAACCGTGGTTATGACATTCATTTTTTTATATGGTTAATCATACCATTATGGTGTGGTACGGTTATGATGATGAATTTCTTACCTGTAATGGTTATGATATTTTAGTTATAATCATGGTTATTACATAAATATAAGAATTATTTAATATTAATATATTAGTATATACTAATAAATGTGATTTTGACTTTCAGATTTTACGAATTAATTCCACGAGTACTAAGTTTGAATTGTATTAGTATTGAATATTATTTTTATTGTGGCGTATGTTTATATATTTATTAAGAGAACATTCCGTGTATTTCATTATATATGTGGTAATAAATATGAGTAAATGATTAAAAACGTGATTAATAATTATGGTTATGGTATTGAAGAATAAGTCACTGGAAAGAAAGAAGTCAGTGGGAGATAGTGTTTAGTAAAATTATCATCATTCCATTGTTAATTTGTTATTGTGGACTTAGGTGAGATCTGTATAGTCTGCAAATTTTGTAGAAAGGTCAATTCATTCTTGTTTTATGGAATTGTTTAGTAAGTCCATTTATGTTTCTTACGATAAAGTGAGTTTTTTTTTTAAAAGTATTTATTTTCGAATTTTTTTTGAAAAAGTATATATACAAAATAAATATTTAGCAAAATGTGCATCTGTGCAGGTCTACCAGTAGCGTTTTTCTGAAAAACGTTACTGGTAGTAGCGATTTTCTGAAAAACGCTACTACCAGTAGCGATTTTCATTTTTTTTTTCGTTTTTTTTAGACGCATCAAAGTGTAAATGGATTTTGAGAATCGCTACTTTGAGAAGACACATCAGAGAAGACACAATCATTCACAATAGTATCAAACAAGGAAAATGAATTTTTTTCTAAAGTAAATACTTTTTGAAAAAGTTCAAGGAAAATGGAAGGTTTGATCAAGAGAAATAGCTCTTTGGGGTTTCCACTACCTTTTTCTTCGGCATTTGAAGACTCTTGGTTTTTTGCATAGTGTACTCGTTGATTTTAAGTCTGCTTATGGTTTTCCTCCTAAATAGAAATTGAAGTCTTTCATCACAAACTACTCTCTTCTTCGTTGGGTGATTCAGTTTGTTGTCATTGATATACCATGCTATAATTGCTCCAACATCTTGCTGAAAGATCTAATCATGCGTCTCTACATCTTGCTGAGAGATATAATCATGCGTTGCTTCATTTCAGTATTCATAGGTCCAAACCTGCAACATAAATTATTAAAACCCTAAACCCTGCTGGTGTTGTTGGATATGTAAGCTCCATCGTTGCTCTCTTCCAAGCAGTGAGTGGAAGTGACACTCGCCGAAGCAACGGTCTATCAGAAACAAATTCCTCAAGCGAACTGATGCTTGTTCATTCTCTAGGCTAGTCTCACCAAAATCCTCAAGTAAACAAGAAAGGAAGTTATAAGAAGGTAAATACTTTTTTCCTAGGCAAATATTATCTGTCCTAAATTTTCCAACTTGTTCTGAACAACATCCGCGAGGTATAGAGACGCATGATTAGATCTCTCAGCAAGATGTTGGAGCAATTATAGCGCGGTATATCAATGACAACAAACTGAATCACCCTACGAAGAAGAGTGTAGTTTGTGATGAAAGATTTCAACGAGTTGCTGTTAGTATACTATGCAGAAAATCAAGAGTCTTCAGATGAGGAGTTTTGGAGTTCGGGTGAGGAGGCTGCACCAGTTAAAGTCGGCCGCCCTCTTGCACCTAAAAACCCCAAAGAGCTCTTTTGCAGCAGTAATTCCTGAAAATGTCAAACTAGCTAGTGTATTTGAAGAAAAGTCTCATTCAGAAACTTGTGAATAAACAACTTTGTTTCAATGTTTTACCTCGCGGATGTTGTTCAGAACAAGTTGGAAAATTTAGGACAGGTAATATTTGCCTAGGAAAAAAGTATTTAACTTCTTATAACTTCCTTTCTTATTTACTTGAGAAATTTGGTGAGACTAGCCTAGAGAATGAACAAACATCAGTTCGCTTGAAAGACCTTGGTTGTTGTACCATGTTAGTATCTAAACTTCACATTTTTAGAGAACCAGACGAGGAATTTGGTGAGACTAGCCTAGAGGAATTTGGACCTATGAATACTGAGATGAAGCAACGCATGATTATATCTCTCAGCAAGATGTAGAGACGCATGATTAGATCTCTCATCAAGAGTCTTCAGATGCAGAAGAAAAAGGCAGTGAAAACCCCAAAGAGCTATTTTGCAGCAGTAATTCCTGAAAATGTCAAACTAGCTAGGGTATTTGAAGAAAAGTCTCATTTAGAAACTTGTTAATAAACAGCTTTGTTTCAATGTTTTACCTCAGGTGAGACTAGACTAGAGAATGAACAAGCATCAGTTCGCTTGAAATTGATGTTGTTCAGAACAAGTTTGAAAATTTAGGACATGTAATATTTTCCTAGAGAAATATTATTTAACTGCTTCTAACTTCCTTCCTTTCTCTAGGTGAGACTAGCCTAGAGAATGTACACTTTGATGCTTTTTATAAAAAAAAACGTAAAAAAAAAAAAACAGTGGCAATTTTCGGAAAAACGCAGGTGGTAGTAGCGATTTTCAAAATCGCTACTACCAACTGCGCAAATACACATTTTGCTAAATATGTTTTCTACATATATACTTTTTCAAAAAAAAATTCTAATATGGTTACTTTTTTAAAAAAATCCGATAAAGTTGTATCTATCTGTCATTATGATGTCGTATCATCATTGTACACTCAATTCAAACTTCGGGTTTGGGCATTATGTTAGATGAGACTGGCAACCTAAAAAAACATTCTAAACATTTTGTTTGTTTATATGATTCTTCATTTCTTTCATATCTAAAACCTAACTTCTAATCTCATATTTTTATTCTTAATTACAAATTCTCTTAAGAAATATTTATGCATAAGATGACACAAACATAGTTTTAATACTAATCGATAGATAGTGTGTTTGATTCGAAATACAAATGCCTACATATAGAGGTGACAATTTCGATTCCGACCCGAAAATGACCCGAAATCGACCTGAGTTTGGGTCAAGAAAAAAGTGTGGTGGATCATTTTTGGGTTAACCCGTCTAACCTGCCGCATGAGACGAGTAGGATCCGGGTTGATTCGTCTGACCTGGAACCAACTGTGTTTAAAACAAACAACTAATAGCCTAAATAGTAAATACCTAATTACAGGAGAAGGAGTGTCAACTGTATCGTCAATTCCAAATCCACTGGAGAGTCTGAGTCTAGTATGTTCCTCGACTTCTTGCTGGGCGGCTCGCTGCTGTACCGGTTGGAATTGGACGGCATGTCGGGGTGCGTGTCGACGTTGTTCCAGACACCACTCCTCTTCTGAGGCGCACGTCATAGGAATCACGTGAACGATGTTCCCAGAGCTAGCGCCATAATCGATACCTGGGAAAATAAACCAATCTCTAAGGCAGCAGCAGATGCAGCAGGTTTGAATTTTTTCAAAAAGTAGGCAGTGTCCAAATATTTTTTGAAAAGGTAAGTATACAAAAACAAATTGTATATAAGCGCTACACCGGGTAGTGTTTTTTACAAAATGTGCTACACCGGGTACATTGTTTTTACAAAATGCGCTCCCCCTTAGGTAGCGTTTTTTACAAATCATTTTTGCTAAAACGCTACCAATGGGTAGCGTTAGTTCAATTTATGTTTTTTTATTATTTTTTAACGACTCGATGTTTAATTAAAAATTAAGTTATGTATTTATTAAAAACAATTAAAAAATTATAGTAAGTAGATATTTTAATTGTGATTCAAATTATACAAAAGATATTAAATTTTGACTTACGGATTCACTGTACGCTCTGCCGTAAGTTGAGATATGATAATTTGGCTTAAAACAATATAATTAAGACTCTGTAAGTCCAAACTCAACACAGTTAACGTCATTTATGTCTTAGTTGAGTTATATAATTATAGTAGATATATAATTAAATTACGACATAAATGACGTTAACCGTGCTGATTTGGACTTACAAGATCTTAGTTATATTTGTTTAAGTCAATTTTTCATATCTCAACTTACGGTTAGTGTTATGAGAATCGGACCGTCGATCTGACCGGGAGTCGTACCCATATCTGGTTTGGTTCAGATAAAAGACCAATTTGCAAGTGAACTGTGTTTGAATGAGTGTGAACCGAACGGTTTTGCAAATATCGGCTAATTTCCGATTCGTTTTTTTGGATTTGTTTTTAACACACCAATTATTATTTTTTCCTGTTTAAACCGATCGGTTCTGATAACAATGCTTATGGCTGAGCGTACACTCAATACATAAGTCCAAATTTAATAGTTTTTGTATAATTTGAATCACTACTTACTATAATCTTTTTTAATAAATACATAATTTAATTTTTAATTAAACATCGAGTCGTTGATAAAGAAAAACAAAACATAAATTGAACTAACGCTACCCAAAACGCTACTCGGGGTAACACCTTTTGTAAAAGAAACACTACTTGGAGTTGCACATTTTGTAAAAAAAGTTACTCGGGGTAGCGTTTATGTACATATTTTTAAATATTTTTCTGTATACTTAATTTTTTAAAAAATAAATTGCACAGTGCCTACTTTTTGAAAAAATTGAAGTTCAAATCTTGATCAAACCTCAAACTAACGAAAAGCTCGAGGAGAATTTCTGCATACTGAACGGCCAAATCCACCTCAGTGAGACCAAATCCGAAGATGAAATCCTACAAATGAGCTGCAGAATTTGACAATCTCGAAGTTAAATTAAAAAACAACAGAGTCGTCGATTGTAAAGCTGAGAATCGAAAAGTTCATACTTTCTTACCCGATTGAGAAATAGAGATTTGAATTCAGACATAGAGGTTGAATTAATTTTAGAAGATAAAGACCAATTCAAATGGTGTAAAGGAATGATGATATGTGCACATCATATAGAAGATAAGGTGTTGTATATTATTGATTTATAGTTTATCCTTTGGTTGGATGTATTTGCACATCACTTAGCACAAACCACACATGTCTGAAGGTAGGAAGCTAGTGGACCGGCTGCTCCAGCATTGCAGTCCGATGTGGACGTCCAACTGCTCTAGCAACAACAATACAACATTGCATCCAGCATTCCAGTTCATTTGTTTATTTGTTTTAGCAGGACGGTCAGTTAGGTTGATCCGCTGACCTGCCAGGCCGGGTTCGGCTTGTGAAAGCTGATCGACACAGCACAGCGGGTCGGGTACGGGTTGACCTACACCACGGCAGGAACGAAGCCAGGACGAAAAGTGGAGGCAAAATTTAATTTTTAATTATATTAAATACACATAATAAATAATTTAACTTAGTTTTTAGCCTAAACCTAGGATGATACACGGTTGGCCATCAACCCATGTAAAATCAACTAATTGACATAGCTATAATGAATTATACCACAAGCCAAAAAATCAGCCCAATCAACCCAACAACTTGGAAAATTAGCTTTTAACTATCTAACCCTAGCTTTTCTTCACGGACGGCGCAGACAACCATTTATGATTTGAGAGATAAAAGATTGAAGGAGCAGCAACCTTGAAAACAAACAACAACCTTGAAGGGATAATCAACCAATCGAGCAAGTAAGCAACATCTTCTTCTCTTCCTACTTCTTACCCTCGAAGCGATTTACGACAACAAATTGTGGTTGTAAATTCATGGCAACACTCTCTTCTCTCAGTCTCGACTTCTTTCTTCCTTTCGACCTCAAGTAAGAGACACTAGACAGACAACACTCTCAGTCTCGTCTGCTTTCTTCCTTTCGGCAGTCGACACCAAGCCTCCAAGGCACCAACCAACAGACAACTTCTCTTCTTCCCTTTCGGTCAGGGGGTCAATTGTCATTAAATTGAAGGTATACACTACATCCATTAAAAGTTAGGGGCAATTGCCCTTGGACCCTGAACAGCTTCGTCCCTTCACCACATTATGTCGGGTCAGGTTGACCCGAATGCGCCGGGTTGACCTGAATTGCCCCCTCTACCTACATATTGTAATACATAACCTAACATGTATCCTCTATTCCCTTCATCCTCCTTTATATCTTAAGTTTTTGCACGTTGCATTTTTTTTTCTCTATAATTCTCTCTTGTGAAGTTTTTATATTTATAATAATGAAAATATTTTGTAAGAAATAAGCATGTGTGCATAATATAATTTACATATGAACATTTGTGATTACAAAATCAACATTAAGAAGAATAGTTTTTATATATCACATATGAATTTATAGAAATACTAACATTCTTGGCTACATGTTTCAAGTTATAATTTCGTGTCAACATAATTTACATAATTATGTAATAAATCAATTGTATGAATTTGTTATATAAACATAATGGTAGTATTAATAAGAAATGATATGAATATATTTTCTTAATATAATTTTCAAAAACTTATATAATATCTTTATTATATTGTTACATATAAAATATTTGAAGTGAGCAAAAATATATAATATAAATTGTTTAATATAAATGTCATACGCCTTAAAATTTAGGCTAGATAAGCATAACAATATATTAATAATAGCTATTACTCATTTTGAGCATTATATCTTGCTAAATTACATTTAATTTATATATATATTATATAATTTTCTATATAACAGTCTAACAGTGTGTTTCTTTCACGAAATTCGGAATAATGAATAGGGAATATGAATAGGGAATAAGGAATAGGAGATAATAATATGAAGTTGTTTCTTTGGTGAAATGGAATAAGGAATTCCATTGTTTTTTTGGTGGAATTGTATATGGAAATAGAATGAAATATGGTAAAATGACATATTTGACCCTCCTTTTATATGTATATTAATTATATAATACAATTAATTTGTATTAATTAATTTTAAAAATTAAGAATAATAAAAACTTAAATATAATTAACTAATAATTAATTAAAAAGTAATTTGTTCTAAATATGTAATTAATTTTAAAGGACAATCTCTTGTATCTCCATAGATTCTAACAATCCACAATATAATCAACAAAAAAACTACAACTATTTCTTCATATCCATTGTAAATTCTCAAATTTGCATAAACAAAAACTAAAAAATCACATAGGTGACTAACAAGATGATGTTATGTTCTCCATCTTCTATACATAAGAAGCTTCATCAATATATCCTTCCTTGCAGCCCTCGAATCCCACCCTCATTGCTTCATATCCTCATAATCGATCAGCTTCACGAACAACAACATGAACAACCATAAACAACATGAACAACCATAACCATAACCACCATAAATAGCATAATCAACATCGTAAATAGAATCATCAACTAAACACAACATAAACAGAATCAACAACTAAACATAACATAAACAACATAATCAAACACAGCATAATCAAACACAAACATCAAACACCAACGATTATGGGAACACAACATCAAACACCAACGGTTATGGGAACAAACATCAAACACAAACATCAAACAACATAAACACCAACTAAATACATCATCAAACACAAACATCACAATTCTGGGTTCGATTCAAACACATAATCGGGATGAGCGGGATGAAGGATGAATCGTAGAATCGTAGAACGTACCTGAGAAATAAGTATAGTTGGGGAAGCAGAATGAAGACCCTGAAGAAGAAGCAGAATCACTGGAGAAATAAGTGAGGGTAGTTATGGAATTAATTAAATGAATTGAGGGTAAAATCGTCTTTTGCATACCTATTCCTTATTCCCACTCCGCCCGACTTAGGAAATCTGAGGTTTTTTATTGTAATTTCTAACATCACCCCTCTAGGATTCCGTATGCAAAAAAATTCCAATTCCGTGAAAAAAAACTGCATATGGAGTCCGTATCACCTATTCCATTCCTATTCCGCGGAAAAAAAAACATACTGTAAATCTCATAGTTTTCAAGGGTTGTTCTCAAAACCAAAGAACGAAGTTATCAGAAAATAAAACGTAAAAACAATGAGCCCTCAAATAACATAAACAAACAACTAAATTTCTTGAAGATTCTGGATATAGCTTGGCCTTCAACACTATCTGCACCTTATCCTTGTAGTTTGAGGGATTAGGGTTTGTAAAGAAATCTCATCATGGTGAAAAATAATAGATTATATTGTGTGGGCATCCTGGTCTAATGAGAGCGAGAGACATTTGAGGTGTACATTTTGCTGAGGGACCTCTGTTGGGATGTTAACCATTGCTAATTTTCACCTTGCAGGACCTTGGGACTCGATGGATTAAGAGAAATGCAAACGACCTAAGAATTTACGTGGTTCACCAATTTATCTATATCCACGACTCACACCCACACTTTCATTCTAGACAAATAGTGTTACAATATGTATCGCTTTCACTCTAAAATACTCACTCCGTATTTTTGGCTCACAACACTATTTGTCCCACACTCAAGACACCAACACCGATTCTTACTATTCTCTGTTTCTCGTGGTTCTTCTTTCCTTCAACATTGTTGGCTTCTTATAGACCAGAAAAGATGGCAATCTTCAGTGGCTTGGCAACTTTGGTGAGTGGCTTGTCTACTCTGGTCAGTGGCTTGCCCACTTTCGTGAGCGTCTTATCTACTTCGGTGAGAGGCTTCTCCACATTAGATGAGTGGTGGTGGTGACCCAAAAAATTCTTCATTCTCAACAATCTACCACTTGAAGACTTTAACTCCATCTATATCTATGAGTCTTACCCGTCTTCTATTGTTGAAGACACACTGAAGCTAAGCACAACTTCAGTTTTTCTGTGCTGACTGACTTGGTTAACATGTCAACTGGGTTCTTGCTGCCTTGGATTTTCTCAAGTGTTAAAACTTCATCCTCAAGTAGAGACCTGACAAAGTGATAACGAAGTCCAATATGCTTGGTCCTTGAATAAAATGCAGAGTTCTTTGCCAGATGTATCGCACTCTGACTGTCACTATTTAAAACACTCTTTGTTTGTCTTAGACCCAATTCTGCTAACAAACCTTGTAACCAGATCATCTCTTTGCTTGCCTGAGTGACTGCTATGTATTCCGAATATGTGGTTGATAACACTACTATCTTCTGTATCTGCGAAATCCAACTGACTGTAGTAGTCCCCACTGTGAATACATAGCCGGTAGTACTCCTCATATTGTCTACCTCACCAGCAAAATATGAGTCTACAAACCCTTGTAGTCTCAACTCGTTTATTCTGAAACACAAGCATCTATAAGTAGTGCCTCTTAGATACTTTAGTATCCACTTGACTGCTTCCTAGTGTTTCCTTCCAGTATTAGTCATGAACCTGCTCACAACTCCCACTGCATAAGCAATATCTGACCTTGTGCAAACCATGACATACATGAGACTTCCAATGGCTGAAGCATATGAAACCTTAGCCATGAAGTTCCCTTCATCTTCCGTCTTGAGTGACTGATCCATGGATAGTAAAAAATGACTAGCCAATGGTGTGCTGACTGCCTTGGCATCACACATGCCGAATCTTTTGAGAACACGCCCAATGTACTCTGCCTGAGATAACTTCAAAGTACCCTTTGGCTCGTCTATATTGATTCTCATCCCAAGAGTATGCTTTGCTGCACCCAAGTCCTTCATCTTGAAATCACTAGACAATTGCTTCTTCAATTGTTTGATTTCACCCATATATAAACCTGCCACTAACATGTCATCGACATAAAGTAGCAAAATAATATAGTTGGACTCAAACATTTTGAAGTAGCAACAATGGTCAGCATTGCATCTGAAATAGCCATTCGTTTGCATAAACCCATCAAACCTTTTGTACCACTGCCTTGGAACCTGTTTCAATCCATATAAGCTCTTCTGCAGTTTACACACAAGTTTCTCCTTGCTATTTTCTGAGAAACCCTCACTGCTCCATGTATATCTCCTCTTCAAGATCACCATGGAGAAAAGCAGTTTTGACATCTAACTGCTCAAGTTTCAAGTCTTCTGCTGCAACAATACTTAAAACTGAATGAATGGTCGTCAGTTTTACAACCGGTGAAAATATGTCGATGTAATCGATACCTTCTTTCTGCTAAAATCTCTTGTCTACAAGTCTCGTCTTGTACCTTTTGGAACCGTCATGTTCCTCATTGACTCGATACACCTATTTGTTGTGTAACTCCTTCTTTCCCATGAGTAACTCAGCTAGCTCCTATGTTTGGTTAGAGATAAGGGACTCCATTAGTTCTTTCATTGCATTCTCCCACTTTCTAGAAAATTCTCATTGACATGCTTCATCATAGCATTTAGGTTCTCCTGCATCAGTAAGCAGCAAATAATTCATGTACCTTCTATTTGGTATAGGAGGCCGTGAAGATCTCCTTAATACAGGAGATAAAGATGGAGACTGTGGTTGATCAGTCTGTTGTGTGCTGCTCTGCAGTGTCTGTTCCTCTCACTGAGTACTCTCAACTGCTTGATGCACTATACATCTGTCCAGGATATCATCTGGACCAACGTACATAGGATCGCTCTATGCTACACTACTAGAATGTAGTGTATTTCCGTCCTTGTACATCACATTTTCATTGAATATCACATCTCGACTTCTGATCACCTTCTTGGTCTGGTCATCCCAGAACTTGTACCCAAGCTTGTCACCACCATATCCGATGAAGGTGCATTTTAGTGACTTGGAGTCAAGCTTTCCCCTAGCCTAATTACTAATATGCACATATGATACACAACCAAAAACTATCAAATGAGAAAGTTTTACTTATTTTCTGCTCCATACCTCTTCTGGTATTCCAAACTCTAGCGGGACTGATGGTCCACGGTTGATCAAGTAAGCTGATGTATTAACTGCCTCTACCCAGAACAGCACAGCTTAGGCAGTTCTACATGTATACGCATGCTTCTGACTCTCTCAGTCAATGTTTGGTTCATCCGTTCTACTACACCATTCTGATGTGGTGTCCCTGGCACAGTCCTTGCTAGTATGATGCCATTCTCATAACAGAACTTCATGAACTCCATGTTAGGCCAAAAGCCCTATCGCAAAAGATAGGCCAAAAGCCCTAACAACAAAGTTAGGCCACAAAAGCCCTATCGCCAAACAAAGGCCAAAAGCCCTAACAACAAAGTTAGGCCAAAAAAGTCATGACGCCAAAGTCAGGCCAAAAGCCCTAACAACAAAGTTAGGCCAAAAAGCCCTAACGCCAAAGTCATGCCAAAAAGTCCTAACAATAGAATTAGGCAAAAATGGGAAAGCAGACGCCAAAGCCAGACAAAGAGATCTGCAATCAACCCATTAAACATCGGATAAGGAATTTTAGGCGATCACTATGGATGATGAAGCCTTAAGTTAACAAATTCCCTGTTATTATGCAAACACCTCAAAAGTTTAAACTTCAAAGAAGGTAATATCTCTTTGAACTTAGAAGTTTATGCTTGTAAGTGTCAGAGTATTGTCCTTAGAAATTCGTATAGACTTATGCTCGGTCTAAGACTTTAAGAGTCGAAGCCATTATAAAGCAAGAAAAGTCGAGAGTAATTATTATTAAGATATGGGATGAATAGCCAAACACAGTCAAAATCGAGTAAAGGCTCATGAATATAAAGGCATTCAATATAAACCAAGTCTTAAATCAAATAAATAATTACGAAGTAAAACAAAAATTACAAAGAAAAAACAGCTATCTAAAAAGACAAAGAAAATATGGTCGCCAAGGAGCTGGAGGCTTCAAGCTTTTGGGTCCTCGGGGGCAAGGGTGCTTTGCTCGCCTTCGGGGGCAGGAGTACTTGGCTCGCCTTGAGGGGCAGTCTCTTCAGCAGCAACAACGGGCCGAGGAAGGCGACTCCGCAAGAAACCCTTCAAGGATTCAACTTCCCCAATGGGGAAGTTGGGGTCGACTGCCTGGACATCATCCACCAGGACTTGGAGAAAATTGGCAATCGCTGACTTCATCACCTTCAAAGCCTGGTCCTCAAAGTCCTCGGAGGCCTTGAACTCCTCGACCACGGTTTGGGGCGAAGGGACCGCCTTTAGCTGATCAGCCAGCTGGTTCTTCTCCTCCTCCAGGGTGATCCCCCTGGCTTCAGCAATGCCCCTCTAGGCCTCAGCAGCTTCCTTCTGGGTCTCCGCGGCGACCCGAAGAGCGTCCGAATCTGCAATTTGAGCCCGAGCCTCCTTCAACTCGGCCTCTAAGCGAGCTCGGACCGCTTCTCCTTCATCTAGGCACCGATGAAGGGCTTCAGCTTCTTGAAGGAAGGCTGCAGCATCAGCCTCCCTCATCTTGACATCAGCAAGGAGACGCTGCTCCTTCCTGAAGTACTCCTCCCGGGCACCGTCCACCAAGGCGATCGCCACATCAGCGGTCTTCTTGATGGCCTCCAATTGCCCGGGGGTGATACCCGTACTTCGGTACTGCTCCAGCTCGACAAGCAGGTCAGAATGCTTGTCGGCGAGCTCGCCGAAGGCGCGGCCAAGAATCACCTCTTCCAGAACGAGCTGACAACAAAAACATAAGGAAAATTGTCATGACATCAAACAAAAAGGGAACGGCAAGGAAAAAATAACGGAAAGGAGGAGAGATCATACCAGGGCGACTTGTTCGAAGTGGGTCCACAGGAACCCCTCGATCTGAGGTAGCTCCGTGGGAACAATCGAGCGGTCCTTGGGGGGAATTTTCCCATCAAGAAGCCGCATGCACATGTCCGGGCTACCTTCTTCGCAAGGTCCCCGCAAGGGACCCAAGGCCCCCGAGAGTTCGCAGCCTTAAGTGGCTGGAACAAGCTCGCCATGGAGCAGTACTCCTCCGCAGGAGCCCTTGAAGAGCTGGAAGCGTCGGGCCCCTTCTTCTGGGTCTCAGACTCCTTAGGAGGAACCGTGGGCACAGTAGGAGCGGGAGGCGCCAAGGCCAAAGCCTTCTCCTTGGTGGCAGAAGGGCCCTGGGGAGATGGAGAAGGAGGCGCCACGTCCAGACCCTTCCCCTTGCTGGCAGAAGGGCCCTTAGGAGGGGGAGGAGGAGGATGCTTGTCGACTTCTGGGTGCTCCTCACTCCTGACCTTTTTGGAGGGAGGAGGAGGAAGGTCCCGGGCCACGTCAACCGAGGACTTATCTGCAAAACAACAAGACAAGATGTCAAAAACCAAAAAACTGCAAAGTATGAAAACGTTAAATCTACAAATGGCGAGGCAACATACCTGGTTGGCGAGGGCCAGCAGTGGCCGTGGGAAGCACCTACTCAAACTTCCTCTTAGACGAACGCCTAGAGAGGGAGGAGGAGAGTTCAGCAATGCCTGGTCGGAGGATAACCCCGCCGATCCCTGGTCATCAAAGAGACCTATCAGTTTTCGGCTCTTGCCTACGGCCTTGCCTACAAACGATAAAACAAGAAAAGGGTTAGAAAATTACCCAATCATCAAAGATTGGCGTGGCTTGATGAATGCCCGCCATCTCAAGCATATTCTCAGTAGTCTCCGCCACTGAGCGAATGGACTTGAATTGGGACGATCGATGCAACCGGTAGAGGTCGTCGATGGCGTTCTGATCACTCCCTGACAGCTCTTCGAAGGAAGGAGGGAAATCCTTGTCCGGGGTAAACAATTTCCAGGGTACACCCCCCTTGTAAAAGAAGTAAAACTTCTTATAGTTGGAGTTGGTGACCCGGAAATCATCGACCAGACGGACATGAACATTCCAAATCCATGCTTGAGGGTCTCCCCACTCTGCAAACTTCGGCCAGCGTGGTTGGAAGTGATGGAGGTGGTTCGCCCCAGCTGCCAGTCGGAAAAAACACCGAAACAAGTCCAGTGAATACGCCCATTCCTGGCGTATGCACAGGAACTTGAAACCAACCCACATCCTAAGAGCATTAGGAATGAGTTGCGTGGGGTGGATTCCATAGAACTGGCACAATGTCTGCAAATCCTCACAAAGAGGAAAACGCAACCCAACATCAATATGGGCCGCATAGATGTAAACCTCTCCGTCGTGAGGATAGTGCAGACCTAAGCCAGGATACCTAGGAGCATCCTCCACACTGAGGCCACCAAGCGCCACCATTGTCTTAAAGTAAGCTGGCTTCAACTCATTAGGCTTGACATCTACTCAAATAAGTTCAGATATGGCAATGGCAAACATAAAAAACAACTCCAGCAGGGAATATTACCAAAACAGAGCCTTGAAAGAACGGAGGTTTACCTTTTGGAGAAAAGACAGGCGTCTGAAGCTCAGACCCATCCACCACCACCGGGGTGGCTGCGGACCTCCCCACGTCAGTCTGTTCCCCCGCCGAGGGGGGCACGGCGCCATCCCTAATGGCCAGGGGGCGTTGGTATTCTTGGGGGCATTGGCATTCTTAGGCCCCTTGGTGGCTGTGTGCTTAACTCTCTGACCTCGGGAATCCATGGAAACAGTTGGGAAAAAGGGTTGAAGAAGATTGAAGAAGAAAGAAGAAGGATTCGCACAAAAGCTCTGGAAATCTGAAGTAGTAAATGAGCGTAAAAGACAAAACAGAGAAACTGATGTCTCTTATATAGGCCCAAAAAGAAGTAACCGCCACGGGCGAATCGAAGCGACGCAGGAGAATAATTGCACCTTTTTGGAAGAAACCGAAGTAATGTCAAAATTCCAAGAGACACCTCGGGGAGGCAAACGGTCGGCTGGTACAGGCAGCTGTCAGACTACCCTTGGTTTACGGTAAAGTAAATGACAGGCGTGCCTCAAGCGACCGTTCGATCTCTGGACAACTGTGCAGTTATTAAATGCTAAAGTCCACTAAGTAGACAAAGTGGTCGCCAGCACACTGATAGGTTTTTTCAGGAATACCTTTGGTAGGTAGTGATCGCCTAACCAAGAAAGATAGACTTTCATAAGCCTAGGTTACCTCGAGTGATCGCCAAAGGGGAATAAAAGGAAGGATATTCTTTCAGCTTTGAACAGTGAAGAAATTGCTCGCCAAACGAGCTCGAAATGCCTCAAAGGTCATGAACCATTACAAGAGACGAAGAAAACTGAATCTAAGACGTCACTATCTAAAACCCTACCAAGAAATCAAGCTCGACTGAAGAAACTTCAATCAAGCTTCGGGGGCAAATGTTGGGTATCAATAGTGACAGCCCAATAAGGAAAAGGCCTCGAAGGCCCAATAACCATAAAGGGGGTAAACCCATGATATTCGAACCAGATCGGCCTAAGTACATGCTAACTTGGCCCTCCATAGAATGGCCCAGAACCGAGCCCAAAGTCTCTGAGGACGCCAAAGGCTCCCTGAGTGCTCGCCCTTCTTCACTAGGCCGCGACCTGTCACTGCTCGCCATGAGAGTGCTTGCCCCGAAGAGAGCTTTGACTCTCTCCTCTGGTCCCACTAAACCGTTAATAAGGAAGTGGCCACGATATCCCGCGTATCTCGGTCACATATTCACTCAAGATTAGATTTGGTAACTGCAATATCTCGCAGTAACTGCCAAATCCCACGATCTGAATCTTCAGCAACACAATATACTCTAAGATATTCAGCTGCCTTATACGGTTTGATCTCTCCTACCCTATAAATACCCTTGCTTTACATACGTTCCTTACGTTTCGATTTTTATACACACATATACTCATTTAAGCATCGGAGAGGGACCCAGAGACACCCCCTCTGTTGCGCTCCCCTACCTGCAGGTTCACCGGAGTTGGAGCAGAAGCGTCTTTCCGTCCTTGTCTGGCATTTAATTCACTGCTAGATCAGCATCCAGGATTTCACGATCCAACAGCTCTCGGACCAAGCCATCGAGAGGTTCCCGAGCATTTCACGCCTTTAAAAGGGCATATTTCGACGATACTAGTCAAGATGGAAAGAAGGTCCTTAGCAAGGTCACTGATGCCCCCTGAAAAATGCACAGCATATGGGTAAAGAAACAAAGAGTTATTGCCGCTATCACAAAGTGAAGGGCCACAAGACCGATGATTGTCGTATTCTTAAGCGCGACATCGAGAAACTAATCCAAAGAGGATTATTGAAGGAGTTTGTGGCAGAGAGAGAGAGAAGTCGAACTCCTCCACGTAGAACCCACTCGCCAATTTCTTAAGAACAATCTGACCCATCCTAGGGCAGACGGGTAATAAACCTAATTGTTGGAGGTTTTGGAGTCGGAGGCGAGGGGTCCAATGCAAGAGAAATATATGCCACACAAATGTCCACAGTTGTGGAGCTGGGAAAGAGACCTTGGCCTAAGGAAGATTGCATCATCTCATTCTTTGAAGAAGACCTAGAATATGTCACAAATCTGCACAGTGATGCTTTGGTCATGAGATGCGATATGAAAAGAATTATGATCGATGGAGGGTGTTCGACTGACATTCTATTCCCGCACGCCTTTGAAAAGATGGGCAAATCTAAAAGAGATTTTAATCGAGTCGTCTTTCCACTCATCGACTTTGTTGGGAGAACGTATCCGCTGGGAGCTAGGTAACCTTGGGCAAAGCATTGAAGAGCGTAAATGTGTCGGTTGCCTTCATAGTGACCGACGCACCCACTTAATACAATTCCATCCTGGGGAGGACCACCATCCATCCATATAAGATCGTGGTCTCCACAGTCCCAAACAAATGAAGTTCCCCACACCGAATGGGATTGGAGAAGTTCTAGGTGACCAGTCGTCCTCACGACAATGCTATGTGAACTGCCTTCACACGAAGAACCAAAGGGAAACCTTGACAATCGAGACAGAGGCTGACCCTCGTGAGGACAAAGCTCAAAAAGTCCCGATGGAAGAACTGACAGAAGTCGAGATAGATGGTCCAGAAAAGAAGGTGCGCATCAGAACCACCTTGAACGAAGACCAAAGGGACGCCTTGACCTCCCTACTAAAAGAATAAAAGTAATTATTCCCTTGGAAGCCCAGTGACATGCCATGCATCAACACCGACATAATCTCCCACGAGTTGAGGATAGGTCATTCGATCAAACCTATTGCTAAAAAAATAAGGTCATTTGGATCATACAAATGCTTGGCAATAAGGCAAAAAGTAGGCAGACTACTTGAAACCAAATTTGTCAGGGAGGTACGTTTTCAAAGCTATGTCGCCAATCCGGTGCTAATGAAGAAGTTGAATAGAAAGTGGAGAATGTGTGTTGACTTCCGCGACTTAAACAAAGTCTGCCCCAAAGATTCGTACCAGCTTCCGCGAATTGATCAGCTGGTGGATGCAACATCTGGTCACGTGATGCTAAGCTTCATGGACTCCTATTCATTCTATAATCAAATCCAAATGCACCCGGACGATGAAGCCCACACAGTATTCTATGTCGATGGAGATGTAATTTTCTATAAGGTGATGCCCTTCGGCCTGATAAACGCGGGGGCAACCTATCAGCGAATGGTAAATCGTCTGTTCCAAGAAATGCTGGGTCGAAACTTGGAGGCCTATGTGGACGACATGCTCGTCAAGTCAATAAAGGGGAGCCCTCTTACAAAAGGCCTTCGAGAAGCATTCGAATTCATGAGAAGACACAGTGTTCACCTGAATCCAATGAAATGCGCATTTGGAGTAAAATCAGACGAATTCTTGGGTTTCATGATCATCGATAGAGGTGTGGAGACAAACCTCGAAAAGCTAAAGGCTATAGAAGAGATGAAGTCCCTGACTTGCCACAAGGAATTCCAGAGTATGAACGGTCGAATGGCCGCGCTCAATCTTTTCCTATCAAGGGTAAGCGACAGGTCCCTCCCGTTCTTCAAAACTCTCAGGGCAAACCACAAGTTCGAGTGAATGCTCGAGTGCGAGTTTGCCCTTCAATCACTCAATCAGCACCTGTAGACACTCCCGACCTTGGCGAAGCGCATTACCAAGGAACCACTCTTTCTATATATAATTTTTAGTTAAGTCGCAACCATTGCAGTTTTAGTAAAGGAAAAGAAAAGTAAGCAGAGTCCAGTCTACTTTGTTAGCAAATTGTTTAATTCGGCTGAAATATAATATAACAGAGATTGAGAAGTATCTCTATGCCTTAGTTATTGTTGCTCGAAAGTTGAGACCATGCTTCCATGCTCACGCCATAGTAGTCCTCACCAACAAGTCCCTCAAACACTTCCTGATGAAGCTAGACTCTTCAGGAAGGATGGTTAAGTGGGCGATTGAGTTGAGCAAATTCAAGATCAAATTTGCTCTGAAAACGGCCATAAAATGTAAAGCCTTGACAGATTTTATAGTGGAAAGCACGAGAAATGGTCTCACAGACGCAGAAAAACGGCAAGAACAACTAAAAGACAAGGGCAAAAGCTGGGAACTCTATACTGATGGATCCTCTTCAAAAGAAGGCTCGTGGCAGGATTAATCCTCATCCCCCTCAAGACGAGCCCTTAAAATATGCAATTTCCCTCACATTCAAGGCAACTATTACTGAGGCCAGATATGAAACACTTATCACTGAATTGCGACTCGCTAAAGGAATGAGTATAACATCATTAAAGGCAAAAAGCGATTCTGAGCTAATTGTCAACCAAATCAATGGCAATTATGAAGCAAGAGGGGAAAAATGAAAAAGTACATCGACATTGCCAAAAAACTCATCGTCAAAATTCCAACTTTCGCGATCGAGACCATTCTTCACCAAGACAACCAACTAGCCGACAGTATAAGCAAGCTGGCGTTCGGAGGAACAACAACGCATGATGTACAATTCCTGGAACAATAATTATACTCGGTCCTTGGAAATAGAATAGAAGTCTTCAATATCCAAGAGCAGGATAAATTGATGACCCCATTCCAGAACTTTCTAAAAGAAGGAACCCTGCCAGAAGATGAAGGCGAGGCCACAAAATAAGTCGCGTAGTGTCTAACTATCTTCTCATAGATGGGGATCTCTATAGGCGGTGATACTCAACTCCCTATCTGAAATGCATCTCCATCCTGAGACAGAAAGAGTTTTGCGTGAAGCTCACGAAGGGGTTGCCGCATTCCATGAAGGTGCACGCTCACTGAAGAACAAAATCTTCAGGCTAGGCTATTAGTGGCCAACCTCGAGTAAAGAAGCAAAAATATTAACAAAGAAGTGAGCAACTTGTCAGTAGTTCGCACCAAGATCCGGTTGACCATCGACATTTCTATCCCCAATGGCAGGCGTCTGGCCTTTCACCCAATGGGGAATAGACATCTTGGGGTCCTTTCCCATAAGCACTGGGCAAAGAACCCACATTATCATGCCGATCAATTATATTTCCAAATGGAATTAGGTGAAAGCATTGGCCTCTACAACTGAATTTCAAGTGATCAAATTCATAAAGACGAACATATTTAGCGTCCCCATAATGCTCATAAGCGACAATGGCCCGCAATTCGTGGGAAAATAACTCAAATGGCTCTGCGAAGAGTACCATATTGATCCCAGATTCAGTTCGGTACACCATAAGCAGCCAACAAAGTTGTCCTGGCAGGACTCAAGAAACGAGTTCAAGCCTTCAAAGGAAACTGGGTAGATCAGCTGGACAATGTGTTGTGGGCTATCAGAACGACACCCAAAACAGCAACAGGGGAAACACCATTTAGTCTGGTGTACGAATCTGAAGCAGTGGCACCCGCCGAAATAACGGTGCCTACCCATAGGATCCTACACTTTAATGCCGAAGCTAATGAAATCGAGCGACTTACAAACATGGATCTTGCTGAAGAAAAGCGATGGCAATCAGACAATACACAACTTAAAATGCGACTGGTGAGCGTTAGGTACTTCAACAGAAAAGTCAGTGCTCGCCAATTCGTGGGGGAGATGGTTATGCAAAGGAATGAGTTCACAAAACTGGACATCCAAAATAAACTCTCAACTAAATGGGAAGGCCCATACAAAGTAGTAGGGATTGCTGCACCAGGGTCTTACTACTTGGCGAACATAGATGGTATAAGGCTACCTCGTCCCTTCAATTCCGAACATTTACGGAGGTTTTATGCATAGCTTGTAATCAAAGTGTTATATCAATAAAACAAACCATTCTTTCATATAGAGCATAGTCACTCGAACCAAAACGAAGAGTCCCAAAGAATGGACGAATCATCGAAACATAAGACCTAATGCATACAGGGAGACGAACCAACAAAGGTGACAATCTCCCCAGTGAGGCAAAAAGAGAATTGCGAACGAACCTTATCAAGGTAACAGTTCCTCTCCTACGAAGACCTATAATGAGGGGCGAACAAACCATCAAGGTAACAGTTCCCCCCAAACTAGGCAAAATAAATACCTACACTAAAAGGCAAACGAACCATCAAGGTAACATTTCCCTTAAAGTTAGGCCAAGAAAGACCTACACTAAAAGGCGGACGAACCATCAAGCTAACAATTCCCTTAAATTTAGGCAAAATAAAGATCTGATAAAAAAGGTGAACGAACCCACATCAAGGGTAACAGTTCCCTTACAAGTTGGGCACAAAGGAGCGGACGAACCAATAAGATAACAGTCTCTGCAAAGAAAACTTAAGTGAACGAACGAATTTTAGGTAACATATCAGCCCGGAGCCTGCCATCCTCGGCGAGCGCCACCTGATCCTCCCACATCTTAATCGAGGCGAGCAACCCATTCTCCCTCTCCGCAGACTCCCGCCGAGCGTATTCCACCAACTCAGTGGATTCATCTGCCCTCCTCTTCAAGTCCTCCACCTCTTTTGGAGTATACCCTAAACTATGAAACTACTCCATCTCGTTAAGCAGATCAATCTGCTTATCGGCGAGCTCCCCTATAATATGCATGATCGTCATCTCTTCGCGGATGAGCTGACAATAGGAAAAAAGGGGATAAGTTAATATAGATCAAGGAATTGCAAAATAGCGAGCAATGAAAGGAATAAAGGGAAGTATATAAAGGAATAAAGAGGATAAAGGAACTTACCAAAGCGAGGTGCTTGAAATGTGACCTCGTCATGAGCTCAATGTCGTTCAAATCTGAAGGGACCTCCACATGTTCCTGAGGAGGAAGGATCCCATCAAACAGATGCATGCAAAGGTCTGGGTTACCCCGCAACGCCGTATTATCAGAAATCTCCACCTTCCGAAGACTGTGGCAAAGGACCTAGAGGCTCCTCGTATCTGCCACCTTTGGCGGCTAGAAAAGACCCACCAAAGAACAGTACTCCCAGCAAAGGGAGCCTTTGAAGTGCCCGTTGCAGCCCCCAGGGTCAGGACCCTCTTCCGAGCCCCAGCTCCCCTACAGGAGTTGGGAGCAGCATGATTGGAAGCAGGAGCATCAACTTGCCCAGGGGAAGGAGCCTCGCTCCAGGGAGTAGAAGATCCTCCGGCAGCAGCAGGACGCTCCTCGTGAGAACTCCTCGCCCTATTTGCTGGAGTAGAAGCAGAAGCTGCCTCGGCTGTGACATTCTCTGAAAATAAGCAAAGAAGGTATTAAACCTAAAGGCAAATTAAAAGAAGAAAAGGCAGAGGGCATATCTAGAATAATACCTCTTGGGCGATCGCGAGTGGCAACCTAGAATGGTCATCCTCAGGCCTACGCTTGGTCGCGCGCCAAGAAGGATGAGAAAGTGGACTCAAAGTCGCTTGGGCAGCAGACAACCCTACCTTAGCCTGCTTGGAAAAGAGACTGAGAAGTTTATGTCCCCGAGTGCCTATAACACAAAAGCCATAAAAGGAAAAGAGTCATAAAATTACCCAATCAATATAGACTGGCACAGACTGATGAATCCCCGTCACCCTTAGCATGGACTCTGAAGTCTCCGCCACCGAGCGAAACGAACAGAAGTCTGGTTGCTTATATTGTCGTAAAACGTTATCAATGGCATTTCGGTCACTCCCTGACAGATCGCCAAACCTCGGAGGAATATCCCACTCCGACTGAGAAATCTCCCAAGGCACACTACACTTACAGAAGAAATAATACTTCTTGTAGTTGGAGTTGGTAGCCCGGACGTCATCCACCAATCGAAAGTGAACATTCTAGTTCCATGCCTGGCCTCTCCATTCTTCAAACTTCGGCCATTGAGTTTGGAAATGATAAAGGTGGTTAGCCCCGACAGCCAACCGATAAAAACGTCGAAACGAAGGAAGTGAATACGTTCATCCTTGACGAAAACACATAAATTTGAACTCAACCCACATCCGAATGGTGTTGGGTACCATTTGCATGAGACCTATCCCGTAATAGCAACAAAGAGCCTCCAGGTCGTCGCAAAGAGAAAAACGCAACTCAACATCAATATGGGCCGCATAAACGTAAATCACTCTGTCACGTGGGTAATGCAACCCTAGGCCCGGATACGTAGGTGTGTCTGCTTCTCTAAACCTGTCAAGGCGACCAGGACCTTAAACTAAGCTGGCATCAACTCATTGGGCTTAATATCTAAGAAAAACATCATGACATCACAAGAACATTACTAAATTAACAAAAAGGAGGAAGCTTTACCGCCTAAAAAGAAGCATAAAGAGCAAAAGACTACCTGTTAGAGAAAAAAACGGAACGTTGGTCTCAGGCACGTCCACCACAATCAGTGCGACATCCTGACTTACAGAGGTTGGTTTCGGCACAGAGGTTCTTTGGTCTTGCATCGGGGTGGAAGCATCTCTAATAGAAAGAAGGACATTGGAAACCCTAGTCGTAACTTTCTACCCAGAACTAGAATGAGCAAGAGAAGGTTTGGAAGACGATCCTGTTAGAAATAGTTCTTAGATACAATAATATAATCGTTAGTACAGTAATATAGTTGTTAGTACAGTAATATAGTTGTTAGAGAGTTGCTAGTTCAATTGTATAAATAGAATACATGTAAATCAATTCAATTGCTGAAATACAATCCAATATTCAATTTACAACATGGTATCAGAGCAGATTGAATGGTTCTAGGACCAAATCTGTTATAGCTCATCATTTACCTTCAGCTTACCTACCAATACCCGAATCAAGATCAGATGCCATGTCAAACTACGGTAGCTCGATCAACCAAAGCTGCAATTTTCTGAATCAAACCCCCAAGCAAAATCTATTCGACCAATACTGAATAGGACGAGCTTACATGTCGAACGGCGATAGCTCTATCGATCGCTCAAAAACCAAAAGGACAATACCATAATTGCTCAAACACGAAGGGGCAATACCGGTCAGATCCAAAGGATCATCATCCCGACTGGTGGACTATAAACGAAGCAGAAACAGGGAAGCTTCCAATGAGATGACAACCACGATTCAGCAGCTCACGACTGAAACCGAAGTTGCTGAGAAAGATTCAATCGATCGGAAAGAAGACCGAATGGAGGAGCCGAACGAAAGAACAGCCTTCGACAGCATCACCTCCACCAGCATCCCTCGCAGACCCCAGCTGAACGAAGGAGACAACTTCCCCGAGTGGTGGACAGACGAGGGAGGTCAAACCGCAGGCGAAAGAAGAACCGCCACCATCAACCCTCGATCTCATACGAATGAAGAACAACCATGGGCTGCGACGATCCAAGGAGCGTATCGGTTGCTGAGATCAAAGAAAATGAAGGAGACATCTGATCGGGTGCTGAGATCGAAGGAGCTGAGATCAAAGGAGTTGATCGGGTGCGGCTACTGGGAAGGAACGGCTGATGTTGCTTCTAATGGAGGTAAAGGGTTTGGAATATTATTTCGAAACCCTTCTACTATTAACCCTAGCAATTTTCCACCAAAAGATTCAATACTGTTACAAAATCCACCCAATCCGAATTTTAATTACTCAAATCAGATCCATAGAAACGACATACTTGCAAATAGATTTAAGAAAAGTTTAGAAAATAACGAAATAATCCTGAAATGGCTAGGGACCGTAAATGTTATCCAAAATTATAATAAATTAGAAAAAGCATGGATATTTGATTGTGGAATCACTGATACAATGACATTTGAAAAATCGGACATTATGTCCATGTCTAAATCAACAAAAACATATGTTCAAGCAGCCAATGGAGGAATAGTCACTATAGAAAGAGGAGGAACTATTGAAATTACACCAACATTAACCTTCTCTAATTGTCTGTATGTTCCGTCATTAAAACATAAATTATTATCAATTAGTCATATAACAAAGGAACTAAATTGTACTATGACTATGCATCCTAATTTTTGTGTCCTACAGGACATCATGACAGGGAAGATTATTGGACGTGGCACTGAGCGTCATGGATTGTATTATGTGGACGAAGTGACTCAACAAGGTACTACAATGATAGCTCACGGGTCTGCAAACCAAGAAGCATGGCTATGGCATCGAAGGTTGGGACATCCGTCCATAGGGTATTTGAACATTTTATTTTCTAAGTTAGCTTCGTCAAATAATTTAAATTGTGAAACATGTGTGTTAGCTAAAAGTCATATACAAACATTCAAACCTAATAACACAAGAGTAGACTCGCATTTTTCACTCATTCACTCATATGTTTGGGGCCCAGCTCCAGTAATAGGAGGACAAGGTTATCGTTTTTTCCTTATATTTATAAATGATTGTACTCCCATGACATGGATATACTTTCTAAAACAAAAATCTGAGGTCTTTGAAAAATTTACTCATTTTTATGCTATGATTCAAACCCGATTTCAAAAAAATATTCAAATTTTGCGCCCTGACAATGGGGGAGAATTCATTAACACAAACATGAGACGCTTTTTTAACACTAAAGGATTAGTTCATCAAACTACTTTCCCCATACACAAGAAAAAAAATGAAGTAGCTGAAAGGAAAAATAAGATCCTCCTATAAATGACTCGAGCTTTTCTAACTGATTCTCGGGTTCCTAAGTCTTTTAGGCGTGAGGCACTTACCACAACCACTTATCTGCTAAACTGTCTTCCAAAAAAATTCTCAACTTAAAAACTCTTATCCAAGCCTTATCAGAATTTACTAAAATACCCTATGCCTTTACTTTTCACCTAAGGATCATTGGGTGCTCGGTCTTTGTTCATATTCCCAAAATCAATCGTAGTAAATTCGACCATTGTGCTGAAAAATGTGTCTTTGTGGGTTATGGTGTTAACCAAAAGGGCTATCAATGTAATAACCCAAAGAGTCATCACATTTTAACCACCATGAACTTTGATTTTCTTGAGACCGAATACTACTACCAAACCCAACCTAGTGGTGAGGAGGAGAGAGAATATATAGACACACTAAGTTGGTTTCCATCATCGGAAGAAATTATCCCAAATAATCATAACCCTGAAAACCAACTTGAAGATGAGTCACTTTCTGAGACTTCCATACAATCTATGGCAAAACCAAGTGTCACTGAAAATATCATACTCAACTTGGTGCTTGAGGTAAGTAGTGGTGAAAATTCTGAAAATCCGTATGTTTCCTCTAACCATAGTGATCATGAGATAGCAGTGGAACAGGTTGAACCAATACATGAGGAAACAATGAGATATAAACTACCACCAAGAAGTAATAGGGGAGTTCCACCCAAACGGTACTCCCCTGAAAAGGAAGCTCAAGGATCGAAGTATCCAATAGGAAACATGTTCAGGGGGAGTGTGACCCAAGAAGCCAGGATGTTTGCTACAACGTTATATTCATAACAAATTCCCAACTCAGTTCAACAAGCCTTGGAATCGAAGAACTGAACATAAGCAATGAAGATAGAAATGAAAGCATTAAAAGAGAGTGACACATGAGAGAAATGTATCCTACCGACAGGAAAAAAACCAGTTGGATGTCGATGGGTATTCACGATCAAATACAAACCAGACAGAACTATAGAAAGATACAAGGCTCGACTGTTAGCAAAAGGCTATACTCAAACATATGGAATTGACTACTCCGAGACATTTTTCCAGTAGCCAAAATTGATACAATCAGAGTCTTGTTTTCAATACCAGTTCGATGTAAAGAATGCTTTCCTACATGGAGAGTTAGAAGAAGAAGTATACATGGAAGCACCACCTGGATTCACAGATGAGTTTCAATCAAGAGAAATATGTCGACTGAAGAAGACACTTTATGGGCTTAAACAATCACCTCAAGCATGGTTTGGCAGGTTTACCTTAGCAATGAAGTGATCTGGATACAAGCAGAGCAATTCAGACCACGCTCTCTTCATCAACACAAATAGGCAATTTAATAACATGCTTAATTATATATATTGATGATATGATCATTACAGGAAATAATAAAGAAAAAGTGGCAATACTAAGGGAATACCTATTCACTGAATTCGAGTTGAAGGATTTGGGAAGACTCAAGTATTTCTTGGGAATAGAAGTACTAAGATCTAAACAAAGTATTTTTATTAGCAATGTATTTTTTATATCTATTAGCAGAAACAAGAATGATCGAATGCAAACAGGTCGATACACCAATGGTAACAAACCATGGGCTTCGGATAGTAGAAGGAGCACAACTGGCAGAGAAAGAGAAATATCAACGAATAGTGGGAAAATTGATATATATCTCACACACGCGTTCGGATATCGCATATGTTGTGGGGTGGTAAGTCAGTTCATGCATCAACCTCAAAAGGAGCATATGGATGTTGTATGGAGAATTATAAAGTACTTGAATGGGACAGCAGGCCACGGGGTACTCTTCAAGCCAAACGGACACTTGAAGATACAAGGATACACCAATGCAGATTGGGAAGGAAATCCAATATATCGACATCAGGATACTTCACCTTCATTGGGGGAAACCTAGTTACATATAAGAGCAAAAAACAGAAAGTGGTGGCATTATCAAGTGCGGAAGAAGAATCCTGAGGATTGACAGAAATCCTATGGTTACAAAATTTGTTAACTGAGATTATATTTCCTCCATCACAATCTAGCAAAATTATGTGTGATAATCAAGCCGCAATCAACATCGCACACAACCCGGTACAACATGATCACACCAAGCACGTAGAAGTCGACAGACATTTCATCAAAGAAAAACTTGAAGCGGGAATTGTGGAACTACCATTTGTACGATCTGAAGACCAATTAGCATATATATTGACAAAAGTAGTCAACGGGAGAATTTTCAATACTATACTTAGCAAGTTAAACATCGGAGATCCCACTGTTTAACTTGAGGGGGAGTGTTAGAAATAGTTGTTAGATATAGTAATATAGTTGTTAGTACATTAATATAGTTGTTAGTACAATAATATAGTTGTTAGAGAGCTATTAGTTCAATTGTATAAATAGAATACATGTAAATCAATTCAATTGCTGAAATACAATCCAATATTCAATTTACAACAAAAACCTTGCCCAAAGATTGATTCTTGTTGCCAGCGATGGTAGTAAAAAGAAGTTTTTTACCGTGAGTAAAAGGCCTGAAATAAAAAACTCAAACAGAGGATTGATGCACAAAAAGGAGAACATGAGCTTTGGGAATAAGAAAGCTTGAACACGTAAAGGTCTAAGTGCCAAAGTTTAACTTTTTATAGCCAAAACTAGGGAAACCGGGCTGTTATGTCCACAAGAAATCACGCAATAATTACAATCCCTTTGGGGTAAAATTGAAGAATGTCAGGTCCCATAGGGTCGCATCGGGGAGACAAAGGGTCAAAACAGTACAAAAACTGTCAGCCTACCCCATATTACGGAAGTCAAAGAGACGGGCATGTATCAAACGTCCCCTCGACTTCTCGCCAAACCGTGCATCCATTAAATGCTCAAAACCTTACAAATAAAGGTGATCGCCAAAAGCTATAACAAGCATCTCCTAAGACCCTAGCAACAATAGCGTTCGCTCAAAGAGTGATGAATGATCATCCATAAACCCTGTCAACCCAAAGCGTTCGCCTAATAGGGTAAGAGATCAACATTCCAAAAACTCTAGCAACGAAAACCGCTCGCCAAAGGATACAGAGCATCGAAAGGCATAAATAGCAGTTAAGGACATCAAATGTTCAACTAAGAAGTCACAATCTCAAACCCTCTATCAGAAGATCAAGCTCTACCGAAGAAACTTCACTCAAATTTCGGGGGCAAATGTTGGGTATCGATAGTGACAACCCAATACGGGTAAGGGCTCAAAGACCCAATAACATTTTAGAGTGGTAAAACCCAAATCATTCATAACTAGGTCGGGCCACATTAAGGGTAAACTGGCACCCACAAAGTGGTCCATCACCAAACCCAAAACTAAAGTGAATGCCAAAGCCCTATTACAGGTCGCCATCGGCCAAGGCCAAAGCCTCCTACTGCTCGCCTTGGGAGCGCTCGCTAAGAGATTCAAACCTCTCAACTTTGGTCCCACAACCGACACCGAATATATAGCCACGATATCCCCATATATCGGGCACATATTCTACAAAGATCACATAAGGTAACTACAATATTACGTGATAACCGCAATATCTGCTATCCTTATCTCCAAGGGCACAATATATCAATGGGTAGCGTTTGTCCATTGTTTTTTTTTTTCGACGACTCTATGTTGAATTAAAATTAAATTATTTATATATTAAAAAAATATAGTAAGTATATATTTTAATTGCGATTCAAATGATACAAAAAATATTAAATTTGGAATTACGGATTGACTGTACGCTCTACCATAAGTTGAGATATGAAAATTTGACTTTAAAAAATATAAATCAGACCCTGTAAGTCCAAACTCACCACGGTTAACGACATTTATGGTTAGATATATATTTAATCGTTTGATTAGATATATATTTAATTTTTTAACCTAACATCGTTTGTCCTATAATTTGATTGAAATGATTAAATGCATTAGCTGATAAATATATTTATATACTTACTAAAAAAACACTATTACAGTGCATAGATAGTTTAACTACGACATCAATGACACTAACTAGACATTAAATTTTAACGTTCGGACTGACTGTAAATACGATACGTAAAAAAACTATATATACGTGTATACATATATATACAGTAAAATCATTGTGTAAATAGTAAAATCACTATATAAACATTTTATATAAGTATATATATACAGTAAAATCACTGTATAAGCAATACGGTCAGTTCGAAAGTAAAAAATTAGTGTCATTTATGTCGTAATTAAATCATCTACGCACTATAATTGTTTTTGATTTTCTTAGTAAGTATATAATTAAAAGTTTCACCTAATGCATTTAATCATTTCAGTCAAATTATAGGACAAGCGATCTTAGGTTAGAAATTATATAAATATATATTATCAAAAAAATCCAAAAAACTTACCCTGGGTAGATAATTGAATTTCGCCATAAATGTTGTTAACTATGGTGAGTTTGGACTTATAGAGTCTGAGTCAATCCGTAGAGTCAAATTAAGTCCAATTTAAGTTCAATTTTCAGATATCAAGTTACGGCAGAGCGTAGAGTCAATCCGTAAGTTCAAATTTAATATTTTTTTGTATCATTTGAATCACAATTAAAATATCTACTTACTATAATTTTTTTAATAGATACATAATTTAATTTTTAATTAAATATCGAGTCGTAAAAAAAGAGAAAAAATTGAGCTAACGCTACAATTGGTAGCGCTTATATACAGATTTCTAAATATATTTTTTTATGTATACTTATTTTTCTTATTTTTTTTTTACACTACTTACTTTTTTTTAAAAAAAAATTGTTACAATTCCACTTCTGTTATTTATTTATTTTATAGTTCGAGACTCCTACTAATATTTGGGATGATTTTATAGGACGTACATAAGCTGCCGTAGCTTTGTCTTCTTCTGTGCCTCACACCACTAATTCACCCACGTGTACTTCGGTCCCATTCTACTCTACATTTTTCAATTTCTCTTATATGTTTAGTATTTTACTGATGTTCACACATATTATTAAGTATAGAGAAAAATATTTGTGTATAAAAAAATAATCATATATCACGTATGATACTTTCTTTATTTTCTTCAAGTAAATAAATTGTTTTAGTCGTGTAATTTTAGGTTAGAATTTCGTTGATTATATATATTTTTTTATCATTTTAATCAACTCATAATTATTGTAGCGATAACTACTGTGTCTTATTATCTTCTTTAACACGTGGTGAGTTTTTACAGGAGTAGAAGGTGATATGCATCTCCATTGTCTGTATTTATTATGTGTATTGACCTTCAAACTTTTTAAATAATTAGGGCACTAGATCCGTGCAATAGGTAATTAATACTGAGCAACTCTCTGTACCCTACGCGGCTATGCCATCTCTCTATAGTGTAGCAGTGTCAATTTGTTTTTTCCTGATCATGATTATGTTTTGGGTTGAATATTTTTTATTAGTAGGTTATCTGATATGATTAGTTTTAGTTGGATACATTTATAATAGGATTCTAGGTTTATTTGTGAAAAAATATATTTCAAACCCCATTTTTAATTAGTTGTCAAAAAAAACATTTTTAATTTAAAATAACCTCAAAATACCAACTTAATATTTCAAATCCCTCAAATCTGGGTCTCGACCCAGACTTGGTGTCCCACCCATTATTTGGGGCTCGATTTAGCCACAATCAAGGGGGCTCTGATTAGGGTCTTGACCCAATCTGATCATGTATGGGTGAGTGACCAAGTCTGGGTCAAGAACTAGAACTGAGTCTCTCGATTGGGGCTCAATCAGACCCAGATCGAATTGGGTTCGAATTAGACTCAAATTCGATTGTGGCTCCATTGAGTCACCCCGGGGGGAAGGGGTATGAGTCTTAATCCAAACTTGATCTCTTACCTATGAGGAGTATGTTTGGATCAAGATACATACTCGAGCCTCCCTAAATTGTGCCTCAATCGAGCTCCATTTGAACCGAGACTCAATTGTAATATTTGGAAAAAAAACAATGAAAAGATTAAATTGTTATGTTTTTTAAAGTTTCTATTATTTTTTCAATTTTCAAAACTTATAATAAGTTAAACTGTTATGTTTTCTATCAAACTTTGATCAAATATGAGAAAATAAAATTTTATAATTTAAATTTGATGAAAGAAACTCAATATATGACAAAACATTACTTTATTGCAAAGAAGTCGAATCGATCGCTCAAGTCTACCATACAGATGTGAGTTCATCTTCTTAATTGTATTTTACTTCCTAAATCCAACTTCAAGCTATCTCTTATTGATTGCAAATATCTCCAATAAAATACCATCTTCCTTACACTGACTGTGGGGAAAGAAAAAATAATAACGCTCGAATAAACAACCGGAACTTTAATTATCTTGTCCACAAATCACCGATGAACCATTCGTTGGTTAATGCCTCTTGCTGATAATAATTAGGTAAGAAACCTCCACAGATGTCATCGAATATCACGTTATCGTGTAATTCAGAAACCCAGACGCAGTAACCAGGTGAGACAACTGTTGTGTCAGCTAGCAACCCATTATTACCTTCACCTTCTGATTCAGTTTCAGTCCGATTATCAATGGATGAAACTGCAGACGTACTACTACTACTACGATCGAACACAGACTCTCCTGATAAACTTTTGCAGGGTTGAGTTGTCTTGTCACGAATTACTGCAGGTGGTGCTGCGGACATCTTAGGTTGTTGCATGGATTGATCAGACATGGTTCGTTTTTTCAAGTAAGTGTTCCAGATGTTCTTTATCTCATTGTCTGTCCGCCCTGGAAGTTTTGTTGCAATGGTGGACCATCTGCCATTAATCAAGGAATGACAAAAACTAAATCATTTGAATGATAACAAAATCATTGACTAAATCATGTGGATAGATGTTTACTTATTTCCCAGCAGTTTGTGCCATTTGAGGATGATATCTTCCTCTTGTCTGTTGAAATTTCCATGCCTAATGTTTGGCCTCAGATAATTCAGCCATCGAAGTCTACAACTCTTCCCGGATCTCATCAAACCTACAAACAAATGCATGCAATCAGTATTCAAACATGCAAAACTATAGCTAGCTAGGAAAGATGATTATAACGAAACATATACCAGCCGCCTGAGGCATCTGATTCCAGTTCCAAATACCGTATCGTTTAATATAATCAACGAGTTTCCGATCTTCTTCTACATTCCATGCTCCCCTCTTTAATTCCACAGTAACATTATTCAGTGGAGTGCTCACCATATTTCTGAGCTATGGAGAAAGGGTTTCTCTCACTCGGTTTATGTACTCAATCAGAGTACCCATCTGCAGTATTATACGGTCTGCATATATACATGTTAGAATACTTAGGGTTGGTCTATATTTTACAATTTTAATTCTTTAATAAGATTATACATTTTTTATTAGTAGCCTACACAGACAGTAACCATGATTAAAAAAAAAAAAAAAGGATTATACATACAGACTATATAATAATAAGAACTAAAAAAAGGTCATCTGGACAACATTAAGAAAATTAGGTACCTTAGTGATATTGAGTTTGTTAATTAAAAACTGGAGTTTAACTTTGGAGACGAAATATATGGATCTGAGAATAAAGCCAAATAAATTATATATATATGTTTTCGAAATACAAAGCAGTTTACTTCATCTATTTTTTACAGCAGTTTACTTCCTCTATTTGAAATAATCACACAAATATGTTTTATATTGTGATTTTATTCAGTAACATGTTTCTAATTGTATTTTTCGTCCATCAATCATGATTTTTTTCCACTCAAAGGAAATCTGAGACACGAATCTTGCCAACGTAGTTATGGAAAAACAGGTAAATGCACCGGATCTTTACCTTTTTTTTTTTGTAACTGGACCCATGTGTTTTTTAATGCAACTAACTCCACCCAGATGTTTCATTTTGTTAGTAATTGCAGCAAACGTTAATTATACCCGTTAAGTGTCACGTGAAAATCATGTGCAGACGTTTATTTTGAAAAGATGCAATGTAAAAATAGTTTTTACCCCTTTGGTCATCCCATCACCTTTTGAAGACTTTAGATCTTCTTCGGTTTCTTCCCTTAAAAAACGTTTTTCTCTTCCTCTGCTACCGTATACACTTTACACTTCAGAACTGAAACCCTACGCACAAGCACAAGTGAAACCGTGCTTCTCTTCGTCTGATACCTTATAAACTTCTCTTCCCCAAGCACAAGTGAACCCCTAGTTTTCTTCTCTCTCGGACGAATCAAGAAATACATAAAGCTCCATGTTCTTCCCGTGGCACAACCTTTCTTTCCGTCGCGCACCTTATTCTGCAAGAGTCCTTCATTTCGGTAAGTCCTTCTTCATTTCGCCCTCTTTCTGTCGCCCTGTTCTTCCCGTCGCCCTGTCCATTTTGGTAAGTCCTTCTTCTGTTCGTACTTCATTTCGTACCTTGTGATGTTGTTCGGTGTTCGGTTCCCTAGTGGATGAGCATAGTTTCCCCAAGGAGCAGACAAGTATATCGATCAACTTGCATCTGTATTTAGGTATATCGATCAATAAGTATATTGATCAACTTGCAGACAAGTATATCGATCAAGGGCAATGTGCTTAGGTTCCTTGCAGAAGTCGATGATGTTTAGTAGATAGATGATTTAAAATCTTAAAGGTGCAAAATTACATCATATCATGCTCGTCTACCTTACCTTATTACCTTTTGATAAAGGGAAACTTTCGTAGCAACATTCATTTTTCTCGATAAGTATCTTACGAGTTTGATTACTGCTAATGTTCGGTTTTTTCAAATTACTGCTGAAGTTCATATGCTTATAGGTTTGATTTGTAATTTGTTAGGGAAAATAATGGACAAGGACAGTGGTCAAACTTACCAGTTGACGATTCACCACGACGGAGTGTTTATTGATGAAATGGGTTGGAAAGACCGAAGTTACTAGTTTAGGGAGAGATGTAATCAGTTATGAGACAATGGAAGTGTTCATGGAGTATTACGGATTAGTCGCAAGTGAGTGTATTTGCTATGTCCCTCCTAATGGTGATTTGAAAACACATTTGAAGTTTTGAAAAGCAACGCAGGCATTACTGAAATGTTGGAGAGACAGGATGGAAGTTTGGATTTGGCCATGTATGTGTTGGCACCGTTTGATCCTGTTGTATGTGTGAATGATCCATTTATGGAAGTCATTCGCATAAAGGTCATTCAACGGATAGAAGAGACATTTGAGAGTCAAGTGTCGGGAGAGAATGGCAAACGTCCCTTGGATACAAACCCACCTCCAAGAGACAAGGGCAAGAGGCCAATGCATCCAGTAGAAGAAGACTACGCGTTATCTTCATCAGAGGAGACAGATTCACTATCGGATGTTATATCCGATCCCAATTGGAAAGCCGATAAAGATGACGATGATGAAAATGACTAAAATACTGATGCTAATATTTCCATGAATAAGAAAAGTAAACATAAAGACCCAGATTATGAGGTTGGTGCAAGTACAAGTGTTCACCAGACGGGATTGAATGAGTTCGACTTTGAAGATTTACTATACGGTGGAAACATTGAAGATTTCCTGACTAGGCAAGTTCATGTTGTTGAACCAGTGAAGGTAGGACAAGCTGAATGCCGAAGTGACACCCTAACCACTCCCGCTGCTTCTAACGTTGAAGGCGACATCACAAGTGCTCAGACGTACAAAATATTTGATGAGGTTTTGAACGTGAAAACAATAGGCAATCAAAGGCTTAAACATGAACTAAAATTAGGGATGAGATTTATAGATGGTCAATCATTCCGGAAGTATGTCATTGATCACAGTATTGAGGAGGGTTACGAACCAGATTTCAGCAAGAAAAACAACGTCGACCATGTAGAAGTTGTTTGCAAGCAAGGTTGTGGGTTTTTCGTGGTTGGTGCGAAAATAAACAGGGAGAATACATTTCAAATAAGAAAGTTGGTAGTGAAACATACATGTGGATGAGCTTACCACACAATGAAGATCAGTGGGAAGTGGATTGCGGATACCTTCATGGAACTCATAAGGAACGAACCAGGTATAAAAAGGTTCAACTTTGATGTTAAAAGGTGAAATATCTGCGAGGGTTATCAAGTTGGCTCGGAAAACCCTTGAAGGAAATAGAGTTTGACAGTTTGAGAGGTTACGTGATTATTTCGGCACTGTTATGTTGCACAACCGAGGCAACAGTGTTGTGATGCAAGTATGTATGTCTGCTTAAAGGCATGTATGTCTACCACTTCTACCAAAATTTGAACGTATGTATGTCTGCTTAAAGGCATGTATCGATGGGTTCACAGCTGGATACATGCCCTTTATAGGCTTGGATAAGTGCCATTTTAAGGGAGTCGATGGTGGTTAACTATTATCTGCAGTATCCAGAGATGTAGATAACTGGGTGTGTCCACTTGCTTACGCATGGGTTGAAGCTAAAACTGGTAGTTCCTTGAATTGTTGAGTCAATATGGGGGCAACGACAAGAACTGGGTGATCATGCCAGACAAACAGAAGGTTAGCTCATCATTCATGAACCTCATTGAAATATTCAAACAAATTATAACTACATCATGTTTTATATTAACACAAATTATAACTACAACATGTTTAACTATGTGTTTGTTAATACACCACTGTGTATGTTTTAATCGAGTTTGTATGTTTATGTGTCTATAGGCTTTAATAACAGCATTCGAGGAGATCATGCCTTTTAGTGACCACAAATTCTAATGGATTATGAGCTTTGGGCCTGGTCATTTTCGCACTTGGCCTAAGACCATTCAGAGTTGGACTTATAGGCCCAATGATACTATGACGTCGCTCATATGATAGATAGGGTGTCGCTCATATACAACCCCGATAAGGGCGCCGCTTCGGAAGGATGCGCCGAAACATAAAATTACCAGGATTAAGTGCATGTCAGAACACCTACGGATTACCCTAATCTAAACGCCTACACTCCTATTGTTTAGCTCACCCACTTTTAGTTGGCATATGGTTAAACTAACTAAAAGGATAGTCTATGTTGGGTATCGATAGTGACGGCCCAGTAAGAAAAGGCCTCGAAGGCCCAATAACTATAGAGGGGGTAAACCCATGACATCCGAACCGGATCGGCCCAAGTACAAGCCAAACTTGGCCCACCATCGAGTAATCCAGAATCGAGCCCAAAGTCTATAGAGACGCCAAAGGCTCTCAGACTGCTCGCCATTCTCTACCAAGTCGCGACCTTCCACTGCTCGACATGGGAGTGCTCGCCCCGAAGAGAGCCTTGCCTCTCTCCTCTGGTCCCACTAAACCGTTAATAACAGAGTGGCCAAGATATCCCGCATATCTCGGTCACATATTCACTAAAGATTAGATTTGGTAACTGCAATATCTCGCAGTAACTGCCATATCCCACGATCCGAATCTTCAGCAACTCAATATACATTAAGATATTCAGTTGCCTTTATACGGTTCTATCTCTCTTACCATATAAATACCCTTGCTTTACATACGTTCTTTACGTTTTGAGTTTTATACACACATATACTCATTTAAGCATCGGAGAGGGACCCAGAGGCACCCCCTCTGTTGCGCTCCCCTACTTGCAGGTTCACCGGAGTTAGAGCCGAAGCGTCATCCCAACCTTGTCTGGCATTCAATTCACTGCCAGATCAGCATTCAGGATTTCACGATCCAACATTTGGCGCCGTCTGTGGGAAACGAGCAATTCAGCCATGAGAACTCGATCCCAAAGCAACCGTCGGAATCAGACTAGGGAGCGATCCTCAGATAGTTCTGATTCCGCCGCCGCTTCACCGCTTCAACAGGAACCTGCCAGCCGAGCAGGAGTTAATGCTGTTCCTCTGCGGACAGCCCGAGAACATGTCGGTGATTCAAGACCGACCCCAGCTGCTGATCAAAACGGAGCCCCTGCACCGCAGACAGTCCACATTGCGGGGCAGGATATTAATTTAACCCCCGAGATGGTCTCCTTGCTGGAAGCCATCCTAGGACAGGCGCGCCGCCAGGCCCATGCTCCTCAGGAAAACAATCCCTCTGCTCCTAAGGAAAATCACCGCCCTGCTGCCACAGGGCCTTCACCTTCAGAAGCGGCCAATCCTAGTCCTGCTGCGCCTCAGGAGGATCAGGAGATGACGTCAGGTCAGCAGTCCCTACCTCCAGCGCACACCAAGGAGCCAGCAGCCGCATGTACTGCCAATCCTTCCGGTCCGCCTCCACCCGGAGCCTCTCCCATGTACTGCACTGTGGATCAGATGGATGACCTCCTCAACAAAAGGCTCCAGGAAAGACAGTTGACAGTCATAGCTCCCTTCAAGGAGCAGTCCTCTCATCCATTCACCGACGCGCTCGTCGCTATCAAAATCCCGAAGGATGTGGTTGCTCGGGCCATACCTGAGTATAGCGGTGGAGGAGATCCCACCGTACATGTCAACAAGCATGAGGCCTCCCTTCTGGGTAAGTCAAACGATCCCAATCATTTGGCTTTGCTATTTCCATCTACTCTTTCGGGTTCGGCTTCGTCCTGGTTCTTCGGCCTCCCTGCAGGATCAATCGGAACTTGGGCAGAGTTAAGAAGCAAGTTCCTGGAGAGATACATGGGCGAGCGCCAGTTGCTGAAGAGTGTGGTCGCCCTTGACTCGGTCAAACAGCAGCCTGGAGAGTCGCTGTCCAACTTCTACGGGCGTTTTCATCAAAACGTCACAGAATTAGATCGCCGAATCTCGGATGGGGAGATCATTCGAGCATTCTACAGAGGTCTGGATGTGGCCAACAAGGCCTCGAGAAAGCTGCGAAACAGCTATCACGTAAAGGAGATAGAGACATTGGAGGAGTTGGCATCCAGAGCGAAAGGTTTCATAGACCTTGAGCGCGCAAACATCGAGGCTAACCTCCTGACGACCTCGCTAAGGGTAACCCCTGAACCCCGACACGATGGTAAGAAGGAGGTCAAGAAGGAGAAGAAGGGAAAAGAAAGTAAGCCGCGAGTCGAGTCTCTTCCAGCGCCTCGCCATCCAGAGGTCCCTGAGTACTTCACGCCTTTAAATAGGCAGATCTCAGCGGTACTAGTCGAGATGGAGAGGAGATCCTTGGCGAGGCCACCGATGCCTCGCCGAGGTGGGTTACCCATGGGCAAGGATGTCGAGAGCTATTGCAGATACCACAAGTGCAAGGGCCATAAGACAGACGATTGCAAGATTCTGAAACGAGATATAGAGAGGCTGATTCAGGGGGGAATGTTGAAGGAATTTGTGGCAGGGCGAGACCGAAGTCGAACGCCCTCCAGGAGACATCGTTCACCAGCCCCTACAGATCAAGCTGAGCCTTCTAGAAGCAAGAGGAGAGTGAATCTGATTGCAGGAGGATTCGGCGCAGGCGGCGAGAGGTCAAACGCCAGAGAGGTCTACGCCACTCAGATCTCTACGGCAGTTCAGTTGGGGAAGCGGCCAAGACCTGAAGAAAACATTGTCATCTCATTCTCTGAAGATGATTTGGCACATGTCACCACGCCCCACAACGATGCTCTGGTCATTACGGCAGATATTGACGGCTGTGATGTTGCAAGGATTCTGGTCGACGGAGGCAGCTCGACAGACATCCCGTTTCTGGACGCCTTCGAAAAGATGGGCAAATCAAAACGCGACCTGAAGAGGGTCGACTTTCCGCTGATCGGATTTGCGGGAAGGACAACTTATCCACTGGGGGCTATAACCATGCCAGTGATTTTTGGCGAGGGGTGGAAAAGCATCAAGGTGTCGGTCACTTTCCTGGTGGTCGATTCACCTACATCCTACAACGCCATCATAGGGAGGACCACGATCAACCCAAATAAGATTGTGGCCTCCACTGTCCACCAGAAGATGAAGTTCCCTACTCCGAACGGGATTGGAGAAGTGCTCGGAGATCAGCCTTCCTCGCGGCAATGTTATGTGAACTGTTTACGCAGGAAGAACCAAAGGGAGGCGCTCGCCATCGAGACGGAGGCCGATCCCCGCGAGGACCTGGCTCGACCAGCACCCATGGAGGAATTGGAGGAGGTCGAGATCGATGGTCCAGACAAAAAGGTGCGCATCGGGACCACCTTAAAAGAGGATCAGAAGGAGGCCATGACCGCCCTCTTCAAGGAATTCAAAGAGCTCTTCGCCTGGCAGCCGAGCGACATGCCAGGAATCAGCACAGATATTATCTCTCATGAGCTCAGGATAGACCCCTCCATCAAGCCGATCGCCCAAAAAAGAAGATCATTCGGGACTGATAAGCGTTTGGCGATCAGGCAGGAAGTCGGCAGGCTGATTGAAGCTGACTTCGTCAGAGAAGTAAGATTCCAGAGTTGGGTCGCCAACCCGGTTTTGGTCAAGAAATCAAACGGCAAGTGGAGGATGTGCGTCGACTTCCGCGATTTAAACAAGGCTTGCCCCAAAGATTCATATCCCCTTCCGAGAATTGATCAGCTGGTCGACGCTACCTCGGGTCATGAGATGCTGAGCTTCATGGACGCCTATTCAGGCTACAACCAGATCAGAATGCATCCAGACGACGAGGCCCACACTGCTTTCTATGCTGACGGGGACATTCTATGCTACAAGGTGATGCCCTTTGGTCTCATCAATGCCGGGGCAACTTATCAGCGGATGGTGAACCGACTGTTCCAGGACATGCTGGGAAGGAACATGGAGGCCTACGTGGATGATATGCTCGTTAAATCCATCAAAGGCAATCCTCATACCACCGACCTCCGTGAAGCTTTTGAATGCATGAGGAGACACAGCGTTCGCCTGAACCCAGCAAAGTGCGCCTTTGGAGTCAAGTCCGGGAAGTTCCTGGGTTTTATGGTCAGCGAAAGGGGCATTGAAGCAAACCCGGAAAAGCTAAAGGCCATAGAAGAAATGAAGACGCCAACCTGCCATAAGGAAGTCCAATGCCTGAACGGCCGACTAGCTGCTCTTAACCGCTTCCTCTCCAAAGCAAGCGACAAGTCCCTCCCGTTCTTCAAAACCTTGAGGGCCAACCGTAAGTTCGAGTGGACGCCAGACTGCGAGGAAGCATTCCAGTCCTTGAAAAGGCATATTCAAACACTCCCAGCTCTGGCAAAACCCATTCCAGGCGAGCAGCTTTTCCTCTATTTAGGCATTAGCGATGTGGCAGCCAGTGCTGTTTTAATAAGGGAGGAGATTAATGTTCAGAGTCCAGTGTATTTTATTAGCAAAATGTTCAACTCAGCAGAAATAAGATATGTCCAGATTGAGAAGTATCTCTATGCCTTAGTTATTGCTGCTCGGAAGCTGAGACCTTACTTTCATGCGCACGACATCACGGTCCTCACCAATCAACCTCTCAAAAACTTCCTGATGAAGCCAGATTCTTCAGGAAGAATGGTCAAGTGGGCGATCGAGCTCAGCGAGTTCAGGATCAAATTTGCGCCAAAAACGGCCATCAAAGGTCAAGCACTAGCTGATTTCATAGTGGAAAGCACGAGTAACGGTCAAGCGGAGGCAGAAAACAGGCCAAGTCAGTCAGCAAACGACAATCAAATCTGGGAACTCTATACGGATGGGTCTTCATCAAAAGAAGGCTCGGGGCAGGTTTAATTCTTATTCCTCCTGAGGGCGAGCCTCTGAAATACGCGATCGCCTTGACATTCCCGGCGACCAATAACGAAGCAGAATATGAGGCTCTTATCACTGGACTCAGACTGGCAAAAGGAATGGGTATAACAGCGCTTAAGGTAAAAAGTGATTCAGAGCTTATTGTCAATCAGGTTAATGGCGCCTACGAGGCAAAGGGAGAAAAGATGAAGAAATATCTCGGCATTGCCAAAAAACTAGTCGTGGAAATCCCAAATTTCGCGATTGAGTTTATTCCTCGCCAAGAAAACCAGATGGCAGATTCTTTGAGTAAGCTAGCCTTCGGAGGGGCGACAATCCAGGATGTGCAATTTCTGGAAAAGGCCCTATGTTCAGTCCTTGAAAACAGAGCGGAGGTCTTCAACATTCAAGAACTACTGGATGACATCCTTTCAAATGTTGGATCGTGAAATCCTGAATGCTGATCTGGCAGTGAATTGAATGCCAGACAAGGTTGGGATGACGCTTCAGCTCCAACTCCGGTGAACCTGCAAGTAGGGGAGCGCAACAGAGGGGGTGCCTCTGGGTCCCTCTCCGACGCTTAAATGAGTATATGTGTGTATAAAACTCAAAACGTAAAGAACGTATGTAAAGCAAGGGTATTTATAGGGTAAGAGAGATAGAACCGTATAAAGGCAACTGAATATCTTAATGTATATTGAGTTGCTGAAGATTCGGATCGTGGGATATGGCAGTTACTGCGAGATATTGCAGTTACCAAATCTAATCTTTAGTGAATATGTGACCGAGATATGCGGGATATCTTGGCCACTCTGTTATTAACGGTTTAGTGGGACCAGAGGAGAGAGGCAAGGCTCTCTTCGGGGCGAGCACTCCCATGTCGAGCAGTGGAAGGTCGCGACTTGGTAGAGAATGGCGAGCAGTCTGAGAGCCTTTGGCGTCTCTATAGACTTTGGGCTCGATTCTGGATTACTCGATGGTGGGCCAAGTTTGGCTTGTACTTGGGCCAATCCGGTTCGGATGTCATGGGTTTACCCCCTCTATAGTTATTGGGCCTTCGAGGCCTTTTCTTACTGGGCCGTCACTATCGATACCCAACATTTGCCCCCGAAGCTTGATTGAAGTTCCTTCAGTCGAGCTTGATTTCCTGGTAGGGTTTTAGATAGTGACGTCTTTGGTAATGGTTCAGTGCCTTTGAGATACTTCGAGCTCATTTGGCGAGCAATTCCTTCTCTGTTCAAAGCCGAAAGAATATCCTTCCTTTTATTCCCTTTTGGCGATCACTCAAGGTGACTCAGGCTTATGGAAGTCTATCTTTCTTAGTTAGGCGATCATTATCTACCCGAGGTATTTCTGCTAAAGCTTTATTAGTGCGTTGGCGACCACCTTGTCTCCTTAGTGGAATTTTAGCATTTAATAACTGCACGGTTGTCCAGAAATCGAACGGTCACTTGAGGCACGCCTGACATTTACTTTTCCGTAAACCCAGGGTAGCTTGACAGCTGTCTGTACCAGCCAACCGTTGTCTCTTGGAATTCTGACATTTCTTCGGTTTTTTCCAAAAGGGTGCAATTATTCCTCTGCGTCGCTTCGATTTGCTCGTGGCGGTTACTCCCCTTTTGGTCTATATAGGAAACGTCAGTTTCTGTATTCTGTCTTTTACGCTTATCCGCTCTCTTGGATTTTCAGAGCTTCATTGAGATCCTTTCCATTTCTTTTCTCAACCTTCTTCAGCCTTCTTCCAACATTTCCATGGCTCCTCGCAATCAGAGAGTCAAGCACACGGCTCCCAAGGGTGCCAACAAAGCCAACATGCCCAGAAATGCTGATGTCCCTTTGACCATCAGGGATGAAGTCGTTCCCCCTTCAGTAGAGGAACAGACCGATTTGGGCAGGACTGCAACCACTCCTGTGGTGGTGGACGGGCCCGAGCTCAACACGCCTATTTTTTCCCCAAAAGGTAAACTTTCGCCCTTTTATTGCTCTGCTTTGGCAATGTCCTCTGCTGTTCTTTGCTTTTTATGTTTATCATTGCAATATTTGAATTTGTTCGAGTAGACGTCAAGCCTAATGAATTGAAGCCGGCTTATTTTAAGACCGTGGTGGCGCTCGGTGGCTTCAGTGTGGAGGATGCTCCTAGATATCCTGGCCTAGGTCTGCATTTTCCTCACGATGGAGAGGTTTACATTTATGCGGCTCAGATCGATGCTGGGTTGCGTTTTCCTCTCTGTGAGGATTTACAGACCTTGTGTCAGTTTTACGGGATTCACCCCACACAGCTTGTCCCGAATGCCCTCAGGATGTGGGTCGGTTTCAAGTTCCTATGCTTACGCCAGGAATGGGTATATTCACTGGCCCTGTTCCGGTGCTTCTTCCGCCTGGCAGCAGGGGCAAACCACCTTCACCACTTCCAATCCCGCTGGCCGAAGTTTTCAGAGTGGGGAGGCCTTCAGGGATGGGTTTGGAACGTCCATGTCCGCCTGGTCGACGATTTTCGGACCACCAACTCCAATTATAAGAAGTGTTACTTCTTTTATAAGGGGGGGGTGCCCTGGAAATTGTTGATCCCGGACAAGGATTTCCCTCCTTCCTTCGAGGAGCTATCAGAGAGTGATCGAAACGCTATTGATGACCTATACCGGTCGCATCGGTCATCTCAGTTCAAGTCCATCCGCTCAGTGGCGGAGACTACCGAGAATGCCCTTGAGATGGCGGGTATTCATCAAGCCACGCCAATCTTTAATGATTGGGTAATTTTCTAACTCTTATCTTGCTTTATTACTTGTAGGGAAGGTTGTAAGCAAGAGCCATAAACTGATAGGTCTCTTTGATGACCAGGGATTAGCGGGATTGTCCTCCGACCAGGCATTGCTGAACTCTCCTCCTCCCCCCTCTAGGCGTTCGTTCAAGAGGAAGTCTGAGGAGGTGCTTCCCTCGGCCACTGCTGACCCTCGCCAACCAGGTATGTTGCTTTGTTATTCGTAGATTTAATATCTTCATACTTTGCGGTTTTTTGTTTTTTGACATTTTGTCTTGTTGTTTTGCAGAGGAGTCCTCAACCGACATGGTCCGGGATCATGCTCCTCCTCCCTCCAAGAAGGTCAGGAGTGAGGGATGTCCGGAAGTCGACCAGCATCCTTCTCCTCCCCCTCCTGGGGGTCCTTCCGCTAATAAAGGGAAGGGTCTGGACGCGGTGCCCCCTTCTCCTTCTCCCCAGGGTCCTTCTGCCGCCAAGGGGAAGGTTTTGACCTTAGCTCCTCCTGTTCTTACTGTGCCCATGGCTCCTCCTAAGGAGTCTGGGACCAAGAAGAAGGGGCATGCTGCTTCCAGCTCATCGAGGGCTCCTGTGGATGAGCATTGCTCCCTTGCCGGCCTGTTTCAGCCGCTTGAATCAGCGAATTCTCGGGAAACTTGGGTCCCCTGTGGGGACCTTATGAAGAAGGGGTATCCTCCCCAGAAGAGCCTCCGGGGCAGCCCGGATATGTGTATGCGGCTTCTGGACGGGATAATTCCCCCCGCGGACCGCTCGATTGTTCCCACGGAACTTCATCAGATCGAGGGGTTCCTTCGGTCCCACTTCGAACGAGTGGCTTTGGTAAGATCTCATACTTTTATTTCGTAGAGTCCTCTCTTTGTCGTTCCCTTATTGTCTGTTGTCCTGACAGCTTTTATTCTATATTTGTTGCCAGTTCGTTCGGGAAGAGGTGATTCTTGGTCGTGTCTTCGGGGAGCTCACCGACAAGTATTCCAGTGTGCTCGCCGAGCTGGAGCAGTACCGAAGAACGGGGGTCACTCCTGAGCAATTGGGGACTATCAAGACGACTGCAGATGCAGCGATCGCCTTGGCAGATAATACCCGAGAGGAATACCTCAGGAAGGAGCAGCGCCTCCTTGCTGATGTCCAGAAGAGGGAGGCTGAAGCCGCTGCCGCTCTTCAGGACTTTGACGCTCTTCACCTGTGTTTAGATCAGGGAGAGATCGTCCGAGTTCGCCTAGATGCTGAACTTAAGGAAGCTCAGGCGTAAGGGGCAGAATCGGAGGCTCGCAGGGTCGCTGCCGAGGCGCAAAGGGACGCTGTTGACGCCCAGAGAGAAGCTGCGGTGGCTCAGATGGAAGCTGCGGAAGCCCGGGGGATTGCCTTGGAGGAGGAGAGGGATCGGTTAACTGCACAATTGAAAGCCGTCCCTTCGCCCCAGAGCGTAGTTGAGGCATTCAAAGCCTCTGAGGAGTTTGAGGACTGCGCTCTGAAGGAGATGAGGTCGGCGATTGCCGATTTTCTCCAAGTCCTGGTGGATGAGGTCCAGGCGGTCGATCCCAACTTTCCTCTTGGGGAAGTCGCCTCTTTGAAGACCTTCCTGCGGAGTCGTCCTTCGCAGCCCTCTGTTGCTGGCGAGGCTGCTCCTGAAGGCGAGCCCAGTACTTCTGCCCCCGAAGGCGAGCAGAGCACCCTTGCCCCCGAGAACCCCGACGCTTGAAGTCCTCAACTCCTTAGCGACCGTATTTATCTTTTTTAGATAGCCATTTTTGTATTTTCTGTTTTTGGTTTGTAATTATTTGTCGAAGACTTGGATTTTTCTATTGAATGCTTTTATATTCTTGAGCCTTTAATCGACTTCGAACATATTTAGCTATCCAATATCTTACTCATAATTACTTTCCACTTTTTTCTTGCTTTGTAATGTCGTCGACCCTTAAAGCCGTAGACCAATCATAAGTTAAACTTTCTAAGGATAATACTTTTGACACTTAAAAGCGTAAACTTCTAAGTTCAAAGAGATATTACCTTCTTTGAAGTTTAAACCTTTGAGGTGTTGGCCTAATAACAGGGGATTTGTAATTTGTCAGGCTTTATCATCGATAGTGATCGCCTAAACTTTCTTTGGCCTGACTTTGGCGTCAGGGCTTTCATTTTGCCTAACATTTCGCTAGGTCTTTTGGCCTGACTTTGGCGTCAGGGCTTTGCCTGACTCTTGGCGTCAGGTTTTTTGAGGCCTAACTTTGTTGTTAGGGCTTTTGTGGCCTAGTTTTATTGCTAGGGCTTTTTGGCCTAGCTTTGTTGCTAGGGCTTTTGTGGCCTGACTTTGGCGTCAGGGTTTTTGGCCTAACTTTGTTGTTAGGGCTTTTGGCCTAGCTTTGTTGCTAGGGCTTTTGTGGCCTGACTTTGGCGTCAGGGCTTTTGTGGCCTGACTTTGGCGTCAGGGCTTTTGGCCTAACTTTGTTGTTAGGGCTTTTGGCCTAGCTTTGTTGCTAGGGCTTTTGTGGCCTGACTTTGGCGTCAGGGCTTTTGTGGCCTGACTTTGGCGTCAGGGCTTTTGGCCTAACTTTGTTGTTAGGGCTTTTGGCCTAGCTTTGTTGCTAGGGCTTTTGTGGCCTGACTTTGGCGTCAGGGCTTTTGGCCTAACTTTGTTGTTAGGGCTTTTGGCCTAGCTTTGTTGCTAGGGCTTTTGTGGCCTGACTTTGGCGTCAGGGCTTTTGTGGCCTGACTTTGGCGTCAGGGCTTTTGTGGCCTGACTTTGGCGTCAGGGCTTTTGGCCTAACTTTGTTGTTAGGGCTTTTGGGGCCTGACTTTGGCGTCATGGCTTTTTTTGGCTTCAGCTTGCTTCGAGTGGACGCGCTGCTTTATGAAGGAATGGCTTTCTTTTATTGACATAATCAGTTTGATTACAAACTATGCATAAAATCTTCTTAAATGCTCAGAATTAAATGGACGGGGTAACCTCTCGCCTTCGATGGTTTCTAAATAGTAGGATCCTGGTGCGGCGATCTCTACTACTTTGTATGGTCCTTCCCATTTGGCTGAAAGTTTGTTTTTACTGTCCAGCCTTGTGAATTCATTCCTTCTCATAACCATCTCCCCCACGAAAAATTGGCGAGCGCTAACTTTTCTGTTGAAATACCGAGCGGTCGCCAAGCGCATTTTTGCCTGTGTATTTTCCGAGAGCCATCTCTTTTCCTCTGCCAAGTCGAGGTCAGTTCTGCGCTCGATCTCGTTTGCCTCCGCGTTAAAGTGTAGGACTCTGTGGGTAGGCACTGCTAATTCAGCTGGTGCTACTGCTTCTGATCCGTACACTAAACTGAAAGGCGTTTCTCCTGTGGCCGCCTTAGGCGTTGTTCTGATTGCCCATAATACGTTTTCCAGTTCGTCTGCCCAGTTCCCTTTGAATGCTCGAACCCTTTTCTTGAGTCCTGCTAAGACAACCTTGTTGGCTGCTTCAGCTTGCCCATTCGTTTGAGGGTGATGTACTGAACTGAAGCGATGGTCGATATGATACTCTTCACAGAGCCATTTCAACTCCTTTCCAACGAATTGCGGACCATTATCGCTGATGAGTATTTTGGGAATACCAAACCTGGAGAATATGTTGACCTGCATGAACTTGATAACTTGGAATTCCGTTGTCGAAGCTAGAGCTTTCGCCTCTACCCACTTAGTGAAGTAGTCGATCGCCACTATAATGTGAGTACGCTGACCAGTGCTAATGGGAAAAGGACCCAATATATCGATTCCCCATTGAGCGAAGGGCCAGGCACCCGCCATTGGGGATAATAATGTCGATGGTCGACCCGATCGTGGTGCAAACTGCTGGCAAATTTCACACTTCTGTGTTAATTCGGCTGCGTCTTTTCACAAGGTCGGCCAGTAATATCCCAGTCTGAATATTTTCCTGCTTAGTTAACGAGCACCTTCATGACATGCTGCTGCCCCTTCATGAGCTTCCTGAAGAACTTTTTCTGTTTCGGGTAGAGCAACACATCTCAAGTAAGGCGTCGAATAACCTCTTCTATAGAGTTCTCCATCGATTATTAGATAACTGGCTGCGAGTCTTCTAATCCTAGTGGATTCGCCTTCGTCCTCTGGGAGGATGCCTTCTTTCAAATAATTCTGGAACGGGGTCATCCAGGTGACCTGTTCTTGAATGTTGAAGACCTCCGCTCTGTTTTCAAGGACTGAACATAGGGCCTTTTCCAGAAATTGCACATCCTGGATTGTCGCTCCTCCGAAGGCTAGCTTACTCAAAGAATCTGCCATCTGGTTTTCTTGGCGAAGAATAAACTCAATCGCGAAATTTGGGATTTCCACGACTAATTTTTTGGCGATGCCGAGATATTTCTTCATCTTTTCTCCCTTTGCCTCGTAGGCGCCATTAACCTGATTGACAATAAGTTCTGAATCACTTTTTACTTTAAGCGATGTTATACCCATTCCTTTTGCCAGTCTGAGTCCAGTGATAAGAGCCTCATATTCTGCTTCGTTATTGGTCGCCGGGAATGTCAAGGCGATCGCGTATTTCAGAGGCTCGCCCTCAGGAGGAATAAGAATTAAACCTGCCCCCGAGCCTTCTTTTGATGAAGACCCATCCGTATAGAGTTCCCAGATTTGATTGTCGTTTGCTAACTGACTTGGCCTGTTTTCTGCCTCCGCTTGACCGTTACTCGTGCTTTCCACTATGAAATCATCTAGTGCTTGACCTTTGATGGCCGTTTTTGGCGCAAATTTGATCCTGAACTCGCTGAGCTCGATCGCCCACTTGACCATTCTTCCTGAAGAATCTGGCTTCATCAGGAAGTTTTTGAGAGGTTGATTGGTGAGGACCGTGATGTCGTGCGCATGAAAGTAAGGTCTCAGCTTCCGAGCAGCAATAACTAAGGCATAGAGATACTTCTCAATCTGGACATATTTTATTTCTGCTGAGTTGAACATTTTGGTAATGAAATACACTGGACTCTGAACATTATTCTCCTCCCTTACTAAAACAGCACTGGCTGCCACATCGCTAATGCCTAAATAGAGGAAAAGCTGCTCGCCTGGAACGGGTTTTGCCAGAGCTGGGAGTGTTTGAATATGCCTTTTCAAGGACTGGAATGCTTCCTCGCATTCTGGCGTCCATTCGAACTTACGGTTGGCCCTCAAGGTTTTGAAGAACGGGAGGGACTTGTCGCTTGCTTTGGAGAGGAAGCGGTTAAGAGCAGCTAGTTGGCCGTTCAGGCATTGGACTTCCTTATGGCAGGTTGGTGACTTCATTTCTTCTATGGCCTTTAGCTTTTCCGGGTTTGCTTCAATGCCCCTTTCGCTGACCATAAAACCCAGGAACTTCCCGGACTTGACTCCAAAGGCGCACTTTGCTGGGTTCAGGCGAACGCTGTGTCTCCTCATGCATTCAAAAGCTTCACGGAGGTCGATGGTATGAGGATTGCCTTTGATGGATTTAACGAGCATATCATCCACGTAGGCCTCCATGTTCCTTCCCAGCATGTCCTGGAACAGTCGGTTCACCATCCGCTGATAAGTTGCCCCGGCATTGATGAGACCAAAGGGCATCACCTTGTAGCATAGAATGTCGCCGTCAGCATAGAAAGCAGTGTGGGCCTCGTCGTCTGGATGCATTCTGATCTGGTTGTAGCCTGAATAGGCGTCCATGAAGCTCAGCATCTCATGACCCGAGGTAGCATCGACTAGCTGATCAATTCTTGGAAGGGGATATGAATCTTTGGGGCAAGCCTTGTTTAAGTCGCGGAAGTCGACGCACATCCTCCACTTGCCGTTAGATTTCTTGACCAAAACTGGGTTGGCGACCCAGCTCTGGAATCTTACCTCTCTGACGAAGTCAGCTTCAATCAACCTGCCGACTTCCTGCCTGATCGCCAAACGTTTATCAGTCCCGAACGATCTTCTCTTTTGGGCGATCGGCTTGATGGAGGGGTCTATTCTGAGCTCATGAGAGATAATATCTGTGCTGATTCCTGGCATGTCGCTCGGCTGCCAGGCGAAGAGCTCTTTGAATTCCTTGAGGAGGGCGGTCATGGCCTCCTTTTGATCCTCTTTCAAGGTGGTCCCAATGCGCACCTTTTTGTCTGGACCATCGATCTCGACCTCCTCCAATTCCTCCATGGGTGCTGGTCGAGCCAGGTCCTCGCGGGGATCGGCCTCTGTCTCGATGGCGAGCGCCTCCCTTTGGTTCTTCCTGCGTAAACAGTTCACATAACATTGCCGTGAGGAAGGCTGATCTCCGAGCACTTCTCCAATCCCGTTCGGAGTAGGGAACTTCATCTTCTGGTGGACAGTGGAGGCCACAATCTTATTTGGGTTGATCGTGGTCCTCCCTATGATGGCGTTGTAGGATGTAGGTGAATCGACCACCAGGAAAGTGACCGACACCTTGATGCTTTTCCACCCCTCGCCAAAAATCACTGGCATGGTTATAGCCCCCAGTGGATAAGTTGTCCTTCCCGCAAATCCGATCAGCGGAAAGTCGACCCTCTTCAGGTCGCGTTTTGATTTGCCCATCTTTTCGAAGGCGTCCAGAAACAGGATGTCTGTCGAGCTGCCTCCGTCGACCAGAATCCTTGCAACATCACAGCCGTCAATATCTGCCGTAATGACCAGAGCATCGTTGTGGGGCGTGGTGACATGTGTCAAATCATCTTCAGAGAATGAGATGACAATGTTTTCTTCAGGTCGGGGTCGCTTCCCCAACTGAACTGCCGTAGAGATCTGAGTGGCGTAGACCTCTCTGGCGTTTGACCTCTCGCCGCCTGCGCCGAATCCTCCTGCAATCAGATTCACTCTCCTCTTGCTTCCAGAAGGCTCAGCTTGATCTGCAGGGGCTGGTGAACAATGTCTCCTGGGGGGCGTTCGACTTCGGTCTCGCCCTGCCACAAATTCCTTCAACATTCCCCCCTGAATCAGCCTCTCTATATCTCGTTTCAGAATCTTGCAATCGTCTGTCTTATGGCCCTTGCACTTGTGGTATCTGCAATAGCTCTCGACATCCTTGCCCATGGGTAACCCACCTCGGCGAGGCATCGGTGGCCTCGCCAAGGATCTCCTCTCCATCTCGACTATTACCGCTGAGATCTGCCTATTTAAAGGCGTGAAGTACTCAGGGACCTCTGGATGGCGAGGCGCTGGAAGAGACTCGACTCGCGGCTTACTTTCTTTTCCCTTCTTCTCCTTCTTGACCTCCTTCTTACCATCGCGTCGGGGTTCAGGGGTTACCCTTAGCGAGGTCGTCAGGAGGTTAGCCTCGATGTTTGCGCGCTCAAGGTCTATGAAACCTTTCGCTCTGGATGCCAACTCCTCCAATGTCTCTATCTCCTTTACGTGATAGCTGTTTCGCAGCTTTCTCGAGGCCTTGTTGGCCACATCCAGACCTCTGTAGAATGCTCGAATGATCTCCCCATCCGAGATTCGGCGATCTAATTCTGTGACGTTTTGATGAAAACGCCCGTAGAAGTTGGACAGCGACTCTCCAGGCTGCTGTTTGACCGAGTCAAGGGCGACCACGCTCTTCAGCAACTGGCGCTCGCCCATGTATCTCTCCAGGAACTTGCTTCTTAACTCTGCCCAAGTTCCGATTGATCCTGCAGGGAGGCCGAAGAACCAGGACGAAGCCGAACCCGAAAGAGTAGATGGAAATAGCAAAGCCAAATGATTGGGATCGTTTGACTTACCCAGAAGGGAGGCCTCATGCTTGTTGACATGTACGGTGGGATCTCCTCCACCGCTATACTCAGGTATGGCCCGAGCAACCACATCCTTCGGGATTTTGATAGCGACGAGCGCGTCGGTGAATGGATGAGAGGACTGCTCCTTGAAGGGAGCTATGACTGTCAACTGTCTTTCCTGGAGCCTTTTGTTGAGGAGGTCATCCATCTGATCCACAGTGCAGTACATGGGAGAGGCTCCGGGTGGAGGCGGACCGGAAGGATTGGCAGTATATGCGGCTGCTGGCTCCTTGGTGTGCGCTGGAGGTAGGGACTGCTGACCTGACGTCATCTCCTGATCCTCCTGAGGCGCAGCAGGACTAGGATTGGCCGCTTCTGAAGGTGAAGGCCTTGTGGCAGCAGGGCGGTGATTTTCCTTAGGAGCAGAGGGATTGTTTTCCTGAGGAGCAGGGGCCTGGCGGCGCGCCTGTCCTAGGATGGCTTCCAGCAAGGAGACCATCTCGGGGGTTAAATTAATATTCTGCCCCGCAATGTGGACTGTCTGCGGTGCAGGGGCTCCGTTTTCCTTGGTTCCACTAGGATTAGAAGACTCGCAGCCAGTTATCTAATCTTCGATGGAGAACTCTATAGAAGAGGTTATTCGACGCCTTACTTGAGATGTGTTGCTCTACCCGAAACAGAAAAAGTTCTTCGCGAAGCTCATGAAGGGGCAGCGGCATGTCATGAAGGTGCTCGTTCACTAAGCAGGAAAATATTCAGACTGGGATATTACTGGCCGACCTTGGGAAAAGACGCAGCCGAATTAACACAGAAGTGTGAAATTTGCCAGCAGTTTGCACCACGATCGGGTCGACCATCGACATTATTATCCCCAATGGCGGGTGCCTGGCCCTTCGCTCAATGGGGAATCGATATATTGGGTCTTTTTCCCATTAGCACTGGTCAGCGTACTCACATTATAGTGGCGATCGACTACTTCACTAAGTGGGTAGAGGCGAAAGCTCTAGCTTCGACAACGGAATTCCAAGTTATCAAGTTCATGCAGGTCAACATATTCTCCAGGTTTGGTATTCCCAAAATACTCATCAGCGATAATGGTCCGCAATTCGTTGGAAAGGAGTTGAAATGGCTCTGTGAAGAGTATCATATCGACCATCGCTTCAGTTCAGTACATCACCCTCAAACGAATGGGCAAGCTGAAGCAGCCAACAAGGTTGTCTTAGCAGGACTCAAGAAAAGGGTTCGAGCATTCAAAGGGAACTGGGCAGACGAACTGGAAAACGTATTATGGGCAATCAGAACAACGCCTAAGGCGGCCACAGGAGAAACGCCTTTCAGTTTAGTGTACGGATCAGAAGCAGTAGCACCAGCTGAATTAGCAGTGCCTACCCACAGAGTCCTACACTTTAACACGGAGGCAAATGAGATCGAGCGCAGAACTGACCTCGACTTAGCAGAGGAAAAGAGATGGCTCTCGGAAAAAACACAGGCAAAGATGCGCTTGGCGACCGCTCGGTATTTCAACAGAAAAGTTAGCGCTCGCCAATTTTTCGTGGGGGAGATGGTTATGAGAAGGAATGAATTCACAAGGCTGGACAGTAAAAACAAACTTTCAGCCAAATGGGAAGGACCATACAAAGTAGTAGAGATCGCCGCACCAGGATCCTACTATTTGGAAACCATCGAAGGCGAGAGGTTACCCCGTCCATTTAATTCTGAGCATTTAAGAAGATTTTATGCATAGTTTGTAATCAAACTGATTATGTCAATAAAAGAAAGCCATTCTTTCATAAAGCGCGTCCACTCGAAGCAAGCTGAAGCCAAAAAAGCCCTGATGCCAAAGTCAGGCCTCAAAAGCCCTAGCAACAAAGCTAGGCCAAAAGCCCTAGCAACAAAGCTAGGCCAAAAGCCCTGACGCCAAAGTCAGGCCTCAAAAGCCCTAGCAACAAAGCTAGGCCAAAAAGCCCTGTCGCCAAAGACAGGCCAAAAGCCCTAGCAACAAAGCTAGGCCAAAAGCCCTGACGCCAAAGTCAGGCCTCAAAAGCCCTAGCAACAAAGCTAGGCCAAAAAGCCCTGTCGCCAAAGACAGGCCAAAAGCCCTAGCAGCAAAGCTAGGCCAAAAGCCCTGACGCCAAAGTCAGGCCTCAAAAGCCCTAGCAACAAAGCTAGGCCAAAAAGCCCTGTCGCCAAAGACAGGCCAAAAGCCCTAACAACAAAGTTAGGCCAAAAGCCCTAGCAACAAAGCTAGGCCAAAAAGCCCTGTCGCCAAAGACAGGCCAAAAGCCCTAACAACAAAGTTAGGCCAAAAGCCCTAGCAACAAAGCTAGGCCAAAAAGCCCTGTCGCCAAAGACAGGCCAAAAGCCCTAACAACAAAGTTAGGCCAAAAAAGCCTTAGTAACAAAACTAGGCCACAAAAGCCCTAACAACAAAGTTAGGCCTCAAAAAACCTGACGCCAAGAGTCAGGCAAAGCCCTGACGCCAAAGTCAGGCCAAAAGACCTAGCAAAATGTTAGGCAAAATGAAAGCCCTGACGCCAAAGTCAGGCCAAAGAAAGTTTAGGCGATCACTATCGATGATAAAGCCTGACAAATTACAAATCCCTTGTTATTAGGCCAACACCTCAAAGGTTTAAACTTCAAAGAAGGTAATATCTCTTTGAACTTAGAAGTTTACGCTTTTAAGTGTCAAAAGTATTATCCTTAGAAAGTTTAACTTATGATTGGTCTACGGCTTTAAGGGTCGACGACATTACAAAGCAAGAAAAAAGTGGAAAGTAATTATGAGTAAGATATTGGATAGCTAAATATGTTCGAAGTCGATTAAAGGCTCAAGAATATAAAAGCATTCAATAGAAAAACCCAACTCTTCGACAGATAATTACAAACCAAAAACAGAAAATACAAAAATGGCTATCTAAAAAAGAAAAATACGGTCGCCAAGGAGTTAGGGACTTCAAGCTTTGGGGTTCTCGGGGGCAAAGACGCTCTGCTCGCCTTCGGGGGCAGAAGTACCGGGCTCGCCTTCAGGAGCAGCCTCCCCAGCAACAGAGGGCTGCGAAGGCTGACTCCGCAGGAAGGTCTTCAAGGAGGCAACTTCCCCAAGAGGAAAGTGGGGATCGACCGCCTGGACCTCCTCCACCAGGCCTTGAAGAAATTCGGCAATCGCCGACTTCATCACCTTCAAGGCCTGGTCCTCAAAGTCTTCGGAGGCCTTGAACTCCTCAATCACGGCATGGGGTGAAGGAACCGCTTTCAGCTGATCAGCCAGTCGGTTCTTTTCCTCCTCTAGGGCGACCCCCTAGCTTCGGCAGCATCCCTCTGGGCCTCCGCGGCGACCCTAAGAGCGTCTGACTCGACCAACTGGGCACGAGCTTCCTTCAACTCGGCCTCCAGGCGAGCACGGACCGCCTCCCCTTCATCAAGGCACTGATGAAGGGCCTCAGCTTCATGAAGGAAGGCTGCAGCATCAGCCTCCCTCTTCTTGACATCAGCAAGGAGGTGCTGCTCCTTCCTGAAATACTCCTCCCGGGCGCCGTCCACCAAGGTGATTGCCATGTCAGCAGTCTTCTTGATGGCCTCCAACTGCCCGGGGGTGACCCCTGTGCTTCGGTATTGCTCCAGCTCGACAAGCAGATCAGAGTGCTTGTCGGCGAGCTCGCCGAAAACGCGGCCGAGGATCACCTCTTCCCGAACGAGCTGACAACAAAAGCACAAGGAAAATGTCAAGTCATCAAAATGAAAAGGAATGACAAGGAATAAATAATGGAAAGAGGGCGAGATCATACCAGGGCAACTCGTTCAAAGTGGGTCCGTAAGAACCCCTCGATCTGAGGAAGCTCCGTAGGGACAATCGAACGGTCCTTGGGAGGAATTATCCCATCAAGGAGCCGCATGCACATATCCGGGCTACCCCGTAGGCTCTTCTGGGCGGGGTACCCCTTCTTGGCAAGGTCCCCACAAGGGACCCAAGGCCTCCGAGAGTCCCCAACCTTAAAAGGCTGGAACAAGCTCGCCATGGAGCAGTACTCCTCGGCGGGAACCCTCGAGGAGCTGGAAGCAGCAGGCCCCTTCTTTTGGGCCCCAGACTCCTTAGTAGGAGCCGTGGGCACTGAAGAGGCGGGAGGCGCCAAAGACAAGGCCTTCTCCTTAGCGGCGGAAGGGCCCTGAAGAGAGGGAGAAGGAGACGCCGTGTCCAAACCCTTCCCTTTGCTGGCAGAAAGGCCCTTAGGAGGGGAAGGAGAAGGATGTTGGTCGACATCAGGGTGCTCTTCACTCCTGACCTTCTTAGAAGGAGGAGGAGGAGGGTCCCGGGCCACGTCCGCCAAGGACTCCACTGCAAAGCAACAAGACAATAAGTCAGGAGTCAGAGAACCGCAGAATGTAAAAACATTAAATCAACAAAAGGCGAGGTAGTACCTGGTTGACGAGGGCCAGTAGTGGCCGAAGGAAGCGTCTCCTCGGGCTTCCTCTTGGTCGAACGCCTAGAAGGAGGAGGGGGAGAGCTTAGCAGCACCTGGTCGGAGGACAATCCCGCCGATCCCTGGTCATCAAAGAGACCTATCAGCTTTTTGCTCTTGCTTACAACCTTCCCTACAAGTAATAAAACAAGGGAAGAGTTAGAAAATTACCCAATCATCAAAGATTGGTGTAGCTTGATGAATGCCCGCCATCTCAAGGGCATTCTCGGTAGTCTCCGCCACTGAGCGGATGGACTTGAACTGAGATGACCGATGCAGCCGATATAAATCGTCGATGGCATTCCGATCACTTCGGACAATTCTTCGAAGGAGGGAGGAAAATCCTTGTCCGGAGCAAACAATTTCCAAGGTACGCCCCCCTTATACAAGAAGTAAAACTTCTTGTAATTGGAGTTAGTGGCCCGGAAATCATCGATCAGGCGGACATGGACGTTCCAAGCCCATCCTTGAGGGCCTCCCCACTCCGAAAACTTCGGCCAGCGGGATTGGAAGTGGTGAAAGTGGTTAGCCCCTGCTGCCAGCCGGAAGAAGCACCGGAACAGGGCCAGTGAATATACCCATTCCTGGCGTAAGCATAGGAACTTGAAGCCGACCCACATTCTGAGGGCATTCGGGACAAGCTGTGTGGGGTGAATCCCGTAAAACTGACACAAGGTCTGTAAATCCTCACAGAGAGGAAAACGCAACCCAGCATCGATCTGGGCCGCATAAATGTAAACCTCTCCATCGTGAGGAAAATGCAGACCTAGGCCAGGATACCTAGGAGCATCCTCCGCACTGAAGCCACCAAGCGCCACCATGGTCTTAAAGTAAGCCGGCTTCAGTTCGTTAGGCTTGATATCTACTCAGAATGATTCAAGTATGGCACAGCAAGTATAAAAACAAAGGAAAACAGAGGATATTGCCAAAATAGAGCAATAAAAGGGCGAAAGTTTACCTTTTGGGGAAAAAATAGGCGTGTTCAGCTCAGGGCCATCTACCACCACTGGGGTGGCCGCAGACCTTCCCACGTCAGGCTGTTTCCCCGCTGAGGAGGGCACAACTTCATCCCTAATGGTCAAGGGAACACCGACATTCTGAGGGGCGCTGGCTTTGTTAGCACCCTTGATGGCCATGTGTTTTATTCGCTGACTTCTGGGGGCCATGGAAATGGTCGAAATGAGAACTGAAGAGGATTGAAAGAGAAAGGAAAGGTTTGCAGCGAAGTTCTGAAAATCTGAAGGAGTGGATAAGCGTAAAAAACAAAATGCAGAAACTGACGTTTCTTATATAAGCCCAAAAAGGAGTAACCGCCACGAGCAAATCGAAGCGACGCAGAGGAATAATTGCACCCTTTTGGAAAAAACCGAAGCAATGTCAGAATTCCAAGAGACAACGGTTGGCTGGTACAGACAGCTGTCAAGCTACCCTGGGTTTACGGAAAAGTAAATGTCAGGCGTGCCTCAAGTGACCGTTCGATTTCTGGACAACCGTGCAGTTATTAAATGCTAAAATTCCACTAAGGAGACAAGGTGGTCGCCAACGCACTAATAAAGCTTTAGCAGAAATACCTCGGGTAGATAATGATCGCCTAACTAAGAAAGATAGACTTCCATAAGCCTGAGTCACCTCGAGTGATCGCCAAAAGGGAATAAAAAGAAGGATATTCTTTCGGCTTTGAACAGAGAAGGAATTGCTCGCCAAATGAGCTCGAAGTATCTCAAAGGCACTGAACCATTACCAAAGACGTCACTATCTAAAACCCTACCAGGAAATCAAGCTCGACTGAAGGAACTTCAATCAAGCTTCGGGGGCAAATGTTGGGTATCGATAGTGACGGCCCAGTAAGAAAAGGCCTCGAAGGCCCAATAACTATAGAGGGGGTAAACCCATGACATCCGAACCGGATCGGCCCAAGTACAAGCCAAACTTGGCCCACCATCGAGTAATCCAGAATCGAGCCCAAAGTCTATAGAGACGCCAAAGGCTCTCAGACTGCTCGCCATTCTCTACCAAGTCGCGACCTTCCACTGCTCGACATGGGAGTGCTCGCCCCGAAGAGAGCCTTGCCTCTCTCCTCTGGTCCCACTAAACCGTTAATAACAGAGTGGCCAAGATATCCCGCATATCTCGGTCACATATTCACTAAAGATTAGATTTGGTAACTGCAATATCTCGCAGTAACTGCCATATCCCACGATCCGAATCTTCAGCAACTCAATATACATTAAGATATTCAGTTGCCTTTATACGGTTCTATCTCTCTTACCCTATAAATACCCTTGCTTTACATACGTTCTTTACGTTTTGAGTTTTATACACACATATACTCATTTAAGCATCGGAGAGGGACCCAGAGGCACCCCCTCTGTTGCGCTCCCCTACTTGCAGGTTCACCGGAGTTGGAGCCGAAGCGTCATCCCAACCTTGTCTGGCATTCAATTCACTGCCAGATCAGCATTCAGGATTTAACGATCCAACAGTCTACACCGGAGTAGCTGTCCTACAAACAATCATTATTCCTAGTAACCGTGGTTCGCTCACCTCCGTTACAGCTAAGATTACCATGGTACGATCTGACCCTACCATGGTTCAAGTACACATTTGTTATAAATATCCCTCAACCAACCTTATTGAAGGGGACTAAATAGCACATTCCCGTACTATCTGTTATTCTACATTTATTCTGATCGCCCAAACGAACCTTCACTGATTTTATCATCGAATGGGAAACAACGGAAATTCCACGGGTTTTCCTTCTGTGCAGGTCAACGGGGCAGCTAGAAGGGACAAGAGAGTAAATTCCAATTTATGTGATCCAACATATTCTGTGCTAGGCATATACACAAGAACATGTTGGAGAAGTATATGAACGGTGCATGTATAAAATCCAGATTTTGGGTCGCCGCCTGTGCGTACAATTATCACAGACACAAAAAGCACATGGATTGACTCAAAGTGCATTTCAAGAGTGCCTCAGAATACCTCACTGAGATTGACCCAAAGACATGGTGCATGTATGAGTTTCATCTAGAATCGAAGACTGATCTTATAGTTAACAATTGTTCATAAAGTTGGAACAGTCAGATTATCCTGACCAATGATAAACCCATCATAACACTAATGGAGATTCTGCGACGGAAGTTAAATGAAGGATTTCCAAATGGGGAGGCAGGAGGTGAATATTCACGAAGTTGTTTTAATGTACAACGTTCTAGAGAAGATTAAGAAGAAAGAGCTTCAACCCGGGGAATGCAAGTGTTATACGCAAGTAAAAGAGAATATACGGTACGAATTGGAACCATGTACCAACACAAGGTAGATTTGAATGCTAAACGGTGCAGTTGTTTAGAATGGGACATATCAGGTATTTCATGCCTTCATGCAGCTGCATGTTTGATGAGTCGGCGGATCTTTGAATTTTTTGAGTATGTTCACCCATATTATCAGGTATCTACTATGACAAAGATTTACGCACCGATAATACACCCATTACCTGGTGTCGACGATTGAGTCCGGGTAGAGTCATTGCCAATTGATCCCCCAGATGTTACGAAGAGAGGGGGAAGATTGAAGAAGAAGCGAGCTAGGCTAGCTCATGAACCCAATAAAAAAATCACAACTAAGTTGACAAAGCATGTGTTAAAACAGTTTTGCTCAGTTTGCTATGAAATGAGACACTACATGAGAGGATATCCTAGTTCAAACATTAGTGGATCAAGATGCACAAGTGGAACAAGTCAGTATACAGAAGATGTTGCAACGCAACAACCTCAGGCTACTGCATCGAAAAGAAAGGTACATTCGTTTAACGCATCCAGAATAATGCCATTATCGTACATATTATAAACATTTATTTTTTGGGGTTTCAAAGAAACGAAGGGCCCTGTTCGTAGAAAGTTGAACACCGACCAATTCAGAAGTCAGACTCCAATGGATGACACATTTGCAGCAAGTTAGACCCCAATGCAAAAACAGTTGAAGCACCAATGGCCGATGCATAAATGGAGACACCAGAACAACCGCATGTGGAGCCTCCAAAGAGAACAAGAAGGGCCAAGTTGTCAATGAAAAGAAGCAAACCAAAGGTATGGAAGTTGGGTATTTACGATAAATTTAGATATGGACAACATTTTCAACATTTCTAGTTATGTAGGTTGGGTGGCCATCTTCATCAAAGTCGGCACCAATCAACATAGAATCGGACGATGATTTTGGGAGGGTAAGATCAAGTGCCCTATAGTTATCATGTTGTCGGGCATTAGTGTTATCTCCTCAACCACTTAAAAAGGGACAAACAATGAAGACGACTGTGGTACGAAGTGTCCGCACTTCACCCCGTTTTGTACGATCAACTACTCAGTGAAAGTACTTTTGTCTGTGTTGTTGCTTTGTTTAGATGGATGTTATGACCACAATGTTTTGTGGTATGCTAGGTTCGGTCATGTTTTGTGGTATGTTAGGTTCGCTGATGTTTTGTGGTGGGATGTTAGGTTCAATGACTTTGTTTTGTTGGATATTTTGTCTAGTAAACCTTGGTGTAGAATTAGAACACTTATCTAAACAGGTTGGTTCGTGTTGAATGTTTTGTTGGATAATGTGTTTTTAGTTGGATTTTCCTTTAACGAAACAGGTTGGTGCCATAACCATTTTCGCCCAAACATAATGGTGGAAATACTAATACATATGTAAACTTAAAGACAACTCTATTGAGTATCATATAAACTAGTGAGTCGAGAAAGTAGTCATTAAACAAACATATAATACAACTAAATAACAAAGTACACAACGTAAACACTATAAAACAAATGTTTGTCACGTGGCTACATCTTCAACATAAGCCCAACAACAATAAGTAAGAGCACTATGACACACAACCGCTGTTGATTTCTACTACGCAACACAACAATTTGATTGTTAAGATCAGATTCATTTGACACAAACTTGGTCATGGTTCTCCTTCTATAAACACACATCGGTGGATCTGCCCTAGGGAATAAATCACAACCCCTCTTCAAAGAATTTGATGGCTGCATAGTAGTAAGAAGAAATTAGGGTTTAAAAAATACAAATTTTTTCTATGTAGACTAATAGACCATATCTTTAAAATTAACTCAAGAAATTGGCTTCATTAACTGTTATCTCGGACATGCAAAAAACATATACGGCCGAAATTTTTCATGGTTCAAGTTGTTTCCGCACGGATTTGTAGACCGCAGTAGCACAGTGGTTCCTCCTAGGTCATGTTCGGGTTAGATGCCAAATGAGAATAAGAATGGAAAGAAGATTCAGAGTCAACCACCGCTCTATCCTTGCAAGGTTAGACGACTAAACCCTTGTTTCTCATACATCTTAATTGACGGATATCTGATCGAAAAAAATTGATGGCTGAAATAAATATTATAAGTGCAATTATTAACATTATGAAACATTTATGTGTATTTTTATATGTTTCCCTTAATATAAGAACCATCACTGATCGTATGGTTTATGCAAGGAAGAAACTAGAAATTTAACGTAGTCGCATAAAAAGTAGAATTAGGGTAAATAAATTAAAAACAAATTGTGAAACAAAATTAAAACTTTAAAGAATTAAATTAATATATATATTTAAAGTAAAATTATCCAATAATATAAGTTTAGGAATAATTGTCTTTCCTCGTCTTTACATATAAGGAGAAATAACATCTTGAAGAAACCTGTAACTTCAAGATTCTATTTTGGTCGTTTTAACATTTTCTCATTTAGTCTAACTGCAAAATTTGACTGAGTGCTACTAACGGTAAAAAATGAAATAATATTTTTTTGTTCAAAATATATCCCATTTAAAAATTAAATATAAAAATAATTAATTTTGATAACTACTTATCAAAGCATACCAAATGATGACAAGCAATCATGCTTAATAGTGAAATTAACTCTCACACTATGGGAGAGTTATTAATTAACGACGAAAAAAAAGTAAAATTTAACGGCTCATTAATTGAGGTGTTAAATTTTCACGGCTCACTGTTATAGGAAGTGTCGGAAGAATTATCGCGGCTCAGATTTGGTAGAGCTGTAAAAATGAACGACTCAAATAACTGAGTTCTGAAAAATGTTTTTTTAGTAATCTTTATTTTTTACGGCTCAATTATTTGAGTCGTAAAAAGTATGTATATTTTTTAAATATATATATATATTTGAACCGCCTTCGTCCCTTTTTCGGTGCTCCACCTCCGACCGGTCGTCGATACACCACCTCCGACCTCCTTCTGCTCCACCTCTGACCTCTTCTGCTCCACCTCCGACTCCCTTCAGCTCCTGCTCCGAAGGTTCACCTTCTTCTCGTCGGACGTTGAGGGCTCCAGCTCCGTCGTCGTAGAGAGGGATGAAGACGAAGGAGTCGTAGGTTGAGGGATGAATACGAAGGAGTAGGATGAAGACGAATGAGTTGTAGGATGAAGACGAAGAAGTCGTAGAGAGGGATGAAGACGATGGATGTTGAGGGCTCAATCTCCGTTCTCGCCTTCTTCTCGTCAGAGTCGTAGAGAGGGATGAATACGGGGTTGTAGAGAGGGAGGAAGACGAAGACAGAATCATAGAGATACCGGAGGAATGTGTATCCATGGAACTTTCCCGCTCGTGGTCGGTCCTAGTCGAGGTCCTGGACGAATGTCGGTCCCAATCGAGTTTCTCCACCGTCTACTTGAGCTCGGTGGCTGAAGGTCACGGTACTTCCAGGATAGGAAAAAGGACTTCTTCTCGAGGAGTTCCACGTGAAGAGTTTTTCTCGTGAGGAGTTCAACGTGAAGATGAAAAGGAAAAAAAGTTGGGAGCGACAAAGATGAAAAGAGGGAAGAGGTTGGAAGTGGGAAAGATGAAAAGTTTTTTTAATGGCTAAATAGTGATTGAGCTGTAAAAAATAGCGAAAGAAAAAAATAATTCATTTATTTTATTTTATTTCGCAGCTCTGACATTTGAGCCGTGATTTTTATTTACAGTTGAATAGTGATTGAGCTGTGAAATAGCAAAAGAAAAATAATATTTTAAAAAAATGACGGCTCAAAAAAAGAGCCGTAAAAATTAATTTAATTTTCTTTTATTTCGCGGTTCTAACATTTGAGTCGTGAATTTTTTTTTAATAAAATGGTAGCTCATCAAAAATTGAGTCGTGAATAATTAAATAAATAAATTATTCATGACTCAATAATATTTGAGTTGTCGCGTTGAGTTGTTATCTAACATTGCTTCCTTAGTGCCGTAAGTAACACAAGTTGTTTATAATAAAGTAAAGAATTGAATAATGTCAAAGTTGTTTTCACCAAAATTTCATATATATATATATTGTATGTTTTCTATCAACCAAATTTATGATCCTAAATTGAGAACATTATACAATAGAGCATTGACATTATAAGGGCGAAGGACAAGGATATTATGACGAAGCGGGCAACCGGCAGCATCGGGTATTAGTAAAATGTATTATATTCAATGCAGCTGTCATTTAAGCAATCTATCAATGACAGGTACACACAACTGCTTGGATGACGTAAGCAATATGACCGACACTAAAATAGTTTATGAGTTAATAACAAATCACAATTTAGTACGCAGGGGTGAGCAAATTACTCATTTGGATCTGGAATCGATATTTCGGGTAGGTTCTGGGTAGACGTTTTAAACATCGAGTAGGTTTCGGAAAAAAAAATTAAGAACCTTTTTGTTCGGTTCCGGTTCTCTTATATGAATACCCTAAAGGAACCGGAACCAGTTCTATATATATATATATGGGTAGGTTCAAGCCCACAGAAGCCCAATGCGTCCCATACATGGAGCTTCGAAGCCCCAAGATGAACGGTCAAGATCTTAAACTGAAGAAGATGATGGCCTTTATATTCAACAATCAGGTTATTCGCCTCAAAACCTAGCTCATTCTTCAGGTCTGGGCCGCTAGTCGCAACCAGTGCAATGGGTACTGCTCCTCATCTCTTCGTCCCTTTGTTCATTCAATTGTCTGACGGCTGAGCTAAAATCTTCTGATGTAATTGTATAGGTCAAGCTGAATAACTGTTATTGCTTATTCAGAGCTCATATAATTAGTTAGTTGCTGCTAACTTCTAATTTGATGGAAGTTTACGGATTATAGAATTTGATTTGATAGAGGGATAGGTGTTGGGACTGCCGTCAGCACCCTTCCATAGTCAGTCACCTGTCCCACCCGCCCTGATAAGGCTCGCCGCCTCGGATACAAGGCCAAGCAGGTAAGATAAAGATTTTATGTGTATGTTGTTAAGTTCTATCACCATAGCTTTTGCAACCTTTATAGTAAGCATGTCATGTTAATTTATATAAACTGGTTTATCGTCTGATCTGCTACGGTTCTGGTATCTTCTGCTCTATTGTGTTTATTTTCAGCTGGTGAACTGCTTTTTCTAATATGTTCAAGTGAAAATGCTTTAATTGTCTTAGATTTGATTAATCTTTGATAACTGATGGCTGGGATACTTTGTCTGCAAGATCTTCAAAAAAAAAGACTTAAATTTTTTAATTTATTATTTAGTAACCAGCTTTAAATATTATCTACTGTTTCTTGATCAATAGAGCAATTTTTTTGGGATGCATCATAATAAATGGGGTCTAAATATCTTTCAGGGTAATGTGGTTTACCATGCCCGAGTGAAGCGTGGTGGCAGGAAAAGGCCAGTGCCTAAGGGTATTGTCTACGGTAAGCCACTAAACTAAGGAGAACCTCCCCTCTCGCAGGTCTACCTGGAAGAACCGTCCCTCTCGCAGGACACTTCTTTGTAATTGTGTATTTGGGAACTGTTCAGTTTGAACTTTTATTTGGAATTGCTTGTGTTTTGGAACTGAAATGGATTGTGTAACTGGTACCGAACCTGAACCGAACCGAGGACGTAAAGCAACCGGTTCCTAACAGGGTACCCGGAACTGTTCCTACAAACACGTTCCGGGTAGGTTCCGGTTCCAAAATTAAATGGGTAGGTTCCGATTCCAACATTTAATACCCGGTATTAAACTGGGCAGGTTCCCAGAAACCTTAAATTTACAGGGTACCCGGAACCGCTCACCCCTAGTACTACATAGAGTAGAAAGTTGGTCGGAACCTAAAATCATTGTTAACCGATTCTCGAACCGGTGAGAGGACCGATTCCTGGTTTGCCTGGTCCAATCTGGCCGGATTCGGTCGGATATGTCGGTTCACTATGCATAAATATTAAAAAAAAAACTTAAAATAGACACGATTATTTTTTATATGGTGTCTTAAATCCACCATTGTCGATTGTTCTTAAATCGAGAAACTCTTGTCGAAACAATTGCAAACCTTCACCCATCAATTCTTCCTTACATGGTGTCTAATAGACATGATTCTTCTTCAGTTCCTCTGTCTCCTGATCCCGTAAATGCAATCCCACGTTTGCTTTGCCAAACCCTAAAATTCATGATCTTTGCGCCCATGTCCTTAGATTCCTCCTCTGCTGGCTCTGGCGACCAATCCCTTCCCGGAGAAGGAACAGCAGGTGGAGAAGCCGACCTCTCCGAGCGGTTGAAGTTGTATACAATGGTATGTAGAAGACTTCGCTAATGATGGTCGTAGTTGGCCCATCGAAAACGTTTTTTATTGGTGAGATATTTCGTTGGTATAACATTATTATTTTCACCAGCGATCACTATATCGCAGGTTATAGTATTACTGGTTGCGCTATACCGACAACTTTTATCGCCGAGTAACAATTTCGATCAGTCTTTTACCGGTGAAAAAAGTTTTTTACCGGTGACTAAGTTTCACCGCTAAAATTGTTATTTCTAGTAGTGGGTGTACCATATTTTTTTTATTAACTCAAAATTATTAAACACAAATCATATAATTTAAATTACAAATATTCAAATATTAAGTTTTAACCCTAAAGAGGAATAAGCCTGAAGTTACAAACGTTTGAATTAATTTTTTTATTACATAATAATCCCTAAAATATATTTAACAATGTATATTAGAACCTTGTTTTATAAAATTAAGATAGACTCTACTAATGCGGATTGACCCGCAGACCGACATTTTCTACCAAACCTGCCTGAACCTACAGACTGCCAAACCGCATATTAAATTTGTACGGTGCACCGCAATTCATTGACATTAGAATTTGTTTTCCCTCTAAATCCGCATTATGTCTAAAGAAACTATTTTTAAACCTTTTTTCCCGGCTGCATTAATGCATGAAGAACACCCTTCTTGGACCGTGGTAGAAAATGAAATGGTTAGAGAAACTCAAATTTGTAAAGGGAAAAGTTTTAAAAAATACTACAATATATTTTCACAAAACATTAGTTGTATCAATTTTTTTTTCAAGGATAAATATAACATTATTTTTCAAAATGATGTTAAATGTACCTTCCGTCAACCCTCCGCTAAAAATCTTAGTTAGATACTTTTTAAATTTAAAAAATAAACTATTTTTTCAAATGTCACAACAAATTTCCACAAACTTACAATAATATTACAATTAACTCCTGGGTCGATTCAGTCTCATTCAGGATCTCCCAGGTTGGGTCCTAACCCAAACCATCCCCACCCTTGGTTGACTTGGTTTATGTCAGTACCTAGTGTCACAGACCAGCAATGCAGGCGACTGGGATCAACACATGGCGACGCATGGCGACACATGGCGAAGCCCACATATGGGAAGCTCTAGAATGTTTCGTGCAAATATGGCAACAAGGGAAGGGAATATTCACATCGACCAGATTCGTCGTACGAGTCCACATTCGTTGTATCGGAGTATATATTCTTTGCCATATTTAGCTCCCCATTAATTGTCGTAGTTTCCTTTACGGGTTCCCTCAACTTGTATATAAGGGGGTTCAATATTCATTTGTAATCACATTGGAAAACCAGAGAGTAATATAAGTAGAGATATTCCTCTCATATTCTAGTGTCTTCGGGATTTTGTGGGTAAGGCTGCTTAGGAATCCACCCTAAGGCCGCACGAGCGAGGTGAGAGCGAGAGACTTTCTCCAACCCCGTGACAAGTGGTATCAGAGCCCAAAAAAATCCAATCGATGGCTTCGAACAACCAAGTTGAGGTGATGAATGCGGAAGGGCAAGCGAAGTCGAAGAAGACCCGTGAGAGTTCAAGGGATCAATTGGGAGCATTGGAGCACCGCATGGTGAAGTTTCAGAATGTAGTTGCCGACGCCCAAGGTGTGGCTGAGGATGCGTCCAGTGGTGTGGACGAGCTACGTTCGGAGATGGAGGAGCTTCGTGGGGCAATGCAGATCCTGGTGAATACGGCCACCGATGAACTGAGCAAGCGGAACGATTCGCTCGAAGCAATCATCACAGCCATGCGAGAGGAGATGGGAGAGTTTGCAGGTATGAAACCCCAAATTGCTGAATTAATGGGGCTGCGAACTGAAGTGGAAGGTCTCAAAAGGGCGATCAACCAAGTGCGGAGGATGCGCATCGAAGGGGGAGGCGCAATCCAACATGGGGCCCGTCTAGATGTTCCTCGACCTGAGAAGTTCAAAGGGTCGCGAGTAGCAAAGGACGTGGACAACTTCTTGTTCAGAATTGAGGACTACTTCCAAGCAACGGGAGTAGACGACGACATGTCGCGATTAGGTATGATCTCCTCATATTTGCAGGACACGGCGTTATTATGGTGGCGTCGAAAACGAGACAACCGGATGGGTGACCCGGTTAGAACTTGGGAGGATTTCACGGTAGAATTAGATAAACAATTCTACCCGGAGTATGCGGAGAACGAGGCGCGTGGGAAGCTTCGTCGGTTGGAGCATAGAGGAGAACTTCGAGAGTACGTGAAGGAATTCTCAGAGTTGATGCTGCAGATTCCGTCCATGACCGAGGGGGAAGCGTTCTTCCAATTTATGGATGGACTCAAGCCATGGGCGAAACAGGAGCTGCAACGTCGTGGTGTGGAAAACGTGGACAAAGCCATGTCAACGGCTGAAGCCCTACTTGAATTTCGGCCAGACAAGCCCAAACCGAAGGACAAGTACAACGGCGGGGGAGATCATGACAAAGCCAGCAAGTCCAATTACGAAAGAGATCATGACAGCTCCTATTATTCAAATGGCGCCGAGGATCGAGGCCGATCTTACAAGTCGGATAGGGGAGGAAGCAACAAGTCCGACGATGAGAGAGCCGAGGGAAGTCGGACAAACGGGAAGAACTCGCCAAGGTGGAAAGGCGAGCGAGGTCCCTTAGAATGTTTCCTATGCAAAGGACCTCACTTAGCTCGGGAGTGCCTAATGCGAAACGGTTGAGATAGTTCCTCTCGATGACTACGATTTTGTTATCGGGATGGACTTTCTCGATCGGATAAATGCCATGATAGTTCCTTTCGAGGATTGCATATGTATCTTGGATGCGAGGTGTCAATGCGTTGTACCGATCAAGCGTTCGAAGGGGGATGGAAACCATACGCTATCATCGATGCAACTAAGGGAAGGCATTCAAGAACGCATAATGGCTTACCGTGCACCATTTGGGAGGGACAAAGACCAAGGAGAAACGAGCCAATTGGGTAAACTTCAACAGAGGCTAAAGGAGCTTCTCGAGGAAGAACATAATCGACCTCCTAAGACCTTACGAAGCGCACCGATCCAAGTGCCAAAGGAGCATGCCGCAAGGAAACCAAAGAGCCAAACCGATGGGACACAGGACAGCTCCACGGTGGTAAGAAACGACGTTCTTCGACATAAGGACGTTCGTGAGGACTTGACTTGTCGAGAAAAGGACACAAGTATCGAACGAGCAAGGAAGGGAAAACACAACCAAGACAGCGGGAAGATCTTGGTAAGTCGGGACGTGCGGGAACAAGAGTGGAAGACCGGATCAAGGCCTTCCATGCGGGGGAAGCGACGAGGGCGTCGCTTGATTGGGTGGGGGAGAATGTCACGGACCAGAAATGCAGGCGACTGGGATCAACACATGGCGAAGCCCACATATGGGAAGCTCTAGAATGTTCCGTGCAAATATGGCAACAAGGGAAGGGAATATTCACATCGACCAGATTCGTCGTACGAGTCCACATTCGTTGTATCGGAGTATATATTCTTTGTCATATTTAGCTCCCCATTAATTGTCGTAGTTTCCTTTACGGGTTCCCTCAACTTGTATATAAGGGGGTTCCATATTCATTTGTAATCACATTGGAAAACCAGAGAGTAATATAAGTAGAGATATTCCTCTCATATTCTAGTGCCTTCGGGATTTTGTGGGTAAGGCTTGTTTGCATTTACAGTGCAATGATGGATTGATTTGAGTAGGAAAACCGAAATGATCAAGAACCCTAGAATAGAAGAGCATGAGAGAAAACATACGGGATATTCATTCTGATTTCCAAACCAACATACTGTTTAGGTTTACAGACATAGTGTATTTAACAATGACAAAAGACTCGGAAATTGCAAAACAGACCCTATACTAATTTGCAAACTGATCCTTCGGCTATTTGCACACTAATCCTTAAGGTTGGATTAACAATAGAAACAGACCCTAATGTTTACATACTTCAATATTCCCCCATGAAGTTCGGTTTTCCGCATCTTGGTAGACTGCATGGTTGGACAGCTTGGTGCACTGAAGTGAGCTGCATTCCAGCAATTGCAACAGGTGATAGTCCTGTCACAAATAGACCTAACAGGTTCTAACTCAACTGCACCAGAGTACATATGCTGAAATAAGTGCCCAATTTGAGACAGGAAGCATAAAACACATGAAAAGAATTAGAATTGAGCTGAATGAAAGAGAGGTTTGAGCCTCTTTCTTACCAGTGTGATTGGAAGGTTTTGCCTTCATCTTTTGATTCCTCAAGAGTAAACACTTGGAGTATCTTTCAGTTGTCTCCAATTGACAGTAAATACTCTATTTTTGGAATTAAATCACACCCTATGTCATTACCTGTGATTGGGAGGTTTGAGCCTTCATCTTAAAATCCTCAAGAGGGTGTAGACAACACCACTCTGTTTTTGGATTGAAACCACAGGAATTTATGTAAAAGAAGGCACGCTAAACAGAGATAACCAGCTAAGGCACTTAGAACAGAATATGCATATAAGGCAGGGGAGTCGAACCAAGAGAGATCTGAGTGAATCGACTTACCAGGTGTCGCAATGCTGAAACACAGGTTCAGCAGCAGTATCAACATCGAACCGCAGACTTAACCAAGACCTACACCTAATCATGAAAGGAATAAAGCAGTAATAAAACAAGTAAGGCACCTAGTGTCGAAGGGTACTCAAAGAAGCATCAGTAGAGCCAGTAGTACCATCAGAGTAACTAAAGTCAGCTATGTAGGCTGCAACAGAACTGAGTTCTTGAACAGAAGTGACTCCTGGTTTTTTTCTAAATGGAATGAACAGTTTAGCCGTAAGGGGCTTAGTCAAAATATCCGCAACTTGTTCAGTGGCAGGGACAAAGTTAATCAATACCTGACCTGCAGCAACCTTTTCACGAACAAAGCATAGGTCAATTTCGACATGCTTCATTTTTGAGTGTTGAACAGGGTTTTCCGAGATTGCAACTGCACTACAGTTGTCAGTCCAGATAGTAGGGGTAGATGCAAGAGAAATGTTTAATTCAGATAAAAGAGAAGTTACCCAGAGGACTTCATAGACAGCATTGGCCACTGCACGGTATTCAGCTTCTGCTGAAGAGCGAGCCACGACCTGCTGCTTCTTGGAGCTCCAAACCACGGGGTTTCCATTGAGCAGCAGGAAGTGACCCGAGATTGACCTGCGATCCGAGGCATCACCACCCCAATCTGCATCAGAATAAGAAGTCAAGGTAGCATCAGTACAAGAAACAGAGGAGTCAGCATTAAACATTAACCCATGATCAAGTGATCCTTTGAGATAACGCAGAATACGAAGGACATCTTTCCAATGTGAAAGGTGAGGGTTTTGCATGAACTGACTGAGCCTATTAACAGCAAAGTGAATGTCTGGCCTAGTAATGCAAATATGTTGAAGAGCACCTAAAGTACTTCGGAAAAGGAAGCCATCCGAGAAGGGTTCTTGGTTAAGAAGCATACCTGATTTAGACAGACACTTACCTGTCATTGGTGTGGGAAGTGGGTCAGCATCGGTAAGACCTGTCTTTGAGAGTAAGTCACAGATGTATTGTTTCTGACCAAGCAAAAGAGAGTTAGATGTGCGATGGACTTCCATACCCATAAAATGGTGAAGGACCCCTAGGTCCTTAGGTTGAAATTCATTGTTGAGTTGAGAGATAACATCACAGATAACATCATCCGAACTTCCTGTGATGACAATGTCATCAACATATACTAACAGTAGAACTGACCCAATGTTAGACATTTTGATAAAAAGGCAGTTGTCCGAATTAGAAACTGAAAATGACAAGGAATTTAACAGAAAACACCTAAGGCGTTCAAACCAGGCCCGAGGGGCCTGTCTAAGGCCATAGATTGCCTTATGGAGATGGCAGACCAGAGGTGTGCCGTGGGAATCACGAAGCTGAAAGCCTGGTGGTTGTGTCATATAGACATCTTCCAATAAATCACCGTGAAGGAAGGCATTATTTATGTCAATTTGCCTAATGGTCCAGTGATGAGTTAAAGCAATTGTGAGAATAATTCTCATGGTTTGGGGTTTGACTACAGGACTATACGTGTCTTGAAAGTCAAACCCAGGTTTTTGGGAAAAAACCCGGGCAACAAGCCGAGCTTTAAGGCGATCAACTGAACCATCAGGTTTTCTTTTAGTCTTAAATAACCACTTACAGCTTATAGGGAGGCGACCCGGTGGTAAAGGAACAAGGGACCACGTGTTGTTGTTGGTGAGGGCATCCAGTTCAGCACGGACCGCAGTGGCCCAGCTGGAATGAGCCATGGCTTCATGAATGTTGGCAGGTTCGGAAGGGGCGTCTGAAGGAATATCTGCAGCAAGCAAAGCCTCATTAGATCTAGTTTTGGACCTGGTTTGCATGGGATGAATAGAAGGCCGAATGTTAGGCTTAGTAATAGGAACTAAAGTAGAGTCAAGGGAGCTCGAAGGTACATACCTGATGGAGGGAGGATCAGGGCCAGAACCAAGGAGAGGAGTTAAGGAAATAGAGGTGGGAAGTGATACCTGAGTATTATGTCCACCAACTGGAACAAGACCAGAACCAGAAGCTGAAGCCATTGTGGTGTTAGGAACATACCTGATAATCGTTTCAGCTGATTGGGTTGGAGGTGAGCATGCAGATCCGGACATGGGTGCAGAAGCAGTGGGTCGAGCAGCAGGCGCCTGTGAGGGAGCTGACACAGGGGATGGTGCCAGCGGATCCGATAGTGATGGAGACAGAGGAATGGACCCATATTGTTGTGCCGGACCAGAGACAAGTTGAGAGTCTGGAGAATAGGGAGCAGTGATGTCCGGATCCTGTAACATATCAGAGTTAAAAGGCAGAAAGAAAGGATGAGAGGTTACCGTGTTCTTGACGGATGCCGAGTTGAGGAAAGGACTTGTTTTGTCTGCAAAAGGGAATTTGGATTCATGAAAGGAAACATGTGTAGATATGTAAATTCTTCCTGTGGCATCTAAACAACGGTAACCATGATAGGATGAGCAATAACCAAGGAAAATACAAGGAACCGAACGGAAATCAAATTTGTGAGGATTATAGGCACGCAAATGAGGAAAACAGAGACACCCAAACACCCTAAGAAACATGTAGTCAGGTTTTAATTTGAACAAACATTCATGTGGAGATATATCACCTAACACACGCGTGGGAAGTCTATTAAACAAAAAAACCGCAGTGAAAAATGCATCACTCCAATAATGTAAAGGCATGGAGGATTGAGCCATTATGGTCAATCCTAATTCAACAATGTGCCTATGTTTCCGTTCCACAATGCCATTTTGTTCAGAGGTGTGCGGGCAAGTGAGGCGATGCTGAATGCCACACTGTTGAAGATAAGAGGAAAGAGGCTTAAATTCAGCCCCCCCATCAGTTTGAACAGCTTTGAGAACAAGCCCAGGCTGTTTTTCAGCATCTTTGTGAAACTGAATAAAGAACTGTGTGGCCTCACTCTTGGCCCGAAGAAAATAAATCCAGGTATACCGACTATGAACATCAACGATGCTCATATAGTATCGGTTACCATTGGAAAGGTATGGAGCCGGACCCCAAAGGTCCACCTCCACAAGTTGAAGAGGAAACATATAAGAAGATTTAGATGCATGGAAAGGAAGTTTCTTACTCTTACCAATTGAACAAGCAGTACAATCTTGAGGAGAAGAAGAAACATGAATTTTATTTGATCTTAATATTTGTGACAAAAGCTGAGAAGAGGGGTGGCCTAACCTCATATGCCAAACATTAACATCTGTCTTTTTATGAGCAGCAAAGCAACTAACACTTGAATCTACCCTAGGATCTAACTGAGCAGTAGAACTTAAATGAGCACTAGACATAAAGCGATAAAATTTATCTAAATCTAAGCAGTAGAGACCATCACGTTCAGCACCAGAAAGCAGGACCTGATGAGTAGTAGAATCCTGAATCACACATTTTGAGGGGTGAAATTCGAAATACACATTATTGTCCCTGGTGAACTGCGAAACGGAAATCAGGTTTTTAGTAACATTAGGGGCAAACAGAACATTATTCAGCATAAGGGGCCTAGTTGAAGTATGCAAGGCAGAGTTACTAATACCAGAAATATCAAGAAATGAACCATTACCTACGGTGATCTTACCTGAGCCATGAAATGGAGCCGTGTCGGCTGCGGCTGTGTGAGTGAGATGATGTGTGGCCCCCGAGTCCGGATACCAAGCTGCTGTCTGAGCTGAAGCCACCGAGGGAATGTGAGACAGCTGAACCGAGGCTGGTAAGTTAGGTACAGAGCCAGGAATAGGACCTATTGCAGGACCCGGTGTTGGAAGGCCAGGGTGTGGCACGGCCTGCTGAATGTATGGGGGTAATGCTGGTCCAGGATAGGTAAGGAAGGCTGAGGCAGGCTGAGTGAAGGACTGAGGGGCTGCTTGGGGTACCACATGATAGGCTGGGAGCTGATAGGGTTGAGCTGAACCGAGGTAGGAAGGGGCTGCACCATATGACTGTGGAAGAGGAGGGGCAACCGGGGTAGGCACAGGAGTTGCATGCTCGGGCCAGGTGGTAACACAAAGATTAGCACTCATGTTACCACCAGCAGGATTACCATTTGATGGATCGGTCACTCCCACAAAATTAGTGTTAAAACGTTGAAAGCATCTATGAACAAGATGACCGAGCTTACCACACAGTTGGCATTGAGGTTTGTTGGCACTGGATCCCCTACCACGACCCCGACCATGTCCCATGTATGGTGGGGAGGGGGCCGAATGCTGATGGTGGTCAGATGGGTGTGAGTAGGTAGAGTGTGGGTTCGGTTCAGAGGACACACCCTTGGACGGTATGTCCAAGGGTTTGACCGAATCAGCACTCAAGGAAGCAGCTGCAGGAAGAGCAGGTCTAGACACAACATTAACAGCAGGAGGAATATCAAAAATCAGATCCCTTTGTCTAGTTTCCGCATCTAACAGGACCGAGCATACAGACGTTATGTCATAGGGGTTTCTACTAGCATGAATTACAGCAGCAACATGATCAAATTGACCCTTAACACCATTCAAGATTATAGAGATTTGTTGAATTTCTTCTATAGGGTGGCCACAACTAGCTAGACTATCACATGTGGTTTGAATATCAGTAAGATAATCACGCATAGGTTGATGAGGGAGCTTACGGATTTTTAAGCGATCGTACAAACTCATGATGCGAGTAGTGGAAGAGGATGAGAATACCTGATGAAGCTTTTGCCAAATGGAGCATGCTGTCATGCATCCTAGAAGACACCTATTGACCGAAGGAGAAATTGAAGCAAGAAGCCAAGATGCTAATGAACTATCACGTTGAATGAATTTGGGATATTCAGCATTGTTACCAGCTGCATCCACAATGAATTGTGGGACAGCAATGGTACCAAATAAGTGAGCCTCAAGATTAAAACCCCTCACCGTGAGTAAGACTTGTTGCTTCCAAGATTGGAAGTTCTCGTCCCCAATGAGTAACGAGATTTTCTTACTCGAAAAAACAGGTGAGGAGTCATCCATATTGGCAGCACAATCAAAGAGATAACCGGTTTAAAACAGAACAAAGAAACAAACAGGTGCAGTACCGAATTGAAACTGAACTAAAGCAGAAAATAAACGTAGGAAAGTATCATAAGCGTAGCTTTAGAACAAAGAAACATAGTACCGAAATGAAGCAGAACTTATAGTAAGAAATAAGCATGTGACAGCATAATAAGAGCAGCTTAAGAACAAAGAAACATAAAGGTGCAGTACCGAATTGAAACAGAACTAAAGCAGGAAATGAACATATGATAACATCATAAGAACAACATTAATGTAATGAGGGACGATAGATATACCGAAAGCACAGCTGGGCATTTCATCAAACAGTTGAAGAACACCCAGCAGCTGCATCTTATCACTTCGGGATGCAGGGATTATCAAACCACAGCATCATCGAAGGGAGAAGACACCAGCATGAAGACCAAAAACGTGAATCAATGAGAAAAATGGGTGAGAATCATGGATTGATTTCAACCGAGACACAACAAGAAAGAACAGCGGAAGAACAAATCGAAGCAATAGAAACACAATCAATCAGTAACACGAGCCCAACTTGCTAAAGAGCAAGAGCAGCTCTGATACCATGTTTGCATTTACAGTGCAATGATGGATTGATTTGAGCAGGAAAACCGAAATGATCAAGAACCCTAGAATAGAAGAGCATGAGAGAAAACATACGGGATATTCATTCTGATTTCCAAACCAACATACTGTTTAGGTTTACAGACATAGTGTATTTAACAATGACAAAAGACTAGGAAATTGCAAAACAGACCCTATACTAATTTGCAAACTGATCCTTCGGCTATTTTCACACTAATCCTTAAGGTTGGATTAACAACAGAAACATGCCCTAATGTTTACATACTTCAATAAGGCTGCTTAGGAATCCACCCTAAGGCCACACGAGCGAGGTGAGAGCGAGATACTTTCTCCAATCCCGTGACACTAGGCCAATCGAGTCGGAACTTAATTGTAACATTAATATAATTTTGTAGAATTTTGTTACGACACTTGAAAAATATTAACTAGATTTGAAATTTTGAAAAGTATTTAATATTTTTCTGGATAGAGGGTTGACAGAAGTATCAATTACCATCAGCTTTAAACATGTTGAACAATTTAAATTATTTTAAATTGAAAAAACCTTTTGTGCAAACATACTATAGCATTTTTAGACTTTTCATTTTTAGAATTCAAGTTGAAAATATCTACAATCATATATTCATTTTTTTACTCTATAACTATGATGATTAGAAAAACATGTTATTTGTGACGAGTAGTCACAGGTAGAAATTAAGTGAAAATGTTAGGGTCAACTCTATAGTTTTCAACACTAGGAGTGACTTCGTTGGGTTTGATGACCCTCTAGGTGCATGGTCTATAGTTAACCCTACCTTAGAACTTCCATACCCTAGAGTAGATATAGGGGCGCAGAAACATGCAACACCAAGGTTTGCTTGTGATTTTGTGTGGGTGGATGACTGAGGGTTCATAAGTCCATAATTTCCAAATGAGGAAAGATGAAAACTTTGTAAAACTATGAAGGTTGAAATTCATATTCATCGACTCCACTTTGAAAACTTTGAAAAACGGACTAATACACGAAACTCAGGGAAGGTTGAAAACCCTAAAAAAGCAATTGAATGAGGGAAAAAGACTTTCTTGATGCTTTTGACTTTTGTCCATAAACCTGTCACGATTAAGCTTCTTTTTCTTACCTGTAATTGCTAGTCACAGATGAAACTTAATGAAAATTACACCCATGACTGACAGTCATGAGCTGAAGCAAAAAAGCTATACTTGTGTCTGGGAGTTACGGGTAGGATTTTACTTAAATTCTATTCGTAACTTACAGTCAAACATCTATACTTTTGTAATTAGTTTTTGAAACTAGTTATTTCGATATTTGGTTTTTAAATAATGTATAGTTTGGGAAAATAATGTGACGAATTTGCAACTAGAATGGTTACCCAATATTGGTTTAAATAACTGATCCAGATACAATCGTAAAGATAAATAAAATTTGAACTCCATACGATACATTTAACAGTAAGAAAGATTTTGACATTAATGTTTTTCACCCGAAATTATAGAAACAAACATACTAAGAAATTGTAGCCCTATAATCGAAAAGTAGTTAACAAAATAAATATTCTATATAAGAAACTTAATAATATATATATATATATATATATACATTAAAATTCAAGACAAGTGAGTATCTACTATCTAGCACCACCAGGCACCAAGTGGGGATCGCTTTGCACCTCCATAAATCTGATGTACATAGTCCGACAAAGCTATATATTACCGTAACTTATCTATGTCTAGTCTACCAAAAGAAGAACCAACTTTTGGATTATTCCTATATGTTAGATTTGGGTACGGTTTCATCATTTGGGGTGCGGAAACTAAAAGTGTTATAAATGTATGATATAATTTATAGAATAATATAAAATTACATTTTTAATTAAAAATATTATTAATGTAAAATAAAACTTAAATTATATAAGATAATTAAATAAAAATATTTTTACAGAAAATGTTTGAATGGCGTGAGATTTAGCTGCTAGATAAGGCAAGGTGATCCGCTATCACCATACCTCTTTATATTGCTAGCGGATGTGCTCTCGAGGCGACTTGAAGGAGCGGCAAGGGAGGGGGATAATACAGGGTATCAGGATGAGGAAACATTGCCCGGAGCTGCATCACCTATTCTTTGCAGACGACTTACTCTTCTTCATCCAAGCCACGAAACCGAATGCTAAAGGTCTTTGAGACATCTTGGAGGCATATTGTAAGGCATCGGGATAGAGGATCAGTGTAAACAAGTCGACCCTATATTTCAACAAGGGGGCGACTCAACTCACTCGGGAGGAGGTAGAGACAACTCTCAATATCTAAGGCACCAATGATCCGGGAAAGTGCATAAGGCTTCCATCGATATGGGGAAGGTCTAAGAAGGAGGCACTAGGATCACTCAAAACAAAAATAAAAGACAAGCTCACGGGATGGAGGCCCAAAACTTTGAATCAAGCCGGGAAAGAGGTACTCATAAAAACAATTATCACGGCGATCCCCACGTATGTAATGAGTGTGTTCCGCCTACCAAAAACATGGTGTGTGGAAATAAATACACTCATTGCGGACTTTTGGTGGGGCAAACTACGGAGAGAAAACGCATGCATTGGCGCCGATGGGAGGTACTCACGACATCCAAAGACACAGGCGGTTTGGGGTTCCGGGAACTTCAAACTTTCAATTCAGCATTCCTCGCGAAGATGGCATCAAGAATCATTGCGGAACCGAACAATCTATGCGCAAGGGTCCTAAAAGGCATGTACTACCCAAGGTCGACCTTTTTTTAGGCGAGACGTGGAGGTAGGGTATCGTGGGGATGGAGTAGCATACTATATGGTCGTGATATCATGAATCAGGATGGGGTATGGTTACTAGGCTCGGGGATGAGATACGTGTTTTTGAGGACCCATGGATCTATACTAAGGTTAATTTGGATGCGGGTGAGCAATGACACAACCGTGGAGCACAGGAGCGATCTAAGAGTGAGTCACTTGATAAAACCGGACCGCCAATGGAATGAAACTATGGTTCGGTGCATAATGAACCATGGGGATGCCCAACATATCTTGTGCATGTCAATACCAAAGGAGGGGGGAATGATCGATACATATGGTCTCACACAAAGGACGGCTCAACCCAAGTCTGTTCGGTCTACCATAAGCTTCGAGAAGTGAGAGGACAACCATGGGGGCCGAACACACGAGATGACCTATGGAAGGCAATATGGAAATCCAAGGCACTTCCAAAGGTAAAGAACTTCACTTGGAGACTTGCCACGAATGCATTAGCGGTAATGACCAACATGTTAAAGAGAGGAATGAACGTGAACCCGGCTTGCCCAATATGCGGAGAGTTGGAACCCCGGGAACAAATGCTCCTAGAATGCTGATGGACAGAGCCCATATGGTTCAGCATTTTAGGGCTGCAACTGGACCAAAACATGACACTGGATACAGTGTCTTGGCTAGAGGCGCGACAAACTGAACCGGGGGAGACCAGGTGGACCCTAACAGTCCTAACATGTTGGCACATTTGGAAGACAAGATGTAAGGCAGCTTTCGAGGCACTAAAACCGAACCTGAGAGTCGTCATATCGGAAATAAACCAAGCCCTAGCCGAACAAAAGGAATACGAACACAGAACCAGACCGAACCTACCGTGCAGACCGAGGGAGACGTGGCGAGCTCCAACGATAAATTGTGACGCCTTGTGGTGTAGTCAAACGAGACGAGCGGGGATTGGGGTGATAGCACGGGATAGCGTCGGGAAGATGATAGGTGGTATGAATCGAAGGGAATGGAGCGATGACATCGACACCATGGAGGCACGAGCAGTACACGAGGGAGTCCGTTTAGCGATCGAGCGTGGGTGGCAACACATCATCATTGAAACGGATTCGCAAACGGTATATCGACAAATCGGGGCCGAGGAAGTGTATTGGAGGTTGTCCACCACGATACAAAACATGAGAGTACTAGCTGAACAACTTGAGCAAGTACAATGGAGAGCGATATCAAGGACCGCAAATAAGTGCGCGAATTGGTTAGCCAAACAAGCAACAATGAGAGTGAATCTTAGTGATTAGTTCGAAAGACCACCACTACCATTGTTATCTTTATTAGCGAATGATTGAAATCCCGAACAACCGTGACATTATGTCACAACGTTTTATTTCATAAAGTAAAACGGTATTTTGACCCAAAAAAAAAAAAACTGCTAGATAGATTTTGTTCTTCGACAAACGCTGATGAACTCTCCTCATCCATTCCCCATCTCTCAACTCGCCTGAATTGCATCTTCCCCGACTGATCGTCATTTCCAGATTCCTGACAGTCTTATTCTCTGCAACTACATTCATCCAGCCATGCTAAGGAGCTAGCGAAAATGCCTCCTTTAATTGTTACAGTTTCCAGCATAGGACGAACACTTTCTATTTGATGCACAATACAGTCGGATATACTCAACTTTGGACATATATGATGGAACCAAGTAATTTGATTATCACAGAATGTAATTAAATCATATCCCACTTAACAGCAGGTAACCTTCTGCAACAATAGTGAAAACTTACATTCTTCATTATAAGATTACCCACTCATTATTGACATAGTGAATTCATCCTCCATGTTCAAGGAAATATCTACTAATGTCGGAAGGTGTAGTTCATCCCAGAAGTCTTGTGGCGATCCAATCCTACTAATACCGTCCCACTCTGAGCTTGTCGTACCATCGTTATCACCACAGCTGCTGATACTACAATCCATGGAAGAACATGATCCATGCCCAGCAGTGTCGGGTTCGTTTGGCACATCTATCTCGTTGGATATGGCTTGGGGTGCTGAAGGTCTTGAAATGATGCTTGGAGATTGATTTGATTCATCGGTTATGATGATGCATTTTTTCAGACGACTATTCCAGTAGTTCTTGATTTCATTGTCTGTCCGTCCATGGAGTTTTTCTGCAATTGTAGACCATCTACAAAACATAGATATGTTCAGGATGTTAAGTAATAACCCAATCTCAACAAAATGAAGATCATCATCAACCAAAATTACCTATTCCCCAGAAGCTTGTGCCATCTGATGATAACTTCTATCTCTTCTCTACTGAAGTTTCCATGCCTAATGTTTGGCCTCAGGTAATTCAACCACCGGAGTCTACAGCTCTTTCCGGATCTCAGCAAACCTATACAGTGAAACAGATGAAGATTTCATTAAGTAAAACATAACCCTAGCTATTCTGATCATCAAGAAGTCCCCCAGTTCTGTTCAGCGGATGATTTTGTCGATCTGGAAAGAAAGAATGAAAACTCTTCCTTACCTGCAGGTTTTGCCATGTGATTCCAGTTCCAGATACCATATCTGCGGATATAAGCAATGAGCTTCTCGTCTTCTTCAGCACTCCATGCCCCTTTCTTCAACCCCTTTTCAGCAGTAGGGACAGGAGACTTCCTCCCCATCACTGATATGTACAGAGATGTACAGTACAAGTACTCCAGCGACCCTGAAAAACAGTACTGGGGAAGAAATATTTCAATTTATAGGACATCTATACCGATGCTAAGTAAAAGTCAAACATTTGGTTGCATCAAGTTTCTTCCAGTTTTCATGAATTGTTTTTTAAATGATATAATCAGACAGAAGAATGCAATATTATACTATTATCTCTCAACTGGCGTGAGGTACAACTGGTTATGTTTCTTTCTCTCAACCTACGTGGTATATAGTGAGAAGTGAGAACTAATAAACTTAATCATAAAAAGTCAATATAATATTATTTATAATATATTAACATTTATTTATAGTATTATATTTGATTTCGATTCTAATACGGAGATCATGTTACTAGAACCAGAAATAGGACTGACTTTACCAATTTCAATATATTTTTATCTGTACCATACTCTAATACCGAACAACTTATCTGAAACCTATCTTAAAATATGACGGCTTAGATTTGTTTATCCTTAATTTTTTTAACAGGTCACTTTACCCTTATTCATAATATCATAAGACGATTTTTGGTCCATTATTATTATGGGATATTTTGGGGGGAAATGCGTAGTACGTTCTTTATATTGTTTTGTTTTTCAAAAAATAAGTACCAATATAAAAAAAAAATATTAAAATAACTGAATATTTTTTAAATTATAGAAATAGGCACATTCGTGGGTTTAAAAATGGGAGGGGAAATATAAACAAATAGGTGAAATGAAAACAAAAAATTGGGCCAAAATAAAAAAATGAAAACAAAAAACGTATTTTTTATATATTTAGTTGATAAAAAAATGAATAATTTTAGATTAAATACTCAGAAGTCAGAAGTCAGAATTCTTCAACTAATGGGTATGATCATTCTGAAAGTTTAAACATAATGTCATTTGCATTATTAGAATCGTAATTACATAACTTTTCTATTAAACCAATCATTCATCTTGGTCGGACCGTTGTTTCATTATCGATTGATCTAACATAAGTTTTTGGTCAAAAAAAATCTAACATAAGTCCAAAATTTAAATACAATTGTATGAACACGTAATATTTTAAGTGCCGTACAGAGAGTGATGCTGTAGGAAGATGACATCATCCATGTTAATATATTAGTATCTTTTTTCTACTAGGAATATCTTATTGAAATAAGAGGAATTTTTTCAAAAACTGTTTAGTTTAAAAAAAATATTTGAAAAAGTGTATATCGAAATTTTTTTTTTAGAAAAGTATGCATACGCGCGACGCGCCTATTGAATAGGCGCATCCCTGGGACGCGCCTATTCAGTAGGCGCGTCCTAGGGATGCGCCTATTCAATAGGCGCGTCCCTGGGATGCGCCTACTCAGTAGGCGCGTCCTAGGGATGCGCCTATTCAAAAGGCGCATCCCAGGGGTGCGCCTACTGCCTAAATTTTTTTTTTTTTTCGCAAAAACACCGGTCTATCAGAAACCACGTTGATTTTAAGTCTGCTTATGGTTTTCCTCCTAAATAGAAATTGAGAGATAGTCTCACGCGTATTCATAGGTCCAAACTACAAATTTTCCAACTTGTTCTGAACAACAATGAAACAAAGTTGTTTATTCACAAGTTTCTGAATCTTCCGAATATCTTCTGTCGTACGGTGAGGACAGAAGAAAACTGATCCCCTTCCAATGGTTAGGAAGGGTCTTGGATCAAGAGGACAGAAGATCAATTTGTTAACAAAAGGGTCTTGGATCAAGAGGACAGAAAATCAATTTGTTAACAAACCACCGAGATGATTGTTTCACGCGTTGCTTTATCCCAGTATTCACAAGTCCAAATTCCTCTACGCGCACCAAATTCCTTCATGTATGCTTTTTTTCCTACTATATGCTTACTTTTTGAAAAACATCTAATTTTGAGCCTGTTTATACGGTTTTCCTCCTACATAGAAATTGAGAGATAGTCTCTCCAATTAAGAAGAAAGTAAGTTCTCAGAAGTTAAATACTTTAGGTTCCTGCCCTAGATTTTCCAACTTGTTCTGAACAACATCCGCGATGTCAAACATTGAAACAAAGTTGTTCATTCACAAGTTTCTGAATGAGACTTTTCTTCAAATACACTAGCTAGTTTGACATTTTCAGGAATTACTGCGGCAAAATAACTCTTTTGGGGTTACTTTAGATAAATTTCAAACAGTAACTATGTCCGTTAGGCGCGACCCCGGGGTGCGCGTATACATAGTTTGCCCTCCAACTTGTTTTGAACAAAATCCGCGAGGTAAAACACTGAAACAAAGTTGTTTATGCACAAGTTTCTAAATGAGACTTTTCTTCAAATACACTAGCCAGTTTGACATTTTCAGGAGGAAAACCATTTCTTCTTAGAACTTCCTTTCTTCTTTACTGGAGAAAGTATCTCTCAATTTCTATTTAGGAGGAAAACCATAAGCAGGCTTGAACTCAGATAAAAAGCTATAGTCATTGGAGAAGCTTTACAAGATATTCGGAAGATTGCAGCTGCAGGACCTTTCTAGCATGCCTGCCTCTAATGTGTTGCAGCTGTTAGTTAGCCTATACCCTGTTCGATTTTTCAGTCTCATTAATGAAAGATATAGATATGTAGTGAGATATCTGTGGAGAGAGGCAGGGAGGAGTGGCTTTGTAGAAGTACGAAAGCTTCTGCATTTCCAGATGGAGATGGAAAAGAATGGTAGCCCTGAGTTGGAAGAGAAACATAATTGCTTGATGGAGTATCTTGAGCCAAAAGAAGATATTCGGAAGATTCAGAAACTTGTGAATAAACAACTTTGTTTCATTGTTGTTCAGAACAAGTTGGAAAATTTAGGACAGGAACCTAAAGTAACCCCAAAGAGCTCTTTTGCAATTACCTTCGTGACAGTTCAATGTGACGGAATTTAACCTCATTCACAACCAAAAAGGAAGTACCAATCAAGAAAAATGGAATTTGTTAGATGGGGATCGAGTAATCTCATCGAGTTTCTCAAATCGGTTGGTGTAGAGACGCATGATTAGATCTCTCAGCAAGATGTTGGAGCAATTATAGCGCGGTATATCAATGACAACAAACTGAATCACCCTACGAAAAAGAGAGTAGTTTGTGATGAAAGACTTCAATTTCTATTTAGGAGGAAAACCATAAGCAGACTTAAAATCAACGAGTACACTATGCAGAAAATCAAGAGACTTCAGATGCCGAAGAAAAAGGCAGTGGAAACCCCAAAGAGCTCTTTTGCAGGAGTAATTCCTGAAAATGTCAAACTAGCTAGTGTATCTGAAGAAAAGTCTAATTCAGAAACTTGTGAATAAACAACTTTGTTTCATTGTTGTTCAGAACAAGTTGGAAAATTTGGAGGAAACCCTGTGAATACTGAGATAAAGCAACGCGTGAGCATCTGAAGAAAAGTCTCATTCAGAAACTTGTGAATAAACAACTTTGTTTCATTGTTGTTCAGAACAAGTTGGAAAATTTGTAGTTTGGACCTATGAATACGCGTGAGACTATCTCTCAATTTCTATTTAGGAGGAAAACCATAAGCAGACTTAAAATCAACGTGGTTTCTGATAGACCGGTGTTTTTGCGAAAAAAAAAAAATTTACGCAGTAGGCGCACCCCTGGCGTGCGCCTATTGCAGTAGGCGCACCCCTGGGATGCGCCTATTGCAATAGGCGCATCCCTAGGACGCGCCTACTGAATAGGCGCATCCCTAGGACGCGCCTACTGAATAGGCGCGTCCTAGGGATGCGCCTACTCAATAGGCGCGTCGCGCGTATGCATACTTTTCTAAAAAAAAAATTTCGATATACACTTTTTCAAATATTTTTTGAAAAGTGAATAGTTTTTGAAAAAATTCAAATAAGAGGTCTCTATTAGTAATTTAGTACTTTTTTTTTGGTCAAACTTTAGTACTATGCGTCTTTTATGAGTATGTGAGATTTGTTTTGTAAAGTATGAATAAAAACTATGTTTAGAAAAATAAATAAATATTTTTATTTAGACAATTGTTTATATGCGCACATGAGAAGATGTGAGCTGTACCAAATTTTATTTTAGAGAGTGTGGACTCATGCGTGTCTCTCTCATCTATCTGCAGAGTTTGCCCCGTGAAAGATTAGTCGCAACTCACGCCTTGCTCAAACTCAATTGGAATCTGCAGTGAAGAAATCCACAATCAATACAAAATTTGTCACAATCATCCCTTCGATGGGCCAATATCCATGCAAAAGAGACAACAAACAGCAAAGTCCTAACCCTAACAATATATTCTTTTCGCGGAATATGAATGGAATAGGTGTTACAGATTCCGTAAGAAATTGTTCTTCTCGTGAAATTGAAAAATTCTGACTTACGGAATCCTAGAGGGCTAGGCTTAGACATTCTGTCTTAAAAGGTTGGATTTTCTAAGTTCAGTGCGCCCGAAATTAGGAATAGGTGTCTAAATGATGATTCTACCCTCGTTAAATTTTCATATTGCCCTAACTACCCCTCCTTAATTTCTCTTCTCGGACCGAAGCTCCCATTCTCCTTTATTTCTCTTCTCCTTCGTGACGAACCTAGCTCGTGATGAACCCAACTCTCCCGTTCATCATTCATCCCGACGCTCTGTGTTCTCCTTATCCTTCTCCGATTGTGTTTGGTTCGCTGATTTCCTCCGATGTTGTTGGATCGATTTTGGTTCTGAACCTCGAATTGACGATTCTGGTTTGGGATTTCATTATCTCGTTCCTGTGGGTATGGTCGGGATCGCGATTTCTTCTTCTGGGTGCTCAATGTTGTATAACTTTGTTCCCAATGCTCAATGGTCGGGATCATGATTTCTTCTGGGCACATTTTCATTGTGTCATTTTAACAGTTACTTCTATTGCAACTTTAGATCAACCAATCAATAATCTTTTGCAACTCAGTGAATTGAGTGGAGTTCTTAGCTAAGAAGATTAATGAACTATGCTATTCTTGCTTTTACATACATGCTAAGATGTTGCAAGACCATCGGAATAGAGTTTTTCATGATTTTCGAAATGGGCTTGCAGGAATCTTGTTTGTACTGGTGAGTTTTTGAAGCTTATAGTTGTCATGGCACATTCTCTTGCTTACGTAAACTTAATTGTCAATCCCGCCGTGTTCATGCTTATGGTTAAGCTAGGTTGCAGTTTCTTACAGTATGTGATATGTATAATTGGATTGGAGCCTTTTACATCTTACCCCATCAATTCATTGGAAGTTTTTGCCATGTTCTAGTAATACATCATTTGTTCTCTATTTTATTTTGATTATATCCTCATATGTTGAAGTAGAGCTTGTTTGATGTCTATAAAATGCTTTATTTCTTCTTGATTCAACTTTTATTGCAAAATGGAAGAAATCTTTTGTTTAGAAGCTGGATTTATTTGGTTATGAATAGAAATAAATCTCTTCTGAATTGAAAGTATGTGTTTTGAACCTCAATTCATCAAAGGTTGCTATAGCTTCTCAAGATTCAATTGATGTTGCACTAACAATTTATTGTGATTTCCTCTCCTGATGATGAATTATTTTGCAGGTTGAAAATCTTGAGGTGATATGTTGTTCTGTTTCTTGCACATAATCTGATCTCTAATGAGAAGTATTCTTGTTGAATGAGAATGCAGATGAATTATCATGATCCCCAATGAAGATGAAACTCCCAAGTGATAATATGTACTAATTTTCGGCTAAATGTATAGTTTTGGTTTGGGGCAATAATTTGTTTTGTATAATGCATGTCTGGGTCTGTGTATTTTCATGTTGTAATGGAATATTATATGTCGGATAGTGTAATTAATTATATTATGTTTCAAATAAATATAAAGTCGATACGTCGGAAAAAGAATGGATTTATATTAATTAAACTATTTGATTTTAAATAATTAAATGGATTTTTCTTTAAAATATATATATATTTTTTATAGTTAATTATATTTAAGTTATTATTATTATTAATTTTTAAAATTAAGTAATATAAATTATATGTATTATATACTATACATATACAATGAGGGGCAAATATGTCATATTACCACATTCCATTCACTTTCCATATACAATTCCCTCAAAGAAACAATCGAATTCCTTATTCCATTTCATTCATTTCCACCAAAGAAACAACTTCATATTTTATCTCCTATTCCTTATTCCTATTTCCTATTCTGTATTCCTTATTCCGTGAAAGAAACACCCTGTAATTTCCTCGCCACCTTTTCATTTGATATATTTCTGCATAAACTGCTTTTCCATTTTCTGCTTCTTCTTGTTGTTGAGTAGGTTAGGGACGACGCCAGTGAAGATTTTTGGGCAAAAGCCAAGCATGGCTACACGGGCCAACTCTAGCGGAGGTGGACCTTCAGGGAAAGCCACCATCCGTCTTGTCTCGAACCCCTCTCGACAAACAGAATGAGAACTTTGGCCACATTGTTTCACAGAGACCCATGAAGAACTCGGTGGTATACAATGTAATGAAGGTGGCATGGGAAGGATATGGAACGGTTAAGATGACCGAGGTAGATGATAGAACGATGGCATTAGAATTTCAATCGGAAAAGGACCAAATAATGGATATGTCCCCTTGGTCGGTTAGCTTGAATCTGAAGGAATGTGAGGGGAATATAAGAATAGACGAGGTGGAGTTTCACAAGATGCAAATGTGGATTCAAATCTACGTCCTAAGTTTGGAAATGCACAATAAGGACAACGCCCGCAACATCGGCAACTCCATTGGGAGAGCATTGTGAAGCATAGAACCTTCATGAGGTTAAAGATTGAAATGGATGTCACCTCTCCATTCTCGGAGGGATTATAGTGGATAAGCAAGTCGGGAGAAGAAAAATGGGTGATCATAAAGTACGAGTGACTCTCCGACGTCTGTTATGGATGCAGTAAGTTAGGCCATACATCAATCAACTGATGCGATAATGTGGCCATGTCCGAAATAAGTCCTCCGGACTTCCCCAGGTTTGGCTTGTGGCTAGCAGGAACACGACCGCAGAATCAGAATAGGTGGTACCATATTGGAGGGGATGGGAGAAACGAAGCACCTCAACGTGACATAAATCGAAAGTCATGTCAAGATGTAATGAACACTGCATATGGAATGAACAGAGCCGAAGATTCCAAAGGGAAAACACAACTGACCCACTCAGCTTGAAGCAATGGACGGGACAGCAGAGAACCCAGTCGTTCGAGCGCAGGGAGGAGAACCACTCGGTAACGCAGGAGATTTCACACACTGAAGGACAATGATACCAGAAAGCAAGGGAGGATACCCAACCACCAATACAGCAATCGACCCCATAACATAGCACAAAATCTATACATCCATTTGACCTTAACGAAGCACCGGAGGAGGATAACAACAACTAAACAATGACCCTGTGCCCGGACCTGGAGATAGGCAGAAGCCAGCAGGGGAGGGGTGTTCCTATCAGGCAAGGTGCACCAAAGGGTACCCCAGAACCAGGAGGGACGAACGATCAACTTGCCCGATCAGGGAAGGGGGTTTATGCTCAGCGTGGGGTCGACACACAGTCCCACCCTAAGGAGAAACATAACAAACCCCTACCAGCACCCAACCCTCTATACAAAATACCAACACGGCCTCCCCAGTCCCATATACCTATCCGAGCCTCGGGCCAAGATCATTAGTTGCCACCATCCCCACCACCACCACCACTCCCGTCTACTAACAGTAGACAACGACCAGATCACTCGCCCAACCTCCTGGAGCTCCACAACAAGCCACATCCCCAGATGGAGTCTATACAGAGCTGGCCTGTCCAACCACAACAATACCTATCATTTATGTTAGAACCAAGCAATATAAACATCTTACCGGAACATCATCCATACCCACAAGAGAACTACCAACCCACCTATGGAACCCTATTCATTAGAATGGCGCCATCATTCCGACCAGCTGGACGTGGGGAGGAGGGTTGGATGGACATAAACACTGACCAGATATCTTTCGGATCTGCACCGAACCTGAATTCTGACAGGGGAGGAGATGGGCTGGAGACTGAACGGGCTGCCCACAGAGGGGAGAAAAGGAAGGTGGGGGCAGGAAGGGAAAGGGGAGACTAGGCTCACCAATAGGGAAGCGAATGAGGAGAACGAAAGGGGAGAACGTACCAACAAAAAATGACTTAACAACTGGGGCCATAAACCGAATGGCCACTAAGGGTTATAGTCAGTCAAACCAAGCTCAGGAGGTGGGAATATACGAGCTCGACAGGAGAAGCAACAAAGAGCAAGGGGTGCTGGTGGATGTCCCTTAACAGCCGCACATACTCAATGAGTCTAATCAGTTGCAACTGTCAGGGGTTGGGGTGTCCCCAGACAATTCGCCACCTAAAAGACCTAATAAAGACGACTCAACCCGAAATCATTTTCTTAATTGAAACAAAACAAGTTGAAGCCCCATGTGGAAGGGTTAGAAGAGAAGTGGGAATGAAGAACGCATAATATGTACTATCATTAGGGATGAGCGGAGGGTTTGCGTTGTGGTGGGCAAGATACATAACAGTCTCTATATTAAGGAAGGATATGAATTTCATCAACTGTCAAGTCTCAAACAGAGGGTTAGGGAAGAACTTCTACGTCACATGGGTTGACGGGGATCCAGAGTTTTCAAAACGAATGCGGATATAGGAGACCATACGAGATATGGGAATAAATAGAACTGATGCTTGGATGTGTATCAGAGACTTTAGTGATATAACCCACCATTCTGAAAAAATAGGGGGTCAAATGAAGGATTAATTCAAAATCAACCAATTTATATCCTTCATGGAGGATATACATATGGAGGATCTAGGCCACAATGGACATATGCATACTTGGTCCAATAATAGGTGAGGAGCAGAGAGAATAGTGGAAAGACTGGACCGGGTGATGGTGAACATGCAATGGGTTCAGACATATCTGAAAGCCTAGTTTATCAATGGCTTGGCTATTGGGTCAGATCACTCTCCGGTCGAGCTAAAACTCGACTTCATGGAATCGAAAGGAAGAAGGAATTTCAGGTTCGAGAACATGTGGCTCGAGAGGGATGATTGCCGAGAGGTAATACATGTGGCATGGACTAGATGAGGGTCGACTAGGGCAATGGTGGACTTAGAGCCGAAACTTGAGGCTTGTAAGAAGTCACTAATAGATTCGAGCATACCCGAGTTTAAGCATACTATTAAGGATATCAACAAAGCACGGGAAAGACTACTATATCTGAATTTAAAAGCATGACTGAATAGGAACAAAGGGAGGAGATGGCTTTAAAATATAGGATCGATGCTTTGTGGAAACGGGAGGAGATATATTGGAAATAAAGGTACTGGGTAAATTGGTTGAAGTATGGAGATAGAAATACAAAGTTTTTCCAGCGAACAACGATATCAAGAAGAAGGTATAAAAAAATAATACGTATAAAGGATGGGGAGGGGGAATGGATCGAAGGGGACACACAAGTAAGGAATGAGGTCTACATCTTTTATAAGGACCTCTTTTTCAAATCACAAACAGCGGTTCAAGGGAGGGAACGTATTGAAGAGGATGTATTGGAATGTATACTGTGCTAGATAACGAGGGAGAAAAATCAGAAAATAACAGGCTCGACATCGCCTGAAGAGGTGAATAGAGCGGTATTTCAAATTGGGGGTCACGAGCGCCAATACTGGATGGGTTCTCAGGATCTTTCTTCCAAAGGAGCTGGAACATAATTTGTCCAGACATCGTCAACGACTTCCTCTCATCAATTGCCATGCCATCTTTCTTGAACCAAACAGATATTACTCTCATCCCAAAAAATGTCAACCCTTGCCATGCATCTGAGTTTAGACCTATTAGCCTATGTAATTTTGAATATAATATTATCTCAAAGGTTTTGGCAGATTGACTCAATCACTATTTGTCGGAGCTTATAACGTCGTATCAGAGCACTTTTGTGACAGGAAGGAGAATACATGATAATATCTTAATCGCTCATGAAATATTCCATTATTTGAAAGCGAGGAGTACAAGAACAGGAACGGGAGGACGACAAGGATGCACGCTAAAGATTGACATGCAAAAGGCTTATGATCGCGTTGAATGGGTTTTTCGCCTAAATATCCTAAGAAGGAGAGGTTTTGCGGACACATGGATAAAATGGATCGAAGTGTGCATAACAACAGTCTCGTATAAGGTAAACGTCAATGGCTAACAAACTAGAGTAATCAGACCATCACGAGGACTGAGGCAAGGCGATCCCTTATCCCCGTACCTATTTATTATTATTGCTTACGTGTTACAAGTTGAGAGGGTCCTTATAAAAGGAGTAAGACGAAAACAAGGATGCCCAACATTACACCACCTGTTTTTTGCAGATGACTCACTGTTATTCATCAAGGGATCAACTCAAAGTGCCACAAATTTGAAGAGAGTACTCAAACAATACTGCCTAGCATCGAGACAAACCATAAACTTGAACAAATCCAGCTTGTTCTAAAATGTTGCGACATAGGAGATGCATAGAAGGAAAGTGGCGGGCATCCTTGGGGTACGATGTGAGGAAAATCTGGGGCACTACCTGGGCTTACCTACAACATGGGGAAGATCGAGAAGAGATGCAATGAACTATTTTAGGGAGAAGGTTCAACCCAAAATCAATGGGTGGAGGAATAAACTACTAAACAATGCAGCGAAAGAAGTGATGATTAAATCGGTAATCACCTCAATCCCAACATATGCTATGAGTGTTTTCAAACTACCAATCACATGGTGTGCCGAGATAATTGCGATGATAGCACGATTCTAGTAGGGCACAAATAACGGGGATATGAAGATCCATTGTAAGAGGTGGGAAATAATGGCCTACTCTAAGAGAGACGGAGGATTTGGATTTGGATTTAGGGAGTTGTAACACTTCAACTTAGCACTACTTGCGAATATGGCGGCACGGGTTTTGAACGAACCAAACGCTTTATGGGTATAGGTGCTCAAAGGTATCTATTTCCCTACCACAAGTTTCATACATGCAAAAAAGGGGAATCGAGCATCGTGGGGATGGTCGAGTCTACTAGCCGGTAGGGATGCAATCAAAGAGGACTAGGTTTGGTGATTGAGGGATGGACGATCCGTCCGACCATTCATGGATAAAAGGGTGACGTCCAGGACCGAATTTCGGCTACAACCAACCGTGATACAAGAAGATAGCCCCGAAGACATAACGGTGGCGAGCTGGATTGATCATGGAAGTTGACGATGGAATGAACAGGTTGTCCAGCTGGCATTAGGACAAGCAAACGTAGAGGATGTACTCCAAGTTCCGATTCACCGAAACATGCATGGGGATGTCCTAAGGTGGCCATTCACAAAGAATGGGAAGACATCAGTCAAGTCGGTCTACCATAGGCTGCGGGAGAGGGGAAGGCCGACGGATGAAGACACAATTGACCAACCACGGTGGAGACAAATATGGACATCAAATGTATGACCTATGGTAAAAACGTTCACGTGGAAGATCAATGGGAATATCCTTCCGGTGAGAGCGAACCTTGCGACAAGAGGGGAAATGTGTTATTTGGGAAATACACACCCTTCAGTATTCTTGCACAAAAGGTATCGGGTTCGGCCATGATTCTCCCCGCCATTTTGGTGGGTAGTGTCGTGTTGAAACTTTGCAATTCTCTGAACCCTAATCCTCCGGAGTCTTTGGACTTAGTTAGGACATCCCACCTCCTCCAGTGTGTTTTCTCTCTATTCGTCGTTTGTCCTCACCAGAAATCCGCTATATGAGAGTTGGTTTTCGTACACCAGGTTTTGGGGAGGTGAAATACACTCATGACGTACGTTCGTATTTCCGTGATGATCACCTTTATCAACACTTTTTTCCCCGCTTGGTTTAACGTCTTCGACCTCCACCCAGCTATCTTGTCCCTGATTTTGTTTTTTAGAGACCCCAGGGCCTCCTTCTTCGACCTTCCCCATATGGATGTCACTCTCAGGTATTTGCCCGGGTCGTTTGTGCTCGTTATGTTTAGCATTTCCTCCACCACCCTCCTCTAATTGGGCCTCGCCCCACTATTGAAGAAGAGTGTTGGCTTTGCTGTGTTGATTCTTTGGACGGACACCTTACAATAGGACTCTAAGATTCTCTTAAGGTTCCTGGCGTTCTCTGTCGTTCCTTTTATGAAGAAAAGCGAGTCATCTGCGAAAAATAGGTTGTGTAATCCGATAATCGTTCGTATTTGATTGATGTCCATCTTTCCATCCCTTGAGAATCCGTCCACCAAAACCCGACCATGAAAGGTTATCCCCATTAATCTCCACTCTTATTCTCATATAGCTTCTATTGATTTTTTTTCAATACGATGTTCTACTTCCAGGCATCTCCTTATCATATTCCCAATTTTCCAAGAGTTTTCATCACTAAACTTCTCTAGACACACATCGTGTATTTGAATCCATAAATTTACCTTGCCGAAGTCAACATCCTTCACTCCTACACTCGGGTCACAACGTTTGATATTCAATATGTTCCCATAGATTGCCCACGGCGAACGATCAAATATTTGGCATACCTCCTCTGTCCGCTCGAAATCAAATAGAAGGATCCCTGCCTCTGCTTCCGGTATGTTTAAAGTTCTGTATCTTTCCCACACCATCTTCATCACATTGTGAATTGTGCTCCATTTGTTGGGTTTTAGGGCAATTATCTTGCCCACGTATCAGGCGTCATTCTCCAACTGGGTGTTTGAGTTGAGGTACATGGTCGGTCGCTGGGGTCTATTTCTCTCACCGGAATTGGTGCCATGACTTGTCATGCTTCATGGGGGTCGACTAGTGTTATTAGAACCAGATCGACCCTTGAATCGACGAGGGGGTCGGTTACCGGTTCGACCGGTCCAACCTGGCCGGACCTAGTTCAATGTGCGGTTCAGTGTTTATGTGTAAATAAAACTGAAAAATACAAAATAGAGTAGTTAATTCACCTTCATGACTGGAGAGAGAAATCTATGAACTATAGATTCCATGTCATTTTCTTCTGTAACTATTGAATGTGAATTTCTCACAAAGATAAATGAAGAACCGAACAAAAATTACAAAACTTAACCTAAGTTTCAAACCAGTCGACTGTTAAAAAACACGGTGATTGGTCTAATCAACCGGAAACCTAATAAAGGAAAACCAATTGGTTTAAACCTAAAAAACTGATTGGTCTGTTTTTAAAAAAACTCATCCCCCAAAACAAATTAGAAACCGGCCGGTTTTTGAAAAATCGGTCGGTCCAACCCAGTTCAAACATTGTTGCTATGCAATTCGGTCTTTTAGCTAAATCAATCCGAACAGGGGTCTGATTCTGATAACAGTGATTTTCAACTCTTTTCGTGTCCCTTTCATGAGGCGAAATGTAGCCTGTAATATTAGTTTTTTGGGTTAATAACCAACTTTGTGCACTTTACAAATTGCTACGTGAACTTTACTTTTTCCAAAACTGTTACCTAAATTTTGACACTTGAAGCAAATTGCTACGTAGGTTAACTTTACAGTTAAATATGGATGAAAAATGATGTGGCAGCACATCATTGGTCCCTGATTTAAAAATCTATTTAAAAATGATGTAGCCTGCAATTTTAGTTTTTTTTTTAAAATTATGTTTCATATTTTCAATAAAAATATATATTAAAAACTCTTATTTTATCTATTAATTTTTCATTTTTTTGTATTTTAAAAAATTCAATAGTTTTTTAAATCAGGGACCAATCATGTGTTGCTACGTCATTTTCTGTCTATATCTAACGAAAAAGTTAACTGAGGTAGCAATTTGTCCCAATTCTGAAAGAATATGTAGCAATATTTGAAAAAACAAAGTTTATGTAACAATTTATAAAGTGCTCGAAATTGGAGTCGCGATTTGGTTATTAACCCTAGTTTTTTTTTATAATGAAATTAAGATTTGAATTCTGATGCGTCATTAGAATTTGTAGATAAAAGATCTCACTTAAACGTATATTTATGATACATATGTAAGATAGCTAGTTTATAAATTATAATCTCACTTTATGATATATTTATGTATATTTATGATCTCACTTTCTTTTTATTTTTTATTTTTGGAAAGAAGTGAAAACGTGGAGTAAGGTATGTATTATAAATTATTTTGTGAATAATAATTATTTATTGATTAGTTAACAAACTAATTATTGCCCAAAAAAACAAACAAACTAATTAAATAATAAGATCAGATTAATAAAGACGAAATGGCCTGCGACTGCGAGGTGGATGCGCGTCACTTGGGGTCTGTCGCTTCCATCCTACTAGATTTTGTAGAGTTTTTTTAAAAAGTAGGCAATGTAAAAAAAATTGAAAAAGTAAGTATACTGAAAAAATATTTAGCAAAATGTATATAAGCGTTACTGGGGTAGCGTTTTTTACAACATGCGTTATTTTGAGTAACGTTTTTATAAAACCCTACTTGGGGTAGCGTTTTTCATTAAACGCTACTTGGGGTAGCGTTTTTATGAATTTCGCTACCCCTAGTGACATTTTTTTTAACGTTTTTTTTTGACGATTCAATGTTTAATTTAAAAATAATTATGTATTTATTAAAAGAATTTTGAAAAATTATAGTAAGTACATATTTTAATTGCGATTCAAATGATGCAAAAAATATTAAATTTGGACTTACGGATTGACTGTAGGCTCTGCCGTAATTTGAGATATGAAAATTTGACTTAAAAAAATATAACTCATACCCTGTAAGTCCAAACTCACCACGGTCAACATCATTTATGTTGTAATTCAATTATCTACTTAGGGTAATAATTTTTATTAGAAATACAGTGATTTTGTAACATAACATCGCTTATCTTAAAATTTGACCGAAATAATTAAATGCATTGGATGAGAAATTTAATTATGTACTTGTTGGATCGTGAAATCCTGGATGCTGATCTAGCAGTGGATTAAATGCCAGATAAGGACGGAAAGATGCTTAGGGGAGCGCAACAGAGGGGGTGTCTCTGGGTCCCTCTCCGATGCTTAAATGAGTATATGTTGGTGTATATCTCAAAAACGTAAGGAACGTATGTAAAGCAAGAGTATTTATAGGGTAGGAGAGATCAAACCGTATAAGGCAGTTGAATATATTAGTGTATATTGTGTTGCTGAAGATTCGGATCATGGGATATGGCAGTTACTGCGAGATATTGCAGTTACCATATCTAATCTTTAGTGAATATGTGACCGAGATACGCTGGATATCGTGGCCACTTCCTTATTGACGGTTTAGTGGGACCAGAGGAGAGAGGCAAGACTCTCTTCGGGGCGAGCACTCTCATGGCGAGCAGTGAGAGGTCGCGGCCTGGTGAAGAATGACGAGCAGTCTGGGAGCCTTTGGCGTCCCTAGAGACTTTGGGCTCAGTTCTGGGCCACTCGATGGTGGGCCAAGTTTGACTCGTACTTAGGCCGATCCGGTTTGAATATCATGGGTTTACCCCCTCTATGGCTATTGGGCCTTCGATGCCTTTTCTTTACTGGGCTGTCATTATCGATACCCAACATTTTCCCCCGAAGCTTGATTGAAGTTTCTTCAGTCGAGCTTGATTTCTTGGTAGGGTTTTAGATAGTGACGTCTTAAATTCGGTTTTATTCGTCTCGTGTAATGGTTCACGACCTTTGAGGCACTTCAGGCTCGTTTGGCGAGCAGTCCCTACACTGTTCAAAGTTGAAGGAATATTATTCCTTTTATTCCATTTTGGCGATCACTCGAAGTAACCTTGGCCTGAGAAATTTTATCTTTCTTTGCTAGGCGATCATTACCTACCAAAAGTATTTCTGATAAAGCCTATTAATGCGCTGGCGACCACTTTGTCTACTCAGTGGACTTTAGCATTTAATGACTACACAGTTATCCGGAAATCGAACGGTCGCTTGGGGCACGCCTGTCATTTATTATTCTGTAAACCAAGGGCAGTCTGACAACTGTTTGTACTGGCTGACCGTTTGTCTCCCTGAGGTGTCTCTTTGAATTCTGACATTGCTTCGTTTTTTTCCAAAAATGTGCAATTATTCTCCTGTGTCGCTTCGATTCGTCCGTGGCGGTTACTCCCTTTTGGGCCTATATAAGAGACGTCAGTTTCTTTGTTTTGTTTTTTTACGCACCTTCAATCTTTCAGATTTTCAGAGCCTCTTTGCGAACCCTTCTTCTTTCTTTTTCAATCTTCTTCAACCTTTCTCCCAACTGCTTCCATGGCTACCCGTGGTCAGAGGATCAAACATGCAGCTACTAAGGCATCCAAGAACGCCAATGCGTCCAGGAACGCGAATGCCCCCTTAACCATTAGGGAAGGTGCTGTGCCCCCTTCAACAAGGGAACAAACTGTCGTGGGGAGGTCCGCAGCCACCCCGGTGGTGGTGGATGGGCCTGAGCTTCAGACGCCCATCTTTTCTCCGAAAGGTAAACTTCTGTTCTTTCATTGCTCTGTTTTGGTAATATTCCCTGCTGTTCCTTGTTTTTATGTTTGCCATTGCCATATCTGAACTGTTTGAGTAGATGTCAAGCCTAATGAGTTGAAGCCGGCTTACTTTAAGACAATGGTGGCGCTTGATGGCCTCGGTGTGGAGGATGCACCTAGATATCCCGGCCTAGGTCTGCACTATCCTCGCGACGGAGAGGTTTACCTCTATGCGGCCCAGATTGATGCTGGGTTGCGTTTTCCTCTTTGCGAGGATTTGCAGACGTTGTGCCAGTTCTATGGAATCCACCTCACGCAATTAGTTCCCAATGCCCTTAGGATGTGGTCCGGTTTCAAGTTCTTGTGTATACGCCAGGAATGAGCGTATTCACTGGCCTTGTTCCGGTGTTTTTTCCGACTGGCAGCTGGGGCGAACCACCTCCACCACTTCCAACCACGCTGGCCGAAGTTTGCAGAGTGGAGAGGCCTTCAATCGTGGGATTGGAATGTCCACGTTCGGTTGGTAGACGACTTCCGGGATACCAACTCCAATTATAAGAAGTTTTACTTCTTTTACAAGGGGGGTCTATGCTGGAAATTGTTTACCCCGGACAAGGATTTCCCTCCTTCCTTCGAAGAGCTGTCAGGGAGTGATCGGAACGCCATCGACGACCTCTTCCGGTTGCATCGATCGTCCCACTTCAAGTCCATCCACTCAGTGACGGAGACTACTGAGAATATGCTTGAGATGACGGGCATTCATCATGCCACGCCAATCTTTGATGATTGGGTAACTGTCTAACCCTTTTATTGTTTACTGTTTGTAGGCAAGGCCCGAAAACTTATAGGTCTCTTTGATGACCAGGAAAAGGCAGGGCTGTCCACTGACCAGGCACTACTAAACTCTCATCTTCCCCTCTAGGCGTTCGTCCAAGAGGAAGTCTGAGGAGGTGCTTCCCTCGGCCACTGTTGGCCCTCGCCAACCGGGTATGTTGCCTCGCCATTTGTAGATTTGACGTTTTCATACTTTTCAGTTTTTGGGTTCTGACATCTTGCCTTGTTATTTTGCAGAGAAGTCCTCAGCTGACGTGGCCCGGTATCCTCCTCCTCCTCCCTCCAAGAAGGTCAGGAGTGAGGAGTACCCGGAAGTCGACCAGCATCCTCCTCCTCCCCCTCCTAAGGGCCCTTCTGCCAGCAAGGGGAAGGGTCTGGACGTGGCGCCTCCTTCTCCCTCTCCTCAGGGTCCTTCTGCTACCAAGGAGAAGGTTTTGGCCTTGGCGCCCCCTCCTCCTACTGTGCCCACAGTTCCTCCCAAGGAGTCTGGGACCTCGAAGAAGGGGCCCGATGCTTCCAGCTCCTCGAAGGCTCCTGCGGAGGAGTACTGCTCCATGGCGAGCCTGTTCCAGCCACTTAAGGCTGCGAACCCTCGGGGGGCTTGGATCCCTTGCGGGGATCTTTCGAAGAAAGGGTTCCCCACCTAGAAGAGCCTCCAGGGTAGCCCGGTCATGTACATGCGGCTTCTTGACGGGATAATTCCCCCTAAGGACCGCTCGATTGTTCCCACGGAGCTACCTCAGATCGAGGGGTTCCTGCGGACCCACTTCGAACGAGTCGCTCTGGTAGGATCTTGCCTCTTTTTCCGTTTTTTTTCTTTTTTCCTTGTCGTTCCCTTTTGGTTTGATGTCCTGACAACTTTCATTCTGTTTTTGTTGCCAGCTCGTTCGGGAAGAGGTGGTGCTTGACCGCGTCTTCGGAGAGCTCGCCGACAAGCATTCTGACCTGCTTGTCGATCTGGAGCAGTACCAAAGTACGGGGGTCACCCCCGGGCAATTGGGGGCCATCTAGACGACCGCTGACGCGGCGATCACCTTGGTGGACGGTGCCCGGGAGGAGTACTTCAGGAAGGAGCAGCGTCTCCTTGTTGATGTTAAGAAGAGGGAGGCTGATGCTGCAGCTTTCCATCAAGAAGCTGAGGCCCTTCATCGGTGCCTAGATGAAGGAGAAGCGGTCCGAGATCGCTTAGAGGCTGATTTGAAGGAGGCTCGGGCCCAAATTGCGGAGTCGGACGCTCTTCGGGTCGCCGCTGAGACCCAGAAGGAAGTTGCTGAGGCCCAGAGGGCTATTGCTGAAGCTAGGGGGATCGCCCTGGAGGAGGAAAAGAACCATCTGTCTGATCAGCTAAAGACCGTCCCTTCGCCCCAAACCGTGGTCGAGGAGTTCAAGGCCTCTGAGGACTTTGAGGACCACGCTTTGAAGGTGATGAAGTCGGCGATTGCTGATTTTCTTCAAGTCCTGGTCGAGGACGTTCAGGCGGTCGATCCCAACTTTCCCATTGGGGAAGTTGAATCCCTTAAGGGTTTCTTGCAGATTCACCTTCCTTGGCCTGCTGTTGCTGCTGAAGAGATTGCCCCTGGAGCCGAGCCGAGTACTCCTGCCCCCGAAGGCGAGCAAAGCACCCCTGCCCCCGAGGACCCAAAAGCTTGAATTCTCCACCTCCTTGGCGATCATCCTTCTTATATCTTTCTTGTCTTTTTTTCTTAGACATGCTTTGTAATTACTTTTTTATAAAAGACTCGGTTATTATATATTGAATGCCTTTTTTATTCATACGCCCTTGGATGACTTTGAATGTGTTGGCTATCTTTTCTGATATCTTGATCGCGTAATCGTAATTACTCCCGACTTTTTTCTTGCTTTGTAATGGCCTCGACTTTTAAAGTCTTGGACCAAGCATAAGTCTGTATGAACTTTCTAAGGACAATACTCTAACACTTAAAAGCATAGACTTCTAAGTTCCAAGAGATATTACCTTTTCGCAGTTTAAACCTTTGACTTGTTTACATAGTAACAAGGAATTTGTTAACTTAAGGCTTCATCATCCATAGTGATCGCCTAAAATCCCTTATCCGCTGTTTAATGGGTTGATAGCATATCTCTTTGTCTGGCTTTGGCGTTTGCTCTCCCGTTTTTGCCTAATTCTATTGTTAGGACTTTTTGGCATGACTTTGGCGTCAGGGCTTTCATTTTGCCTAACTTTATTGCTAGGTCTTTTGGCCTGACTTTGACGTCAGGGCTTTTTGGCCTATCTTTTGGCGATAGGGCTTTTGGCCTAACTTTATTGTTAGGGCTTCTGGCCTAACTTTGTTGCTAGGGCTTTTGGCCTATATTTGGCGATAGGGCTTTTGGCCTATCTTTGGCGATTGGGCTTTTGACCTGACTTTGGCGTCAGGGATTTTTGGCCTAACTTTGTTGTTATGGCTTTTTGGCCTAACTTTATTGTTAGGGTTTTTTGGCCTGACTTTGGCGTCAGGGCTTTTGTGCCTGATTCGGTTATCAGGTCTTCGCCTGACTTTTGTCGTTAGGGCTTTTTCTTCGACTTGCTTCGAGTGGACATGCTTTATGAAGGAATGGTTTCTTTTATTAACATAACAGTTTGATTACAAGCTATGTATGAAATCTCCTTAGATGCTCAGAATTGAATGGATGGGGTAACCTTTCGCCTTCGGTGGTTTCAAAATAGTAGGATCCTGGTGCGGCGATCTCTATTACCTTGTACGGTCCTTCCCATTTGGCTGAAAGTTTATTTTTACTATCCAGCCTTGTGAATTCATTCCTTCTCATAACCATCTCCCCCACGAAAAATTAGCGAGCGCTGACTTTTCTGTTGAAATACCGAGCGGTCGGCAGGTGCATCTTTGCTTGTGCTTTTTCTAATAACCATATCTTTTCTTCTGCCAAGTCGAGGTCAGTTCTGCGCTCGACCTCGTTTGCCTCAGCGTTAAAATGTAGGATTCTATGGGTAGGCACTGCTATTTCGGCGGGTGCTACTGCTTCTGATCCATACACTAAGCTGAAAGGTGTTTATCCTGTGGTTGATTTAGGCGTTGTTCTGATGGCCCATAATACGTTTTCCAGCTCTTCTGCCCAATTCCCTTTGAATGCTCGAACCCTTTTCTTGAGTCCTGCTAAAACAACCTTGTTGGCTGCTTCAGCTTGCCCATTCGTTTGAGGATGATGCACCGAGCTGAAACGATGGTCGACATGATATTCTTCACAGATCCATTTTAGCTCCTTTCCAATGAATTGCGGACCATTATCACTGATAAGTATCTTGGGAATTCCAAACCTGGAGAATATGTTGATCTTTAGGAATTTGATGACCTGAAATTCCGTTGTAGAAGCTAGAGCTTTCGCCTCTATCCACTTAGTGAAGTAGTCGATCGCCACTATAATGTGGGTGCGTTGACCAGTGTTAATAGGGAAAGGACCTAATATATCGATCCCCCATTGAGCGAAAGGCCAAGCACCCGCCATTGGGGATAATAGTGTTGATGGTCGACCTGATCGTGGTGCAAACTGCTGGCAAGTCTCACACTTCTGCGTTAGTTCAGCCGCATATTTTCCTAAGGTTGGCCAATAGTATCCCAACCTGAAGATTTTTCTTGTCAACGATCGAGCACCTTCGTGACATGCTGCCGCCTCTTCATGAGCTTCTCGAAGAACCCTTTCTGTTTCTGGATGAGCAACACATCTTATGTAAGGAGTTGAGTAACCTCTTCTGTAGAGTTCTCCATCTATAATTAGATAACTGGCCGCAAGTCGTCTTATCCTCGTGGATTCGCCTTCATCATCTGGGAGGATCCCTTCTTTCAAGTAATTTTGAAACGGAGTCATCCATGTGACCTGTCCTTGAATATTGAAGACCTCGGCTCTGCTTTCAAGGACTGAACATAGGGCCTTTTCCAGAAATTGCACATCCTGGATTGTTGTCCCTCTGAATGCTTGTTTGCTCAAGGAGTCTGCCATCTGGCTTTCTTGGCGAGGAATAGACTCAATCGCGAAATTTGGGATTTCCGCAACGAGCTTCTTGGCGATGCTGAGGTATTTTTTCATCTTTTCTCCCCTTGCCTCGTAGGTGCCATTAACCTGATTGACAATAAGCTCTGAGTCACTTTTTACCTTAAGCGCAGTTATACCCATTCCTTTTGCTAGTCTGAGTCCAGTGATAAGGGCCTCATATTCTGCTTCATTATTAGTCGCTGGGAACGTTAAGGCGATCGCATACTTCAAAGGCTCGCCTTCAGGAGGAATAAGAATTAAACCTGCCCTGAGCCTTCTTTTGATGAAGAACCATCTGTGTAGAGTTCCCATATTTGATTGTCGTCTGCTGACTGACTTGGCCTATTTTCTGCTTCTGTTTGACCGTTACTCGTACTTTCCACAATGAAATCAGCTAGTGCTTGACCTTTGATGGCCGTTTTTGGCGCAAATTTGATCCTTAACTCGCTGAGCTCGATCGCCCACTTAACCATTCTTCCTGAAGAGTCTGGCTTGATCAGGAAGTTTTTGAGTGGTTGATTAGTGAGGACCGTGATGTCGTGCGCATGAAAGTAAGGTCTCTGCTTCCGAGCACCAATAACTAAGGCATAGAGATACTTCTCAATCTGGACATATTTTATTTCAGCTGAGTTGAACATTTTGCTAATGAAATACACTGGACTCTGAATATTATTTTCCTCCCTTATTAAGACAGCACTGGCTGCCACATCGCTAATGCCTAAATAAAGGAAGAGCTGCTCACCTGGAACGGGCTTTGCCAGAGCTGAGAGTGTTTGGATATGCCTCTTCAAGGATTGGAACGCTTCCTCGCAGTCTGGCGTCCACTCGAACTTGCGGTTGGCCCTCAGCATTTTGAAAAGTGGGAGGGACCTGTCGCTCTCTTTGGAGAAGAAGCGGTTGAGAGCGGCTAGGCGTCCATTCAGGCATTGGACCTCCTTGTGGCAGGTTGGCGACTTCATTTCTTCTATGGCCTTTAGCTTTTCTGGGTTTGCTTCGATTCCCCTTTCGCTGACCATGAAACCCAGAAATTTACCGAACTTAACTCCAAAGGCGCACTTGGCAGGGTTCAGGCGAACGCTTTGTCTCCTCATGCATTCGAAAGCCTCGCGGAGGTCTATTGTGTGTGGATTGCCCTTGATGGTTTTGACGAGCATATCATCCACATAAGCCTCCATGTTTATCCCCAGCATGTCCTGGAACAGGCGGTTCACCATCCGTTGATAAGTTGCCCCGACATTGATGAGTCCAAAGGGCATCACCTTGTAGCACAGAATGTCCCCATCGGCATAAAAAGCGGTGTGAGCCTCATCGTCTGGATGCATTCTGATCTAGTTGTAACCTGAATAGGTGTCCATGAAGCTTAGCATCTCGTGACCCGAGGTAGCATCGACCAGCTGATCAATTCTAGGAAGGGGATATGAATCCTTTGGGCAAGCCTTATTCAAGTCATGAAAGTCAACGCACATCCTCCACTTGCCGTTCGATTTTTTGACCAAAACTGGGTTGGCGACCCAACTCTGGAATCTTACCTCTCTGACGAAGTCAGCCTCAATCAATCTGCCGACCTCCTGCCTGATCGCCAAACGTTTGTCCGTCCCAAACGATCTTCTTTTTTGGGCGATCGGCTTGATGGAAGGGTCTATCCTGAGCTCGTGGGAGATGATATTTGTGCTGATTCCCGACATATCGCTTGGCTGCCAGGCGAAGAGCTCCTTAAATTCCTTGAGGAGGGCGGTCATGGCCTCCTTCTTATCCTCTTTTAAGGTGGTCCCAATGCGCACCTTCTTGTCTGGACCATCGATCTCGACCTCCTACAATTCCTCCATGGGTGCTGGCCGAGCCAAGTCCTCGCGAAGGTCGGCCTCTGTTTCAATGGCGAGGGCCTCCCTTTGGTTCTTCCTGCGCAAACAGTTCACATAGCATTGCCGCGAGGAAGGCTGGCCGCCGAGCACTTCTCCAATCCCGTTTGGAGCGGGGAACTTCATCTTCTGGTGGACTGTGGAGGCCACAATCTTGTTCGGATTGATCGTGGTCCTCCCTATGATGGCGTTGTAGGATGTAGGTGAATCGACCACCAGGACGGTGACCGATACCTTGATGCTCTTCCATCCCTCGCCAAAAATCACTGGCATGGTTATAGCCCCCAGCGGATAAGTCGTCCTTCCCGCAAACCCAATCAGCGGAAAGTCGACCCTCTTCAGGTCACGCTTGGACTTGCTTATCTTCTCGAAAGCGTCCAGAAATAGGATGTCTGTCGAGCTGCCTCCGTCGACCAGAATCCTTGCAACGTCACAACCGTCAATATCTGCTGTGATAACCAAAGCATCGTTGTGGGGGGTGGTGACATGTGCCAAATCATCTCCAGAGAATGAGATGACAATGTTCTCCTCAGGTCGGGGTCGCTTTCCCAACTGAACTGCTGTGGAGATCTGAGTGGCGTAGACCTCCCTGGCGTGCGACCCCTCGCCGCCTGCACCGAATCCTCCTGCAATCAGATTTACTCTCCTCTTGCTTCCCGACGGATCAGTTTGTTCATCAGGGGCTGGCGAACGATGTCTCCTAGGGGGCGTTCGACTCCTATCTCGCCCTGCCACGAATTCCTTCAGCATTCCTCCCTGAATCAGCTTCTCTATGTCCCGCTTCATAATGCGGCAGTCATCCGTCTTGTGGCTCTTGCACTTGTGGTATCTGCAATAGCTCTCGACGTCCTTTCCCATGGGTTGACCGCCCCGACGAGGCATCGGCGACCTCGCCAAGGATCTCCTCTCCATCTCGACTAGTACCGCTGAGATCTGCCTATTTAAAGGCGTAAAGTACTCAGGGACCTCTGGATGGCGAGGTGCTGAATTAGGCTCACCTCGGGGCCTGCTGTCTCTTCCCTTCTTCTCCTTCTTCACCTCCATCTTACCATCGCGTCGGGGTTCAGGGACCACCCTTAGCGAGGTCGTCAGGAAGTTAGCCTCTGTGTTCGCCCTTTCCAGGTCTATGAAACCTTTTGCTCTGGACGCCAACTCCTCCAACGTTTCAATCTCCTTCACATGGTAGCTGTTTCGGAGCTTCCTCGAGGCCTTGTTGGCCACATCCAAACCCCTGTAAAATGCTCGAATGATCTCCCCATCCGAGATTCGGCGATCTATCTCCGTGACGTTCTGATGGAAACGCCCATAAAAGTTGGCCAGCGACTCTCCAGACTGATGTTTGACCGCATCCAGGGCGACCACGCTCTTTATAAATTGGCGTTCGCCCATATACCTCTCCAGGAACTTGCTCCTTAACTCTGCCCAAGTTCCAATAGATCCTGCAGGGAGGCCGAAGAACCAGGACGAAGGTGAACCCGAAAGAGTGGATGGAAATAGTAAAGCCAAGTGATTGAGATCATTTGACTTACCCAGGAGAGAAGCCTCGTGTTTGTTGACGTGTATGGTGGGGTCTCCTCCACTACTGTACTCAGCTATAGCCCGAGCAACTACGTCTTTGGGGATCTTGATGGCGACGAGCTCGTCGGAAAAGGGGTGAGCAGATTGCTCCTTGAAGGGAGCTACGACCGTCAGTCGTCTTTCCTGGAGCCTTTTGTTGAGGAGATCGTCCATCTGGTCCACAGTGCAGTACCTGGGCGAGGTCCCTGATGGAGGAGAACCGGAAGGGTTGGCAGTGTACGTAGCCGCCGGCTCCTTGGTATATGCCGGAGGTATGGACTGTTGTCCTGATGTCATCTCCTGATCTTCCGGAGGCGCGGTGGTGCCAGGATTCGCGGCTTCAGAAGGCAAGGGCCCTGTGGCAGCAGGGCGGTTGTTTCCCTGAGGAGCAGGGGGATTGTTTTCTTGTCGAGCAGGGGCTTGACGACGCGCCTTCCCTAGGATGGCCTCCAGCAGTAAAATCATCTCCGGAGTTAAATGGATGTTTTCCCCGGCGATGTGGACAGTCTGCGGAGCTGGAGTCTCAACGTGGTTGGTAGGTGGGGTAGGTCTGGAATTACCGACATGCTCTCAGGCCGTCCGCAGGGGGACGACATTGGCTCCTGCCTGGCTGGCAGATTCTTGTTGAAGCGGGAAAGCGGCGGCGGAATCAGAGCTATCTGAGGATCGCTCGCGAGTCTGGTTCCGACGGTTGTTTGGGGATCGAGTTCTCTTGACTGAATTGCTCGTTTCCCACAGACGGTGCCAAATGTTGGATCGTGAAATCCTGGATGCTGATCTGGCAGTGGATTAAATGCCAGATAAGGACGGAAAGATGCTTCTACTCCAACTCCGGTGAACCTGCAAGTAGGGGAGGGCAACAGAGGGGGTGTCTCTGGGTCCTTCTCCGATGCTTAAATGAGTATATGTTGGTGTATATCTAAAAAACGTAAGGAACGTATGTAAAGCAAGGGTATTTATAGGGTAGGAGAGATCAAACCGTATAAGGCAGCTGAATATCTTAGTGTATATTGTGTTGCTGAATATTCGGATCATGGGATATGGCAGTTACTGCGAGATATTGCAGTTACCATATCTAATCTTTAGTGAATATGTGACCGAGATACGCGGGATATCGTGGCCACTTCCTTATTGACGGTTTAGTGGGACCAGAGGAGAGAGGCAAGGCTCTCTTCGGGGCGAGCACTCTCATGGCGAGCAGTGAGAGGTCGCGGTCTGGTGAAGAATGACGAGCAGTCTGGGAGCCTTTGGCGTCCCTAGAGACTTTGGGCTCGGTTCTGGGCCACTCGATGGTGGGTCAAGTTTGACTCGTACTTAGGCCGATCCGGTTTGAATATCATGGGTTTACCCCCTCTATGGCTATTGGGCCTTCAAGTCCTTTTCTTTACTGGGCTGTCACTATCGATACCCAACAGTACTTACTCAAAAAAAAATAAAAAACATTAAAGTGAGTAGATAATTTAATTACGAATTAAATGACGCTAACTAGACGTTAATATTTTAATTTTAGACTGACCGTATAATACGATACATAATTTACTTCGTATTATACAGTTAGTCTAAAAGTAAAATATTAACGTCTAGTTAGCGTCGTTTAATTTGTAATTAAATTATCGAAGCACTTTAATTTTTTTGATTTTGTTTTAGTAAGTACATAATTAAATTTCTCACCTAATGCATTTTATTATTTCGGTCAAATTTTAAGACAAGCGATGTTAGGTTACAAAATCACTGTATTTCTAATCAAAAAAATTACCCTAAGTAGATAATTGAATTACGACATAAATAACGTTCACCGTGGTCAGTTTGGACATACAAGGTATGAGTTATATTTGTTTAAGCAAAATTTTCATATCTCAACTTACGGCAGAGCCTACAGTCAATCCGTAAGTCCAAATTTAATATTTTTTGCATCATTTGAATCGCAATTAATATATTTACTTACTATAATTTTAATTTTTTTTAAATAAATACATAATTCTTTTAATTAAATATTAAATCGTAAAAAAAACGTAAAAAAAAAAACAAAATAAACGCCACTAGGGATAGCGAAATTCATAAATTATGAAAAACGCTACTTTGGGTTTATAAAAAACGCTACCTCTAGTGTTGTTTTTTGAAAAATGTTAAAAAATGCTACCCACAGTAGCGCTTATATACATTTTGCTAAATATTTTTTCAGCATATTTACTTTTTCAAAACGTGTTTGTACAGTGGCTACTTTTTTTAAGAACTTCGAATTTGTAGGGAAGGTCCCAACTGCCTAACTAGCGATATCTATCCGCTTTCGAGCTATGACGGCATAAACATTTTTTTTATCAGACGTCATAAACATGACTTCTTCCAAATATTTTGTAAGAAATAAAATAATCAATGATGAAAAAAAATGTCTCAATAAATGTTTGACCATGACTAGGAGAGAGAGAGGAGAGGCAGGCAACCCACTGCAAAACCCGGTTCAATCGGTTAGTAACGTGATTTTTCTTTCAAAAATGACCAAAGCTCCTTCCATAATTTTAAAATATTATTACTAGGACATGTCAGATCTTCATAAAAGAATTAGACAAAGTCAACTAGATGATCGTTAGAATAGTGAGTTGATTTATAAGAAAGGAACAACGGAGTGTTTGTAACTATAATAAAACGGGAATCAGTATAAAATTTTGACTTAACAATTACCGTGGTGCCACATATACATTATTTTCGTTTTTTATTGTTCTCATAAAATATTTTATTTTGTTCAAAAATGTATTTTTGCAGAAAGGGTTAATGTGAAACCATTTTTTAATTGCTTGCTCACAATGATCTTAAAACATTAATCTTTTCTTATAAATAAATAGTACAAATAGACAAAGGAAAGGCAACCCTCGGCTTGGAAGTTTGGACCAGGAGTTTATTGGGTTTGGACCTAAGGTCAGACAATCAAGCGCAATTGGTCTAAAATAAGAGCTATTAAGAATTTAAGAATTTTTGGGAGACTTGAGTCTATGATCCGAACCAAAACAAAATTCACTTTCAAGATTTATTTAAAAACTTGTTTTCCTCCTGCAAAGACCATGTGCCCCTCTACCCTACCCTCATGTTTAATCCCCCTTCGGTTTTAAACACCCTTATAATAAATTCACTATATCATCCCGTCAATGAGGTCGAGATTTTCTCTACTCTTTCTTGTCTTAGTCCCTTCAAAGCCCCAGGGTCGGATAACCTTCATCCGATCATTTACCAAAAAAATTGGGACATGGTTGGGAGCTCAGTGTGCACTTTGATTAAAAATATCTTTCCGGGTCTACCACTTCCTAAATATATTAATGACACTTTCCTGTGTTTGATTCCCAAAATTGACAACGCGGAGTTGTTTAAGCAATTCAGACCCATCAACATTTGTAACACCTCTAATAAAGTCTCTCTAAGGTGATCGTGAATAGAAAGAAATGAAGAAGGCTACTGAAAAGCCTGAGAGAAAACTAAAAATGTGCACACAGAACTGGAAAGGCACTCGGGGAAAGGAAACAAATTGGATACTTGGCAGATCATTTGGATCTATCTTTAACTGAGACCAATCAATGCTTTAAATAAAACTTGTGAAAAAGTAACAAACCATTAATTGCATCGCTTTAATAAACTAAATTACAAATATCCTTTAAACTCCACACACTTAAACAATTACAGACGAAATTTTACTCATACACCAATTTGGTTCTTAACAAAAACAAATAATACAATTAATGAGGGTTATCTTGTTTCTCAACACTCCCCGTCAAGCTAATACTTTCATATATATTCTTAAGAGAAAGCTTCCTCAGTAGAAGATAATGTTGTTGTCCACCCAAAACCTTTGTGAAAATGTCAGCTACTTGATCAATGGACCGAACATACAGAGTCTTGATAATATATGCACTAATTTTTCCCTTGACAAAATGACAATCTATCTTTATATGTTTGGTACGCTCATGAAACATAGGGTTAGTAAAAATTTGAATAGCAAATTTATTATCACAAAACAACAACACTGGTTCAGAATGTACAATACCTAGTTTAGAAAGCAAACCTTTTAGCCATATTACCTCAGAGACTGTAACTCCCATGCTCCTATACTCAGTCTTAGGGAGAACCTTAAAATTGTACTTTGTTTCTTAACTTTCCAAGAAATTAAGGAATCTCCAAGTTTGATACAAAAACCAATTACAATTTTTCTACTTTCAGGAAAAGTGGCCCAATCAGAATCACATAATGCAAAAAACAATTCCTAAACCAAGCTGATTCTTAACATAGCAAATAATTCTAAAAGCCGCATCTAAATGAGACTGTTTTGGAGACTGCATATATTGACTTAATTTATGAACAAAAAAACAATATCAAGACGAGTTATAATGAGGTAAAGCAGTTTGTCTATCACCTTTCTATAAAACATTGCATCAGATAGAATCTTATGACTAGATTTCCTATTAAATGCATCATCATATGCAACTGAGGTAAGAGATAAGTTTAATTCCATAGGGTTTTTACCAGGTTTAGCACAGAGCAAGCCAACCTCTAAAATTAATTCCATGGCATACTTACGTTGATTAAGCACTATACCGTCAGCATACCTAGCAACTTCGAGGCCAAGAAAATATATCAGTTCTCCTAATTCATTCATTCTAAAGTGTTTTTCAAGAATTGACTTTAACTCAACTATCAGATTACCACTGTTACCCGTGATTAACAAATCATCCACATATACTAACAAAACAACAATGAATAAACAAGTTGTAATCATACTTACTTTGTTCATATACATGACTGATTAATGCTTTAGTCAACTTTATATTACATTGTCATGGGGCTTGTTTAAGCCCATATAAAGACTTCTGCAATCTGCACACCAAGTTAGTATCACTACAGGAGAAGGTGGTGTTAAGGGCTGGAAAATAATTTGTTATCGACTAAAAAATGGAGTCGTTATAAATATGCGGCTCATATAAAAATGAATTGTTGTTTGAAGAGTCAGGAATATTATGACGACTCATTTAATGTACAAACACGAAAAAGCACGTCTCAAGAGAAAATTGAGCTTTCATAATTATTGACGGCTGGAAAGAGAAAGATCCGTAAAAATATTATTCACGACACCTTTTTTGAGCCGTGAAAAATAGAAAAATATTAATTTATTATTTACTTCTACGGTTCAAAAATGAGCTGCCAGAAATGTTTATTTAAAAACAAAACAAATATCGACATTTTTTCAGTAATGTTTTATTCATAATTTGTAGAAAACGTTACAATTCAAATAATCTACGCCATATAATAATTGAGTCGCGGAAAATAACATAATATATTATGTTTAAATTAAATCAGAGACTCATTAAATATTGAGCCTACAAATGATAAATAAAAAATATATTTTAATATTAACAATTTTTTAGCCGTTTAAATATTAAAAAAGTGCAACTCCCGAATGACCCATGAAAATATAATAAATACTTATTATATTTTTTTATGCTTTATAAAGGACGGCTCGAAATACAATGGGTCATGAATAATTAAAGAAATAAAAAATTCACGGCTCAAATAGCTAAGTGGCTTGGTAACGAGTCGTTAACTGCTACTAGTTTCGTAGTGTATCAAATTCTCCCTGATTACGACAGCCTTAAGGGAGTTCCATATAAATTTCTTCATCCAAGTCACCTTGGATATATGCATTAAAAACATCCATTTGATATAAATGTCAGTTTTTAACAGAAGCAACAACTAAAACAGATCTTACAATTACTATTTTAGCAACACGAGGAAATGTATCACCAAAGTCAATACCTTCTTTTTTACTATAACCCTTCGCTACTAACATGGCCTTATACATTTCAACCGATCCATCAACTTTATACTTTACCTTATAAACCCATTTGCAACCAACAACATTCTTACCCGTCAGCAAAGGAACAACATACCAAGTGTTGTTATTTTCAAGTGCAGTAATCTCTTCTTTCATAGCATCCACCCACTTACTATCCTTTTTAGCATCCTTAAAACAGACAGGCTCTGTAATTTTTGAAAAAGAGCAAGCAAATTGTCTATATTCATAAGAAACACCATCATATGAAATAAAATTAATGATAGGATAGGTAGTGGATGGTTTGTTTACCAAGTTCATAATGTAATCTTGTTGCAAGAAGGACCTCTGCTCACCCTAGTTGAGCGTCTTGGTTCAGAGACAATCTCATCACTACCAAGATTTTCACTAGAGGGTAAAACTTCTACCTCATTAGCAATAAAATCAGCATCAGAAGCAATGGAAACATCATATGAGTCATCAGGATTATCAGCAAAATGATCACATTTATCAGAATTACCAACATGTACATATTTAAACAGAGGATCATCATTCAACCTACTTTCAAAGAATACAACAACATTCAAGTCTTCCAATTTGTTTAAACGGAAATATATCTTCTTTAAACTGATCATCCCGACTCACAAAAAAATGACTTTGTATTTAGATTAAACAGTTTATAGCCTTTTGTGTTGATGAATAGCCCATATGAATAGCAACCACAAATCTAGAACTAAACTTGTCCAGGTTATTTGGAATCTTATCAAAACATATACACCCAAACACATGTAAGTGTTTAACATAAGTTTTCTTTCCAGTTAATTTTTCAAAGGGAGAAACACCTCCTAAAACTGAAGTAGGCAACAAATTCACAGGATAGCATGATGTAAGTATACATTCACCCCAAAATTTAACAGGAACACCACACTCAAATCTTAAGGCACGTGCAATTTCAAGAAGATGTATATGTTCCCTTTCAACTACCCCATTTTGTTGGGGGGGAGGGGGGGGGGGGGAGGGGGGATACAGACAACTCGTTTCATGAACTATTCCTCTTTCTTTAACCAAACTATGACAGATTTCATTTAGAAATTCTCTTCTATTGTCGTATCTGATTCTTTTAATAGAACACCCAAACTGATTTTATACTAATGCAAGGAAATGTCTAATTATGACAACATCAAATTTAAAGACAACAAATATGTCTAGGTATTTCTAGAAAAATCATACACAACAGTCAAGAAATACTTGTTATTATCATGAGTACTTACATTGTAAGGGCCCCAAACATCCGTATGAACAAGATCAAACCTTCGAGAAGTACTACTACAACTTCTAGGAAAAGGAAGTCTAGACTATCTAGCCATACGACAAACCGAACACTCATTTACATGCTTATTCGAAGTATCATTCAAATCCAAATCAGATAATTTACACAACACTTGCAAAGGAACAAAGCAACGAAAGACACAGACGAAACACTCATGCTCAAATTGGTTGTGAAAGGAGATTTAAAGAGGTATAAACCCACAGTTTCCTTACCAATCCCCAGAACCACTCCACTGAAGAGGTCCTGAATGATTACATGTGTTGAAAAGAAAATAACAGAACAACAAAAATCTTTGGTAAGCTTTGCAACATACATCAAGTTATATTTAAATTCAGGAAGATATAACACATTTGACAACTTCCTATTTTTGCCTATCAAAACATCACCTATAGCTCTAACACTAGAATAAGCATTAGGCAAATGAACCCTAGATGAACTAATTTTTGGGCTAAGTAATCAATCTTACCTATAACACATATGGTTAGTTGAACCCGTATCAAGAATTCATGAATCACTATTACAATTATCAAGGAAATAAGAATTACATGAAGAATTTGCCTTAGCCTTAGTTTTAGAGTCTTTTGATAAGAGCTCAACTATATTGTGCTCGAGACTCTCCTTGGTTAACATTATAGGCCCGAGAGTCTGATAGTCAATAGGGGTGGAACACAACTAGTCGTAGCATATGTCGGTGTGGAAACTCCTGAAGAAATAGGGGTCTCAACAACATTGTTAGATTGTTTAGTTTTGTTCTTAAATGTCCAACCAGGAGGATAACCATTCCTTGTAAAGCATCGATGGTAATCATGACATTTTCCTTTACAGTAGGTACAAAATAGGTTGCAGTTCCTTATGTTGGGTGGTTTGTTTGAAGAACTACAGCTATTTCCACTAGAATAGACAACCAAACCATCAGCAGACGATACTGAAAAATTGTATGAGATGCCTATCTGATTTTCTTCTTGAACTAAAACAACATAGGCTTGATTTACAGAGGAAAGAGGTTGTATCATAACAAGATTTTCCTGAATTGCAGAATACGATTCATTTAAATCGTGTAGGAATGAAAAAGCTTGAGATTATTTGCATGCTCAATGTGTTTCTTGAACATATCACAACCAGAACAAAGAAGACAAGTAATAGCAACAAATTCTTCCCACTCCATCCTTAACCTAGTAAAATACGTAGATATGGTATCTACTCCTTGTTGAACAAGATGGATCTCACAGTGAAGTTGAAAAACCCTAGAACCATTTACTTTGTTCAACCTTTCCCTCAGATCGGACTAAACAAGAAAGGTACTAGTGGAGTAAAGAACATTACTCGTGATATATTTTGAAATTGAGTTCATGATCCATGCAAACACCACTACATTACATCTTTCCCATAGGCGATGCATGGATGGGTCAAAAGATTCTTACGACTAAGATCCATCAATAAACCCTAGATTGTTTTTGACAACTAACGAACTATACATGGCCCTACTCCAGAATCTACACTTTTTCGGACGAGTTAACGAAAAAGAGATCAAGTACATGTGGTGTTTGAGGGATGTAAGTACAGAGGGTGATTAGAGTATACTGTAACAAGAGTTGCAATCTCAGTTTTGACATCATCGGTGAGGATCGTCTGAGCAGAGGTTGCCATTTATGCGGAGGAACTCAGATGCGAAGAAGAGAAGACCATGAGGATGAACATACACAATTAGAGGTTTGAAGCTCTGATACCATGTGAAGAACCGTGAAAGGAATGAAGAAGGCTACTGAAAAGGCACTCGGAAAAAGGTAACAAACTGGATACTTGGCAGATCATTTGGATCTATCTTTAACCGAGACCCATCACTGTTTTAAATAACTTTTGAAAAGTCAACAGGCCATTAATTACATTGGTTCAATAAACTAAACTACAAATACCCTATAAACTCTACACACTTAAACAATTTCAGTCTAACTTCTACTCATACATCAATTTGGTTCTTAACAAAAACAAATAATACAATTACTGAGGGTTATCTTGTTTTTCAACACTCCCCGTCAAGATAACACTTGGATATATATCCTTAAGACCAAGATTCCTCAGCAGATGATAAAATTGTTGTCTACCCAAAACCTTCGTGAAAATTTTAGCTACTTGATCAATGGACCGAATTACCCTTCTTGATCAATGGACCTGAATTACCCTTCTTTTTACTCATACACCAATTTGTTTCTAAAAAAACAAATAATATAATTAATGATAGTTAACTTGTTTCTCAGCAGAATTCGCTCTTTCATGCACAATTTTATCTCCCTTTTCAAGCGAGTTTTATCCCGGGTCGTAGAGTTGTGAACAATGTTGTGATCCTTAGGGAAGTCCTTTTGTATATTGATAAAAATAAGGTTAATTCAGGTCTTATGGTTCTTAATCTTGACCTTAAGGAAGCATATGATAAATTAGAATGGGACTTTATCCGCCAGACTTTATTGCATTTTAAATTCCCCAAGAATTTAATTGATGTGATTATGGAATGTGTCACATCTACCTTAGTGTCTAGCCTTCTCAATGGGGGAATGCTGGATCCTTACATTCCTTCTAGGGTTCTGATACAAGAGGACCCCTATCCCCCTATCTGTTTATACTTTACCTTAAGTACCTCAGTTTTGTCATTGAGGACGACTCCAAAAAGGGCAGGTGGAAAACGTTAAGCCTTGGAAGAAACTCTATTGCTCTAACCCACCTATTATTCGCGGATGACCTAATCCTCATGGGTGAAGCATATTTGATCAATTATGAGACCATGATAAAACAAGTTTAAAATCCTTCTGCTTGGTTTCGGGTCAAAAAACAGTTTTGAAAAATTTCAAGTGGTGCTCTCAAAAACATTATACCCTACGATTGCAAATAAATTGGTGATGTTCTTAGGTCTTAAGAAGGTTGCCAATTTGTCAAATTACTTTGGTTTCCCTTTGCCTCCCTCAAATAATAATTCAAAATCTTTCTACTTTATAGAGTGAGATCAAAACTGGTGGTGTGGAGATCAAAACTTTTATCAATGGTAGGACAGTGTATCTTGGTGAATTCGGTGATGACTATTGTTCCCGCTTACTTCATGCAATGTACTTGCACACCGGTCTCCACTTGCAAAACTCCGGATAAGCTCAATACATATTTTCTCTGGGGACCTTGGATAAAAAAAGAAAATTACATGCATTGAGGTGAGAAGTTGTTACTCTTCCCAGGACAAGGGTGGTCTCGACATGACCTTACCTACGGAAAGAAATCAAGCCATGCTCACGAATTTCTTTTGGAGAGCGGAAAAGTCGAATCAACCTTGGTCTAAAGTTTTAAATTCTAGATATTCAAACCCGTCCGGGAAGAGTGCCACCTAGGTCTCTCTTAATAGTAAGACTTTAGCTCGGGGTATGAACATTCTCATAGAGAGGGAAGGTTGGATCATTGGGGATGGTTCAACAATTAATCTCTGGTCAAACAAGTGGGTGGGTGTTTCAAATCTTAGATCTCTTATTCATGATCCTCTCATTCCCGATGAAGACAAGTTCAAAGTAGAAAATCTTATCAAGGATAATTGGGACTGGGATGTTTCAAAATTCTATTTCCAAATCCCTGATGATATTATGGATCTCATCATGGCTATTCCGAGAAGCATTTGGGCTGGTCATTTGGACTGAAAAAATGTGGAAGGGTTCACCGAAAGGTACACCCTCCGTTGTTTTGGTCCATCATCCCATAAAAAACAATGTCACCAGTTTATCGAGTCAAGAGGGTATACATGGGATTGGGTGTGGAAGTTTGAAACAATACCTAGGATCAAGTATTTTCTTTGGTTGTGCCATCATGATCGTATCTCGTCTGTCAATATGCTTGATAAGAGTGGTATTGACATCCGTTCGATTTGTAAAGTATGTGACATTACCGTGGAGAACACAAGTCACATACTTCATGGGTTACCTTTATCAATTTGGTGTAAGTCCAATCGCCTTGAAGCTAGCTTTAGCCCATAAAGAGACTTTAAAATCTTACACACTTTGTTTAGTCCAGCTAAAAATCCCTCTAGAACTTGCATATAAACGTCTTCTTGTAAATCTCCTTGGAGAAATGCATTGTTGACATCCATTTGATAAATTTCCCAATTTGAGATGCCACAATAGCCAAGATTGTGTGTATTGTAGTCATCTTGGCAACTGGATAAAACGTTTCATTAAAATCAGCACCTTTCACTTGTGTAAATCCCTTGGCCACAAGACGAGCTTTGTATCTGTCAACTGTCCCATTAGAGTGGTATGTTTCACGATATACCCATTTGCAACCTATAACACTCTTATCAGCTGGCAGGTCCATTAGTACTCACGTATTGTTGGCTTGTAATGCTAAAATTTCTTCATTCATGGAACAAATTCAAATCGGATCAGTGACAGCTTCAACATAAGTGGTGGGTTCTCTAAATTTCCCATAATTAACCAAAAAATGCATATAAACAAGTGAAAGATGATCATACTGAATGTACTTTTCAAGACCAAAAAGTGCATAGGACGTGGCTCTAGTTGTATCAAAATCAGATAACCAGGTAGAAGGATGAACTATTTGCCTGGAACGACGAATAGGAACAACTTTAGGAGCATGATCACAAACTTCAGAATGAATCAAATTCAGAGAAGAAGAGCCTGAATGCACCAGTAGTGTGATCTTAGTAGCACTTGAACTGTAAAGATGCTCAAGAAGTTCATTTGTGGGAAGAAGGGAACTCTCTCTAGATAAATTGTCGGGTGATTGATCCTATACAGAATGAATAATGCAGTAATCTCATACTTGCTCATACTAAATGGGAATACATATTCATGGAACATAACATCTCTACTGACATGAAAAAAATGAATCTGATAAATTCATAACCACAGATCCCTTTTGTATTGGAGCATTTCCCATAAAAATTCCTGCATTGGATCGTAGAGGAAATTTACCAGTGTTATTAACCCATGTAGCAAAACAAAGACACTCGAAAATGAGAAGATGGTCGAGGGTTTAAGGCTTTTTGTATAGGCATTCGTATGGAGATTTGCCTCGTAAAACTCTTGAAGGCAGCAAATTGACCAAATATCAAGCCATCTTAATGAAATACCCCCAATATCTAATTGGTACTGAAGCCTGAACACGAACAACTCTAGTAGTGTTCAGTAACTACCTGTGTTTTCTTTCAACTCTGCCATTCTGCTGTGGAGTGAACGAGCAACTTGTTTGATGAAAGATTCCTAGTTGTTGAAACAATGAATGACAACATTCATTCATAAATCCTTCTCCATTATTACTTTGAATTATCTTGATTATGGTTTGAAACTGATTTGTAGATTAGCATGAAATTCTTGATATGCAAAATGGTTTCAGATTTGCATTTCAGTAAGAAAATCCATGTTGTTCGATTACAATCATCAAGAACATTACAAAAATAACGATGTCCCTTATTACTTTGTGTTATATAAGGTCCCCATAAAATCCAAATGGACCAAATCAAAGGGCTTCGCAACAATAGATTCACTAATTTGAAATTTCAGCCGCGTTTCTATTGCAAGAGGACAAATTGTGCATTTCTTTAAACAGTCAACAGTATTTGAAGCTAAAGAAGATGAAGACAAAGCTGTCAATTGTGAAACAGATATATCACCCAAACGTATGCCACATCAATGGATCACCATAAAAAACTTTAACAATCATTGCATTGCAAATAGGTTGATGCAGAATAACTGTAGTCAGAATGTATAGTCCCTTCACATGTCTACCAGTCACCAGAGTCTTCCCATCAAAAAGGCCCTGTATAAGTACTGAATCAGAGAGAAACATTATTGTGCATCTCAACTGCTTTGTCAGCTTCGAGGCAGCAAGCAAATTGGATAGGTGTATTATTCAGACGCATATCAACTAACCAATCATTGTTAAATGTGATGTGATTAGTCACACCTGAATCAATAATCCAATGATCAGTCATGAATGAATCGAAGCTACCTGCCATGTTGAAACGAGCATCAACAGGATGATTGTCTTTTTTTTGTTGCATATAGTGTAAGAATTGACAATCTAACCAATCTGCTTAGTATTCAACTGTAATGAATTATCAACAACATTTGGAGAGGAATCCTTGTGTAATGGATTATGTATACTATCAACAGATTTTGAATCAATGGTTGCATTTAGGTCTGATCATGGGCGGGTTGGGCCGGTCCTGAAGGCAAGACCGAAATTTCGGAGGACCGAGACCGACCTCGGCCAGCCCGCCCGAGTCGGTCTTTATTGAATCAGTCCGGTCTCGGTCCTGAACCGAATTTGCATAAAAAAATCTATGAGTTCACGGTATTATTTAGTAAAAGGCGAAAGAATAGTTCACCTCTCAAAAAAACACTATGAACTCATGATATTCTTTAGTAAATTTATCATGATGCAGCTTTTATAGAGATAGAAAACCTCCAAAATCCACATTCCTTTCGGTGTGGTATTATGAAAATCCCAAATCCACATTCATTCGGTCTGGGGCGGTCCTAAACGGGATTTCGGGAAAAAAACCCGAGACCGAGACCGACCTTGAAGAAAAAAAAACACCCGCTCGGTCTCGGTCCTAGTCGGGCCGGTCTCGGGCCGGTCTTGTCGAGAATTCGGTCCAACAATCTTTTTTGATCACCCCTAGTTGCATTAACAATCACATGAGTATTCCATTTGTTTTTTGATCACCACCAAGATTTATCAATTTTACCTTTATAAGATGAAGTAACAGCTTGACGAGAAGATGAGAACAAGACAGTGGTGTTATCTAACGAACTGTCACACAAACCATCAGTAACTTTTCATGGAGTTTCCTCTTGTAGTATAACATAATAAGCAACATGTAGATTCGAAAAAGGTTTTCGAAGTAGTAAATTCGTACGAACAAATCCGAAAGTTTCATTTAATCCAAGTAAAAATTGAATAAACTTCTATCTTTGTTTACTAACAGATAATAAAACATTGTATTCTTCGCAAACAAGCACCAAATCATCTATGGCAGCCAATTCGTCCATTAACATTTTAATTTTCCAAAGTACGCAGTGATGGACTATGTACCTTCTGTGACATAATAAATGTCATGGTGAAGTTGAAAAATGCGAGGTTCTATCTACTTTGCTAAACATGTCACAAAGATCATCCCAAATAGACTGGGCAGTAGGATGATAGACAAGGCCATTGACCAGCTACTTAGTTACATCACTACGAATCCATGATTTGACGATATCATTACATCGATCCCAACGATTGCGTTGTTCCAACAGGACTGAATCACGAGGACATGCGTCATCTATGAAACATACCTTGTTCTTGACAAGAAGTCCATCATTTATAACCTTGCTCCAGACTTGATTATTTTTCGTTCTGACGAGCTGAAATGGAATCAGAGAATATCCAGTGGTATATGATGGATGCAGATAGTGTTGGATCGTAAACTTCTGATTGCTGATCTGGCAGTGAATTGAATGCCAGGTGACGGTTGAATAATGCTCTTGCCTTAGCTCCGGTAAACCTGCAGGTAGGGGATCGCAACAAAGGGGGTGTCTCTGGATCCCTCTCCGATGCTTAAATGAGTATATGTGTGTGTATAGTTCAAAACGTAATGAATGTATGTAAAGCAAAGATATTTATAGAGTAGGAGAGACCAAACCGTATAAGGTAACCGTATATCTTCGTGAATATTGTGCTGTTGAAGATTTGGATAGTAGATATTGCAGTTACGACAAGATATTCAGTTACCATATCTAATCTTTAGTGAATATGTGCCCGAGATATGCGGGATATCGTGGCCACTTCCTTATTAACTGCAAGTGGGACCAGAGGAGAGAGGCTAGACTCTCTTCAGGGCGAGCACTCTCATGTCGAGCAGTAGGAGGTCGTGACTTGGTGAAGAATGGCGACCAGCTATGGAGCCTTTGGCGTCCATATCAACCTGGGCTCGATCTTGGGCCACTCTATGGTGGGCCAGATTGACATAGGCCGGTCCAGTCGAATAACTTGGGTTTACCCCTCCATGGTTATTGGGCCTTCGAGGCCTTTTCCTTATTGGGCTGTCACTATCAATACCCAACATTTGCCCCCGAAGCTTGATTGAAGTTTCTTCAGTCGATCTTGATTCCTTGGTAGGGTTTGAGATAGTGACACTTTAGATTTGGTTTTCCTTGTCTCTTTCTGTGGTTCATGTTTTTATGGACACTTCATGCTTGTTTGGCAATCAGTCGTTCCACTGTCCAGGGCTGAAAGAATATTCAATATTTTATTCCTTCTTGGCAATCACTCTAGGCAGTCTAGGTTCATGAAGGTTTACCTTTTGCTATTAGGCGACCATTACCTTTGAAAAGGATTTTCCCAAAAAGGGCCTATTTAGTGTGTTGACGATCACTTTGTCTGCTAAATGGACTTTAGCATTTAATAACTGCACAATCATCCAGAAGTCGAACGGTCGCTTGAAGCACGGCTATCATTTAATATTCCGTAACCCAAGGGTAGTCTGACAGTCTTTTTACACTGGCCGACCGTTTGTCTCCCCGAGGTGTCTCTTAGAATTCTGACATTGCTTCGATTTTTTCCCAAAAGGTGCAATCATTCGCTGCGTCGCTTCGATTCTGTCTGTGGCGGTTACTCCTTTTTTGTATATATAAGGGACAGCAGTTTCCTTATTTTGTTTTTTACACTTTCATTACTTCAGATTCTAGAGCATCCTCTGTTTATCAATTTCACTTTTTGCAATCTTCCCCTTCTTTTTGCCTATCTTCTAACCTTCCACCTTAACAAAATCCATGGCCACCCGCAACCAATCGACCGGCATGACCAAAATGACGGCCAACATGCCTTCTTCTTCGGCCCCTAAGGTGCCAAAAAATGCTAATGCCCTCCTGTCAATTAGGGACGGTTCTACACCATCCTCGGCTTAGAGGCAAACTGACCTCGGAAGGTCCACAGCCATGCCTATGGTGGTGGATGGGCCGGAAATCCATACGCCCATCTTTTCTCCAAAAGGTAAAGACTCTGTTTTGTTTTTATGTTCTGAGAATATCCCCTGTTGTTTTTTGTTTTCATATTTGTTCTTGCCATATCTGAACTGCTTAAGTAGATGCCAAACCCAACGAACTGAAGACGGCTTATTTTAAGACGGTGGTCTCCCTTGGTGGTTTCGGTAAAGTGGATGCCCCCAAGTACCCAGGCTTGGGACTACATTACCCTCGCGGCGGAGAGTTTACATCTATGCGGCCCAGATCGATGCTGGGTTGCGTTTTCCTCTCTGCGGAGATTTGCAGGAGCTGTGCCAGTATTACGGGATACATCCCACTCTGCTCGTACCCAACGCCATTAGGATTTGGGTCGGATTCAAGTTCCTGTGTATACGTCAAGAATGGACGTATTCACTGGCCTTGTTCCGATACTTCTTCCGATTGGTCGTTGGAACGAATCACCTCCACCACTTCTAGTCTCGTTGGCCGAAGTTCGCAGAATGGAGAGGCCATTCGTGGAGTTGGAATGTCCATGTCTGGTTGGTCGATGATTTCCGTGCCACCAACTCCAACTACAAGAAGTTCTACTTCTTCTACAAGGGGGGCGTGTTCTGGGAGTTGTCTACGCCGGATAAGGATATTCCCCCTGCTTTTGGCGAGTTGTTTGGGAGCGACCGGAATGCCATTAATGACCTGTTCCAGTTGCATAGATCATCTAGTTTTAACTCCATCCACTAAGTGGCGGAGACCACTGAGAATATGCTCGAGATGGCGGGCATTCATCAGGCCACGCCACTTTTTGATGATTGGGTAATTCTTCTAATCATTTTTTCTGTTTATTGGTTGTAGGGAACCGGGGCCAAAAATTCATGGGTCTCTTTGATGACCAGGGTAAGGCGGGGCTGTCCTCGGACCAGGCGTCACTGAATCCTCTTCCTCCTTCTAGGCGTTCCTCTAAGAGGAAGCCCGATGAGGAACTTCCCCTGGCCACCGTTGGCCCTCACCAACCAGGTACATTGCCTTCCTACTCGCCCCTACTTTGTTTCCACGCCTTAGGTTTCTGGGTTTTGATATATCTGCTTATTTTTTGCAGAGAAGCCCACTCCTGACGTGGCTCAGGACTCTCCTCCTCCCCCTGCCAAAAAGGTCAGAGGTTTAGGCGAGGATCGCCGGCTCTTCCCATGAGTCCTCCTCCTCCTAATAGCTCCATTGCCCCCAAGGAGAAGGCTCTGGCCTTGGCGACCCCTACTCCTCCTGAGCCCTCAGCCTCTATTCCTCCCAAGGAATCTGGGGCGCAGAAGAAGGGGCTCGATGCTCCCGGTTCTTCGAAGACTCCCCCTGAGAAGTACTGCTCCTTGGCGAGCATGTTCTAGACGCCTAAGGCTGCCAATACTCGGGGCGTTTGGTTCCCCAATGGAGACTTCTCGAAGACGAGGGTCTCCGACAGGAAGATTCTCCGGGGCAACCCGGATTTATGCATGCGACTCCTGGAGGGGATAATTCCTCCCAGGGGTCGTTCCGCGGTTCCCTCGGAGCTGCACCTCATCGAGAGGATGATGAGGACACACTTCGAACAAGTCACCCTGGTAAGACTTCAAATCTTCGCTGTGTTTTCGTATTACTTGTACTTTTCATAGACTAACAGCCTTTTTACTCCTTGTTCCCTTTGTTGCCAGCTCGTTCGAGAGGAGGTGGCGATCGATCGGGTCGTCGGGGAGGTCGCCGATAAGCAGACTGACCTGCTTGTCGAGCTGCAGCAATATCGGAGCCTGGGGTTCTCTCTTTGGCAGATATAGGCCATGAAGTCAACTGCCGACTCGGCAGTTCTCCTGGTGGAAGGTGCTCGAGAGGAGTACTTCAGGAAGTAGGAGAGGCTCCTTGCTGATGTCAAGAAGAGGGAGGCTGATGCAGCGGTCGCCCTTCAAGAGTCTGAGGCCCTTCATCGGTGTTTAGATGAAGGGGAGGTTGCTAGGGCTCGCCTGGAGGCTGAGCTTAAAGAGCCCCGAACCCAAAGGGCGGAGGCAGAGGCTCAAATGGCGGATGATGAAGCTCAACGAGCTGCTGCTGAGGCGCAGAAGGTTGCTGCTGAAGCCAGGGGGATCGCCCTGGAGGAGGAGAAGGAACAGCTGGCTGCACAGCTGAAGTCTGTTCCCTCCCCCCAAAGTGTGATCAACGTCTTCAAGGAATCCGAAGAGTTCGTTGACTGTGCTTTGGAGGTGATGAAGTCAGAGATTGCTGACTTTCTCCAAGTCCTGGTTGAGGACATCCAGGCTATTGACCCCAACTTCCCTCTTCGGGAAGTTGAATCCCTTAAGCCTTTCCTCCGGAGTTCCCTTCCTCAGGAAACCCCTGCTGCTGCTGCTGCTGAAGAGGTCGTCCCAGCTGCTGCTGTCGAGGAGGTCGATCCTGCTGCGACTGTCGAGGAGGTTGCCCCCGAAGTCGAGCAGAGTATCCCCGTTCCTGAAGACTCCAAGGCCTGAAGCTTCCACCTCTCCAGCGATCATATATTTCTTCTGCCTTTAGATAATTGTTTCCTGATCTTTCTTTGTATTTTGGGTTGATCTGTAATTTTGTTTTCGATTAAAGACTCGGTTTTTATTGAATGCCTTTATATTCATAAGCCTTTGTGTTTGCTCGGCTTTGAATGTGTTGGCGATTCCTCCGATATCTTAATCGTGATTACCTTCAACCTTTTTCTTTCACTTTATGAGAGTCTCAACCGTTAAGGTTTTTGGACTTTTCTTTAGGCTCAAAATGATAAAACCTCATAGAATTATCCATTTATCTCGCCAAGTATAAACCCCTTAAGGAAAATATCTTAAGACTTAAAAGTATAGACTTCTAGGCTTGAAGATGTATAACCTTATTGAAGTTTAAACCTTTTAGAATGTTTGCCTTCGGGAAAGGAACTTGTTTCTTAAAGCTTCACCTTCCATAGTGATCGCTCAAGATTCATTGTCCCCCTTTCATAATTTGCTTCGTAAAGGAATTGTCATCCTTAGTAGATAACCTCTCCGAAAGTTGTCTAATTTATAAGAAGATAACTTCCTTGATGGATTGATTATCTTCGTCGTTAGGACTCCTGCCCGATTTTGGTAACAGGTCTTCTGCCTGACTTTGGCGTCAAGTCTTTCGTTTTGCCTAACTCTATTGTTAGGTCTTTTGGCCTGACTTTGGCGTCAGGGCTTTCGTTTTGCATAACCTTGTTGTTAGGTCTTTAGTCCTAACTTTGGCGTCAGGGCTTTCATTTTGCCTAACCTTGTTGTTATGTCTTTTATCCTGACTTTGGTGTCAGGGCTTTTGGTCTGACTTTGGCGTCAGGGCTTTCGTTTTGCCTAACCTTGTTGTTAGGTCTTTTGGCCTGACTTTGGCGTCAGGGCTTTTGGCCTGACTTTGGCGACAGGGCTTTCGTTTTGCCTAACATAGTTGTTAGGTCTTTTGGCCTGACTTTGGCGTCAGGGCTTTTGTTTTGCCTAACTCTGTTGCTAGGTCTTTTGGCCTGACTTTGGCGTCAGGGCTTTTGTTTTTCCTAGCTCTGTTGCTAGGTCTTTTGGCCTGACTTTGGCGTCATGGCTTTTGTTTTGCCTAACTCTGTTTCTAGGTCTTTTGGTCTGACTTTGGCGTCAGGGCTTTTGGCCTGACTTTGGTGTCAAGGCTTTTTCTTCGATTTGATTCGAGTGGTCATGCTTTATGAAGGAATGACTTGCTTTTATTGACATAACATTTTGATTACAAGCTATGTATGAAATCTCCTTAAATGTTAAGAATTGAATGGACGGGGTAACCTTTCACCTTCAGTGGTTTCCAAATAGTAAGATCCTCGGGCGGAGATCTGTACTACCTTGTATGGTCCTTCCCACTTAGCTGGAAGTTTTTTCTGACTCTCCAGTCTTGTAAATTCATTCCTTCTCATAACCATCTCCCCCACGAAAAATTGGCGAGCGCTGACTTTTCTGTTGAAGTATCGAGCGGTCGCCAAGCGCATATTGGCTTGTGTTTTTTCTGATTGCCACCTCTTTTCTTCTGCCAAGTCGAGGTCAGTCTGCGCTCGACTTCGTTTCCCCCAGTGTTAAAATGTAGGATTATGTGGGTAGGCACTGCTATTTCGGCGGGTGCCACTGCTTCTGATCCGTACACTAAACTGAAGGGTGTTTCTCCAGTGGCTGTCTTAGGCGTTGTTCGGATAGCCCATAATACGTTTTCCAGCTCTTCTGCCCAATTTCCTTTGAATGTTCGAACCCTTTTCTTGAGTCCTACTAAAACGACCTTGTTGGCTGCTTCAGCTTGCCCATTTGTTTGAGGATGATGTACTGAGCTGAAACGACGGTCGACATGGTATTCCTCGCAGAGCCCTTTTAGTTCTTTTCCTATGAATTGTGGACCATTATCACTGATAAGTATTTTAGGAATGTCAAACCTGGAAAATATGTTGATCTTCAAGAACTTAATGACTTGAAATTCCGTTGTAGAGGCTAAAGCTTTCGCCTCTATCCAGTTGGTGAAGTAGTCGATCGCTACTATGATGTGAGTGCGCTACCCAGTACTAATAGGAAAATGACCCAATATATCCATCCTCCATTGAGCGAAAGGCCAGGCACCTGCCATTGGGGACAACAGTGTTGGCGGTCGACCTGATGGTGGTGCAAATTCCTGGCAAGTCTCGCACCTCTGCGTTAATTCAGCCGCATCTTTTCACAAGGTTGGCCAGTAGTATCCCAGCCTGAAGATCTTTCTTGTTAATGATCGCGCACCTTCGTGGCATGCTGCAACCCCTTCTTGAGCTTCTCGAAGAACTCTTTCTGCTTCTGGATGAGCAACACACCTTAGGTAAGGAGTCGAGTAGCCTCGCCTGTAGAGTTCTTCGTCTATAATCAAGTAACTGGCTGAAAATCGTCTTATCCTTGTAGATTCGCCTTCGTCCTCTGGGAGAATTCCCTCTTTTAAGAAATTCTGGAACGGAGTCATCCATGTGACTTGTCCTTGAATGTTGAAGACTTCTGCTCTGTTGTCAAGAACTGAACATAAGGCTTTTTCCAGGAATTGTACGTCTTGAATAGTAGTTCCTCCAAACGCCAGCTTACTTAAAGAGTCTGCCATCTGGTTCTCTTGGCGAGGAATAGACTCAATCGCAAAATTTAGAATTTCTACAACAAGTTTCTTGGCGATGCTGATGTACTTATTCATATTTTCCCCCTTGCCTCGTAAGTGCCATTGACCTGATTGACAATAAGTTCTGAGTTACTTTTTACCTTAAGCGCAGATATGCCCATTCCTTTTGCCAGTCTGAGTTCAGTAATAAGAGCCTCATATTCTGCTTCGTTATTGGTCGCCTGAAACGTTACGGCGATCGCATACTTCAAAGGCTCGCCATCAGGAGGAATGAGAATTAAACCTACCCCCGAGCCTTCTCTTGGTGAAGATCCATCTGTATAAATCTCCGAGATTTGATTGTTGTCTGCTGATGAACTTGGCATGTTATCTGCTTCTGTTTGACCATTAATTGTGCTTTCTACAACGAAATCAGCTATTGCTTGACCTTTGATGGCCGTTTTTGATGCAAATTTGATCTTGAACTCGCCGAGCTCGATCGCCCACTTGACCATTCTTCCTGAAGAATCTAGTTTCATTAGGAAGTTTTTGAGAGGTTGATTGGTGAGGACCGTGATGTCGTGCGCGTGACAATAAGGTCTCAGCTTTCGAGCATCAATAACTAAGGCATGGAGATATTTCTCAATCTGGACATATTGTATTTCTGCTGAATTAAACATCTTGCTAATAAAATACATTGGACTCTGGACATTATTTTCTTACCTTATTAAAACGGCACTGGCTGCCACGTCACTGATGCTCAGGTAAAAGAAGAGCTGCTCACCTGGAATGGGTTTTGCCAGAGCTGAGAGTGTTTGGATGTGCTGCTTCAAGAATTGGAACGCCTCCTCGCAGTTTGGCGTCCACTTGAACTTGCAGTTGGCCCTTAGAGTTTTGAAGAATGGGAGGGAGGTGTCGCTCGCCCTGGATAGGAAGCGATTGAGAGAAGCTAGGCGACCATTCAGGCATTGGACCTCCTTATGGCATGTTGGCAACTTCATCTCTTCTATAGCCTTGAGATTTTCCGGGTTCGCCTCGATACCCCATTCGCTGACTATGAATCCCAAGAATTTCCCACATTTGACCCCAAAGGTGCACTTTGCAGGGTTCAGGTGAACGTTGTGCCTCCTCATGCACCCAAAAGCTTCACGAAGGTATGTTGTGTGAGGATTGCACTTGCTGGTTTTAACGAGCACGTCGTCCACATAAGCCTCCATGTTTCTCCCAAGAATGTCTTGGAACAGGCGGTTCACCATCCGCTGATAAGTCGCCCTGGCATTGATTAGACCGAAGGGCATCACCTTGTAACAAAGAATGTCCCCGTCTGCATAGAAAGCGGTATGGGCCTCATCATCTGGGTGCATCCGAATCTGGTTGTAGCCTGAATAGGCGTCCATGAAGCTCAGCATCTCGTGACTAGAGGTTGCATCGACCAACTGATCAATCCTAGGAAGAGGATAGGAATCCTTAGGGCAATCTCTGTTCAGGTCGCGGAAGTCGACGCACATCCTCCACTTTCCGTTTGATTTCTTGACGAAAACTGGGTTGGCGACCCAGCTCTGGAATCTCACATCTCTGACAAAGTCAGCTTCAATCAGCCTTCCAACTTCCTGTCTGATCGCCAGGCGCTTGTCTGTCCCGAACGATCTTCTTTTCTAAGCGATCGGCTTGATAGAAGTGTCTATCTTGAGCTCGTGAGAGATGATGTCTGTACTGATACCTGGCATGTCGCTCGGATTCCAGGAAAATAGCTCCTTGAATTCCCTGAGGAGGTCAGTCATGGCCTGCTTCTGATCATCATTCAAGGTGGTCCCAATACGCACCTTCATATCCGGGCCATCGACTTCGACTTCTTCCAACTCTGCCATAGGCGTTGGTCGAGCCAAATCCTCACGAGGGTCAACCTCTGTCTCGATGGTGAGTGCTTCCATTTGGTTCTTCCCGCGCAAGCAGTTCACATAACATTATCGCGAGGAAGGCTGGTCGCCAAGTACTTCTCCAATCCCGTTGGGTGTGGGGAACTTCATCTTCTGATGGACTATGGAGGCCACAATCTTGTTGGGGTTGATTGTGGTCCTCCCCAGGATGGCGTTGTACGACGTATGCGGGTCGACTACCAGGAAGGCGACCGATACCTTGATGCTCTTCCATCTTTCGCCCCAAAATCACCAGCATTGTTATTGCCCCCAGTGGATAAGTCGTTCTCCCAGCAAACCCGATCAATGGAAAATCGACCCTCTTCAGGTCGCGCTTGGATTTTCCCATCTTCTCAAAGGCATCCAGAAACAAAATATTTGTCGAGCTCCTTCCGTCGATCGGAATCCTCATCACGTCACAGCCGTCGATATCAACCGTGATAACCAGAGCATCATTATGGGGAGTGATGACATGTGCCAAATCATCTTTGGAGAATGAGATGGCAATGTCCTCTTCAGGTCGAGGTCGCTTTCCCAGCTGGACCGCTGTAGAAATCTGAGTCGCATAGACCTCCCTTGCATGCGATCCCTCGCCTCCTGCGCCGAATCCTCCTGCAATCATATTTGCCCTTCTCTTGCTCTAGGATGGGACAGTTTGCTCAGTGGGAGCTGGCGAACGATTTCTCCTCGGTGGCGTTCGACTCCTATCACGCCCCGCCACAAATTCCTTCAGCATTCCCCCTGAATCAGCTTTTGATATCCCGCTTCAAATGCGGCAATCATCAGTCTTGTGGCCCTTGCACTTGTGGTATCTGCAATAGCTTTCTATATCCTTCCCCATGGGATGACCACCCCTTCGAGGCATCGGTGGCCTCGCTAGAGATCTTCTTTCCATCTCGACTAGTACCGCTGAGATCTGCCTGTTGAGAGACGTAAAATACTCAGGGACCTCTGGATTTCTGGGCCCTGGGTTCGGTTCTGCTCGGGGCCTGTTATCTCGTCCTTTCTTATCCTTCTTAACCTCCTTCTTACCATCGCTTCGGGGCTCAGGAACCACCCTTAGCGAGGTCGTCAGGAAGTTAGCCTCGGTGTTCGCCCTCTCAAGGTTTATGAAACCTTTCGCCTTGGCCGCCAGTTCATCCAACGTCTCAATTTCCTGCACATGATAACTGTTGCGCAGCTTTCTCGAGGCCTTGTTGGCCACGTCCATCCCTCGATAGAAAGCTCGGATGATCTCCCTATCTGAGACTCGTCGGTCTATCTCCGTGACATTTTGATGGAAACGTCCATAAAAATCGGCCAGCGACTCTCCAGGCTGCTGCTTGACCACGTCCAGGGCGACCACACTTTTCATCAGTTGACGCTCGCCCATATACCTCTCCAGGAACTTGCTTCTTAATTCTGCCTAAGTCCATATAGATCCTGCAGGGAGGCCGAAGAACCAGGACGACGCCGAACCTAATAGGGTCAACGGAAACAATAAAGCCAAGTGATTTGGATCATTTGACTTACCCAATAGAGAGGCCTCATGTTTGTTGACATGTATAGTGGGGTCTCCTCCACCACTGTATTCAGGTATAGCCCGGGTGACGACGTCTTTTGGGATTTTGATGGCGACGAGATCGTCGGAGAAGGGATTAGCAGATCGCTCCTTGAAGGGAGCTGCGACTGCCAGTCGCCTTTCCTGGAGCCTCCTGTTGATGAGGTCGTCCACCTGGTCCAGGGTGCATTGTTTTGGCGAAGTCCCATTCGGCATGGGACCAGATGGATTGGTGGAATAAGTAGCCGTCGGTGGTTCGGTGGATGTCGGGGGTAGGGACTGGTGTCCCGATGTCATATCCTGATCCTCCTAGGGATCCGTGGCGCCAGGATTCGCAGTTTCAATTGGTAGTGGCCCCGTGGTAGCGGGGCGAGTGTTTCCTTGGGGAGCAGGGGCTTATCGGCGAGCCTGTCCTAGGATGGCCTCCATCAATGATATCATCTCCGGAGTTAACTGGATGTTTTCCCCGACGATGTGGACGTTTTGTGGTGTTGGAGTCTCGGTATGGTTGGGAGCAGGAGTCGGTCTGGAATTACCGACATGTTCTCGGGTCGTCCCCAGGGGGACGGCATTAAGTGCTGCCTGGCTGGCAGGTTCTTGATGGAGCGGCAAAGCGGAGGCGGAATCAGAGCTGTCCGATGGTTGCTCGTGGGTCTGGTTCCGGCGGTTGTTTTGCGATCGAGTTCTCATGGCTTTATTACTCGATTCCCACAGACGGCTCCAAATGTTGGATCGTAAACTTCTGATTGCTGATCTGGCAGTGAATTGAATGCCAGGTGACGGTTGAATAATTCTCTCGCCTTAGCTCCGGTAAATTTGCAGGTAGGGGATCGCAACAGGGGGGGTGTCTCTGGGTCCCTCAACGATGCTTAAACGAGTATATGTGTGTGTATAGATCAAAATGTAATTAATGTATATAAAGCAAAGGTATTTATAGAGTAGGAGAGAACAAACTGTATAAGGTAACCGTATATCTTCGTGAATATTGTGTTGTTGAAGATTTGGATAGTAGATATTGCAGTTATGGCAAGATATTGCAGTTACCATATCTAATCCTTAGTAAATATGTGCCCGAGATATGCGGGATATCGTGGCCACTTTCTTATTAACGGCTGGTGGGACCAGAGGAGAGAGGCAAAGCTCTCTTCGGGGCGAGCACTCTCATGGCGAGCAGTAGGAGGTCGTGACTTGGTGAAAAATGGCGACCATCTATGGAGCCTTTGGCGTCCATATCAACCTGGGCTCGATGTTGGGGGGCTAGATTGACTTTGACATAGGCCGGTCCAGTTCGAATAACTTGGGTTTACCCCCTCCATGGTTATTGAGCATTCGATGCCTTTTCCTTATTGGGCTGTCACTATCAAAATCCAACAGATATAATCTATCATCTACAACTGAAGCTGCTTCAATTGCCATGATGAATCAACCAAGAATGAATCACAAGTATGAAGAATGCAAAATCTCAATTATCGAACCACTTATTCGTGATATAAATTGCAGAAGAAGGTACTTTTCTGACAAATAACATGTGTTCTCACCTTGAAGAAGACCTGAAATCAAACAAGAGAGAAGAATAATTGAAAAATTCTGTTTAGAAAACTATCAATCAATTGATTGAAAGAAACTCTGAGGTCATGTTGAATATTGTAGAAGAGTGAAACAGAGTGTAAACAAGAAGTTCTTGGTATATTTCGTTAGTCTGTGAATATACAAGATCCTACTATTTATAGTGCACAGAATAACATATAACAAACTCTAGAACTGAATAACTAACTTAAGATCTAACTAATTCTATAACTAACTGGAAAGTTATTCGTCAACAACTTCACCTGCTCTATGTTGGAGAATGATTAATAAAAAGTCGAATACCTTGAACTGAATCACATTTTAAGTTTAAATTATTCGAACTATCATTTTATATATTTAGATAAGTTATAAATATGGACAAAAAAACAATGTAGCAACACATTATTATGATTTTAAAAAAACCATATCACCTTTTTTTTAAAAACACTAACAAAATTCCATATTAAAAATAAGATTAACTCAACTTACAAAATTATTGCATAGTTGTGATTAATATGATTGTAATTAAGGTTCACATTGTTGGTAATATTAGGAGAATTAAATAATAATTTTCGAAATTAAAATTACATGAAATTATTGAATGACATGCAAATTGACGAAATGACGAAATTGCCCAAAAAATTGGATTTTGCAGAAAAATACCGAGTCCCGTATCAAAACGGTCTCCTTAAGGCAATTTCGCTCCCCTCACCGTAAATGGTTCGTGTAAGAGGAAAATTAGGACGATTACCTCCCAGGATAAAACAGTGTCGTCAAGGAGAAACAAACACGGTGTTTCCCTTAACCGAACTGAACAATACCTGAACTCGGACTTCGACGGAAATTGGAACACAACGGGAAACTCGGATCTGACTTAACTCTTGAGCAATATATTTGTTGGTAATTTTCGGGAGTGTATCCGATTGTTTTTTTTTAGAAGACACAACCCTATTTATAGGGTTTATGGTACTCCTTGAAATACCAACAACTATATTACAATAGGAAACACTCCATTAGGAAATATATATATATTATTAGGAAATATATTATTAGGAAATATATTATTAGGAAATATATCATTAATATTCTCTTGATATAAAAAAGATAGTAACAATATTCCACGTATATTTTGCAATATTGTGAAGAATATTAAGAGAATATTTCCTGATATATTATATCAACAGTAATAGTTCCTAATATATTATACCAACAATCATATTTCCTAATATATTACTTACTTCCTCATTTACCATTCATAACAAAATTGGATCGGTTTAATCCTAAACCGGCCCAGGTTGAAACACACCGGTCCAAGGGCTGAGCCACAACCAACAATCCCCCACATGAATGGAGAAATGAGAGAATTCCTAGACGATCTAGACACGGAATAGGATTTCAATGGTCGACACCTGCATAGGATAGGTAGGTGTTACCCTTTGAACCTTCCCTCGTGAAATTACATCGCCTTTACTGGCTAGTCAGTAGACGCGATGTCCTTGAACTTTCTGTCGTTGGTGTAAATGATAATATAACTCACATAGGTATCTCCCTAGTATTGTTCATTTCACGCATTCATGCCCGTTATGGCCATGGGCATTGCCTGGTTCTGCAAGCGTTTCTAAGAATTGTGCCCTCAACAATTCCTTTCGAAGCGGCACCTCTTCTCACTTGCATATGTGATTCATCATCTCCAACACTCTATATTTTTGAATCATTAAAAGCACTAGCTTAACCTCATCCACTATCGTCACTGTTTCTCATCATAGGAATGGACTCTGGGTTAAAATCCCCCACAGGAATGGAGTGCAGACCTCCTTTTTGTCATCCTTGTTGAATTTCTCTAATATCTTATCGATATAATGAGATAGACTTAGAGCAATTCCTTCTGATGTCCGATTAATTTTAATTCCAATAATTACATCAGCAAGGCCCATGTCTATCATGTCAAATCTTGAATTCAACATATCCTTCGTGGATTGAATCATCTTATCGTTACTTCCAACGATAAGCATGTCATCAACATAAAGACACAAAATGACATAACCTTCATTTGTATCTTTCACGTAGATGCATTTGTCACATTCATTTATTTTAAATCCTTTTTCCAGGATTACATTGTCAAATTTCCGATGCCACTGTTTCGGTGCCTGTTTCAGACCGTACAGTGATTTAACAAGTTTACAGACTTTCTTTTCTTGCCCTGGCGCAACAAAACCCTCAGGTTGTTCCATGTAGATTTCTTCCTCTAAATCTCCATTTAAGAAAGATATTTTTACATCCATTTGATGTATTTCCAAATTTCGCAATGTCGTTATTGCGAGTATCATTCTTATGGAAGTTATTCTCATGACCGGAGAATTTGTGTCAAAATAATCCAGACCTTTTCTCTGCTTGTAACCCTTAATTACAAGTCTAGCCTTATATTTATCAATTGATCCATCTGTTTTTATTTTCCTTTTGAAAATCCACTTGTAACCTAGTGGCTTGGATCCAGGAGGAAGATCCACTAGTTCCCACGTGTGATTTTGCAAGATGGACTCACTTTCACTATTGATTGCCTCTTTCCATAGGGGTCCTTCTGAAGAATTTACGGCTTCTTGAAATGTTTGAGGTTCCGCTTCAAGCATATAGGTGAAAACATCTGGACCAAAAGATTTTTCTACCCGAACTCGTTTACTTTTCCTAGGTTCTACCTCAACATTTTCTAGGTCTAGACCATTATTTTCAATAGTCTCATAAGTTCGTTTCGACGAACTTGCATCCCCCCTAGATTTAGCCGAAAATACTTCTTCAAAGAAATATGCGTTTCTTGATTCCATTATCGTATCTTTATGTATATCCGAAATCTTCGAATCATGCACAAGAAACCGATAAGCATTACTATTTTGAGCATATCCTATGAAGATGCAATCAACAGTTTTTGGTCCAATCCTAATCTTTTTAGGAGGAGGCACCATCACTTTAGCAAGACACACCCACACTCGGAGGTGATTGAAAGAAGGTCTTCTACCTTTCCATAATTCGAAAGATGTTTTCTCTTTTTTCTTTCGGGGTGCCTTATTTAAAAGGTAATTGCTACTTAAAATACCTTTCCCCCACATGTTCTGAGGTAACCCAGAACTTATCAACATTGAATTCATCATCTCTTTCAATGTTCGATTTTTCCTTTCCGCCACCCCATTTGATTGGGGTGAATAGGGAACGGTGACCTCATGTATGATTCCGTGTTGAGCACAAAACTCACCAAATGGAGCATCATACTCACCACCTCTATCACTACACAACATCTTGATTTTCTTGTTAAGTTGATTTTCAACTTCTTGTTTATAAAGCATGAACTTTTCTATAGCTTCATCTTTACTCTTCAACAAGTATACATAGCAATATTTAGTACTATCATCCACAAAAGTGATAAAGTACTTATTTCCGCCTCTCGTTTGGACACACTTTAAATCACAAACGTCGCTATGTATTAAATCTTTGTATTCCTTTCAACTGAATGAAAGGATGACCTGGTTAATTTAGCCTCAACACATATTTCACACTTATGTTTGAGATCAATTTGAAGTGTAGGGATGTGATTCATTTTAATTAACCTTTGCAAGGTATCATAATTAACATGTCCTAATCTACCATGCCAAAGATTAGGAGACTCAATCACGTAAGTGGAAGAAACAGTTTTATTCTTGTTTGTCTTAGGCTTAATAGCCATTACATTGAGTTTGAACATCCCCCCACATTCATAACCCTTACCCACATACATCCCATTTTTTGTGAGTACAAATTTATCTGACTCAAATACATGACGAAAGCCATGCTTGTTGAGGAAAGATCCTGACACCAGGTTCCTGCGAATGTCTGGCACATACAACACATTCTTCAATGTCAGCTCTTTCCCGGAAGTCATCTTCAAAATGACGCTTCCTTTGCCCTTGACCTCGGATGAGGCGGAATTGCCCATGTACAAGCTCTCCCCAAAATCAACTTCTTCAAAATTGAAGAATATTCCTTTGTCCGAATAGACATGCTTGGTGGCACCTGTGTCAACCCACCACTCCCGGGGGTTGGAGTCAGTCATGCTCACCTCAGACACCACCGCAGACAAGTTGATGTCGTCAAGGTCTTCGGTGATTTCCTAGACCATGTTGGTCTTTTTTTTCTTAGGAAACTTGCAAGCATTAGATTTATGGCTAGTTTTACCACAGTTATAACAGACTCCAATAAATCCTTGTGGTTTGGATCCCGAATTCTTCGAGACTCCCCCCTTTAGGGCCCAGAATGAATCATTTTTGCTTCTTCTGCTTGCCTCTGGCAACATGTGTGCTCTGCCCATGCTCCACCACTTTTGCCTTGACGGAGGCCATCATGTTCATGGGTCCGATTGGAATTCCTCGTGCAGCATTCATGTACTGCTCTTGCACAATGATCCTTTTGAGCAGCTCGACCATGGTCATCTCCTTCCGCTTGTTCTTCAGGTAGCCCTTGAAGATATTCCACGCTGGGGGTAACTTCTCAATTATGACGGCTACTTGAAACGACTCCGCGAGTTCCATCTTTTCGGCATGGATACTCTGGAGGAGGAGCTGTAGATCTATCACATGGTTCATACATTGTTTGTTATCTACCATCTTATAGTCAAACAGGCGACTAACTAGGAATTTCTTTTTCCCGGCATCCTCGGACTCATATTTTTGTTCCAAGGCATGCCACAACTTTCTAGCGGACTTTGTTTTACTATATACATCATACAATGAATCAGACAAACAGTTCATTACATAATGTCTACCTAAATAATCTGAGTGATTCCAAGCTTCTAGACCTAAGAAGAACCCTTGATTATCATCATCCTCGCTTTGAGTTGGTGGTTCTTCAGTCAGGAATCGAGCCAAGCTCAGCGTGGTCAGATAGAACTTCATCTTCTCCTGCCACCTCTTGAAGTTTGAGACGTCAAATTTCTCGGGCTTCTCAGCATGCACAAGTCCAATCGGACGAGTCATGGTTATCCCTCAGTCGGCGCAACAACGGGCGCGTTCGACGACGCATTAGGGATTTCAGTCTGAGCTATTGCTCCAGCACTGATATAAACTCATTGTTAATTGCAGCCATAATTCTGAAACAGAAAATGCTGAATTATTTTACCGAAAATTATTATTTCAGATTACACAAATTAATGAACCGAGTCGGTTCTTTGTCTCCTGAAATTACTAAAAGACAAAAGATTGCCTTAAGATTGTTGGTAATATTAGGAGAATTAAATAATAATTTTAGAAATTAAAATTACATAAAATTATTGAATGACATGCAAATTGACGAAATGACGAAATTGCCCAAAAAATTGGATTTTGCAGAAAAATACCGAGTCCCGTATCAAAACGGTCTCCTTAAGGCAATTTCGCCCCCCTCACCGTAAATGGTTCGTGTAAGAGGAAAATTAGGACGATTACCTCCCAGGATAAAAGAGTGTCGTCAAGGCGAAACAAACACGGTGTTTCCCTTAACCGAACTGAACAATACCTGAACTCGGACTTTGACGGAAATTCGAACACAACGGGAAACTCAGATCTGAATTAACTCTTGAGCAATATATTTGTTGGTAATTTTCGGAAGTGTATCCGATTTTTTTTTTTTTTTAGAAAACACAACCCTATTTATAGGATTTATAGTACTCCTTGAAATACCAACAACTATATTACAATAGGAAACACTCCATTAGGAAATATATATATATATAAATATATTTATATATATATATATATATTATTAGGAAATATATCATTAATATTCTCTTGATATAAAAAAGATAGTAACAATATTCCACGTATATTTTGCAATATTGTGAAGAATATTAAGAGAATATTTCCTGATATATTATATCAACAGTAATAGTTCCTAATATATTATAACAACAATCATATTTCCTAATATATTACTTACTTCCTCATTTACCATTCATAACAAAATTGGATCGGTTTAATCCTAAATCGGCCCAGGTTGAAACACACCGGTCCAAGGGCTGGGTCACAGCTAACACACATTACATTATAAGATTTTATAAAGTTAATTATTTATTTTATATATTCATTACATATATGTTAAAATTATTTAGTAATACAAACATAAAAAAGATTATAAACAATTTATTTAGTACTAATCAATTGCTTCTTATTTCCTTAGTTATGTATTTATTTTTTTAACTACAAATATATTAAGCATATATATATAATAACATTACTCAAAAAATTATATAAACATATATTATTTTATAATATTATTACTTCTACCTGCTTAAGATTACGTATTGTACATTTGTTTTTTTTAAAGAATCAACATTGTAGCTATTAACTTTGTTTTAAGTAAATGCTTATATGTTACTCTACCAATATAGAAATAATGTAATTTGAGGTTGAAAAGTATTTTTATGCTTTGATCGTTGTTTTTTTCTTCTAGAGCTTCACCAATATTTTCGCGCGCATGAAATCATTTAACTTACAAATCAATCTCATAAACACTCTTTATAAAAGTTCGACCATGTAGAAAGGATGATCAAATAAGTGGTTGAAACTAGTGAATTTTGAAGAAAAAATGCTTCAAGAAATATCATTAAAGGTCAGTCGTTGACTAACTTCATAACAAAATCTTAATATCTTACACCTTTGAAATCGACACTTGAAAAACGTTGGGCCAGGAGATAAAGAACTAAGAAGAGACTGAATATCTTTATAAGGATGGGTCTTCATCCGTTAATGGCTCAGAGATATAACTTATTTTAATTCCATCCAACTTATTTTAATTTCATCCAATGGATGCGAGTCACTAAGATACGTTTTCACCTTAACATTCAGATAGATATAACTTATTTTAATTCCATCCAATGGATGCGAGTCACTGAGATACGTTTTCACCTTAACATTCAGAGTGACGAATAATAAAATTAAGAGAACTGCTTGATCATTACGAGAACTTCAGAGTCACCTTTGACTCCCCCTAAGACCTCACAATATTACAAAGATCATTAAGGGAATTGTTTGATCCTGTTAAAGGCATCACTCCTAGACAAAAATATGATCCATACTCGACATCGTCCAAAGTTTTTTCCTTAGGTTATTAATCCTTTAGATGTGACGTTACACAAGGAGGTGTCCCAACATTTTTTAACTAGGAGATTCACCTATACGTGTTTCCCAACCACATTCGATGTCTCATCAATAACCAATCACCACTTTTCATCAATAACCAATTACCACTTTTCTGACAAAGTTGACATCATTGGATCAAGATTTAACCTATTTAGAAATATCTCTCATAAATATTAGAATATGTGTCAATTTTACCAGACCAGGAATTCTTTGACCTACATAAGAAGGGAGAGTGGAAAGTTTTCCTACACTACGAGAGAGATTGCAAATAACGACTGAAAAATGTAATATTACCGGCTCATTAATTGAGTCGTTAAATTATTAAGGCACAACAGAAGTTGATTCGTTATATAATGCATCGAGAGAATTATCACGTCTCAATATATGTTGAGCCGTGATAATTGTCAGCTCAAATTGAAAGTTCTGCCAAAATAATTATCGCGACAGTTTTGGTTGAGCTGCGGAAATTATTTTTTATTTTTGGCGGCTCAAAATATATTGAGCCGTAAAAAATATGAATATTTTTTAAAAAAATATACATATTTTTAATGGGTTCCCAGACTTCTCACCTCCCTAGTCTTCCACTTCGGAGTCATCCCTTCTCGGATTCCTCCTCTTCCGTTCGACCTCCTCCTCCTCGGTCACCTTCATTCTTCTTCTTCTTCCTTCCTCCGGTTCCAGTTCGGTTGTTGACATGCCACCTGGTTGAGGACGGCGGCCTCCAACTCCAGGTTGTCCGGTCACCTCCAGCTCCATCCCAGGTTGAGGACGACGATTATTCTTCAGAGGACTACGAGTCTTCTTCGTCGGTGGTGGAGCTGCCGAGCTTTCCTTCCATGGAAGACCAATCTTCACGCGTGAGGAGTTCTTCTGGCATACGTGAGTAGGAAAGTCACGGTACGAAGGCTCTAGCTCGTGAGGAGTTCTTCTGGCACTCTTCGTCGGACGTTTAGGGCTCCAGCTTCGAAGCTCCACCGTCAACTTGAGCTCGGTGGCCGGAGGCCACGGTACTTGCAGCTCCGAACATGAGGAGTTCTTCTCCATGGACATGAAGATGGAAAAAGAAGACGTGATGATCTCCATGGACGTGAGGAGTTCTTCTTCTCCGACTTTTGAAAAGATGAAAAGTTTGAAAATTTGAGTTTTTTTACATGGGAGGGAAAGAGAGCGGGAAAACTAAAAGTCTTTTTAGGGCTCAATAGTGAGAGCCGTGAAAAATAGTGAAAATAAAAATATTAATTCCTTAAAAAAAAGGTCGACTAAAAAAAATGGAGCCGTAAAAAATAATTTCATTTTTTATTTCACGGTTCTAACATTTGAGCCGCGATATATATATATATATTAATAAAATGACGGCTCAATAATATTTGAGCCGTGAATAATTAGATAAATAAATTATTCACGACTATAGTATTTGAGTCGTCTCGTTGAGTCGTTATTTCACACTTCTCCCGTAGTGTCAGGATCTCTCTATGATGCTTAAGTGGGCATAGAGATTGAATGTATTGAATTTAGATTAGTTGTAAAGAAAGGAATAAAAAGGTATTTGTGGGTCAGGTTAAATTTTACCACTTGTTACCTGTCAATTAAGATATTGTGCATGAGATTGCGTTGAGAATCATGGTCAAATTTGTTGAGATTCGTAACCACCTTTGTGCGTTAAGGTACAATGTTAAGGTACAATGTAACTACCATATCTGATTGTTAGATTAAATCTAGGCGAGCATCGTTTTTGTGGAGGAGGGTCCTATAAACTTATAGATTTTTATCTCAGACTTGGAGTTTTTGTTTGTCGAGAGCGAGCATGGGGTGCTCGCCTTGTCCGTCCTTAGGCAGTCAAGTCGACCTTGATGATCCTATGCACATTTTCTCTTGTGAGGGCAAGACTGAAGCGCTCGCCTCGGAAAAAGGAGAAACGGGTATCACGAGTCTTGTCTTCGTATACCTGGTTAGGGCGAGCATGAGGCTCTCGCCCTAGCAGTTGTGGATAATTTGATTTTGTCACATGTAAGTCACGCGATTTTCCTTGCCCCTGAGGATGATCGATTTCGGTATCGTAGTGAATTGTTTCTTGTCTCAAGATAAAATCGACATCTGGACACAACAGATATTACCCTCAGTCACGATAAAGGTGATAAAAATAACTCACAGTTAAGATCATATCTCAATCAAACTAAATCATGGTAAAAAATTGACATTGATTGTGAGTTAGTTTCCTCTATATATACCATGTTTTACCTCATTCAGAAGTTATAACTGAGCAGTTCACACATTTCTTGTATTTTGCTCTCAACTTGTATTAACTTTGTTAATAGATGGGAAAGATTGGAGCAACCCGGTCTTTTCTTCATGTAAATTTCGCAAAAGTATTAGAAATTTGATCTCACTGAAGTGATCAGATGAATAAAATAAAATTAATTTGGAAAAAATGTAAAAAATTGTTCGAACATGTTTGAAAACAATGGTTATTGATGCTTTCGTCAATCATATGTTCAAAAGTTGTTAAATACTTCTAAAATTTTAATATTAATTGAATACTTTTTAAATATCACATTTATTACCTAACATCTTACATTAATGTTACAATTAAGTTCTGACTTGAACGACACTTGAATGAAACTCAACCAATGGGTCGTGGTACATGTTCTCACTCAACTAGTTTGCCCAAAGGAGGCAAAATAGTTTGGGTGAGGCCTAAATTAGTGGATCTCAATTGAGTTTTAATTCAAACATCTGTCAATTTAGGTTCAATGAGCTCTAGTTGGGGTCCTCTGGTCTAGGTAAGTGGGTCGGTCAGACCAGGGGATCCCAATTGGGACCCAACATAGCTTCAATCAATTATGGGTGGTTCATAGCCAATTAAGGATCCGTTTATGTGGGTTCCCACCCAGACCCACTCGTCACCTTGGGCAAGTTGGTTAGGCTGGGGACTTAGATTAGGAATTTATTAGTTGACTCCTAATTGAGCTCTATAATAGAATCGTGTTTCAATTGTAAATTAATGTAAGTTGTTATAACTTAATTGTGCTATTTATAAATATTTTAAGTTAATTATGGAAATTTATAACTTATTTACCATATATATATATATATATATATATGGAATTGCAGGGGTGAGTAAAATGTGGTTTGGTTCGGTCCGGTCCGGTCTTGAGACCGAGACCGAAAAATTCGGTCTGGTCCGGTCTTGAGACCGAGACCGGAAAATTCGGTCCATTAATTTCGGTCTTTAAACTGAAACCGTTTGGACTGTTTATATGGTCTTGTTTTTTTTGGTTTTGGTTCGGTCTAGACCATTTGGACCATTAGACATAATATTTTATATATTTTTCTATTGTGCATGTATATCACTATACAAGAACACAATATAAAAACCTAATTTGATTACTTCTTGATAAAATATGTAACGTATCAAAATAATATTTTATTCAATTGACATATTTTCGTTTTAAATTGAAATCAACCGATTAGACCGACTTTTTAAAAATTATTTAAAAATCAAAATAACTATACTATCCAATATAATTTAATATCATAATATATAATTATATAAATTACTATAACATGATAGTATATAATATAATTTATTAATGTTATAATAATTTATTATTGATCTAAACGTTTTTCATTCAAATTATATTATATTTTTTCTCAACCGTTCTTTTATAATTAATTCTATCGAAATAAGACATATATAATAAATTCACTAAAAAATAGTTTAGGGTCATCAATGGTCTCCATGGTCTTAACGGTCTAGGACCGAAATAAGATCAAGACCGAAAAAGACCATAAGCGAAGACCATTGATTTCAGTCCACAAATGGTTCAGTCTTTTTAGTTTGGTCTCGGTCTTCGTGGTCTTCTCGCTCACCCCTATGGAATTGGGGGTGGTGCATTTTAGAATAGAATGATAAACGTGATAGTGCAAGAAAGAGTTTTTCTTTAACATATTTTTTTTGGGGTCGAATTTAACATGTTAAGATCATTTCAACATTTTTCTTTGATTTAATTAGTTAATCGTCTCTCACTCCATAATGCACATTGCTTAGAATATTGCTCAAGCTCACCTAGAAGTTAGAACAACAAAATTTCAATAAAATTTAAACATGTGGCCGACCATTAACCTAATTAACAATTAATTAATTTCTATAAACATAATACAGAATAGAACATCCATGCATGATGACGTAAGAAGATGACGTCGATCAATCTTATGTCAGCCATATGCTTCGTTATGATGTAAGAAGATTATTTTTGTTATTACCCTAACCATTAACCTTTTAATCACGAACTAAGCATATTATGCGACGATATAAAATAAAACTGCACCCATCATGCAATTTAATTCAACAGTTCACGGAAGTCTTAGCCGATTGTTTTGCACGTTTGTTAGTTTATACGGACTCTAATTATTTACTTAATTTATATAATTAAGTTGTTAGGGCATAATATTTCCAATGAATTTAACTTAATTTAGTATAAATTTCAGCTTGCCCCGTCAAAATTAGTTATATATTAGAAAATAAACATTACGTTAAAAATTAATAGACTAAGCAAAGTGTTTCTTGGCTTAGACTAGGGATCTAGATTGTACTTGTCGCAACTTAGCACGCGAGCTGAGGACCCAACCCAGACCTAGACAAGTCAGGTGTATCACCTTCTCACTCGACCTAAGCAAGGCTTCGACATGGCTGGAGCCTGACAGAAGCCTTGGTGTTTTTTTTCTTCTCCTTCTTCATGCTCAGTTGCTAGCCAGATGGTGTGTGGCATTGAAATTGTCCTACCTGTAAACTACTATAGCGGAATATAGAGTGTATTGAAGTTAACCGTAACATTCAACTTAAACTTCATTCATTCAACTACTCCTATTTGTATTACATTTGGTTACAAACAAAAATATAAAACTAAACATCAACCCATACAAAGTATATGAAATATTTGTAGGTAAGACAATAATAAATATAAAGCCATGTGCATTATTCACTAAAGTTTGTGTAGAGCATGTGCAGGGACAACATCTTCGGTTATTGTGGAGCATGTTATGACAAGTATGTTTCAACACTTCACCTCAAGTTAAATAGTAGGATCCCCGATATTTAACTTGCGCAAAACATTCATGAAATTTGTTCCGTTTACCACCTTGGTGAGTATATCTGCAAGTTGATCTTCAGAACGTACAAACTGAATTATTATAATTCCATTCTCCAGTTTCTCTTTTATAAAGTGCCGATCAATTTCAACATGTTTGGTATGCTCATGTTGAACTGGATTCTCTGAAATTCTTATAGCTGCACGGTTATCACACATTAACTTACATGGTTTCTAGATAAGAAAACCAATCTCACTTAACAATTTGTATAACCATAAAACTTTTGTGAGACTTCGAGCAATTTCTCTGAACTCTGCCTCAACACTTGATAGTGTCACTACCTTATGCTTTTTACTCTTCCAAGTTACCAAGTTTCCTCCCACCATGGCAAAGTAACCTGAAGTTGATCTTCTGTCTGTCGGATTCCCTGCCCAATTCGCATCTATGTATGCTTCTATTCTGAGATGAACATTATTCTGGAACAATACTCCACTTCCTGGTGAACCCTTTTAAATATTGAAGGATTCTGAGAGCAGCTTCCATGTGATCTGCTTGTGGCTTATGCATGAACTGACTTACCACACCTACTGCATATGCAATATATGGTCTGGTATGTGAGAGATAGATCAATTTCCCAACTAGATGTTGAAACCTAGCTTGATATGTCGGTTCAACTCCCTCTATTATCCTCAGTCCATGGTTCAATACCATTGGTGTCTCAGCTGGCTTACAGTCCACCAGTCATGTTTCTATTAACAAGTCTAAAATGTATTTTCTCTGTGAAATGAAAATACATGTTTCAGACCGTAATACTTCAATCCCCAAGAAGTACTTGAGTTCCCCCAAATGCTTCACTTCAAATTCTTGAAACAAATTCCTCCGGAGCTGAACTATTTCTTCTTTATCATCACCTGTAATAATCATATCATCCACATATATAATCAAACAGGTTACTCGACTTCCCTTCTTTTTATGAATAAGGTATGGTCCGAGTTACTTTGCCGGTAGCCATATCTCTTCATAACCACTGTGAATCTCCCAAACCATGCCCTTGGCGATTGTTTGAGCCCATATAACGCCTTTTTTAATTTACATACATCTGATGGCGTGCCTCCATTCTGGAATTTTCAATGCTGAATCCACATTGCTGGGTATGTCTTGAGTGTATATTATAGTAGCAAAGGCTTGTGCAACTGGTGTCAGACTCCTCCTTGCCAAGTTTGCTACTGGATATCGACTTGCTTTGGGGTTGTATTCTGGTTCATATATGATAGGAGGGACTCCCCTATTTCTCCTGGTTGGTAGTACATATCTTTCATGTACTAATTATTCTTCCAAGCCATTGTTATTTGATGTAATAGAACCACGAGTAACCCAATTAGAATTACTAACCTCCGGAATATTCGTCGGGGTTGACGGGGTTGAAGCATCCGAGACCTGTACAATGGGAGGTAATGTCTCGGTGGTTCCACCAACTTGCTCTTTTATAACTATCTCAGGAAACACTGGAGTAGTCAAAGTAGCATGTATCAACCAATCTAATGGAATACTATCATGACTCTCCCTCTGGACAGAAGATTGGGCAGTTTAGTAGAACTATGCTTCTAGAAATGTACAGTCCATAGTAGTGTACATACGATTATTTTTTTGATTAAACTAACAGTAGCCTTTTTGATGAATCTCATACGCCACAAAAACGCATTTCACATAGCATGGATCAAATTTAGAACCATCTATTTTTGGAATATGTACAAAAACAGAACATCCAAAGACATATGGTTGGAGTGTCAACGCTGTTGGAACACTCATATGACTCGATAATACCTATAGAAGTGTTTGAAACTGAATCACCGTCGTCGGGAGGCGATTCAGAAGATAGACATAAGTAGTAACAACTTCTGGCCAAAAAGAGGTTGGAGCATTTGACTCTAGCATTAATGGTCTAGTCATTTATAGAATATGTCGTTTTTTTCGTTCTGCGACTTCATTCTGTTGAGGAGTGTGTGGACAAGAGGTTTGATGAATAATTCAATTGTCTTTAAGAAACTGTTGGAGTGCGAAATTCACAAACTCTCCACCATTATCGAACCGAAGGACCTGAATTTTGGTATTATACTGAGTTTTGACTAGATTGTGGAATTCTACAAACTTAGTAAAAACTTCAGATTTGTTCTTAAGAAAGTATACCTAGGTCATACGAGAATAATCATCGATAAAAAGCACAAAATATCTAAAGCCATTACTTGACATACATGTACTATTATTTAGGGCAGGTCCCTAAACATCAGAATGTATAAGAGAAAAAACTAACTTGGCTCTTAGCACGAATACAAGTTTCACACGCAAGTTCTTGATTTGATGGAAATAAACTAGGGAATAATTTAAGAAGGTACCCTACAGACGGATGACCCAACCTCCGATGCCACAACCATTGTTGCCTGGTGACTGTTCTGTGAGCAAGCATTGCAGTTCTATGCTGAGTCACTTCCTCCACATAATACATGCCCTGATGTTCAATTCCACGTCCGATGATTTTCCCCGACTGAATATCATGTAGTAAACATAAATTGGGATATATTAGCACCATACAATTTAACTCTCTCGTGACATGACTAATAGAGAATAACTTGCACGATAAGCTAGGCACATAAAGACAGTTCTCCAACTTAATAGTTGAAGAAATATTAACGGTTCCTGCTCCCTGAATCGGTACTAATTATCCATTTGCCGTCTGTATCATTTCTCGTCTTGGTACTGAATGACTTACAAAATCATTCCTGTCATAACTCATACCTTTCCCTGATACATCTTTTTGAGCAAAAAAAGTACAAGCAATATTATGATCAATCCGTAATTCATCAGGTTCAGAATTATTGGGCTTAAAAACCCGAGGTCAAAAAAACATATTAATACGGATATTGGTTTCGGCCCAAACCCGGATAAAAATTTTGGCCCAAACCTGGATTATTATTACTTAATGGGTAGGGGTAATTTTAATTCTACCCCCCAAACCCTATACCTTCAGCATATGGGGTTGGAGCCACAATCACTTCCCCTTGTCCCGTTCTAGCCGTAGTCACTCTAGAAACCCTAGGTCCTTCTCCGCCATGGCCTAGGTTTCCGACTGTGTACCGTCGCCTCGCTTCCTCTGATGGGTTCCACATGATCGGAGGACCGCCGGGCCTCTCCTCGCTGTGATGGTTCCACATGTTCCATCCATAGCCATCAGTTTGATTCTTGGCCACCGCAGTCATAACTTCATGGATGTGGATTAGGGTTTCGGTGCCCTTTCCCCAATCGTCACGGCCATTCGCCACCGTGACGACTTGATTACTCGCGCCAACTCCCTCTCGTCTTTGGCTCCTCCATCCATGGGGAAATCCGATCAAGAGGTAACACTCGGATTTTTCATGTCTCTATTTTCCGCAGTGGCTACACCGGAGAGTCTTCCGGTCGACGCTACCACTTCAGCCTGGTTTTCCCTTTCCGGCGAGCTGCTGGGGTCTGAAGGCTTTGCCTGGTCTGACTCCTCCTGTGCTGGCCTCAGGAAAGTATCGAGCCACCAGTCCCGCCCTGACTCCCGTACCACCAGTTTGGGTTTGCTGTGTGACTCCCATGACTTGTCTTCGATCATGTTCCGAACGAATTGTTGAATAAGCCATCTCTACCTCCGGTAATGGACTAATCCTGAGAAAATCACGTTTCTCATTATAAAAACCATTGCTTACCGCATTTAGAAATTGATATAGCTTTGTTTCGGCTCGCTTCGTGTTCCATATCTGAATATCTTGTGTGCATTTCATCAGATTTGGATCACGTTGCTCGATTTCCCTCCATAGGCTTTGTAATTTAATGTGCAAAGACTCTAAGGAATCGGTGCCCTGTTTTGTGTTATTTGTATGAACTATCAAATCGAACAATTGGACTCCGTCTTTGTCTTTACTGTATGTTGTAGATAGTCCGTTCCACAGATCCTTTGCCGTGGGGAATTCAGCATACTCGTTGATTAGCTCCGGTTCTATATTGTCGAGCATCCACGAGCATACTATGAGATCGTCTTGTTCCCACTGCGCGTATGTCGAGTCTTCGAGTTGGGGTGGTGCCGGAACACCCGTAAGATGGTGGAGTTTCCCATTCGGATTAATTGTGACCACAGGGAGTGATTCCTTTCGTTTAGCTTTACGCTTAAACTTATGTTGGATACTGATACAGATTTGTGTATGGTGTTGGAATGTGAAAGGTTTGAAAGCATTATTGCCCACTGAGCTGCAAACGACTCGTTCGTTGGGGTAGACTCGGCAGTGCGGGTGCTGCTCCCTTCAGAATCTGCCATAACAAAGGTATGGATAGGCTACGGTATATGATGATGCGAAGAAAGGTTCAATCGATCAATTGATCGAACAATCCGGCTCTGGTACCATGTAAACTAGTATAGCGGAATATATAGTGTATTGAAGCCAACTTTGGCATTCAACTTAAACTTCAATCATTCAACTACTCCTATTTGTATTACATTCGTTACAAACAGAAATATAAAAATAAACATCAACCCATACAAAGTATATGGAATATTTGTATGGAAGATAATAATAAATATAAAGCTATGTGCATTATTCACTCAAGTTTGTGTAGAGCATGTGCAGGGACAGCATCTTCAGGTATTGTGGAGCATGTTATGCTAAGCATGTTTCAATACTACCGACTTGTTCATCTGCTTTTAAAGCTAGGACAAATTAAAAGGCTTATGAGGTGACAATGGGGTAGAGTTGAATTAGTGGCGCGTGTAGTCCACTCCAGTTCTCTATCCAGTTTGCGAAAACCCACAAAATTCTAGGGTTGCAAACTGTGACAGATTCCTTAGCAGCAAACCAATTGGCCAAGGATTGTCTGCATTTATTCCTTAGCAGCAAACCAATCGACAAGCTGCATCTTCAGACCAATCATACTGCAGCAAGGAAGGAACGTTTTCATGCAAGAAGGCGCAGCTCACTGAAGACAGAACCAGGTAGTCTCCGAGCCGATTTTTTGCAGCAAACATCAGGGCTCCGCCTCCAGCAACCACAGACACAGCCAATCCCAGACAGAAGGCGAATTAGCCAGCACGGTGGAGGGTCGGCCCAGCATTGCAAACGGGATGAAGAGTCAGCCCATAAATCTGAGATAGCGGGAGGACCACCGAAGTAGATGCTCAGCTGTCAAGTGTCCGGCGAGCTGCCCTGCACCTCACTCACCCATTTACCTTCATTTTTTCACTGTTTTGTAGGAGTTGTCAGCTGCGGTGACGACACGGCCCCCGCGAGATGAATTCTGATTCCAATTCCGTTGGCCCGAACAAAAACGACAATCTGGTGGTCGACTTGGATTCGAATGAACAAGTGCTTAGCGATACATGGTATGTGGGCAAGCTTATAGCTCAGAAACCGATCAAGTTGAACGTGATCACAGGAGTACTTCGGTCGGCTTGGGATAGATATGGCTGAGTTACGATATCGGAAGCGGAGACGGGAATTCTGTTATTTGATTTTGAGAAATAGGATGGTGACCGAATAGGTTTTGGACCGCTCACCATGGGAGGTCAATGGGCACATCTTAAACATCAAAAGATGGGACCCGAGCGTGAGAGTAAACGACATTGAATTCCACAAGGTACCATTCTGGATATAAGTGCATGACCTAGGGCCTGAAAAATTTAGTGATGCCAATGCTCGTAAGATAGGCAAAATGATAGGCAAATGCATTGAGTTTGAAAAGCATGATGGTAGGATCACTAGAAGCTATATGAGGATTAGAGTGGAAGTAAATGGGGAGGTACCACTGATAGCTGGGTTCTGGTGGAAGAACTCCCAGGGTTTGGATAGATGGACTTCGATAAAATACGAGAGGCTCTCAGATTACTGCTATGAGTGTAGTGTGTTAGGCCATACAACTTAGGCGTGTAGAAAAGATGTTCATATGGTGGAGCACGACCAAACTGTTCCAAGGTACGGCCCGTGGCTAGTGGGCACACGACCAAACTGTTCCAAGGTACGACCCGTGGCTAGTGGGCACACGACCAAAACAAACCACGCCCAAGCAACATGAGGGTGGAGGGGAAGAGTAAGGACCGAACCAGAACCAAGGTGCTAGGAGGTCTTGGTTTGATATCATGGCCGAAGTGAGGCGGAAGGACTCGGGTAAGACAAAAACACCCGAGCAAAATGGGACTAAGGAAGAGAATGTTGGGGGAAAGGAGAGCAACGAGGGGGACCAAGAAACAATGGAAACCGAGTGCGAACCGGAAGGGGTGGATCATCAAAACAACCATGCCAACATAAGGAAACCATGACCGATGTCCCACCTATGTCGACAAACCTAACCATACACATACCACAATACCAAGCCAACCATAGGCCACTGCCAAAGACCGTACAGTTACCAAAGATCCGAACTGAGCCAACCCGCAATGTCCATAGAACATATGAGAACCTAACCCTTCCAAGCCTAGACCGAACCGAAGCTAACCATCCAGAGACGGACCGAACCATAAATTAAACCACCCAAAGCCCACTCTTGATCACATACTTGCCCGACAGCCCAACACCCATGGACACGACCGAAGCCCACATAACCCTCCAAACCTATATAGTTGAAAACTCACCTGACACACCACCCGATACCCCACCACCATCCACCGAACCACATAACCACAACCCCCTCTTCCGGATTGAGCCCCTATTTGAACAAGATGACACTAAATGGCACTGGTGATGAGATGGAGGAACAACCGGGGACAAAAAGGATGAAAATGCATAAGGGGGAAGTCGAACATGTTATTGAGAGGACGAGAAAGAGCCCGAGGAAGAAATTGACCACGACCAACCCAACCAAGAACAAAAGGGCCGAAAGGAGGAAGATAGAAACAAGAATGAAAAAGGAAACATATAACCTGAACAAGGGTTCTGGTGGCTGTCCTGAAACAGCCACGGGTGTCCAATGAATGTAATCTCATGGAATTGTCAGGGTTTGGGGTCTGCCCTGACAGTTCAACACATCCAAGACCTCAACAAACGGTATCACCCGAGTATCATTTTCTTAATTGAGACAAAAGAAAACGGGGATACCTATTGTGACAAGATACAGACACGGCCGGGAATGGAAAATAAACACTACGTGAGCCTGAGTGGGGCAGCGGGCGAACTTGCCCTATGGTGGACATCGGAGACTAGGGTCGCAATAATATATGCCGATGCGAACATAATTGATTGTGAGGTGCATTTTGCAAGACATACCAAAATGATGCGGGTGACATAGGTATATGCGAGCACAGAGATGCATGAACGCACCCAGACTTGGAATTTCCTACGCACGATGGGGGTAGGCCGAAGCGGGCAATGGATGGTGCTCGGAGATTTCAACACCATATGCAACCAACATGAGAAACAAGGGGTGAATGAGAAAATCACAAAGGCAAATGGATGAATTCAACCAAATGATCGTGGATATAAACATGGATGATTTGGGGGCGCATGGAAGCCTCTACACATGGTCCAACAACCGGAATGGACCGAACCGAATAAGTGAACACCTTGATCGCTCACTAACAAATGTGAAATGGACAATGAGACACCCCCAAGGGAAATGCATCAATGAATTAGCCATTGGGTCGGACCACTCACCCTTGGTGGTCCAAATGACACAACTGCCCAAAAGGGCCAAGAGACGTTTCAAATTCGAGGTGATGTGGCTAAAGAAGCCAACATGCAAGGAGGTCATAAAAAACGCATGGGAGGGACCGAACACAAGAAGGGAAACACACGTGGTCCAAGTGAAACTAAGCAAATGTCGAAAGCAGCTCCTCACTTGGAGCAAGACACACTTTGGAAATAACATAACCGAGGTGGCGAACATAAAGGAGGCCCTAACAAGAGTCACACAAGGGGTCATGGACGAGAAGGCGATCCGGGAGAAGACTAGACTAAACGGAAAGCTGAAATCGATTTGTTCACGTGAGGAAACATATTGGAGACAAATATTGAGGGTTAAATGGCTAAGAGAGGGGGATCGAAATACCACATTTTCCCACCAAACAACCATTGCGAGAAGGCGGCGAAACCACATATGCCGATTGAGGGGGGAGAGTGGGGAATGGATCGAAAAATATGGTGAGATCGAACTAGAGCTACATCGGTACTATGGAAGAATGTTCACATCGAAAATGACAGAACCGGGAGAGGATCTCCTTAGATACCTACCGAACCATGTCAATGCCGAAATGAATGCCCAGTTAACAAGGTAGGTGACGAATATTGAAATCAGGTCGGCAACGTTCCAAATGGGTAGCTCATGAGCTCCGGGTCCGGACGGGTTCCCGGGTTTGTTCTACCAACATAATTGGAATATCGTGGGGACAGATGTCATTACGGCGGTCAAGGCTTTCTTCAGAACAGGTATAATCCAAAACACCCTCAATAATACTGATATTGTCCTCATACCAAAAATCCAAAACCCGATTACACCTAGTGATTTTCGGCCCATTAGTTGTTGCAATTTCATGTATAAGATTATATCAAAGTTGTTGCAATTTCATGTATAAGATTATATTAAAAGTTTATCTATCAGATCTCATCACTCCTTTCCAGATTGCATTTGTATCAGGTAGAAATATCCAGGATAACATCATGGTGGCACACAAGGTATTCCATCACCTACAATCGGACCGAACGGGAAATAAGATCGAATGTGCACTAAAGATCGACATGCAAAAGGCTTATGACATAGTCAAATGAGACTTCCTACTCGATACGCTTAGGCGTAGGGGGTTTGCGGAGATATGAGTGGAATGGATGAGGGCATGTATATCAACAACCACATATCAGGTGGTCGTCAATGGGAACCAAACGACCACAATCCGACCAACCCGAGGTATACACCAAGGAGATCCCCTGTCACCTTACTTGTTTATATTACTTGCGGATGTTCTCTCCGGGTGTATGTTGGGCGCGGCTAGGGACAGAAATATTGAAGGGATCACGCTTAGAAGACAATGCCCGGAACTACACCACCTGTTCTTCGTGGATGACTCTCTATTCTTCATAAGGGGCTCAACCGAAAATGTTGAGCAATTGAGGAAGATTCTGGATGACTATTGTAAGGTATTGGGGCAAAGAATTAATAGGGAGAAATCAGCCCTGTTTTTCAACAAAGGGGCAAATACCATCGAAAGACAACGAGTGGAAGTGGTGCTTAACATAAAAGGCACAAGTGGTCCGGGTAAGTACTTGGGACTACCCTCGATATGAGGATACTCGAAGAAGGAGGCCTTGGAATTCCTCAAAACCAAGGTCAATGACAAACTCAATTGGTACCGACCGAAAACTTTGGACCAGGCCAGAAAGGAAGTCCTCATTAAGGGGAACATCACAGTCATACCAACATATGTAATGAGTGTATTCCGACTACCAAAAACATGGTGCTCGAAAATAAATACTCTCATTGCGGATTTTGGTGGGGTCAAACCGTGGATGGTAAGAAAACGCATTGGAAAAGATGGGAGGTCTTAACAAGGGCAAAGGAGGCGAGGGGCCTTGGGTTCCGGGAACTACAAGCTTTCAACTCGGCCCTACTCACAAAGATGGCCAACCGTCTCATAACCGAACTGGACAACCTATGTGCACAGGTCCTAAAAGGACTATATTTCCCGAGGGGCTCGTTCCTAGAGGTGAAAAAAAGAGTCTGAGCTTCATGGGGGTGGAGTAGTTTGCTCCATGGCCGAGAAGCATTGATAAGCGAGGGGATTTGGATGGTAGGATCGCGCGAAAGGATACGTGTGTTTGAAGACCCATGGATTTATACTAAGGAAACCAAGCGGGTGAATGCCAATATGAGGGTGGAGAACGGAGGAAACCTACTAGTTAGAGACCTAATCAAGCCGAATGGTGTATGGGATGACGAACTCATTCGAAGAATTGTGGACCACGAGGATGCCGAGCACATTTTACGCATACCATTACCAAATGAAGGAGGGGAGGATCGCTACATATGGCCCTACACGAGGGATAGCGTACCCATGGTCCGATCGATGTACCACAAGCTAAGAGAGAAAACCGACCGAACCATTGGACCGAACCCAACCGTCAATGGTGAAGCATTGAAGGGCATGTGGGCACCTAAGGTAATACCCAAGGTTAAAAACTTCATGTGGCGACTAGCAACGAATGCAATAGCCGATAAGGCAAACATGGTTAAGGCGGGAAATGAATGTTAGTTATGGATGCCCTATATGCAGAGAAGTAGAAACAAGGGAGCACATGATACTAGGGTGCGAATGGCCCTAGAGGGTATGGCATGAGATACTAGGGCTGCGAGTGAGCCGATCAAACAACATTAGCATGATCAATTGGATCGAGGAAAGAAGAACGGAACCAAGGGGACAAGGGGTGGCGAGCGACAAGAGGTGGAAACTCGCGATGATTACATGTTGGCAAATATGGAAGACGAGATGTAAGGCGGAATTTGAAGCTAAGCAACCGTGTCTGAGAGCCGTCATCGAGGAGATAAAGCGAGTCTATGCGGAGCAAAGCCAAAGCGACCGAGCTAGGAAAGTCGAGAACACCAACGAGCAAACTAGGGGGGACCGACCGGACCAAGAATGGAGACCACCGACGAAAAGTACAATCAAATCAATTGTGACGCATCATGGTGTCAACGATCTAAACGAGTTGGTATAGGAGTGGTGGCGCAGGATGAGCACAAAAAGGTTGTTGGTGGGCTAAACCGAAGGTACCAGAGCGACGACATCGAGACAATGGAGGCCATGGCAATCCACGAAGGTGTAAGACTAGCGATACAAGTGGGATAGTCAAGCATCATCATTGAGACAGACTCACAAATAATCCACCAACAAATAGTACAAGGACCGACGCAATGGAGGACGACAAATATCATCACAAACATCCGAGCACTAGCGAGGCAACTAGGCCAAGTGCAATGGCGAGCTATCCTGAACAAAGATATGACCCTAACGAGGGATGGGCACCCCTTGGAGAAGATGGAGGAAGGTATCAATATATGGTACAGTACAACCCCCCCTCTCACTCAACAATACCATTGTCAGAAATAACCTGCACAGGATGAGAAGACAATGAAGGTGCCAGCACAAGCCACCAGGCACAACAAATCATCTATAACTCTGATGATGAATCAGACGAAGGGGAGCAAGTGGCTATGCATGAAGAATCCATACCATGGACCGCATTCCTTACACCAGAAGGATTATATGAATGGAAGGTAATGCCTTTTGGGTTGAAAAATGCTCCTGCAATTTTCCAAAGAAAAATGGATAATGCGTGAACTGGATTGCAAAGCAAGCAAGACATGGAATAGGTCTAAATGATTGGGTCGAGAGACCCCACTTTCATTTATATGTTTAGTAGCGAATGATTGTATGTATGAACAACTGTGATCGAGTATCACATCGTTTTATTTTATCAAGTAAAGCGTTAATTTGAAGAAAAAAAAAAGTGACAATGGGATGAGGAGATAAAGAACTAAGAAGAGTTAAAGGAGAGTACATATCTTTACAAGTATCGAAATATCATATCAGTGTGAAAGATTATATTTTTTTTTTGCCATGAAAGTGTTATATATATATGATTTTTTTCCCTTATTGTTAATACGGTCTTAGAGAAGTACAATCACACTTTATTTCTTTACTGCAAAGAAGTCGAATCGATCGGTCAAGTCAACCATATATATATATAGACGTGAGGTTCATCTTCTAAATTGTAGTTTACTTCCTAAATCCAACTTCAAGCTATCTCTTATTGATTGCAAAGATCTCCAATAAAATATCACCTTCCTTACACTGACAGTGGGGAAAGAAAAAAAATAACACTCGAATAAACAACCGGAAATTAATTATCTTGTCCACAAATCACCGATGACCCATTCGTTTGTTAAGGCTTCTTGCTGATAATAATTAGGTAAGAAACCTCCACAGATGTCATCGAATATCACGTTATCGTGTAATTCAGAAACCCAGACGCAGTAACCAGGTGAGACAACTGTTGTGTCAGCTTGCAACCCGTTATTACCTTCACCTTCTGATTCAGTTTCAGTTTCAGTCCGATTATCAATGGATGAAACTGGAGACGTACTACTACTACTACGATCGAACACAGACTGTCCTGATAAACTTTTGCAGGGTTGAGTTGTCTTGTCACGCATTACTGCAGGTGGTGCTGCGGACATCTTAGGTTGTTGCATGGATTGATCAGACATGGTTCGTTTTTTCAAGTAAGTGTTCCAGATGTTCTTTATCTCATTGTCTGTCCTTCCTGGAAGTTTTGTTGCAATGGTGGACCATCTGCCATTAATCAAGGAATGACAAAAACTAAATCATTTTAATGATAACAAAATCATGGACTAAACCATGTGGATAGATGTTTACTTATTTCCCAGCAGTTTGTGCCATTTGATGATGATATCTTCCTCTTGTCTGTTGAAATTTCCATGCCTAATGTTGGGCCTCAGATAATTCAGCCATCGAAGTCTACAACTCTTCCCAGATCTCATCAAACCTACAAGAAAAATGCATGCAATTAGTATCCAAAACATGCAAAACCTATAGCTAGGAAAGATGATTATAACTAGACATATACCAGCAGCCTGAGGCATCTGATTCCAGTTCCAAATACCGTATCGTTTAATATAATCAACGAGTTTCCGATCTTCTTCTACATTCCATGCTCCTCTTTTTAATTCCACAGAAACACTATTCAGTGGAGACCTCACCATATTTCTGAGCTATGGAGAAAGGGTTTCTCTCACTTGGTCTATGTACTTTCAGACAACCCATCTGCAGTATTATATGGTCTGCATGTATACATGTTACAATACTTAGGTTTGGTCTGTATTTTATAATTTTTAATTAATAAATAAGATTCTACTTTTTATAATATCATCAGCCTACACAACAGTATACTCAATTGATTAAAAAAAAAGATTATACATACATATCCGTAGACTATATATATAATAAGAACTAAAAAAGTCACCTAGAGACAACATTAAGAAAACTAGGTATTACCTTAGTGATAATAATTGAATTTGTTAATTAAAAACTGGGTTTTGATCACTTGTGTTACCAAATATGCACATGGGTAAGAAAAGACAATACCTAAGATAAATATATTCATCATTATCATCCAATCGGGTAATAATGATGATTCATTTTACATATTCATTGGTCAAATATGGGTAGACAAAAATGTTACTAAAATAATATTTATTTTGATTGCAAATGAGTGATCACGAACTTCGAATAATAAGATTATGTTTTCAATGTTTTGTAAGTTGTCACTTTGATGGGACAAGCACCTCCATATTTTGTAAGTTCTCACTTGGATGAGACAAACACGGTTGATTGTATATTTTAGACCGACTAGACATGATTATTATATGTAAATTTTGGGTTATGTACGAAAAAAAAGTTGGTTGTTGCATATTTTTTTTAACAAGTTGATGCCCCACAAATTCTGCATATAATTACAAAAAATATAAACATTTACCGGCGACTTATTTTCGCTGGTAATTAAAAACATTTACTGGAGAGATTATATTGTCGGTAATAGTAGTTATCTTTACCTGCGAAATATCTCGTCGGCATAACTTTAATTTTTTATTGACGAGACCTCATTTGGTCGGTAAAAGTTTTACCGGATGTGCTATACCAGCGAAAAACATCGCCAGCAAGACCTTTACTGACGAAAAAAGTGTTTTACCAGTGACTAAACTTTGCCGGTAAAAACAGTACTTTTATTAGTGCAAAAGGATGAATTCCAACTAATCATCCACCGATAGATAAATGTATGAAAATACATCAATATGTATCGTCGATCGTTTTTTAAGCACTCACCATAATTATGTTTGATATTGCGATCTTTTCCAATTTTCACTAACATGTTTGTTTGTAATAGCATTTTTGGTCCATCGAACGTTAAATTTTCCACTCTAAAAAAATATAAGCCACGACCCTTGTCGACATAGTCACCTCACGGTTCACGCATCCACCTCGACTCCATCCTTGTAATATCAGACCACCAAAACCTTGTCTATATGAAGTATTCGTCCACATTCTCATGCATCTAACTAACGGAGTTAACCGAAAAATAATGAAATTATGTAAGGAAAATTGATTAAAACATTCAAGTAGTAGAACAAATATTATGAGGTGTATTTTCATATTTTTTTTATTTCCTTAGTAGAACCATCACTAATCTTATAATGGTTATGCAACGAAAACACCAGAAATTTAACTTAGCCGGGAAAAAACTAAAGTTAGTTGGGGTAAACAAATAAAAAATAATAATTAAAAAATAAGTTAAGAGTAATATCAACCAGTAATTTATCAATTATGCTACTTTACAATAACACAGTAAAACAAGTTGTTTAGAATAAAGGAAGGAACTGACTATTGTTAATGTTGCTTTTACCAAAAATTACATATATATATTGTATGTTTTCTATCAACCATATACATGAACCTAAATTGAAGAAGAATATAAAATAGAGCATTCACATTATACAAACCACCTCACCTTGTATTCTTTATGACGAAGCGGGCAACCTGCACTGCAGCATCGGTTATAATTAAAATGTATTCTATTCAATGCAGCTTGCATTTCAGCAATCTATTAATGACAGCTAGACACAACTCCTTGGATGACGAAAGCAATGTGACGACACCAAAATGGTTTATAAGTTACTAACAAATCACAGTTTGGCTATCCTGCACTATAGGAACATCATAACTAGAACTGTCAAATCTGGATTGATCCGAAAAAGATCCGGACATATGATCCGGGTTTGGATCGTGTTCGGATTATAAAATATGGGTAATAGGTTAATTTAATGTTCATCCGTTTGATCCATGTAAACGGCGGGTTGGATTCGGGTTAATAATATGGACCGACCCGTCAAAAATGTTTGTTTGTTTTGCTATATTTTATTTGTTAAGATACTACATATGTTAATACTAAGGTTATATCTTAATACTAAGGTTGTTCTATTACCTTAGGTTAAATATACATATCATACAAAAATAGATAAAATGATAGTAATATTTGTTTGATAGTCCACCGAAATAGATCATTTTTTATTTCTAGATAATAGTGTTAGAGAATATTTAATAATTATATATAAAAAAGGTGTAGGAAAGTATCAATTAGGGAAATAAACCTTCCTAATTCATGATTGTATATATATTAGTTTCATGTCTAACCTAGTTTCCTATTACCTAAACTTACCTTATATTAGGACATTGTATCTATATTAGACAAAGATGTAATGCTATAATTTAAGTAGAAAACTGATTTAAATAAAGAAATCCAGTTCTAAATTATATCATGGTATTAGAGCAAGGTTCGTCGATCAATTAAAATCGAAACCTTTAACTTCATCATTTACTAGACCTATTTGAGGATGTCAGAGTCAGATGGTAGCGTCAATTCAAGAGCAGTACCAGACACAACAGAGACGTTGACGGCTCAATTAGCGACCCTACAACAGAACTTGCCACAGATAAAACAACCACAACCAGTCCCACAACCGGTGAGTCTCAATGAAAAACTGGGACATGATAACTACTCTTTCTGGGCCCGTCTAATGAGAATGGTCATCACGAGAATTCCCAACCACCGCACCTGCAAAAGGTACCGAAGAATATACAATATGGGCACAAACCAATTTAATTGTTTGCTCATGGATGCTAGACAATATGGAGCGCGAGCTCCATGGCTAACTAATGCGAGTACTCGACATCTAAGGATATGTGGGACGAACTCTACAACACGTACACTAAAAAACATGATGGTTTCAAGATTTTCGATTTCACAGTCAAGACAAATAACATGAAACGGGGATAAAACAGTATTGAACAATTTATTAGCAATCTCCAATGAATATGGAGAGAAATCGAGACAAGGCAACCGAATCCCATGGAGAGTACTAGGGACATCGAAACATTCAACAGAATCCGGTCGGGATCATAATTTTACAAGTTTCTTGCCGATGTGGGAGATAGATTCGACGCAAAGAAGAGACACCTGCTGAAATACAGATCGAAGCCCACACCGGAATAAGCATACGCGGTGATCCGAATGGATCGAGATCAGAGACTCGTCATGGGATCGGAGACACTGATAGGAGGGCCATCATCGGCAGTTGCCTCAGGTATAGGGGCGGGCCTGGCCGTGAAGCCTCCAAGTGGTCCGCGGGTGGCTGCAGACCACCCAGCACCGGATGTTGGACAGGGGTTCACCACGAAGTCACGCTCAGACCATGGGAAGGGCTCGGTGGCTTCGTCTTCCTCGCGTGACGGCGGCGGGGACCAAAATTAGTTGAAGTGCTCACATTGCGGGATGTTCCGACAAAGTAAGGAGGATGCTACCAAATCGTGCGCTACCCGGCAAGCTGGAGATCCAACTACCGGCAGCCACAGACATCGGGCCACCAAAAGCGGTCGAATGGGATGGTAGAGGAGTAGGGTTTGGAGCAGCAGCCTTGGCAAGAAGAGGAGAAAATGAAGACTGCGATTCTCCAAACTTAGGTAAACTAGGTTTTTACCGAAGAAAATAAGATTTGTAAGTTGGTTCCTCATTTTTCGATTTTTTATATAAATCAGTCCACTAAGTCTGATAAATGTGCAAAGCAGACTCACGTTTATATAATAAGTGGTCTAGATGGAAAAAAATGCACAATAGCTTTTGGATTCAGAAGCTACGAATACGATGACCTTCAATAAAAAATGACCTAGTAGGACGATCCAATCCTACAAGGGCATCTATTCAAAGTGCAAATGGGGAATTATCTATGGTTTGTTGAGCAAGGTCCATAGAAATATTTCCATCACTAAAATTGAAAATCTGTCTTTATGTACTGAGTCTTTCATGCAAATTCATGTCCATTAGCCATGCAACTAAAGAATTGAATTGCTTGGTGATGATTTATCTGGATTTTTGCCTCTTACAGGATAATCGGTCCGGAAAGTTGATTGGACGTGGCACTAAGCGTGGGGGGCTATACTATGTTGACGAGGTGGCTCAACACGGAACTGCAACGCTGACTCACAGAACTATTGACAGGCAACAATGGTTGTGGCACCGACGATTTGGACATCCGTCATCAGAGTATCTTCAGATGTTATTTCCTTAGGTGTTTCCTAAAAATAATGTTTTTACATGTGAAAGTTGTATTCTTTCAAAGAGTCATAAACAATCATATCGTCCTTCCATATCTAGAGCATAGTCACTTTTTTTCATTATTTCATTCCTTTGTGTGGGGACCTACTCCTATTTCTGGGTCTTGCACGAATAATACTGGATTTAAAAATAGGCTAAAGAAGGAAAAAGTCGGACCAACGCCCATCGATATTAGGGCATGATGATAAAAGTCGCAAATTTATCCCGCCAATTAGGGCATGGGTAACAATCCTAATCAATACTGTCATTACCATTGTTGCAAAGGGCATCACACAGATGACTGTCGCATTTTGAAGGAAGACATTGAAAGGCTAATCCAGCAAGGGCATTTTAAAAACTTTGTGGCGCATCGTGAAAGGAACAGGAACCCTAGAAGGGAAAGGTAGGCGTTGCGTAAGAAGAATCGTGATGGATCCAGGTCCAAGAGGGGAATCCTCAATGTAATAAGTGGTGGTTTTGCCTCTGACGGACATACAAGTGTCGCTAGGCAGGTCTATGACTCTCAAATATCGTGAAATTCTAAGGCTTGAAAGAGCCCTAGGGAATAAGAATAGGTGGGTCACGTCACCGCACATCATGATGATGCCCACGGAGAGCGATGGATATGATGTAAAAAGGGCGTTGGTCGACTCGGGTAGTTCGATATATGTCTTGTTTCTACACGCCTTGAAGAGAATGGAAAATAAGAAGAATGACTTGAAAATGTCAATTTTCCCTTGATGGGATTCGTCTCGCATACTACATACCTGGTAAAGGCTATCACCCTTCTGGTGTACTTGGGTGAAGGATGAAAGTCATTGACTTTGGATGTCAGCTTCATTACAGTCGACACTCTTGCATCATACAACACCATTTTGGGGTGTTCGACTTTAAATCCCAATAGAATGGTCCATTCCACTTACCATCAGTTGCTAAAATTTCCAACGGTTCGTGGAATTGGAGTATTGAAGGGAAATCAACCAACGACGCACAATTGTTATGTCCATGCAATGGGACGCCATGTTCGAAAGAAGTAAACTCTGGCCATTCAAACGTAGGAGGGTCTTCAAGAAGAAAAGAGTCACCCTTAACCAGTTAAGGGATTAAAGAAGGTGGATGGCCTGGGAAAAGAGTTGTAGACAGAAGTAGCGCTACCTGAAGAAGAAGCCAAGGCTTTGTCGATGATTTTGGTGGAATTTAAAGAACTGTTCGCATGGAAGCCAAATGATATGCTCGGGATTAACAAGGAGGTGATTGCCTATGAACTCAATATCGACCCGAATATCAGGTCAATTGCTCAAAAGAGACGCCCTGTGAGAGAAGAAAATGTGATCGCTATAAGGCAGGAAGTGGGAAAGTTGATTGATGCTAAGTTTGTGAAGGAGATCAGGTTTCAGACCTGGGTAGTGAATCCAGTCCTTGTGAAAAAAAACAATGAAATGTGGAGGATGTGCATCGACTTTCGAGATTTGAATAAAGCGTGCCAAAAAACTCAATCATTTGCCAATGATTGATCAATTGGTTGATGCCACCTCGAGCCATGAATTTCTCATTTTCATGGATGCTTATTGTGGATACAACCAGATATAGATGGTTGATGGCGACGCCCATCATACAACCTTCTATGCCGACAATGACATTTATCACTACACAGTCATGCCGTTTGGATTGATAAATGTGGGTGGCACCTATCAAAGGATGGTCAACAAGCTATTTCCTTGAATGATAAGCGACCAAATGTAAGCATATGTCGATGACATGTTAGTGAAGTCGGTAAAAAGCGCCAACCATGTTGAAGATTTGAGAAGAACTTTCGAGAGGATGCGTATTTACCACGTTCGCCTGAATCCAACCAAGTGCGCCTTTCACGTTTAGTCGAACAAATTTTTGGGTTATGTAATTAGCCAAAGGGGGATAGAAGTCAACCCTGATAAATTGGAGGTGATCGAAGCGATGAAAAGCCTCACTTGCCATAAAGAAGTGCATAGTTTGAACGGACGGCTGGCGACACTAAGTCACTTTTTGGCGAAGAAGGGGGACAAATCACTTCCATTTTTCCAGGTGTTGAGGGCCAATAAGAAGTTCGAATGGACGTCTGAGTGTGAGAAGACGTTCCAGGACCTAAAGCAGCATCTCAAGACGCTTCCACCGTTGGCCAATCCCTCCAAAGGTGATGCTTTGCCTTTGTATTTAAGTATTAGTCCACTCGCTGTAAGCTCGATTTTGGTTAAGGAAGAGGCAAGGGTCAAGTGCCTGTGTATTATGTATCGAAAGTTCTCGCCAAAGCTGAAATGAATTACATGGAGGATGAAAAGTATCTTTATGCGTTGGTAATATCGGGTAGGAAGCTACACCCCTAATTTCATGAACATGAAATCACACTCTTAACAACCCAACCACTAAAGCACTTCTTGTAAAAACGAGACACCTCAAGAAGAATGATCACATGGGCCATTGAATTAAGCGAGTTCCGAATTAAATTTGCCCCTAGGACTGTGATTAAGGGACAAGCATTGACGGACCCCATTATGATATGCTCTAGTGCTCACCTTTAAGGCAACAAACAATGAGGCTGAGTACGAAGCGCTTGTCACTCGTTTACGATTGTCAAAGGGTTTAGGCATCGCTTCTCTGCATGTATATTGTGATTCACAATTGGTGGTAAACCAAGTTAAAGGCAAGTACACGGAAAAAAAGGGGAAAAGGTGAAGTTGTATTGGAAAGATGCTAAGGCATTGGCAGAAGGATTTAAAAGGTTCCAGATAAAGGTTATCCCTCGAGAATCGAATCAAGAAGCAGATGCCCAAAGAAAATATGCATGGAACGCAACGCCCCTACATGTGCATTTCATAAAGACCATTCATGAAGAGGTGAATATGACATGCACAAACATTAATACAGCAGTAGACTAGGCGATGCTTATAAGAGCTTACTTGGAATTCAGGGAGCTTCCTCACGATGAAATCGAGGCCAAGAAAATTGTTCGTCTAGCCCTAAGTTTTAAAATAATTGCCGGAACACTTTATAAGCGATGATTTTCTATGCCTTACCTCATATGCGTCGCTCATCCAGAGACAACTAATATTTTGAGGGAAGTATATGAAGGATACGTGGTCTGTCACGAAAGGTTCTGAGTAAAGGGTATTATTGGCCTACAATGAATCAAGAGGCGACGACTTTGGTCATGAAGTGTGAGTCATGTTAAAAGTTTAACCCAAAAATAGTGTGCACCCCAGCTGAACTTATCAATATAGACGACACGTGGCCATTTTCCCAGTGGGGGATTGATTTGGTAGGCCCCTTCCCAAGGTCTAAGTAACGCAGCTACATTATAGTGGTAGTTGACTATTTTTGAAGTGGATTGAAGCAAAGGCGTTGGCGTCCACTACAAAATTTCAAGTCATTAAATTTCTTAAGTCGGGGATCATTTCGAGATATGGAATTCCAAGCGTTCTGATCAGTGATAATGGTCCACAATATGTCGGAAAGGAACTAAAATGGTTTTCCGAGGAGTTAAAAATTGAGCATCGACATGCTTTAGTTAAACATGTGCAGGTCAATGGACAAGTAGAGGCGACGAATAAAACGATGATGAATGACTTGATAAAGAGACTCGACGCATTAGGAGGAAAATGGACATAAGAATTGAAAATTGTGATGTGGGCATTGCAAACAACACTTGAAAAGGCGACTGGGGAAACACCTTTTGGATTGGTGTAAGGTTCTGAGGTTGTGGCCCCGAAAGAAATAGCGGTGGTGTCCCATAGGGTAAAGCATTTCGACGCTCAGACCCATGATGATCAAAGGCGTCTCGAATTGGATCTTTTGGATGAAAATAGATGGGCTTCATAATAACCCAAGGTCGCCACTACAAGATACTACAATAGGCGAGTGTCCTCTCGCCAATTTTTCATGGGGGGAGGGTATAGAGAAGACATGAATTTGTGCACCAAGATAGAATGAACAAATTGTCTCCAGAGTGGGAAAGACCTTATAAGGTCGTCGTTATCCTTCACTCAAACACATACGTCCTTAAAGATGAAAAAGGGAAAGTATTGAAGAACACTTTCAATGCGGAGCATTTGAAAAATAATGTATACTTGAAAGGCGTTATGAGCCCATGTAAAATGCAGTACTTTGTAATTTTGCTAAGGCATGATTAATACATATCGAAGGCGTTGTGAAATCAATACTTATTGGCGAATGCTTAGGTTTGATTAAACGTGACAAAAGTGTTCCATTAAAAGGTGATTAGGCGTGGTAATATTCAATGGCGCATCCTCAGCTTTGGAAAGTCGTTGGGTTGTAGATTATTAAATGGTGTGGTGCGGCGGATAGCGAAGCGTTAGGTCATTCTTAATCATTGGAAGGTGTTATGACCATGATAATGATGATGCGTCACCATTAGAATAAGATTCGTACTTAGTTAAAATAAGGGTTAATTACTTAAATGGTTACACATGTTTTAAAATGTGACTAATTGGTTTTGTAACTGTTCATCGTCAAAAATCACCGTTAGTTACTATTCTAACATATGAAATAACAATATTACCCCTAAACCTTATGATTCACCCAAAAGAATAGGAAGAACATCGAAGTCTGCAGATAGATGGTATGGATAACCAGCCACAAAGTTGATTCTTCTTCTTCTCATCTGATGGATATTCCCATTTCGCTGAATCGTGTTCATCTGATTCATCTGTTTCAGATGTTTTTAACAATCTTTTTCATCTTGGATAACCATCTGATTCATCTATTATGGGCCTGGAACGTCGTCGCCGTCTGGAACCTCATCATCGTTTGAAGTTGTAGAACCTCGTCGACGTCTGGAAATAGAGGAGATGAACAAGAGGTTCCGAATGAAGCTTTGAAATCTTCGCCATCGTTGTCTTCGTCCATTGCGATCTTGGAATCTCCTAAAATCCATCTTAGCATCCTCAATTCCATCTTCGCTTTATGAATCTGCAGATTTTCCAGCACGCTTTCCTGTGAATACACGTCAATTTCACGTTCTCCTTCCAACTTTCAAACCTCACGATCCTTTATTCGATTTGCTTCCGACGGTGTAAAATCCTAATATTAGCTATCGTCGATGGATTCTTCAGCAAAGGTGGAAGATTTCCGAGCTTTGAGCAGATTCCCTTTCGAGGTTGCCTCAGTACAAGGCAGATGAGAAGAAGGAGAAGAAGAAGGTGGAAGCTAAGTCAAAGAGCAAGGGGTCATCCCTCTGGGCCTCCGCGATCATATCTTGAGAAGTCAAAGCCTTCTTTTGGAACTTCTCCACCACCACCTCGAGGGTGTTTTATCTCTTCTACGCCTCTTTTATCTTGGTGGCCAGTTGCTTTTTCTGCACCACCTCGTGTTTCAACTCCTTGCGCGCCACCTCTTCAATGGTGAGGCGACAGTTCACACGCTTCAACTCATGCTCCATGGCCTGCACTTTTCGGAGTTTGGAGACATTGACGTCCCTCTCCTCCGCCAACCCCATTATGACCTGCACCATTTTGTGTTGGGCAGGAATGAACTAGAAAGACAAAAGTGTTAGGAGATTTCAAAGTATGAAGATTTCTAAGAAAATAAGGTAAAAGGCGAAGGGATGTCTAACTCCTGACGGATGAAAGTGTTTGCCGGACCAACCCCTCAAGTGCATCGCGTTCCGGACTTAGAGGCGTCCCGTAAACGGGTGGGCAAATGCCATTGAACAGATGAAGACCCAGGTTAGGGTCCAAACTGGAATTCCCTTTGACAAGAAGGACGCTCTTCAGCTTCGCACAGGGTTCCCAACTTTTGTAGGGGTCGGTGGTGATCCTTACCCCAAGCAGATCTCGTCGGAGATCAAAGGAGGGTCCCACATTGGGCATGTAGCGATCATCCCTAGAGCACGACAGTGTAGAAGAAGGAGTATGCGCCACTCTGAGAGGAGAGGGGAGTACCCCGTTGGCATCTTGGTGATCATCCATCCAGATCACCTCTCGGGAGGGCGTCACCTTGGACCCGGTAGAAGGAGCCCGAGCGGGAGTCTGCGCCAAGCTTTTGTAGGCGTCGCCCCTGTCGGATCAAAGGAAGGGTCAACTAGTCCCTTTTTTATGACACCATTGGAATACTCGGTGTAGGTCCACTTGATGCCGCCATGGGCCAAGACAGGGGGACCCTACTTTTTAGTGAACATGACATTGTTCCTATTACTAATAACATTGATATTAATCCAGTAGGATTTTGGAACCGCACCTTTAAAGGCAATGACAACCTCATTGGTGGCGTCGCTGAACAGTTCGATTGAGTCTTTGAAGGGGTTGAGCGATTCCTCCATGGGCTTCGCTTTCTTCTTCCCCTTTGAAAAGTGGTGACCTTTGCGCTTCCTCGATGTTAGGGGTTATGATATAATTACATTGTTTGAAGTAGATGATTGCTGTGAGCTATAGGTATGTTTCATAGATCTTCTATTGTGTTTCTTGAGTATTCTAGAATCTGATTGTTATTCTCTCATTAGGATCAGTCCTAGGCTATAAATAGAGGTCATAGTCCTTTGTAAAGAACTTAACTTGTTATTGAAGTAATTGCTCTGTTCTTGAGCTTTCGATTCTGTTATTTCTGTTATAACAGAATTAGTTGCTTCCTTGCTAAGCAATCTTCATCTTCATCTCTTTGATTCAATTTCTTTCTCAAGTCGTCTAAAATGGTATCAGAGCTATACGAATCTGCGGATTACATCCAGTAATCTCGTCGTTCACTTCATCATTCATCCATTTCTGTTGCTGCGATTAAAAGTTCGTCGGAAGCTGCTGTTCGAAGATCATCAATGGAGGATGCTCTTCCACCTGCATTTTCGAACAAGAAGATCTGTATATTGACTGGAGATGACAACTTTCAGTCATGGAAACAGCAGGTACTTCTTGCTGTTAGAGGATTTGATCTCGAATCTCATTTATACGGTGTTCAAACTGTGCCAACTCACATCACTAATGAAATTGGCGAAAATCTGCCCAATCCTGCCTATGCGAAATATAAACAGAGAGATAGTTCTTTAGCCTCTTGGTTGTTAGTGTCGATCTGTCCTCAGGTTAACAGATATCTGTTAGGATGCATGACTGTTAATGCTGTGTGGTCGAAACTACATCAGATGTTTTCCTCTTCGTCTACAACGAGAGTGATGAGTCTATATGGAAAACTTAAATCCAGGAAGCTAGTAACTCAGTCTGTTAGAGATTATCTTGCTGATATTCAATCTACTTGTGATAGCCTTGCTAGTTGTGGCCATCCAATAGATGAAATGCAGCAGATCTCCATAGTTCTGGATGGAGTGAAAGGCCAGTTTGACAATGTTGTTTCAGTGATTCACGCAAGCAGGAATCCATACGACTTAGCCTCGGTAAGTTCTGTACTTCTGGATGCTGAAACAAGAGCTCGTGATCAGCTCTTTGATCCAATGCTGATGCCTCAAGCAATGATTCACACTACGGATGAGTTTACAAAGAAGACTGCTACACAGAATTCTGACTCTGTGTACAAATCTGATGCAAACACTTCAAATCCTTCTAATCAGCAGAGTCAGCACAATCAATCAGGTCCTCCTATGTTTGACAGAGGAAGAGGAGCTGGTGGAAGAGGTCGAGGTGGAAGTAACAGGCCGCAGTGTCAGCTCTGCGGGAAGATTGGACATCTTGTCAATCGGTGCTATAAGAGATTTGATGTGAACTTCCATGGAGTTACCTCGTCAAGTAATCCGATGTCTGCCAACTTGTGTCAAACCTCTTGGAATGACTGGAATGATTCTGCTGATCAGAACTTTGTGAACTCGTCTTCGGTCTCTACTCCAACAAACACTACATCTCTAGCTTTCAATCCTGCGTCTGCGACTTCTCATCCTGCATATATACAGAATGTTGCTCCATATGGACACTATCCATTTATGTTGCCATATCCTGTCACTCCTGGTTATAATGCAGGTCTGTCCTACTCAGGAGCACCTTCAGCACCATCACAAGAATCGATGTTCACTCCTCAAATCAACTTTGCCTCACTTCCTGTTCCTCAAATTGCTGGCAACAATCAGATATGGTATCCTGATTCTGGTGCAACAAACCACATTACAAATGGTCAGCCAGCTAAAGGAACAGAACCATATAAGGGAGCAGGTAAAGTTCAAGTCGGAAATGGTTCTCAATTAACCATTTCAAACATCGGTACATCTGTGATTAACACTCCTTCAAAATCTCTGTTTCTCAATAATATTCTTTATACACCTGAGATTACCAAGAACTTAGTGTCTGTCTCACAGGTTTCCAGGGATAATGGAGTATACTCTGAGTTTCATCCAACTCATTGTATGGTTCGTGACTTGGTGTCGAAAGAAGTGTTGTTGGAAGGAGAAGAAGCAGGAGGTCTTTACAAGTTAGATTTTCATAAATTTTCTAGATGTAATAAAGCTGCTAGACTTGGTAATAAGGATGATCAGTTTGCTTATAATAATGATCAGTTTGCCTATATTGTTGAATCGTCTAGTATATGGCATAAAAGACTCGGACATGCTTCTTCAAATGTCTTGGCATCTGTTTTTAAAAATTCTGGAATGAAATGTTCTTCATCATATGGTTTATGTTCCGCTTGTTCTGTTGGTAAGAGTATCAAGTTACCGTTTTCGAATTCAACTACCAAATACACACAACCTCTTCAACTTGTTGAGGTTGATCTATGGGGACCAGCTCCTGTTACATCTAATGGTAAGAGGTATTATATGAGCATTGTCGATGTGTATTCTCGATATACTTGGATTTATTTTCTAAACCAGAAAAGTGAAGCTGCAAATCTGTTTATTCAATTTCACACTCTTGCAGAAAAACAGCTGAATTGTACTCTGAAATCAGTTCAAACTGATGGTGGAGGAGAGTTTAAGTCGTTAGCTTTGTACTTCTCTAATCATGGTATTGATCACAGGATTACATGCCCCTACACATCTGAGCAAAACGGGATTGTAGAGAGGAAACATCGACATATTGTGGAAATGGGGTTAACTCTCATGTATCAAGCTAGTCTTCCAAGGCAGTACTGGAGCGATTCGTTCTACACTGCTGTATTTCTAATCAACAGATTACCTACTCAGGTACTTGAGTATGTTTCCCCTCATGAGGTATTGTTTGGGAAGCCTCCTGACTATTCCATACTTCGGGTTTTTGGATGCCTATGTTTTCCGTTCACTAGGCCTTTCAATAAACATAAACTTGATTATCGTTCAACTCCATGTGTGTTTCTTGGGTATTGTTCTCAACAACATGGATACAAATGTTTAGACAGTAATGGTAGAATATATGTGTCAAGACATGTTCGATTTCATGAGACTGAGTTTCCATTTGAAGAAAAGAATGGTAAGTTCATGATGTCTGCAGCTCCGAAAAACACACATACCAGTGAGCCGTTCTTTTTACCGTTTGGTTTTGTGAACTCTCCTTCTGATCAATGCAATGTCTCCCCTTCACATCCCATGTCTGGACCTAACACATCTATTTCATCTCATTCAGGTGGGAATTCAGACAATTCTCCTACTCATGATTCATTTCGCAGTAATGGTGTTCAGTCAGCTGATACAACAAATGATGAAATTGTTCAATCCATACCTGAGGCGCAGTCTAGACAGATTGATAACAATGAAGTGATCAGGTATGTTCCATCTGAAAATAATGACTTAGTTGAGGCTGCAAGGTTTGTTCCAGGTGATGGCATTGACTCAGTTCCGCCTGTTACAACTAGTCAGAATTCTGTTGATCAAGGTTCTTCTGGTTTGCGTAATATACATCCTATGCTAACTAGATCTAAGTGTGCATCTCAGTCTGCAGCTCAGCACTCTGCTTTGAATACAGAGAGGATAGATTCCTTGACAATATCGCAGAATCATCAATCTGCTCAGACATCCGAAGACACTGAACCAACTTCTGTGCATACTGCTCTTCAAACAACTCATTGGACTAAAGCCATTCATGATGAGCTACAAGCATTGGCTGCCAATAAGACTTGGTCTGTTGTTTCTCTTCCTGAAGGTCGCATTCCAGTAGGGTGTAAGTGGATTTTTAAAACCAAAAGAAACTCAGATGGATCTGTTGCACGTTATAAGGCTCGGTTAGTTGCAAAAGGTTTTTCTCAAAAACCTGGTTTTGATTTCTCTGAAACGTTTAGTCCTGTTATAAAGTCTCCTACTGTTCGTATCATTCTTGCTTTAGCTCTGACTAATAAGTGGAAACTTAGACAGATTGATGTAAATAACGCATTTCTTCACGGTGATCTCACTGAAGAAGTTTTCATGCTCCAACCTCCGGGTTTTGAGCAATGCGATGCAGCTGGAAATGTCTTGGTCTGTAAGCTTCACAAAGCATTGTATGGATTAAAACAAGCACCAAGAGCCTGGTTTGAGAAACTTAAACACTTTCTTCTATCTCATCTTATGTTTACTGTTTCGAAATCTGACAACTGTTTGTTTATAAAGCAATCAAATTCTGGTTCTGTGTTTCTTTTAGTCTATGTAGACGATATAGTTGTTACTGGGACTAGCTCAGAGGATGTTGAGTTTGTCATTAGGCAAATTAATTCTGAATTTAGATTGAAAGATCTTGGTACATTGAACTATTTCTTAGGAATGAATGTCCAAGAGAAAGATGACTGTCTTCTGCTCAATCAGCACAAATATATTACTGAATTACTTCATAAAACAGGTCTGACTGATGCTTGTTCTATGCCTACTCCAATGACAGGGAATTTTTTGTCCAAGATGATAACTGAGAAGGATAGTACTCCATGTCCTAATCCTGATCTATATAGGAGTACTATTGGTGCACTTTAGCACATATGTGCAACTCGACCTGATATAGCCTTTGCTGTCAACAAATTAAGCCAATTTGTTCAGTCTCCCACCTTGTGTCATTGGCATGCTCTTGTTCATGTTTTAAAATATCTCAAAGGAACTCTGTCTCATGGTCTTTTGTTTCAAGCTCCATCTGTATCTTCTAATGAAGTTTCCTTGGTATCATATGCAGATGCTGATTGGGGAAGTGATCCTACAGATAGAAAGTCGATTTCAGGACACTTTCTTTTGCTAAATGGGAATCCAATTGTATGGAGTTCGAAGAAACAACCTGTCATCTCTCGTTCTTCTGCTGAAGCTGAGTACAGAGCTATAGCTAATGCTATTTGTGAGGTAGTATGGGTTAAATCTCTTCTCCAAGAACTTGGTGTTTCTTTGTTCTCAATTCCTGTTGTGTGGTGTGATAATACAAGTGCAGTAGGATTAACTGAAAACCCAATTCATCACTCTAAAATGAAACATGTTGAGATTGATTTGAGTTTTGTTCGTGAAAAAGTAAGCAGTGGTCATGTTCTTGTTAACTTTGTGCCCTCTGATGATCAATTTGCTGATATTCTGACAAAGCCCTTGACAGAGAAATTTTTTGTTCCTCTTCGTAAAAGACTTGGTGTTTACTCTTTTGAAGAGGTAGATGAGTTGTCTCGATGTTTGATAGATGGTGTGTAATCTGTTTGAGCTTGATGTATGTTGTTCTGTCTGAATCTGAATGGTCTGTTCGGTAGTGATCATAATATGTTGATTGGGTATTCTGTTTCAAATTCTCTGTGTATTTGGTCTATGCTATTCTTTCCTTCAGATCTGTGTTCTTGAACTATTTTCATTTTCTCAAACTTGTGTTATATATAATTGGTTCTGTTCTCCTCTTTGGTTTAAGTCATAAGACAATCTTCAAAGAATAATCTGTTTTGGTTGATATTCAGGTTTACTGCTTTTCTATGCTTTCTTCTTTCATTGCTGATTGTTCAATGTTGTGATTGTGTATTCATGAAAGCTTTCTTCTCTGGTTTTCATTAACTGATACATGATACTGAGTCATTCTCTGTTAAATGATCTGAAATAAAAATATGAGAATGTGTGATGACATCTCTTGGGGTTTGATTTCAAAAATAATCAATGAGGAAGACAACGTCAAAGATACTTCTTCATTGATTTGAGAAAGTAAGGATGAAAGCTCAAACCTTCCAATCCCAATGAAAAGATGAAGGCTCAACCCTTCCTGTCATTATTTCAAAACACACACAAGAACAGAAAAAAAGTGTTCATGTGTTGTTCTCGAAAAAAAAAAAAAAAAAAAAAAGAGGAGTAGAAGAAATTGGATCATCACAAGAATGACTCTATCATGTATATGTGTTTCATGAGACTTGAGAAGTTGCTGTCATAGGTGCATATCACATTGTTGAACACGTCAGAGGCAAGGTATGAAGAATAGTGGAGAAAGTTGATAATTTTCTGTGTATCAAGCTCTACAGAATTGTTGTTTGAGTTTGGTTTATGACTTGGGAACTTCTGGGGATGTATTAGAATGAATGTATATGATGCTTGTTTGGAATATGCAAATATGATGAAGAACAGGAGAAGTGAAGTCAAGGTTAGCATATGGTTTCAAATTCGTTGAGAATGAAGAAATGGAAGTTACTTGAGATTCAGATTATGTTTCAAGCTGAACAGATATGAAGGTTGGATAAAGAACAACATCAGATCAAGAGCAAACAAGGGTTTTGAAAGAAGATCTTGGATAGGGAATGTTAGGGGTTATGATATAATTACATTGTTTGAAGTAGATGATTGTTGTGAGCTATAGGTATGTTTCATAGATCTTCTATTGTGTTTCTTGAGTATTCTAGAATCTGATTGTTATTCTCTCATTAGGATCAGTCCTAGGCTATAAATAGAGGTCATAGTCCTTTGTAAAGAACTTAACTTGTTATTGAAGTAATTGCTCTGTTCTTGAGCTTTCGATTCTGTTATTTCTGTTATAACAGAGTTAGTTGCTTCCTTGCTAAGCAATCTTCATCTTCATCTCTTTGATTCAATTTCTTTCTCAAGTCGTCTAAAACTCGAGCCCTCGGAAGCGTCACCCTTCTTCTCCTTTTCCTCTATGGACGTTTTTTTCTATGGAGCGCCTAAGACATGAGAAATTTGAGCAAATTCCTTTCTGCAAAAGTAAAAGAATGGTTCATTATCAGAATAAACGGCAAGAGGCGACGCTCTACTAAGGAAACACTGACTTTCTCTAAATCAGACTCACTGGTCTCCTTTGAGATGATTTGGGCCCGCTCCGACTGATGATCCTGGTATATGGTCGTTAAGGCATCCATGTGAGTCGAGGATACCTCCTCGACGCCCGGGCAAGGATCTTTGCTCGCCTTCGCTGACCCAGACACCACGGGACACCTCCTTGTAAAAAGAAGTATGCTCTCCTCTAGTTCGAGTTTCTTGTTGAGAAACCCGTGACAAATGGGTGAGCAGAGTCCCAACGCCAATCTTTGGAAGCCAGAAGCGCCCAGGTGGTAAAAAGGCACAACCCGAGACGATTCATATCAAGGCAATAAAAGCAACAAAAAACGTTTAAAGAATACAACCATTCACGACAGTGGAACAAGACCCTAAAGCCCACCCAAGTGCGAAGAGCGTTTGGTGAAAGTTGGGTGGGAGAAGTGTCATAATGGCGACACAACTCAACTAATGGCGGGCAGTAGAGGAACCTTAGCTCTACATCAATTTGAAGCGAAAATATGGTCTCCACGTCGGCCTTACACACACGGGATGAGGGTTCTCAGGATCCGCATCGTCGGGGATAGGGATCCTGGGGGCATGAGCGTCGCTCATCCCCGCCTCAGCCACCGCTTTTTCGAAAATGGCTAGGGAAATCATGTTTGGCTTAAGATCAGAAAATGGCTTAGGGAGAAAAATGTGATTACAGATGTCGGAGTCAGAGGCCAAAATTCGAATTAAAATTTGAAAATAGCAAGTATGAAGGTGTCAGGGGCGGGTTGTGCATGAAGGACACGTGGAAGTCGGGGGCATAAAGTGAACAATTAGGGCTTCACTTGGGAGGAATCGCAAGAAGGTCGACTTGTCAAGAAATAGACGATAATCCGGCTTCGGGGGCAGATGATCGATTATGAGTCTTGTGCCCGAGTATTTTCGTATCCGTCCCAAGACCACTCTTGACCCGTATTTGTTAAAGGTGTCGTTCATGTGGGATGCGCCAATGTGGGATGCTCCAGATATGTATGTGGGCGTCGCTCATGTGGGATGCACCGAATGTCATTCATTTCTTCCTTAGCATCAGACACAAAGGTACGAGCATTAAATGCATATTAGAACATCCAATGACTGCTCTAGCCTATACGCCAGTGACCCTAGAGCCTAGTTCAACCACTTATGGCAAGATTTTGACAAGACTGACAGAAATGATAATCTACTATATAGTAGTTGTCCTACATATACAATCATCACACCTACCAACCCTGGTTCCCTCGCCCGGAGAGAGACTGACATGACCATGGTAGGATTCAAGCTAACTAGGGTAGAGGTAACGGAGTTATAAATACCCATTCTACCTTGTACATATTCATTATTGCTCATTTACTTTCCCTCTGCATTCATTGCGATCGCCCAAAAGAACTTCCAACTGGCTTTATTATTGGAGGGGAAACAACGGGAACTCATTACACGTTCCTTTCGTGTAGGTAACCAGAGCGGCTAGGAGAATCACTTCGAAGGAACTTCGGTTAAGGTGATCCAACTAGCATGACTTGCCTTAAAGGACATTAAGAAATCGATGGTCAACACTATAAATGGGAAAACCTAATACTTTATGGGGAAGGTAATATGAAACCTAATACTTTAAATGATGATGATGATGGAATCAAGGTACGGATACGACATGAATTGAGTGACTTGTATTAGATAATGATTGGTCAATACGTGTCCACACAAAACCTTGAAAAATGAATGGAGAAAGAATAGTGCACGTGCTAGTAACGACTACCTAGAATCAAGAATACGTGGAAGTGCGAAAGTCGTGTCCACGGAGAATGCGCAAGACTTACTGCATTGATTGATTTACGTTAAGTCTAACATTTGAAAGCAAAACTATCTATTATTAGATTCAGATTATAATTAGAGTAGTAATTAAACTATGTAATAAATAGCTAAATAAATATATGTAATTATGTAAACAACATTTTTAATATAGTTTTACAAGTAATTTTGTAATATATATGGAATGTAAAGTCGTTGACTTATCTAACCAAAGGACAAAAATGGGTTAAGTAGGAACGTGTCTCTACAAATGAGGGAATGTTCTTTGTCTATGTGGGAACAACAACGGTTGACCATGACAATCCTCTAAAACTACACGTGATTATTGGATGGTTTAATATATTTGGACGAATAAAAACAAGAAAACTAATGTCAATCGATAGAAAACTATCAAATATATTTTTCACCAATTTTCTTCATAGAAAACCTTTTTCTTTTCTCTAAATTCAGTTAGGGATGTAAATGGTGTGAGTTGGCATGGGTTCGGTCCAATACTATCTCCGCATTGCGGGTTAAGTACGGTCTACCAAACTCGTGCCGCAAAAGTTATGAGTTGGGTTACTATTCGATTCGTTATTGAATCGCAAGTTAACCCATAATGCACCGTACCTTCTTTACTATATATAAGATTTATTTTTTCTTAATAAAAATATAAGAGATTAATATGCAATATATACAAAGATAATTCATATAGTATAAATTAATTTTGTACCTATCTCATATTAACTCATAATGTTTTCATTAAAGTAAAATAAGTTCTATATTTTTATAAAATTACATAAATCTTAATGGTAGAATAAACTTGTGAGTTAATACTATGTACCATAAACCGTCTCGCACTGTAATGGTAGTCATTTACTCCTAGCAAATTCGACCCATAAGGCTCGGATCGCAATAGAGCATATTAAACTTTGATGGTGCACTGCGAAATTATGTGCAACACCAACCATTGGTACCCTAATTATGACGGCAGAAAACTGTTTGTAACCTAACCCTTTTTCTTCCCAACTATATTAATGAATGAACACCCTTCTTCGACCGATGTAGAAAATGAAGTGGTCAGAGAAACTCAAATTTGTAGAATTCATGCGGAAAAATATCTAGAATCAAATATTCATTTTAGAATATAGCTGGTTACTTTTTTTATTTTCTTACTTGGACGACTGGACAGTAAAGAAATGAAGTGTCGATTGTATTTGTATAAAAATGTAATTTATTGATAAGAAAAAAACTGTATATACATAATACTCGTACTTTAAGTATGATATATTGGAGATTCTCTTATTAATCTCTATATATACATTAATTTGTTTAAGTATTCTATAATTTTCACAAGTAAACTTTTAACACAATTTTCTCTATTTTAGTGTTAAAATAATTTAATTTGATTGGTCCATGTAAAAAAAAAAAAGTTACATCTATGTCATCATTCTCTCACATCCACATGGACACTTAAAAATTAATCAAAAACTCCACATTCAATTTCAAAAGATGTTACATTTATAAGTGCGTCAAATTAAATTTTGCATTCAAACAATAGTAAATGACAAGTTTTGAACCTAACAATTTACTTTGAAAAATTACACAAAACTTAAGAGTGAAATAAATAAATAAGAATGAAAACACAACAATTTTTTTTATTTGCAAAATAGTTTTAAATAAATAAATGATAAACAAGACTTCTTATATATAAATTGTATTTAATATATATTTAAGCCTATGCAACTAATTTATAACTATAGTTTAGCTTAATTAACTTAAAAAATGAACTAAGTGTTGAAACTACATAATAATTATAATGTAAAAATGATAAATATTAGTAACGAAGTTAATTAAAAACTGAACTAATTGGATAGTAATGTATATATCTTTTCGCCAAGAATTAAAATATATAACTATTTATTTGATTTCTAAAATTAAAACAAAACAAAGGTAGAAAGAAATCTTTTTTTAAAACAATTTTTTTTAAAAAAATACAATGTTATAAGTCTATATTTTAGACAATAAAAAGGATATATACATATTTGGCAAATAATTTTAGGTATCTCAATATTTGTTAATATCAATATTACAATGTTTGAATTTATATTACGTAAATTTTGATTTATACATTATTTAATAATAAAAATATCAATCAATTGTAACTTGATAATTTTTGTTATCATATTGACATCCCTTATAATATAATAATATTATATTATTTAAAATTATGTATACAAATAAACATGTTAGATTTTCAGTTATGTATTTATAATTATAAAATTAAAAGGACACTTTTTATTAAATTTTGAAAAATAATTATTTAATATTGATATTTATCAATTATAATTATATTTGAAGTAAATTTATATATATAAAAAATACTCTAAATAGCTTGTATGCATATATAATTTATTAACTTATGTTTGTGTATATAGTCTTCACATATTTTTAAGGGTTAAATACCAAGTAGCTACCTGAACTTTGGTCGTTTTGCAACGAGCTACCCGAACTTTGAAAATTCAAAACGAGCTACCTCAAATTTGAAGAAGGTGCAAATAACTACCTCCGTCCAATTTTCCGTCAACTGTCGTCGGAAAGTCGTCGGAAAATCGTTGGAAAGTCGTTGGCAATTCGTCGGAAATTGGACGGAGGTAGCTATTTGCACATTCTTCAAAGTTGAGGTAGCTCGTTTTGAGTTTTCAAAGTTCGGGTAGTTCATTGCAAAACGTCCAAAGTTCAGACAACAATTTGCTATTTAACCCTATTTTTTACTGTGAAAACAAATAAATAAGAAATAAGAAACAATTAACGATTACTAAATAAAATGTTTATAATTGACTTTAGTTTTATAGTTCTATTACTAAATGAATTTAACATATATGTAATGAATATATTATAAACAACAAACATTACAAAAATTAAAAAGTAAGTTGAATTATATTATATCAATAATAAAAATAAAAATATTTTTATTTTTTAAGTTAGGTAATCATATTAATATAATAATATGATTAAAAAGAATTTTGATTTTATTTATTTTTTCTGATTAATATAATACTTTAAATTTTATATGAGACTTTATTTATATAACGACAACTCGAATAATTTTTATACTTTGCGCAAAGTGCGGGTGAATTATCTATTATAATCTTATTTATACTAAAAAAGTTTGATACCTACATTTAAAGTTATAAAACGTTTCTCTAGATTTTATAAATTATTACAAGTAATGTTCGTATCAATGACATTATTAAGTACAATTAACATTTCAAGTGAAGTCATGTCAAAATAGGTATATTATTTCACATAATCATTAGGAGTGATCAAAAAAGACTGTAGCACCGAATTCCCGACAAGACCGGTCCGAGACCGGCCCGACTAGGACCGAGACCGATTAGGACCGAGACCGAACGGGCGTTTTTTTTTCTTCAAGGTCGGTCTCGGTCTCGGGCTTTTTTCCCGAAAGCCCGTTTAGGACCGGTCCGGACCGAATGTATGTGTATTTGAGATTTTCATAATACCACACCGAAAATAATGTGGATTTTGGAGGTTTTCTATCTCTATAAAAGGTGCATCTTGATAAATTTACTAAAGAATATAGAGAGTTCATAGTGTTTCTTTTGAGAGGTGAACTATTCATTCGCCTTTTACTAAAGAATATCGTGAACTCATAGTTTTTTTTTGTTTTTTTTGTGTAGATTCGGTCTAGGACCGAGACCGGCCCGAGTTAAGAAAGACCGACTCGGGCGGGCTTTTTTGGCCGAGGTCGGTCTCGGTCCTCCAGAAGGCAAGACCGAAATTTCGGTCTCGGTCTCGGTCTTGCCTTCAGGACCGGACCGGCCCGCCCATGATCAGCCCTAATAATCATATTCGATAGGTTTTTCATGTATTATCTTAATAATCAACACCAAAAGCAATTTAACTCAAAAATAATTGAAATATAAAAATGAAGTTTCACACGAAGATGTGAAAATAAACTGTGTTAAGAAAGATACTTTTAACATAAATGACAGAATAAACAAATTGAATATATATGTGACACTACGGGAGAAGACCCATTTACCGGCTAAACGTAACGGCTAAAAGTATATTGAGCCGTTACAAATGAATTCAAATAGAATATAACAACTCAATGTTAATTGAACCGTTATTTTATTTTTTTTACGGCTCAAACCACTGAGCCGTGAATTTTCTCTTATTTTTCACGGCTCAACATCAAGTGTCGGCTAAAAGTATATTGAGCTGTTACAAATGAATTTAAATAGAATATAACGGCTCAATGTTAATTGAGCCGTTATTTTATTTTTTTTACGGCTCAAACCACTGAGCCGTGAATTTTCTCTTATTTTTCACGACTCAACATTAAGTGTCGTTAATATTTAATTATTTTTGCTATAACTTTCGCGTCTCATTTAATGTTGGCCCGCAAGTTTTATTTTATTTTAACTAAAATTTCTAATTATCGCGGCTCATTATTTTTGCCAGCGGTTATTTGTTTATATATAATTTAAATTTAAAAAACAAAAAAAAAAAAGATTTATCACGGTTCATTTTGTTTTGAGCCGTGATAAATGACATTTCTTCCCACTTATTACAGAGTTTCAAATTTTTCACTTCGCGTCTTTCCTTCAAAGTTTTGAACTTTGTGCCTCTTCAAAGGTCCTGAGCAGTGGCAGCGTCTTCAAGAAAAAGGTCTACATCTTCAAGAGAGTAGAAACACATAAAGAAGCTCAACTTCAAGAAGAAGTTCTACGTCTTCAAGAAAGTAGAAACACATAAAGAAGCTCAACTTCAAGGAGTTCTACTTCCTCAGCAGTGGCATTGTGACAGGAGCTCAACCATCTCCAAGAAGAAGAACGTTCTTCATGCAACGCAATGACGCAACGCAACGTCAACCATCTCCTCCGCAGGGAGAAGAAACAAACCCTAGTAAACATGGACTGATGTGTGTTTCCAACCGTGGAAGAAATCTAGCATTAGACACAGAAGCTCTCGATGGAAGAAATGCAGCATCCGACGAATCCAACCGTGGAAGAAATCGATGCAGGAGCCGTCACCAGGAACCGGAGCTGGACAGCGGGGAGGCTCCACAGCGGGGCTTTGTGTTAAGTTCGTCGTCCCTCTCCACAGCGGGGCAGATCTCCGGCGGACGAAGATAAAGAAGCTGGCTTTGTGTTGCTTAAGATTTATATTTTTTTAATATATATATTTTTCGCAGCACGTTTTATATGAGCCGCCAAAAATAATAATAATTTTCGCGGTTCAATCAAAAGTGCTGCCATAATTATTTTGGTGGCACTTTTGATTTTGGGTCGGGAATTATCACGACTCATTTTATATTGAGCAGTGATAATTGTCCTGACGCTTCATGTCACGACTCAACTTAAATTGAGCAGTGATAATTTAACAGTTGAATTGTTCAGCCATTAAAAAACCATTTTTAGGTCGGTAAACGGTCATTCTCCCGTAGTGTGAAAATGAGCATTAATTAATATTTGTTATTGACAGAACGGCGTGATTCTTAAAGTTTAATTCACGTCATTTCTTAACTTGCACTCATGAACTTTAGCAACTCTTTAAATGCACTCCGGTCTATAAAACATGACAATATATATCATATGAGTCTTATTCAAGTAATTGCATAATATTTCCATGCAGAAGAAGTTGTCACAAGATAACCATATTTTATCTATAATTAATGTATAAAGCAACATTCAAAGATCTCCCATTATTTAGATATCCTTTCATGGACTAAATGTTGCTTGCATACTAAATTGTAGTAATAGAGGTTAATTTAAGTTGTCACCGGATGAATACTGATGAAACCTTTTCACTGAGTTTACAACATTTTAAAAGACTTCAATTTTTTTGATGTTGTAGCATCACTGAGGAGTGTGACAAATCAAATATTGTCCATATTTCATTCCAAGGAAGACATTATATGATGCTGAGGAAATAATATAATAGAGTAATTAAAAAAAATAGTATACCAACACGATACCCTCTGGCAGTATGTTTTTTTTTTGGTCACTTCAAAGATATTACTTCTCATTCAACATGATCGTTCTCATTACCGGTATTACAATCACTACGAAAAAAATTACTAAGTGGGAGTGGGGGTTGATTCACCCAATTATTAAGACACATTTCCAATCTAGATTGTATCGCAACCCAATTGGCACTCTCGTTAGCGGACCGCGGGATTGCTTTCCAAGTCACTAATCCGATATCCGTTGTTTGTCTCCTTATGTTATCACAAACGGTTTTGATCCTCCAATGGTGTGTAGTTCCTAGGATTTGTCGAATCGCTATTTCTGAGTCTGATTCGGTCCCATACTCTGTCCTTTGCTAGTCGTACGCCCAATTCAATTGTTGCAGCTTCCAGTTCCAGCAATGTCTGTCCTTCGATCCTTCGGTTGGCTCCATCTATTAGCTCACCTTCCGAGTTTATTGCGATAACGCCTAAGCCACCTTTATTCGTTCTCTCGCACCAGGTTGCATCGCATGTGATAGATATGTGACATATTCCTGGCCTTATCCACCTTGTATTTACTCTTCTCGGTTCGGTGATGTTGTTCTTCCTCGATAGCCTCCTTTGTTCATAATGCAGCATCCTTGCCTCAACAACAACATCCTCTTGATTCGGCATGATCAGTTCAAACGCTGCCCTGCATATTCTTCTCCAGATTATCCAACATGTCCACATACACCTTTGCCATCTCTCATCTTTGGTTTGTTGTCCTGTAGTGGTCTCGCTTCTTCTGTCACTTATCCATTCTCGTATGGACATCCTCTGTTCGTGTCCATCCTTCAGGTCCAGCATGTCTATCCAGAGTCCGCTTGTCCACCCGCACTTGAAAATCATATGTTCAATATCCCCATCCACCCCACAGATTGGGCATCCTAGGGGCACTTCCATTCTTCTCCGTCGCAGGTTCAACCTAACAGCAAGTGAGTTGGACAGCATCCTCCACATGAAGCTTTTGATTTTCGGGTTGATGTTTGCTGTCCATACCGCTTTCCAGTCTGAGCCCATTCTGCTTCCTCGTCCCGCCAGGTCTCCAGGATCGCCATCTTGCACCTCCCTCATTCTGTGGTAGACTAATTTTGCTTAAGTCAGGCCATCTTCAGTATACAGCCATATAAGTTCATCTGATTTTGGTTCAGGTGGGATCACCATTTTCAATATATGCTCTGCATCTACTTGGGTTGCCACCTGCATTATGAGCTCCTCATTCCAGGTTCTATCCTCAGTAATCAGGTCCGCAACCTCCAGTCCCTGCATTTGGTCCATCTCGGTTGTGGTCTCGAGCCTCATGCCTCTCTTCGGATGAATCCAGGGATCCCTATGTGCATAGATTTTTGTCTCGTCCCCTACTAGCCAGAACCCTTTCTGTCATAGGATGTCTCTCCCTTGAAGAAGACTGGCCCATCCCCATGAAGAGCGTACCCCTAAGCATGCCGAAATGAAATCTCCCCTTGGATAATACAAGCCTTTCAATACTCGCACCCAAAGTGAATATGGTTCTTCGTTGACTCGCTCTGCCATCTTAGTTAGGAGGGCTTTGTTGAATATTTTGAGTTCCCTAAAGCCCATCCATCCTCTATCCTTTGTTTGCGCCAATATGTCCCAACGTCTCCAATGGATCTTCTTACCTTCCGGTGTTGGTCCCCACCAAAAGTTTGCGATCATTGCACTTACCTCCGAGCACCATGTTTTGGGTATCTTAAAAATGCTCATAACATAGGATGGGATGTCCGTTATTACCGACTTTATAAGTACCTCATTTCCCGCTTGATTGAGAGTCTTGACTCTCCATCTGTTGATCTTTTCTCTTATTCGTTCTTTTAGGTACCCTAAAGCTTTACATTTTTATCGTCCTCATAGAGTTGGTAGCCCCAAGTACTTCCCGGGTGTGTTTTCTCGCCGGATTTGTAGTTCTTATTCCAGTTCCCAACATGTGTTCTCATCAGCATCCCTATTGAAAGAGATACTCGACTTATCCAAATTTACCCATTGGCCCGAGTTAGTGCAATAGTTCAGTATCACCTCCTTAAGTCGTTTTGCATTTTCCACGTTGCCATGTATGAAGAAAAGAGAGTCGTCCGCAAAGAACAAGTGATATAGTTCTGGACATGTGCTTTTCAGTTTCAGTCCCTAGATTCCCCCTTCTGTGATTTCCTTCTCTATCTATCTTGATAGAACATCTGCCAACATAATAAATAGGTATGGGGAAAGTGGATCACCTTGTCTGATTCCCCTAATTTGATGTATATGTTGTGTTCGCCCACCATTTACCAACACGCGGTATGTTGGTGTTGTGATACAGGCCTTCATCCAAGATATCCACTTTGCTCCAAACCCTCTCTTCTCCAAGCTTCTTAGCAGAAAATCCCATTCCACTCTATCATATGCATTTTGCATATCCAGTTTAAGTACACACTCGACTTTTGTTGTTCCCCTCCTGGATTTCAGATGATGGAACACTTCATGTGAAATCATATCATTATCCTGTATAAGTCGACCTGCCACAAAAGCACTCTGATAGGGGGTGATAAGATCTGCCAGATATATCTTCGATCTATTCACCAATACTTTTGAGATAACTTTATAAATGAAGTTACACAAGCTTATTGGTCTAAATTCAGATGCATCACTAGGATTTGGTTTCTTTAGTATGAGGGTGATATCTATTTGAGTAAGGAAGGAAGGAAATGTATATGTTTCAAGGAAGGCTTTGATCGCCATGAAAACGCCCGGGCCCACAGTGCTCCAACTCCATTGATAGAACAAATCCGGAAACCCGTCTGGACCTGGCGCTCTAGACCCTCCCAATTGGTACACCGCCTTTCTCACTTCCTCCATTGTTACCTCCCTCTCCAATTCTCTGTTCATTGGATCGTCCACTTGGCAAGGAATACACTCAAACATCTCATCATTCCCCATTGATGTTTCAGACTGAAATGCCTTGTGGAAGTGGCTAAATATATCCTTATTGATCTCATCTTCCTTCGTTAGCCATCTCCCCCGAGTATTCATTATATGGCTTATATGGTTCCGTCTTCTCCTTGTCGTTGTTGTTAAGTGAAAGAATGTTGTGTTACGATCTCCGTCTGTTAGCCATTTCACCCTCGCCCTTTGTTTCCAATATAGATCTTCCCTTCTCCATAATGTTCGGATGTGAGATCGTAGTGCGACTTCTTCCTCCTTTGTGTCTTGGGTCGGTAAGTTTTCCCCAATTCTCCTGAGTCTCTCCTTAGCCTTCCTCATTTCCGTGACGTTTTTGCCGAAGGTGCTTCTACTCCAGTCCATTAATTTCCTACGGCAATTACCAAGCTTTGGCCAAAGTTGACTAGTATGGTTCGATCGCCTCCAATCTGTCCATGAGCCCCGAACCACCTCCTTGCACTGTGGATGCTCAAACCACATCTCTTCGAACTTAAACCCTCTCATTTGTCTTGGTCGAGTGCGCTCCAGGCTTAAGATGATCGGTGAGTCATCCGATCCGATTGATACATCGTTTATGCATGTTGCATTGGGAAATTTTGTGGACCATTCTCGGTTCACTAATACCCGATCCAGTTTCTCGTACACTCGGTCTGGTCCACTTCTATTGTTACACCATGTAAACCTTTGGCCCTTGGACCCCATGTCCTCCATCCCAATATCCTCAATGACTTCATTAAACATATCGATTTGCCTTTGGGATTTACGTCGTCCTCCCTCCTTTTCATGATGATCCGTGATAGCGTTGAAGTCCCCTTGGCAAACCCACATACCGGTTCTCATTTAACCAATCCTCCTAAGATCATGCCAATTTTGACCCCTCTGATGCTCATCCGTATTCGCATGTACCCAGGTCATAAACATTGGTGTATCTACATTTTTCAGCTTCACTCTCGTATCTATGATGTTATGGTTCGAGCTTAGGATTTGTACTTCGGTTCCTTCCTTCCACCATAGTGCCAATCCTCCTGATATTCCCATTGGTTCCACATAAAAGGCTTTGTCCATTCCTATTTGATTCCGTATTCGCTCACAGTAGGTATCACCATTTTTAGTTTCCATTAAGAAGATCATCTCCGGTTGATACCTACTCTTGAGGTCTTTCAAATGTCGAACTGTCAGAGAAGACCCCAGACCCTAACAGTTCCAAACGGTTGTGTTCATTGACTCCCTATGGCTGTTGTGGGACAGCCACCAGAGCCCGGGTTCTCCATGTCTTATTCCATAGTCGTCTCATCCCCTGTATTTATCGCTATAAGCATTCTCCTTCGCATTGTGTTCTTACTAGGACTTCTAGTAGCCCTCAGTTTCTTGTTTATCTTCTCCTTCCCCGTCTTACGTCCTCCTACCTGTACTACGCTTGTGGAGCTTTCAACCTGTATCTTGGTTTTCTTCTTCCCCATTTCATCGGTCTCCTCCTACTCCTCACGGTTTCTCTTCAGCGTCATTTTCTTTATATATGGGCTTAGGCTCATGGTGTACTCCATAGCTGCTCCCGTGTGGTCTGGCGGAGATGAGTCCGGTGGTGTTTCCACTGAGTAGTTCATATTCTCCAGTAGGTCTCCTCTATTAGTGTATGGTCTTTGGGTACTGGGTAGGAAGGTTATGTGAGGGTAGGGCATGTCACGGTTCTGTTCAGGTGGTAGTGATAAACTCTTAATCTTCAGGCTCATGTCCCTATCTGGCATATGGTTATGTTGGATAGTTCTCCAGGTTTCGGTGTAGTCAGGTTTTTGGGTGATATTGGGGACATCTTTGTAGTAGGCTGGGTAGCATGGGCGGTATCTCGGGTGGGTAATGATGGCTTGTTCGATGGGTCGTTCGTTCCGGTCAAGTGTGGTTATGGTGCGGCTGGTTGTTTGTGGTTCACGGGTGGGTTGGGGTTGTGGTCTTGTTTCTGCTTGGGTATTTGGTTCCTTCAGTGTATTTTGATTCCCTCCCTTCATCCCATCTCTGGACAGGTTTCCTGTGGTCTTCATGTTACCTCCTTCAGACTCCATAGGGTCCTCACTCTCCTCAGGTTCAGTTTGTGCGGCCCGACCCCCACCTTTTTTGGCCTCATTCATAATGTCATACCACGATTTCCAGTTGCTATTATGTTCCTTGCCTCCGGTCCCAGCCTGTGCTCCGCTAGTGACACTGGACCGATATGGTTTGGGTCTAGCCCCGATATCCCTGGTTCATACATGGGAAGGCCCAATTTATCTTCTGATCGAATAACATCTTCTCGGCATTCTTGGGTCGTGTGCTCTAGTTTGCCACATCCGTAACAATAATCCGATAGGCGTTCGTATTTTATATTTGCCCACTGCTCCTTACCCTTTGAGTTCCTCCACCAAAACCCCGGCATCAATGGGTTGTCATTATTTACCTCCACCTTCATTCGAATATAGTTCATGTGTACATTTTCAACATCATCCTCCGTTTCCACAAATGTTCTGATTCTGTCTCCTATTATTCGAGCACCTTCTATACTAAATTTTTCAGTCCCAGTTCATGAACCTGGACCCAGAATTGGACCTTCTTAAAATCAACCAGCATTATTCCTACACTAGGCTCCCACTTCTAGATACTTAGGCAATGTCCTTCTACAGACCATGGCGAAAAATCAAGTATTTTCTTCATATCCTCTGCATTTTCGAATTCAAACATAACAATCTTATCCGATAAATCAGTAATGACTGTCGATCCATACCTTTCCCATGCCAATTTCAACACACTGTGTATTGCTGATGCCTTCACCTCCTTTTGAGCAACAATCCTCCTAACATATCTCTCATTATTTGCCAAGCGAGGGTTGAAGGGCAGATCAAAATTGAGTTTCCTGGGTTTGTTCATATCTTCGTTGCCGAGACTAGACATGTTCATCGAGTTGTACAACAGTCCCCGAGCTGTCACGACTGTCTAACTTGTCCTGCAGAAACATATGGAAAATCAGGCTAAGATATCCGAAACAGAAATTTTTCAGTCACTATTTCGCTCGGTTGATAGGGTTTGGGTTTGCATGTTTTTGCTGCGTGCATGGGATATATCAGCTACAGGGGAACTCTGATTGGCAATTGAAGAGCTGTCGCTGTCATGAAACAGCAGAGGTACTAGGTTCGGTTCAGCTCTCTGACGTTATCCGCTTGCTTTTTGTTCTTTCCTCAACTTTCCCCTTTGGCCTCATGTGTTGTAGCTAGCGATATGCTGTGATTGGTTGGGGGATTGACTACATTAATGGAGAGATTCCTTCGGTTGTTTGACTTGATTGGAGTTATATGGTTTGATCTGATAGATGCGGGAAGGAAATCGCTCACAATGGTGACGTAGGAGGGAGAGAGGGGCACGTGAGATGTAATCGCTCACGGATTAAAAAATTTTAGTTAGCAAATTGTCTGAATGGTTGGTGAATTGTCCATTTTTAGCGCAATTCACATCCTTACCCGTGTGTATATACTCATTTGTTTTACATACTCACTTTTATAAGAAACAAACACAAATCTATATATATATTAATTTGACTAAATCACATATAACGTTGACAAATATTTTTTTGTTATATTTTATCACTCTTAATGTTAAATTAACATTTTCTAACTGGTCCATGTTAATTATAAATTTCTCATTCCTACGTGGCATACCATATAAATTACTTTAAAATCCTTCAAAGTCTCTCATTCATTCTCAAGATAAGTTACAAAACTCAGATCATTTCTATTTATTTTACATTAGTAATTATCATTTTCATTAAATATATTTTATCATGTGAAATTTATATAATAATAAAATACATAATATTATATTTTATGAATATCAAGTATGCAAATATTAAAATTTACTTTTAGAAAATAATTAAGGATCATTTCATATATCACATAATACTCTTATTAAAATAAGACATATATAAGTCACATATAAACATCACCTACCTCATTACAATAATATCACAATAAATTTTAACAATGTCAAAAAAATTAAGTATTGTATATTTATAAACTAAATATAATTTAAAATTAACAAATAAATAAAATAAAATATGTATACTAAAACATTATAGATTGTCACTATTGCTAGAAATATACTAATATTTTTTATATGTACATCGATAGAAGTAATAAACCATAGAAAATACGTCAAGAGTATTATATGGACATTAACATATTTTTTAAAAATGTTTTGTGATTTTTTTAAATATTTATAACCCAACCTATTTTGAATTATTAAAATACTATTTATATAATAAATATGTAATATATTATTATTCTTACTAAAATAAATAAAACATTACTAATGATTTTAATTGTCTTCTTTGGTAAACATATGCACAAAATGAAGTCATAAAACATATAAAAATATTTAACTTAAAAGTATTAATTATTATCTTATTATTATTATTTAATATTAGTTTTAATTATCGAGTCATGCATTTTTAACTAATTGTATGAATCATTGCACTTAATATAATATATAATTTTTGTATTTCATAATATAATTTATAATAACTTATATATATAATTAATTAGTTCATGCATTTTAAAGTTTTAATATTTTTATTGAAAACAATAAAAACTTACAACAATGAACTTTTTGAAAAATATTTTATTGTATATTCATTGGAAACAAAATAACTTTTTAAACCTTATAAAAGTAAACTTATTATTTTATTTTTTAATATGTTTTAACTATATTCATTTAAAAATAAGTTAAATATGTTATACTATATACCATAAAAATAGCTTATATTAAATATAAAAAATAAAACATACTACTATTTGGGCAAATCGCAAACCAGACATCTAGTAATCATATAAGACGCATCAAATAATACTAGTAGAGACCTCAATGACTTTATTTCAATACGATATTCCTAGTAGGATAAACATTACTAATATATTATAGAGTAGTTGAAACATACTTATCAGAATCGGACCGGACAATCGATCCTACCGTGAATTGCCTCCTTAGACAGTCTGGTTCATATAAAAGATCGAAATGAAAAATGAATATGATTCAACCAGTGTGAACCGACCGTGTTTTGAAGAACTGACTGTTTTTTTAAGAACCGGCCGATTTCAGGATTTATTTTGGAATTTGATTATTTCTCTTTCTTTTGGTGGCATTAAAAGCTCTGTGGCAAAAGTGTTTTTTGATTTGTTTTTTTAAAATTTAACCATAGTTTAATAATTAATTACCAAAATAACCCTCACATTTCGAAATTTATAAAACTGGAATAAAACAATGACGAGATCAACGTTTTTATTTTTGAAAAATAAAAAACGATAATCCTGTCAGCGTTTAAGGGAAAACCCCTTAAACGCTGATCCCGCCAACGTTTAAGTGCTTTTAAGTACCAAAACACCATTCTTTTTCTGCAATCTGTCGAGGAACGAAATAAGAAAGGACGGACGACTGCTCGGATTCCCTGTCCCCAATCCAGCTGCTAGACGCCTCATCCTTCATTGTCACCACTGCCAAAAGATTCATCGTCAGCTGCTCTTCGTTGTGACTACCTAGTCGGTCTATTGCATCCCCCAAAGTAAATGATCCCAAATCCTAATTTTTTAAGTTCGGGTAATTGTTATTAATGAATAAAATTAGATGAAATTAGTTGTTAGACTGCGTACTCAGTAGTTAGAATGCCAATTAAAGTACTATTTTGATGATATTTTCAAATGCTTTTGTACTAGGTTTTACAATTACTGAATTCGGATGGTGACTATAATTTGTCCATATGGTGGTAGAATCATTACCACCGAAGGCATTCGTAGTTATTTTGGAGGTAGTTCTGCCATGTCGTACACCTCCAAAAGTATATCCCTAACTCAGTTGAAAGAACTTGTTGCTGTTACTTGCAAAATTGGGAGATATAATGAGTTTGAACTTCATTGGAAGTTGGATAACAGTATTTTTCCAATAAACATTGACGCTGCATTGAAAGGCATCTTTGAAATGAGTGACAATAGTATAGAGATCTATGTAACTAATATAGTTTCTCCAACAATACATGTTCCTTGTATTCCATCCCAAAGTCATTGTTTGGAGACTAGTATGGAGATTGGAGAAGATGGAGAAACTCATGCAGAAGATGACTGTGAAAGAGAGGATCATACTCTGATCCATAATGATGATGCATTTTCATCATCTTCTAAGGAGGATGTTCAACTTGATTAAAGCGGTGTTAGTTTTTGAACGCAGCAGAACCTGGTAGATTTAGACAACATCCAACAGAGTTTACCTTAGGAGATTGGATGCACGAGTTAGAGTGTAATGTCTGGGAAATAAAAGCAAAGACAGACAGCTCATGCATTACAGAGAGGAGAAATGTTTGATGATAAATCCGCACTTCAACATGAGGTGAAACTATGGCATATCAACAACTCTCGTGAATGTAAAACAGTTAAATCTACAAAATCACTACTTTATTCCAAGTGCAGTAACGTAAGTGGTGGTGATTGTTCATGGTCGCTACGAGCTTGTCCAAGACAGTTAGGTAGTTGGCAAATAATCAAAGTATACCCTCCTCACTCTTGTACGAACACTGGGGTGATTCAAAAGTATAGACAACTTGATGAGGTTGTAAAGCAGATTTGGTGTATTCTTTTCAAAGGTTGGCACACCTAATGGTCGGGTTATGTCAAACCCATGGACTGTTTTCGAGTTTGAATGGAAGGGGGTACCAACTGAAGGTTTTGCTGTATTCGGGAAGTTATTTTGGACATTTGCACCCTCCATTGAAGTTTTTCCCCATTGTAGACCGTTGATAAGTCTTGATGCCACACATTTGTATGGAAAGTATATTGTAAATCTATTAATTGTCGTTGGATTCGATGTAGATAATCAAATATTTATATGTTTCGCTTTCGCTGATTCTGAAAGTGTGAAGAGTTGGATGTGGTTTCTCGAGCGACTGTGTCACTATATAACAAAATATCAACAGAAGATATGTATCATTTGTGATCGTCATGCATGCATTAAAATTGTTGTGGCAGGAGTGTTTCCAGAGCCATTTGGAGTTCATAGGTACTGTGTGATACATAGGGCAAGCAACTTCAACTCTCACTTTAAGAATCGAGAATTGAAAAGTCGATTCTTTGAGATGGTGGGGACTACATCACGTAAAAAAATTGATCGGTACTCAATGATTTCGGTACCCTAAACAATGGTCAGTTCCAGTGTTGGTTCAATGACTGCGGTCACTTTAGTTTGTGGTCGCAAGCTTACAACGAGGGATACAAATATAGAGTAATGACAATCAATCAATCTAAAGTTTTTAATAAAGTGTTAAAAGGATCACGATCATTACATGTGGCAGTTATTGTAGAAATAACATTCACAAGGATAAATACTTACTTTGTCGAACGATGTTCACACTGTAGAAGTATCTTTAGTGGGTGAACTATGGATACCGAAAATAAAAGAGTTGTGAGCAACCACGGAAGAAATGTCTCGTCGATTTGATGCGGAGACATTCTCGCATGGAGAGGAATACAGGGTCAGAACACGACGAGGTAAACGTTTTAGAACTAACTTGGTTGAACGGTCATGCACGTGTGATGAGTGGAATTTACTTCATAGACCATGTGCACAAGCGATGGCTACATTACAAGTAGCAAATATAAATTGGAATCAGTACGTCGATCCATATTTCAACGTAGAAGCGTACCGACGTACGTACCTCCCGAAGTTTCACCCTTTAATGGACGAAGATCAGTGGACTTGGTGGGTTGGTCCTGTTGTTAGATTTGATCCGGGAATGATGATATTAAAACGTGGTCGGAGAAGAACAAGGATCCAGAATTAAACGGATAGCCGAGAGAAGTCTAAAATGAAAATTTGCGGAAAATGTGATCAGAAGGGCCATAACAAACAACCTTGTAAAAATTAATATAGTACTGCTATGTTTGTACAGACATGTTCTATTAGAACTTCATATTGTAAGAGTTTGTACCATAATAGTATTGTTATGTTTGTAAAAATCTTGTACTTGTTTTAAATATATATTGAAGTGGTTGATAAAAAAAACATTAAATTTTATTAATCAAGGAATGTATACAAGTTAAAAACCATCTAAGGTATCCATCCTCTACGAATACCACCTTGACGAGTACTACTTAATGTTCCACCCCTAGTACCCCCCCAGACATTTCTTATTTTGGTGGGTCTTGTTATTTCTGGTGGAACTTCACAACTTTGCTATTGTTGTATGACAGTAGGTGGTTGGCATTGAGATTGATATTCCGATATATCTTCTGGTTGCTCTGCATAGTCGGTTTGGCCGTCCTCAATTGATAACATAGGTTCTTCCATCAACTTATTAAATCCCGATAGGTCACCAGTTATGTCGTGGGAGAACCTACATACATTCATAATGTCGTATTTTTGGACCTGTCGGTTGTTGTTTTCAAAAAATTTTGCACGTATGCGCAACATCTTTCCAACCTTGCTTATGTATACACAAAAACCATAAAATTCAAAATTACAGCAGATAAGATAAATGGGTGACATGTTAGTAAAGAAACTCAATACATACCAACAACATTGTTTGATTCCCATGGGGTTCAAAGTGCAGTGTCGGTGCATTTGGGACAGGTGGTAATGATGGTCCTGCATCTATCACTAATGTAACTGGCATTCTTGAATAACATGTTAGGTACTCAGAACGAGCTACATGTATCTCTGGTCCCCGTACTAGTTACTGACTATGGTTGTTCCACAATTGTATATACAAGTCATGGCGTACGACCCACCGCTCACTGCTCCTTTTATCCCATCATACTTTGTGTAACCTGTCCCACTCTTGTCGATCCTGGAGTGCATCAGGGATAGATTTATACATTCCAAATTGCAGCAACACTCGATCAACCATATGTCACTCCACATCATGAAAGTGCATGAGCGGAACCTTGGCCAAACATAAATGTTCATCCTCCATACAAACCGATAGAACACTTTCTAGTTGTTCACGTGTGTACGGGTTCCATTTAACCATTAAAACATATAATAAATGAATACTACTAATTAACTAATTTAATGTTATTCATAAGAGATTGATTACCTGATGTTCTCCAAGCGCTACTAACTCGTTTCGATAGAACTGTTGCACTTTTGGTTTGGAATTTCTTTGGTTAGTCTTCAGTAAATTCCAGAACATCCCTAATGGAAATTAACCGTTAGAGTTCAACTTTTTCTTTAGCATAGCTCGACCAACAGATAAATGCTCCCACGACCATAACTATCACATTTGATACATAAGAATTAATCAAATACTGATGAAAATATATATACTGACATAATTTGACTTTAATAAGTAATCATACCGGCAGTAGTACAACACATCTAGCCGCATTGGTTCTACCCTTTTCTGTGGCTCTGCATAACCCATAATAAAGGTAACTCAACACAACTGATCCCCAACTGTATTGACCAGTCTGATGTAAATTCTTCTGTAATGGGAGATATTCTAAGTTAACTTTGTTACCGACTGCTGTAGGAAACATAAATGAACGTAACATGTTCAACATGTATCCCTTTGCTCTCATCATTGCTTCTTCATCAATTTCAGGTATCCAATCAGGGGTATCTGATTTCCTCTCAAATAATCTTCTCATCCAGGAGAGGTATACCTCATTTTTTCCTATTTTACCATCACGTGAGGTGGGTGGGTGTCTTAACAATCTCAGGCATAGCTCAAGCAAATTAACTACATCCTCATCAAAATACTATATGTCTGTCACCGATGGTCCACTAACCCGTAGACCTATTAAAACTTGATCACCTCACAGAGTTACAGTCATCTCACCCCACCTTAAATGGAAACTATGAGTCTCTGGTCGCCACCTCTCAATGAGTTCAAGAAGGAATACCACATCAACCACGATGCGAGATATGTCTGATGCTCATCCAAATCCGACCAAATCAACTAATTCAGTACCTATCATCCCCAATCTTATCACTAGCAACTACCTATACTAAATAATGACATATGGAAATTTCAGAAAATTTCCCAACATTTTCAAAGATAGCAACATACAACATTCATAATTACGGTATCATCACCGACATGTGATATTTTTGATAGTTCAATAAAGATGGATCCTCATGTTCTTTTTTCAACAGGTCACTTGTTGATCTCCTTGGATCATTGTCTATTATCTGTTAAAAAACGTAATCAAATTAATTATATATGATATCATTAACTACTAATTAAGCATTCCAACTACTAATTATATCTAATTTCATCCAATTCAATAATTTACCCCAAATTCTAAAAACTAGGGTTTTCGGCCTCACCTTGATATGGACCGGTAACGAAATGGTTGGACGTCAAATCAACAATTGGTGGTCGTGACGAAGCTCTAGTGTTGAATTCCGTCAGAGAAGGAGGCGGCGACGTAAGCTTTCACGATGACGAGGGATATTTCCGTCTAATACGATATATAAAAAACTATATATATATATAATATAGTTTTTATTTATTTATCGTATTATACTGTTAGTCCGAAAGTCAAAAATCACCGTTTAGTTAACGTCATTTATGTCGTAATTAAATTATCTACGCACTGTAATTGTTTTTATTTTTTTTTGAGTAAGTATATAATTAAATTTCTCACCTAATGCATTTTATCATTGTGGTCAAATTATTTGACAAATGATGTTAGGTTAAAAAATTAAATGCATATCTAATAAAAAAAAATATAGAGTATGTAGATAATTGAATTTTGCGATAAATGTCATTAAGCGTGTTGAGTTTAGACTTATAGGTCTGAGTTATATTTTTAAAATTAAATTTTCATATCTTAACTTAGGACAGAGCGTATAGTCAATTCGTAAATCCAAGTTTAATATATTTTTGCATCATTTGAATCGCAATTAAAATATCTACTTATTATAATTTTTTTAATTATTTTTATAAAATATATAATTTAATTTTTAATTAAATATTGAGTCGTTTTGACACAACAAGCCACTCTAGATAGCGAATTGCATCCTGGGGTGTGACTTTTGATTTTTTCACACTCCCATCTAGCGTCTATGCATATATTTCAAAATACTTTTTTAATATTTACTTTTACATTTTTTTTGTCATACTTAGTTTTTTTTCTTTCTATTACTGGTGTATTACCTTTACTCACGTTATTAGCATATTTCTATGCGAGTCTTAATAAAAAAGGGTTAGATCATTTTACTAAATAGAGATAACAACTCTAATTATTTTATATATGAACATGTTAGAAAATTTCACATATGCATGTGTAAGGGCAGATCCTATTTCGCTTTTTCCAAAAAAGAAATATGCAAACTCGAAATTTCAGTCTAAAATTAATCAAACTTACAGACAAAAAATGTAACAAAAGTATATATAATTTTGATAAAATTGGTCAATCAAAAAAATATTAGAACACGATGTAAAAAATATAGAATGTATATCCTGATAATTAAACTTGTACAATAAAAAATATCAAATATATATATATATATATATATATATTTTCAAACTCAATCTTGATAATAGAGTTGAAAACCCTAAACCCGGACTAACGATTAAAAATATAATGATCAAAATCAGATTGCACCGTCGATCGAACCCAATCGGATCGTAAATCGTCTGGACAAACGGTCTGATTTTTACAAAATACCGAAATGCATATTGAATTCGGTTTAATACGTGTAAATCAACCAATTTTTAAAGAGCATATTAATTTTTAAAGAACCGGCCGGTTCCGGTTCTTCAACTAAAAATTCAGTTAAACCACGTCTGCTGCAGCTCCCTCGCCACGTCCCTTACCTCGGCCTCGCTTCGTGTCAGCTCGGGTCGTGGTCATTGAGGTTGGAGTCGTTGGAGTTGTTGTCGTTGACGTCGGAGTCATGGAAATCGTCGGAGGAGGGAAGCGGATGGAGGTGGGGTCGGACTGGAGGGGAGGGCGGGTGGAGGTGGGGGGATGGGCTGAAGTGTGAGCGGATGGGAGATGAGTGGAGGTGGGGGCTGGAAGGGAGGCGTCGACTGGAGGTTCGACTGAAAGTCGGTGGATGAGGTGGCAGTCGGGTGGCTGCGGACGGCGAGCGGGAGGAGGCTGGTGAAGGGGAAGGAGGTGGGACTTGGGAAGAAGGAGATGGGTAGAAGCTAGAAGGCAAAGGGATTCGTAGAAGGGGTGAAATGCTAGTAATACAAAGAAGAAGAGAAGAGTGAACCGGCGTTCGAACCGGAAAAATCACGGTCGTACCGGGAACCGACACCTTTACACTTTACTGGTTATATTAAAAGAGTCTGTCCGCCAGCTGTACGTCACGACTATATCTTCTCTCATTTTTTTTTTTTTGGCCCAAGAACAAACTTACTCATTCAGAAAAAACACACAGTCTGAAGTTAAATTACAATCCGACAATAGCAAAAGACGAAGAGGGGGTGGTGGTCTTTCTACCCAGTCCGAGGAACACCCCCGTGTATTGCTTGCTTCGCAAGCCAATCCACACACGAGTTGGCGGATCTAGGAACAAACTTCCAAATAATAGACTCGATAGGAGAGGCGAGCACCTTAGCATTCGCCACAATCGTATCAATTCTCCACAAAAATCCCGAACCGTTGAAATGGTTAATCACCGACTCGGAGTCCGACTCGATCCGGACTAGTTGCCATCCATTTTCGAGCACCAGCATGACAACTTCAAGCACAGACAAAGCTTCCATCACCTCGATGGATGTCGCCTCCAACTGGGTAGTGCGACCCCCCCGGACCTGTCCTTCATGATCACGCGCGATCACCTCAATGCCTCCCCGTCACCGCAATCTTCTCCCGCATTAGAAAGGAGGAAACTTGATGCAAACAAATAATTTTTTTTTGGCCAAAGGAAACTCCATATAATATCAAATAAAAGTTTGGGTTCGGGATTGATCCCGATACATATCACTGTCTATCTGCAAAATTTTCAATAACGAAGATGGGAGTTGGTTTACCCAAGCCCAATTACACATCCCCACATTGACTTATTTCGCTAACCAGTCCGTCGCCCGGTTTGCGTTTCGAGGTACCCTCGACCAAGTCGTATAACCAATGTATGCCGCCAAATAGAGACTATTTTGAATAATAGTCTCTATTTGCCAAAATTTGGCGGTCCCTCTTGCTTGGTTAACAACGACCTCCGAGACGACCTCCGAGTCCGATTCAAACACTACCGATTTCCATCTGTTTTCTATGGCTAATTTGACACCTGCATAGACTGCCTTCGCTTCGAGCATGTCACTCGAGGCTGCGAGGTCCAATCCTTGGAACCCTCCTACAACCTGTCCCTCGTGATCGCGAGCTATTATTCATAGCCCACCTCGCCCCATTGCTCGATCCCAGGAAGCATCACAGTTTACTTTGATGCTTCCCACCTCCGGCCTAGTCCAGACACTGACCCCCCTGCCCTGCTCACTTGAAGGACCTGCACGGACCATGGCACAGTTCTGCAGCAGATCGGTTTTCTGCTGCAGGATCATGGACTCGAGGTAGAGCTTCCTAGCTGCATCCACCACAAGGTTTGATCCTGGCTGCTTCCCTTCGAACACCAGGGCACACCGCGCCTTCCAGACGCACCAACACGTATTCAGCACCGATGACCACCGATCCTGATTCTGTCGTCTGTCTGGACCTTGGTCAGCAAACCTTTTCAACAACCAGCTCCTAACATCTGGGCAATCATCACGTATATTATGAATACCAACCATATCCACCCATACCTGACTTACCCATCTGCAGTCCCACAAGAGGTGCTCAATCGTTTTCGGTTGGTTGTACAATGGACACCCCGAGTCAATCGGAATCCCTCTTCGCACCAGGTTTTCCCGCAACGCCACTGCGTTTGAGAGCAGCCTCCAAACAATGTTCTTGACTTTTGGGAGGGTCTTTGAGTTCCAAACCCCCGCCCACAGGTTCGGCACCTGCAGACCCGGGTTTCCCGATGTAACTCTGCTGCTACTATCCTCGTCTGTTCCTTTTGTCCCGCCCACAGGTTCGGCACCTGCAGGTAAGAGTTTTCATTTTTTCTCTTTCCAGACAAAATCATCCGCATAACTGGTGGACTTTTTATTTGAGATTTACGTTATTTATGTTCTTATTCCTGATGATCAGAATAACTAGGGTTATGTTTTACTTAATGATATCTTCATCTGTTTCACTATATAGGTTTGTTAAGATCCGGAAAGAACTGTAGACTCCGGTGGTTGAATTACCTGAGGCCAAATATTAGGCATGGAAACATCAGTAGAGAAGAGATAGAAGTTATCATCAGATGGCACAAGATTCCGGGGAATAGGTAACTTTGGGTGATGATGATCTTCATTTTGTTGAGATTCGGGTTATTATTTAACATCCTTAACATATGTATGTTTTGTAGATGGTCTACAATTGCACAAAAACTCCATGGACGGACAGATAATGAAATCAAGAATTTCTGGAATAGTCGTTTGAAAAAATGCATCATCATAACCGATAAATCAAATCAATCTCCAAGCATCATTTCAAGACCTTCAGCACCCCAAGCCATATCTAACGAGATAGATGTGCCAAACGAACCCGACACTGCTGGGCATGGATCATGTTCTTCCATGGATTATAGTAGCAGCTTCTGTGTTGGTAACGATAGTACGACAAGCTCAGAATGTGAAGGTATTAGTAGGATTGGATCGCCACAAGACATCTGGGATGAGCTACACCTTCCGACATTAGTAGATATTTCCTAACTATGTCAAATAAGTGGGTGATCTTATAATGAATGTAAGTTTTCACTATTGTTGCTTTGTTTATCAAGCAAGATAATTTGAAGAAAAGCAGAAAATAGAAACAAAATATGCAGAACTTGGATAGATTTTATTCGATCTGCAATTATGAATTTATACGAGAGATACTACCTATTTTTAGTTAATTAATCAACTACGTCCACTACTTTTAGCTTATTAATTCACTACTTCCACTGCTTTTAGTTAATTAATTAAATACTTCCACTACTTTTACTATTTTTAGCTAATTAATCCATTACTTCCACTAATATGAAAACCTGATTTCAACTAACACTCCTCCTATTAATGTATGACAGTATTTTGACAGTATTTTGACAGTATTAATGTATGTTTGGTTGTGAAAAACACCTTAATGTATGGTTTTTGCCTGAGAAGTGCATGTATGGTTTTTTCCCTTAATGTCTGGTTGTTAAAAACAACTTACGTTTTGAGCTGAATGTATGATTTTTGCCGACAGCTAATCCTTCAATCTATATGTATCTTATTTTCATTTTTTGAATTATATGTATGTCATATAGATTCAAAGTCCAGTTTCTGCAATTTTGAAGCGCTCCACAGATTCTAGATTCAAAGTGCAGTTTCTGCAATTTTGAAGCACTCCACAGATTCAAGATTCCAAGTGCAGTTTCTGCAATTTGGAAGCACTCCAATCGAAGTGGTCGGTTGATGAGCTGTAGCAGGAGCTGCATTTGACAGCACTCCACCGATCATCGACTGCATTTGACATCACGCCACAAGTGACAGCACTCCACAACACTCAACACAGCACATCAAGTGATGAGCTGCAGCAGGAGCTGCATTTGATAGCACTCTACACTCCACAGCACGCCATAGCAGGACAACTAGTTTTGAGCTACATTTGACAGCACTCCACAACACTACACAGCAACACTTACAACACATCACACACGTACAGCACAGCAACTTACAACTCGTGAACCAACAAATTTCAATAAAACCATCTCAATTTGCTATTCAAATGAATGAGTTTCCTATTGTGTAGATGCTGTGAAGATGCCGTGAAGATTGGAGTGATGTTGTGAATAACAATTGACTGCAGTTTCGACTTACAACAACAGCATGACCAACATACACATTTGGATAGAATAACAACTCAATATTGAACAATCTCAATCGAACCATCTCATTTCGGACAGAACATACACATTTGGACAGAATAACAACTCAATATTGAACAATCTCAGTCGAACCATCTCATTTCGGACAGAACATACACATTTGGACAGAATAACAGCTCAATATTGAACAACCTCAGTCGCACCATCTCATTTCGGACAGAACATACACATTTGGACAGAATAACAGCTCAATATTGAACAATCTCAGTAAAACCATCTCTTTTCGGACATAACATACACATTTGGACAGAATAAAAGCTCAATATTGAACAATCTCAGTAAAACCATCTCATTTCGGACAGAACATTCACATTTGGACAGAATAACAGCTCAATATTGTACAATCTCAGTAAAACCAGCTCAATTCGTACGATCCATTAAAATCTGGACAGGATTAAATTCCTAAGAAACAATGACAGAATGACATAATTAAATTCCTAACTATTGAACAATTACGTTAAGAAACATACAAACACTCTTCTATTGCACACGAAGTTACGATGCATCATCATCATCATCGTCATCCTCATCCATTTCACCCTCAAGGCCGTCCTTGTCATCGAACAAATCGTCCTCAAATTCTGTATTTGTGTCACTGTCTGTTCCATCATCAGTAATGTCCTCCTCATCTGGCTCAAGAACATCTATGTCGTCAAGGCCTTCAGTTGCTTCTGTCAAGGCTTCTGTGGTCATCTCCGGGGTGGCATCCTCAACAGATATTTCGAGAGCCTCAATGTCATTTCTACACCAATCAACCACATCATCGACAGGAACTACATTCGGTACATCAACAACCAGGGCTGATGTTTCCTGATATGGCTCCACTGACTCCCCACTCATTTGACCCCCAATCACAAATCGTTTTTTGGACTCTGCCCTCAGCGCAGTGCTCCAATCAGGGTTAATGTTCTCCTGTAAGTAGAAAACTTGGGATGCTTGAGATGCAAGTACGAATGGCTCATCGGTTGATAAATTGTTTTTGGTATTGACACACACAAATCCGTACTCATCAATTTTCATCCCATTGAAGGATGAAAGTACGTTGTATCAATCGCATTTGAACAACACAACCGATAGGTTACCAAGGTACTGCAGCTCAACCACCTCTCTCAACACTCCATAATAATCAATTGCACCTTCAATGGGGTTGTTATCGGATGTACTCGTGTAGCACGTTGTGTCAGCTTTGCACAACACACCGCTGTTGTCAAAACTCCTCATTAAAGACCGCTCTTTGGTGTGGAAGATGAACCCATTTGCTTTATAACCAGTATATGTCTTAGCTCCATATAACGGTCCTCGTGCCAAAGACTTTAGTTGGCGACCTCTCTCATCCTCATCCGATCCAACTATTCGACCAACCTGAGAATGCAAATACTCCAAACGTCAATAACGTTGACATTAAAAGGAATACCCATTCCTATCCGTGTCATAGTGTCATACCCTGCCCTCCAACCATGGTATGAATGTTCTATTGTGAATGGCATCGATGTTCCGCCTACTCACCCGTGCGCCTAGTAGTTGCCTCTTGTGTTCACTACGTACATGGACAAGACAACCAATCCGATTGTTAGATGTAATGCTGTTAAAAGTTTGAGAATAAACATAACAGTAAAGGTGGATGCAATACTCGATGAATGGCTTCACTTCTTCAGACTGATTAAGGACGTACAAGTGGCACTGCTCCCATTCCGTGTTTGACAGTTCACAGACAATTGCACGACCTATTGGAGCTCCTACCGGCTGGAAGATCGATAATCCATCTGCCGCCCTTGGAGTTACCTCAGTTACTATAACTGACTCATGTCTTGTAAATTTGGTCTCAATGTCATGGAGATATCTAGAACAAAATGTCAAACACTCCAGAGCAATATAACCCTCCGCTATTGACCCTTCCGGACGACTACGATTACGCACAAACGACTTCATTATCCCCATTATCCTACAATAAGAACATGTTATTAGTGAGACACCTCTTCTGTCAAAGGCATACTTCATAAAAGAGTGAAAAAACTTACCTTTCGATTGAATACATCCAACGATATTGCACTGGCCCAGCTATTTTTGCTTCCTCTGCTAGATGGATGATAAGATGGACTGTAATATTGAAGAAACTTGGTGGGAATATTCTCTCTAGATTGCACATTGTCATGGGTAATTGCGACTCCACCTTCAACAGATCCGACGGGTGCAACTCCTTAGAGCATAGAATCCTGAATGTGTTAGTCATGTCTATCACAGCTTTGCATACATGTTTGGGGAGTAATCCTTTAATAGCCACAGATAGGATACGTTGCATGAGAACATGGTAGTCATGACTTTTCAACCCAATCAATTTTATGTCTTTCACCTTAACGCAACGTGAAATGTTTGATGAATAACCGCTAGGAAGTCTCAAGTTCTTAAGAAACTCACACAGTTTAATCTTCTGTTCTTTTGATAGGGAAAAGCAAGCTGCTGGTAAGACCAATTTTGTTCCTCTACGGACTGGATGCAAGCTCGTTCTTATGCCTAAGGCCTGTAAGTCGAGCCGAGCATTAAGGTTGTCATTCGTTTTACCGGCAACACCCAATAACATCCCAATGAGGTTATCACACACGTTTTTCTCAATGTGCATCACATCCAAATAGTGAGGGATTAAGAGGTGCTGCCAATAAGGTAGTTGGTAGAATATGCTTTTTTTTTTTTCAAATTTCCAGTAGTTGAGTCTATTCCAACCTGAATAAGCGGTTGAGTCTTACCAAACATGATTGGATCAAGATTCTCTAGCACATGTAACACTTCCTCCCCCGATAGTCTTTGTGGGGCCATCCGTAACTCTCGTTTCCCATCGAATGAACTTTTGTTTCTTCTCCATGGGTGATCGGTGGGGAGGAATCGTCTGTGTCCCATAAAAGAACATTTTCTCCCATTCTTCAATCGACAATAATGGGTGTCCATTTGACAGATAGGACATGCCAAATTACCGTAAGTAGCCCAACCGGACAAGTTCGCATAGGCAGGAAGATCATTAATGGTCCAAAGTACAGCTGCGCGCATCTGGAAGTTTTCTTTCTTGTCTGTATCATATGTGAGCACACCATTCGACCATAACTCATTCAACTCTTCGATCAACGGTTGCAGATACACGTCTATGTCATTTACTGGAGCCTTTGGTCCGGGAATCAACATTGATGGCACGTAGTTTGTATCTTTCAAACACACCTCGGGAGGCACATTGTATGGAATAAGAACAACTGGCCACATGCTATATGGGTGACTTTTATCACTGTACGGATCAAACCCATCCGTAGCTAATCCAAGCCTCACATTCTGTGGATCTTCCCCAAATGCAGGTAGTACGCTGTCAAGTTTCTTCCAAGCGTCTGTATCAGCAGGATGACGTAGAATACCATCCTTTAATCGTCGTGTATGGTGCCAGGTCATAGAGGAAGCCGATTTGGGGGACATGAATAATCTTTGCAACCTTGAAGTTAGTGGAAAATATCGAAGTACTTTGACTGGTAGCTACCCTCTTTGTCGCTTCGATTGCTCTGGTATATCCAGTCCTCCAGTGTTGACTCCCCACACGTTGGACACACATCCAAATTGGCGTACTCTTTTCTAAATAGTATACAGTCATTTACAGAAGCATGCATATTTTGGTAGTCCAGCCCTAACCCTCCTATAAATTTCTTGGCTTCGTAGTAGGACTTAGGGACTGTGTTCCCTGGTGGCAATACTTTACTTAGAATGCGAAGTAGCTCATCAGCGAACTTGTTTGAAACCTTGTACAGTGCCTTGAGATGCAACAATTCAACTAAAAAGGACATCTTTGTTTAGGAGACACAACTGGGATATAAGCTCTTTTCACAATCTTCTAATAGCTTATAAAATGTCCTAGCATCGGCGTTTGGTTCCTCACCTTCGTCCACCCTCATACCACCGAACCCATCATGCACCATATCCTCCATTTCCCCACGAGAGGATGAATTCCTACCATTACGGATCACATCTTCGAATTCCTCCCCATGATCCACCCATGTAGTATAAGTTGGCAATATTCCCCATTTTTCAAGATGGAGCTTAACAGTAGTTCTCCCCATTAAGAAAGCACCAACACAGTTATTGCAAGGACAGTAAATCTTACCATCCCAACTGGAATGAGAGTAGGCAAAGTCGAGAAACGAAGCGACCCTTCCTTATATTCCCCACTTTGCCGAGGTTTGGTCATCCAACTCTTATCCATCGCACTTCTATTTCTGCAAAGAAATATCAACCCAACTCTTTGGGATTAAAAAGACAGCACAACAGTTTAGAAACATGCAGTACATGAAGTAGCATCATCAGTTGTTGACAGTTATCCAGACCGTTTGTAAATGTTCAAATATGCATTTTCGTTTCTGTGTGGATCGAACCAAACGGAACCAGAGAGCTGTCCGTTGGAACCGTACGAGCTGCAATTAGCTTAATTGCTAGTTAATTAGTTGTTATACGCAAGTGTAGAACTCCTTCGATCGACTTGTCCAAATTTATCAGCACAGTTGTTACTTATCTGTAGCAGCACGTTTTTTGGGGCTAAACAGTACAACTCGTGACAATTCAATTCACACAATTAAGCTCATGACCGTTGGCTATATATAACACACAATTAAGCTCATGACAATTCAATTCGCAATTACAAGAAGCCACATTCGACTACTCATACCTGCCTACTTGAGGAGAAATGCTTGTCGCGGGATACTGCAGCAAACGACTTCACGATTGATCGGCACCAGCTGGGTTGCTTCCTGGAATGTCTGCGCGCAACCTATGTGCGTCCTGGGAGTCGATCTTAAAGGGAATCCATTCTTGGCAATGGTTGTTGATGGACTGACGAAGGCTCTGGTCTGCACGGGGGAGTTTTGAACTGTACTGGAAAAAAACGGTATGTTCTGTTATAATTGCGGGTATAGTGTTTAGCAACGGCAATACATACATTACCAATGAAGTTATGCCGATACTATTTACCCATTTATTACATCAATTAATTTTGAAAGTAAACATACTGTTTTGCAATACCAACATATTCCGTTACTAAATATCAGTATTAACCTCGGCTGAGTTTTTGACACATGGATTTGATCGGCACAGACATATTGCGACGGCAAACGTCAATACTAAAGGATTGTTTGTGCTACGACAAATGTGTTGACACTAAAACGTGGCTACTGTGACGTATTAAAATGTCGTCACTTATACACCTTTTTACCAACCCACTCCTTGTGTCAACAAATTAATTTCGTGGCTGTTGATACAGATTCTTGTAGTGCTAGAATCTATAATAATGCACTTTTTATCTTCAAATAGAAGCTTGAAATTCTTTTCTAGCAATTGACCAAGACTAAGCAAATTTTGATCAATTTCAGGCACATATAACACTTCATCAATCATCTTCGTACCTGAATTGCTATCTATAGCTACTGTCCATTTTCCTTTAACATATATGAACTCTCCATTTCCAATTTTCACTTTGGAAAGAACTGACATGTCAAGTTGTTTGAAGAGTATCATATCACCAGTCATGTGATTAGTGTAGCCACTGTCGACCAGCCACCCATCACTCGATGCTCCTGTTGTGAAACAAGAATACGCAAACAGATGCTCCTCCTCTTCTTCATGGACATTGACTTGAGTTTCTCTATTCGACTGATTGTATTTTTCAGGGCAAATCTTTTCTACATGCTCCATCTTCTGACACCTCCTGTATTTTATGTCTGGCCTATTCCAACATTTGTACTGAGAATGGTTCTCCTTACCACAATGCTTACAAGGAGGAAGAGTTCCTCCTTTTTGTCCCATTACTGCCGCACTTGACTCACTATCACTAGAATTAGGCTTGCCTTTCCACTTCTTGTCCTTACTTCTCTGGCTTAAGTGCAACTTGGCCTTTAAAGCACCTTCAATTGCCCCTTCTTCACGCATCAATCGTCTTTGCTCTTGAGCTTGAAGAGCACTAAGGAACTCTGCCAATTTGAGAGTTGACAGGTCCTTGGTGTTCTCCAATGAGGCAATGGTTGCTTCAAATATCTTAGGAAGAGAGACTAATATCTTCTCCACAATTCTGTTATCCTTCATCTCCTTACCAACTATTCTAACCTGGTTTGCAAGTCCCACCAATCGATCTGAGTATTGTTGGATGGTCGCAGATTCCTTCATTTGCTCCTACTCAAATTCCCTTATCAAGTTCAGAGATTTCATGCCCATTATACTCTCATCTCCCTTGTATTCTTCTTCGAGGAAGTCCCAAATTTCATTGGTATGCAGAACTTGGATTGATTTTATTCGTTCTGCAATTAGGAATTTATATAAGAGATACTACCTATTTTTAGCTAATTAATCCACTACCTCCACTACTTCCACTACTTTTAGCTTATTAATTCACTACTTCCACTATTTTTAGTTAATTAATTCACTACTTCCACTACTTCTACTATCTTTAGCTAATTAATCAACTACATCTACTAATATGAAAATCTGATTTCAACTAACAGTTGCAAAGGTTACCTGCTGTTAAGTGGGACATGTATCAATACATTATTGTTGTGGCAAGAGAGATAAGGCTGGCGATGTGGCATAACAGAATGGTGCATCAAAGAGAGTATTCTTTGCTGGAAACTCTAGCAATTAGAGAAGCCTTTTTGCTCGCTCGCTCGTTAGTAGCATGGCTGGATTAATGTGATAGAAATCTGCAAATCATCGAAATTCACAAAAGTTTAAACTGAGATTCGTGAGGTTCACGATGTTCTTAAGACAATTTCGACTCCCTCACCCCGCATGTTCATACTTGAGGGTTTATGGTGATTACCTCACAAGATACAACAATGTCATTTGGTAGAAACTAGTTAGAAGTTTTTTCTGACTGAACTAACCAATGCCTAAACTCAGACCGACTGAACATGACGGTTAACATGGAAGAAATGTCAAACATGACGACCAGAAAGACTCTGACGAATGGCAACACGACTGACAAAGGAAAATAATAAAACAATTAGATAAGAGATTCCTATTTTAGGATTCTCTTCTTCATACTTTTTCAAAAGAAGAAAACTCTCTCATTTATACAGTGAGAATCTTAAGTAGTAAGTGAAAATACTCAATGTACTACAATATTCATTCACAAAACTTTCAATATTAGACTTAATATTTGACTTAATTTCAATATTAACCCAAACTACAAAACTTTCATAATTAGACCTTTCTTCCAACAATCCTCAAATGAAAGGGTTACTTAAGGTAGCTCTCGACTCGAAGTTTGATTTCAACGGTCGACTCGTGCATGAAATAGGTAAGTACCCTTTAAACCTTCACTTATGAAGTTACATCGACTTTACTTGCTAGTTAGTACACACAATATCCTTAAACTGTCTGTCGTTTGTGTAACTAATGATTGTGTCTGCCTAGTATTGTTTAGTTCTCGCGTTCATATTCGTAGACATGTATCTTCCTAGTATTGTTTAGTTCTCACGTTCATGTTCGTTCTGACTATGAACATTATCTAGTTTTGCAAGTGTTTCTAATAATTGTGCCCTCAATAACTCCTTTTGAAACAACTCATTTACTCACTTGCATTGATGATTTATTATCTCAAGAGTTAATCCATTACTCTATTGAGATTTCATATTTTTTGAATCATTAAAAGTATTTGATTAACTTTATCCACAATCATCACTGTTTCAGAATGGACTCGGGACTCCCACAGTAATCTAACTTACTCTTGTGTTTATGTTGTCCCTTTGAATCTAGATCATGAAATCTTCAATCATTAACTTGGATTTTCTTTCTTAAAAGTGTTTAGTGCACGAGCTTAAGTTTCATTCTTCTCAATGACTGACTAACTTGATTTATATTAAATCCTTTGGTTAACATATCTACAATATTATCCTTCGACCCTATGCAGTTGATCGTGATAATTTCAGTCGATAACAATTGTCTAATGAAATTATGTATTCGACGAATATGTCTACACTTACCATTATACATATGACTTTGTGCCCTACCAATGCAATGTATGTAAATTGTTGGCACCGATCATGGTCACCTCATAATATCCTTTAGAAAATGGCGTAGGCATTCTGTCTCTTCATCACATTTATTAAGTGTTATAACCTCATATTCCATGGTGTATATGACCATAATTGTTTGCTTTGAGGATTTCCATGACATAGTTGAATCTCCTAGGGTGAATACGAATTCACTCGTGAAGTTCGAATCTTTTGATGCATATATCCTATTAGCATCACTATAGTCTTCTATAATATTTTGATATATTTTATAATGGCATCCTATAACTACGAGTATATCTCTTGTACATGAGCAATATTATGATTCTGCTCCAATGATCTATACTTGGATTACTCAATGTCAACATAGTGTGAAATATCAGGTCTAATACATATCATCAAGTACATCACACTTCCAATGATTCTTGAATACTCTATTTGAGAGAAACTTGCACCTTCATGTTTTGAAAAATACTTGTTCGGATTCATGGGAAGGTTGACATCCTTTTTGTCATTTTTGCTAATATTTTCTAGTATCTTATCGATATAATGAGATTGACTTAAAATGATTCATTTTGATATTTTATTAATCTTTATTCCAAGGATCACATCAACAAATACTATTGCCTTTATATAAAATCTTGAATTCAAGATTTTGTTAGTGTCTTCAATCATTTCATCGTTATTTTCAACGATAAGTATGTCATCAACATAAAAACATAGAGTAATATAACCTTCATTTATTTTGGTGCATGTTTCACACCGTACATTGACTTAACAAATTTATTGACTTTCTTCTCTTGCTCCAGCGCAGAGAAGTCCCTATTTCATGTAAACATCTTCTTCCAAATCTCTATTTAAGAAAACTGTCTTTACATCCATTTGTTGAACTTCAAAATTTTGTAATGTTGTTATTACGGTTATCATCTTAATGGAAGTAATATTCATTACAAGAGAACATTTGTAAAAGTAATCAAAGTTTTTTTCTGTGCTTGTAACCCTTAGTTACAAGTCTTCTTTATACTTGTCAATTGTTCCACCCACGTTCATTTTCCTTTTAAAATCCACTTGTGTAGCCTAATGATTACATCCTGAAGAAAGCTCCACTAGCTTCTAAGATGATTTTGAAGGATGGATTCATTTTCACTAATTATTGTCTCTTTCCATAAAGGTCATTCAGAAGAATCCACAACTTCTTAGAAGGTTCTAGGCTCAACTTCAAGCATATAGGTAAAAATACTAATCATTTTTTTTCTCTTTCCATAAAGGTCATTTGTTTTTCTTGGGTTCTCTATCTCAACATTTCCTTCATTTTTAAGGTCTTGACTATTATCATCAATAGTCTCATATACTTGTTTCTCCTCTAGACTAAGATGGAAATACTTCTTTAATGAAAAATGCATTTCTTGATTCCATTATCGCACCCTTGTGTATATCCGATATTTTTGAATCATGCATAAGAAATCGATAAGCATTAGTATTTTGAGCATATTCAATGAAAATGCAATCAACAATTTTTGCTCTAATCCTGGCCTTTTTAGAAGGAGCACTTTCACCTTAGCAAGACACCCCATACTCAGAGGTGATTGAAACAATGTTTCCTATCTTTTCACAATTCAAAAAGTGTTTTCACTCAATTTGTTTGGGATACCTTATTTAAACGTTAATTGCTACTCCAAATAATTTATCCTCAGATGTTCTGTGGTAACCCATAACTTATCAACATTGAATTCATCATCTCTTTCAATATTCTATTTTTCTTTCCGCCACCGTGTTTGATTGAGTGAGTAAGTCATCATGATCTCGTATATTATTATGTATTAAGCACGAAATTAATCAAAGGAGCATAATACTTACCACCTCGATCATTACACAACACCTTAATTTTCTTATTAAGTTTATTATGAACTTTTTGTTTGTAAAGAATAAACTTTTAAGTAGTTTCATTTTTACTTTTCAACAAGTATACATAGTAATATTTTGTATTATCATTCACCGAAGTGATAAAGTACTTATTACTGCCACTTGTATGCATAAATTTTAAATCATAGATGTCGTTATGTATTAGGTAGAGTTTCCTTGTTCTTTTTATTTAATGAAAAGGATGTTCTTACTAGTTTAGCCTCAACACATATTTCACACTTATGTTTAAAATCATTCTAAAATGCAGAGATATGATTCATGTTAATTAACATTCACAAGATATTATATTTAACATGTCTTTTCTAACATGTCTTTTCTTCTTATTTCTTTTTTACTTGTTTTCCTTACTATCAGCTTGAGCATATCCCCACGCTCATATCCATTTACTTACATAAAATTACACTTCTAGTGAGTACAAAACTTATCATACTCAAAACAAGACAAAATATACTTGTTGTTGAGCAACAACCCTGAGAATAGGTTCTTACTGATGTTCGACATATACAACACATTCTTCAAGGTCATATCCTTTCCCGGTGAACAGATTCCCTTTTGTTTTCCATTAGATTTTTCACAATTATTAATGGAAAAATTCAATTGAGAGCACCTGTTAATCGTGAATTTTACCGATTGATTACGACAATCATACTAATATATAATTTCGTGAGACACTCCCACATTTGATTATAAATGAAAAGATTTCACTAACCTTTCACAACTTGTGAAGAATTCTTTACTCTCTTGTTGTACTTTAATACAATAAAATGTTTTCATAAATATATATCCACGCTAAACGTGACTCAAAACTTGGTTAGGTATTTCAATTACTTCTAAAAAAATTAAACATGTTACAACACAAGTTCATAATCAAAATCTTAGACTTTAGCCACCTCAATTTTTATTTTACCTCCGAAAAATTTCATTGTTTTTAATGGGTATTCAAAGTTTCATTAGAATAATTCCTAGGTCGTTGGAGGTTTCAAAGAGTGTCCCATTATAAACTTTTTCTAAACAGAACCATAAGTTTTTCAGACTAGATGGGGGTATACCACAGTTTCCACTATTTATGTATCTACCGAACACGACGGTTAACACAGAAGAAAGGTCAAACACGACACCTACCAAGATTCTGACGAACGTCGACATAACCGTAAGAGGGGGAAAACAAAACAACTATAAAAAAATTATCATTTTATGAATTTTTTTCCTTCATGTATTTTAAAAGGGGAAAGTATGAAAAAGATGTAACATGTTTGCCCTCGGTGGTAAATACGGCCCATTGTTTGTTTTTGATGTAGTATGTTTGATGGTGTAGGTTTTTGATGAATTCCGTTTGTGTCCGTTAAAAAATTCCGCTAATAGCATCCATGCCTTGCACGTGACTTTTTGTGTGTCTGAAAAGACAAAGATGACCCTGACTTCTTCACCTATTAGATGCAGTCTTTCTACCCCATTGAAGCATTCAGTTTCTTCTCCAACAGTCTTCTCTAAGGTGTTCGTCTGTCGCTTCCTGAAGTCTTCAGCCCGTCATTGTCAGATCTCCTGGTCACCGAGGAAGAATGGCACCGCATTACACAGGCAACACTTCATCCATCTCGAAGTCGGACGTAGAGTACCCGACGTGGAGTTGCTACTGTGGGTTTACGACACATGCTAAACCCGCTTCGACATGGAAGAATTTCAGTCAAATGTTTTATGGGTGTCCCAATTACAAGGTTTGTTTGCTGATTTTTTTTTTGTTTCGAAGCCCTAATTTGGTGTTTTTCGGTTGCAGAACCACGGTTGTAGTTTTTTGAGTGGTGTGACCCGCAAATGTGCATATACGGAAGGAGGGCCATAAACAAATTTCGAGATATGCATGTCAAGATTGAAAGCGAAGTGGTTCTTGTACGAAGGAACGAGAAGATGTTGATTACTGTTGTTGGTGTTCTTGTGGTACTGTTGTTTGTTGTAATCCTAAAATTGGTGATTGGGTGAACGGGTTTTAGGATTTGTATTTTAAAGACTTATGTTTGCGGGTCAGAGTGTTTTTAGTTAAGTATGTTTCTGTTGTCTTAATACCAGATGACATATGTTTTGTAATTGTTGGTATTTGATGAAACACGTTTGTCCACTAGTTGAGAATAGATGTACTATGTTTTGACTGACTGGACAAAAAGTCATCGACTAAATTCCAACGACATTCCACCTGCAATTAAACACTTGTCCCACAACACACACACAATCCAGACAACCTCCACATAACCAACTATTTCCATAGTTAACTGTCAACTTACAATACCAAGTTCATCCTAAACATAAAACAAAACCTAATGCATAAACACAAAACGAAAGTTAACGCCTCAAATTGGCAGCATAACCAACAGTATGCGTCATTCCAAAATGGCATCCAAAATAAGTTATACTACTTTAGGTCCTACATACAGAATATCTTCATTGAGTCGGATATTTGGTGTACTTGCTTGACTTGAAATGATGGGAACTCCTCGGCGGCATTGTCGACTTCTTAGGAATAGTCTTCTTCTTCGGTGTGATTGGCTGCAGCGACATATCAACTAGCACGAGAGCTCAGCAATCAGAAAGTTGTGGTGCACTTGAAGTTACTCGAAGGGCATTTTGACCCTATGACAGTACAAAAGTTAGATTTACAAATCGTAATTGCTGTAAATGTGATAAGTCGTGAAGAGTTAAACCTGTGTTTTTCTTCTAGTCGGCATTTTTGCCCTTCTGGTTTTAGGAATCCTCTTGTGTACTTGTTTCGGTCTCTTGGGTCCTTGTTCGGCTTCATTAGGTACTTCTTGAGGTATGTTGGGAACTTCTTCACGTACGTTTTCCTGCAAACAAGTACAATATTAGTGAACACTTAAACAAAGGTAAAACAGGCTCGGGAAAGAGGAGTCTTTACCATATGAGGTTGTGAATCTTGAATATATAGAGGGTAGTTTTGGTATTTTCGTTTTTTTATCTTTCAAGGTTCAAATTATATATCACGTGAGCAACACGTGTCAACTTTTAACGGAAAAACTAACGTTTCTTTAAAAACCAACAGAATGAAACATCGTACATCAAATACCCGCGGCCCAAAACAAATTACATTGATTACCACTTTAGGCAAATATCTTACATATTTTTCATGCTTTTCCCATTTTAAAAAGAAAACTTATGTTATTTTTATATAGGGTGAGAATCTTGAGTAATAAGTGAAAATACTCAATATCGTACAAATTTCATTCAGTATTAAGATTTTGTGCAAGTTTTTGGCCTAATTACAAAATTAATCCAAACTTAGAAAATTTTCATAATTAGACCCTTGTTCCAACATATTGTAGTTGTAGAGTCTACTCTCATGAAGCTATCCGTCAATTGTGGCAAACCAGAATCTGGAAATTCTAGTCGTCGCATATGTAATTCAATCGAGTCGAGAGTCGGGGAATATGTCATTAGGTATCATTAGCCAACCACCAAGGAAATAAATTGGAATGTGATAGCTAATAATATAATCAAACCATCCTCTTGAACAACACTTGTTCTTTATACACAAAGACGTACCAACATGAAGCCCAAAAGTACAGACCAAGTTGACACTACTAACTGCTTTAACTAAATTTTACAACCCTCGAAATGTGAAAGCTAATAATATAATCAAACCATCCTCTTGAGCAACACTTGTTCTTTATACACAAAGATGTAACAACATGAAGCCCAAAAGTACACACCAAGTTGACACTACTAACTGCTTTAACTAAATTTTACAACCCTCGAAGTTGTAATATCAATTGAGTCTTTAAATAACCATGGTTTAGTTTCCCTAGGATGAGTGACATAAGTGGTGAAAATATGTTGTTGCTCAATAGTCATTTATGTCAAGGCATTTGCAACCGCAGTACTTCTCAGTAGATATGTCTAGGCTTGTACATGAATCGGTTCGACCCCGAACTAATTCTAACTGAACTAGAACCGTTTAAATAAAAGCAATATTTATTTTTCACTAAAAGAACTGATCTGGTTCGACCGATTCAAAACCAGTTTGAACTGGTTTGGTCTGTTTTTTTTGTATGCTTTCGATCTGGTTCAAACTGGAACCGATCCGATTCAAACCAAAACTGATTCAGTCCAAAATCGGAAAGCTGAAAAACATATCTGAAGCCTGAAATCTGCCAGATCATTGAAAGAAAGGATCGGAGGAGGCTCCAAATCTTAAGAGTTTTTATCCGACACTACTAACAAAGTGTTTATCCGACATTGAAATATGAAGAGTAGTAGCAACAGATAATTAGTTCATAGCAGCAGAGCACAAATCATAGTTGTAGCATAATTAGTTCATAGCAGTGGTAGCAAACATTTTTGGGAAGGAGAGGCAGCGACTGCGCGAAAGAGGAATGATGAACCAAAATACGAAAAATGAGACAAAAATACAGAATGAACTGATAAGGAGGTTGGCTGTGGCAAATATACAGAAGCTAGGTTCAGTGGTTTACTTATTTTCATAACCAGTTTGGTTTATTTTGTTTTGGACTGGTTCTATTCATCTGCATTTGGTTTTGATTGAATATATATAAACGACGTAAGTGACTCTTTCACATTTATATTTATTTTGAGCTTTCAACTCCTAATCTCCTATCAACTTAAATGTTACTCTTTCACATTTATATTTATTGTGAGCTTTCAACTCCTATCAACTTAAATGTTGTTGTTAGTAGTAATGTTCAGTGGTGAAAATTACCTATCCATTTGAATTAACTGGAAAATAAACATAATGTCAACATCTAATTTTTAATGATATAATCTATTATCAGTATCTGTCGGTATTCACCCATAAATATGTGTGGTATATATTACCGCCACTAAACCATCTAAATCAACATTAATTCGATTGAACCACCATTTACTACCTAAATCGAACCCACCATTCTAAAACCCTATTTTACTACCTCGCCTCACCTTTCATTTCATTTCTCCCTTCTCAATCAGTCATCCTTCTTCATTCATGGATTTTAACGCACCTTTTCCGTCTCCATCCCTCTGCTAATGTCGTCGCTCATGTATATGTTGGAAATCTCTCGAATGGATGGTGGTTGAACTATTGAAATGTATTATTGGATTATTCTGAAGTCGTGACGACACTTTCAGATTGAAACTATTTAGAGGCACCCAAACTTTCAATCGGATAAAGTCAGAATACTGAACTAGAACTTGAGAAGGATTGTGAATGTTTGAGATGAATTTTTGGACCTCACCTATGACCAATTTATAGTGTTTGCCACACCCTTTGGAGGAGACACTTTGCCCCTTGGAAGAGACACAACATCCCTTGGCCAATGCATACAACATTTCGGCTACTACATGACTTTTGGATTCAAAATTTGGCTCCAAAATCAAAGGGACACCTTAGGAAGAGGACTAGCAATGGTTCGGCCAAAACCTTAGGGACACCTTGGTCTAATACTTGGTTCTAAAGCAAGTGTCCAAAGACCAGGAATTTTGAGGTTTAAAAAGTTAAGTCATTAGTTCCAAAATTCAAATTTACAATGAATTTTAGAATAGTGACTTTATGAATAATAAAAAATTTACAGCTCGACACCAGCCAGGGGCGCTTCCCCTTGGACCCCGGCAAAGGGGGCGTTGCCCCCTTTGACCCCCATTGCCTCATCTCTAATCAACTGATAAATCCCCGATACAATGAATCATAATATACTTAAACAAGCGTGCACTCCGCACCCTCCTAACTTGTTTAATGAGATACTATGATTCCATTAGTCAACTAGTCAATCCAATTACACTAAAATATATAACAATCCTCCCCCATTTTAGTGTAATCCTTGATTAAACTAAACATAAGATCACAATCAAACAACACAACAAACTTATGCATAAATGAAATATCATGACGATTGAATTTCATCTTAGTGTATTACATATTTCAAATATTCGAATATTAAGGTGTCACTATGGATTGAACCTTTGCTATTCATTGTGAATACATGAAGATAATATACACATAAATTAACATTCTCAAATGTCCTTTCTTGACACTATCTTTTACTAGCCTTGTGTCCTAATCCTTCATAAACATATCAAAGCCAAGTCCTAGCTTCTTGAAGCGGCTAAACTTCATGTTTACATAGGTAGCTCTTTTACTCTTGCACCTGCATATGCAATTTTTCAAAAGAACTATTAAGAAGTTAAACTTCAACCTCCTTTACTTGCAGGTCTGAATACATACCTTGGGATAATATAACCAATGTGTTCCAATCTCTAGATGTCAAGCTTTCCACATTGATTCAACACCTAATGTCATATTAGGTGGGAATTGGGTATCTCAACATGAGAGATTTCAAATGGACTTTAATCCTATCCCCACTGCTGATTTGTGCACAAGATCCCTTCTTAACCCTTTGGTTAAATGATTGGCTAAATTATGTTGAGTTTTTATAAACTCCACTTATATAACACCATGCATGATGAGTTCACGAATCATGCTGTGTCTAACACCTAAGTGTCTAAACTTGCCTTTGTATACTTGCCTATATGCATTAGCCAAGCCAGATTCACTATCACATCTGATAGATATAGAAGATATCGGTTTAGGCCATAATGGAATTTTGTAAATCAGATTTCTTAGCCATTCAGCTTCTTTACCAGCCGATGCTAATGCAACAAACTCAGACTCCATTGTTGAGTGAATAATGCAACTTTGTTTCTTAGATGCCCAAGAGATGGCACCTCCCCCAAGAAGGAATACCCATCCACTTATAGAAGAATGATCTTCCACATTGGAAATCCAACTTGCATCTGAATATCCTTCAAGAACATAAGGAAATCCAGTATAAGTCAAACCATAATCCATGGTTCCTTTCAAGTACTTGAATACTCGATTTAATGCTTGCCAACGATGTGAACTTGGATTGCTAGTATATCTACTAAGCTTTCCAACAGCATAAGCAATATATGGCCTAGTGCTAATCATGGCATACATAAAACAACCAATAGCCCTTGAGTATTCAAGTTGAGATACTGCCACACCTTTATTAGGTAGAAGCTTAAGACAAGGATCTATGGGAGTGCTAACTGGAGAACAATCTTTAAAATTAAATTTATTCAGAATCTTCTCAATATAATGGGATTGAGAGATTGAAATACCATTGTTCTTTCGCATGATCTTAATACCAAGAATCACCTCAGCCTCCTTAAAATCCTTCATGTCAAAATTAGATGACAGGAATTTCTTGGTTTTATCAACTTGATTTTGGTCAGTACCAAAAATCAACATGTCATCTACATATAGACAAATAATAACTCCTTTACCAGAAGTATCAAATTTGCTATATACACACTTGTCTGCTTGGTTAAGAAGAAAACCATTAGACAATACCACATCATCAAATTTTTGATGCCATTGTTTTGGTGCTTGTTTAAGACCATACAATGATTTCTTTAACTTGCACACCTTGTTTTCATTTCCAGACATAACAAACCCTTCTGGTTGTTTCATATAAATCTCCTCATCCATATCACCATTCAAGAATGCAGTTTTCACATCCATTTGATGAATTACAAGGTTATGAATAGCTGCAAGTGCTATTAATAACCTAATAGTGGAGGTCCTAGCAACAGGAGCATAAGTATCAAAGTAATCAATCCCTTCCTTCTGTCTGGGCCTTGGATAACCAATCTTGCTTTATATTTATCTATGCTACCATCCACTTTTATTTTCCTTTTGAGAATCCATCTGTTTCCCAAAGCTTTACAACCAGGAGGTAGATCAGTCAATTCCCATGTATTATTATTCATGATTGAATCCATTTCATCCTAGATAGCTTCTTTCCAGAATGCAACATCTCTTGAAGTCATAGCTTCACCAAATGTTCTTGGATCCTCTTCAATCATAAAACAGTATTGATACTGATACTCAACATCATCTCTTGACCCTTCAACTAAATAAAGTTGAAAATCAGATCCAAAGATTTCGCTTTTCTAGTTCTAGTACTTCTCCTTGGTTCAGTCGGTCCAGGTACAGAGACAGTACCACCAGAAGTATCTGAACTTAAAGAATTCTGAATCATATCTTTTGGTCTAAGTATAGATGTAAATCTATCTTCATCAAAGGTAGCATCTCTTGATTCTATAACTGTGTTAACAGACACATAATCATTAGATTCTAATACATAGAACCTATATGCATATGAATGTTTAGCATACCCAATGAAGATACAATCTATACCTCTTTCACCCAAGTTTCTTCTTTTGGGTTCAATGAGCCTTACAATTGCTCTACATCCCCAAACTCTCAGAAAACTTAATTTTGGTGGCTTTTTATATCACAATTCATATGAGGTAATCTTATTCCTTTTATTAGGAATTCTATTCAATAAATAGCAGGCTGTTAACATAGCCTCACCCCAAAAACCTTCACTTAAACCTGAATAGGATAACATAGAATTAACCATCTCTTTCAAAGTCCTATTCTTCCTTTCAGAAACACCATTTTGTTGTGGTGTATAAGGAGCTGTAGTTTGATGTATTATACCAGTAGACTGAAAATATACTGGATCATAATACTCACCTCCTCTATCAGTACGTAAATTTTTAATCAATTTACTTTGATGTAGCTCAACTTCCTTTTTATAAATTTTAAATTTATCAAGAGATTCATCCTTAGCATGCAACAAATAAACATAGCAATATCTGGAAGCATCATCAATAAAAGTAATAACATACTTTTTATTTACTAATGAAGGGGTAGCATGAAAGTCACATAAATTGCTATGTATCAATTCCAATACATTGGAAACTCTATTTACATCCTTGAAAGGTTTTCTAGTTATCTTAGTTAACATGCAAGTTTTACATTTCTCATTGTTTATATCAATAGCAGGTATAAGACTCATTTTAGACATATCTTTCATTCTTTTATAATGAACATGACCTAGTCTAGCATGCCATAAATCTGATTTATTTATATTATTGCTAGTACTAATAGAAGTCATGCAAGCAGATTCATTATCAAATGAAACCTTAACATTCAACATAAACATACCATTACTTAAATAACCAAATCCTACAAAAGAACCATGTTTTGACAAAATATATTTGTCACTTTCATACACTTGTTTATAACCACAATTGTTCAAAACAACACCCGATAAGAGATTCTTTCGAATCCCGGGAACATACAATACATTGTTTAAAGACACACTTTTTCCAGACGTAAAGATAAGTTTAACATTTCCTAGTCCTTTGATTGGTTCAGTTGCAACATTTCCCATCTTTAAGACAGATCCATCTTCAATTGGTTAAAAGTCTTTGAACCAACGAAGATCTTTGCACACATGAGTTGTTGCTCCTGAATCAATCCACCATGAAACATGATCATCCAGCACATAAATTGCCTCAGATATTACTGATACATAATTCTGACCCGAATTATTATTTTTTATTAAAATCTGACCTTATTGCTTGTCAGGATCCTTAGATCCTCTTGGACCAGCATTATGCTTGCCTTTTCTAACCCGACAATCCTTCTTGAAATGACCGGGTTTGCCACACTTCCAACATGCCACCTGTTGGGTATTGATAGTGACAACCCAATGAGGAAGAGACTTCGAAGGCCCAATAATCCTGGAGGGGGTAAACCCAAGATATTTGAACCAGACCAGCCTAAGTCAAAGTTACTCTGGCCCTCATAAAGTGGTCCAGTATCGAATCCAAACTAAAGTGGACGCCAAAGTGCCACTTCAGGTCGCCATTGGCCAAGGCCAAAGCCTCCCACTACTCGCCATGGGAGTGCTCGCCAACAATCAAGGTCGCAGCCACAGGAGTGCTCGACACAGGAGTGCTCGCCATAGGAGTGCTCGCCTTGAAGAGAGCATTGCCTCTCTCCTCTGGTCCTACCAACCGTTAATAAGGATGTAGCCACGATATCCCGCATATCTCGGGCATATATTCACTAAAGATTAGATACGGTAACTGCAATATCTCGCCGTAACCGCAATATCTACTATCTAAATCTTCAACAACACAATATTCACGAAGATATACAGTTACCTTATACGGTTTGGTATCTCCTACTCGATAAATACCTTTGCTTTACATGCATTCAATACGTTTTGAGCTATATACACAGATATACTCATTTAAGCATCGGAGAGGGACCCAGAGGCACCCCCTCTGTTGCGATCCCCTTCTTGCAGGTTCATCGGAGCTCAGGCGAAAGCGCGCGATCACCATCTCCTTGGCATTCAATTCATTGTCAAATCAGCATTCAGGAAATCACGATCCAACATTTGGCGCCGTCTGTGGGAAGATGAGCAAAACAGTCATACATACTCGCTCTAACCGCAATCATCGGAAAGAAGCTAATGAACAATCCTCGGATAGCTCTAATTCCGCTGCCGCTTCGCACTCCACCAAGAACCTGCTAGCCAAGCAGTCTGTGATGCCGTCCCTCCGAGACCGGCACGTGAACACATTGGCAATTCGAGAACGACCCCTGTTCCAAACGTCGCAGAGATTCCAGATCGACAAACCATCCAAGTGGCTTGGGAAACCCTTCAGGTAACCGCAGAAATGATATCCCTCTTGGAAACCATCATAGGACAGGCCCGCAGAAAAACCCCTGCTCCTCATGAAGATCCTCGTCCTGCGGGGCCACCGGAATCAGAAACTGGAAATCCTGGCACCACAGCCCCTCAAGAAGATCAAGAGATGACCTTTGGACACCAATCCTTACCTCCGGCCTCCACTGAGACGTCGGCGGTCACTCACTCTGGCAATCCATCAAGTTCTGCACCGACTGGAGGACAACAGCCCCAATTCACTCTTGACCAAGTTGAGGAGCTTATCACTAAGAGACTCAAAGAACAACGCGAAACCGTCATGACTCCCTTTAAGGAACGATCAACTCATCTCTTCACCACTGACCTGGTCGTCATCAAGATCCCAAAGGATGTTGTCGCCAGGGCCATCCCCGAGTATAGTGGTGGAGGCGCCCCCATTATACATGTTAATAAGCATGAAGTCTCTCTGTTGGGTAAGTCGACTGATCCGAATCACTTAGCCCTGTTATTTCTGTCGACCATTTTGGGTTCGGCGTCGTCTTGGTTCTTTGGTGTCCCTGCAGGATCAAGAAGGGTAAGAAGGGTCGAGAAAAGCCTAGATCGGAAAACCCAGGACCAAGACATCCAGAGGTCCCCGAGTATTTCACGCCTTTAAACAGGAAGATCACGGCGGTACTAGTCGAGATGGAAAGGTCTCTGGCGAGGCCACCGAGACCCCGCAAGAGTGGTCAGCCCATGGGGAATGACACCGAGAGCTATTGCAGATATCACAAGCGCGACATCGAAAAGCTGATAAAGAGAGGAATCTTGAAGGAATGAATACACAAGCCTGGACAGTCAGAATAAACTTTAAGCTAAGTGGGAAGGACCATACAAGCAAGTGATTCCTTCATAAACATGTTCACTCGAAGCAAATCGAAGAAAAAAGCCCAGACGCCAAAGTCAGGCCAAAAGCCCTATCACCAAAGTTAGGCCACAAAAAAGCCCTAACAACAAAGTTAGGCCACAAAAGCCCTGTCGCCAAAGACAGGCCAAAAGCCCTAACAACAAAGTTAGGCCACAAAAGCCCTGTCGCCAAAGACAGGCCAAAAGCCCTATCACCAAAGATAGGCCACAAAAAAGCCCTAACAACAAAGTTAGGCCACAAAAGCCCTAACAACAAAGTTAGGCCACAAAAGCCCTATCACCAAAGATAGGCCACAAAAAAGCCCTAACAACAAAGTTAGGCCACAAAAGCCCTAACAACAAAGTTAGGCCACAAAAGCCCTGTCGCCAAAGACAGGCCAAAAGCCCTAACAACAAAGTTAGGCCACAAAAGCCCTGTCACCAAAGACAGACCAAAAGCCCTATCACCAAAGATAGGCCACAAAAAAGCCCTAACAACAAAGTTAGGCCACAAAAGCCCTAACAACAAAGTTAGGCCACAAAAGCCCTATCACCAAAGATAGGCCACAAAAAAGCCCTAACAACAAAGTTAGGCCACAAAAGCCGTAACAACAAAGTTAGGCCACAAAAGCCCTGTCGCCAAAGGCAGGCCAAAAGCCCTAACAACAAAGTTAGGCCACAAAAGCCCTATCACCAAAGATAGGCCACAAAAAAGCCCTAACAACAAAGTTAGGCCACAAAAGCCCTAACAACAAAGTTAGGCCACAAAAGCCCTGTCGCCAAAGGCAGGCCAAAAGCCCTAACAACAAAGTTAGGCCACAAAAGCCCTGTCGCCAAAGACAGGCCAAAAGCCCTATCACCAAAGATAGGCCACAAAAAAGCCCTAACAACAAAGTTAGGCCACAAAAACCCTGTCGCCAAAGTCAGGCCAAAAGCCCTAACAAGAAAGTTAGGCCACAAAAGCCCTGTCGCCAAAGTCAGGCCAAAAGCCATAACAACAAAGTTAGGCCACAAAAGGCATGTCGCCAAAGACAGGCCAAAAGACCTAGCAATAACGTGAGGCAAAATAAAAGCCCTGACGCCAAAGTCAGGCCAAAAGTCCTAACAATAGAATTAAGCAAAGACAGGCCAAAAGCCCTGAAACCAAAGTTAAGCCAAAAAGACATGTCACCAAAGACAGGCCAAAAGCCCTGACGCCAAAGTCATGCCAAAAAGCCCTAATGCCAAAGTTAGGTCAAAAACCCTGACGCCAAGGTCAAAAATCCCTGTCACCAGAAGTCGAACGCCCCCACGTAGAAACCACTCTCCAGCTCCGCCCGAGCAATTTGGCCCATCCAAGAGCAGGAGGGTGATAAACCTGATTGCTGTAAGGTTTGGTGCCGGAGGCGAGGGGTCCAATGCAAAAGAAGTCTATGCTACCCAAATCTCTACAGCTGTCCAACTGGGAAGAACAAAGACCTACACTAAAAGGCGAACGAACCCACATCAAGGGTAACAGTTCCCTTACAAATTGGGCACAACGGAGTAGACGAACCAATAAGGTAACAGTCTCTCCAAAGAAAATCTTAAAAAAGGCGAGAGAATCTTGGGTAACAGTTCCCTAAAAAGGGCGAACGAATCCGAGGTAACAGCTTCCTAAAAGGTGAGCAAATCTTAGATAACAGTTTCCTATGACTAGGCGAACGAATCTAAGGACCAAAATCCTAAAAGGCGAACGAATCCACAAAGGATGACAGTTTCCTTAAAGGCATAATCCTTGAGTAACAGTTTCCTTAAGAAACATGGCGAAAGGAACGGACGAGCCGATAAGAGGCCACAGTCCTTCCCCCGAAACCTAAAGGAGTGAAAAGAACCTCTAAAGGGTAACGTTTCCTCCAAAGAAAGGTCCAAGACCCTCTGAATGAAAACAAAAAGGCAAGACTATTCTACAAAAGCTGAAGCGAAGTTGAAAACAACTATGGTAAAACTTCCTAAAGCTTTCAAGCAAGATAGACATCAGAAGAACAACCAAGTATACTCGAAGTCAAACAAAAACCAAGGCTTACGAAACAAAAATACCCGATATCAAAATTGGGCGAAAGACCTAACGCCAAAGTTAGGCAAAAAGACCTAACGCCAAAGTTAGGCAAACCAAAAGACCCGAAAGACCTGATGACTGAATCAGGTGAAAGACCTAGCACCAAAGTTGGGCGAAAGACCTGATGTCAAAATCAGGCACAAGACCCGATATCACAGTTAGGCAAAAAGACCTGATATCACAAATTGAACGAAAGACCTGACACCAAAAGTCAGGCAAAAGACCTGACGCCAAAGTAAGGAAAAATACCTAACGCCAAAGTTAGGAAAAATGAAAGACCTAAAGTCAAAATTAGGCGAAAGACCTAACATCAAGGTTAGGCAAAAGATCCGACACCAGAGTCAGTCACAGAACTGTTCTCTTATAAGTTGGGCAGAGTTCAAGAAAGTTGAGAAGGAACTTAAAGCGATCACTATAGGTGAGGAAGTTTTGAGTAACAGATTTCTCAAGATTAGGCGAACACGCCAAAAGACCTGATATAAAAGGTGAACGAACCGTCAAGGTAATAGTTCACTTACAAGTTGGGCACAAGAAGGTGGGCGAACGAAAACAAGGCAACCATTCCCTAAAAGGCAAGTGAGTCTTGGGTAACAGTTCCCCACGGTTAGGCGAACACTCTAAAGGACTAAAACCCTAAAAGGCGAACGAATCCATAAAGGATGACAATTCCTTTAAAGGTATAATCCTCGAGTAACAGTTCCCTTAAGAAAATTTAGTGAAGGGAATGGATGGGTTTATAAAGAGCCACGATCCTTCCTTCAAAACCTAAGAGAATGTACAAGACCCTATATGGAAAGAGTACCCTACATAAGCTAAAGAGAAGTTGAAGACAAATGTGGTAAAACTTCATAAAGCATTCAAACGAAAAGACATCGGAAGAATGACCAAACACATTCGAAGTCGAACAAGAGTAAGAGCTTACGAAATTAAAAGGCGTTCATTATGACAATACCCGAGTCTGAAGTAAAAAGAATAATTACAAGGATCCCAAAACATGGGGAAATCAAAGTGGTTATCAATAAGGAAGACGGAGGAGCAAAGAGCAAGAGGAGGTCGAACATGCTCCTTTGGCATGAACCTCTGCATCAACTCGGTCGCCTGGGGCCTAAGACCTCAAGGTCTGGGTTCATCAGAGTCTGCAGTCTCCCTCTCGGCCCCGGGGGAAACCTCCTCGCTAACAGCGGCGGAAGGAGCTTCCTTGGTATAGCCGCTCTCAATAAAGTCCTGAAAAGACTTCACCTCCCGGAGAAGAAACTTGGGATCAATCCCCTGAAACTCATCGACCATGACCTGGAGGTAGAAAGGCACCTCGACCTTCATCACCTCCAAGGCGCAGTCACAAAACTTCTCGGACTTCTTAAAGTCCTCGACCACGTTAAGGGGGATGGGACAACCTTCAGCTTTAAAGCAAACTGCTCCTGCTCAGCCATCGAGACATCCCTCTGCGCCCAGAACTCTTTCAATTGAGCCCTGAAGTCACCATTCTCTGCCTCTAGCCGAGCGGAGTACTGGTCGACATCCTTGATCCGAAGCTCAGTCCTCTTCTTCAGGTCCTCAATCTGCTCAGGAGTATATCCCAAACTCCGGAACTGCTCCGCCTCGATAAGCAGATCAACTTGCTTATCGGCGAGCTCCCCTAAGATTCAGTCGATTGCCATCTCCTCGCAGATGAGCTGACAATAGGAAAAAAGAGGAATAAAGTTCAAGGAGGTCAAGGAGCGACAAAAGAACGAATCAAGGGCAGATTTAAAGAAGGAATAAAAGAGGAAGGACTTACCAAGACAATTCACTCAAAATGTGATCTCATAACGACCTCGATGTCGTTCAGGTCAGAAGGGACCACCAACCATTCCTGAGGAGGAAGGATCTCATCTAGCAAATGCATGCAAAGGTCTGAATTACCCCGCAGCAAAGACTTGCTGGTAATATCCACCTTCCGGAGACTGTGCCAAGGGGCCCAGAGACCCCTTAGGTCCGCCACCTTCGGTAACTGTAATAAGCCCACCAAAGGGTAGTACTCCTCAGTAAACGGAGTCTCCAAAGTGCCCGTCGCGACACTTTGGGTCTGGACCCTCTTCCGAGCCCCAGCTCCCCTGAAGGGGTTGGGAGCAACATGATCGGAGGCAGAGATAGCAACCTCCCCACTGACAGAGGTCTTGCCCAGGGGAGCAGAAGATCCCCCGGCGGAAACAGGACACTCCTCACTAGAACTCCTCGCCCTCTTGGTAGAAGCGGTAGTAGGAGTCCCCTCACCGACAATATTCTCTGAAATCAGGCAAAAAAGAAATGACCCCAAGTTGTTCCTCCTCAGGCTTGCGCTTGGTCGCGCGCCTAGAAGGAGGAGGAGGTGAACTCAGAGACGCCTGGGCAACTGATAGCGCCGTCTTAGCCTGCTTGGAAAATAGACTGGGAAGTTTAGGCCCCCGAGTGCCTACAACACAAAACCAGCAAACAAAAAAGGGTCGGAAATTTAACCAATCAATAGAGACTGGCGCGGACTGATGAATGTCCATCAGCCTAAGCATCGACTCTGAAGTTTCCTCCACTGAGCGGATCGAAAAGAAGTTCGATTTCCTATGGCGTCGGAAAAAGTCATCTATGGCGTTCCAATCACTCCCCGACAGCTCTCCAAAACTCAGAGGAGTATCTCGTCCCGTCTGAGAAAGCTTCCAAGACACGCTACCTCTGTAAAAGAAGTGGTACTCCTTGTAGTTGGAGTTGGTAGTCCGGAAGTCAAAGAGACAGGCATGCGTCAAGACATCCCCTTGACTTCTCACCAAATTGTGCATCCGTTAAATGCTCAAAACCTTACACAAAAAGGTGATCGCCAAAAGCTATACCAAGCATCTCCTAAGACCCTCGCAATGGTAGTGTTCACCCAAAGAGTGGTGAATGAGCATCCATAAACCCTGGCGACCCAAAGCAGTCACCTAATAGGGTAAGAGATCAAACATTCCAAAAACTCTAAACAACCAAAAACTGTTCGCTAGAGGATACGGAGCATCGAAAGGCACAAATAGCATATAAGGACAGGAAAGATCCAATCCAAGTGTCACTATCTCAAACCCTATCAAAGAATCAAGCTCGACTGAAGCAACTTCAATCAAGCTTCGGGGGCAAATGTTGGGTATTGATAGTGACAACCCATTGAGGAAGAGGCTTCGAAGGCCCAATAATCCTGGAGGGGGTAAACCCAAGATATTTGAACCAGACCAGCCTAAGTCAAAGTTACTCTGGCCCTCATAAAGTGGTCCAGTATCGAATCCAAACTAAAGTGGACACCAAAGTGCCACTTCAGGTCGCCATTGGCCAAGGCCAAAGCCTCCCACTGCTCGCCATGGGAGTGCTCGCCAACAATCAAGGTCGCAGCCACAGGAGTGCTCGCCATAGGAGTGCTCGCCTTGAAGAGAGCCTTGCCTCTCTCCTCTGGTCCCACCAACCGTTAATAAGGATGTAGCCACGATATCTCGCATATCTCGGGCATATATTCACTAAAGATTAGATACGGTAACTGCAATATCTCGCCGTAACCGCAATATCTACTATCTAAATCTTCAACAACACAATATTCACGAAGATATACAGTTACCTTATACGGTTTGGTATCTCCTACTCTATAAATACCTTTGCTTTACATACATTTAATACGTTTTGAGCTATATACACACATATACTCATTTAAGCATCGGAGAGGGACCCAGAGGCACCCCCTCTGTTGCGATCCCCTTCTTGCAGGTTCATCGGAGCTCAGGCGAAAGCGCGCGATCACCATCTCCTTGGCATTCAATTCATTGTCAAATCAGCATTCAGGAAATCACGATCCAACACCACCTTAGGCTTTTTGTTGAAAGACTTGTTGTCATCTCCTTTAAACTTGCGTTTGTTTCCCTTGTTCGAGTTTGAAAATCGACCCTCTTCAACCATGTTTACAGAAGAGTGACCAACTTGGTTCTTACCCTTAGGGTTATTGTCAACTTCTTGAGCCCTTAAAGACTCCTCAATCCTGAAGTAACTTCCAAGTTGAACAAGAGACATATCTTCCTTATTGTGTTTCAGGGTATGTTTGAAATCTTTCCATGATGGTGGCAGTTTGTCAATAACACTAGAAACCGAGATGGATTCATCCATCTTCATGTTATGTTGAGCAAACTGTCCCAGAATCCTTAACAGTTCGTTATACTGTTCCATGACCGGTCTAGTATCAACCATCTTGTAATTATTGAAATTACTCACAAGAAACTTCTTACTTGAAGCATCTTCGGCCACGTACTTGGATTCAAGGGAATCCCACAATTCTTTTGCAGACTCGACATTCTGATATATATCAAATAGGGAATCAGACATACCATTGAGGATGTGACCACGACAAATGTAGTCATCATTCTCCCATTTGCAGCGGCGTCTGGTTTGTTCCACTGTTTCATTGTCGAGTAGTTATGGCATGGGAGTACTTAGCACATACACCACCTTTAGGGTCGTCAAAAGGAAGTGCATCTTCTTTTTCCATCTTCGAAAGTCACTGCCTTCGAACTTATCTAACTTAGCAAACTTGCTAGTCATGTCTCTAGCAGATTCTCCGTTCGTCATCTTCAGAGAAATAGTTTCAATCTTTGTTGGAAATCTCTCAAATGGATGATGGTTAAACTATTGAAATGTATGCTTGGATTATTCTGAAGCCATGACGACACTTTCAGATTGAAACTATTTGGAGGCACCCAAACTTTCAATCGGATAAAATCAGAATACTGAACTAGAACTTGAGAAGGATTGTGAATGTTTGAGATGAATTTTTGGACCTCACCTATGACCAATTTATAGTGTTTGCCACACCCTTTGGAGGATACACTTTGCCCCTTGGAAGAGACACAACATCCCTTGACCAATGCATAGTGACTTTATGAATAATAAAAAAAGTGAAGTCATTAGTCAATAGCTCGACCCCAGCCAGGGGTGCTGCCCCTTGAACCCGGCAGAGGGGACGTTGCCCCCTTTGACCCCCATTGCCTCATCTCTAATCAACTGATGAATCTCTGATACAATGAATCATAATATACTTAAACAAGCGTGCACTCCGCACCCTCCTAACTTGTTTAATGAGATACTATGATCTCATTGGTCAACTAGTCAATCCAATTACACTAAAATATATAACAGTATATATGTCTCTGTATCGTCACTCTGGTACATCTCCATTCCGCGACCCCCAAATCTCTATACGAATCTGAACCGAGATCCTTAATTATGGGTTCAATCCAAACCTAAAATCGAAATCTAGGTTCGGATTGAACTATTTTGTAATGTTTAAGATGTTTGAAAAACTACATAGTTTACAACGACGGTCCAAACAACTTCATTTAGAGATAGGACTGACGATGGTTAGGGCATGGTACAGTTATGACAAATATCATAACCATACCATATTTTTAAAGTGCATACCGTAACCATAACCATAACCATATCCATTACGGGTAAAAAATTTAATACCATAACCATATCCATAATCGTGGTTATTAACCATGGTTTTAACCGTATAACCATATTTATTAGCACATGTGAAGTGTAATAGAATATGATGAATGTTATCTAAATAAATACATAAAGTTATGTCACAAACAACAAAAATATTCAACATTAGCACCATTCAAAATTAACACAACTATCATTTAACATTAACATAATTCAATTACATTTCACCTTGAAATTAGTGAGGTTGATGGATAGTTATACTTAAGGTATCACCCACATAAACTTCACTATCATTCTCAGTCATACAAGCATACTGTACCGAAATTTGTCATGCTTGATCCTAAAAGTTAAAAAATATATTTTGTATTCAAAATAAAAAATCGGTGCACACACTATCAAGACTAATGGCTTAATTAACTTAATCCTTATGGATAAAGGATATATTTAGCAAATATAAAGGCTTAAAACTCAATATCATACCCATTACTTTGAGTTATGCTAGAGCTTTCATTGATGCTTCATTAATACTAAAAAGTTTGAGGACTTAATTCTACATAGATTGAGGACTTATAAGCAACACTTTAAACTATATGAAGACAGAAATTGTAAATTTTCAAACTTAATAGTACATTTAATGTAGTTTGCATACTTATATCCACGTAATTAAAAATGGAGGACACACTTGAAAAATATTTAAGACTGACTTGTAAACTTTAAATAGCTTGAGGATTTAATCAAACGCATTTAGTACTTACTGTAAATTTTAGGACAGTTTAAGGACATATATGAAACAACTACAAAATTGGATGATTAAAGTGAACAATTTTAATTTGGCCAAACAAAAAGTGAACTTTAGGACTTACCTATACATAAATATTTAAAAGTTTGAGGACTTATACAAGTAGTAAAAATTTGGAAAACTCAATTTAGATATTTAATACTTAACTGGAAAAATTAGGATGCTAAAGGACTTATATGCATAAATTTTAAAAACTGAGAAGTAAATTGGAAAATATTTAGTACTTAAGAACAAATAAATAGGGGGTCTTTAAAGGACATATATGCATTAATTTAAAAAAATAAGTAGTTTATTCGACAATAATAAGTACTTGATTCTATCTTTAGATAGTTTGAGTGATTCTATGCATGTAGTAAAATTTGGAAGACTTAAATAAAAATATTTAGGACTTAATTGATAAATAAAATAGATTGAGTACTAACATGTATGTGTTAAATCTAAGGAATTATATGTCCATACTAAAAATATTGATGGTATCGTTTATATATATATATATATTTTAAATAGTACTTAACTGTCAAATTAATATAATTCACGGACTTGAATCTACATAATGAAAAATATGAGCACTAATTTACTTAATTTTGATAGATTTATCTAGAACGACTTCATTTAAAAAATTTGAATACAAATAATGTTTTCACTAGAGTTGTATTAATAGTAATAAAATCACTACTTTTTCCCACTTATTTTTTTAGACTAGTAATTTTCGAATATTTCACCAAAATATACTTCATTTAATAAATATATACTAAAATGTTCTCGGTTGAAAAATAAATACGAAAGTATACCTACCCGCGACTCCGAGTAGCGAGTATAATTTTTTGTTTGACCCAGTCCCACCCACGAATGACATTCGCAAGTGGAACTGGGCCGTCAGTTCTACCCGTGAATGTCATTCACGAGTAGAACTGGATGTTAGTTTCACCCGCGGATGACATTCGCGTGTGGGACTGAGTTGTTTTTGCCATAAAAAAAAAGTAAAAAAAACTATATTTGTTTTATTTTATTCAATAATTTTTTTATTATGATTATTTTAAATATATTTTTTCCTCACATGAGAATGTTTTTAAAAAAGAAATAATGTGAGAAATGAAAATAATTATAATATTTTGTATTATGATTATTTCAAATATATTTTTTCCTTCACATGATAAGTTCTTAGAAAAATGTGAAAAATTATCATGTGAGAGAAATAATCATAATACAAATTTATCATGTGAAGGAAAAAATATATTTGAAATAATCATAATACAAAACATTGTAATTATTGTCATTTCTCTCACATTGTTTATTTTTTTCTAAACCATTATCATGTGATGGCAAAAATATATTTGAAATAAAAATAATCTAAAAAAATAAAATGATTGAATAAAATAAAATAAATATATTTTTTTACTGCTTTTTTTATATGGAAAAAAAAATAGCTTAACTTGAGACTGGGTCTGGTTGGGACTGAGTCAAACAAAAAGTTATACCTGAGACTTCGAGTCGGCTGCTGGAAAATCCACCCGCGAATGGGAGTCACGGGTAGGTATACTTTTATATTTATTTTCCAACCGATAACATTTTGGTATATATTTATTAAATTAGGTATATTTTGGTGAAATATTGGTAATATTCACTATAATAATCAAAGTATAAACGTGTCAAGTATAATTATTAAACATGAGATCTTTAACATGTTTGAAATACAAAGATACTCACAGAAATGTACTTGTATTTAGACATAAATTCAACATAGATAGTATAGAATAAGTTTGATTAATTATAAAACTCAATAATCTTAAATTAATTAGAGATGACAAATTGAAGAAGAAATTAGCTAAACTCTCATAGAAAATTACAATAAAATTTTATTATATTACCATCTAAATGTAAAAAAGAAATATTTATTAAAAAAATGTAATCATACCTTAATTTATGTCAACATAATGATAATGTAAGAAATTATTAATTAAAAAGAACTCTTAGCAACACAATAGAATCGATGTGGTTGTACTTGTGAAGAAGAAAAGGAAGAATATTGCGTATTTATCAGTCAATATTAAGGGTAAATGCATATTTATCGTTTTTATACCTACGTTTTCATATATTCATCATCGATTTGTGAGTTATGTCAGTAGAGAGCGTTAAGCAAAGTAACTACGACTAGTAGAATCGTGTCGTCGTAATTTTTTGAAGGACACGAAAGGAATAACAAATCTTGCTTGGGCTTGAGGAAAATAAGAAATTGCTCACAACAGATGACACCAACTTTGACGGCCTTTGATCATCCTTTTAAAATTTACTTCAAGACTTTTATTTAGAGGTCTACCTAACTGAATTTGAATAATTTGTTAGCTATTTTTTCAAATAAAAAATTTATTTTTAATTGAAATTATATAAATTTGTAATATGCTCTCTCCGTTTAATTTATTGTTAAATGGTAACGAAGATATACACGTGTTCATCACGTATCACTTGATAAATTACAACATTTTCCAAATTTCAATAAGCAAAGTGCATACTTTTACAAAATTAGCTTGCAAATTACAAATTTTGCAAAAGGTAAATAGCAATTTGCACAAAAATAGATTAAGATAATTAATCTATATTGGTTATATATCGATGTTCTCCTCGAAGATTCCATTTTCACCCAAAGAATAGTGATAGCAAAAAACTCTATATATTGTATTTTTCTAATAGACCTCGACACGCGTTACGCGTGTGCACATTGTCGTCATTCGTCGCACGTGAGGTATTATAAAGACATGATGTGTCTCGTTTCTAAATTAATACAAGAATAATACGAGAATTAGATATTTATTAAAAATATTATTAATCTAAAACTAACGCACGACAATGATTAAAATTTAAATATTTTACAGAAAATGCTCGAGCGACCAGAAATGTTTTTAGCAGTATTTCTTGCTTTTGTTCGCTCAAGCATTTTCTTAAAAATATTTAGAATTTTTAAATTTTATTTCATTGTCTTAGTAATTTAAATTTAGCCTTATATTAACAGTATTTTATAATAAGTGTTTAACTCTCGAACTATTCTTGTATTATTTTAAGAGTTAGACATCATGTCTTTATAACACCTCACATGCAACAAACGACAACAACGCACATGAATTGAAGTCTAGTATAACCATTAGGGAAATACATTTAAGTGAATTTAACAATTTCCATATTTTTTTTACTTTTTTTTTTTATTTTACATAACATATATATGTTTGGGATCGTAGAACATTTTAATTGCGATTGTATATGTATATATATATATATATACTCATTTCTATCACCATTCTTTGGGTGAAAAAGGATCGTTAGAGGACGATATAGATATATAAGTAATATCATTAGTAGTAAATGAAATAGTATACTCAAATTATTAAATACAATTAAAAAAATTAAGATGTACATCTATGTCCTTACTATTACAAAATTGAATAGTTAATTGATGAAACTGGCAAAACATTTTTGTAGAATACATTTTGAGTGTGTATGTCGATTGTGTGATGATGTAACATAAAATTATTTGTTATTAAGAAGATGGTCATACAAATATATGTCGACATTATACAAAGTTTGACATTGCGTCTTGGTTTATATTCATTGAAAAACTTAAACAAATTTGAAATTGTTTCCGGGGCATCTGAAAAGGTATGTCAAAATTTTCAAAAGTTTCTATGATATCATTGAAATTTAGATAATTTAAATTGTCCACCAATAACTTGACAATTGAGATTACTCATAAAATCTAAACATATCAATCTTGTGTTGTTACAAAGTACACCATTAAGGCTCGAAATTTCAAAAAACATTATTGGTGCATCTGTTTTTTTTTGTGTGTGTTAAACAATATGAATACATTCTTTTAAGGGCAATGGATACAAACCCCCAATTTCATTATTGATAATATTGTAAGAATATAATATATGTTGGATCATCGCCTTCAAATATATTTTAATATCTTGCCACAATTTTAAAAAAGCGCCAATAATGTATATTGTTTTAAAAAATACTTTGAGGATTAAATTGCTAAAAATGATTTTAATATTTTTTAACATCCCCAAGATTTGAAGTTAATAGCATGTGAGATAGCTAAGTGTTTCATAAGTTTGAACTTGTGAGTAAAAACATTAAGTATACTCTTAAGATATCTTAACGCACTCACTACTATGTATATAAAAAGAGGAGTGCTACAGATCTACTGTGGCAACGTCAAGAAATTTCTAGTGAAACATTTAAAAAAGAATAATAAAATTAGATATTTAGATAATTTCTTCTTCTTCTTTTTTATATATATTTTCAAAGTTCATGAATAAGGTGAGTTAAGAATTATTTAAATATTAATTTCATATATATTTAGAAAATATACAATTTAATTAGTAGTTGTTTGACTATTGATGTGCATATTCAAATAATATGTATTATAAAGATTTATTTAACTTTAAGTTTTAGGGTTATGTATTGAATTGCCATACACTATAAATTTAAACACTAAAAAATTATTAAATTCTAAAAAAAATAATAAATAAGGAACCCTCAAATAATTAGTTTGCTTCATTGCTTACATTAAAGAATACACGATAAATTAATTAATTCTAAATCCTAAAAATTAATTTAATAATCCTACAAATAAATTAATCATAACATTTAATTGAATTCACTTTTTTATTTTATTGTATATTGGTTAGAGAATATAATTATTAGACTTTATTATAATCAATTCAACACATTATCGATGGTAGTTTCGTAAATGGAAAAGTCTCAAAATACACATATGTTTTTCATTGCATCTTTCGTTAAATTAACCGGTTAAGTATCATGCGTAGGGCATGAGGATGGTTTAATTTTAAAAATAAAAAGACTATTATACCATCACCTAGCCTCTAGTCACATTTGAGACTCTGCCACATACATGAGACTCTGCACAACAATTTGTCAATATGCTACAAGGAACTCAGGTCCAAATGGACTGAGAACTAATGAATATATTGACGGATATTACTGCGATAACAACCAGGATACCGAGACTCCAATGGAAGTTCGTCATGACTAGCACACACAAATGTGCAAACTGGATAACTAGAATGTCTAGACAATGGATGTCTCCAACAAATTTGATGTTAATACATTTGTAAACACTTGATTTTGGCTCGGGGTCAAAATACCGTACGTGAGGAACCGAGACAAGAAAAATCGAGACGAAGAAAAAAAGCAAAAATAAAAATAAATCCTATACCCTAAACCCCAAACCCTAAAACCCTAAACCACAAACCCTAAAATCCCAAACACTAAACACTAAACCAAAAATCCCAAACTCTAAACCCTAAACCTTAAACCCCAAACCCTTAAACCCCCAAACCCTAAACCCCAAACCCTAAAATCCCAAACCCTAACCCTTAAATCTAAAACTCTAAACCCTCAACCTTAAACCCCAAACCCTAAAATCCCAAACCCTAAACCTTAAACCCTAAACCCTAAACCCCAAACCCTAAACCCCAAACCATAAACCCCAAACCAATATAAACCCCAAACCATAAACTCCAAACCATAAACCCCTACACCCATGGCACCCATTTTCGTCCAAATTCCCACCATTCCCCAAATCACTCCCAATTTCTCCCAATTGACACCAAAAGTCTCCTAATTGCCATCACCATTTGACCACATGATCACCTTTGCTCATCCTTAGCCAAATTCTCTCCAATTATCATCAAAACTCCTCCTAATTGCCAATCACCTCCCAATTGACAATCTCATTTGCCCAATTGCTATCACCTTTGCCATCCACCATGTATTGTCCATGTTTATCATTTATTTGGAGGAGAAAACTCTACAAATGCAAGGGATAGCTACGGTTGAAAGAAGGAGGAAGAAAAAAGGATACTTTGGAACAAGCTTGCCTTAAGCTTGTTCAAAGAAATAGAAAGAAAAGAAAGGAAAAGAGAAGAAAAGAGAGAAAAAAAATTCAAAGTGAGGATTTGAGTGATAGTGAGTAAAAAAAAATAGATAGAAATTGAGTGACGAAAAATCGGCGAATATCGGTTTCGGTTCCTCGTGAGGTATCTAAACTTCGAATAACTTAGGTATATCTCCTCTCGTGCTTGATATATGTATTTCTTAATGTGAATGAAGTTTGTTTCATCGATTTTATTTGTTAATAGTTGTATTTCGTATAAGAATCGTACTCGGTTATAAGTTTGGTATAACTTTGGGGTCATTTTTAGACATTTGTGAAAGTTATGGGGGTTGTTTCAGTAAAAAAAAAATTGAAAATGAATTAAGTCATTCCCAAACTTAGACAAAAAGGTTTTAGCCTATTGTTATACAATCGAAGAATCAAACGGCCAACCATGACTCACTCAGATAAAAAATACCTAGCGTACGGAGTTTCCAGAGAAAGCTATAAGAAAATGACTGAATGGTCATGCGAGGAATAACTTGTAATTAATTTCCCAGTGACCCGATTATACCCATTTGAGATGCGTGAATGCTAGAGAAGCTGAGCATCTAATGGAAGAAATTCACAAAGGTTGTTGCGGCCCACACATGAACGTGCAAGACTTGGGTACTTTTGGTTCATCATGACGGTTGACTGTATTAAACATGCCCAACAATATCACACCTGTCAAGTGTACGCAGACCAAATCCACGCGTCGCTGCACGAGCTCTATTCCAGGACTTCCCCACGGGCTTTCTCAATATGGGGCATCGATGTAATCAACATGATTTTCCCAAAGGCATCCAACGGTCATCGATTCATATTGATTGCAATCGATTACTTAACCAGGAGATAGAGGTAATTACCCTGACATCAATAACGACAAAGGCCATTGAATTTTTCATCAGCCATGACATCATCGTGCATCATGGGGTACCTAAGTCAATCATCACCGGCAATGCCAGAAATCTAAATTGGTCGATGGGTTGTATCAATCATAAAAATTCATATTCATATCGCTCACAAATGAATGGCTTAGTGGAAGCAACAATTAAAGGACTGGCATGATAAGCTACCTTGGGCACTCATGACATACATGACCTCAATACAGGGACCAACAAGGGCAACCCCATTCTCCCTTGTTTACGGGATCGAAGTCATGTTGCCAATTGAAGTAGAATTCCCGCCAGCTAGGATCCTCGCTAAGGCAGAGATGGATGAATCAGAATGGGCGAGATGCAGATACAACAATTAAACCTCATAGATGAAAGGTGACTCATCGAGTTGTGCCACGGGCATTTGTACCAGCAACGCATGACTCATGAATTTAACAGGAAAGTCAGTCCAAGAGAATTACAAGCAGGCAATCTAATTCTCAGGACACAACTGTCTTCGAGTCAATCCAGACTCTCGGGGAAACTTTGCGCCTAAATATGAAGGGTCTTATGACGCCAAAGAGACTTTCAGCAGAGGAGCCATGATCATCACCGACATGGACAACCAAGAACTCCCCAGTCCAATCAATATGGACGCAGTCAGAAAATACTATCCTTAAGGAACTTGTAACCATAAAGAGAACCTCCAAAAGTGAGAGAAAAGTTCCGCTAAATCGAAAATCCGAAAGGGCGGTTTAGGCAAAATTTAGGGAAGAGGGGCATGATTGAAAATCCTCAAAAGAACAATCATGGCAAAAGGAGAGGAATCAAATCCCTGCTAGGTTGAAGACCCGAAAGGGCAATCTAGGGAAAAATTATGGGAACCAAGAGGTTCGGTAAAAAAAAAAACTTCAGGTCAATCCAGATAGGGGTGATAAAAAAAGACTGTAGTACCGAATTCCCGACAAGACCGGCCCGAGACCAGCCCGACTAGGACCGAGACCGAACGGGCGGTTTTTTTTCTTCAAGGTCGATCTCAGTCTCGGGCTTTTTTCCCGAAAGCCCGTTTAGGACCGGCCTAGACCGAATGTATGTGTATTTGAGATTTTCATAATACCACGCCGAAAATAATGTGGATTTTGGAGGTTTTCTATCTCTATAAAAGGTGCATCTTGATAAATTTACTAAAGAATATAGAGAGTTCATAGTGTTTCTTTGAGAGGTGAACTATTCTTTCGCCTTTTACTAAACAATACCGTGAACTCATAGTTTTTTTGTTTTTTTTTTGTGTAGATTCGGTCTAGGACCGAGACCGGCCCGAGTCAAGAAAGACCACTCGGGTGGGCTTTTTTAGCCGAGGCCGGTCTCGGTCTCGGTCCTCCAGAAGGCAAGACCGAAATTTCGGTCTCGGTCTTGCCTTCAGGACCGGACCGGCCCGCCCATGATCAACCCTAAATCCAGACTCTCACGACAATTTTGTACATAAGTATGAAGAGATTTATGTCATCAAAGAGATTTTCAGCGGGAGAGCCATGATCATCACTAATATGGACAACAGAGAACTCCCCAATCCAATCAATGTGGATGCAAAAATAAAACTCGTAATCATAAAGCGAGCCTCCAAAAATGAGAGAAATTCCTGCTAAATCGAAAACCCGAAAGGGCGGTTTAGGCAAAATTTAGGGAAGAGGGGCATGATTAAAAATCCCTAAAAAGGGCGATGATGGCAAAATGAAAGGAATCAAATCCCTGGTAGGTGGAAAACCCAAAAGGGCAACCCTAGGCAAAAAAATAAGGGAAGTGAGAGGTGCGGTGAAAAGAAAAAAACACAGTAGCAAAAGGAAAGAAAATCAAGAGATAAAAAGTGAACGACAGTGTTTCCCACAACATCAATAAAAAAAAGTTTTGGTCGGCATTAATTTGAGCTGCCTCGACAACTTTCATGGATACACCTTGTGAATATAGCATGAATGACTTTAGGGAACTCCATCAAGAAGAACTCCAAAGTCGATTAATGAGAAAACAATCTGAGAAGTTCGCACAAGCAGTCAGACATCTCGAGAAGGGTTTTTACCTCCAAAGTGAATTACAAGCTAATGAGCGAGGTCTTTAGGTGCTCAACCTCCGCGACTCATCATCAACAATCGGGACTTGTAGATATCCAACTTCTCAGAGTAACAAACCGACGAACAGAGCGTTTAGGTGCTCAACCTCCGCAAGTCATCCCGGATGATCAGAACCTGTAGATGTCCAACTTTTGAAAGTTTCAAACTGACGAACGGGGCCTTGAGGTGCTCAACTCCCGTAAGTCACCCACAACAAAGCTTCTAAAAAAAATGGCGAGGGGAGCTTTTAGGTTTCAGCCTTCGCAAGTCATCATCGACGACCAGAACCAGTAGTTATCCATCTTCTGGGAATAAAAAAAAAAAAAACGAGCGGACCCTTTAGATGTTCAGCCTCCGCAAGTCATCCTCGATGACCAAAACCTGTAGATAGCCAGCTTGTAGGAGTCACAAGCCGATAAGCGGAGCATTTAGGTGTTCATCCTCCGCAAGTCATCCTCAATGACCAGAACCTGTAGTTATCCATCTTATGGGACTCACAAGCCGACAAGCGGAGCCTTTAGGTGTTCAGCCACCGCAAGCCATCCTCAATAAGTCACAAGCCGACGAGCGGAGCCCTTAGGTGTTCGGCCTCCGCAAGTCATTCTCGACGACCAGGGCCTGTAGTTATCCATCTTATGGGAATTAAAAAAACGATGAGCGGAGCCCTTAGGTGGTCAACCTTCGCAAGTCATCCTCGACGACCAGGACTTATAGTTATCCAGCTTCTGGGAATCAAAAAAAAATGACGAGCGAAGCCTTTAGGTGTTCAGCCTTCGCAAGTCATCCTCGACGACCAGGACTTATAGTTATCCAGCTTCTGGGAATAAAAGAAAATGACGAGCGAAGCCTTTAGGTGTTCAGCCTTCGCAAGTCATCCTCGATAATCAGGACCTGTAGTTATCCAGCTTCTGGAAAAAAAAATGGTGAACGGAGCCTTTTGGTGTTCAGCCTCCGCAAGACATTCCCAGTGAAGTCTAAAAAAAAAATTGATGAGCAGAGCCTTAAAGTGTTCAACCTCCGCAAGTCATCCCCAACGAGTCACAAGCTGACAAACGGAGCCTTTAGGTGTTCAAACTCCTCAAGTAATCCTCGACGACCAGGACCTGTAGGTGTCCAGCTTCTGGGAGCCACAAGTTGATGAGCGTTTAGGCGCTCAGTCTCCGCAAATCATCGTCAATGATCGGGTTCTATAGGTGTCTAGCTTCCGAAAGTTGAGTGATGATGTTTGTCTACTATGTAAATAATGAATAAAGGGGAGTCAAAATCCATGAGATCACTTCCATGAACGTGTGTTCAAAGAAGGTCAACTGTAAACACCTGATTTTGGCTCGGGGTCAAAATACCGTACGTGAGGAACCGAGACAAGAAAAATCGAGACGAAGAAAAAAAGCAAAAATAAAATAAATCCTATATACCCTAAACCCCAAACCCTAAAACCCTAAACCCTAAACCCCAAACCCTAAAATCCCAAACCTTAAACACTAAACCTTAAATCCCAAACTCTATACCCTAAACCTTAAACCCCAAACCCTTAAACCCCAAACCCTTAAACCTCAAACCCTTAAACCTCAAACCCTAAACCCCAAACTCTTAAATCCCAAACCCTAAACCATAACCCTTCAATCTAAAACTCTAAACCCTAAACCTTAAACCCCAAACCCTAAAATCCCAAACCCTAAACCTTATACCTTAAACCCCAAACCATAAACCTCAAACCCCTAAACCCATGACACCCATTTTTGGCCAAACATCCACCATTGCATCCTTTTTCGTCCAAATTCCCACCATGCCCCAAATCACTCCCAATTGATACCAAAAGTCTCCTAATTTCCATCACCATCTGACCACTTGATCACCTTTGCTCATCCTTAGCCAAATTCTCTCCAATTATCATCAAAACTCCTCCTAATTACCAATCACCTCCCAATTGCCTATCACCTTTGCCCAATTGCTATCACCTTTGCCATCCACCATGTATTGTCCATGTTTATTATTTATTTGGAGGAGAAAACTCTACAAATGTAAGGGATATCTATGGTTGAAAGAAGGAGGAAGAAAAAAGGATAGTTTGGAACAAGCTTGCCTTAAGCTTGTTCAAAGAAATAGAAAGGAAGAATGGAAAAGAGAAGAGAAGAAAAGAAAAGAAAAGAGAGAAAAAAAAATTCAAAGTGAGGATTTGAGTGATAGTGAGTAAAAAAAAATAGATAGAAATTGAGTGACGAAAAATCGGCGAATATCGGTCTCGGTTCCTCGTGAGGTATCTAAACTTCGAATAACTTAGGCATATCTCCTCTCGTGCTTGATATATGTATTTCTTAATGTGAATGAAGTTTGTTTCATCGATTTTATGTGTTAATAGTTGTATTTCGTATAAGAATCGTACTCGGTTATAAGTTTGGTATAACTTTGGGGTCATTTTTAGATATTTGTGAAAGTTATGGCGGGGGTTTCAGTAAAAAAAATATATTGAAAATGAATTAAGTCATTCCCAAACATTGACGAAGGTTACAACTCGGTCCTTGGACTCTTGGGTCAGTTTGGGACTTTACCGAATGTTATAAACCAAACTAGAAATGTTTTGGGTCATTTGTGCAATTTTCAAAAGATTTTTCCAAATCAGCTCAAAATTTTAAATAATTGCATCTTGGTCCCTAAACTTTTCTGGACATCCCATTACTTCTCAAGGTGGCACAAATTAGTCAAATATGCTTCATATTTTCAAAATCATTTGTATACGTTTGACACGACTTAAAATGACCCCAAAGTTAAACCACTCTTTTGTTTTAGCACAATTACGTTTATTCTCTCTTGTTTATTTATTTTAAATTAACTCAAATTTTTTAAAAAAAATGCTTGTATATTGTTAATTTAAAAAAATGCATGTCATCTCTTTAGCCAAACATGATCAAATTGGACAATTTGGGTAAATCGGGCAAGTTGAAAAAAATATAAAATTCAAAAGCAAACTAAAGTACCGAAAGGGTGGATTATGGGCTCGCGAGCCCTTAAGACGTAATCAAACCCCCGAACTCAATTCTCTGGACGTAGACCTTTCCAAGCCCTAGGATGTTAACACCATGTACCCTAGGCAATTTTAGGATTCCGATTAGCCTTCAATTAATCGGTGGCGACTCTTTCAATTTTTTCGGTCTGGTTGATGACCCCGCTCGACCGGACCCTTAGCTCGCCAAGACCCGACATTTCAAAAAGAAATTTAAAAGTATTTTTCAAAGGTTCGGGAAAGTCGGATCCGACGTCCGACAACATCCACCTCCTCTTATGTCACTATATTGGTTAGATAATATGAACAATGTGTCTATTGAATAATAAAGTGATTTTATTGCCAACAAAAAAGAGGAAGATAGATGTTTTGAAAAAATTAATCTATATAATTGTAGGAAAAAAAGGTTGCAGTTAAAGAAATGACAACTTAAGTTGAAAACGTAGTATATGTTTTTTATTATATAAAATTGCAAAGTATATAATTTAATATAACAATTAAAAAAAGAACTTAAATTAATTAAGAAAATAATAGATAAAATTCTTTTTTCCATTCCAATTTATATTTTTAAACCATTTATCGCTACAAACAATAGATTATGCATATTCGACACCTATAATATAGATTTTAATTTAGTTTAAATTTTTTCATTTAAGATGGAATGATGATTTTTATAATGACGATAAAAGTCTTTGATTTCACTACTATCTTAGCTTCTACTAAAGTGAAAATATAATTTTTATTTCATATCAAGACATAAAAAAATGGCGCATGAGAAGATGAATAGATAACGATGATCTAAGTTATTGCGTGTAAAAATATAATTTTATTTATTATCGAGATATAAAAAAATGAGGCATGAAAAAAAATGAAAGAAAAAAGTAACAAAAGAGGATAATATAAGAGATGAGAGAAAAAATGTACATAGAAAAATTATATTTAAAAAATTAAATACATAAAAATTAGGGAAAAGTATGAAATTGCACCCGGATATTTGCATCCGTTGATAATTGGACCCATAATGTTTGTTATCACCCCCATATGTTTTAGATTGTTGCTAATTGGTCTTTTCCGTCCATTGTCGTTTGTTGTCCGTTAAATTGTCATCACACGTTGTTCATGTGACTTAATCATAAATGGATATACCGAAAATAGCCTAGCCACTTGTGTTGTTAAAGTCTCCAACTCCTCAATGTTTCATTTGTGTCTTATTGGTTCTCTATGCCATCATCCCTGCAGCTCCAGTTCGTCCTGGTCCTCCCAGTCGAAGAACGATTGCTCTCAGGTCCTATAACATCATGGGTGGTAAGTACTCTGAATGTTATTCCCGTTGTTCTTCACCTTTGGCATCTAACCCGAAAATGACCTATGAGGATCCACTGTGCTACTGCAGTCTACAAACCCGTGTGAGAACAACTTGGATTGCGAAAAATTACGGTTGTCTGATCTTTGCATGTCCGAGAAATCAGGTAATGAAGCCAATTTCTTGAGTTAATTTCGAAGATACGACCGATTAGGCTACAGAGAAAAAATTAGTTTTTTTGAAACCCTAATTTCTTTTAAGTACTATGCAACCATCAAATTCTTTGAAGAGGGGTTGTGATTTCTTCGATTGGGCAGATCCACCGATGTGTGTGTATGGAAGGAGAGTCATGACCAAGTTTGTGTAAAAGGAACTGAACTATCAAATTGTTGTGTTGCGTAGTAGAAATCAACAGCAGTTGTGTGTCATAATGTTCTTACGTGTTGTTGTTGTTGGCCTTATGTTGAAGTTGTAGCCACGTGACAACCGTTTGTTTTAGTGTCTAAGTTGTGTACTTTATAATTCATCTGAACTATATGTATGTTTAATGACTACTTTCTGGAGCAACTAGTTTATATAATAATCAGTAGAGTTATGTTTAAGTTTACATATGTATCGGTATTTCCACCATTATGTTTGGGCTAACAATATAACACACCAACATGTTTCATCAAAGGATCCTCCAACTAAAAACACATCATCCAACATAACATTCAAACAAACCGACCTGTTTAGATAAGTGTGCTAGTTCCACATAAAGGTTTACCATAAACAAATATCCAACAAAACAAAATAACCGAACCTAACATCCCACAAAACATCACTGAACCTAACATCCCACAAAACATGACCGAACCTAAAATCCCATAAAACATCTTGGTGAAAACATCCATCAAAACAACGCAACAACACAAACAAAAATACTTCGCTGAGTAGATCTTCACACAAAACAGTGTGAAGTGCGAGTACTGCGTACCACAGTCTTCTTATTCGTTTTTCCTATTTTAACTGGTTAGGGAGATAACACTAATGTCCAACAACTTGATAACTATGGGGCACTTGATCTCACCCTCTCAAAATCATCGCTAGACTCTACGTTGACTATTGCCGACTTCGATGAAGATGGTCGTCCAACCTACATAACCAGAAATGTTGAAGATGTTGTTCATATCTACATTTATAGTAAATGCCTAACTTCCATATCTTTGGTTTGCTTCTTCTCACTGACAACTTGACCCTTCTTGCTTTCTTTGGAGGCTCCACATACAGTTGTTCTGGGTCCACCTGCCTTTGTGCCTCGATCATTGGTGCCTGACTTGCTTAAGTTGTTTCTTCCATTAAGGTATGACTTGCTGCAAATGTGTCATCCATTGGAGGTTGACTTCTTAATTGGTTGGTGTTCAACTTTATCTGAACACGTCCCTTTCTTTTATTTGAAAATCAAAAAATATATATGTTTATAATATGTACGATAAGTTCACTAATTTCGATGTGTTAAATGAACGTACCTTTTTTTCGACGTTGTAACATGAGACTATTGCGTTGCAACATCTTCTGTCGCCTGACTTGTTCCTCTTGTGCATCTTGATCCTACACTACTTGTTGTTCCCTCTTGTTGTGATGATCCACCAATGTTTAACCTAGGACATCCTCTCTTGTTTCATGCTCTCATGTTGTGGCCCGTTTCATGGCAAACTGAGCAAAAATGTTTAAACTCATGCTTTGTCAACATAGTCGTGCTTTTGTTGTTGGCTTCATGAGCTGCTCTAGTTCGTTTCTTCTTCGGTATTCCGCCTCTCTTCCTAACATTTAGTGGATCAATAGGCAATGAGTCTACCCAAACCCAATCGTCGATACCAGGTAATGGATGTATTATTGGTGCATAATTTACCATTAAGAGGCAGATAGCAAATACAACTACTTGCGACTAAGCCGTAATAATCCATGAATACTTCCATTGTCTCATAACTTATTACATCCCTCCTTAAATCAGTAACATCGGTCTTCCTAACCCAATTTCCATCAATAAAAATCATGTTGTAGTGAATCGTCAACTGGTAAGTTTGGCCACTATCCTTGTCATTTATTTACTCTAACAAATTACAAATCAAACATATAAGGCGATGAACTTCAGCAATAGTGTGGATGAATCAAACATAATTTGGAATATTGGTGCGAAAAAACATATAAGTCGAAGACTTAAAAATACCTAACAACAAAATAATTGGATTAACAAATGGGACTTACCGAAACACCTCTCCACAGTTGCTAAGTTTCTGAGCGAGGCCGAACAAAAAAAGGGTTGAAATTCTAGGAATTACCCAAGACCTAAGAAAACCTAACAACGGCGGGGTCAGACAAATTGACTCTTCATAACCTAAGAACAACGACAAGAAGAAGGTCAAGTGGAGACTTACCGAACTCTGCAGAGCTTCAATGGCGGAACAAGGGGTTACACGAAGACAAAGCAAGGCAGACACAAAGCAAGGTCGAACTCTGCAGAACTTCAACGTGCAGAGACAAAGAAAGGCGAAGAGTGAATTTCAGAGATGAAAGTTAGGGTTTCACAATTTTTCTGCTGGGAAAGTAGAACACTTGCTGCTGTGAAGAATGGATTTAGGAGATCGGACCTTTTGGGAGGAAACCGAAGAAGATATAGAGTCTTCTTCAAAAGGTGATGGGATGGTCAAAGGGGTAACAACGTCTTTTTACATTGCATCGTTTCGAACTAAACGACTTCACATGACTTCCTCGTGACAATTAACGACCTAAAATAACGGAAGGTGCAATTACCAACAAAATGAAACATATGGGTGGACTTAATTGCGCCAAAAAACAAATGGGTGGAGTTACAAAAAAATGCAAACATCCTGGTGTATTTTCATACTTTTCCCTAAAAATTACTTAGAAAATTAGGTAGAGGTGCATCTGAGGAGTACGTATTCTGCCAAAAGTGAAACAACCCATACCTCAGGGTAACAAGTTGTCATTTTGGGCACAACACGTCACCCCTTGGTGGCGTGTTAACTTATGTTTTTTTTACGACATGATATTTAAATAAAAAATAAATTATGCATCTATTAAAATAAAAATTATTAAAGTGAGTACATATTTGAATTGCAATCCAAACAATGAAAAAAAATCGACGTACGAATTGACTATATGTTTTTTCCTAAGTTGAGATGAAACTTTGTCTTAAAACAATCCTACTCAGATCCTCTAAGACGATACTCAACATCGTTAGCAGCATTTGTCGGAACTTAATTAGATATCTACTCCTTATTTGGATATTTTTATAAAGTATATAATTGAATTTTTAACATATTCAACATATATAACTTCTGATATATCGTACCAGACAATCAGTTTGAAAGTCAAAACTCAATGTCGTTAGCGACATTTATGTCGTAATTCAATTATTTACATACTATATTTTTTTATAGGTATGCAATTTTTTTAATCTAAACCATTGATTCTTCCGGTCAAATTAGAGAATAAACGATGTTAGGTTAAATTTTTTATTATATACCTAATCAAAAAATAAAAATAATAAAGTAGGTAGATAATTGAATTTCGCCATAAATGTCACTAACGATATTGAGTTTCGACTTGAGGATCTGGGTTGAATTTTTTAAAGTTAAATTTCCATATATCAATTTAGGGCAGAGCGTATGATCAATCCGGAAATCTAAATTCAATATTGTCCGCATCATTTGGATTGCAATTCAAATATCTATTCACTATGTTTTTTTATTTTATATAGATTAATATATTTTTTAGGGTTAATTACTTAATTGGTTACACATGTTTGACCATTGTTCATACTGATTACACATGTTTCAAAACGTGATTAATTGGTTTTGTTATGTGACTAAATGTTTTTTCTACTATTCATCGTCAAAAATCACCGTTAAGTCATTGTTTGGATACATAAAATGACTTAATTACCCTTTTCCCATAATCGTTTATCGGGGAAACCTTTCATTCGAATGGCCCAATGCAATTCGAAAATCTAACTCAGTGTCACCTACTGGATTTGGATTGTTATTCTTGAGTAATTGGATATGGTGTTTCTGTCGCTGTTGTCCGCGAATCTGTACACCCGAGGAAATTGTCGTGCTTGACAGAAAAGAATTGCGATTCCAACCCGACCAGGCTCTTCTAGGTACGTCCGAACAAGATTCTAGGTGTGATGAACCCAGAAACGCAATTCTGGGTTCTTCACGAACCCAGAATCGAACCCAGAAACAAGTATCTGTTGCATTATCTCTTCTTTCTGTCATTTTATCTGCTTCCTCATTTTTATTGACTTCCTTACTCTTTTGGTTGAATGTACTAGTTTTATAGTTTAAGGAAAATCTCGTAGTGTCTCCGTCAAAGACACTAGAATATATAGTGTCAAAGAATCATAATGGAAAGGATAAAGCAATTTCCTTAAGGAATTTCAGTTTCTCGTCCATGATATTCTTGCACTGATGTTAGTTAATGCAATTCCTTCCTGGTGCATCGTTATTGTAGAGGCTCTAAAGGTTGACAGCTTGCAGAAGTTATGCTCTTCATTGGAGTCCATCCTTCGTAGAGTTGTAAGATGATTTTTTGCCTTTTCTATTATGGATTTGTTAATTGAACGAAATGCAATTCTGGGTTTGTCACGAACCCAGAACCGTGATGTGTTTGTTTATGTTCGTGGGTGAGTATAGAAAACATCACCCGTGAATGTCATTTACGGGAGTAAATCCTACTCGCGAATTTTGCTTCAACTGCGAGTGACATTCGCAACCGAGAAGCTATTGTAGTTTGTATATATATACAAATACCTCTATCTTTCTCTCACTTTTTTTAATGCAAAATTTGCATCGACCGAAACAAAAGTTCTACCCGCGAATACCATTAAGTTCTGCCGTAAGTTGAGATATGAAAATTTGACTTAAAACAATATAACTCATACCCTGTAAGTCCAAACTGACCACAGTGAATATCATTTATGTCGTAATTCAATTATCTACCTAGAGTAATTTTTTTGATTAGAAATACAATGATTTTGTAACCTAACATCGCTTGTCTTAAAATTTGACCGAAATAATCAAATGCATTAGGTGAGAAATTTAATTATGTACTTACTCAAATAAAATCAACAAAATTAATCTAGGTAGATATTTTAATTACGACATAAATGACGTTCACCGTGGTCATTTTGGACTTACAGGGTATGAGTTATATTTTTTTAAGTCAAATTTTCATATCTCAACTTACGGCAGAGCCTACAGTCAATCCGTAAGTCCAAATTTAATATTGTTTGCATCATTTGTATCGAAATTCAAATATCTACTTAATGAATTTTTATTTTTTTTTTATTTCAAAAAAAAAAAAAAACTCTACTGTGAGTAGCGTTTTTCGCAAAAACGCTACAAACAGTAGCGTTTTTCGTAAAAACGCTACTACCCTACCTGCGCAGATGCACATTTTGCTAAATATTTTTTTTGTATATATACTTTTTAAAAAAAAAAATCTGACATAGTTAATTTTTAAAAAACCTCTGAATTCTCTCATATAATTTATATAGAGAAAGTATTTTTGATTACATGAGATTCTATTACCTATTCGTTTTATTATATGCTTGGTGGGTCGTAATTAACGAATCCTTCCACTTTTTTTATTATTCAACTTAATAATCTTGTAAAATATAATTAATTATCAATCAGAAGATTCTAGCCAATTGCTGAACTCCACCGTCCACTCAAGTCAAAGATACGATCCACAGTACAAATATAATTCAAAGTCACGTTGACTCAATGACATAACAAATGAATATATAGCTAAAACTAGGTTAGGAAAATAGCAAGTTGAGTCAATGTTCGTCATCACTACCATCACCCATTTATTTATTTGCTTTATGAAAATTGACTAACAAACAAATTATTACTTTTATTTGTTTTTTTATCGAATTACTTTTATTTATTAACATTACAATATTAACGTTAGAGATTTATGTATTGTAATGCATATTTATTGGGATAACAAATCGTGTATACGTGCGTGTTATCGTGCGTATCAATACGTTTATTGTGTGACATTTACCAAAAACGAACACTCACGATAAACTTATATCGTGTCATGTTCCTCAATGCGAACACGACACATAATTTTTCATGATCTTCATATCGTGTTATGGTAAGTTAACCAATTATATGTTTGTATGCAATATCTATAAGGAAACATCAAAATAATGAATTGTTCATAGTCAGAATCGATTATTCAAATATCAGATTTCACGAGTTTTTAATGTAGAATTGACAAACTCTAAAAATTAAATATTTTAATAAACTTTTAAAATCTATTAAACAAGACTTGTTTAGAAAAGTATTTAAAAAACTTTTTAATCTAATTTTACAGTTGACCAAAAAAAGTTCAAATTTATTCTGCGTGTCGTGTTCTGATACCTAAATACGAACACGACACAAAAATATTTTTGTGTTATTGTGCTTGTGCTATTGTGTTATCTTTAAGTCATATGATTTTGCGAACACGACTTTTTTTACGAGTGTTCGTATCGTGTTATCGTGTTGCGTAAAAAATTATGAGACCTAATATTTATTATTCTCTTTTTTAGATTTCTTACTTGTGGACTACAATGTTACTCTATAAATTGAGTTATCCTTGTGTACATGCCTTATTAACAAGGAAATACAACATATTACAATTGACATAGTATTATAACAAATTTAGACTAATATTACGGTTAGCTCCTACCAATTAAAGATTTTAGTTTTCCGATAATTTTTCTCTTCCAAGGGAAACACCAAGGTCAGATACTCACCAAATCGTCTACAGGAGCCAGACGTATTCTCACGCACCGCCTTAGTCCTATTTGAGCTCAGTTCGCTTGTACGAGATCACAATTCTCTCGTGCCATTTGCTACGGTCCATAGTTGAAACTGTCGTTAATTGGATGGAAACTGGGATTATTGGATGGAAGAGTCGTTAATGATTATAGTTGGTCTTAGATGGTAGGGTGATTAATAGGATAATCTTAAAGAGATCATAATCAATGATAAACACAATGAGTGCAGGGAAATTAAAAAAAATGGATTAGATGGGGAAGTGTTTCTTGTTAAGCACCTAACCCCAAGTGTGAATCCACAATTTTTTTATTCATTTAGCATAAATTAAATCTTGTAGGTATGATTATAATTAAGACGAAAGCTCTAAATTGTTAAGAGTTTTTGTACTTTGTTAATTATTAAAAAAAACAATTTGATGTTTTTTGCTATTTTTTAAATGTTTAAAAGTATTTAATTTATGTAACGATTTCATTTTAAAAAAATCCACTAACTTTGGCATTTGATTTTGAATATACTTAAATTATAAAAAATGGATTTGTAACAAATGTATTTTTTAACAAAATAAATAACAATTTTACTCCCAAAGTTATGGTCTAGTGATACATACACCTTCCCTAGATGGTGCCAAAAAGAGAACACCACACGGTTGATACAGCAGATGAAAAGGTTGACGACGTTGTTGAAGTTCACCAATATGTACGGTGACTGATTCGGCACCTATTTATCTATATATCTTTTTGAGTATAATCACTATTTCAAGGAGATTTCTAATAAGTAATAACCGTCCACCAAATATAATATATGTTTATGGTACTACACTAATTAATTATGTAGGAAAGAAACATTTAAGATTGTAAAATTGAATCATAATTTGACCGTCGACCATTATTTATACCAAAATAAACTATATATATATATATATTGGTGCGGATGTTTATTTAGGCTAAATAAAACCATTTTATTTACTTGTCTTGCTTTGATTGCGACTAGGTTAAGGTTATCTATATGTACGGTTCTATCGAAGTTTCATTCATTCCCGCGTGAAAGTATCTCAATTCTCAATATCCTTAAATTGTCAAAAGCAGAATTTGACTTTTACAGGGAAAATAATTATTATAATCCAATAATTAAGTAATGTCGAGGATGATGGATAGGATGACGAGGGGAAAAAAGCTAATATCAGAAGATTAATCCGCATATATTAGACAGGATATAACTAATATGAATTGGAAATTTAGTTTTTTTTAATGTCTCTACTACCCATTTTATGAGAACTCACTCCGACCACTGCCCGCTTCTTATTAATTCCGGTGGGGATGGCGGCAACATTGTAATTATACCTTTTAGAATGAAACCTATGTGGCTTGATCACCCAAGTTTTGAACTAATAGTCAAAATTACTTGGACTGAATTTAGTAATAGGATAACGCCTGCTATTAACCACTTCTCTGACAAAGCTAGAGTCTGGAATAAAGAAATTTTTGGTAATGTTTTTCAGAGGAAAGAAAAAATCCTTCAGAGGTTCTCAGGAGCTCAAAAGTGTATTGCAAATTCCCCAAATGATTTTATTGTCAATCTAGAAAAGAATCTTCAGTCAGAGCTGTGTGAGATTCTTGACCAGGAATAAAAACTTTGGGTTGCAAAGTCGTGCACTAAGTGGATCAGAGACGGGAATAGAAACACAAAATTCTATCACATTTCTAATCTTGTTAAAAGAAGAAAAAATAAGATCTTGGCTATCAAAGACTTAGTTGGAAATTGGATTTTTGATGAGGGACTTATTCAGTAAGAATTTCAAAAATTCTTTTCAAATCTCTTCACAACTATAAAAGTTTCCTCACCTTTGTTGATTGTTCGGCCCGAGTCTTGGAGAGCTGCTTTATCTGAAAATCAAAGTTGTCGCCTAACAATTTTATCACTTTGGAAGAAATTAAGAAAGCCACTCGAGATCTTAAACCGTTTAAAGCCCCGGGGCCTGATGGACTCCATCCGACTTTCTTCTAAAAGTTGTGGAACTGTACGGGTAGCTCTCTGACTAATGCTATCAGTGAGGTGTTTAAAAGGGGGTCGGTCCCTACAAGTTGGAAGGAGACGTTTATCTGCTTAATTCCAAAATGTAGTCAGCCTAATTCGGTCTCCCAATTCAGACCTATCTTTCTTTGCAATTCTATTTACAAGGTCATATAAAAAATTATTGTGAATAGAATCAGACTAGTTCTGAACAAAATCATCTCTACATTTCAAACTAGTTTTGTCCCAAGTTGAAGGGGTTCTGATAATGTAATTCTGGTTAGAGAGGTGCTTCACTTTTCAAATCATAAACAAGGCAAAACAGCATGCATGACCATAAAAATAGACCTTGAAAAAGCCTATGATAGAATTGAGTGAGACTTCATCAGAAGAACACTCATTTTCTTTAAATTCCCTGATAAAGTAATTAAGTTGATTATGAGTTGTATCTCCACGTCTTCAATTTAAATTTTGTTTAATGGAGGAAACTAGGAAAATTTTACCCATCTAGAGGCATTAGACAAGGTGATCATCTGTCTCCGTACATCTTTATTCTATGCATGGAATATCTGACATTTCTTATCATTGAATAAGTTATGCAAGGACAATGGAAATGAATAACAGTGGGAAGAGGTAGCTTGATTTTATCCCATCTTTTCTTTGTTGATGACCTCATTCTAATGGGAGATGCGACACCTGAAAATTGTTACTGTATCAACTCAGTCATAGAAGAGTTTTTCGTCATTTCAGGACAAAAGGTAAATCAGGGGAAGTCAATCATGGTTTTCTCAAAAAATGTCCCTTCTACCAAAAGAACGCAGATCTCAACGATTTTAAAGTTTAGAACAGTTGAGAACTTTGGGTCTTACCTTGGCTTTTATTTGGAATTGTCAAACTCGAAAATGAACTCCTTTAACTTTGTTCTGGATAAAGTTATAAATAAATTTTCGGGTTGGAGGGCAAAGATATTATCGATGGCGGGTAGAGTTACGTTGGTCAAATCGGTCTTGTCCACGATCCCCTACTACTATATGCAATGTACTATGTTTCCTAGTTCAGTGTGTAAAGAACTGGATAGGATTAATAGAAATTTTGTTTGGGGATCCACGGACCAGAAAAGGAAAATCCACTTGATCAATTGGGAGGAGATAACAAAGCCGAAAAAACTAAAGGGGCTTGGTCTGCAGTCGGCGTTGTATCGAAACAAAGCACTCCTGGAGAGTTTGGCATGGAAATTGAAAAAGGAAACGGCTCCTTGGGCTGTGATTATTAGAAACAGAACGTTTAAGCATAATGGAAATTCTCTTACTACTTCGAATAAAACGCCTTGTAATTGGAAGACAATTAATGAAGGTATGAACACCCTTAAATTAGGATTGGGGTGGGTGGTGGTGAATGGTAGGGATATTAAATTATGGCACGATAAATGGGTGGGTAATCAAGTTCTGCAAGCTGCTATTTATGGTTCTCTGACCTATGAGGAAGACAAATTGATGGTAGGAAATGTCTTCCACAATGACGATTGGAACCTAGATAGAACTTTTTTTTTACTTTTGAAAAAAATATATGGACATATTTAGAGGTACTCCAGGGGACAAGACCAATTCCTCATTGGACACTCAAATATGGAATGCCACACACTCGGGGAATTACACTACAACATCGACATACTCTCTTTTAGCAGGCCATAACACAAATAGTCAGGTACTTAATCAATGGGGGTTTGGAAGATTCAAACTATCCCAAAAATTCAGTAGTTTATCTAGTTGTGCCTTAAAGATACACTAGCCACCTACAATCTATTGAACCTCAGGGAATGTAGTTTGAGTCCTCTTCACCAAGTTTGTTATTCTGGGGTGGAGTACGTAGATCAAATATTGTGTGGGTGTGAGCATGCTATAGAGATGTGGAATTCAGTCACTTGACCGCCAAATCCGGGGCAATCGTTTCACTACCCTTTGAATGAGTGGATCAAGTATCGATGTTAGGAATCATGAGTCAATATTCAAGGAGTTGAGGGGAAGTTTTTTTTTCCTTATGCTCTATGGAACATTCGGAAAAATAGGAACTCACTTATTTTAAATGATAAACCTGCTTTCTCTTCTGTTTTTAATTTATCTTTATCTCAAGCAAAGTTTCACCAAAATGTTTATCTTGAGACTGACATTGCTAATGAGTTCATTTCCATTGATATTAGTTGGGTTCCTCCAAAAACGGATTGGTTTGAAATTAACACAGATGGAGCTGCTAATAAAAATCAAGGATTTGCAGGATCCGGTGGAGTCATTTGAGACTACAGGGGTCAACAGGTTGCAGGATTCTCAAGGAATTTGGGTTGCTCAAACAGTCTCACTGCGGAATGTTGGGTCATCCGAGACGGGCTGCTACTGGCAAAGACACTGGGATTAAAAACTATTTACCTCAAAACGGACGCCCTCTCAGCCCATAAGGTAATCTCTGATAAAAATATGTCAAATCAAAAACTAATGCCCATTATTGCGGATTGCATGAAGCTATTGATGCATTTCAAAAGAATGAAGTTCATACATGGCGCTCAACCAACGACATGTGTTTGAAAATCATAGCTCACCTCCGAAGGAAACTACTAACGCGCTCCCTAAAGACGATGTTGGTTCTTCTGTTTCGAGAATTGATAAAGCTAGCTAGTTTGGTTGTGTAATTTTGAACTTGGGGGATTAGTTTGTCTCCTATAACAGTTTTTTAATCCATAATTATCAACAAAAAAAATGGTGACGTGTTTATATATATAAATGTCTTAATTTGAATCAATAAAAAATATATAATATGTGTAGTTAATTAAACTATTATTGATATAATTTGTTTTAAACCCTTTGTTCATACTATTCATTCTGTTTGATTTTAGAAATTGTTAACTTTTCGTTCAACGATTTTGTTAAGTTTGATAATTGTATAAAATTTGCAGACGTGATGACACATAATTGAACCACGGTGTAAAAATAATATATGAATAAATACATAAAAAATCAGGGAGATTAAAAAAAACGTGACTATTCTTGTTAGTGCACTTAAATGTCACTACAGTTAGAATGGATCTTGCAGTGTATCATTCACCTGAATTCTCAATAACCTACAACCTATTAAAGTATAGCCTTATGTTCATGATGTGTCCCTATTTGAAAATGATCTCCATCAGGGGAAGATTCCCCTTGCATGACAATCAATTAGTGCATTCAAACCCTTCTTATTAATCTCTCGATGTAAACACAGGAGGGAACTACTCTGCATAGGTCATTGATTGGCTAAGCTGAGGATTGCTACCAGCGTGTCATCATCTACCCTAACGTCCCGTCAGGATGTTTATCTATGAGAGGCTTCTGCAAGTCAACTTTTGGGAGTCTCCTTCCCATCCTCGCATTTTCCATTTTCTATAGAATGTTCTGCCTCTATGTCATCTCCATCTTATGAATCTTTTCATTCCTCTTCATCGAACCCACCTTGTACAATTGTTAGCGTCAAGGTACGAGATGGATCAACAGTTCAACACAAATAGTTTTTATCATCACGTATACTTCCATGCATTCATCGCATATTTGTAGAACTTCATCAAATTCTTCTTAATTGTTTATTGGGTATAATGAACTACTTTACTATTAAACCCGCAAACAAGTTCTTTTAGCGGGTTCTTTCTTTCAGTGGTACTTATCGTGGATTGAATGTTGATATACTTAATAATGTCTTTGTCTAGTGCAATTCTACTATCATAATGAAAAATGATAAAAAAAAAATAATAAATAATAATAATGAATATCACTATATTAGGTACTCTAAATAGCAACTGCATCTAAATATTGTTTTTTATTAAATGATAGTCACATTGAGATACGAATACAAACACCGAAATGATTAAAAAAACACATAATAAATAACTAATATTACTATATTATTTATTCTAAATAGCAATTGTATCTAATTATCATTAATTAAATAATTAACACAAATAAAAATAATGAGAGTTTCGGACAACTCGGGCAATGGTGTAGACAACTCCTACTGTAGTCGATTCACGATATAGAGGTTGGTCCGGCGAAGGCTGGGCGGGGATTGGAAGGGGATGGCGTCGAAGCAAATGTGTCTATTGGGGCAAACAATTTATGCACCTTCCACCGTGAATGACATTTGCGGGTGGGTAACAAATAACAACACACCCTTGAATGCCATTTACGTGTGGATTGGTCATATTGTTACTAACTGACGTTCTATCCGTGAGTGAATTCGCATGCACAAGTTGAACGAGTGGATTGGTCCTATTGTTAAATGTGAACCCTGAATAATGATTTCTAAATGTGGTCGAAAAAACAAGAATTCACAACAAAATGAACTTCAGAGAGGTGTCTAAATAGAAGAAAACAAATCCAGCAAATAAATGTGGTAACAATTAATGTAAGTATATATTATTTAAAAGGTCTTAAACCCTACACCAATGTGATAGTTATATCATATGTATTCATATAATCCATATTATTATTTTTCATTATCAAATAATGGACCATGAACAAGGAAGCTCGAAGAGAAGTTTGATGACTGCATCACAGAAGTTGGTGGATCCATCACTATTGTACGCTCAACAATATCATATGTCTCAGTATGCCATAAACAACACGGTAATATTAATAATTTATTGTTTAATTTGGAAAAATTGTATTATGTTCTACTTTATAATTGTGATTAATATTACAGGTTACTGTTAGTGAAAAATAAAAGGTGATAGATATTGGAGGGTCGGTAAGTGTTGACCCCTAGTTCAACGTACACGTATATACTTGGATTTAGCAGGTTTTGGATGAGCGTAAGATATTTCTCGAATCATCGTTGATGTTGAGTTACTCCACTCACTTATTGACACAAACTCACCTACGGTGGGGTGAAATGACTGTCACGCTGCGAGATGTAAAGCTTCTACTGAGGTTACAGGTTAATGGACCCCATTATCACCTATGCATACAACCTTGAGGAAGATCACATAAATTTGTTTAATCCCTGTCCACAATTATTGGGACACGTCCATACGGTGAGAGACATGAAATTAGTAAGAATACGGTAACCCTCTCGTGGATGAGGAGGTTACCCGAGAAAAAATCGAGTCATGCATATTGGGAACCTCTTATAGAGGAAGAAGTTGTCATGTAGGCTTGTTCGAGAACCAGTTCGGGGTTGAACCAGTTCAGAACTGAACTGGTCTGGTTTGTTAAAAAATAGTATTTTTTTCTATTTATAAAAATATTGGTCTGGTTTATGGAAAAAGAATTGGCATGGTTTGAATCGATTCAGAACAGTTTCAATTTGTTCTGTTCTGTTTTTTTTAATAACAATTTTGGTTCAGAAATAATTCGGTTCAAACAGAAACTAAACCGGCCGAAAATCCTGTCCAACACACTGAACCGACTGAAAAAATACTGAACCAACTAAAAAAACACTGAACCGACTGAAAAAATACTGAATCGACTGAAAAATACACTGAACCTACTGAAAAATACCGATTAAAAATATGTTCCACAACCGACTAAAATATTGTCTGATATCAACATACGAGAGTCCAAAATATCTCTAGGTTTGGTTTTTGAAGACATCTCTAGGTTTGGTTTAATTTCAAATCGGTTTAGTTGATTTTGCTTCAAACCGGATCTAAAATTATATAGGTTTAAAGTGGTTTGATTTAAATTTAAGTATAAACCATTATCAAAAAACGACTCGATTCGACTCGATTTGAACTGGAGTTTGGGTACTATTTTGAACTGGTATATTTGAAGCCTAAAAAACTGGTTTGGTTTTGGAACTTGTTCGAACGAACCAGTTCGAACCAAACCAGAACCAGACCAATCTATCTGAACCGGTTAAATTGAACAAGCCTACTGTCATGAGTACACGTGGATACATTTTGTACCTGTTAAGTGCATTTTTGTTCTATAACACCAGTCAGAACAAAGTAAACTTGGAGTATCTTCCACTACTAGAGGATCTACAATAGACTACTCAATATAGTTTAGGGTCAACTGTATTGAATTATTTATAAAACGACTTATGCAAAGTTGTACAAAGGAAAAGAACGAACGTCGCAGGACACGCTATACTTCTGCAAGTACAATTAATTGACCTGCGCTTGTGAATTGTGATTAAAAGGTGACTTATGTTCGACGTACTGTCATTAAAAGGTTACTTAAGTTTGGACATTTTGTTACCCAACCGTTACTAAAATACAGAATACATCCGAAAACACAGAATCCATAATAATCCATCAAAATCCAGAATTCAGAATACATCTCAAACACATGGTCCATCCTATAATCCCAAAATAGGTTCCATTAATGAATTGCCAAAGAATTCAACACAAATACATTCCATGGTGGAACAGAAACATCAACAACAGAACTTGATGCTGCAATTTGCGAAACTGTTCCCTTGGTGGTGTGTTCTTGACAGGTCAGCAATTCATCTTAGACAACTCAATGATTGGCGACTTCGTTCCCTGTGGAGTGCGAGTCTGATCTTCATACATCTCCACAACAAAGTGGACATACTCTGAACAAAAAACAACACACTAGTGTCATGAATCTATCCAAAGGGGGTTTTGTATATAAAAAAATGGTGATGATTATGATTCTCAGATCTCAGCCATCTATATGGACCCTAATTTCACCACTAAGCTTCAATGCAGCATACCAACTATTATAATTAACCCACCAACATAAAGCAAATTAAACACTTAAAAAACTAATTTGTTCAATCTCATTCTCGTCACTCTCACCCACTTCATCAAATAACTTCATCAAGTTTGTTCAATCGATTACTGCACATATCATCGATTTAACAGCAGAATCATCACCACCACCCACTATCTTCACGGGAAACAACATATTATGCAGCAATTTACAGCAATTTACAGCAATTATTGAATACACGCCCAAATACGAACATATTATGCAGCAATTTCATCATTTCGTACCGCAAACCAACATCAAAGCCCTAATCTTCAACCGAATCGAAGATTAATGAAGTGAAACAGGGTAGAAGAACACAAACCCAAGTCCAAAAACAGAAAGAATGTGAAAAGCCACACAAACCGAAGTTCAATCGAAGCAAAAACACAAACTTACTTCCAGTTGCAGTTCCGAAACGCAATGTCGCCGAGGAGGGTTCCTTCCGTGCTGAAAATCGACACTATCTAGGCGGAAGGACGTCTGCAAGTTTCGGTTGGAGGGAAATGGGAGTTGATAGGAAGTTGGAGTGTGGAGATGGTTATCAAACGAGGAGGAAACGTTGCAAAGTGACAAGAGGGCATTATTGGCCTTTCAAATGTCTTCAAATCGTTTTAATTAGGTCATGTGCTGTGCACGTGACACTTTGACAGTCAGATTTGACGGAAAGTTCACGGAGTAACCTTTCAGTCACATCTTCACACTTAAGTAACGTTTCAGCTACACAAAAAAAGATGAGTAACCTTTTAATCACATGGGCCAAACATAAGTAACGATTGAGGTAATTAACCCTAAAAATAATAATTCTTAGAATTACACTAATTTTTTTATATTAAATGTGATAGTTGTGGTCCTACACTTAATGGTCAAGTACCATTAACGATATTGTAGACACTACTCAAGACAAACAAGAAAAATCATGAACGTAGTGTTCATCAATTCTACCGAGATGAGTTGGTTTCCCTTGAAAGGTTTCAGGTATTCACTGCTCGTTTATATATGACTTAAATTTGCACCTACAAATATAATATTGACATTTTTTTTAATGGATATTGAAGGTAAACTAAACGACTGTAAAATATGGCCCCTATGTGTATGGATGATGAACATTTATGCTTGGACAAAGTGTCACTCATACACTTTAACAATGTTGAGGGACGTATGATGGATTGCATAATGTCGCGATTCCAGACTCCAGTGTAGAGGACTTTTCACGAATCTCATAAGGAGAATCAGAGATTCTCGTCAGCGATACCTGATTGAATTCAAGAACATCGGACTTGAATAGGATTCGATCCCCTTTATCGCATCGAATATCTTCAGGGACTCCTCGGATTACACTGCATCCACCACCAGGGATCATAATGTCCCTCTTTCTGCTCTCGTTCACCACCACCAACCTCTCCCCTCTCCCCTCTTTCACGAACTTGAGCAGGAAATCGTAGGTCCGATCGAACCATTTTCCTAGGGCTTCCAGAGCTCGAAGCTCAATAGGTTTCTCCGAGACTGAAGCAGCAGAAAACTTGTCGTCGTCCATAGTGACAGCGATCTCCGGCGCCGCCGCAACTCAAGGGAAGGCAGAGGAGAGCGGTTAATGGGCCCGGAGATGAAATTGAGGCAGAAGCCTGCATTGAGCGGCTGCTGCTGAATGAGCAAACTATGAATAAAGTTAACCTAGTAGTGAACCGGTTTAACACTGCATAAAACCAATTGGTTTGTGCATAACAAAATCAATCGGTTTTAACGAAAAAACCGATTGGTCTGAAAAAAAAAACAGCCTCAAAAGTGAACCGGAAACCGGTCGGATTTCCAAAAACCGTCTGGTTCAACTCTGTTCAAACACTATTCATTTGTAAAATGATCTTTTAACTGAACCAAGCAGATAGGGGTCCGGTTCCCGATCGGATCCGGTCCGGTTCTGATAACACTAGTTAATAGATTCGTAGGTTCCTAAGCTTCACTAAGAAGGGTTAGATTTTCCATAAGTTTCATTAAATAATTATTTAATAGTTAAATTTGCCTTGAAGAATATATGTATTTATTATTATTATTATTATGGGTAGTCATTAAATTGCTACCTCAAATTTGGATACTTTATAAAAATGTACTCAATTTTTTTTTTTAGATTATACTAATTGTACATTTTTAACCAAGGGACATTTGATCCAACGGTATCGCCCTTGCTTGGATGCAAAATGTCTCGAAATCGATTCTCGGCATGTCCCAAGATTAATTATTGGTTGACAAAAAAAAATTGTACATTCCTATAAGTGCAAAAAAACTAGCTTGGATAACTTTTCTGTTAATTTTTAAAAGAAACAATTCATTTTGACCTAAACTTTTATTTCTGTCCAATTTTAGTCTAAATAATAATTTTACTTTGCATTTAGCTTTTCGGAATCAAAAATACATATTAGTACTTCAAAAAATTTAAACTTTTTTATTTTAAAATTTTCAAAAGAAAAAAAAAGTGTGAAAAGCAAAACGACAAAAATAAATAATAATTTTTAAAATGGAAAATAAAATATATTATCAAAATATTATTTTTAATAATTGAAAAATTAAATTTCACATCTTTAAAATCTATAAAAAAAAAAATTGTATTTTTTTTTCATTTTTAGTTTATGAGATTTGCCTCTTGTAATCTACGATTGTCTTAGATTCTATTTTTTTGAATCATATATTTACAATTTCATTATTTTAGCACTTTCGCAAAAATTATATTTGTTTTATGCAATTTTGTATGTTTTTCTGTAGCATTTAATTTAGATTATTTTAAAAATAATCATTTAATATTTATTTTATTTAAAAACAATTGAAGGCTAAACTCTAATTAGATTCATATCTAAATTAATTAAGAAAACAATAAATTTATGGCCAAGCTAAAAGTATTTTCTATAAGAATTAACATAAAAAGAAGAATTAAGGTAAAATTCTGTTAATTTTTGTATAAGTGGCCAAAATTAAGGTAGCAATTTCATATATTTTTTTAATAAGGATAGATGACTGTTCGTTGATTCAACAGTACGGTGGATTTGGTGCATATAAAAAGATTACCTCTCTCCCTCTCCGTCTCCCTCTCCAGAGCCTCTCAGTCATTTCTTCTTTCTATTATATTGTATTATTGAATTCTAGACTTTGACGCACCGAGCGTCTTGTTGGAGGGATATATATATACCAATTACCAAGTGCTGCTTTAACATCCAGGATTTTGAAAAGCACAACTCTATTCCTTGAATATATATGGAACAGCAGCCAGTAATGATCAGTTACAGCAACAAGAAGAAGGCTCACTCTAACATGAATATGGAAGAAGAAACAGTGTCATCAAATTTCAAGAAAGGAGCATGGAGTCGTGAAGAAGATCGGAAACTAACAGCTTATATTGGGAGATATGGAATTTGGAATTGGAATCACATGGCAAAACCAGCTGGTATACTATTACCTATTCTGAATTGCACTCTTTGTTTTCATACAAAAAGAAGAGAGAATAAGAAGAAGATAATGATGATATTCATCATCTCTATGCGATCTGCAGGTTTGTCGAGGACGGGAAAGAGTTGCAGACTTCGGTGGATGAACTATCTAAAGCCCGGAGTAAGGCATGGAACTTTTACCAAGGAAGAGGAGGACACCATTATCAGATGGCATCAAATTCTCGGAAATAAGTAATAATCTTCACTCATTTTTCGATACCGTTTTCTAAGAAACCAAGATCGATCAGTATTTTGTGAAGAACCCATCATCCCATATTGTGCAGTTGATGTCATGGTCAACAAAAAACTAATATTTTAAAAGGATAATGATCATAATAAAATTTAATTGATGGATATACCTGCTGAATTTTGTTACAGATGGGCTACGATTGCATCAAAACTTGAGCAAAGAACAGATAATGAAGTCAAGAATTATTGGCATACTCGAATCAAGAAACGCCTCCATAAGTCGATGCAGGATGGCAACAAGTTTGCTCATTCCAATATCATCTCCCAGAACTTAACCCAAGTTGTTAACAATGAAGCCACAGATAATACGACTCCAAACTTCGAATATGAACTAGGGTTTTTTGTGGATAATACAATGCCAAGTGAATTTAGGGTTGAAGATGATCGAAAATCAGTTAATAATGGAACTACTGATGCTGCCCCTCCGCGCACTGAGACTGAATTCAAATCTCTGCTCGATGATTCATTGCGAAATGAATTTTTATCCAATGAAGTTGATGAAAATTTAGTTGCTGATGTCTTTGTTGAGAGCTCATCAGGTATAGCTGCTGCAGAGCTTGACAGTATTTGGAAACAACTACCTGATCTACCCTCAATGGAAGATATATTGACTGAAGCTGATTTGGGGGAAACAACCAAGGTTTCTGGCAGATTCACTTCACCTTATCCACTCCAGGAGAACATACCTAATGAGTATCTCATCTATGATTTATGGGAAAGCTTTTAGCTAGAGTTTTGTTTATTTCACAATCTCATTGCTGTGACTGAGTTGTCTGTCCTTTTTCAGAATCCCTAGCTAAGATTTTTCCAAAATCTTCATGTCCTATATGCTATGTTCCGGAGGAATCTATATATCCTAATACAAATACTGTAGACCAACCCACCTGCGTATATACCACTTAAATATTAGGGTTAATATACCGGCAGCATATGGAAATCTAGCAGATCCATCTAGCCATCTGTGGATGGCCATTCATTGTACTGAAATATACTTAACTGGATGCAATTTGACTGTGGTTTCAGGTAAACTAAAGCAAGTGGGAGAAAAAAAACCTCTAACTGAACTTTTTTAAAAAGTATTTATTTTAGAAAAAAAAATTTGAAAAAGTATATATGTAAGAAAAGTATTTAGCAAAATGTGCATTTGCGCAGGTGGAGATAGCGTTTTTTTGTTTTTGAAAAAAAATCAAAAAAATCATAAAAGCATTTTAAAAAATTACACTAAGTAGATATTTGAATTTCGATTCAAATGATGCAAAAAATATTAAATTTGGACTTACAGATTGACTGTAGGCTCTGCCGTAAGTTGAGATATGAAAATTTGACTTAAAAAAATATAACTCATACCCTGTAAGTCCAAAGTGACCACGGTGAACGTCATTTATGTCGTAATTAAAATATCTACCTAGATTAATTTTTTTGATTTTTTTTGAGTAAGTACATAATTAAATTTCTCACCTAATGCATTTGATTATTTCAGTCAAATTTTAAGACAAGGTTACAAAATTATTGTATTTCTAATAAAAAAAATTACTCTAGGTAGATAATTGAATTACGACAGAAATGACGTTCACCGTGGTCAGTTTGGACTTACAGGGTATGAGTTATATTCTTTTAAGTCAAATTTTCATATCTCAACTTACGACAGAGCCTACAGTCAATCCGTAAGTCCAAATTTAATATTTTTTGCATCATTTGATTCGAAATTCAAATATCTACTTAGTGTAATGTTTTCAAATTTTTTTATGATTTTTTTGATTTTATTTCAAAAAAAAAAAAACAAAAAAAAAAACAAAACGTCACTCAAAGTAGCGTTTTTCGCAAAAACGCTACTACCCTACCTGCGCAGATGCACATTTTGCTAAATATTTTTTTTCTTATATATTTAAAAAAAATTCTGACATAGTTACTTTTTAAAAAAGGTCTCATTAACTTTTAGGTGTAATCATGACTTGTAAATATATATATATAAGAATGCTTATTCAAAAATACAGAAAATGAAGATGGAAAAGCCAACACACCTTTCAGTAGTGGACTTATTTTCTTCAGATTGAATGATGGAATTGTTGGATTATCATGTTTCAGGTTCGAATTGACTCTAATACTATGCAAGACCTGTAAGAATAAAAAATTGGGTTAACTCGATTGTTTTTCATTCGATGACAAAGTTAATGTTAAGTTTCGGAAGCATCGTGCAAATAATGTATGGAAAAGAGTTATGAGAGAACGTCATAGAAAAACTCCTTATTTATAGGGGAATTTAAGTTATTAACAAGGTTAACTTATTATTGCAATAAATCATTATACGAGTGGCGTAACTTCTGTTCATGACTACTTATTTTCGCACCGAAGCAATATGATGTCATTTTTCTAAATAAGTGGATGGTGACAAGTGAGCTAACGTCTGATGTGACAAGTAATTAATTTTACGAGCGTCGATCGGTAGAATGATCTACCTATAGAGGGAGGCATCTAGTAGGATATAAGCATTGCCTACTCTTATCTGTGTAATAGACTTTGCTTTCGTGAAACTGTCCTTCGTAAGGCAAACCATCTATTTTTATAAATGGGACAGTACTCCCGAGTCTCGACCTCAGTCAACATGGTTTACGGATCGTAGCACATAATCTATTAGCAATGAAGTGACGTATGCATATGTATATTCCTTGACAGATACATGTATGTATATTAAAGCCCTAGACAATGGACAGCGCGTCTCAAACAAACCCTTGAAAATTTTCAAGTGAAACTATACCGACCAAATTAATAAATGTATAATGCGAGTAAACAACACCTTGTCAGTCAAATTAATGTTAAAACTTAAAAGATTTGTAGCTGTTTTATAGAGGACACGTGTTAGTACTATGAAAAACTATCAAGGGGCCGTTGATGGCCATCATAGAGCTTTTAGCACACGTGATTCTTGCAAAGTCAAATTAATGTTAAAACTTAAAAGCTTTGTAGCTGCTGAATAGAGGACACGTGTTAGTACTATGAAAAACTATGAGGGGTTGATGACCATAAGAGGACTTTTAGCACATGTGATTAGGGGTGTCAATCGTGTCGTGTCATAATCGTATCGTGTCTAAATGGATAAATTTTAAACGTGTCTAAACATGTCTCGTGTCTAAACGTATAAGCCGTTTAATCGTGTCTAAACGTATAGAGTTGTTTAGACACAGGATCTGATAATGTCAAACTCATATACGCTTTAAAGCAGATATATACACAAATACATATATACACAAATTCAAATATACAAAGTAAGGTCATCATAGTTCAATATTAAAAAGTAAGTGAGTATTTTAATATTTTATTATTATTATTATACTTAAATGTGTCTAAACGTGTCACATGTATACACAACACGATTAGACACGAATAGTTAATCGTGTTTATACAGATATCCGCAGATCTGAGTTGTTTAGACACGGTTAATAATCGTGTCTAAACGTATAAGAGTTGTTTAGACACGGGATCCATTAAGGTCAAACCCATATACGCTTTAAAGCAGATCGTGTCGTGTCGTGTCAGAAATTGTCAGCCCTACATGTGATTCTTGTAAGGATTAGAGAGAGTCTTACGAGGTCTTTAATTATATCCACTAATTATATTATTATGGGGTATATATTTATTTAATAAATAATATACAAATAATTTACACAATTCAATATTAAAAATAACTTAAATGTAAAATAATAATTTATAAATTAACTTATTATCTACTGTGCAAAATATAGGTTAAATACGTTCGACGACATTTATTTAGTTTGTTTTCAAATTTCAGGGCAAAGTCATCTTTCCTACAATAATTCAAATGCTATTGCGCTTTCTTGAAAACTTCAGAGGCTTTCTCTCTTATAAGTTATATCTGTCCAAATCTAAAATCCAGAAGAAGAGTTTTAATATTTGAATTAAATTATATGGAAACCATTAATTACTATATAAATTCTGTATGGACGCCTCTAATTATTATTTAAAAGACATAAGTTAGAACTTTTATAATTTTATTTTTAAGTTATATATTGATTTTTTAGTACACGAAATGGAAAAAAAATCGACAATTGTTTTACAGATAAATATATATAGATATATATATCTTAACAAATATGATTTAAAAAAAATGTATATTATGAAACTTATACTTTTCTATATAATTTTTTAAATTATTTTTCAAAAATATATATTAATTTTTATCTTTATATAGTAGTTGGTGACCACTTTATAAAATTTCACTAAATTTATATATTTTCCTAAACCATATCTCAACAAACTACTTTAAGTTATTTACGGTGTGCTTGGATGACGGAATTTTGAATAAGAAATACGGAATAGAAAATATAAGATAATATTATAATCCTGTTTGATTGAAATGAAATATGAAATTCAAATGTTTGGTCAAGGAAAACTTATATGAAAATGGAATGGAATAAGGTAAAATGACATATATACAATTTGCTTCAATATGTATAATATATAAGACAATTAGCTTGTGAAAGATTATATTAATTAATTTTAATTATTAAAGTAAGATTAATTAAATTAAAACTATATTTTATTAAAAAATTTAAAATATTAAGTTATAAAAAAATGTTAAAAAATTAAATTACTCATTTTATCACCACTACTACTTAAATAATGACATTTCATCCATTTTGTACAAATCAAAATATAACATAAACATAGTTATCGTAATCTTAATATCATGTTTAGTAACATACTCAAAATATCCTAAGCCATTTGATGTAACATCAATAATAATTACTACAAACTATCCAAGATCATTTACTTAACATTAGTATAAATGACCACATTAGCATCCTAATTTTAAATTAACAAAGTAGTTGATAATTACCAGAGTTGTAACACCAGGTAGTGCTGGGCATGAACCGGTTCGGGACCGAACCGGTTCATGAACCGTACCTTTACGACATTTTAAAGAGGTACGGTTTACCGCTCCAGTTTTTGGCCGCTCCAGATTTTAGCCAATTTACCATACCTGTTCTGAATCGATTCAAAAACCGGTTCGACCGAACCACTTTATTAAAAAAAAAAGGTGCTGGACCTAAACCCGTGCTGGAGATGCGCCAACGGAGGAACTTCAAAGGGGTGTCGTCTTTGTAGGATTGCATGGACTGGACTCGTTCTTCATGCGAGAAGTTGCAAAGAAGAAGGTCATCATTGCATAGTACCATGGTGTAGCTTCCTCAAAGAGAAACAAAAATTGGGACCTTAAAATCTTCACGTTCACTGCCACTCAGTTAGTTGTTGACTAGTTGTGGAGTATGTATAGGAGTTGTTAGTTGTTGTATACAGGGAGGGGAGAGATCAAGCAAACAATTTGACCTACCAGTGAAAACTTGCAGACGAGCTGCTGCTGGACCTGCTGGACTGCTGCGCCAAGGAACAAGAAGATGATGATGAAGAAGAACCAGCTGGTCCAACCGTCCGGTCTGATTAGAGTAGGTATTTAGTAAAATTAAATATAATATTATATTAAAACCGGTACAAGAAGTAGTACGGTTTACCGTTTGAGAACCGGTTTTAATACATCTTCTGAACCGCTCCATATTTTTGCAAAAAAACGTTTGGTTTGTGAACCGGTACGGTTCGGATACGGTTCGACCGAACCGATTTTTTATGCCCAGGCCTAACACCAGGTGTCGAATGTTTCTTGTCCTCATTCAATTGAAAATTATTTGTCTTATGATGGTTTATCGTGTGAATATCAAAGCTATTTAACATCAATATCTAAGTTGGTTGAACTAGAGACTTTTAGGGAAACTGTAAAGAATAAGTTCCGGATCGAAGCAATGCAGGACGAAACCAGGGCTCTTGGAGAGAATGCTACATGGGACCCATAAGGTAAATCTATCATGGGTAGCAAATGGGTTTACAAATTAAAATATAGATATGATGGTAGTTTATCTAGGTATAAGGCTAGGTTGGTAACGAAACGGTATACTCAAAAATTTGGGATTGACTATTTTGAGACTTTTTTTCCTATGGTTAAGATGAATACTGTGCAAACTATTTTGGGTTTAGTTGTTATTTATGATTGGTCCCTTTACCAAATGGACGTGCATAATGCTTTTCTGCAGGGTGACTTAGATGAGGAGGTTTAGTTCTAGAGGGTTTTAACAGTGAAAAATCTGGATTAGTTTGGAAATTGAAAAAATCGCTTTATGGACTAAAACATGTCAATAGATAGTGGAATTTAAAACTGTGTGAATCTCATATTAATGCAGGATATACCCAATCGAAGCTTGATTATTCGTTATTTACTAAGCATGATGGTGCTGAATTTGTTGTGCTTTCCAGGAATTTATTAGAGGAGTTGAGTTTTAAACAGACATAACCGGTTATGTTGCATTGTGATAATAAGGCATCCATTCAAATTGCTAATAACCCAGTTTTTCATGAAATAACTAAACATATTGAGATTGATTGTCATTATATTATAGAAAAGTTGCTTGATAATGTTGTGCAGTTGACACATGTTAAAACATAAAACCAGTTGGCAGACCTCCTCACTAAAGCATTAGGGAACCAGTAACATTACTACATGTGTGGAAAACATGGTATGCAGAACCTGTTTGGGAGACAGGGGAGCCAACTTGAAGATCTGGTTCGTGGTGATTTCCAGCCTGGGGAGGAATATTGAAATATATGCAGGCTGTATATTTGTGTTTGTGGTTCTGTTTTTGGGTCAGGATATCTTTATTATTGGGCTAGTATTGTTAGGCTCGTGTATTATGTTCGCCTGTCCCTAGTCTTCTTTATTGTTCGGTCCATTTGTTTCTCTTCCTTTTTCTTGTGTAAATAACATTTAGACTTCTTAGTGTTTTGTATTTAAGGGGGAGAAGTTGCCAAATGAAGGAACCAACTTTAATGACGCCCAAGTGCCTTCTCTGAAATTTTAGGGTTTTCTCTGTTTCGATAGTTTTGTGACTCTTCGTCCCTTCAGATTTCATAAAAAAGAAAGCATTCGAAGAAAGAAATGGCATACCTGGCGAAGGAAGCACAACATTGGTGTGAAGAGTGGGTTAGGTGAACAAACCAAAGAAGAAAAGGTTGTAGGAGAGGAGAGGCTTGGTGAAAAAACGATTGCGGAAGGGTGGGTTAGGTCAACCTAGCCCGAGTCACGGTCCTGAGTCGGCTCTGATACCATTTGTAACGCTCTGAGCCCGAGTGACTGTTCACACTAGCACAAACCCAGTCTGACTGAGTCCGTTGTCCTAACTTGGGCTCAGAAAAGGAAGAATTTTTGTTGGACTTGAGTAGTACATCTATGCTTATATGAGTTCTAAATCACTTATTTCTATCGGATGTGGGACGGTGTATTACATATTTGTAATTAATTAAAATAGTTAAGGGTATTTTGGTCTTTTTTAAACATATTTCGTATTCAACCAAAAATCGGAATATCCGAGCTCAGACCAAAGAATCCTTATTCCTAGCTCTCTAGGAATTTAAAATTCTGTTTCAGACCAATTTCGCCAAACAAATAAGTGTGTATTCCCCATTCCACTAGAATTCCAGCAACCAATCCAGTTGTTAGAGAGTCCACATCGTGACTTAGGTCTAGAGGGATATCAACTATTAGTTTAAGATATACGACTTATCCAACTTTAAAATAAGTTGTGTAAGAGACTTCAGTATTAACCATATCTCAACATTGTGTCAATTCATTCATCAACCTTCTTTGTACATGTAAAATTCCGCATTAGACTGAGTTAAACCCAACGGGTAAACATATAGTAATGATTTATACAGACGAGATTTCATCATAAAACCAATTGGTGATAAAGAGAAAGCAAACTACTTTTTTATATAGTGCTCAACACAACCAAACCAACGAGTGTGGTATTACTTACATGGGGTTCCTGCTCTTTGATTAAGGCACCAACATTTTAAATTTGGATTCGTTGGTACTTAAACTCTCGCGCCCAACTCGAAAAAATCTGATACGTAGAGTTAATAGATCATACCATATTACCGTCAATCAAATTTAACTCTTATACCATGTTAAACTTTGTATTGGGTCAAGCCAAACTCAATTAGTAAACAAAGAGCAACTATTTATACAAGGAGGGTTTCATCTTAAAATTAATTGTGATAGTATTTAAAAGTAATTATGTTTTCCCCCAGTAAAGTAAAGCATACGTATTACCTGATGGTAGCGTTTTATGTGCTGGTCGACAAACACACTATCAAAGTGTAGAAGTGTTGTTGGGGTAGCCAACCTTACATATAATTTAATTTGTTTTTTTTCTTAAACGTTTTGTAAAAAAAATACACTAGATAAAAAAATTCAATTACGAGTTTAATGTTGCAAATTACATTGAGTTTCGAGTCTTTCAACTTTCAGATTGACCATACACGGTCAAAATTGAAGTCCAAAAATTTCGGGTTGAACTTTTGAATTTGAATTTTGAAAGGCTTATGCAGTCACTATGAAAGTCCAAACTCAATATAGTTTGCGATATTAAACTTGTCATTTTTTTATATTTGTAATTTCTTATTTATTTTAGTACGAACATAATTAAATTTATAATCTAACACTAAAGAATGCATAAAGTAATTTAACATCGTATTCCGCGTTAAGTGAAAAATTAATTATCTAATAATTCAAAAAACATACATTAGTCGAAAACTCAATTATGAGTTTAATGGTGGCAAACTCCGTTGAATTTGGATTTCCGTAGTAAGACCACACAAGCCGGTCAATATTGAAATTCAGAACTTTAACCCAAAACTTTCGAACTTCAACTTTGATTAATGTGTATGATTAATCTGGCATTCGAAACTCAATGTAATTTGAAAAACTAAACTCATATTTGTTTTTTTTTCTTAAACAAAATGGGGTGCAGACAACCTCTATCAACAAGCTACCATCGAGGACATCGCGTATATATATATATATATATATTAAAAAAATAATTATTTTCCTTAAAAAAATATTATTAACATTTTTTCAAAAATCTCGTGACGGGAGGAAGTAATCCATTATTAATATGTTTCGCAAACACAACCACATATAGCAGTGTCGTATTAGTAATGGTAGGTTCCTCAACAGTTCATATAGTGATTATATGACTAGCGGGAAAAATACGATGGATCAAAGGGCTGAGCTTGGGCCGCTTCAAGCGGTGTTTTACTAGGACTGAAATCATTACAAAAAAAAAACTCGAGGTGAGCTTGTTTGATTCAGAACGGTCTCATTCCTAAACCATCTTCCTTTTTAAAAAATCGTACAAATCTGAATGAACCACTATAACCACAAAGTTCCAACTAAAGATTTTGTTGGCCAACATCCATCCATCAACTTCCATTTGCCAACAAGGGAAGCTGCAAAGTAAAGAAGAGAAGACATAACACAGAAGTCAAAGTTACTTAGCTCCATAGTGGATCAACATTTCAGTACACCAAACTTTTCTCTTTACACTAAATTGGATCATATGTGGTTTTATAACCCATTATTCAAATCATGGAACTCGTTATTCAAATCCTATGCTTGTGATCTCATTATCTGCTTTCATTTCCTCAAACTCCTTCAAGGAGCGTTGTTGGATATATCATTGAATTGTCGTAATAAAGAGTATATAATCGAGACATAATCTCTGAATAATGCACCATTTTACCCGCGCATCTGAAATTGGCTCTTTCAAGTTGTGCGAATTAATCTATGGATGCAAGTTCTTTACTTTTAGAAAGAACTGTGAAATCGAAGACTCACTTGTTTTGAATTTGTCAGATCGGTCTCCATGTAATTGAGTCTCATTCTTCTTGTTGTACACATGGTATAGCGTCTTCCACATCAAACTTGCATAGGTGCATCGTGTAATATGCTCAAACACCCCTAATGATATCGACATCCTCAAGGAAAATTCAGCTTTTACATTCCTTTGCTTCATGCGTATGATTTCCTCATCATTTGCGTTGGTCGCCTCCAGGACATAATGTCAATCCTTCCAATGACATCCCACAATTCTTCTCTTAAGAGATGACTCTTTGCAAGACTTCATGTTGGATTATGTACGAAACATGCAATCGTTTAGGGCACAACGTTAAATACATATTTAAGTTACCTCCTTGAACGATCGACTTAGCGGAAGCGGATCTGCCTGAGGTTGAGATCACGGTTTGCCTAACGGGAGGTCACGCCACGGGTTAACGGGCTGTGATCTAGGTTTCCACAGTTACTTACCTTAGTCTAAACTATAGGGCGGCAGAGCATCATTGACATCATCATTATTCTTAGGTTTTCCAACCCTGAGCACCCTATACATAAAGGGAACGGTTTGGGTCAGTGTCTAATATTGAGCTTATTAGAATGGACTCTCACTAATGAGCTACCCAATCCTCCAAAACCAACACTTCCAAATTCGATAATTGGACATCTTGAGTGACTCCATGCCTATTCCAATCACATCTGCAACAACATCCATATTTAGAGTACCCAAACTCTTCAATTCACGACCTCAACTTGTACCGCGCCACCACGATAGTGGCTCTTGACCGTATGTAAAGAAACGAAATGTGATTCCACTTGCCCAATACCATATGTAGACCACAAAATAAAAACTCAATTATCTAGATTGAAACACTCTAAATAGTTCACGAACTTACTTATATTACTTGATTCTCACCCACTTGTCGGATGAATACATCTAATAATTAATTTGGACTACTATTGATAGTGAGCTAATAAAATCTATTTCATCATATACAACTTCACATTTTCTGGGAAGCCGTGTTCATGATTTCTGGGGGATTGGTTATTCACCTTCTGCTTTGGACGAGAGCTTATCTAATGAATATTTTATATATCTCCTATGATTTATGGGGAAAATGACATTATTAGTCAGGTTTTTTGTTCCATACAATCTCGTTTTCTTCCTCTTACTATATTCTGCGACTTACTAAGTTCAAAATAAAAACTTTATACATTACCTGAAATAGTTTATTCCTGACATCCACATTACAAACCCACCATTCCAACATCAACGAAATGAAATGAATATTCTAAATCAATGTTCCCATAAAGTATCATTGATGCAATAATATTTCTCCAAAGCTGAGGACTCCTGTAGAACAAACGGTGGGATGAATCCACCTGTGCTACTAGAAACCATGAACATTGACTCCAATTCGTTTCCCACTGTCGGATATAGTTCGTCCCAATAACCTCTGATATCTGTCAGTGAATCGACACACATCTCAGAAGTTGTGTCCTCTGAGTTTGACTCCACCTCCTCCTTCATCCAACCGTTTGTCAGTGTAGACGAATTCATGGAAACTTCAAACTCTAACTTCATTCCTGCAGCATCAAAAACTAATGACCTACTCTCGCTGCAGTTGTGTTGTGTTGATGCATCAGTTCCGAAACGCTTCTTCAATCGTGTGTTCCAATAATTCTTCACTTCATTATCGGTTCTTCCCTCAAGTTTGGATGAAATCATGGACCATCTGCAATCAAATGGGATGTCGTTATTATCAATCATTTTAGAATATTAACATACGTAAAATGTTTATTATATAGCAATCAGGAATTACTTATTCCCATGAGCTTGCTGACATTTGATGATGATTTCCTCCTCCTTCGGAGTAAAGTTTCCATGCCTAACGTTCGGCCGAAGATAGTTCATCCACCGAAGTCTGCAACTCTTCCCAGACCTGGCCAAACCTGAGTTCCCAACTTGGAAGATTGATATATATATGTATGATATATAGACAGAGCAATGAAATCAAAAGGTTATATTTTTTTACCTGCAGGCGCAGCCATACGATTCCAGTTCCAGATTCCATATCTCTGAATATAAGCAATAAGTTTCTGATCTTCTTCCAAACTCCACGGTCCTTTCTTGATCACATCGATACCGTCCATATTCTTGTCCTCTTTGGAAATATGTCTCTTTCTACACCTTGTTTGAGAATACTTTTCTGCCTATTTATATTGGAAATTTTTTAACCTAAATATACCTTAAATAAATAAAAAATACGGAAATAATCTCGATGTTAATAAAAATGAATATATACCAACCCGCGAATGGTCGCGGGTAGAGAAATCACCACGAATGACATTCGCGGGTAGGGAAGTCACCACGAATGACATTCGCGGGTAGGCATTTAATATGTAGTTGCGAATGGTATTCGCGGGTGGAACTTTACTGTTAGTTCCACCCGCAAATGACATTCGCGGGTGGGGGTGCCTAAATTACAACACCCCCTCTGCAAGTGCAGTTTTCAGCGCGAGGAGAAGAGCCCCGATACCGTCTAGTCGCCCTCCTTTCGTCCCACCATCCCTCCGGCCGTCGTCCGGCCGTCGTCCAGCCTTCCTTCCACCTCCGGTGTTGCAGCAACCTCCACCGTTGTCACCGCCGCTCACAGGAGAAGGTATGTCCTCCGTTCGACAGTTTTTTTTAATTGTTGATTTTAATTAGATGTAATTGTTATGTGGATTGAGTAATTATGCGTAATTTTTGCATTTTAAGGTGTTTGTTGGGAAATTTTAATTTTTTAAATTGAATTGTTATGAATAGACCATGCATCGTCGTTAGGGGAGCTCTTCACAACAAAATGAGTTGATTGATCTGTCCCTTTTGTATAGTCAACAGCAACATATGTCACAACACAATGCTCAATGTAATGTGAACTTACTTTTACATTTGATTAAATGTTTTATTGACATTGTTAATTAGGGTCAAATATTTATTTCTAATTATTAATTAAATTATAGGTTAGTGCTAGTAGTAGTCGTAGAGACGACAGGTATTGGCGAGCCGAAAAATGTTATTGGTGAGTGGTTTTCGTATTTTAATAGTCTTACTTATTTATTAGTTTATTATTATTAATAATAAATTGGTTTTGAGAAGTATTAGGCATTCTGGCCAAGCTAACAAAGAAAATTTTGAAGAATACATCAGGTTCTCCGAAGAAACACGCTAAGAAGCAACTTGAAACAGTACATCCATGAGCTAACGGTGAGACTGAACAGTATAATCAACTGCTAGTTGAGTCGGACACGTCTAGTCACAAAGAACTCTCGGACACTACATTAGGCAACCCGTATCTACAACCCCCGGTGACGCAATCTATACAAGAGCAAAGTCAGGCATCAAAACCCATGAAGAGTACAAATGTCTGAGGTCGGCATTGGGGTCCGAGGACGAAGAGGTTGAATGCCCTAATTGATCATGTATTAAATTTAAGAATAGGGTTAATTGTCAATTTGCCCCCTAATGTTTGAACCGGATTTAAGATTCTCCCTTAAAGTTTAAAATTTTAAATTTTAGTCCTAATGTTTGGACAAAATCAAAAATCCCCCCATTCCGTCATAAGACCGTTTATTTGAAACGGCAAACTCGACACGTGCCCTGCACGTGCCTTTTCTTAAGAAGAAAAGACACAAATTCCCTTATTATCTGCATTTATATGATCATTATCGTACTGCATCGGCTCAAGTCAAACCTAGAAATTTTACTCCTTCAAAAACATGTATAATCAATAACCAGAACCAGAAATATGGAATCAGATAGAGATTCTCACGAAGGTAACCCTGCTTTGCTGCAATATGAGCAGCCACGATGAGCAGCCACCAGGACCACGATGAGCAGCCACCGGGGGAAGCAGAAGGATACCTGTTTCCAGCCCATGTTCTCAAGGACTTTTCTTGCATAACTACCATCACCAAAACTCATATCCAAAGCTTCGGCTGCAGCAGCTTCCTCGTCCTCCTCAGCTGAAGACCCCATTCCTCCATCTTCACTGGCAAAGCGATCCTTATTCTGCCCCGGGCCAATCCCGAAGCCACCATGCAAACTTCTTCTCTCAGCAGCTCTATCCCTATATCCATGACTCTTCTTGTGCTGCAAACATAACATTTTATCAATATCAAGCTTCATCTTCTAAACCCACAAACAGAGACTATGTTATCATAATTTCTATATTGACAAGGAACTGTGTTCATGAAATCGTAAATTAATCCCACTACCTTCCAAGTTTGTGGATTATAGAGGTTCCAGTTGGACTCAAGGCAAAATTGTACAAGCAGAAGGCAACAAGTTACCTTTTCGATAGATGCAGACGGTTGGCAATCTGTCTGAGAATTATTTTGGGGGATGACACCTCCATTTTCATCTGTTATTGACTCATTACTGTGATCTCTACTTAGTTTAGATGTAGGAAGAGATTGCTGCCCCTCAACGGTCATTTTAGAGAATCCCCAGTCTTTTGTGGGATTAGATGAATCATAACATGTCAAGGAAGCTAAAAATCTTGAACTAGGAGTCCTCAACTTATAAATTTACCCTGTAAAATGAAATCCGAATTAAAACTACACATAAATCTTGCACCCACCTTTGTATCTGTCAATCAACCTGCCCATCCTCCACCCGGGTCGCAGTTTGTTCCTCGACCTTTTGCCCCCTTCCCTGGTGCACCACGTGGCATGCCTATGATGCCACCACATCCTCCTCCTATGGGCATGGGTATGCCTCCACCACCCCCTCCTGAAGAGGCACCCCTCCACTTCCTGAAGAACCCGAACCCAAGAGGCAGAAGCTTGATGACTCCTCTCTCGTGCCAGAAGATCAATTCCTTGCTCAGCACTTGGTATGTAACTCCATTCTACTAATATATCTCCACGCCACGGAAGCTCGGCTGCTTCTCCATGGCTATCGATTTGAAACTATTCTGCTTCTCCATGATACCAATCAAGAACGCAAAACCGTAATCTTCAAAAACTTCGAAACCCTATCAATTTCGTAATTATCCAACAACTAATTTCATAAGAAAACAAATTGCAGACTGACATAGCAGCATAAACCCACTAATTGAAGCTTCCAACCTCAAGTATTCAGTCTCAGCAGAAGCATCCATTTCCAGTCATAAGGACATTTGTGTCTTTTCTTCTTAAGAAAAGGCACAGGGCACGTGTTGGGTTTACTGTTTCAAATAAACGGTCTTATGATGGAATGGGGGAATTTTTGATTTCGTCCAAACATTAGGACTAAAATTTAAAATTTTAAACTTTAAGGGGAATCTTAAATTCGGTCCAAACATTAGGGGGAAAATTGACAATTAACCCTTAAGAATATTACTTTGACTTAATTTGTCTTAATTTTAAATTTGACATTTCAAATTTACAAACAACTTTGATACAAGTTGAAAATTCTAACATGCAACCATTGAATAGGAAAATACAACTTCGCCTCCCGTGGTCGTGCCATTACCCTTACATGTGTAATGCTTGACTCGACTGTGCATCAATACATGTATCATCATCAGACAATGGTAACGCACAATCAGCCAAATCTCTAAGAGATTCAACTTCTGTGTCATCTCCTACAGAAGAATCTTTTTCTTTCTCTTCTTCAACCACGTCATCTTCATTGTCAACTTTTATTTTCAAACCACGTAGAATTCCATGTATTCACCACATACTTGAAATTTTTTATCAAGTGATTCTTCCATCAATGATTGGAGGATACATGTTGTTACCGAACTTCCAAAGAAGGTCAATATCAACTAATTCTGAACTAAAACCACAAACAACAATAACAAACTCTTTTATATGGGTAAAGGTGGTTGTGTTTTTGGTAGAACTAATTGCGGATTTACCGTCAATATAATTAACAACTTCTCCGTTTACTGTAATTCTACCGCCCAAACGAAGGATGAGTCACTATTTTTCCAATAATTCTAACACCTACTGAATATGAAAAAAATAGATAATAATCAATATTTCTTGAAAAAAATATATATATTAAATATCATTATTAATTAATAAACAAGAGTTAAGTAGTACCTCAACGATAACTTTCAAGAAATTGGTTGACAATGCATACAATAATCCAACAGAGCTTCAACACCAAAACGCCAGCGGGAGGAAAATTTAAGGGGAGGATTACGATAAAAAATGAGAATGGAAAATGGTCGGGGTGGGGATTTTATAGCAGTTCCACCCGCGAATGGCATTCGCGGGTGGAACGGTAGCTGTCATTAGGGCTATCGATGGTTAGGGTATGAGAAATACCATAACCATACCATATTTTTAAACCACATACCATAACCATAACCATTATGAGTATAATTTTCAATACCATAACCATTAAAATAACCGTGGTTATTAACCATAGTTTTACCCGTATACCCATATTCATTCCACATATGTAATATAATAAAACATCGAAAAAATTATTTTAAAAAATAAATCAATCTATATTACCATTGTTGGACTTTGGCGTCTTCAATTTTCAACAATTTCAATCTTTCAATTATATAATTTATATTTAGTATATTATATAAATTAGTTTATTAGTAATAAATAAATATTATATTTATATAATAACCATGATTATAACCATGTGTATAACTCAAATACCATAACCATTATGGGTAGAAAATTCATCACCATAACTGCACCGCACCATAATTGTACGGTTAACCATATTAAATAGTAACAGTTATAATCATGGTTATGAAGTTTTCACCGCACCATTGACGACCCTAGCTGTCATCCACCCGCGGGTGAACCTATCCGTGAATGACATTCGCGGGTGAACCTATCCGCGAATGACATCCGTGGGTGAACCTATCCGCGAAAATCATTCACGGGTAGGTATAGATTCATTTTTTTTAATTTACACCAAGGATATTTCCGTATTTTTTTTTTTTAAGGTATATTTAGGTCAAAAAATGTTTATATTGTTGATTTATTTACACCCTTACGTGGTATGACAAACCTTAAACCCTCTATCTCTTTGTCTGTCACAGCAAATAGAAATTTACTTTGTCGTGAGAATCTTGGAGATAAGAACGGATGCAATCACAAATAAATTATATATAAGTATTTATACTAAAATATTAATTATAAATTTTTATATTGAAATTGTCCTGTAACATTTTAAGAGATTCCTAGAGATGTGGCTGCTGTTCTGTAAATGAGATGGTATTATATGAGAACTGATGCAATCACTTATATAATTTAATAAATTTGCAAAAAGACTTTCTATAGTATTCGCAAGTTGACGAATATTAAAATGAAAAATTAGAAAATACATGAGTAAATGAGAAACAATGTAACCAATAACATTAAAATATAATTTAATTAATTTACAAAAAGTCTTTCCAGTATTCACAAGTTGACGACTATTAAAATTGAAAGTTAGAAAATACATGAATAGACGAGAAATGATGTAACCAATCACATTAAAATATAATTTAATTAATTTACAAAAAGTCTTTCCAGTATTTGCAAGTTGTCGAATAATAAAATGGAAAACCGGCAAGTACATAATATATTTTCTGTAATTGATAAATGTATAAATTTTATTTGTTTTTCATGCATTATATTTCAATTTATTAGTTTGTGTTGAAAAGCAGGCTGCTTACGTTCAGTATCTTCATTCCTCTTCACCATTATTGGACTTATAAATCTGGCCCGGCTTGATCTTCTTTGTCTTCTAGCCCGCGTTTTGCTCCTTGGGCTTGGTCTTAGTTCGAATCTTCAGCCCAAGATCAGTATGTCGGTCCATCTTCCTCAAGCCGGTCCACTGGATGTTGTCGTTTCATTTCTTTCCTAGTTTTCAGTTGTAATCAATAGCTTTTGGACCGATTCGTTTCATCTTCTTTTGTTTCGGGGTGTAAAAGAACAATTAGTTTCTAGGTTTTTATATTTAAGGGTGATGAGACTTCAAATGAAGGAATAGTCTCAGATGATCCCCACGTCTCTTTCTCCTCTCTCGGTTTCTAGGGTTCCAAACAATCTTCGATTCTTCTCCGTTTTCTTCATGGTATCAGAGTGGAGAGGCAACCTTTGCCTCTGAAGCCTTTGATCCTGTTGCCTAGTCATTGATGGTCGTCAAACCTCGGTTTGTATTTGCTTCTTCTTTCCATAGCCGAACCCTAGATTGTTGTAATCTCGTTTTTTCTCGAGTTTTTTGTCCCCTGTTACACCGATTGGACTCTGTTCTTGAGAAAAGTCTGACAGGTTTTCAATTGTTGGCTAAAGTTTGTGCGGTTATTGGTAACGGTTCTTGTTCTTCAAGAACCTGGTGTTTTACCCTCGGCTTGTAGTTGCGATTCAGTACCCTCGGCTTGTGGTAACTGCGGTTCATTTTTGCCTGGTGCTTTACCTTCGGGTTGTGGTGGCGTTTCAGTACCTTTGGATTTTTAGTGACTGCGGTTCATTTTTGCCTCCGATAATCTTTACCTTCGGCTTGTGTTCTTCTCAGATCTTTAAGAGGTACTATCGTTCCCTCTCTGAATCTTTTTTGTGATGGCCGAAGAGAAACCCATCAAGGAGGCAAATAGGTATGCCACCGATGAGGTGAATCATGAGGCCATGACCACTGGTGACTCTCATCACCCTTTATATTTACACGTAAGTGACAACCCTGGAACTAGCATGATTTCTGTTACTCTTACTGGTCCTGAAAATTATGCTATATGGAACCGTGCGATTAGATTTACATTGCTAGGGAGAAATAAAATCGGTTTTATAAATGGAACTTGCATGCCAGACAAATATGACCCTGCATTTCACCATCTTTGGTACAGATGTAATGCTGTTGTTTTAGGCTGGATAACAAATTCTACCTCTAAGGATTTAGATAGTGGCATGATGTACACTAAGGATGCATATTTAGTCTGGAAAGATCTTAAGGAGAGGTTTCACAAGGTGAGTGGGACCAGAACCTATCAATTACACATGGAGATAGTTATGACACGACAATGATTAGATTCTATTTCTGCATTCTTCACAAAATTAAGGGTCCTTTGGGCATGTGCACTCTCTCATATTGATGGGGGATTTTAATAAACATATAGAGCATAAGGAGAATCAGAAATTGTTTCAGTTTTTAATGGGTTTGAATTATAACTACTCTAGTGTGAGAAGCCACTTACTTTTATGGACCCCATTACCTTCTGTGAATCAAGCTTTCAATTTACTTATGCAAGAGGAGAGTTAGAGGGGTATTACCTCCAGCATGAATGCCACTGTAAAGTCTGTTAATGAATATGTAAACTTGGATAAGACGAAAGGAAATCAAAGTTTAGAGTGCACCTTTTGCCATAAGCGTGGCCATACTGTTGACTGGTGCTTTGCCAAGGGATGCGACTTCTGCAAAAAGAAGGAACATTCCAAAGACAACTGCTTCAAGTACAGAGATTTTTTGAAAGCAAAGGGCAACAATACTAAGACCAACATTACCTCATCTAGGACTAGTGATGTTGACTCCTACTTTACTAATGATCTCTCTTTGGCTAGTGGAATGCAAGGTGGAATCACTCTTTCTCGTGAGCAATTTGAGAAAATTCTTTGGAGGAGCAGGCAGCATTGCCACTGGAGCAAGTGCTACCGCCCCCTTGGATACTCAAGTAAACACAGCTGGTATATCTCTAAACTCCTGTTTATATCATGAAAATGATTATTGGATATTGGACACATGAGCAACCAACCACATGACCAACTAAATGATTGGTTGTGTGGGGGTAGGGCATTTCCTGGAACCAATGTCCAATTACCAAATGGAGGTAGTTCCAGTGTATGCAATATTGGGGACATTTTACTTGAATCTAGTAGAAGGTTAAAAAAAACATTTTGTATCTACCAGATTTCAAGTATAATCCTTTGTCCATTTCAAAATTGATGTCTGATTTAAATTGTTCTGCAAAATTCCACCCTAACCAAGCTATCCTGCAGGACCTCTCAAATGGGAGGGTCTTGGGGACTGGTGAGGAGAAGACTATATTATATTTCATCAAACTGCCTTATAAACCTGCTGTTTCTGTTGTATCCAATATTGTTGTTGATAATGTGATGTTGTGGCATAGACATTTTGGGCATGCTTCCTTGAAAACCCTAGAACATGTAGATTCTGTTAATATTGATGGAAATGTAAGAGATTGTGTTGTTTGTCCTAGGGATAAGATTGTTAGAAATTCTTTTGCTTTGAACAACTCAAGAGCATATGCTATTTTTAATCTCGTACATGTTGATTTTTGGGGACCATATCATTGTCCCACTCATGATAATAAGCGTTTTTTCTTGACCCTTGTGGATGATTATTCTAGGGTTACGTGGGTTCACTTGATGCAATTTAAATCTGATGTGTTCATTGTGTTGAAAGGATTTATTGCTATGATAGAAACCCAGTTTGAAAAGAGGATTAAGGTTCTTAGATCTGATAATGAAAAAAAATTCTTTAATGATCATGTGAAAAATATGTTGAGTGATAAGGGAATTACTCATCAGAGTAGTTGCCCTTATACACCCCAACAGAATGGTAGAGTTGAAAGAAAACATAGGCACCTGTTAGAAGTAGAAAGAGCATTAAAACTGCAAGGTTCCATTCCGAATGTTTTTGGGGTGATTGTGTTCTGACTGCATGCTATCTGATTAATTTGATGCCTTCGAGAATTTTAAAAGGTAAATGCCCTTTTGAAATGTTGAATGGAAAGAAACCAAATGTAAATCACCTAAGGGTATTCAGATGCTTGTCTTATGCTAAAAATATGGTCGTGACTGATAAGCTAGCCTCCATAGCTATCCCATCGGTAATAATGGGATACTCTGAGACGCAAAAGGGATATAGATTCTATGATATGATTGAAAATCGTTTTTTAACAGTAGAGATGTGGTGTTCAATGAGAATATGTTCCTTTTTGCAAATGGTAAGCCTGATCAGTTACCCATATTTTTTGAGTGTTTGGATGATGATTCCTATGATGTGGATAACCGAAAGGTAAATGAAACTGAGGATAATGGAAATATGAACAGGAACCCACATGACAAACAACAAAGTTCAGATGGGACTACCTCAAATGATGAGTCTTGTGACTTTGATGAGGGGGATAATCTTCCTGCTCATATCCCTTCCATACCTGCAACAAGCATGTCTGGAAGGACTGTCAGACCACCAATCTGGATGAAGGACTACCATGTTACCAATACTTCATGTGCCTATCCGATTGAGTATTTTTTGTCCTTTGATGGCATGTCTAATTGTTATCAAAGTTATCTAACCTCAATGTCTAAGATGATAGAACCAGATTGTTTCAATGAGGCCATAAAAGACAGGTCATGGATTGACGCCATGCAGGAAGAAATGAGGCCATTCCGGATGTCGGAAGTGTAATACTCAAAGATAGGTCACTTGGATATCGGAAGTAAAATACTTAATTTTGTCCAAATATTGACATATATTTTTTTTATCATATTTTTAGAAACAAATATGATAAATATTTATCGTGCTTGAGGTGTTGATATGAAAATTAAACATTTGATAATCATATCTGAAATTAAAATATAATTAAACTTAACTTACCCATATTTTATAAAATATGAAAACATCAAAGTAAAAAAACAAGAATTAAATTGATCAAATATACAATTTTATTGTTTGTGCAAATTAGTTTGAATTTCTTGATGTTGTCATTGTAGATTTGTAATAGTTGTAATTTTATAGACATAGTAGTGAACGTGTGAAGATATCTTAAGAGTATATTGAATATACATAATCTATCACGTGAAGCAATAAATACAAAAAAAATAATCAAATTTGAAATGAGATATTTGATTAATGTATATATTTTTTATAATGATAATAATTTATTATAGAGTATTTTCAAATAATTATATTATTAAAATGTTAAAAAAATTATAAATTTTTTGTATTATTAATATTAATGCATAAATGATTACACTTGCCCAAAGTTGTTAATATGTTATTACTCTAAACTAATATCATCCAAAATTTAGGTATTACATTTCGAGAAAAATGTAACAAAAATATTTTACTACAAAATTAAAATAACATCGGTGATGTGTTGAAATAATATTTTACGAATTAATGAAATATAAAAATCAATATTAATTTTCAGTGTTTATTATTTATTATCTTTACAAAATATTTTTAGGATTTGTCAAATTTAGATTCTATGAGTATTTCTTTACTTAACTCTACATTTCAAATATATCTAAAATTAAAATATAAATTTACATAACTCTCAACCCTACTTTATGATAATCAATGAAAGATTGGATGTCGACAGTATAATACTCAAAGAAAGGTCGGGTGTCGAAAAAAGTTGGATGTTGGGAGTATAATACTCAATTTAAGGTCGGATATCGGAAGTATAATACTCAATTTCAGGCCGGATGTCGGAAGTGTAATACTCAAAGAAAGGTCAGTTGGATATCGGAAGTAAAATACTTAATTTTGTCCAAATATTGACATATATTTTTTTTATCATATTTTTAGAAACAAATATGATAAATATTTATCGTGCTTGAGGTGTTGATATGAAAATTAAACATTTGATAATCATATTTGAAATTAAAATATAATTAAACTTAACTTACCCATATTTTATAAAATATGAAATTATTAAAGTAAAAAAGCAAGAATTAAATTGATCAAATATACAATTTTATTTTTGTGCAAATTAGTTTGAATTTCTTGATGTTGTCATGGTAGATTTGTAATAGTCGTAATTTTATAGACATAGTAGTGAACGTGTGAAGATATCTTAAGAGTATATTGAATATACATAATCTATCACGTGAAGCAATAAATAAAAAAAAATAATCAAATTTGAAAGGAAATATTTGATTAATGTATATATTTTTTATAATGATAATTATGTATTATATAATATTTTCAAATAATAATATTATTAAAATGTTAAAAAAAATTATAAGTTTTTTGTATTATTAATATTAATGCATAAATGATTACACTTGCCAAAAGTTGTTAATATGTTATTACTCCAAACTAATATCAAAGTAAAAAAAAAATAATTAAATTGATCAAATACATAATTTTATTTTTTGTGCAAATTAGTGAGAATTTCTTGATTTTGTCATGGTAGATTTGTAATAGTTGTAATTTTATAGACATAGTAGTAAACGTGTGAATACACCTTAAGAGTATATTGAATATACATAATCTATCACGTGAAGTAATAAATACAAAAACATTAATCAAATTAGAAAGGAGATATTTGATTAATGTATATATTTTTATTATGATAATTATGCATTATAGAGTATTTTCAAATAATGATATTATTAAAATGTCAAAAAAATTATAATTTTGTTGTATTATTAATATTAATGCATAAATGATTACACCTACCCAAAGTTGTTAATATGTTATTACTCCAAACTAATATCATCCAAAATTTAGGTATTACATTTCGAGAAAAATGTAACAAAATTATTTTACTACAAAATTAAAATAACCTCGGTGATGTGTTCAAATAATATTTTACAAATTAATGAAATATAAAAATCAATATTAATTTTCAGTGTTTATTATTTATTATCTTTACAAAATATTTTTAGGATTTGTCAAATTTAGATTCTATGAGTATTTCTTTACTTAACTCTACATTTCAAATATATCTAAAATTAAAATATGAATTTACATAACTCTCAACCCTACTTTATGAACTCTGAAAATATTAAAATAAAATAACTCTGAAATTATCAAAATAAGGAAAAACTTAATCAAATATCTAATTTTATTTTTCTTGTAATTTTTTGATGTTGTCACAGTATATTTGTGAGAATCGTCGTTTCATAGACATGGTAATGAGTTTGTTAAGATATTTTAAGAGTATATTAAATGTCATCACTGGCATGTTCAGATTTATGAGACAGTTGGTTAAAGCGTGCGTCTTAAATTATAAATAGTGACAGTGCCCCCCTTCAAATCCAGGGGATGTCAGCAGTATAATAATCAAAGAAATGTCAGATGTCGGGAGTATAATACTCAATGAAAGGTCGGTTGTGGAAAGTATAATACTCAAATAAACGTTGATGTCAGGACTATAATACTCAAAGAAATACTCAAAGAAAGGTTGATCGGATGTCGAGAGTTTAACTTACCCATATTTTATAAACTATGAAAATATCAAAGTAAAAAAATAAGAAATAAATTTATCAAATATATAATTTTATTTTTTGTGCAAATTAGTGGGAATTTCTTGATGATGTCATGGTAGATTTGTAATAGTCGTTGTTTTATAAACATGATAGTGAACGTGTTAAGATACCTTAAGACTATATTGAATGTATTCATTGACGAGTTCTGACTTATGAGCGTACGTCTTAAATCTCTAATAGTATGAGCGCATAGGACCGAATCCTACGAATGTTGTTGGAGTGAAAATACTCATAGAAAGTTCGATGTCGGGCATTAACAAGAGTTGGTATGAGATGAGATAGTATGACATGGTATATGAGTGAAAATTACTCATATAAAGTTTGAGATCGAGCATTAAACAATAGTTGATGTTATCATGATAGATTTGTAATAGTAGTTGTAATAGTCGGTATGAATACTCATACAAATTAGTTCGAGGTCGGGCATTAAGCGATAGTTGATATGAGATGAGATATTATGACATGTTATGTGAGTGAAAATACTCACAGTATGACTATAAGTCTATAAGTGACTATAAACAATGCGCAAGGTCAACTTTATCAAATATCGACATATTCATATTCATAGTAATAAATATTCATATTCATAGTAACAAATATTTTTAAAAAAATTACTCTAGCAACTGAGAGCAAGAACCACTACTAAAGAGATTCTCGGTTGCTCGAGTAATTTTTAAAAATTATTTAAAACAAAATTAATTTTATTTAATTATAGGGTTAATGGTCAATGTGCCCCTTAATGTTTGAACGAAATTTAAGAATCCCCTTAATGTTTAAAATTTAAAATTTTATTCCTAATGTTTGGACGAAATAAAAAAATCCTCCCTTAAGACCGTTTATTTGAGACGGTAAACCGAACATGTGCCGTGTACGTGCCGTGCACGTGCCGTAACTTAAATTGAAAAGACAAAAATGTCTTATGTAACTACGAGGATATGGCTTCGTCGGAGTCCGTTGGTCTTATTTGAATAACAGCAATAATGATATCAACAGTGAGGGTGTTAAGAGGAATAGGTGTGAGGATTCTAGAGAGGTGGCGGGCAGAAACTGAGATTAGCTAAGAAAATGAAAACAATACCTCTAGGAAATGCGATTTCAGTGGCGCTGGCCTTGGAGAAGCTTCTTTTGGTGAAAATGTGTTGGAATTCGAAGGTAGAGAGAGGTAAGCTTTCTTTTTTCTTCTTAATCAAGCTACCCCTTTTCGAATGGTTAATCGATAGCTTGATTCGGACGCGTTAAGGCTTTCATGGGTCCTGTTTAACTTAGAATCTGAGTAATTGTGATTTGTGGGTCATCTTTGCTCACAATTTTGTATGTTCTTTCTGATTATTGCTTAAAAAGTGGGAAATTAAGGTAAAGTTAGGCTTCCTTGTTCATGTGCCACCGATTTTAGAGTACATTTGGTCAGTAATTCTGTTGGTCTAAAGTAAAGTCCTTCAATTTCGATTATATGAAACTATATGTTTAGACCCTTATATAGTCCGTCCTCTTCATATCCAAACACTATGGTGGGTAATAACTGCATAACAATTAACAAGAAAGGGTTGTTCTGCATTATCTTTCTTTCTTTCTTTAATTCTTGTGCTTTTGCTAAGACAGAGAAAGATGAACATGAGGTTACGGTCGTGGTAATCACCCCCACGGCCTCGTCAGTGGACTTGTCATCTTTCCCGTTGGCATGGCCGTCGAGGGACTCTAACGGCATGTTCATGACTTCAGCCATGGATGGTATTGGGATTGAAGTGGAGATTGCTTTCGAAATTAAAGCCCTAGTGGACGGTGGAAGAGGACGATGACATTTTGGTCAGTTACAAAAATTAAAATAGCATGTGTCTCGCACATGATCCCCATTCTGTTAGTAATAAACGGCCAGCTGACAAAATGGGGGGATTTTTTATCCGGTCCAAACATTAGGACTAAAATTTAAAATTTTAAACATTAAGGGGATTCTTAAATTTCGTCCAAACATTAAGGGGCACATTGACCATTAACCCTTAATTATACTAGGTAATTTAAGTTTAGTTTTACAATTCAAATAATATTTTTAATCAAGTGTTTAGAGTAAAATTGGAATAAACTCAACGATGTACATTCATAATATGTAGATATGTGTTGTCTATATATATATATATATATATAATTAATTACAAAACTATACTGAAATTTTGCATAATCCACTTAAGTGTATTTCCCTAATGGTTATACTAGACTCTGGCACGCGCTACGCGTGTACACGTTGTCGTCGTTGGTCGTGCGTGAGGTCTTACGAGAACATGATCAACCCGACTCCTAGGATAATACAAGAATAGTACAAGCATTAAGCACTTTATAAAAATATTATTAATGTAAAACTAAACTTAATTTGCATAAGATAATGAAATAATAAAATTTTAAAACTCTTAAATATTTTTAAAAAATTGCTCGAGCGACCGGGATTCCTTTTGAAAATGTTATATGCTCCCGGTCGTTCGAGCAATTTTTTAAAAATATTTAAGAATTTTTAGATTTTATTATTTCATTCTCTTATGCAAATTAAGTTTAGTTTTACATTAATAATATTTTTATCAAGTGTTAAATGCTTGTACTATTCTTGCATTATCCTAAGAGTCGGGTTGATCATGTTCTCGTAACACCTCACGCACGACCAACGACGACAACGTGCACGGGCGTAGTGCATGTCGGAGTCTAGTATTCTGTTTAATATTCTCCATTCTATTATATTCTGTATGATTTAGTTTTTGACCAATACGTTGTTTAAAGATTATTTAAATGAGAAAAATTATGGTATAGTAAGTAATTAGTACTTCTGCAAGGAAATTTTATTTAAATTATTATAATAAAACAACTCACATGTATTAATGTAGGTAAAATTTTACTTATGCAAGAAATTAGTTCCGTCAAATTTTCCAGCTAAACATTATTATTTACTCTCAAAATGATAATTTTGTCCTCATTTTTCACACAAAATTACGAATTAAATCCAAAAAAAAAAGTTGAATATGAATTTGAACCAAAAAATATTACTGGATAACCCAAAATAAAATTTTTGGCTTGATTTTGAATAAAAAAATATTGTTTAGGCCTCGAAATTAACCCATAATAGCATTTCTAGGTTAATTTCGAACTAGAAATTCTATTCTTGGTTTATTTCGAAGCCTAAACAGTATTTCTAAATTTTGAAATTGGGTTGATTTTGAAATTAAATTTGTAATTTGAGTTTGATTTAGTATTGAAATGAACAAAAGGTAAAAACGTCAATTTGACATATATAATAGAATAATACATAAGTGATGCACCTAATAACATAATTAACCATCCAGGTGCATTAGAAGTTCTAATATAGGACTCCGTAGCAGATGCTGCAGCAGAGATCCATAGATGAGGAGCATCAAACAAAACACGATGGAGAGTTTCAATCAAACTTAGAATCATAGATTGCTCTTAGGAACACCAATGGGAGTAGCTCGAGACCTCCTTTCCACAGCTCGACCTAGTTGTTTAACAGCATCCTTGGGAAGGTGGCGAGGACGGCTCAGCCACAGACCTCCGTCTACAACCATCGTCGTTCCATTGATGAATTTTCCTAAACATGCCCAGAATACATAAATGAAAAAATATTCCAAACACACAACTTCTTGAATTATAAAACTAGTAATTACCTGCATCTGATACAAGATAAACAGCAGCCATGGCAATGTCCCACTTCTCACCCAACTTAAAAAGAGGCATCTTCTCCATTGTGCTAGGAATCTCCTCAGGGCCAAGTTTGCTCACTCCAGTAGTGTCTCGAATGGGTCCTGGTGCGATGCCATTAACACGGATGTCATAGTCAGTTCCCCACTCCAGTGCCAAGCTTCTTGTAATACTGTCAACAGCTGCCTGAGCATTATTTGTGTTGTGCTCAAGATCAGTATATGGTTTGTATAATACGAAACAAACATAATGGAATTAAGATTCAACCTTGGCAGCAGAAACATGGATTTGGTACCAAGTAGCTGTATAGTGCAACGTCGCGCTAATGTTTATGATTGATCCACCGGAGCTCAATTCCTTTCCATGTCCGCCTTTCTTAAGATACTTAAGCGCTTCATGGCACATTGTAAAAGTGCCAACTGAATCAATATCAATCACTGCAGATTATACCACTTATACCACAATTAAGAATGTAAATCAGGGGATTGATTCAGTTCTTGATTAATATTTATTATCATCATCGGTAGCAGCAGCAGATTGATTGATTCGAGTAACGAGTTTGTGATGGTTTTGATCGAATAAACCTGTTTTGAAGCCATTGGGGGATAAATCCTCCGCTGCTACCAGAAAATTGCCAGCAGCGGCATTTACAAGGATATCGAGCCTTCCGAAATGCTTCACTGTTGAATCCAAAACCCGAGCTGCATCGTCTTGCTTGCGGACATCACCAACAAACCCAATCGCCTGCAGATCCAAGGAAGCATCCATCACGTTTGCTAATTTGTTCAAGAACAAAAGCGGAATCAAAGGTGTGGGGAGAGGTAAATAAACAAATTACTTGTATGCCGAGGGACTGCAGAGAGGAGACAGCAGCATCAATGACGTCCCTTCGACGGCCCATGATGGCGATAGAGGCGCCGTGTTTCCCCAACTGATATGATATCTCGTACCCGATTCCAGAGCCGCCGCCGGTCAGCAGTGCAACCTTTCCCTTCAGTATATTCTCTCTGAACGGAGACGAAGACTCCATCCCGCTCTCTTGTTCTCCTTCTCTTCCTCTCTCCATCTGTATCTATCTCCGTTCTCCGTGATCAAAGGAATCTTCTGGCCGGCAATATCTGGCGAGCTAAACTTACTCATTTACTTGGTTGTTTTCATTTTGGCTGATAGTAGCGTAGTTGCTGCAGTCTAATTAAGTCTGCGCAAAATGGATTTTCCATCCGTTTTCTTTTTCCTCCTATTCCTTCCCCCTCTTTCCACTCCCATTCAACTTATCCTCCTGGTCAAAAGTCAAATTCGACTTTACCCGACCCCTTTTGAAAACATATTTTTTTATTCTTTGTTCGCTAAAAAATATTGGATTTTGGCGAGCGACGGGTCCAGTCCAGCGAAGTCATCAACCAGACCGAAAAAAAATAAAAGTGTCACCACCGATTAATTAGAGGCTAATCAGAATCCTAAAATTTGCCTAGGGTACATGGAGTTAACATCTTAGGGCTTGGAAAGGTCTACGTCCAGATAATTAAGTTCGGAGATTTGATTGAGTCTTAAAAGCTCGCGAGCCCATAATCTGTCATTTCGGTACTTTAGTTTGTTTTTGAATTTGTTTTTACCGATTTACCTGAATTTCCCGTTTTGATCATGTTTGGCTCAAAAGATTACATGCACTTTCTTTAAATTAAACAAACCATATACAAATATTTTTTTTATGAGTTAATTTCAAATAAATAAATAAGAGATAATAAAGTTAATCCTGCTCGAAAAAAGAGTGGTTTAACTTTGGAGTCATTCTAAACGTGTCAAAATATGCACGAATGATTTTGAAGATATTAAGCGCGTTGAACCAATTTGTAACACTTTGACAAGTCATGACATGTCCAGAAAAGTTTATGCACCAAAATGTAATTATTTAAAATTCGAGCTGAATTGAAAAAATATATTTTTTTAAATGATAGAACTGACCCTAAACTATTCTGGACTTATTTGTAACAACTGGTAAAGTTCCAAAATAACCCGAAAATTATTATGGACATATTTGTAACACTTTGAGAAGTCATGAGATGTCTAGAAAAGTCTATGAATCAAAATGTAATATTAAAAAAATATATAATTGAACTGAAAATATTTTTAAAATAATTACAGAATTGACCCTAAACTATTCTGGACTTATTTGTAACACTTGGTAAAATTCCAAAATAACCCAAAAACTATTCTGGACTTATTTGTAACATTTTGAGAAGTGGTGGGATGTCCAGAAACGTTCAAGGAACAAAATGTAAATTTTAAAATATTCGAGTTGGATAAAAATAATTCAAAAATTGCACAAATGACCCAAAACGTTTTTGGTTTGGTTTATAACACTCGAGAAAATCCCATAATGACATGAGAGTCCAATGACCGAGTTGTAACATTCATCAAAGTTTAGGGATGACCTAAGTCAGTTTTCAAAATATATTTTGTTAGCACATATACATTATATATAACATATATATATATATTTCGACCAAAAAAAACATATATATATATTATACATATACATATAGATATGATATCACATATACATTATACATATACATATATATATATATATAAGTATCACATAGACATAATATATATATAGATATATAGTATTATATAGATATATAATATATGTATATAAAACCTCAATTTCATTCACATTAGAAAATACAAATACAATATTGAATATGAGGGAGATATACCTAACTCATTCGGTATTTAAATACCGTACGAAAAATCGAAACCGATAATTACTGACATTTTTTTTACTTACTTTTTTTCACTCACTCTCTAATCTCTTTTCCCTTCCCTTTACTCACCGTACCCTTTGGCCTCCTTCACCTCCCCAAGCCTAACCTTCGGTATCCTCATTTTTTTCAACTGAAGCCCTCATCCTTTTATAGAAGTCTTGCTTCTTATTTTTATCATTATTATTTATTTAGTTTGTAAAGAAACTTTAAGTGCAAAAGAGAGACATGGTCATGTGCCATGTGGGGGAACTATGGTATATATATAACCTTTTTTGTTTGTTTTCACACGCACATATATATATATATGTATGTATAATTAATTCTTTTAATTTTTATTTCGATAACTCTGGGCTCGGATCATCGTGTACGGTATTTTGACCCCTGTCCAAAATCATGTGTTTACAGTTGTCCCTCTTTGAACACACACTCATGGAAGTGATCCCGTGACTGTGTGTTCAGAGACAAACAACTGATTTTGGCTCCTCTCCATTCATTATTTACACAGTAGACAAACATTAATATGCAATTTTCGGAAGCTAGACACCTATAGGTCCCGATCGTTCACGATGATTTACGGAGATTGAGCCTTTAAAGGCCTTGCTCATCAACTTGTGACTCCCAGAAGTTGGACACATACATGTCCTGGTTGTCGATGATCATTTGTGGAGGTTGAACACCTAAATACATCATTTGTCATCTTTTGACTCGTTGGGGACGACTTGCGGAGGTTGAACACCTAAAGGCTCCGCTCGTGTGCTTGTGACTCGTTGGGGATGACTTGTGGAGGCTGAACACCTAAAGGCTCCGCTCGTCGGCTTGTGACTTGTTGGGGGATGACTTGTGGAGACTGAACACCTAAAAGGGCTTCACACATCGGTTTGTGACTCCTAGAAGATTGAAACCTACAGGTCCTGATCGCCAAGGATGACTTGCGGAGGCTAAACACCTAAAGGCTCCGCCCGTCGGCTTCTGACTTGTTGGGGATGACTTGCGGAGGCTGAACACCTAAAGGCTCCGCTCGTTGGCTTGTGACTCATAGAGTCTGGACACCTACACGTCCTGGTCGTCGATGATTTTTTTTTTGTCATCAACGAGTTGGAGGTGGAGGGATTTTTTTGGCTAGAAGCAAGTCGAGGATGACTTGCGGAGGCTGAATACCTAAAGGTTTCACGTGTCGACTTGAACTTACCAGAAACTGGACATCTACATGTCCTGGTTGTTGAGGATGACTTACGGAGGTTGAGCATCTAAAAACTCCGTTCGTCGGTTTATAACTCTCGGAAGTTGGACGACTAAAAGTCCTGATTGTTGACGATGAGTTACGGAGGCCAAGCGCCTAAACGTTCATCAGTTTGTGACTCCTAGAAGCTGGACACTTACAGGTCCTAGTCGTCGAGGATTTTTTTTCTCTGTCATCAACGAGCTGGACATTGAGGATATTTTTGGCAATAAGCATTATTGAGGATGACTTGCGGAGATTGAGCATCTTAATACTCTGCTCATCGGCTTGTAACTCCCAGAAACTGGATAACTACAGGTTCTGGTTGTTGAGGATGACTTGCGGAGATTGACCATCTAAAGACTCCGCTTGTCAGCTTGTGACTCCTAGAAGCTGGACACCTACAGGTTCTGGTCATCGAGAATGACTTGCAGAAGTTGAACACCTAAAGACTCCGCTCGTCATCTTGTAATTCACTTTGGAGGTACAAACTTCTCGAGATGTTTGACTACTAGTGCGGACTTCTCGATTTGTTTTCTCAGTAATAGACTTGGAGTGCTTCTTGATGGAGTTCCCTAAAGAAATTCATGGTATGTTCACAAGGTTTATCCATATAAGTTGTCGAGGGAACTCAAATTAATGTTGATCACATCTTCTTTTTATTTCCACTGTGGGAAACACTGTCGTTCACTTTGGAGCACATTTTATTTATTTATTTTAATCTCTCTATTTTCTTACATTTTTCTACTGTATTTTCTTACCTCTCAGTTCGCTTAATTTGTTTGCCTAGGTCGCCCTTTTGGGTTTTCAACCTAGTAGGGATTTGATTCTTGTCCTTTTGTCATGATCGCCTTTTTAGGAATTTTTAATCATGTCCATCTTCCCTAAATTTTGTATAAAACGCCCTTTTAGGTTTTTGATTTAGCAGAAGTTTTCTCTCATTTTTGGAGGCTCGCTTTCTGTTACGATCTTTTTTTTTGCAAACATATTGATTAGACTGGGGAGTTCTTTGTTGTTATGATCATGGCTCCTCCACTGAAAATCTCTTTGATGGCATATAACTTTCATATTTAGGCATAAACTTGCTATGAGAGTCTAGATTCACTTTAATGATTTTTTTTCTCTCAATTTTCTACCCGTTTGCTACGATATTTTGTTTACCGCACCTCTTGGTTCCCTTAATTTTTTGCCTAGGTTTCTCTTTTGGGTTTTCAACCTAACAGGGATTTGATTTCTATTTTATTGTCATGATCGCCCTTTTTAGGGATTTTTAATCATGCCCATCTTCCCTAAAGTTTTCCTAAACCGCCCTTTCGGATTTTCAATCTAGCGGGGATTTTCTCTCACTTTTAGAGGTCCACTTTATGGTTACGAGCTCTTTAAGGATTGTTTTGAATGCGTTTATATTGATCGGACTGGGAAGTTCTTGGTCGTCCATGTCAGTGATGATCATGGCTCCTCCGCTGAAAATCTCTTTGACTACATAAGGCCATTCATATTTAGGCACAAACTTGCCCCGAGAGTCTCGATTGACATGAATAATTTTTTTCTCGATTTTCTATCCTTTTTCTACGGTATTTTTTTACCGCACCTTTTAGTTCCCTTAATTTTTGCCTAGGTTACCCTTTCAGGTTTACAACCTAGCAGGGCTCTGATTTCCCTTCTTTTGTCATGATCGCCCTTTTTGGGGATTTTTTAATCATGCCCCCCTCCTCTAAATTTTGCATAAACCGCCCTTTCGAGTTTTCGATTTAGCGGGAATTTTCTAGCTTTCTGGTTGTGAGCTCTTTAAGGATTTTCGACTGTGGACATATTGATTTGAATGTGGAATTCTTTGTCGTCCATGTTGGTGACGATCAATGCTCCTCTGCTGAAAATATCTTTGGTGTCATAAGACCCTTCATATTTAGGAACAAACTTGCCTCAAGAGTCATGATTGAATCGAAGGATTTCTCTGAGGACTACATCACCCACTTGTAATTCTTCTGGGCGCGTCTTCGTGTTAAATGCACGAGTCATGCGTTGCTGGTATAATTGTACGTGGCACAACACGATGAGCCACCTTTCATCTATGAGGTTCAATTGCTCGTATTTGCATCTCGCCTCCTCCTATCCCTTCCCCCTCCCCTCCCCTCCCACTCACTCTCCCACTCACCTTTTACCGATTTACCTGAATTGCCCGTTTTGATCATGCTTGACCTAAAAAGATTACATGCATTTTCTTTAAATTAAACAAACCATGTGTTGGTATTCTATAGTTAAGTAGAATGAAACTCACGGCAATGTATGTGGAAAGAATGAAGATCTACGGGCAATAGTAAGAGAGAATTTCATTTGTATTCCTTAGCTTAGTTTATTACATAGGAAAGAGTAGTCTATATATAGGAGTGCTAGGGACTAACTTGGAATTATCAAGAACATTAGGATTAACCCTAGCATACTCTAAACCATAATGTCTAATATTCCCCTTACAAGATTAAACTCCTAAAGTTTTAAAACATTAAAAATGATCCTTGATCTTTTGGACTTGCTGAGCACTGTCTGTGCACTGCCTGAGCACGCTGGAGGCACTGAGGATGCACACTGAATGCACTGAAGATGCACGGTCGAGGCACTGAAGATTCACAGGAGCTGCACACTGGAGGCCTTGATCTTTTGGACTTGCTGAGCACTGTCTCTGCACAGCCTGAGCACGCTGGAGGCACTGAGGATGCACACTGGATGCACTGAAGATGCACGGGCTGAGCACAGGTTGAGCACTGCGAATGCACTGCAGAAGCACAGGAGTTGCACTGGTCTTGTACGTTGTGGTTTGGACGGTGGCTGAGCTATGGCATGGGTGAACCGAACATGACACGAAGCACATGTCGGCTCCAGAGTCATGTGAGGCAATATATCGAACACATTAGGTGCGTCTGATGTTGTGTGCTGCTATTCCTGATTAGAATTGCTGCATTTGGATGAAACTTGAAAGGGAGACAAAGCCATCTCTTGGCTAGGAAGGAAAACACTCGAGATGCAGTAAACGTGTTGAATATACACGCAGCAAAATATAGATAAAGCAGTAAACGTGATGAAGACACGCAGAAAAACACGGCGACTCGAGGATACTGAAAATAGATAAACGAAAAATAAAAGACAGAGCAGCAATGAAGAGGATGCAGTAACAGCAACAACATTTGAAGCAACCTGAAGTGAACGTTAAACACTGAGACATAACTTGAAGAATACATAACAGAGTCATTCAATAGATAAAAGCCACCACAGCAAATAACAAAGCACCACAAGACCAGCCGAACCAGAATAGACAGAAACTAGAAAACAAAACTTCAGAGAACACATCTTCAGAAACGAAACTTCAGAGAATGAACGAAACAAAACAGAGAACACATCTGAGTGCAGAAATGAATCAGAAATTCTGCATCAGAATGTAGTAGCAGAGGAAAAACAGAGACAACCAGAAAACACAGTAGCAGCAGAAGACGAGAAAGAAACAGAGTGCTCAGCAAGCAGAAGTCGAGACTGAAACTGCTTAACAAGTAGATGATCTGACAAGCTCTGCTAACAACGACCAACACAACAGATATTTGAAGAACAAGGCAGTAAAACAATAACAACGAAAAACGAAGAAAGCACACAGCAGCATCTTAACAGAACAAAGTTTCAATAATAGACGCAATAAAACAGAGATTTAATAGTCGTTTCAGCATAGAGCAGATCTGCATAGTGAGCAGAGAGTCCCAGCTGCACGAACAGGATAAAGAAAAACAACAGAGATACGAAGCTTCAACCATAGAAGTGAAGAGAATGATCAAGATAACAGCAGCAAAAAACAGAAAAGCAGAGACGAGAAGGCTCTTTTTGGAGCAGCTGCAAGCAAAACGAAAAGGAAACAATAGAGACGAGAATGGTAGGCAGGATTGAAGCTCTGATACCATGTTGGTGTTCTATAGTTAAGTAGAACGAAACTCACGGCAATGTATGTGGAGAGAATGAAGAGCTAAGGGCAATAGTAAGAGAGAATTTCATTTGTATTCCTTAGCTTAGTTTATTACATAGGATAGAGTAGTCTATATATAGGAGTGTTAAGGACTAACTTGGAATTATCAAGAACATTATGACTAACTCTAACTTACTCTAAACCATAATGTCTAATACCATGTACAAACATTTTTTTATTTATGAGTTAAGTTTAAATAAATAAACAAGAGAGAAAAAAAAAGTTAATCGTGCTCGAGAAAAAAATGGTTTAACTTTTGAGTCATTCTAAACGTGTCAAAACATGCACGAATGATTTTGAAGATATTAAGCTCGTTGGACTAATTTGTCACATTTTGAGAAGTTGTAAAATTTATTAAAATTTGAGCTGAATTGGAAAAAAAAAATCGAAAATTGCAGAAATGACCCTAAACTATTCGGGACTTATTTGTAACACTTTGACAAGTTATGGAATATCCAGAAAAAATTAGGAATCAAAATGTAGTTTTCGAGAAAAAAAATATAATTGAAATAAAAATATTTTTTTAAAAAAATTACAGAATTGACCCTAACCTATTCTGGATTTATTTGTAACACTTGGTAAGGATTCAAAATAACCCGAAAATTATTCTAAACTTATTTGTAATATTTTGAGAAGTCATGGCATGTCTAGAAATCAAAAATTAAAAAAGTTGAGCTAAATTAAAAAAGAAAATGCATAAATTACCCAAAAAGTTTCCGGTTTGGTTTATAACACTCGATAAAGTCCCAAAACGACCCGAGAGTCCAAGTATCGAGTTGTAACCTTCATCAAAGTTTGGGAATGATCTAAGTCATTTTTGAAAATATTTTTTTCACATATACATAATATACATATATTATACATATACATATAGTATCACATATACATGATATATATACATTTATACATATAGATATATATAGTATCACATATACATAATATATATATATATATGTATAATGTTTACAAAATATATATAGGGTTAATTGTCAATGTCCCCCTAAAGTTTGGACAGAATTTGAGATTCCCCCTTAATGTTTAAAATTTTAAATTTTAGTCCTAATGTTTGGACAAAATCAAAATTTCTCATATTCTGTCATATCTCCGTTTATTTCAAACGGTTTATGAAACATGTGCAGGTCATGTGTGTTAAAATGACAAAATTGCCCCAGCCCATCAATAGAACTAAAAATGAAAAACAAGATGTGTTGGGGGGAGGGTCCAGAATCGGTGGAAGTATCCACACCTCCAAGTTCTGCGGTGACCAGATTCACGGAATAGGAGGCAATCATGTTTACCAAATCGCCAAAGAACCCGTTTCTTCCACTCTCGGGCCTCCAATCCGTCCTTGACATCCGCAATAACACCAACAGAAGGTTTTGGTTTCTTAGCGAAGAAACACATTTGCTCAAGCAACTGGTCCTGGTCCTTGGTAACCTCCTTAGCCCCCCCCCCCCCCCCTCTCCCCTTAAACACGTACGATTTGGCATGTGACCAAACCCCAGTTTGTGGACCTGCACTAGAGTCCCAAATGTAATGACCCCAACCAGTGAATTTCCAGGTAGCAATTCAATTGCCTGCAAGAGCGCCGATTTGAGGAACCCCAGTTCCTCCTTGATGAGGCACGTATCAACGACGAAGAGAAACACGGGAGGCACAGCTGGAGGACGATCATCAGGAGAAGCGTATTCGATGGTCGAATACTGGGGGAATAACTCCGCAGGCAGGTTGTCGTCAGAGATAGAAGTGTAGTGGGGAGGGAAGTGGTTCCAATGGTAGCAGAAAGGGCAGATCTAGAGCTTTCCGGCGAAATCAAGGATGTGGTAATAAAAAAGACACGATTTCTCTGTCTGGGGAAACTACCAACACTGACATTGTTAGTACCACAGTTTGCAGAGATTACCTTCAAGGCCTTGGCCACGATTTCCCGGTTGTGCTCTGTTTCTTGACTGGTCGCGTCATTTAGCGCAGTGAAAAAAGTCGAGAATTTTTCGACGATATGGGGATTCACGTCGAATCCGCATTTGGCGGCGTTTTGGCCGCCTTCGAGGAAACCGTCCATGCATTCCCACGGCTGGTCAGAGACAAGGGAGCCGATTTCTTTGTTGATTCTGGACCCTCCCCCAACACATTTTGTTCTTTCATTTCCAGTTCTATTAATGGGTTGGGGATCATTTTGTCATTTTAACACACGTGACCTGCACATGTTTCATAAACCGTTTGAAATAAACGGAGATATGACCGAATGGGGGAAATTTTCATTTTGTCCAAACATGAGGACTAAAAATGAAAATTTTAAACACTAAAGGGGAATCTCAAATTCGGTCAAAACTTTAGGGGGAACTTGACAATTAAACCTTATTATTATAAGACGGTAAGGTATTGAATTAATTAGTTTGAACTCAATTTAATTTATATTTATTTACAGAAGATACATGCAGATTGCAGACCTAAATAAGCTAATGAGTCTATATATCAATTTGGATATATATCTTATAATTTTGAAAACTAATCATTTTATATTATTTTCTCTATCATAATACGTGTCAAAGTGGTTTAATTTTATTGGTTTATGTCAAATTTTAATAAGTCATCTTCGTAGTATAAATTTAATTCAAAACTCTTCATTCACAATTTCAAAACCATTTTTATTTATCAAATTAAAATTTATCTCCATATAATAATATTAAAAAAAACGTTTTGGACCCAATAAGTCTAAAATATATAAATCATTATAAGTTTATGTTTTACTAATAAAAAAAATATTTATTTATTTGTTTGTTTGATTTTTATAAATTTGGGAAACGTCTGAAAATTGTCCAACATGTTTGACGAAAATCGTTTTCCAACTCAACTGATTGTTTTTGGTACAACATGTTTGAAAATGATGGTAATTAGTATCTCCGTTACTTTTCTGTTAAAAACTTCCGTTAAATATTTTTCATATTTGCAAAATTAACCAAATATTTTTCTAAATGTTACAATTACACCCTACAAACTTACATTAATGTTTCAAACAAGTCCCGACTCGATTCGAGACACACCAGGGGACCCCTAGCCAGGGTCCGAACCCATACTAGGTCACCCAACCCTGAGGACCTGGTATGGGTTCGGACCGAGACCATAGGACCCCCGATTGGGGCTCCATTGAAGCCCCAATTGTTTGAACCGAAACCAACCAGGTTCGGTCCAAACCGATTGGGGCTCCAATTGAGCCCCAATCGGGGGTCCTATGGCCTGGGTCTGAACCTAGATCCTGTACCCATGGTTGGGTGATCTGGTCTGGGTTCGGAACCAGACCATAAGACCCCCGATTGGGGCTTAATTGGAGCCCCAATCGGTTTGGACCGAACCTGATTGGGGTCCTATGCCCTGGGTCTGAACCCAGACCATGTACCCAGGGTTGGGCGACCTGGTCTGGGTTCGGACCCAGACCATAAGACCCCCTATTGGGGCTCAATTGGAGCCTCAATCGTTCTTCTTCGTCATCCTTCTAGCTTCGTCTACAGCTCCGGTTCGTGGAACTTCGCCTTCCAGCTTCAGATGCAGCAAGGGACGCAGCAGACGAAGGGACGCAGCAGACGACCAGCATCGAGGAAGAGAAGATACGGGAGTTGAAAACTTTGAAGGTATTGAAATGCGCAAAGTTGAAAATTTTGAAATGTGAACAGTGGGAAGAAGATGAATGTTATTCAGATGACAAAACCGAAGTGTATCACAGCTAAAAAAAAGCCGTCAAAATCTGTGTTTTGTTTTGCCATTTATCACGGCTCAAACCAAAATGATCCGTGATAAATCTTTAAAATTTAATAATAATAATGACTGGACAAAATAATGAGTCGCGAAAATTATAGAAAAAATAATTAAATATTAACGACACTTTATATTGATCTTTAAAAATTAAGAGAAAATTCACAGCTCAGTTGTTTGAGCCGTAAAAAAATAATAACGGCTCAATTAACATTCAGTCGTTATATTCTATTTAAATTAAGTTTTAACGGCTCAATATACTTTGAGCCGTTACGTTTAGCCGGTAAATGGGTATTCTCGTGTAGTGATTATAAAGTATTCTATATGTATATGGATTAAAAATAATAGTATTATAAAATAGTGTATGTACATATATTTTATTAAGTTATGTTATTGTATGCAGTGTTTACATATTTGCATTTATAAAAAAAAAACATTACTACTAAATAAAGTGTTTAAAATGAAACTTTTATGGTTGTAATACGAAATAACTTTAACACATCTATAATAAATTTACTATAAATAATTTAAAAAAAAAATAAAACTTAAAATGTAAGTGAAATGATAATAATTTAAATCATATTAATAACAATTTACTTTTATTCTATAAGTTGAGTTAATTTTATATATATAATATAATTAAAAATAATAATATTTTTTTTACTTATTCATAATAATTTAAACTTTATAATTGTTTTTGATCAAATTGGCACATTCATTGCTCGCTATTGGAATCGCTCGCCATTGCACTTGCTCCACTTGTCGTGCTAGTGCTCGGATGTTCGGTATGATCGTGGACAATCTCCAATTATTCAGTCCTTCCATGATTTATTGGTGAACCGTGTGTGAGTCCGTCTTTATTATGATGTTTTGCCATCCCGCTTCAATCGCTAGTCACACTCCCTCTTGTATATCCATGGCTTCCATCACTTCTATGTCGTCACTCCTTTGCCTCCGGTTCATCCCGCCCACTACCTTGTCATTTTTATCTCTTTCCACCACCCCTATGCCGACTCTTTTCGTTTCCTTACACCATGATGCGTCACAATTGATCTTGATCGTATGACCACTCGGTGGTGTCCATTGTTGTGCCGGTCACTCGGCTAGGATGCGGTTTGGTTGGTTCGATCAGTTTGCCTTCTTTTGCTCCTCGTAGGCTTGCTTGATTTCCCTTATCACAACACTCGGGTTTGGGTGTTTCGCTTCAAAGACCGTCGTGTATCTAGCCTTCCAAATATGCCAACAGGTGATTAGAGTAAGTACCCACCTCTTGTCACTCTCGGTATTTCCTTCCTGCAGCCCCGTCTTCATCCTCTTGAGCCATTCCGTTATGTCTAGCCCATGTTGCCTATCCACTTGTATCCCGAGTGTGCCACTCCAGATCTGTTTCATCCACCCACATCCCATGATCATGTGCTCCTATGTTTCCTCCTCGCCACATATCGGACAGTTCGGGGGAATATTCATTCCCCCTCCGCACCATGTTTGCTTTTGACCGTGATGGTGTTCGTTGCTAGTCTCCACATGAAGTTCTTCACCTTTGGTAGTACCTTTATTTTCCAAATGTCTTTCCAAAAGGTGCCATCTGTGCTTGGGTTCGGCCTTGGTCTTAGTTCGACTAGCTCTCTTATTCTGTGGTAGATCGATCGAACTTGTGGGTTACCATCCTTTGTGTGGGTGCCCATTTGCTCCCAAATCTTCGATGCCTAAGTCCTCGATCATTTAGTTGAATTCATCCATTTGCCTTTGCTATTTCCTTCTTCGGCCTTGTTTTTTGTGTGGGTAGCAAATGGTATTGAAATCCCCAAGGATCATCCATCCCCCCTTCGGCTCCTCCCTATTGATCTTAGGAGGTTCCAAAATTGAGTCTTTTCCCTCGCCTCCGTACTCGCATATATCCATGTCACAAATGTCGGTTCGACATGGTTATCTAATTGTACCTCACAATCAATGCAATTTGAGCCGACATACAAAACTAAAACCCTAGTATCCTCTATCCACCACAATGCAAGCCCTCCCGATGTTCTGTTCGGGCTAACATAGTACGTGTTGTTCATCCTCATCTGTGTTCTTATCTTCTCGTAGTAGGTATCCCCATTTTTTGTTTCCATTATGAATATGATGTTTGGGCGATACATTTTGTTGAGGTCTTGTAAATATTGGATTGTCAAGGCAGACCCCAAACCCTGACAATTCCATGAGATGACACTCATTGGGCACCCGTGGCTATTTCGGGACAGCCACCAGAACCCATCATGCTGTCATTCTCCTTCACCTATGTCTTAATACCCTTCAGCATCTTCATGGTCCACTTCTTGCAGTTAGGGTTTTACATGTTCGCTCTCCTCCTTGGGCTAGTTCGAACCCTGCTCTCATTTCCGACGGTCCCCTCCTCCGGTATCCTCCTTCTCTTCGTCCCTGGTTGGTCCTCCATTTCCTCCCCGGTCCTTTTGAGTCATCTTATCCAAGTATGGGATTATGCCAGATGTGGGGTTCGGTACCGTTGGGGTAAGTGATCTGGGTGGTGTGTCTGGAGGGTTCTCAACGGTGTATGTTTGGATTATTATAGTGGAGTCAGGTTGTCTGGTAGGTATGTTATCATGGGTTGGGTCGGGTGTGTAGTATAGACGGGGGGATGTGGTTGTGAGTTCCTTTATATGTAGGTTTGGGTGGTGGTAGTAGGGTGGCTCGGGTTTGGTTGGGTTATGGTAATATCGGGTAGGTATATTATCATGGGGTGGCTTGGTTCGATGTGTGACTCAGCTTGAGTTATGGCTGATTGGGTTCGGTTCGGCTAGTTGGGTGTGGTATGGTTGATCGACTTATGGTATGGCTGGTTATGGTATGGTTGATTGGGGCGAGCAGGATTATGAGGGATGGATCGGCTGGTTGCGGTTTGTAGGGTTGGGGTTGTTGTCCATGGATAGTGAGGGTTCTTGTGTCGTGGGGTTCATCTTGTGTTTGTTCGGCATGGTTAGGTGGTGGGGTGGTGGTTGCCTCGGTCTCCATGGACTCGGTATCCATGGTGTCAGTCGGTCGGTTATGCTGTCCGGTCGTGTGGTTGTCGAATGGTGGTCAATTATGTCCTTGATTCTGTGTTTCTACTCGGGTCCTCCCCCTCACCTCGGACATGATATCAAACCACGACCTCCTTCCACCCTGCTTATGTTGTGACCATTGTCCCTCTTCTCCTCCTACTGTTTGCTTCACCTTAACCTGTTTTGGTCTCACCTCAACAAGTCAAGGTCCATACATTGGTATATTATGATCATGTTCTGCCAGTTGTACATCAGCTTTGCATGCTTGGGTCGTGTGACCCAGCATGGCACATCCATAACAATAATCAGATAACCGCTCATATTTAATTGATGCTCATCTATCCCCTCCTTGGGAATTCTTCCACCAGAATCCCGCCAACAAAGATTTCTCCCCATCAACCTCCACACGTATTCTCATATAGCTTCTACTTATTCTCCCAACATGCTTTTCAATTTCTAGGCATTTCCCTTTCATATTCTCTATCTTCCAGGCATTAGTATCACTAAGTTTATCCAGGCCTAGGTAATGCACTTGTGTCCAGAAATGTACCTTTTGGAAATCGACCTTCTTTACTCCCATACTCGGGTCGCAACGCTTTATGACAGACCACGGTGACCGGTCTAATATCTGATTGGCATCATCTTGTAGTTCAAAATCGAACAACAGTATCCCCTCCTTCATTTCTGATATTGAGACTTTTCCATATCGAGCTCATGCCGATCTTAACACCCTATTGATCATATTATGTTTGATTGGATTTTGCGATAAGACCTTCCCCACGTACCATGTCTCAATTTGCACTTGCTGATTCGAGTCAAGGTCTGCTACAAGCCCGCTGAACCTGTTTGTCCCTCCGGAACCGGAACTGACTAGCACTATAAGAAAATTGCTCTACAACGACGGTAAATAATCGTTGCCCGGAGCACTGTTGGCGCTGCTAATACCCCGTGTCAATGCTAAGAGTCGTGCTAATAAGCCCCGTGGCTAAAGGTTTCCACGACAACAATATGTCGACACTAAAGGTATGTCGTTGCTGGAATGAACAGTTGGTTTGACCATTAGCATCGCCAATATGCTGATATGGTTTACGCGTAATTACCGTCAGCGTTATTAGATGCTAAAAAAGGTGTTTTGTTTCGACATTCCTCTGATGTAAAATTGAATGCATTAGTGACAGCGTATTGTGCTACTATTTCATTAAATATTGCATCGATTTGTGTTTAATGGAAAAATCGATTTTATAGCCATATACCAAAACAGAGCATACATAAACCCTGCTATTACAAAGAACCATATCCAAAACACATAATTTTATAGCCAAAACACAGACCACTAACATTATTAACATTGTCTACAATCATCCACAAAATGAAGTTAACATTGTTCAGATACTACAATATATGACCTCAGGACATTACAACTTTTCAGGAGTACTTACAACTTTTCAGGACTACAACATATCTGGAAGGCCGTCTCGGCATTTGACATAGTAGGATGATACACACTTGGGTGGTGGTGGGGCCCCGTCAGGAAACTAGCCACTGGTGCTCCACCACTTGATCCAACTAGAGGTGAGCGGTTCCGGGTACCCTGTAAATTTAGGGGTTCCCGGAACCTACCCAGTTGGTTCCATCACTCTGCCAAAGATTCCTCATCGCTCATTGTAAACATCTGATTTTGGCTCAGGGTCAAAATACCGTACGTGAGGAACCGAGACGAGAAAAATCGGGACGAAGAAAAAAGCAAAAATAAAATAAATCATATACCTTAAATCCCAAGCCCTAAAACCCTAAATCCTAAACCCCAAACCCTAAATACTTAACCTTAAATTTCAAACTCTAAACCCTAAATCTTAAACCCCAAACCCTAAAATCTCAAACCCTAAACCCTAAACCTTAAACCCCAAACCCTAAAGCCTAAACCTTAAACCCCAAACCCTAAAACCCTAACCCCAAACCCTAAAATCCCAAACCCTAAACCCTAACCCTTAAATCTCAAACTCTAAACCTTAAACCTTAAACTCCAAACCCTAAAATCCCAAAATCCTAAACCTTAAACCCCAAACCCTAAACCCCAAACCCTAAACCCCAAACCCCAAACCTTAAACCCCAAACCATAAACCCCTAAACCCATGGCACCCATTTTTGGCTAAACATTCACCATTGCATCCATTTTCGTCCAAATTCCCACCATGCCCCAAATCAGTCCCAATTGACACCCAAAGTCTCCTAATTGGCATCACCACTTGATCACCTTTGCTCATCCTTAGCCAAATTATCTCCAATTATCATCAAAACTTCTCCTAATTGTTAATCACCTCCCAATTGCCAATCACATTTGCCCAATTGCTGTCACATTTGCCATCAACCATGTATTGTCCATGTTTATCATCTATTTGGAGGAGAAAACTCTACAAAAACAAGGGATAGCTACGGTTGAAAGAGAAAGAAGAAAAAATGATAGTTTGGAACAAGCTTGCCATAAGCTTGTTCAAAGAAATGGAAAGAACAACAAATGAGAAAGGAAAATAGAAAAAAAGAGAGAAAAAAAAAGTCAAAGTCATGATTTGAGTGATAGTGAATGAAAAAAATAGATAGAAATTGAGTGAAGAAAAATCGGCGAATATCGATCTCGGTTCCTCGTGAGGTAACTAAACTTCGAATAACTTAGGTATGTCTTCTCTCGTGCTCGATATTTGTATTTCTTAATGTGAATGAAGTTGGTTTCATCGATATTATGTGTTAATAGTTGTATTTCATATAAGAATCGTACTCGATTTTAAGTTCGGTATAACTTTGGGGTCATTTTAGACATTTGTGAAAGTTATGGGGTTGTTTCAGTAAAAAAATAATATTTTCAAAAATGAATTAGATCATTCCCAAACTTTGATGAAGGTTACAACTCGGTCCTTGGACTCTTGGTTCATTTTGGGATTTTACCGAGTGTTATAAACCAAACCAGAAAAGTTTTAGGTCATTTCTGCAATTTTCAAAAGATTTTTCCAAATTAGCTCGAAATTTTAAATAATTGCATCTTGGTCCCTAAACTTTTCTGGACATCCCATTACTTCTCAAGGTGTCACAAATTAGTCAAATATGCTTCGTATTTTCAAAATCATTTGTATATGTTTGACACGACTTAAAATGACCCCAAAGTTAAACTACTCTTTTTTTAGCACAATTAAGTTTATTCCCTCTTGTTTATTTATTTTAAATTAACTCCAAAATTTAAAAAAAAAATGCTTGTATATTTTTAATAAAAAAATATGCATATCATATCTTTAGCCAAATATGATCAAATTGGACAATTTGGGTAAATCGAGCAAGTTGAAAAAAAATATAAATTCAAAAACAAATTAAAGTACCGAAAGGGCGGATTATGGGCTCGCGAGCCCTTAAGACGTAATCAAACCCCCGAACTCAATCCTCTGAACGTAGACCTTTCCAAGCCATAGGATGTTAACACCATGTACTCAACGCAATTTTAGGATTCCAATTAGCCTTTAATTAATGGGCTGCGACTCTTTCACATTTTTCGGTCCGATTGATGACCCTGCTCGACCGGATCCGTCGTTCGCCAAGATCCGACATTTTTTAGCGAAACAAAAAAGAAAAATATTTTCCAAAACGGGTCGGCGAAAGTCGGATCCGACGTCCGACAATTTGGCAACTCTGCTGAGGATCTCTTTTAGAGGGTTTAAACTTGGTCATGTTTGCTTTGCCATATTATATTTTGCCTTATCCGTTTTGACAGATTGCTCATGCTTGCAGTTTCAACTTTTGTCCAAAAGGTGATGTAATTGTAATAATTTAAAAACAAAAGTTAAATTCTTGTTTTGCACACATCACGTTGGTTACCATTACCCGATCGAACCTGGAGCACATTAAGAGCTTAGGGAGTTTAGTTGGGGAATGCGCCCAGAGCGGTTTGGACCACCGGCACACACCCAAACGACTCAACTCGATGATCAGAATGGGTCTATGATCCTCTTTAGGGGGTGAGGTTCCGCTGGTTCAGATGACCTAGAAATTCTATCCATTTAGAACAAAAACTCCACACCATGTTTAACCTTTACAAGTTTTGTGTGTATTTCCATTTTTGGGCTCAACTGGTGTAAATGGGAATTTGGCCCAAGTATTTGGATACGAGATTGGCCCACAATTCATGAAGAAGATTCAGCCCAACAGTTGAGAATTTGAAATCAGACCAACAACTGTATAAAAGATGTTTGACCCATGAATAAATTTGGCTCATGAAGAAGTTTGGCCCATTGATGTAAATGTGTAGTTTTGGCCCTAGATGTATAGGATTGGGCCTTTTGTGTTATATATTCCAGACTATTGTAAATGTAATACGAGTCTTACTAATGAAGTTTACAATCTCGTACTTGCATTGCATTTTTCAAAAAAAAAATAAGTTTCGTTCATTCAATCTTTTATCCTTAAGACGTTTCACGCACCATCTTTGGTAAGGATGAAAAAAAAATCATTGCCCTCACATTAAAGTCATACAGCCCCCTACGGTCAAAATTGCCTGAATATGGAAAACCGTGACAAAAGGGAATCAGAAATACATGAACAAAAATATTGACGAGGTTCACGAGCTCGTAAACTACAAAGTCAATTGGATTCTCCATAATGCCTTGTCTGAATTATGGAATATGGAAAACGTGTTTGCGTGATTAACAACGGAATACGTTCAGAAGTTCCATTCGACACCAGCAAGTCCGTCTTTCAACCCGGATGATATAATCAGGGATAGATCCGAACAACCACCGTCATTCTAGTAATGTGGGAGCACCTTGGAAAAATGTGGGGGCAACGTGGCTAAGTTGAATGACACCCTTGAACAGTTCATACGAAGAATGAAGCAAATAAAAAGATTTTCAAAATACATGTCCTCGACCTTCGTTCGAATCAAGGATCAGTCAACAAATGCACTCAACGAGTTGCGCCGTCGTGTGAAACGTCTTAAGGACTAGACTTCGTTTGGTCAAAACCTTTTAAAAAAAAACTTTTGTCATACATGCAATCAAAGTCTACGAATGGAATGAATGGAACATAGAATTTTCAAAATCAATCATGCATTATCAATTGTGTATTCATCCTTCTTACTACGGTATTTTGAATTTAGGTTTTCGAGAATCCATGCGACATTCCACGACTCCTGCACCTCAAGAACACGAGGAGAGAATCATCCAACTAGAACAAACCATGCACGCCATGAGTTATGGCACAGTGCAGTCAATCGTTGGCATGACCTTTTAGGTCGAGCGAATTTTGGCTCTTCTAAGCACCAGACAGGAGTGACTACCACAGTATCCCCGACCTCGTCTTCCCGAGAAAAACTATTGTTGTTGCACCTCTTCAATCCATGTCAGGCACTTTTGCCATCCTTACCAAGCTCCACCTCCCACATATGACCTTCCCACACCCGGAAGGACAAAGACACTTTTAAGACTGGGTTTTCGTCCTAATGTCAAAGATTATGAAGTCGCCCAGAGGAAACGTTTAGCCGAAAGTTCATGGAAATTGTTGTTTCCTCCCCTCACCGTTTCATTCTCAGGCCCACCACAAGTGATCCAACTCGATGACATTGATGATCACGATGGCTTGTCAGGCTTATTTTCAACCGATATCACAATTGGAGTTTTGCTCGATGAAGCCCCCTTAGACCTTTTTTTCTGTCCACTCGCTAGTGGGAAACCCTTGCCGGATTCGACTCTATACAAATTATCATTCGATGATACCCGTTTGAGATGCATGAATGTTGAAAAAATTTAGCGCCTAATGGAAGAAATTCATGAAGGTTGTTGCAGACCACACATGAGCGTGCGAGACTTGGATACTTTTAGCCGACTGTGTGAGATACGTCCAACAGTGTCACATCTATAAAGAATACGCATACCAAATCCATGTGCCACTGCATGAGCTCTGTCCCACGACTTCCCCATGACCTTTCTCAAAATGGGGCATCGACGTAGTCAACATGATTTCTCCCAAAGGCGCCCAATGGTCATCAATTCATATTAGCGGCGATCGATTATATCACCAAGTGGGTAAAGACTATCACCCTGACATCAATAACGGCAAACACCATTGAATTTTTCATCATCCAGGAAATCATCATGCATCATGGGATGCCAAAATCTATCATCAACGGCAATGCCAGAAATATAAATTGGTCGATGGGTTATGATCAAGCATAAAAATTCATCTCCATATCGCTCATAAATGAATGGCGCAATGGAAGCATCAATTAAAGGGATGGCATGATAAGCTGCTTTGGGGCACTCATGGCATACATGACCTCAAAATGGACCTTAACGGGAGCAGCCCCATTCTCCATTGTTTACGGGACCAAAATCGTGTTGTCAATTAAAGTAAAAATCTCGTCAGCTAGGATCTTCACTGAGGCAGAAATGGACGAGTCAGAGTGGGCGAGATGCAAATATGAGCAATTGAACCTCATAAAAGAAAAGTGGTTCATCGCTCTGTGCCACGGGCAATTGTACCAGAAATGTATGCCTCGTGCATTTAACAGGAAGATGCGCCCGAGAGAATTGCAAGCAGACAATCTAATTCTCAAAATAAAAAAAAAAACATTCAAGTCAATCAAGACTCTCGGGGCAAGTTTGTACCTAAATATAAAGGGATTTAAGTCATCAAAGAGATTTTCAACGAGGGAGCCATGATCATCAACTGACATTGACAACAGAGAACTCCTGAATCCAATCAATGTGGATACAGTAAAAAAAACTCATAATCAGAAAGCGACCCTTCAAAAATGAGAGAAATTCCCGCTAAATCGAAAACCTGAAAGGGCAGTTTAGGCAAAATTTAGGGAAGAGGGGCATGATTAAAAATCCCTAAAAATGACGATCATGGCAAAAGGAAAGGAATCAAATTCCTGCTAGGTGTAAAACCCAAAAGGGCAACCTAGGCAAAAAATAAGGGAACTAAGAGGTGCGGTAAAAAATAATCGGAGAACCCAGAATCGTAATTTCTGGGTTCTTGAAGAACACAGAAACACGATTTTGGGTTCTTGGGAACCCAGAAATTGCAATTATGGGGTCTTGAAGAACCTAGAAACGCGATTCTGGGTTCTTCAAGAACCCATAAATCAGATTTCTGGGTTCTTCGATTATTTTTTTTGAAGATGATGATGTGTTCTTGAAGATGATTCTAGGGGTAATTACGTCATTTTACGTATCTAAATAGTGACTTAAATATGATTTCTAACGGTGAACAGTAAAAAAACCAAATAGTCACATTTCAAAACCAATTAATCACATTTTGAAATACGTGTAACCATTCTAAACATTGGTCAAACATGTGTAACCAATTAAGTAATTAACCCAAAAAATAATGAATGAAGTATTGGTTGACAATTAATTTAATAGGCAAATATAATAATAAAATTATATATAATGAAACTACTTATATATTAATGTTAGTAACTTAAAACTACACATGTATAAAACAATAATAACACTAAATATTAATTATTATTATTATAATATAGTGATGCACTAATAATGTTGTGATTATATATATATATATATATATATAATTATTGATCAATTATTAGAATTTTTAATATATATTGTTGTGCTGCTAAAATAATAAAATTTTAGATTCGTAAAAAAATATATATTTTGAGAAATATTTTTATATTGAACAAAAATAAATAATATACTTAAATTTTTATATATTGTGATAATTTTAAAAATAATTTAAAACTTTTTATCAAATATATATTAATATTAAAAATATACATTTAATTTATAATATATTTTTTAATAACATATGAGATGATTTACATAAAAAAAATATTTTTTTAAGAAACTTTGTTCAGAATATTAGACTTATTAATAGAGATTTTTTAACAAATATAAAATGAAAAAAATAAAGAACTAAGTTTGTGAGAAAAAAATGTTAAACAGTTATTTTCTAGAAAGAGAAATAAGTGATAAATTAAAATAAAACAAAATGGTTTTTAAGATTGAATGAAGAGTTTTGGAGCAATTTAAACTTGTGTATCTAAGCAAAAATGTGACCACACAAAAATTTGTTATATATGGTAGTGTTGGACCAATAAAATTGAAAAAAAAAAAACATATTTTGCTTACTTGTCAACATATTATGTCTCTTAGTCAAATTAATATATATAGATAACGAGGACACGTTTTTACAAATTAGTATCCACAAAAAAATTATTACTTTAGGTATTTCAGAAGTCATAAAAGTATCTATTTTATTTTGACATTCAAAATGGATGGAATCTGTCACCATGCCGGTTAAGTGCCCAATTTAGACTGAAATTCGAAGAAAAAAAATATACATTTTGTGTGAAGACTGAAATGACCCTTTTGAAATTCGTTCAACTCTCTCGGCTTGTCCCTGACTCTATAGACCGGGATTGAAAATTGTTGTGGTAGGGAAATCGTCCGCCTCGAAAAGAACTTTGACACCAGTATTCTTAGCCGTCGGAGCAGGAGCCCACTGATCAAGAGCGGCAGAGTAGATTTAAGTGATATAACATGGATGATGCTACCTCAGGCGACGACCCTGGTGTTTTTCGAACATCCGCCGCGGAAGAAGCGGTACCGCCAACACACTCTGCAGCAAATCCAAGAGCTTGAAGTTTTTTTTTTTTTTTGTAATTTTACCTTTAATCTAAATTTTCATAATTTAAATTAATATAGGGTTTCTGTTTAGTCTGTTCAAAGAATGCCCACATCCAGATGAGAAGCAAAGGTTGGAGCTCAGCTGGAGGCTATACCTGGAGGCACGACATGTCAAATTCTTGTTTCAAAATCAACGAACTCAAATAAAGGTGAAGAAATCTGTTTTTTTTTTCCCTTCTGATGGGGGACTTTTTTGTATATAATTCTTATTTGACGAGTGCAGACGCAACTGGAATGACATGAGAACTCATTACTACGACAAGACAACGACTAGCTTAGGACAGAGAACATGTCCTTGTGGGACGTGATGCACAATCCTATTTGTGTAAACTGCAGCGATCTGACCATCATCGAAGACATAAAACACACGTATCAAGGATGAGCTCGATCGCATCTGAACACTTGCCGGAAAGGTCTTCGATCACCCTTTTTCCCTCCCGTTGCAGCTACCCAGGCTCAGAGTTAGGGGCATTTCGATCTTCATAGAAAGTGTTTTTTCCCGAATTTCGGTCTAAATTGGGAACGTGACACACGGGTGACGATTTCCATCCATTTTGGATGTCAAAATAAAGTAGATACACTTGTAACTTCTAGAGTACCCAAAGTAACAAAGTTTTTGTGAGGTACCAATTTGTAAAAACGTAATTTATGAGGTACCTATATGACTTTTACTCCTATATATAAGTTCTGTTCTCTCAAATGTATCATCTTACACTAACAACATAACCAAAGATCTCTACTTTCGATATATATATATATATAAACTATTCACATGCCAATTTGGTGTCGAAGCTAGTCAGACAGATCGAAAAGGCCTGAAACGCAGAAAGCGGGTAGCGATAATCCATGGTAAACATATCTTTCCCGACCTTACCGAACTGAAGAATGACCTTATCATGATCGGGCCGAGGTGGATGAGCTGATGTCACTGCTGAATCAGCATACTCCTGTTGTTGTTGGATTGCAGCAATCAACTGAAAGTTCTTGACAGACGCCACAGTGACCCTGCCCTTAAAATTCAGACACCAACACTGCAACTGTTCATGCCACCTTGGCGACTTGTTCTTCAAAATGAGGGGCCTGTCTTTCCCCTCATCGTTGGCTTCTTCTCCTTCTTCCTCACAGGGTCCGAGGATGTCTGAGAACCGGGAGCTGCTGAAGTCAGTGGAGTTGTCTATCGATCTTGCAAAGGAGCTGCTTCGGAAGGAACCCTGTAGAGAGCGAGGGAGAAGCTCGGGGTGGACTGGAATGGTCCCACTAAGTTTGAGAGATGAGGAAGGGATCGTATGCATGGTGCAATGCATTCTGCGTGGGCCTCTTGTTCCAAACAAGTTGAGCTCGTAGTTGACTTGGGAAACCTTGTAATTTCTAATAGGGAGCTTAGGGGTCACCTTCTTCGAGTTGAATCTTTGGCTTTTCTCTGGGAGAGGAAGCTGTGGGCGTTTGTTTGGCGGTTGTGTGTCGTATATGATGTACTTGGTTCCCAGAAAATTCGACCTGGGAAAGGAAAAAAGGGTTAGTATGAAAGTCGGGAAAGTGAAATATACCGGTAAAAGAAACTGCAGCAACCTTAGTTTTCCGATGTAGCTGCTACTTGTTCTTGATATATTATCGGAATCCAAAGTTATAACGTACTCCATACGCGGAGTTTTCTTTGTGCGTTTTGCAGAAAGAAGGAACTTCCCATTCTCAGCAAGCAGGGCTGCAATATGAAACCACCAATATCATTAACTTTGAACAAGAGAAGTTAGGGCATTACAATTTCTCCCCTAGGTACTTGTTTAACTTAATAATCATGATATTTATTGGAATTATCAGATGAATAATGCTAAAATAAAAATATAAATTCAACATTGTTATGTAATTTTCCTGATCTTATTGTAAAGAATCGAAGTGCTAGATTGCACTTGCCCAAGACCGTACTTTACTAACAAGAGAAGAACTTGTATATGTATAACACTCTCACTCTAAATATGATATATTGGAGACTCTCTTATACAACACACTTGTTGGTTGGTTCTTGTTGTTATGTTGGTTACAAATGACTCCACCCCTATTTATAGGACCCTAAAGAAATCTCTAGACTCAAAGAAAACTCTAGAATAGAAACTCTCTAGAAACCTATAAAAATAACTATTCTAGAATATCCTAGAATTTTCTTAGTCCTAAAATTATCTAGATACAAACTAAACCCTTAATCATACTAGCTTATTCTTCTAGACCCAACTAAACACATTTTCCTATGAAAGTCAATGTTGTATTTCAACACTTATTATGCATGTCAATAGTACTCTTCTGCAAAAACAACTACGCAGTGTGGCAAAGGCAAAAGCAAACCTGGGCTAAGGCAGAGGAAGAGGCGATAACTTAAACTGGCTTTGTCTCTTTTTATAAAGCACTGGATAGTTCCATCTCGAGGTCCAGGCTATATAAGAAATATGTCAACAGAAGTATTGTCAGAAACCTAAAATATATAACTGAATAGATAGTTTGGGATATTTCATGAAAAAGAATACTCGAAAAATAAAAAATTGACCTGCTTCAGTGAGATGGGGAAAGTTATCTTCCCAGAAATCTCAGGACATTTAACAATCTCCTTGCATATGTCTCTCCAAGATCTACACACGGAAGCACATGCTACAACATGCTTCCTAGCAGGCCATGTACTCTCACTAGCCTCTAATCTCTTGATCACATTGCGAAGAAGTTCAGGAGGGAGGTTAGCCCAGCTGCTTATCTGTATGACTAAGGGCAGATCGTGCAGATCGTGGGCTGAACCCTGGGACTTGCCTCTGTGATGAACTGACAACCTCACCTCAAAAGTCCTCCTTGATAAGCTTTCAAACCCGTCTCTTATGTCACGGACAATATCACGGAACGACATTTATTCTACTTTTCCAACTTTCAAGAAACTTTATTTCCAGTTTAGTTGCTCAGCATTCACTTCACAATCTGTGATATATATCATATGCAAGACAAGAAGCCAGAGCAATCGAAGGTTGGAAGCAGTTAAAGGTCTACTTTCTCCTAGCAGCTAGCAGACATGAAGATTTGACAAAACAAGAAAATGATATTGAACAATTTGAACTTCCCTTCAAAAAACAAATCAGACCTAAATACCAGCTTTCTGTTAGAAATCTTTCTGCATAGCTACTACTCGGGCTACAACTGCCCAACCCTGATCGACGAGTTGGAGTTGAATAACTATGCAGCTTGAGCAGTAATCCCTAATACCAGAAATAAGCTGTTCAAACTATTGCTTGAAGAGAAAGCTTAAAATTTATAAGTTTCAAGACATCCAATTCAAAATCAAAGCAAATATCCATAGTTCAGTCCAATATTGATACCCAATTCGATAGAGCAGCAAAAACAGATAGCTATCTCGACCAAGGGTAGAAACCCTTCTTCAATTCAATCAACTACAACCTCAATTACATATCAAGACTTTCAAAAATCAAGGATAATATCTAACCAGCAGATGATGACGAAGAGCTAGAATCTTCTACCATGCAGCATATCAGCTTGCTCTTCTTCTGCAGAATAACACAGTTAGCTCTTTCATACATATCAATAGTAAGAAAAACCGGTTAGAGGACAAAAGAAACTTACATTTTGGATGCTCAACATTTTTCCGCGGTGGGTGGGATTATGCCAAGGACGATTATGTCAGCGGCTGTGGAACCGACCCAGAAAATCAAGGGAGAAGCCGAGCAGTGCTTTTACTTAAAACAAGTGTTTTTACGATGGAGCAGACAGAAATCAGGAAACGTAAGAGAGAGGAAGAGGAAGGAGGAAAATTCGTCGCAGAAATTTACTGCAGGGCCGTAATCTGCTCACCTGCTACCAAAATTCTTCTGTGTATAGTAGAAGTAGAACTCTGTCTATGTCTTCTCTTCTCTATTCTTCGGACATCAAAATCATATTGAAGGATTATTACTAGACTAGGGAATGGAGCCGCGCAAAGCCGCAAACTATCGTTCAGTTTATATTTAAATTTTATACATACCAATGAAAGAATTACGCCAATAATATAATAATATTACTAATGCTTTAAAATTTAAATTTTATTGGTGTTGTCGCATTTATATAAAATATATATTTAAACCATAAATAATTACTATTAATTATATTTTAGCTATATATATTACTTATTTTAAGTTCGCCAAACATGTTGGTACAATAAATGTACACTAAAGAAGTTACATAATTTTTAAATAAACTATGTTAATATTATCATCTCGTATAATAACTTTATAATGCATAATATAGTTACATACATGTTATTAACACAAAATAATATTTTTATGAAAATGATAATATGATATGTAGACAAAATACATCCTTAATGTATTACTAATTTAGTTAGTAATAGATCATTTACTTTTTATAAAATACTAGATTATCACACGCGCTACGCATGTGCACGTCTACTTCGTTGGTCGCGTGTGAGGTGTTACGAAAGTATAATTCGATCGTATTGACTTTTAGGATAATACAATAATATTACAGGAATTAAATATTTGATTAAAATATTATTAATTAAAATAGTACGAGAATAAACATTTAATATTAAATATACATCTAAGACTTCACATAAAGATGTTGACGGAAGTGTTTGGAACCATCGAAGTCTATTTATTTTAACTAGTTAAATGGAGGTATATATCTGCTCATTCATAAAAAAAATACTTACTTACTTAAAAAAAAATATAATTACCTAATTATAAAATCCTGAGAAGTTCAACTATCATTACCCTTATAAATATACATTTTTATTATTACCTTATTCACTTATTCAACAAATTATTACCTTATTCACTAATTCAACAAATTATTACCTTATTCACTAATTCAACAAACGAGAATATTTATCGACTAGGGGGTTGTTTGGTCGACACTTGGTTAATACATTCATCCACTGCAAACACATGCAAAACGAGATTACAACTTATGAAGAAAATAAAATTGCACATCTTATAAAAATAAAAGATTAAGAATGTAGCATATACATATACACTAACTATTCATTCTGTATTTTGCGTGACATTTGGCTTAAAATCTAGATTAATTGTTTTTAATTTGCAATTTTATGTAGAAATTTATTTTAAAAATATACTAAAAAATATATGTGTCTTAATTTATTTCAATAATGTATGTAAATAGAAATATATGATATTATATAATTGAAAAGCACTTCTTCACATCTAAAATAATAAATATTTTGTAAATTAGAGTGCCATAAAAACGTTATAACTATTTAATTACGTACGAAATTCAAAAATATAATTATATATATTAAAATAATATATATTACATTAAAATAAAATAAATAAATAAATTTATATGCATTAAAGTAATATAATATTAGTGACATGTATTTTTATATGATTTTTTAAAATTTAAAGCATAGAACTCCATGTTATGTGACTTAGAGATATGAAATACTTGGGTGCCTGGATAGGGATGTCTCGGGGTGTATGAATGATAGATTAACCAGGGAGATATCTGAATGGGAGGTTCGGGCAGCGGTGAACCAGCTTGGGGGGTCAAGGGCACCGGGACCGGATGACTTTTCGGGTTCCTTCTTCCAACGGAACTGGAAGGTTGTTGGTCCAGACATCGTTACCATGGTCCAGACCTTCTTACAAACAGGTATTTTCCCTCCATACTTAAATCACACCCTTATCCCGAAAACCACTACTCCGTCTCATGCATCTGAATTCCGTCCTATCAGCCTTTGTAATTTTGCTTATAAAATTGTGGCTAAGGTTCTGGCAAACAAGCTAAAAATCTGGTTGCCAGAACTGATAACCCCCTATCAGAGTGCATTTATGTCAGGTAGACAGATTCAAGACAACATCCTCATAGCGCACGAGATGTTCCACCACCTAAAGTTAAGCAAAAAGAGAAGAGGTACATCAGGTATCTCAGATTGTGCCCTTAAAATCGATATGGAGAAGGCCTACGATAGAGTGGATTGGAATTTCTTGTTCTGAGTCTTGGAGGTCAGAGGGTTCGACCAGAGATGGGTTCATTGGATCAAAGCGTGCGTGTCCTCCGTGACATATCAGATCTTAGTGAATGGTAAGAAGACTCAGGTAATCCGTCCATCCAGAGGACTTCGACAGGGGGAACCCCTTTCCCCGTACCTTTTTATCCTGGTAGCGGACGTCCTCTCAAGGAGAATGGAATACAGAGTAAGATTGAAGGAGATTACCGGAATTAAGCCAAGGAGTTCGTGCCCGGAGATCCATCATCTCCTTTTCGCCAATGATTCGGTGTTTTTCTTAAAGGATCAATGGAGAATGCTACCGCCTTTAAGGTGACATTGGACGAGTACTGCGAGGCGTCGGGTCAGAGGGTAAATTTTGCTAAATCCTTACTCTTCTGTGGGGATGATGTGGATGATTCTTTCTCTAGGCAGGTGGCTAGCTTATTTGGTATGAATCTGGAGAACAACCCGGGAAAGTACTTGGGCCTACCTTCCCTTTGGGGTGGGTCTAAGTGCGAGGCTCTTGGGTTCCTCAAAGAACGTATTGTCCAGAAACTGCAAGGATGGAGGTTCAAACTGCTTAACAACGCGGGTAAGGAAGTTCTAATCAAGGCCATGATATCGGATATCCCCACCTATACTATGAGCGTATTCAAGCTCCCGAAGACGTGGTGCTCACAAGTGAATGGGATGACAGCTCGGTTTTGGTGGGGGCAGCAAATGGCGATCGCAAGATGCATTGGCTAATATGGGACCTCATGACCCGGGCCAAGAATGTTGGCGGTTTGGGCTTCCGTGAATTAGAGGCATTTAATGTAGCTTTGTTGAGTAAGATGGCAGCTAGGTTGATGACGGAACCAGACGCACTTTGGGCAAAGGTGCTTAAGGGGTTGTATTTCCCATCGGTGGAGTTCGGGCAAGCAACGAAGGGAAGCAGATCCTCTTGGGCGTGGGCCAGCATCTTGGAGGGGAGAAAGGTCTGGTTGGACGGGGCAGTCTGGTCGGTGGTTGATGGGGGAATAATCAAGCCTTTCGTGGATGCGTGGCTCACGGGCCAAAGTCCAACCAGGCTCGGGGTGCATCCAATAACGCAAGATCAAGCTCAGACCAGATTGCAGGACTAGATTGACCCCGTGTCCAGGACCTGGTTGGAGCCAAATGTGCGGGAAGCTGTGTCCAACATTGAGGCTTTGGAGGTGCTGTCTGTCTCCTTACCGCTGATTCCCCGTCAAGACCAGCTTAGGTGGCCTTTCGAGAGAGGAGGCAAGATTACCGTACGATCGGCCTATCATCACATAAGGGAGCTGCAATGGGGCCTCCTGGACTCGACAGACCAAGGTAATGGTATCTCTGCGGGTCTGAATCTATGGGATGCCATTTGGAAAGCGAAGGCATTGCCTAAGGTGCGGGTCTTCGCGTGGAAGGTGCTGTCAAATGCTGTAGCGGTTCAGGAGAGGTTAGTCCGCAGGGGGATGCCTGTGCTGATCGGGTGTCCAATATGTGGCCAACCTGAGACGATCCAGCATCTGCTATGGGAGTGTGGTTGGCTTCGGTGTGTCTGGGACAAACTTCTGGGCATCAAGGATACTGGGATTTGAGGACTATCGGTACATGAATGGTTGGCCAAGAAACTTTAAAATTGATTTTAAATTATAAAAATATAATTTTTGCATAGTAGCGTGCTTACGTAGTACTAGAGGAGACCAAACCATATTTATACACAACCGTTACCTAACATACGAAAGACATTGTTTGGTGGGATCAATACAAATCGTCGTGTCTTACGTACAATGTTCCACTTTGGGGATGGATAATACAGGGTTATGATTAGGACTTAATTTATGTATTTGGGTCAACCGTGTGTGAGTTATTAAAAATGAGTCGTATTAAAATATATTTATTTCAAAAGTGATTCGTAACCGTCAATTTTCAAGATTTGAATATGATTTATGGAGTACATGAATAACCCCATGTTACTCGTGAACTCGTACTTATTTTAATTTGTGTGATAGCAATTTTGTGTGTCAAAATATTAACTCGTAACTCTATACGATATGTAAACTCATGTGACTTATTAATCAATGGACTCATCTGTCTCATACGACATGTGTGATCAAATCTTAAGATAATATATATTTAATTTTAAGAATCAATATTTTGACCTACTAGTCCAAAGATACGATCCATATCGACTTATTTTATATATAGATTATTAAACAAGTCGTATTAAAATAATTTGTATGTATAAAATATTCCACCGGTGAACTAGACTGACTCTTATGTGAAAAATGTTCACCCCTGGTTATCATACCAATCTTAAAGACTAGACTCAAACCTGTTGAAAGTCAAACTGATACTGAAGTTTGAGGACCAAGTTTTTATTTTGTGTTTATTTAGGGTTTAGTTGTTATTTCAGTTTTATTATTTTATTTAGGGACTCAAACGTTTAGGGTTTTCAGTCAATTCCTTCGGTTTTAATTTCAGTATATTGGATCGTTTTCTCTTTACCTATTTAAGAGGTGATGGCTCGCCGCATGAAGGTGTGTAGCCATATGATCCTCCATATCGTCTCTTCTGATTCTCTTTTGTGCCGATTCCATTCTGTTCATGCGTATAGCTCATAGATCTTTGGTATTTCAATATGGTATCAGAGCGATGAAGCATTAGGTTGCTTCGTTTCATCGATCCTGGTTTCTCTGTGTTTCTTTTCCTTGAATATCTTCGAATAACTGTCGGTAACTTTTCATTTCTAAGAACAAATACGCTTGATCTTCATTCTCGAAGATTGTTTTTGCGATATCTGTTACCGTCTAGTTTTTGTACCGAAGTTCTTCATCGATGTTATTAATATGATTTTTTAAGAGCAGATTCTATTGATTCTTATTCTTGTGTTGAGGAGGTATTCGAACTTGTTCTTGAGAAAAGATTCCTTGGTTGCTTTGTCTTGAGATTTTCAGTTCCTCGTTGTATCTTTTATTGCGCAAGATTAAGTTATTTTTTCTTCCTGAAATCTTGTTCATATTGTTACCAAGATCTGGATCTTTTTCGGCCATTCAGTTCTTGTATATTGGTTATGCTGCTTGTTGGTTCTGTTGACATTGAGATCTGTTATTTTGCTGGTTGCTGTTCTTTGTTCGGAATTTCTGGTGAAACTCTTTTTTGGCTACCGATCTATGTATGGCTTTATCAGGAGATTATGATTCTGTCAAGGTTGCGAAAAACGTTGCCACCACAAGTCATGTGGATGAGGCGACGTCTAAAACGCAAGTTATTGACCATAACCACCCTCTATTTCTACATCCATCTGATTCGCCTAATTATTCTATTATTGCTGAAAAGCTTACTAGACCAAAAACATATGGGTTCTGGAGTCGAGCTATGTATATGTCATTTTGGGCAAAAAATAAACTCGGTTTTATAGATGGATCTTGTATAAAAGAGAATTATGATCCCAGTCCTCATCATATCTGGGACAGGTGTAATGCCTTTGTTTTTGCCTGGATAATGAACTCTGTTTCCAGAGATTTGATGACTGGAATCATATATGCTACCAATGCTCAGTTTATTTGGAAGGATCTTAGGGAAAGGTTTAACAAAGTGAATTGTTCCGCATTAGTCAACTTCATCGAGAAATTTGCTTAGCCCAACAAGGAACTGATTCTATATCTGCTTATTTTACTAGAATCCGTACCATGTGGGATGAGTTTGATGCAATATGTGCTCTTCCTTGCTGTGACTGTGATCTTTTTCAAAAACACATTGAGCATGCAAACAATTTAAAGCCTTTTCTCTTTGTCAACAGTTTGAACGAATCATATTCTCAAGTTCGTTCAAATCTTGTGATGAGGGGACCACTTCCTACTGTTAACCAGGCGTATGCTGTGTTGATACAAGAGGAAAATCAAAGGGAGATTTCTGGAAATATGTTGGTGAATTATGTTGTTGGAAACAAGGCTATAGCCCCAGGAAACCAGAAACTATGGGTGAAACTAGACCGGTCGGACCGGTTTTTATACTATTTCGGCTGGGTACCTATATTTTCGGACAGGATTTTCTTCAAAAAAAAGTCAAACCAAAAGACCGTATAAGGAAAAATAAACCGTCCATTCGGATTTCGGATTTTCGGACCGGATTTTCGGTTTAAACCGAAAAAATAAATACTAAGTGTTTCATAAATACTAGGGAGGGTTAGCTTAGCAAGAATACAAAAATTGATGGGTGGCATAGGGGACATGAAAAGTTGAGATTTTGGATAACATGTCCACTCTTGAAAGTTGAAAAATACAAGTTTTGACTCTTAGACCAATGAAATAGTTGGTATATGTGCACAATGTTTCATATTAATTAATAATAAATATATTATATATAATTAATTCGGTCGGACCGGACCCCATGGTTTTTTAAACTTAAAGACTGAACCAGACTGAAAATCTGAAATAAAGAAGAAAAAAAACGTCTGTGAACCGAACCGTGTGTTTTCAGGTCAGTTCTTATCGGTTTTTCAGACCAACCATATTTTACTTTCACCCCTACCAGAAACCGTTTAAAAAATAGTGGAACTTGTTCTGTGAATACTGCAAGAATAAGGGACACGATTATGATCATTGCTTTAAGAGAAAGGGCTATCCACCTGGTTGGAAATTCAAATCTGGGCAGAGTCAGGGAAAGCCACCTCAAGCCAACAGTGTAAACAAACCAAACAATGATGGGAATAAGAACCGTACATCATGCTCTTCAACTGAGTTTGGGGTTTCTTACTTTTCTCCTTTAGATGCTGGTTCTAGAAATACTAATGTTCTTTCCTCTGATCAAATTGAACAGATCACTCAGATTGTAAACAAGCTACAATCAAAATCATCATCCAAGGCCAATGTAGTAGGTATAAAATCTAGTTCATCATGTTTTTCTAATATAGGAAATTGCTGGATTTTAGACACTGGTGCTACTAATCATATGAGTTATAGATCTGATTGGTTGTATGATTTCAAGAATGTCAGTTCTAAGGTGCAATTGCCTGATGGTTCTAATTCTCTGTCCATGGTGTAGGAAATTTTAGGATATTTGGAAATCGATCTTTGCATGATGTGTTTTACCTGCCTGATTTTAGATACAATTTGCCTTCTATATCCAAGATAACCAAGGATTTGTCTTGTTCTGTATCATTTTATCCCAAGTTGGTGATCATGCAGTAACTTTACAATGGAGCGGTGTTGGGGATTGTTAGAGAGGCTGGAGGGCTATATTTTTTTGACACTGAATTTAAGCCTTCTATTGCCCTTAGAGCCATCATTCTGCCAAACCCTCAGCCCGTTCTCTGGCACAAAAGATTGGGACATCCTTCTATGGAAGTCTTGAGTAGAATAAAGTCTCTTGAGTCTGTTTGTTCTGAAAATGAGAAATTGTTTGATTGTAGCATTTGCGCTATGGCCAAGAAGCATAGATTGCCTTTCATAGTGAATCTAAGTTTGTTGAATGTTTTGATCTTGTTCACATGGATGTTTGGGGGCCCTACAATCAAATTACTTATGATAATAAAAGGTTCTTTTTGACCATTGTGGATGATTTCAGTAGAAATACTTGGACTTACTTGCTGCACCTTAAATCTGATGATGTTGTTGTTATTAAACATTTTACTGTGTTGATTGAAAATCAGTTTAGGAAAACCATCAAGGTTATCCGAACTGACAATGGTGGTGAGTTTTTTTTAATAATCATTGTAATGATTTTTTCAAATCAAAAGGGATTGTTCATCAAAGTACTTGTGTTTATACGCCCCAGCAAAATGGTATTGTTGAAAGAAAACACATGCATTTACTTGATGTTGCAAGAGCTTTGAAATTAGAAAGTAACATTCCATCTAGATTCTGGGGTGAATGCATTTTGAATGCTTGCTACCTTATAAATTTGATGCCAACTTCTGTTTTAGGAGGAATATCTTCTTATGAGAAATTGTTGAATCGTAAACCTAGACTTGATCATTTGAGAATATTTGGTTGCCTTTGTTATGCCAAAGTTTTACCTGTTGATGATAAGTTTGAGTCTAGATCTATTCCATCTGTTTTGTTGGGTTATTCTCTTACTCAAAAGGGGTATAAATTGTTGAATTTGAATAATGATTCTATATTTGTTAGTAGAGATGTTAAGTTTGTTAAGAATGTTTTTCCTTATAGGGATAAGAATTCAGAGAATGGGAATTTATTTGTTGATACCATTGCTAACAAATATGATGATATTGATTCATTACAGATTAATAAGATATCTGATGCTGATGAGATGAATGATGGAAATGCAAAAAATGATGAAGTTGTCCCGCCCATTTCGGACAACCCTGATTCTGCAGAAAATGAGAACATGCATACTGATTTTGTTGTGCCTCCTAGAAGGTTGGGTAAGATAATTGAAACTCCAGTTTGGCAAAAGGATTATGTTTTGCAGAATAACTGTAGTGTTAAATATCCTATCCAAAATTGTGTGTCTTATCATGCTTTGTCCCCTGCTTTTAAGTGTTTTGCTAGCTCTATTGATAAAATTACAGAACCCAGTTCTTTTGATGATGCTTGCAATAATGAAAATTGGGTCAATGCCATGAAAGATGAGATATCTGCTTTAGAAAGTATAATACTTGGAAAATTGTTCCCTTGCCCAAAGGGAAACATGATATTGAATGTAAGTGGATTTTTCGTGTTAAGTATAACTCAGATGGTTCTGTTGAGCACTACAAAGCCAGTCTGGTTGCGAAAGAGTTCAATCAAAAGGAAGGTATAGATTATTCTGATACTTTTTCTCCCGTTGCTAAAATGGTTACTGTTAGAACTGTTTTAGCCTTAGCTACAAAATACAATTGGACTCTTTTTCAAATGGATGTTTACAACGCTTTTCTTCAAGGAGATTTAAAAGAAGAGGTTTATATGCAGATTCCTCAGAGATTTAGTAATCAGGGGGAGAATCATGTTTGTCGATTACATAAATCCCTTTATGGATTAAAACAGACCTCTAGACAATGGAATGTTAAATTAGTTGATTCTCTTATTCATAATGGTTATCATCAGAGTTTGTATGATTATTCCATGTTTACAAGAAGAAAGGTAATGAGATTGTTATTCTTCTTGTTTATGTTGATGATCTGTTGATTACTGGAAACAGTAAATCTTTGATCCATGAGTTGAAGGTTTCGTTGCATAACAGTTTCAAGATGAAAGATTTGGGTGAATGAAAATACTTATTTGGTATAGAAATTACATGTTCTAACGAAGGAATTGTTATGTGCCAAAGGAAGTATACACTTGAACTTTTATCTGAAATTGGATTACTTGGTGGAAAACCAAGCAGTACTCTAATGGATCAAAATGTCAAGTTTACTAATAAGGGATATGATTTAAAATTTTACATGAATCAAGATGATGGTCTATTAGATGATCCCACGTCTTATAGGAGGTTGATTGGTAAGTTACTTTATTTGTATGTTACTCGCCCTGACATTGCTTATTCAGTTCAATGTTTGAGTCAGTTTATGCAGAATCCAAAACAATCTCATTTGGATGTTGTGCATAAGGTAATAAGGTATGTTAAACAACAACCAGGTTTGGGTATCCTTATATCTGCTGATGATTGTTTAGATATTTCTGGTTATTGTGATTCAGATTGGGGTAGTTGTATTGAGACAAGAAAATCTGTATCTAGTTATTGTGTTTTTCTCGGAAAGTATTTGGTTTCCTGTAAAGTTAAAAAACAGACTACTATTTCCAGATTTTCTGCTGAAGCAGAGTACAGAAGTATGGGTTCTACTGTTTCTGAAATCATTTGGTTGAGGATTATTAGGAGAATTGGGTGTTGTTTCTCATACTCCAACTACCTTGTTTTATGATAATAAAACAACTATTCAAATTGCTTCAAATCTCATGTATCATGAAAGTACAAAACATTGAAATTGATTGTCATTTCATTAGGGAACAAATTAATGCAGGGATTATTCTAACCGATTTTGTGAAGTCAAGTGAACATGTTGCTGATATTTTCACCAAGGCATTGGGTAAGAGTCAACATTATTATCTGCTGAAGAAACTTGGTCTAAAAGACATTTTCTCAAACATCAGTTTGAGGGGGAGTGTTGAAAGTCAAACTAATGTTGAAGTTTGAGGAACAAGTTGTTATTTTGTGTTTGTTTAGGGTTTAGTTGTTATTTCAGTTTTATTATTTTATTTAGGGACTGAAACGTTTAGGATTTTCAGTCCATTCCTTCAATTGTAATTTCAGTGCATTGGATCGTTTCCTCTTTACCTATTTAAGAGGTGATGGCTCGCCGCATGAATGTGTGTAGCCATATGATCCTCCATATCGTCTCTTCTGATTCTCTACTGTGCAGATTCCATTCTGTTCATGCGTATAGTTCATAGATCTTTGGTGTTTCAATAAAACCCAAACCCATTATTGAAATGGAAATTTTATTTGCAGATGATCAACTACTTTATACAGATCACTTTTGTTGAAAGACTAAAATGTCCTACTAAATTTTTACAAATTTTTCCTTAATAATTTTTAGAAAATTAATTATCAAATCGACCACATATTTTGTAGTTACTAAATTGACCCCATATTATCAAAATAGTAAAAAATGCATGCTTCTAACAAGTTTTGAACCGTGAACCTATTACATACTAGCTAAATTTTTTACCACTACACTACTAATTCTAATTGCTTTTCTACATACTTCAAATATACTTATTGAAACAACTTTCATATTATTATATTATTGTATTAAACATCTCATATTTATTTATTGATGATTTTTAGTAATTAATCTTTGTTCAACGTTGTTTGTTTAATTATAGTTTTAATTTAATTGTGTATCTACTCATTAATTTCTTTGAGATGGTTGAAAAATAAGTAATTTTTAAATTTAGTATTTATAGACTACCAGAATACTTTTTTTTTCAATCATCTCTAAAAAAATCAGAAAGATTATAATATGTAGATATTTAAATTAGAACTCTAACATCATATGTGTCTTAGAGTTCTAATTTAATTATCTACATACTATAATCTTTCTGAATTTGTTTTAGAGATAGTTTCAAAAAATATTTTTAAAATCAGTATTCTGGTAGTCTATAAATACTAAATTTAGAAAAATACTTATTTTTCAACTATTTTAAAAATTAATCAGTAGATACATAATTAAATTATAATTCTAATTAAATAAACAACGTTAAACAAAAATTAATTACTAAATAACATCAATAAATAAACATGAGTTTGTTAATACAATAGTATGAGAGTTGATTCAATAACTATATTTGAAGTATGTAAAAAAAACAATTGGTATTAGTAGTGTGGTGATAACACTTTTAGCTAGTATGTAAGAGGTCGAGTTCAAAACTTGCTAGAACCATGAATTTTTCACCATTTTGATAATATGAGGTCAATTTAGTAACTACGAAACTATATGATCGATTTGATATGTAATTAATTTTCTTAAAATTAGTAAGGACAAATATGTAAAAAGTTATTAGAGCATTTTAGTCTTTCAACAAAAGTTGTTTGTATAAAGCAATTGATAATTTGCAAATAGAATTTATCCTCTTATTGAAAAACTGTTTGATTTTGTTTTTATTCATTCCCTCTTTTTAGTATATTTACGAATTCGTCCCCGTAACAACGGATCAGGTTAACTTCAAACCTCTTAGCCTCTTAGGCAGTGTTATGAGAACCAGACTAAATCGACAGTCCGACTAGGATCCGGACCCCTGTTCGGTTTTGTTCAGCTAAAAGACTAAATTGCATAGCAACATTGTTTGAACCGACCATTTTCCTGTTCATTTTTTTAAATGTTTTTTTAACAAACCAATCGTGTTTTTTTTTCTGATTTAAACCGATTGGTTTTCATTTTTTTTTTATGATTTTTGTGTGTGTTTGAGACTATGTAGTTTGAGATAATTGTGTATGTGTTTGCGATTATGTAGTTTGTAACTTTGTATTTTTAAATTTTTTCTTACTTATGAACCAGTGAATCGCACATTGAAACAGGTCTAGCTGGGGTAGACCAGACAAATCGGGAACTACCACATCGCCGGTTCGAGGGTCGATCTGGTTCTGATAACACTGCTCTTAGGTACACTATCTTGTTTGCTTCCAATTGGTTTGCAGCAGTGAAATATTATTTCTTTTCAATTATATAACAGTGGTTAAGGTATGATGTATGTATAATAAATAATAAATATTATAATCGTAACCTATTTATAAACTACATAGCATAATTATAATTTTAACTATTGCAGGTATAATTTTAAATATCATAATCGTTTTCATAACCCCGATTATTAACCACGATTTTATCTGTATGTCCTCATTTAAAGTTATTCTATTCTATTGAAGCTTTTATAAATAAAATTTTGTATATTTTTATCCAAAAAGATTAATTCATTGATTAAAGCATTATAATTTCAAGATCATTGAGATGTAAAATTAAAACAATGTAATTTTAACGTAATTAGCACGAGAGTTTTGAATCCGTCCGTAAAAAACTTAATTGTATCACTATTCAGTATATATATATTAATAAATTATTATTATATATAATAAGCATGATTATGAATAAATGAAATATCATAACTGTGACATTAACTGAATAGAAAATTCATCACTATAATCTCATCACATCATAATAATATAGTTACGCATATTAAAAATTAACACTTATAACCACAATTTTTTATTTTTCAGCGTACAACACGCAACAAATTGATATTTTTCGGCCCACCAAAGTGTTTTTAATGGCATAAATAAGGGTTTACTTCTCTTTAGTTCAACACTTTGAAATTGACTTGAAAAAATGATTCTTCTCTGTCAAAACGACCAATTAATTCAAATACAAACCCTAGAGGAATTGATGTATTCGTGCTACTTAAGGACAGAATTGATATCCAAGTTGCAGGCACACAGAACAGTAGTTACGTTGATGTTTTTGTGGAGGAAGGGCCATATTGAAAGATTTCCATGGATTATTATTCGGCAGAAAAATAGACCAATAGATGGCCTGAATATGAAATAATAACACTTTGGTGGGCCGAAAAATATCAATATGTTGCATGCTGTACGCTGAAAAATAAAAAATTGTAGTTATAAGTCTTAATTGTTAATGTGAGTAACTATATCATTAGGATTCGATGAGATTATAGTGATGAATTTTCTACTAAGTTAATGTCACAGTTATGATATTTCATTTATCCATAATCATGCTTATTATATATAATAATAATAATTTATTAATATATATATATATACACATATACTAATGAATAGTGATACAATTAAGATTTTTTACTGACGGATTCAAAACTCTCGTGCTAACTACGTTAAAATTACATTGTTTTAATTTTACATCTCAATGATCTTGAAATTACAATGCTTTAATGAATGAATTAATCTTTTTGGATAAAAATATACAAAATTTTATTTATAAAAGCTTCAATAGAATAGAATAACTTTAAATGCGGACATACAGATAAAATCGTGGTTATGAAAACGATTATGATATTTAAAATTATACCCGCAATAGTTAAAATTATAATTATGCTATGTAGTTTATAAATATGTTACGATTATAACAACTGAGAACTGCAAATTCGATTTTTTAGCTGAACCAAACCGAATATGAGTCCGATTTTCGTTCGAATCACCGATCTGGTTCTGATAACACTGGTCGGGATTCAGCCTATTGCTTAAGCTAGTATGCCTATTGTCAAAACGAGACTGAATTGACTGATACATGCAAACGATTTTTGTTTTTTACATTATATTAGCCATTAGGGTTTATTTTTTCGGATTAAAATAAATATATTTTTAAAATATAAGATGCAATTTAATTATCTCGATTATTTTGGTGGGATAGGAGTAAGAAAATATATTGGAATATAGTAGATCCAGAGATCTAATAAACTGTTGCACTGTCCACAGATGGAGGCTGGTGGGAGGGTGGGGCTGCCCTTTTTTAATGGCCTGTCCTTCAATAACTTCATCAATGTGGACAACACTGGCAGGGTATCTTCAAGAAATAATTATAACAAACAGTATATACACGAAAATATTTATACATACAATATAACTAAGTAAATAAATTACACTTCATATGTATAAAATTTAGTAAATTATAGAAATGGGAAATCATCCATATGTGACAAATGTTTATAAAAAAAATCCTTATTATATCCATAAGCTCTGTAATTATTAATTACTATTTTCGACTATGGTTAACTAGATTCAATGCAATAACCATTTAACTGTAGTGTAGGGCATATATATTTAGTTATTAATTAATATTAATGAAACTGCACATAACAATATTGTATAATGTTTTTGCATGTTAAGATGATTTTTATTAATTATTAAACACAAAAAGAGTAAATACATAAATAATTAAAAAGAAGAAAGAATATAGTAATGAATAAAATAAAATATGAGAAAAAAGGAACGTACACAATGCATATATCTATCTGTTTATCACATGTACGTTACACCAAAGATGACCCACTGCACACATGAACAAAAATTACAACTTTCTATCTCCTTCTCATATTTATATTTATTGTGTAAGAGTCTGAATTACCCTCCTTTTTTTCACTTCTACCTTATTTATTCTCTGAAAAAATAAAATATCCCATTCCATGGATCAAAATCTCGCATTTGCACCATTTTGGTGCAATAATACTACTACTTAATACCTTTGGTGTCATATGGTTGCAGTTGCACCGTTTGAAGACGGCTTTGCATTAGCCACAACCTCGTACTCTCCTCCATCTTCATCATCATCATCTCCATCTTCATTGTCAAGATGGTCACTCTCCATGTCATCCATTACTATGTCGTCATCATGGTTCCTCTGAGCTTGGTCTTGTTGAGGATGCCATTGTTGCTCAGGTGTAACCATAAGCGGCGCCATGTCCATCATGTTCTTGCTACTGCTTCTCTCACTGTAAATGGCGTCGAGCTGTTTGAAGTACGGACATGTCTTTGCATCGTCACGCCGCTTCTTGTTGGACTCCTTCACCTTCTTGAAGTACTTGTTGATGTTCTCCCACTTCTCTTTACACCTCTTCGGGTTCCGATCGTGCCCAAGCTGTTTCATGGCTGCAGAGATCTCCTCCCAGAGCGGACCCTTTGGCCCGTTTTCGAGGTACTTAGAGTCGAGATTCCTCCTAATCTGAATCAAGGCTTCGACTTCGACCTTCGGCCAACGTGAGGAGATCGTTTGTTGAGGAAACGCAAAATTATTGCCATTATCGCTCTTTCTGAGCTCGACAATGGCGGTGCTTGTCTGTGATGGCTGTGGTGGTAGTGGAGGTATAACAACCACGGTTGGCGACGGTTCTGGAGAACGAGCAGGAGGTGGTTGAGACGGTGGTGGAAAGTTAAGGCTGTTTCCGACAACCTTAATTTGTCCTAGATTTTGCTGTTCAGATAACTTCTGCAGAAACGCCATCACGGCTGTGTCCTTGGCGGCGGACATGGATCTCTCCTGGGCTAAAAGATCGCGCTCCTTATGGATCCTCGCCATCTCCTGCAACCTCCATGAATCCTCTCTCGCCATTCTTTCACGCTCTCGCCTCTCGATCGCCTCCAAGAACTTGCTCTGCACCTCGTCTTGCTTGTCCATCACGTCTTTCATCAACTTCTCGAAGAAATCCTTCCATTTCCTCTTCTTTTTATTGCCTCCTCCGCTGCTCCGTAACCCGTCATCGGAAAAGGTGGACGAAGACGTTGAATTCACGTGATTTTTCGACATGTTTGTTGGAATATTCAAATCGTTGTTGCTAGGGTTTAGGGTTGTCTGAGAGAAGATTGTTGGATTCTGCATTGGTAGGAACGGTATGGAGAGGAAATTTGCGGAAGTAATAATATGGTGCACCGGACTAGGAGTGGTGATGTGAGCGACATTTGAAGGTGTCACAGAGGGCATTATGGTGGCGGATCGAGGTGTTTGAGGTGGTGGTGGTGTGGCGGCTGTGGCCGGAGAGTGGCTGCTGTCGAAAGCTTCTAATTGGTCGAAAAACCTGTAATTCTTTCCGACTTGTTTTCCGGTGCGAGTTTCCCTCGTTCGCTTGTGGTATTTATAGATGTTCTCAAACTTCTCCTTGCATTTCTTGGCGCTTCGATGATACCCAAGCTCTGATAGCTTCCTGATATCAACAAAAAAACATGTCCCAAAAACTCAACAAGGAAAGTTCATTTAAAAAAAAAACAAAAAAAACTTGTCTTTGAATTCACCAATCAAACAAAGCTAAGGGAGAAGGAATCAAGATGGGAGGAATAATGAGCCACAATAAAGAGAGATCACTGATCAATTAGTTTAACTGAAGATGAAGATCAAGAAAGTACATTAGGAAATCAACCCTTAACTAATGATAATAATTATGACCTGATAATAATGATCATGATAATTAAGCTCACACCCAGAAGTCATCCTCTTTAGTTAGTGTTGACAAACAAAATTATATTGAGGGGTGCATGCAAGGCTACTACTATTTTTCGAATTTCATCTATGAGCTTACACTTTGAGGATTGACTAAGGAATTGCTGGATCATGTTCTAGAGAGAAACTATAGATGATCTAGAATACATATAAGTGTACATGTGTGAGACAAGACAAGACACGTTGCATTGACCAGAAATGGTGGACGGAGAAAAGCAAGAAATCTGGAACAACCTTAAAGAACATAAAAAGGAAAGGAGATGTTTTTAGCCGCAATTCAAGAACACAGATCTTTACCCCTTAATCTGGAGAGAAACACAACTGGATAGATTGATAGATAGGTTATTAATTACCTCGAAATCTCTTCCCACAGCGGGCCCTTGCCACTCGAGTCTCTGAACAGAAGGTCCATATCCGATCTAATCTGCAGCAGCGCCAGCGTCTCCTGCCGCGGCCACCGGTTGCCGCCGAACATGCCTCGCTCGCCGCCCTCCCTCTCCAATCCTCCTCTATCGTGCCCATCGACTCCCGTCGCGTCACCGACAGAATCCACCGCTAGCAAGCTGCTCGATGAGTCGCCTAGCATAAGATTCTTCTTCTGCTTCTCTCTTCAGCTGCTTAATACTTTCTATCTCTTCCGTAGAGAGAGAACAGCTGGTTGTGGTGGTGGCTATGGCGGCAAATGCAACAGGGAAGTGAAAACTCTGTAAGAAAAGAATGGAGATGGAGATGAGGTGAAATTATTTAACATATTTTGGGACTGGGGAGATCAGCTTGTCGATCTCAAGGAGCTGTTCATATTATTTATATTATTATAATATTTGTCTACATACTAATATAATATTTCGTTATAATTTTTTTTAATGTATTTATGTCTTCCCCCTTACTTTTTCTTTCCATGTCTTCGAGCTGTAAGAATCTTTAGATTAATTTTATTTATTTTTCATGGAGAAAAAATATTGGTTGAAAATGAAATAAATTTAAATCTATCTAGTCTAGCTATCATTGTCCGCTGAGTAACTGTGTTCCTCTGTCTTAATCCTAATAAATCAATAATTAGTCGCAAAATCATGTGGATTACCTGTTGATATTTTTTTAGTATACAAAGTTTGTCGCCGTAATTTTGGAATGAACGCGTAAATGTTAAAAAGTCCCCTCATAGTTGGGTTTTGACTTTTGACAAAATTCCAAATTCGTTTATCTTAAAAATTGGTAACTCGTTTTACATTGTAAACGTGTAGTTTTCGTTCAACTCAAATTAGTTCAGAGGTCTGCATGATCTAATATATTCTCAAATCTCACATTTATGTATTGATAAAATGAAAAATTTGGAATACATGGTATACTTAAACAAAAAACTACTTGAGCTTTGATTATTTTTATTAAAAATTACCAAAATTTTGAATTATATTTTTAAAAATTATGTTACCTATACTTTAAGAGTTGTGGCAAAAATTGTTACTTTTGTTTATTTTTCATTAAATTTATGAAAAAAATGATGTAACAACATATGATTATCCAAATTGTAAAAAAAAACACTATATAAATTTGAGAAGGTAAATATGAGTTTATGATATAATATTTTTTATAGAAAACATCAAATAAAAAAAAAAAATTCTTATTTTTTTTAGTTATTTTAAATTTGTAATACACAAATCACTTACTGCCACATCATATTTCATCCAAATTCAACGAACAACTAATCAAAGATAATTTTCCGTCCAAACTCTTAAAGTAAAAGAAACATAATTTAAAAAATCATAGTTCAGGTAACTTTTTGTTAAACCGTCAAAGTTCATGCAGTTTGTTGGTTATTAACCCTAAATTAGAGCCAACAATTTTCTGACCACATGATTAAACTGTTTTATAACGATATGCATTTATTCATATATGAGTTTGATTTTAATACATCTCGTGTCTAAATAACTCTTGTATATTTAAATACGATTGATAATCATGTGAAAATACTTCTAATATGCAAACATACGCGTAAACACAATAAGAATATGTATCTAATATTTGGATTTATTTTTGAACCACACGTGGATATTAAATCTTGACTGTGAATTAAATTATACAATTTGTGGATTTTTTTGTGTCGTGTGACACGACTTCTGTCATGTATATATAATTTTTTTTTAAAGCTAATCGTGCATATCACGTGTGATCTATTTAATAATCGTATCACATTCGTGTTTTGAATTTGGTTATATGTTCAATAACTATTCATATATATATACGTCACGGTTAATGATATGATATAATTAAACACAATAAGCACGAATTGTCATTCTAATTCTAAATAGTAATATTATTTATATAATAATATAGATTTTCCGTATCCAATTGATTTTCTTTACTATCACAATAATTCTTTGGTGATTTCGTGGAAGCATATCCATGTTTTTTATTTTATTTTCTACATTTTTTAAAACCCTTATTATAGGATATTTCAAGGAAACTGAATGTATCCATAATTATAAGTTTGGTAATAACAAAACAGCGGAATTTATCTCGAGCTCCATGAAGATCATGAGCGATGAGATGGTGATAATAATAATAATAAGTGAGTTTTTGCTTTTTGGTGCCGACCTGCTGATGTTACCCTCTTCTTCACGGTCAACTGGTTTCAGCTACAATTAATTCATTTAAAAATTAAATAGTACAATTATTGTTGAAAATAAATATCGATTAGAAATATATTGATTAAAATGTAACTAATTAATATTTAAAATGTGGTCATTTTATAAAATTAATGACTATAACTATTCATATCAGTTTCTATAATTAATTTATAGAAACTTGAATATATTTTATGTAAAGTCGTAATTAATAACAAATACAATTAAAATATTTATTATAATCACATCAAACTCTAAATAAAGAATCTAAATAAAGAAGTCTAACCACATACAACACACCTAGGTATAGAAGTGGAGACGGAGCTGCTCCAGTCCGGGTACAAGGAGATAGCTCAAAATAACACAGGCTCGGGTGGGATACGATTTACCACGGGGGACCAAAAGACCGAAACGATCCTAGAAGAGTGGTGAAGGTATCTCACACAAAGAGAGGGGCTAAGGAGGCTAGGGGCAGCAACAAAGGAGCTAGTTTGCGCAAACAGAAACAAAGAACAAGGAACCGAACTGTTACATCTAGGCAAAAACAAACCCATGCAGAGTGGCATACAGAGCGAAGGTGGCAGAGGAATAGTGTCATGCAAGGATAGGAAGAGACCAAGAGAAGTGGAGACAACGAAAGGGAGAAGATCAAATAACTCAAAGGGTTCTGGTGGTTGTCCCCGAACAGCCACACAGACTCAATGAGTCTATTCTGTTGGAATTGTCAGGGTCTGGGGTCTCCCTTGACAATTCGCCACCTAAAAGACCTCATCCGAAGGTATCAACCTATTTTGATTTTCCTTATGGAGACAAATCAGGCGGATGCCTAGTGCGAGAAAGTAAGACGGGAGATGGGTATGAAGTATGTTAGCCCTACGGGGTTGAGTGACGGACTGGCTTTATGGTGGTGTAGGGAGGTAAAGGTAGACATTCTGGGGAAGGATAGGAACATGATAGACTGTAGAGTGAAGACTAATATGTGCCGTGCTGAAAGTTACATTACTTGGGTATATGGATATCCTGATTTCTCTAAACGTATCACCAACTGGAACACTCTTCGGGGGATTGGGCAAAATCGATCGGATGCATGGCTTCGTGTGGGTGACTTTAATGACATTACCCACCATGATGAAAAAATAGGGGGAAGAAGGAAGGACCAACACAAGATTGATGGGTTTAACAACCTTATAGTCGATCTACAGATGGAGGACTTGAGTTTCAAGGGGCAAAGATTCACGTGGTCTAACAATCGTAACGGTACAAATAGAGTCATGGAAAGGTTGGATAGGGGCATAACAAACAACACCTGGGTTACTTTGCTTCCTAGGTGTCAATGCATTAACGAGCTGGCTATAGGATCAGATCATTCACCGATATTGATCCTACTTAACTAGTCCGAAGGTAAGGGAGAAGAAGGTTTCGGTTCAAGGAAATGTGGTTGGATAAGACCGAATGCCTTGATGTAATATCGAAGGCGTGGGGCGAGGATGGTCCGACTAGACAGATGGGGGATCTGAAACCGAAGCTGGATAGGTGCAAAAGATCACTCATACAATGGAGCAACAAGGAATTCAAAAACAATGCCATACTCATAAAATCAATCAAAGACCAGCTTGGCTCCATGGCCAACCAAATCCTTAGTATCGAATAACAAGGTGAACAAAGAGCTTTGAAATCAAGGTTGCATGCGCTATGGAAGAGGGAAGAGATATACTGGAAACAACGATCTCGGGTGAAGTGGCTCACCCACGGAGACAAAAACTCAAAGTTCTTCCACCAAACGACTCTAGCAAGGAGAAGGCGAAACAAAATACTGGTTCTCCAAGGAATCAGGGGCGAATGGATTGAGGAAAAGGGCCAGATTATGGAGGAAATTCATGGGTTCTATTCAAATTTGTTCACAGCCGAACCACCACAGTTTGACAATCCGATAGAGGAGGTGTTGAGTTGTTTACCAAGGGATGTTACCCTACATATGAACCAGAACTTGACGCGAGGTACAACCATGGAGGAGGTTAAGCATGCAGTGTTTCAAATGGGGGGGGGGGGGGGGGGGGGGGTCTCGTGCGCCGGGGCCAGATGGATTCTCGGGAACCTTCTACTAGAAGAACTGGAGGGTGGTCGGTGCAGACATGGTCACTTTGGTCAACTCCTTCTTATCATCAGGTACCATGCCTTTTTTTCTAAATAATACCGATATTACATTGATTCCTAAAATTTCTAATCCAGTGACTACCTCAAACTTCATACCAATAAGTTTATGTAACTTTGCGTGTAAAGTGATTTCTAAGGTTTTTGGCAAATAGATTAAAAACCTATTTGCCAGAAGTGATAACCTCGTATCAGAGTGCATTCGTGACAGGGAGAAGAATACATGATAGTATCGTTATTGCACATGATATGTTCCATTATTTAAAGACGCGACGAAGAGGTACGGGTGGAGCGGGGAAGACGGACTATGCGCTTAAAATTGATATGCTGAAGACCTATGATAGGGTAGTGTGGGGCTTCCTCCTCCAGACCATGAGGAACCACGACTTTAGTGAGCAATGGATCAAATGGATAAATACATGCATAGCCACGGTTACATATTAGGTCAACGTCAATGGCAAGAGGACAAGGACCATTAGACCACCACGGGGATTGCGATAGGGAGACTCGTTGTCTCCATACCCAGGGACGAAGCCAGGATGTAAACCCAGTGGGGTCAAACCGGAAAAATATATAATAATTTTTCTAATTAAAATTTACAATTATTCTCGACGAGTTTTCATATTCTGAAAACATAATAAAATTCTATCGTTATCAATAGTACAAAATATATCTTTTTCTATAAGCGTAACTAAACAATCGTTCATCCAAGAGTCGCCCATCTTGTTTCGCAATCTATTCTTCACAATATTCATCGCTGAGAAACCCCTTTCAACAGAAGCAGTGCTAACTGGCAAGATCAATGCTAACTTCACGAGCAAATACACCAATGGATACACAATATGTCATTTCTTTTCAACCAACTTTTGAGAGAGTTCGCCAATGCCTTTGAGATTTAGAAACTCAACACTTGATTTCATATCAAAGATAAATCTATCAAGTTCTTTGGCAAGAATATGAAGATCAACTTCAGAAAAATCTGAGGGATAAAATTGGTCGAGTCGAACCAACTTCTCTTTGTCAAAAGCAACAAAAGAATCAGCTGGATTCAAACAAGTCACACATAGAATCAACTCAGTATTAACCTCATTAAAATAGTGATTGAGTTCCTGCAGTTGCCAATCAATCACATCATTGAATAAATCAAATTGATAGTGGTTGTGATTAGTCTTTTTCTCTCCCTTACGTCTTGGACGTTTTTCAGCTCCATAAATACCATCCATACATGGAACCGGAATATCACGTTTCTCACAAAATGAAGAGACTTCATTCATCAATGATCTCCATCCATCATCTATCATATGTTGCATTTGTTGTTTAACCCTCTTGACTAAAACCATAGCATTGATAATGTCTTGATTCTTCCTTTGCAATGCAAGTGACAATTCATCCGTGATTGACAATACGTTTATCATCAAGTGTAAGATGAAAGCAAACTCAAAAATTGACATTATATTTATTAAGGAGCATGCTTCACCTTCTTGGGGTTGAGATTGTCCATCTTGTTCAATAAACTCAGGGACTTCAAGCACTGAAGAGAACATAACAGACAAATTAGTCAACGGTCTATAATGGGAGCCCCAACGTGTGTCTCCTCCTCTTTGAAGACTCCTCTCCTGATTCAATCCCTTACCCCTTGAAATTTCACCGCATACAAATGATTCAATCATCCTAAAGCACTGTTTTTCTCGAAGTAGATCTTTTCGCTTACACGAAGCTCCTACAATGTTGGTGATCTTAGTTATTGTATTGAAAAATTTAGCAATTTGAGACTTTTTTTGAGCTATGGCTACAAGTGCTAATTGCAGTTGATGAACAAAACAATGGACATAATAAGCAGATGAATTCTCCTTCATAATCAAAGTTTTTAGCTCATTCAACTCACCTTTCATGTTACTTGTCCCATCATAACCTTGTCCACGCAATCTAGACAAGCATAGGTTATGTTTGGAGAGTGACTGTTCAATCGCAAATTTGAGTGATAAAGCCTTTGTATCTCGAACATGTACAATGCCAAGAAAGTGCTCCACCACACGCCCTTTGTTGTCTACATATCTCAAAACGATTGCCATTTGTTCTTTAATTGACACATCTCTAGATTCACCTCTTAATTAGGTCTGAGATTCATAATCTTATGATAGTCATAAAACTATAGAGATCATCAATGTGATAACCATTGGAGGATGGCTTAGGCTTATTACCTAAGAGTTAAATTAGAAATTATTATATTTTTAAGTTTTAATTCTTGACTTTGTCCATATATATATATATATATGAAATATTTTGTGTACGAACGTAGGTAGCACCCAAATTGGTATTACTAGAACTTCTCTTTGTTTGTCAATCTTCCAATGAAGAAGAAGAAACAGAAAAGCTCAGTCCTTCGATCGATGAAGTATTTTAGTGATGAAGTTGAAACGGTTGTAAAGGGGAATTTCTATGCCGACTTTGGGGTGTAAATTGAATTATATAATAATAATATTTTCATATTATATATATATATTCGCACAATGAATATCACATGATTCGATTGGTAAATAAATGTTTAATTGATCCGTACTTGAGCATTGTATAAAATTATTTAAGTTGTTATAAAAAGGTAGATTAATTATAAAATTTAAATCCCGTGCGATTGTAGTCACGCGCTTCAAATGTAATACGTCTATATACGTCTGATACTAATATAGACAATCAGTTATACCAACGTAGTATATAGCAGAAACAATTTTTTAGTATCAAGATTTCCTGATGCAGTAGATCTATAAACAGTGACGACATTAAGTCAAATGTAATATTACATTTTTCGTCGGTAAATGGTACACCAACATATAAACTTAGAGAAAAAATCGGTACTGGACAGAAACATAATCCGATCAAAACATTCTGTGATAGACAATATTGTTAATGTGAACAGAAATTAGGATAACTAACAAAGTGTTTTGAAATAGTAACCTCCAACATTAAAGTCCATGGTAATTAACAAGAGAACTAACACACATGTACATTTTATCTTGACATTTACTCCAAGCTTCATTATGAGCACTACCGACAACTCCAACATGATTATCAAATCTTTATTTTTTCTTCCAATTTGTAAATCCACCCGTCACAAAACAATCTCGACCTCCTTGATCTCCATTGTTTTTACCATAAAGATAACAATATATACAAAAACGGCATCCTTTGAAATACTATATTCCAACCAATCTCCGTAATCATCAAACCAAGTTGGAACAAAGCGACGACGTACCTTACCAAATGTTCTTTTAGAAAATTCATGGTCACGTGGTGGACATGGACCCTTGTCTAAATAAACGTGAATTTTTTTTCTCAAGCCGGGATCCGATGGTAGATCATCTAAATTGAATTCTTCATACTTTTGCTTCAAGAACATCTCATTTATTTTGTGGCTTGAATGTTCTTCTTCATCAATAGATTTTCTTTTAATTCTACTGAAAAACTGATCAATACCTATAACATAAACACAAAATTAAGTACAAATTATAAACACAAAATTAAGTACAAATTATTGTTTTAAATAGAAATAATATACTAATCCAATTATCCAATCCAAAGAAAACATATCATTATGTCACGCTCCTTACGACCATCTTCATCAATTCATGTTCAATTTGAACAATTAGCCCAACACCAAGGCCCCAACTATTCATCAATTCATGGTCAAATCATTTGAACAATATTCTACTAACTTTTCAGCCCAAAACCCTAACATATATTCATCAATTAGGTTTAGGTCAGCCGTCACTCATTAGTGATTCTCTCGACAATTCATTAGTGAGCTGCTCAACAATTCTCTCGGAGGCACCAAGTTACAAACCAACAGAAAGACGACTCTTCTTCCTTCCTCGGCTCAACAATTCTCTTGGCTCTTCTTCTTCCTTTCGGTCTATGACGACTCTAATTAAAGAGGTAAACTACTATCTAAATTCTGAAGATTTGAAGAAATTACGAGAAAAATCGAATTACATTTCATATTGATTTAGAATCGTTAATCGCTCTGGACTGGAATCTGGCCTCTGTGTATTGCTTGGTCTTCAGATTGAATTTGCTCTTGATAGAAATTTGGAGTTGAAAAGGTAAGCCATTGCATTTATGTGACATTTTTGTATATTTGGCCTTTGTGACATTGTATTTCTGTGTATTTGGCCTATGTGACATTGAATTTCTAATGAATTTTACTTTCTAAATTTGCGAAAGTTATTTTTTTAAGAACAATTGCATTTGTATTCTAACTTAATCCAAATTGGTGAAACTTATCAGATTATCATTTTGTATTTATATTCATCTTCATTTTTTTCCAGTGGGGGCAAAAGATAAAATTAGATTTTTTTTTGAAATATACACTACTACATTAAAAGTCAGGGGGGACAATTGCCCCCCGACCCTGGGCATGCTCGTTGCCTGGTGCGTTTGGAAAGAGAGGTGTAAACTGGCCTTCGAGGATAGGGTCCCGAACACGATGGGGATCATCAACGAAGTCTTCCGATCGTTTGGGGAGACGCAGGTGCAAACAAGCCCAAACATTCCGAGCACAGTGCGGAACGCAGAACGTGGACAACACTAGGAGAAGGAATCATCAAAGTGAATTGTGATGCGTCGTGGGAGAAGTCCTCAGGTCGGAGGGACTAGGCGTTATAGCTAGAGATCATGAGGGGCGCGTCTGTGGCGGATCGATGGCATCAGTTCGGGGACAATCTATCGAGGAATTAGAGGCTCGGGCGATACTTGAAGGAGTGAAGTTATCATCTTTAAATGGATGGAAGAGAGTGACCATAGAGTCAGATTCGGAGTCGGTTATCAAACACCTTAAAGGATTGCCTTTCCTTTGGAAAATTGACCCAATTTTGTCCAATGTTTTGGTTTGGGCTAGATCGTTTGATGAACTAGCCTGAGTCTTTATTCTGAGATCCTCTAATGGATGTGCGTATTGGTTAGCCAATAGAGTTATGCAGGGGTTGTGTCCGCCGGATTGGGTCGAAATACCCCCAACCCCTTTATCGAGATTATTACTAGTTGATTTGAGATGTAACAGATTATTATCGTCGATTTTGGAATGAAATCGTTTTCAGTGGCAAAAAAAAAGTATAGAACTGGAGAGATAGAAGTGGGCACGTGAGAAATATAAAAATGAAGATATTTTTTAAAAGTAACTATATTACTTTTTTTATTTAGAAAAGTAAGTATACATTTTATTTTTAGAAAAATAGGTATACGCGCACCTCGGGGTCGCGCTTATTCATGGGCGCCACTTTGAAGTGGCGCCTGTGAAAGTCTGCACACAAGTTTTTTTTTTATTTAAATTATTTGTTTTCGATAATGATGACTCGATGTTTAATTAAAAATAAAATTATGTATCTATTAAAAAAATTAAAATAAATTATAGTAAGTAGATATTTTAATTGCGATTCAAATGATGCAAAAAATATTAAATTTGGATTTACGAATTGACTGTACGGCATGCCGTAAGTTGAGATATGAAAATTGTACTTAAAAAATTATAACTCGGACCATGTAATTTTGTAGGATAATTTTTTGATTAAAAATACAGTGATTTTGTAACCTAATATCGTTTACACCCAAATTTGACCGAAATAAGTAAATGCATTAGGTGAGAAATTTAATTATATACTTACTCAAAAAAATTACGGTGCGTAGATAATTTAATTACAAATTAAATGTCGCTAACTATGCGTTAATTTTTGACTTTTAGACTGACTGTAATACGGTACGTAAAAAACTCTACATACGATACAAAAACTTCCAAATAGTGTTTTGCACAATAAAGTTACTGTTTACACAGTATTTTTACTGTGCAAAACATTATTTGGAAGTTTTTGTATCGTATGTAGAGTTTTTTACGTACCGTATTATACAGTCAGTCTAAAAGTAAAAAATTAATGCATAGTTAGCGTCATTTAATTCGTAATTAAATTATCTACGCACCGTAAATTTTTTGATTTTTTTTGAGTAAGTATGTAATTAAATTTCTCACCTAATGCATTTTCTTATTTCGGTCAAATTTGGGTGTAAACGATGTTAGGTTACAAAATCACTGTATTTTTAATCAAAAAATTATCCTACGTAGATAATTGATTTACGACCTAAATGACGTTAACCGTGTTGAGTTTGGACTTACATGGTCCGAGTTATAATTTTTTAAGTACAATTTTCATATCTCAACTTACGGCATGCCGTACAATCAATCCGTAAATCCAAATTTAATATTTTTTTGGATCATTTGAATCGCAATTAAAATATATACTTACTACAATTTTTTTTAATTTTTTTTAATAGATATATAATTTTATTTTTAATTAAATACCGAGTCATCATTATCGAAAAAAATAATTAAAAAAAAAACTTGTGTGCAGACCTTCACAGGCGCCACTTCAAAGTGGCGCCTATGTCCAATAGGCGCGACCCTAGGGTGCGCGTATACCTATTTTTCTAAAAACAAAATTTGTATACTTACTTTTTTAAATAAAAAAAGTAACATAGTTACTTTAAAAAAAAAATCAAAAATGAATAAATTACCCATTTGCCTCCTGAAATTATACTAGTAAGTCATTTGACTTAATACTATCTAAAAAAACTTTAGAGTATAATGAGCCTCTAATAAAGAACTTACATATTTAACTCAAAACCCAAAACTAATAAATTTCTTTCTTACTTATATATACTATACTATATAACTATTTAACTATAATTAAGGTAAAACAAATACTTACTATACATATAGTATTTATATTCCCTTACATAATTAAATATGATTATTTGTGGAAATAAAAAACAACCCTAAACAAAGAAGAAAAGAGAAGAATACACCGTTGTAGAGAATTTATGTGGGATCCATTTTATTTTTTAAAATGAATTTTGAATGATAGGGAGTAAATATGAGCCAATTATTTTGGTCCCAACCTACCCATGCAACACATTTCACATCCAGATATTAATTGAAACTGCATAGTTAGTTGATTAAATATTATATATATATGAAATTATATTAATCTTCACAGATTGACTTAATTAGGTCTGAGATTCATAATCTTACGATAGTCATAAAACTATAGAGATCATCAATGTGATAACCATTGGAGGATCGCTTAAATTAGAAATTAATTATTATATTTTTAACTTTTAATTCTTGACTTTGTCTCTCTCTCTATATATATATGAAATATTTTGTGTACGAACGTAGGTAGCACCCAAATTGGTATTACTAGAACTTCTCTTTGTTTGTCAATCTTCCAATGAAGAAGAATAAACAGAAAAGCTCAATCCTTCGATTGATGAAGTATTTTAGTGATGAGGTTGAAACGGTTGTAAACGGGAAATTCTATGCCGACTATGGGGTTTAAATTGAATTATATAATAACAATATTTTCATATTATATATATATATATTCGCACAATGAATATCACATGATTCGATTGGTAAATAAATGTTTAATTGATCCGTACTTGAGCATTGTATAAAATTATTTAAGTTATTGTTATAAAAAGGTAGATTAATTATAAAATTTAAATCCCGTGCGATTGTAGTCACGCGCTTCTCCCAGCCGAAGAACCCCCAGCGATTCTAGGTCTTCCTCGTGCTGGAATATCTGATGCTCCGATTTGGAGACATCTGCCTTGTCATTTATTGCCAATTGAAACCAGCCAATCACAACCAATCATTCAGTTCAGCCATTGTCCAACAATTGGACGTTTCCATGCAAAGGAAACAGCAGGAAATCGCTCGCCAACTGCAGGAAATGAACTCGGTTTTGACTGAGTTTATCTTTCACGCCGGCGAGGATACGTCCCAGTGACACAAGCGAGGCAAGGACATTAAGGGAGACGGTGACCCAAGCTGCTCCAAGCCAGGAGACGACAGCATCGCAGGGGCATGGACCGTGAACAACAGTAACACCATATCCTGAACCGAGAACATCACTATACCCAAACCCAGCCCGAACTGAATTCTCATTTGTACTCACCCATCTTCCTTTCGTGTTCTTGTAGAGAGCTATCACCCGAGGTGAAGGCGCTGCACTCACGACGACACGATGGACAAGCTACACTACAAGAATGTTCATCAACAACCACGAAAATTTAATGTTGTCACAACGGTTTTGACAGTAAAAAGCTTCTTTAGTTTCGACAAAATATATAGTAGTTTATGACACTATTCAGTGTCACAGAATTTTCCATTGCTGAAACTGAATTTTAGTATGTACTTTTGTCGCTGCAATTTGTTTACCCCCCAAAAAATGTACTGTTGAAAATATGTCTGATACTAATATAGACAATCAGTTATACCAACGTAGTATATAGCAGAAACAATTTTTTAGTATCATGATTTCCTGATGCAGTAGATCTATAAACAGTGACGACATTAAGTTGAATGTAATATTACATTTTTCGTCGGTAAATGGTACACCAACATATAAACTTAGAGAAAAAATCGGTACTGGACAAAAACAGAATCCGATCAAAACATTCTGTGATAGAAAATATTGTTAATGTGAAAAAAAATTAGGATAACTAACAAAGTGTTTTGAAATAGTAACCTCCAACATTAAAGTCCATGGTAATTATCAAGGGAACTAACACACATGTACATTTTATCATAGCATATAATTTTATACATAGCAATTAGAAATAGTAAAGTGATAAAAATAAAAAATTGAGAAAAGTCTACCAATATATATTATATATTTATAGAGATAAATATAAATTTAAGCAAAAATTACTAAAGAGATAAATATAAATTTATAGATCTATATAATATACAAGTACAATATATATTATATATTTATACCGTTTGTAATATAATATAAGATACAAGTATTAATATATTTGTAATTTAATATATAATATAACACAAAATATAATGTATTATTTAATTTAGTATAATTCATAATCAATATATTAAATATATTTATAATATAGTATATCAGATACTTGAGTAAACCGTCCGGTTCCAAAATTTGAACCTAACCTTCTCTACTAAAAGCCTTCGTCCTCTCCGTTCTCTCCTATCCTCACCGTCCTTTGCATTTCATGGTCGTCGAGGAATCCCGCGAAGAGGAAGCTCTCCTGGTCGTCGGAGAGAAGAATGACGGGAAGGAATTTGGAGAAGATGACCTCAATTGATGCCCAATTGAGGCTATTGACGCCCATTTGAAGAGACCTTTCATAGGCTTGTTGGGCAACTGAAGAAGTCTCCCGAGGATGGCTACACTTCCTTCACCCGTAAGTTTTCCGTGTTGGTACGCTGATATTTTAGTTTCTTGAATAGTATAATTTTGTGGTAAGCATGTTTTTCTTTGATGGGTGAGGTATGAAGCTTGTGTACGTCCATCTGAGTTTACTTCTGCGACTTGTGATTGACTGTTACGGTTGTGTGCCATTATAAATCTAGAGAGGTCCCTTCCACGTGAAGAGCTTCTGTTCTATTCCTCAAAGTTGAACCTGGTTCGTCATTTTTTTTATTGATGCTCTTTGCTGTAGTTAGAGAGTTGGGATGCTCTTGAATTTAGGGTATCGTCTCTGGTGACAGTATCCATACATAGAGCACAGTTGAAAGAAGACCACCAGTTTTAATTAAGAGACAACTAACAATAAAATGTCCGCAATCCAAAAATTCTTGGTTTTCATTATAACGATATATATATAAAATTTATTTTGTCCAACTTTCTTATCTGTCGTTCGTTCATCTCAAATGAATTGTGACTTGCATGTGAAGATCATGTGTTCTATATGAATATCTTATGGTATTGTGACTTTCCGCTGTCATTTCTTTCTTTGTTTCTGTATGTATGTATATAATTAAGTTGGAGCTACTATTCAAGGAGCTAACAGCATTACTATATGACTCATCTACTATCAACTTTCTTTGGTCATATATACAATCTATTTATAGACAGAAAAACATAACCAAATTGACCTATAAAGGAATTGCTAGTTTCAGTTCTAGTCAGTTAAGGAATTTTAGCAGAAAAAAGTGAAAATTGTAGGCATGGAATCAATTGTGAATCATTGCAAAAGTTAAAACCACATGATAGTTGTCCCGTGGTAGAAAGTTGAGTAAACACTGAGTTATTAGCTTGAGGCTCAAAGGAGAACTGAAAGAGCAATGGTAAAGCTGATCTGAAAGAAAAAGGGTGCCAGACTTCTGAGCTTATTGTATGTTGAAGTTCTAGAGATTCCTGAGATGAGAGGACTTATCTTGATGTCTTATGATGAAATCTGGCATGATGGGAAATTAGCTACTAGGAAGATGTTTACCAAATGATTGTAAATAGTGCTTTAAACATTAGGGCAACTTGTTAGGTATTGACATGTAGAGTGTAGAGGAAGACACATATGCTGCAAATTGCAGTGATTCAGTTAGAATAGATCTGTTAAAGTTGAATTGCACTTGCTTTATAATATCAAGTGTTACAATCTTCTTATATGTATATCATTGTTTATTTTGGATTCTCATGTAATACTCATGCTTCACTTGTATTGTTGAAAATTTGGTTTGAAAATCAGTGTTACCCCAAGGATTCAAATAAGATCATGTTAGCAAGGCAAACCGACTTGACTCGAAGTCAGGTATAGTCTTAGTGCTGATATTTCTTGATTGCATAATTTGTATTTCACATCGGTTGATACACTGAGCAACTCACCGACCCGAGGCCTAACATCAGTTGCATATCGAAAATTTTCAGAACGTGGGTAAATTTTAGGGAACTGGCGAACCTCAGCCTCAACCTGAGTGGGTATCAAAATGTTTGCTTTGGACAATGATCTCATTCCTATTTTTTAGCCATTGCAAATTGAAGATTCATTCTTAATTATTATTTTTTTGGCAATTGAGAGACACGTTTAGACGATCTGTCTCATCACTAAACTCATGTAAATTTTTAATTGTTGTTTCCCTTGTTCTAGGATTTGGAGATTACATTGAAAGGTATTGGAAAGGTCTACGTTCAGAGGATTGAGTTCGGGGGTTTGATTACGTCTTAAGGGCTCGCGAGCCCATAATCCGCCCTTTCAGTACTTTAATTTGTTTTTGAATTTATATTTTTTTTTCAACTTGCTCGATTTACCCAAATTGTCCAATTTGATCATATTTGGCTAAAGATATGATATGCATATTTTTTAATTAAAAATATACAAGCATTTTTTTTATTTTTGAGTTAATTTAAAATAAATAAGAGAGAATAAACTTAATTGTGCTAAAAAAAGAGTGGTTTAACTTAGGGGTCATTTTAAGTCGTGTCAAATGTATACAAATGATTTTGAAAATACGAAGCATATTTGACTAATTTGTGACACCTTGAGAAGTAATGGGATGTCCAGAAAAGTTTACGGACCAAGATGCAATTATTTAAAATTTCGAGCTAATTTGGAAAAATCTTTTGAAAATTGCAGAAATGACCTAAAACTTTTCTGGTTTGGTTTATAACACTCGGTAAAATCCCAAAATGACCCAAGAGTCCAAAGAGCGAGTTATAACCTTTATCAAAGTTTGGGAATGACCTAATTCATTTTCGAAAATATTATTTGTTTTACTGAAACAACCCCCATAACTTTTACAAATGTCTAAAATGATCCCAAAGTTATACCGAACTTAAAACCGAGTACGATTCTTATATGAAATACAACTATTAACACACAATATCGATGAAAGAAACTTCATTCACATTAAGAAATACAAATATCGAGCACGAGAGAAGATATACCTAAGTTATTCGAAGTTTAGTTACCTCACTAGGAACCGAGACCGATATTCGCCGATTTTTCTTCACTCAATTTCTATCTACTTTTTTCATTCACTATCACTCAAATCATGACTTTGACTTTTTTTTTTTTCTCTCTTTTCTTCTCTTTTCCTTTCTTTCCTTTGTTTTTCTTTCCATTTCTTTGAACAAGCTTATGGCAAATTTGTTCCAAACTATCCATTTTTCTTCTTTCTCTTTCAATCGTAGCTATCCCTTGTTTTTGTAGAGTTTTCTCCTCCAAATAGATTATAAACATGGACAATACATAGTGGATGGCAAATGTGATAGCAATTGGGCAAAGGTCATTGCCAATTGGGAGGTGATTGGCAATTAGGAAGAGTTTTGATGATAATTGGAGAGAATTTGGCTAAGGATGAACAAATGTGATCAAGTGGTCAAATGGTGATGACAATTAGGAGACTTTTGGTGTCAATTGGGAGTGATTTGGGGCATGGTGGGAATTTGGACGAAAATGGATGCAATGGTGGATGTTTGGCCAAAAATGGGTGCCATGGATTTAGGGGTTTATGGTTTAAGGTTTGGGGTTTAGGGTATGAGTTTTAAGGTTTAGGATTTTGAGATTTTAGGGTTTAGGGTTTAAGGTTTATGGTTTAGAGTTTGAGATTTAAGGGTTAGGGTTTAGAGTTTGGAATTTTAGGATTTGAGGTTTAGGGGTTAGGTTTTTAGGGTTTGGGGTTTAAGGTTTAGGGTTTAGGGTTTAGGGTTTAGGGTTTAAGGTTTAGGGTTTAGGATTTTAGGGTTTGTGGTTTAAGGTTTAGGTTTTAGAGTTTGGGATTTAAGGTTTAGTGTTTTGGGTTTGGGATGTTAGGATTTGGGGTTTAGGATTTAGGGTTTGGGGTTTAAGGTATAGGATTTATTTTATTTTTGCTTTTTTCTTCGTCTCGAATTTTTCCGTCCCGGTTCCTCGCGTACGGTATTTTGACCTCGAGCCAAAATCAAGTGTTTACAGTTGCCCCTCTTTGAACACACGCTCATGGAAGTGTTCTCATGAGTGTTTTCAAAGACAAACAACTGATTTTGGCTCCTCTTTATTCATTATTTACATAGTAGACAAACATCATCACACAACTTTCGGAAGCTAGATACCTATAGGACCCGATCGTTGACGATGATTTGCGGAGACTGAGCGCCTAAACGCTCATCAGCTTGTTAATCCTAGAAGCTGGACACCTACAGGACTTGGTCATCGAGGATGACTTGCGGAGGTTGAACACCTAAATGCTCCGTTTGTCGGCTTGTGACTTATTTGGGATGACTTGCGGAGGCTGAACACCCAAAGGCTCCGCTCGTCGTTTTTTTTTGCAACTTAACTGGGAATTACTTGCGGAGGCTGAACACCTAAATGCTCCGCCCGTCGTTTTTTTTGCGACTTCACTGGCGATGACTTGTGGAGGCTGAACACCTAAAGGCTCTGCTTGTCGGGTTTTTTTTCCTCTAGAAGTTGGATAACTACAAGTCCTGGTCATCGAGGAAGACTTGCGAAGGCTGAACACCTAAAGGCTCCGCTCGTCGATTTTTGTTTAGATTACCGGAAGCTGGATAACTACAGGTTCTGGTTATCGATGATGACTTGCGAATGTTGAACACCCTAAAAGCAAACAACATTTCTGGGTTCTTGAAGTTCTGTATTGCAGTATATGTTATCACCAAATGTGATTAAATTGTCATACATGTTTCTCTATAATGTGATTAAAAGGGCATACATGTTTCTTTATAATGTGATTAAATGGATACTGTTGTTTGAAATGATGTGATTAAAAGGTTCGACATGTTACCCACAATGTGAAGAACCCAGAATCACGATTCTGAGTTCTTCAAGAACCTAGAAACACTGTTTCTGGGTTCTCAAGAACATCGAATCGAATTTGATTCGATTCTGGTTCTTCAATCCTTCCATGTGTTCTTCAATACAACTAAGGGCATAATAGTCATTTCACAATTCAATAATATGTTAAAAAAAATAATTAACGTTAAAATTAACGATTTACTAACAGAATAACCAATTAATCACATTGGGAAAAATATGTGTAACCAATTAGTCACATAGCAAAACCAATTAATCACATTTTGAAACATGTGTAACCATTCTGAACATTGGTCAAACATGTGTAACCAATTAAGTAATTAACTCTTATTTTTTTAAATCCAAATGCCTAATTTTTATTAAACAATTAACTTTATAGTTATTATTTTTTTGTTTCATATATTGGTTTACTTTTAGTTATTTTTTTTCATTAAATATATTCCATGTTTTTTTAATGAAATGACAAATAAATTTTATTTAAAGACTAAAATAAATAAATTTTATAATATGCATTATAAAAAATAAATTAAATTTACCACTAGCGCGGGTCATATATATTATCCCTAGTGTATATACTATATATATAACCCATTCGTAATCAGCGAAAGTTGTGATTTTTTTTTCTTGTGTTTTCACCTTCAAATTCTTCTCATTACCATCAGAAAATCAATCGAGGACGTAGTTGTCTTCTCCTCCTCAGCCGGCGACAAGAATGAGGTCACTCAGATCAGCAGAAGCACGTCCCAAGACTCTCTTTGTACTCTGCCGCCACTTATCCGCCGTGCACGACCCTCCACCTTCGCACAAGCAGAAGCAGGAAGATCCTGTGGTTGACCAGGCAATCGAGCTACTCAAAAATCCTGAAGAGACTTGGGCCATTGCAGAGCTCAACAGCCTCCTATTCGCTGCTGACTCGACTCCCTCTCCTCACAGCCTCTATAAAATCACGCGCAGCCTGGGCTACACCGTTAAGGCGCTCAAGTTCCTTGAGTTCATTAGAGCCAATTCTCCCCCAGACCGCGCTCTGCAGCTCCAATCTTTGGCTTTCCAGGCTGCGACTGAGCTCGCAAGCAATGAATTTGGTTCCCAAAATGGTTTGTCCGATCTCTATACCTTCGCCAGAGAGAGTGGCATCGCCTTAACAGTCAATGCTACGTCCAACCTCTTGCAGTGCTTGGGGAGGGCCGGTATGCTCGAGGAAATGGTCTCTCTGTTTCGAGGTATTGACTCAAACATAAAGAACACGCATGTCTGCAATGCATACATGAATGAGATGTTAAAGACTGGGAGAGTAGGAGATGCACTGAAGCTGCTCGAAGAAATGCTTGAACCAAACTTAAATTGTGCTCCGTCTGATTTGACTGGAGAAATCGTGTTCTCTTCATTAAGGAAACTTCTCCGTCAGCAAGACACTGTCAGTGAAGATCAAATTGTTGACCTGGTATTGAAACTTGGTAAAAATGGCATCTTTCCCGACTCGGAGATTATATCACGGTTAATGTGCAAGTTATGCTGGAGTCGGAAGAGTGAAAAGGCATGGGGGGGTTTGCAGGAGATGTTTAATTTAGGGTTTCCTGTGGATGCTTCTGCATGTAATGCTGTCTTGGTAGGGTTTGGGAAGGAGGGGGACCTCAAAAGGATGAATGAGGTATTAGCTAAAATGAAAGAGATGAGCGTGGAACCGAGTGTTGTAACTTATGGGATCCTCATCAACCACCTGTGCAAGTCTCAGAAAGTTGATTATGCATTGGAGATTTTAGACAAAATGTGTGGAGGAGACATTGGTGGCCTCTCAGTAAAACCCGACATGGTCATATTTAACACCATCATTAATGGGTTATGCAAAGTTGGAAGGCAGGATCAGGGATTAGGGTTATTGGAAAGGATGAGGATGCAAAGTTGCATCCCTAATATCGTCACATACAACTGCCTAATTGATGGGTATTGCAAATCAGGTGGGATTGAAAAGGCCCTAGAATTGCTTGATCAGATGAAAGGAGAAGGAATCCAACCCAATGCTATCACTCTTTCTATATTGGTGGATGGCATGTGCAAAAATGGGAGGATCAATAGTGCGCTCAAACACGTTCAACAGATGAAAGCAGAAGGGGTGATTCCAAACGTGATGAGCTACACATCCCTGATAAGTGCCTTCTGTGGGGCCAATAATATTAGCAAAGCAATGGAGTTGTTCAATGAAATGTGTGAACTTGGGGTACATGCTGATGCGGTTGTTTATTACACTCTGATCTTTGGGTTGATGCAGTCTGGGAAGTTGAATGGCGCGAGTTATGTAATGATGAAGTTAAAGGAGGCGGGTTTCTCACTGGATACAGCAACTTACAATGTCATGATAAGTGGTTTCTGCAAGAGAAACAAAGTGGATGGGGTTTATGAGCTGCTCAAGGACATGGAGGATGCAAAAGTAGTGCCTGATACCATTACTTACAATACTATCATATCATATTTCAGCAGAAAAGGTGATTTTGAAACTACACACAGAATGGTAGATCAAATGAGGAAGAACGGACTTTACCCTAGTGTTGCTACTTATGGTGCTTTGATTCATGGTCGATGCTTGAATGGGGATCTCGATGTGGCTATGGACATGTTTAGGGAGATGGAATCCACATCATCAAGGGTGAAACCCAACACGGTAATCTATAACATCCTCATAGATTCGTTCTGCAAGAAGGATAAATTGGAGGATGCTTTGTCACTGATGGATGATATGATCAAGAAAGGGGTGAGGCCAAAGAGTAGTACGTTTAACACCGTTTTCAAGTGCTTGCAAGAGAAGAATATGTTGGAGACAACGCTTAGACTGATGGATAGAATGACAGAAGAAGCTTGCAAACCAGACTATATAACACTGGAGATCTTAACAGAGTGGCTTTCAGCAGTTGGTGAATCTGAAAAACTCAAAAGGTTTGTGCAAGACCATCAAATTTATGCCTCTTCATAAGCTTAATTAGGATGGTGATCAAGAGAAAGGGGTGAGGCCAAAGGGTAAGACGTTTAACACCGTTTTCAAGTGCTTGCAAGAGAAGAATATGTTGGAGAGAACGCTTAGACTGATAGATAGAATGACAGAAGAAGCTTGCAAACCAGATTATATAACACTGGAGATCTGTCTTTCAGCAGAAAAACTCAAAAGGTTTGTGCAAGACCATCAAATTTCTGCCTCTTCATAAGCTTAATTAGGATGGTGCATCAATGGTGCCATTAAGCAAGCTGCTTGACAATGCTGCAGCTGAGTACCCACCATGTTTAGTACTGCAACATTATTCAGCTCAACACTGCCAACCAATGAAGAGATGAATTTTCTTATTTAAGGATATAAACTGACTACTGATTGTTCTTTAGAGAGCAATGCAGTACCGTTAAACCTTGACACAGTTATCTGTTCTTCTTCGGAGGAAGAATTTATATGGTTAGGTAGATAGTTGATGAGTGGTTGTTGCAGTTTTTAATAACACTACTTACTATACTGAGTGTTTATGAAATTATATTGTTTGCTGAGAAAAGATTCTAAGATTTGTCTAAATGAATGATGATGAGTTATGAATGAATGCTGAAATTGATTTGTGTTGTGGATCTAGTAGAAAAATGGATATAATATATTAATAAAAATATTATTTTTCATTCCAGTACTTCCTTATATTAGGTGGTAACAATCATTTTGTGCATTTTTAGATTCTAATACAAAGACACCTAAGTAGAAATGATACATTATTTTTAATGATAAACCTACTTTTTCTTCTGTTTATAATTTTTCTTTATCTTAGGCAAAGTTTCACCAAAGTGTTTATCTTGAGACTGAGACCACTAATGAGTTTGTTGCCATTGATATTAGTTGGAGTCCGCCAGAACATGATTGGTTTAAAATTAATACAGATGGAGCTGCTAAGGGAAACCAAAAGATTGCAGGAGCGGGTGGGGTCATCCGAGATCACAGAAGTAAATGGGTTGCAGGATTCTCAATGAACTTGGGATGCTCAAACAGTCTTGCTGCGGAATGTTGGGTCATCCGCGATGGGCTCCTACTGGCGAAATCACTCGGATTAAAATCCATCCATCTCGAGACAGACGCCCTCTCAGCTCATAAGGTAATTTCTGAGGAAAATATGTCAAACCTAAAACTAATGTCAATCATTGCGGATTGCAGGATGCTCCTGATGCAGTTCGAAAGAGTGAAGTTCAGACATATTTTTCGAGAAGTCAATGCAGTAGCGGATATCATGGCAGGGTTGGCGATCAACCAGAGACATGTTTTTTAAATTCACACCTCCCCTCCGAAGGAAACTTTTAATGCGATTCGTAAAGACGCCTTGGGTGTCTCTCTTTCTAGAATTGTTAAAGTTAGCTAGTTTTGTTGTGTAGTGTTGAACGTGGGTGATAAGTTGTCATCTCAAGTTTATTTTTAATTTTAATCCATAATTATCAAAAAAAAAAATACATGAAAATCACACCATGCCCATTTTCAAGGATGTTCAATTTGGGTTGATTTTGGAGTATGCTGAATGTTGAAATGAAACTATAGGACTAAAATTTTCAATAATAAATAGTCAAGGAGTATACAGGAAATATTTAACTAAAGCTTTTCAAGGAACGTCAAAGGATATACCTATGGCTACTGACGGCGCCAATTTCCCGCCACAGTCACTAACGCACGGCGGCACGCTCAGTGTTGGAAGCGGAGGAGAGAAGATGCTGGAGGCGAAAAGTCTGGTCAAGGCGGTAGTTCCGTCCACACTCATCGAAAACGCCTCTCCTGGGAACATCCAATCCACTCGCCTTGCCCTCCATGTATCTCTACTCTCCGAGTTTCACTCGTTACTAATGCTTCATTTCATCTCAATCCCTGTCTGTTCTCTTTATTGCTTTCTAGGTTAACGATGATTGTTCATCGTGTTGGGTGTACATCGCCTCCGGTTGCCTCATCTACAGAATCCAGGCATGTATATCAACTTTCGTAGTCTACAAAAACTTGATCATGTTGATTAATGGTGGGTAGTTTTTTTCTGAAAAAAACAAACAAACTTATTTTTAGTCACCTCAAACATTCTTTTAGGTCCCTGTTGGGGGGAATTTAGTCAGTAAAGGTAAAGAAGGCCTCCTGATCCCTGCTCAAACACAGGTACCCTATCTTGGTCCATTGTTTACAAATTCAATTTTAAACTATTGTCAGCTTGTCATGACTGAATTTCATGTGAAGGTGACGGATTCAACTGTATTGAATCGTTGCCCGCATCGTTCAGAAGTCCAAAGCTTGGTTCTTGCTGAAACAGATAGTAAGTACACTTTCTTGTGGCATACCATGTAATTTCCAGTCTCTTCCAACCTAAATGATTGCAATTGGTTTTACTTGCCATTTACTAGTCTCACATATCTGACCACGGAAATAGTACCATGTAATTAGTTTTATGGTTTAAGTTCCAAGGGGGGAATCCACAAGCGCCTTCAAGTTTAGTGGTTTTCTTCTACATGGACCTGTTTGTTGTATTACCATTGCATATTCAGAGATTTTTAGGACATTTTCTGTTCAATGTACCTAACCCGAGCTTGCTATCTATTATAAGGCTATAAGCAATACTTAATTGGAATCTATGTAGGTTGTCCATGTTATTAGTCACTTCAAAGCTATCTTAGTTGGCACACTCGCTGATCTGTTTTTACTAATTAGAACACATGCAGGCTCCAGTTGCTTGATTTTGGGAAGCGTTGACTCATATGGACACCTTATTGTTTCCAAACTCGATGTTGGTGGAAAGGGTATGTAGATATGTATATTACTGTATTTTCTCCTTATCATTCATTTATAATTGAAGGGAATCCCTTGACAATGTGGTGTTTCGGATAAAAATTCAGATGTTGACAAGCTCACGTATTCTGTTCTGCCTCAAGATTCTGGTGTTGGTGAAGGTAGTTGGGCAGGCTTATGCTTCAGTCCGAGTCAGTGGTCCATGGTATATAGCCTTCTATTGTATGGTGTAGCAATACAAATTCTTCATGGTTTTTGTTATGCTGCCTCGTAGTTATAGCTTAAAATCATGCAAAAAAGCTTATCGAAGCAATAATTCTTATTGTTTTGGTAACATATTTCTCCTGCTTGATGCTTTAAGCACTAAATTCCTCCAGGTAAGCTACTGTTCAGTACTTGAGTTTAGCTAGAGGAAACTTATGGTTGTAACTAAATTAGATTATTATACGGAGGTAGCATTCTTTTGTGTTACATATGGATCATTTCATTTTATGCTAACTTTTGTTAACTCCAGGCAGCAGTTGCACGCAGCTTTAGCAAAAGCGTTGACATCTATGACCAAGATATACACCTCAGGACACTTCGAACGTATGATCTTCAGAAGTGTTTCTTTCCCTTTTTTTTCAAGTTTGTTATCCCACTTTGTGGTGATCTACCATTTGATTATCTTATCAGACTCTGGTACCCATCGTCATTGAGCTTTGTGGAGACTTCAGGTTATGGGAATGGAAATAATTTGCTAGCTGTCAGTGAATGTAGTCAGGTATGTTCTTTTATACTTGTATGAAGCCATTGTGAACTAACATACCATCTGCTTGATACACGTTTGTGTGTCCAATTGCTGCAGTTAACAATATGGGATTTGAGAATGAAGGAAAATGGAGGTTGTGTGCATCGGATCTGTGGCTCTCTTGGTGACAGCTTTTATGCTGTTTGCAGCTCTTCTACTGGAAATTTAGCAATAGGTGGAGCCGACAGGACTGTGACTATATTTGATCCTCGCAGGTTCATGATTTTGACTTTCTGATTCAGTAATTTATATACTTCCCCTTGACTCTTTTACGAAATAGAAATCATGAAGTAGAGGATAATCATGAAATTCCATTTTTTTCTTGGGAGGCAAGTCTAATCCTTTTTTGGTATATGTAACTCAGATGGTCAGCAATATCAAGGTGGATTCATTGCACAAAGTATGAAGTAAGTATTGAATCTCATCTCAACTGGCAGTTTTTGAGTGGGTAAAATATTTCACAGTTTGAAGGCATCCAGTGGTCTAGTGGTTGAGAGTTCTAACTCTCGAGTGGTTTGGCTACGGGGTCACGAGTTTGAATCCCCACGGAAAAAGTGGGGAAAATATTACGACTTGGGCCTAATGGACCGACCTCTCAACCGCAAGCTGCTGGTGGGGCCAGTGCATGCTCTGGTTGTTCAGGGGTCTACGTCAATCGTGTAATACGAAAATCCGAACATTATGTAGCGGAGTGGAGTGGACCTTGGTCGGTCGCTACTATTAACTCATTCCTTTTTAATGGCCAAAAAAAAGGCATTGTCCATGGTTTTCCGGATAATTGGTAGTAAAAGTTATTCAATTACTCGATTCCTTCCGTTCAATCTAGATTTCCATTTGTGAAATCTGCAGATAACAGGCCTTGCTTTCTCCTCGATCGATCCAGATTACATATATATACAAGGCATGGATTATGAGGTGATTTTTTGTTAATAACTTAGTGTACAAGTTATTCCTATCATTAGGGTAAAACCCCTCTCCCAAACCTTACGCATCGAGTTGTTTGAGCAGGTGTTTTGCGGTCGATGGAAAGAAACCGAGAAAGCATTCACATTCAGAGGCGACTCCAACTGGCTAGGCTTCAATAAGGTATTTGTAGCAATCTTCAGGATGATGCAGAGCAATGAGATCTGGTGTTCTTGTCTCGTAATTTTTCAGAAACTATTAGTCGACAAAGTTTGTTATGTGTCTTTCTCAGTGTCCGGGCAAGGACGTTCTGGGCGGATGGTGCGATTCAGGCAGCATATTCGTTACTGACATTGTTGCAACGCAGCAGGAGGAATGATTTTTCTGTCTAAAAAAACATAACATGCTTTGAACTTTGGTTCGGGCAGTGGGTGAGAAAGGTTGATGCTCGACAATACATGGAGACTACTTTAAAATATAATAATAATATTATTATTCGGAAACTCATCAGTGATGAGTCATCACGTCATCCGCGTTTTGTTTTGTGAAAAAAATATATATTTAATTTATGGTAATAAATTATAATTTTTTATAAAATATACAAATTAATTTTTAAGTAAATATAATTTATTAGATACAATGCTAAAAAAGGATATCAACTATTATTAATAAAATATTATGTTTTTTAACTCAGAATTAACTCTGAATATGTAATGTATATAAACAATGTGTGTATAAATATAATATTTTTGAATTAGAATTATAATTATTTATGTATCATTTTATAAATAAATACATTTTCGGTTGTCCACCACATAATTATGGAATAAATATAGTTTTAGGTTGTACACTATAAAATCATGGACTGATAAAATTATGTAGATGTGTGATTCGAAATTGTGTTTCATAAAAGAAAAATACAAAATTTATCAATTAGAGTTATAACTATTTTGTAACGTTTTTTTAATATAAATGAGAAAATTATGATGAATTCTAAAATGTTCACATAACATCATTTACATTTTTCTTAAAATAAAATAGAAATAAACGTGATATGGATTTGTAATTTTTTTGGATAAATGAGAGTTTATGATGAATTTTGTTCAGGTGCGGTTAGTCATATTTTTGTTAAAATAAAATATTACTAAAGATGACTTGCATGATTTGCATCCATGACAATATTTTAGATATTCCAATTAAATTCATATATATATTATTATTTATTTATTTATTTATTTATATATACTGACCTCTTCTTTTTAAGTAGCTTGGTGATCAAGGTTGATGCCGACCCGTCATGGACCACCTATCATTTTCTAGACAGAAAATCTCGATAATAGATTTAACTTATTAATAATGATAAAGATAATACAAAGGTCTGCAGAACTAATGTTGATACGGTTTCTGCCGTCTCTAGTCAGATCCGACGTGGGGGGTGCGCTGACATGTCCCTCTCTCAGGGGTAATTTAGTCAAACCACTCCTAAGAATGAATCAAGTATTTGATTTTATATTTATTTATTGGAGATGTGCCCCTCTGCTCTCTACTTTCTTCTAGAAGGAAGATGTCATCTAGTCGTCTCCATTGACCCAGCAATTGAGTGAAACTGTTTGATTCGGTCTACCGATAATGTGCTTGCAATGAATAAGTCATCTGGAGTTAACACTTACCCTATTTTTGTTTTTTAAATGAGAAAATTATAAAACTTATTAATTTGGACGTAAAAAATAAATTAGAGCAAATAATTTTAATGCATTATATTGTTAAATTCACCACTTTTGTGCATCTAGATATGTTAGAATAGTGTTAAAATATTTCGTCATTGTTTTCTGTTAAATTCATCAAAATAATAATTTTGTCTTTCTGTTCATTTTTAAATATTGAAATCAACTCAATTTTGAAAAGAACATAATTTATTGGTTTGAAATTAATTCAAAATAATATTTATTTGGATTTGAAATCGAATAAAAAATTGTTGTTGGGTTATTTTTTAATCCAAAATAACATTTTACTTTACTTTGAACCTAAAAATGTTATGAGATTTCAAATCCAATGCATTTTATGGTTCGAATTCATACTCAAATATATTTTCTTGAATTTGATTCGTTATTTTGTGTTGAAGATGGACATGATGACAAAATTGTTATTTTGATAGTAAACATTAATTTTGAAGGGAAAAAAATTGACGGAAACACTAACAAAAGTGTATTTAACAACCAACAAGTAAACGTTTGATTAGGCTTGTTCATGAACCGGTTCGGGGTCGAACCAGTTATGAACTGAACTGGTCTGATTGAAAAAAACGAGTATTTTTTCTGTTTCTAAAAAAATTGGTATAGTTTAAGGAAAAAAGAACTGATCTGGTCGAACCGATTCAGAACTGGTTTAAATTATTCTGGTCTATTTTTTTTAATAACAATTTTGCTTCAGAAATAATCTGGTTCAAACTGAACCTAAACCAGCTGAAAATCTTGTCCAACATACTGAACCGTCTGAAAAAATACTGAACCAACTGAAAAACACTGAATCGACTGAAAAATACATTGAACCGACTGAAAAACACACTGAACCGATTGAAAATCTATTCCACAACCGACTAAAATCCCGTCCAACATCAACATACGAAAGTCCAATATATCTCTAGGTTTGGTTTATGGAAGACATCTCTAGGTTTGGTTTAATTTCAGATCGGTTTAGTTGATTTTGCTTCAAACCGGTTCTAAAATTATATATGTTTAAAGTGGTTTGATTTAAATTTAAGTATAAATCAATATCAAAAAACGATTCGAGTCGAACTGGATTTTGGGTAATATTTTGAACTGGTCTATTTGAAACCTAAAAATATTGGTTTGATTTTGAAACTAATTCGACTGAATCAGTTCGAACCAAACCAGTTTCAGACCAGATCAGATCAGTTTATCCGAACCGATTAATTTGAATAAGCCTAGTTTTGATACACACAATAACATTGTCAAACATGTATGTGCAATTATATATATAAAAAAAAAAACTAAAAAACTTATTAGGTTATTGTTATTTGCCCTTAAAATTATCACAAACAATTATAATACATAAATATAAAAATTAGATTTAAAATTATACAATTTAAAAGAAAGTACGTATTCCACACATAATTCAGCCCATGCCACGCGCGTGAACATCACAGTCCCGTTAACGGCCGTTGGGAGATTGAAAACTGCCGAACATCCCCTCACGACCGAGTACGGAGATGTTAGTGCAGATTCTAGATCGACGTCGGAGATTCAATCTGGATCGGGCCCCGCAGCGTGTACGGAATTCGTTGTTCCTTGGCGTAGGAGAACCGTGTTTGGCCCGTGTAATATCGTTCTTAACGAAGTTAAATGTATTTTCTTCCTTAATTCAATCGAAAGAAAATAAATTTTCCTAATCGAGGTAAATAAATTTCGCAAATTTACACCTTTCACTTTCCAACAGCCAAAAGACGCGGTCCCTAACCCCTCAATAAATTCCTCCCCACCCGCCAGGGTTCTTCCATCTTCATCTCTTCACTCCAAATCTCATCGCTCCTCAATCCTAGGACTCAACTCACTCTCAATTCGACCCAACTTTCGCAATCAAGATTCAATCTTGTTCGTGTTCTTGAATTGTTTGATCGGAAATTCAGGATTTTGGATGCGAAGATGCCAGCGACGGATTACCACGGCTCGTACATTGGCCGCTCGATCATGAACCTGCGGCGGGATACGGCGACTCATGCGGCGGATGCGCACGTGGTCACCGGGCTGGAGCTCGAGCTCGACGCCTTTCAAAGACAGGTGACTGATCGGTTCGCCAAGCTCTCATCGACCGGCAACGACGAGCTGCTGTCTCTGTCGTGGGTTCGGAACCTTCTCGACGTGTTCCTGTCCTGTCAGGCGGAATTCAGAGCAATCTTGTCCAACAACAAAGCACTGGTTGGGAAACCGCCAGTGGATAAACTAATCGCTGATTTTAACGACAGGACAGTGAAAGCCCTCGACGTTTGCAACGCCATCAGGGACGGAATCGAGCAGATCCGACAGTGGCAGAAGCTGCTGGAAATCGTGCTCTGCGCATTGAACAATAAGAGGAACATTGGGGAGGGGCAGTTTCGGCGCGCCAAGAAAACACTGATTGATCTCGCTATCGCCATGATCGATGAGAAGGATTCCGGGTCGTCTACTGTGGCGCACCGGAACCGCTCATTCAGCCGGAGCAGCAACCCTTCTTCTGGCAAACCGGTGGGCCATTTCCGGTCCCTGTCATGGAGCGTGTCCCGGTCCTGGTCTGCGGTGCGACAAATCCAAACTATAGGGAACAATCTCTACGCACCCAAAGGGGCCGAGATTGTGGCCACAAATGGCCTCGCCGTGGCTGTTTACACCATGAACTCTGTCCTGCTGTTTGTGATGTGGGCTCTGGTGGCCGCCATTCCATGCCAGGACCGCGGGCTACAGGTGCACTTCTCGATCCCGAGGCAGTTCCCTTGGGCTTCTTCATTACTTATCTTGCACGACAAGATTGTGGAGGAATCAAAGAAGAGGGAAAAGAAGAATGCTTGCGGGCTGTTAAAGGAGATTTTTCTTATCGAGAGGAGCGGAAGAGCGATGAGTGAGGTTCTTGATTCGGTTCAGTTCCCGATCGATGAGGAGAAGGATAGTGAAGTGAGGAAAAGAGTGGAGGAGTTGCGACATGTTTTTGAGGATGTTAAGGAAGGATTGGAACCGCTAGAACGACAGGTTCGCGAGGTGTTTCATGGGATCGTAAGGAATCGATTGCCATGAGTAGTGAAAGTTGAAGCTTTAATGATGGATGAACAAGAAGATGACTGTTCTTGTATAAATTATTGTTATCAACACAAACAATGTAAAGAAGCAATTAATTAAACATGTTTTAGGACAATCAAATCTCACTTGAGATTTGAATTGCATTTATATCCTATTTTCGCGTTTTGAATTGCTCTTTCTTGTTTGTTTTCTGGGTTTCGCATTGAGGGTTCTTGCCTTGTTCTTTAAATGAGTGTTCGGCAAGAATGTCTCAAAAAGACAGCAGTTGTGTTTGGTTTCAGTCGTCTTTGATTGAACTTCATAAAGATGTTCATCAGTTCAGTACTACTCAATCTTGACTGCTAGTGAAAAGCAGCTGGTTCAGACACAAACCCAGATCTTCAACATTCTTCCAGGTTACATTTCACTCATTGTCGAAATCGGAAACGATTTTGGATTAAACATGACAAACTAAACTAAATTGATTAGCGTAATTCAATAAAATCATTATGCATAACAATTATTATTTCACACATTCTGCAAAATTGTACTTAATGAAAATTATAGAATAATAGTTATTAATTTGTATTTTGATGAGGATATGGTATTATTTTATTCTTGATTAATTGTTATAATAAGAAATTAAAAGTAAAAATGATATAATATCATATTTATGAAATCTGAATATTGTGAAAATTTTGATATTTATTATTATAATACTTAGAATTAAAAATATTATAATAAATCAAACAAACAAATATAATAAATTAATAGAGTATAATATTAAAATAATTCAATATTATTTAATACTATTAATTTTCTTATTAATTAAACCTAAATAAATTTATTTAGATTATCTTATCTTTTTTTTGCCCAATTTATTTATTTAGATTATCAATCAGTAAAATATATAGTTAATCCGATTCAGTCTGCTTGGTTGGATTCAACAATCCTCCCCCGCATAAAAATATGAATAAAAATGAAGTCAATAGTCAACTCACTATAGATTTGCAGATAAATTATTTGAAGAAATTCATCCTCTTTGAAGTCCGATTTGACTTTGAATATTCAAACCATCCACGTTTTAAGTTTTTGCTCGACTTTGACTACTTCGTCGTCCTCCACAATCACAACTGTCATGATGGAAATTATATAATATGATCTATCAAGGTCGAGCTGCTGATGACGTGGTGAATGTAAAACCCACAACTATTAGATCACTATTCACATAATTTGACTAATTTTTTAATTGATTTTGAGTGAATTAATATAGAGGTGGCAATTCATGTATATCGTGTCTAGTCGTGTTGTGTTGTGTCATTAGTTATGTCATGTATAAATGGATATCGTGTGTAAACACTAAACAGATAAATCTTAAACGTGCATAACCGTGTGTCATATTTAAACAAATAGAGTTTTAAACAGAAATAACACAATTTTAAATTCATAAATTCTTTAATTTAATTTCATAATCAAGTTTTACAATCTATAAGTTATTAAAAAAAACTAAAATATTAGATAAATATACTTAATCGTGTGTTTGAGTGTTAGATGTGTTTAGACGCGTTTATTAGTCATGTCAAAATGAATAAGAGTTATTTAGACACGGTTATTAATCGTGTCGTGTCATTATCGTGTAATATGCAGATCGTTTCATCGTGTCGTATCAGAAATTGTCATCCCTAAACTTAATCAATATAATAATTATTATATGCTTTTAGAGTATATATTTTAACAAATTATAATATTTATTATATGATTGGATTATTTATATTTATCTCATGCTAACTTTTGATCAGTTGACATTTTTTGTACGGTTATTAAATGGTTAATTACATATTAAAATTTATTAAATAGTTACTCCATCAATCGTTGTTTTTTTCCCTGTCATCTCTTTTTTATTGTCTAATCTTAGAAGGCAAATGCATTAATTTAAGAAGAATGATTTTTGGTACTCCAACTCATAAAATGATCATATATAAGACAAATTTTGAATTGATGAATTAAACTAATAAACTAATGACAAATTATAACTTTAGCATAAAAGTAACATTTTTAAATATAATTGACTAAATAACATAAATATCAAATAAGTGACCAAATATGTATATTTACCCTATTAAGGTAAAGTAATTTCTCTCTTATCTAATGTAACGGATTCAGAATACTAAATCAATATCTCATATTTCAATGTAATGTATGTGCAGGTTAGGTTTATTAATAAACTTTGTATTGTATAGTAAATATTTATTGACTTTTTTAAATTGAAAATAGTAATTAATTAACTAATATAAATATAATCATGAATAGCAAGTTGCGATCTAATGCACGTCAGGATATGGTAGGTAAGGTCCAGTCCAGTTGGCGCATTAATGAGCCGATAGCAGCCTATAATACACACACAATGGAAGTAAATTCAATAACCATTTTGGCCAAAGAAGAAAATTAGGTTTTATTAGTGTTGTATTATTCTAATCATAGCCACATTAAGTCAATAAACAAGAGATGTAGAAGAGAAAACTAAGAATTACGAGGAAAAAATTCATTCTCAGAACTCAAACCCACAAAATTTCATTTTGAGAACTCGAAACCCACAAACTCAACCAAATTGATAGTGTCTAAATTAAGTATTCTTGATCATCAAATGAAAAATCTACCAACATTCTCCATAAGATGAAGACGTTTGTTTATATCATGGAAAAGGTTCATGGATAGGAAAGACAAAGCTTGCAAAGAACAACAACTCTGATGATGATCAACGGTAACTCTTCTGGAACCTTGCACGGGCACCACGTCCACCAAACTTCTTGGGCTCGCACCTTCTCGGATCAGCCACAAGCAGAGTCCGGTCATACCTGGATTACAAACATTTGATAAAACAAGACCAGGAAGCACTTCATTTTAAAACACACATTCACTGAACCCAATAGTTATTCAATTGTAATAATACAAGATTCCAAATCAACGTAGCAAAAGCAAAACTATCCATGAGATTCAACCATTAATTAAGCTTCAATATGAAACAAAGGTAAAGGCCGCAAACTACACAGAATAGAGATAAAGAACGCGGTTTACTAAAAATACAGTCTAAATGGCAGACATGAATCATTTTTTTAAAATGTCATTAATCAAGTTCCAATTCACCTTACCTCAACCTACTACTACTAATACTACTACATTAAGAAATATAAAGTTCGTTCTAGTTACTAAATTTTTGGCATTCAATAAGGTGAAGTGCTTTGTTTAAATCGATCAACTTATGCATGATAAAAATGACAGATGTTCGAGATCACATGATTAATAAATGTTCAAAAAAACATTCTTTCAATTTAGCAGGAGAATAAATTCATCAATTTCTCTGCTCCTCATTTAAATTTTTTAATCCAAAAACAATAAATTTACCTCCGGTTACTTATTCAATCCAACCAAGGGAAAGTATCTCAATTTTGACTAGCATCAGCAACTTAAATAGTATCTAAAGATCATAAATTTCAACATTTTTGGAAGTCTGGAAATTATCAGATATTCAACCCGATGCAAATTATCAAGTGTTTTGCTACTCTATGAGCGATCCTACCTTCCTAAATTCATGCAAAGAACCTATAAAATTGTCATGAAAACTAGCTATTACAGAAGAAGAAAAAAAGTAAAGACGATCATTTGAAAGATCAAATAAACTATCCAGTTATCCAAGCAACAGTTGTGGAAAGCTAAAGATTCTCACCTGACTAAAATATCCTTGATCTCCTTCTTGCTCTGTTCATCAACGAACTTCTGGTAGTAGGCGACTAGGGCCTTGGCTATGCTCTGCCTGATAGCATAGATCTGAGAGGTGTGTCCTCCTCCCTTCACTCGGATCCTCATGTCGACTCCGTTGAAACGGCTCCTCCCGAGTAGAAGGATGGGCTCAGTGGCCTTGAAGCGTAGGATTTCAGGCTCCACCAGCTCAATAGGGACACCATTGATCTTGACCAGACCAACGCCTTTCTTGCAGTGCGTGACTGCAACAGCCGTCTTTTTGCGACCGAAACATTGAACAGACTGAGTGGGTTTAGCAACCGCTGCCATACCTAGATCACGTCGGCCTTCAGAATGGAGAAAGGTTTATGCGGCAGAAGATAATCCTAACGCTAGGGATGAAGAAGAAAAAGGCCAAATGGTATGGGAAGAAGGCTAGGGTTTACAGGAATGACTGCCAAAAAACGATGACGTTTTTAATAGGAAAGAAGAGCAATGCTGAAGAACGGCCCAACCTTTTACTTTTGTAATTTGATGTACGGCCCAAATCTATTGGGTCCACCAAAAACTAAGGAAATGGGCCTCTTTCAAGCCCACAATGGTAGCTTATGTTCTTCTGTTGGGCTATAATTATTAGCATTAAATATATAATTAATTATTGATTATACTATCTGGTATCTGCAATCCTCGCAATATCTATCTATCTAACTCATATAAAATAATGGCAAAAAAAAACACTCATATAAAATATTGACAAATTAATTTTTTGTTGTATTTTCTAACTCCTAATGTTAAGTTAACATCTTCTAATTGTTTTGTATTACTCATAAATTTCTCATTTCTAGATGACCTGACTTGTAAATCACTTTAAAATCATTTAAAGTGTCGCATTCATTTTCAATATAAGTATTTTTGGGGTAAATAGTCAGTAAATTTACATACGATTATTTAAACAAAGAATAACTAATCTAGAAGTAGATTTTCCAATCTCATCGAAGTTGATAAGTTTCAAAAACATTTGAGGAGGATCTATCAAAACAAGGAAGTTTTCCTCTAGCTCAACCGTCTCCTTGGGTAACACATTTGTAACTCCATTTGCTTATCTGAATATGTGTCTGGTCTTGAACTTCTTGAATTTTTGCACAAGTTTCCTACAATCTATAATTAAAGGCACTAGATGTCTATCCAAATATTTATCATCTATTATCAAGTTAATTGTTTCTCGTGCATCATATTCCACATGAAGAGCTTGCATTCCCAAGTTAATCGCCATGGTTAACCCGTCCTTTATGACCCACAATTCAGCCACAAGACTATCATTAATACCAATCCTCCTTTGGAAACCTACAATCCACTCGCCCATTTGTTCCTCAAGATTCATGCACCCCCTACGGGTCCTGAAATTCCTCTAGTTGATCAATTTGTGTTGAGTTTTATCCATCTATGCATTGGAGGGATCCAGCTGACACGAATCGTCTGACTCCTTCGCTTTGCTTTTTCCATCTAATACACCATTGAAATATCTCTAGCCTGAACCATAACATGAAAATGGACATCAATAGTATATGGGGGTTATTAAAAATAGGGTTAATTATTTAATTGGTTACACATGTTTCACCATTGTGCAGAATGGTTACACATGTTTCACCATTGTGCAGCATGGTTACACATGTTTCAAAATGTGATTAATTGGTTTTGCTATGTGACTAATTGGTTACACATGTTTTTCCCAATGTGATTATTTGATTATTCCGTTAGTAAACCGTTAATTTTACCGTTAATTAATATTTTTAACATATTTTTGAATTATCAAATGACGACGGTAAGAAAGACTATTATGTAACCATGTATGATGTTATAGTTTCATCCAACTCGATTCCAATCATGTAACCATGTATGCTAAAAGGAAAGGGAAACATTTCATTTTTCTTTGTTCTACTAATGATCATGCTACCTGTTATGGACCGTTCCATGGGTCAGGCAGTGCAAGCCCAGTAGACAACAACCCACCAAACATAGATTCACCAGGCAGCAACCCATCGTCCAATCTGCAGCCCAATAAACAATTAAGGAAGCTTCTACTAGATGATATGTCAGCATGCTAAGCTGGCAGGAAGATTCGGTTGTTAGAACTAAATAGAAATAAGCAATTATAAATAACAGAGCATTGTAAGAGAACTTCAGGCATTTGATATATGAAAGTTACTCTCCATTTCCTCTGCATTCTGTTATCAATATCCAGTACCTGTATCATTGGTATCAGAGCTCAGACACCCCCATTCCTTGTGCTATCCTTCTCTTCGTCTGAATTTTTTCTCTGTTCCTTACCTCCCTTCACCTTCCTATAGCTACGGAGACTCGTTGGCAACAAAACGATCGAGCTTTGGCCACATTGCAGCAGGCGGTGGAAGGACACGACACCATGCTTGCTGAAATCAAGGCCACAATGAACGGGATTCTCAAACACTTCGATTATTATAGACAAAAGGGTGTGGTACCTGGCGGTGATGGCGAGTCCGAAGGTCAATCACAATCAGTACACTCCCCTGCATCCAACCAGAATAACAGATCGTTCCGTCTCGGCCGAATGGATTTTCCCAAGTTCCATGGGGAAGACGTCGTGGGATGGCTTTACAGATGCGCCCATTTTTTCAAGGTCGACAATATTCCTGATGATCAGAAGATTGACATAGTCACTATCCATGTTGAAGGCGATGCTTTACTTTGGCACCAGACATATGTCAAAATGAAGGAAATGCAGGGACATACCGTGACTTGGGATGAGTATTCCGCAGCAATCCAAGCTCGGTTCGGACTCAGCAACTTTGATGACCCGATGCTGGACCTACGTAACCTGCAACAAGAAGACTCGGTTACTGAATATTATCGTCAATTCTCATCCATCTTTCACCACATTCAGCTCCGTGATCCTTTATCGGAAAGACAGAGTCTCAGCCACTTCATAGGGGGACTTCGACCAGAACTGCAAGGTCCCATTCGTATGCTGCAACCAAAGACGTTATACGATGCATTCTCCCTCGCTAAGCTCCAGGAGGCCACGCTCAATCTTCGGCCTAGTAGTGTGCGCCTGATACCGCCTTCAGCTCCACCTATTCAGCAACCTCCACCTAAGCCGCCCCAACAAGGACCTGTGCAATGGAGAAACGCGGGGTCACGCACCAGTTGGGTTCTCTCGAGCAAGGAAATAGCAGATAAGCGGGCCAAAGGCCTCTGTTTTGGCTGCGATGAAAATTTTTCTCCAGGCCACCAATGCAAGAAACAACACTTATTCATGTTGGAAGTTGAGTCGGACAATGGTGTACCTGATATTGATGATGCTCAGGAGGAGACGAGGCTGCAGGAGCAAGTGGTCGAAAACCCAGTCATTTCCCTTCATGCGATCACAGGTTCTTTCGGAGGCTCCACCATTCGGGTATTGGGTTCGGCTGCAGGGAAACTTCTACATATTCTGGTGGACTCAGGTTCGACCCATAATTTCTTGGATATAGCAGCTGCTCGTAGGCTAGGTTGCCAGGATATTCAGTTACCACCTCTGCATGTGGGTATGGCCAATGGTCAGAATTTGCATTGTAATCTTGCTTGTCACGGATTTAAGTGGAACTTACAGGGTCGAACCTATTCAGCTGATGTATTGCTCATTCCTTTATCTTCGTTTGACCTCATTTTGGGAGCTCAATGGTTGTCGCAATTTGGGGACGTGGTTATGAACTTCGACAAGCTGTATGTTAAGTTCTTTGACGGGGAACAGCTTTGCGAAGTATATGGGAATAAGGAACCAGGGGCGACCGCACCATCTGCAGCTAAAATGAATAAGCTGTTAGACAAAGAAAAACAGGTAGCTGCCATTCACCTTTGTAGCCTTACCATTGCGTCCACGGCCTCAACGGGACCTGCAGTCACAGCCTCTTCACCGCACCCCTTCGGAGCCATTTTACAGGAATTCAGGGATGTATTTAACGAGCAAACGAAGTCTCCACCACAACGTGCAATTGATCACGCCATTCCGCTTCGCCAGGGTACTCAACCTATCGCAGTTAGACCATATCGTTATCCCAATATACTTAAGGCTGAAATAGAAAAGTTGGTTAATGAGATGTTACTTAACGGTGTTATTCAACCGAGTACCAGTGCCTTCGCTGCGCCTCTTGTACTGGTCAAGAAGAAGGACGGGTCCTGGCGTTTCTGTGTGGATTACAGGAAGTTAAATGCTGCCACTATAAGGAACAAGTTCCCCATTCCCCTCGTAGAGGAGCTGCTGGACGAACTCCACGGGGCGTCCATTTTTTCCAAGCTTGACCTCCGTTCCGGATACCATCAGATCCGAATGAGAGAAGAAGACATCCACAAGACTGCCTTTAGAACCCATGAAGGACACTACGAATTCCTGGTTATGCCCTTTGGGCTGACAAACGCACCTGCCACCTTTCAACATCTGATGAACTCCATATTTAAGCCGTTTCTCCGCCAGTTTGTCCTTGTTTTTTTTTGACGACATATTGATTTACAGCAGCAATATTTATACGCATGAGCAACATTTACGGGCTGTCCTGAACAAGTTAAGGGAGCATTCCCTCTTCGCCAAACTCAGTAAATGCTCGTTCGGTGGTTCTAAGGCCGAATACCTTGGTCACTTTGTGACAGGTTCATGAGTGTCCACTGATCCTTCGAAAGTCGACGCCATCACTAATTGGCCGCAGCCCTCATCAATTCGCCAACTACGTGGGTTCCTAGGACTGGCGGGATATTATCGCCGGTTTATTAAGGGATATGGGTCGATCTGTAAACCTCTGACGGAACTGTTAAAAAAGGATAAGGTGGTCTGGTCACGAGCAACTGAATCAGCCTTCTGTCAGCTCAAGGATGCCCTACGCAGTGCCCCGGTTTTGGCTCTGCCCGACTTCTCAAAGCCATTTGTAGTCGAAATTGATGTGTCTGCCACTGGTATTGGTGCCGTGCTGATGCAAGGTGGTCACCCCATTGCCTTCATTAGCAAAACCCTGTCCGCCCGTCATCAAGCCTTATCTGCCTACGAGAAGGAATTGTTGGCCATCCTGTTCGCCGTGAAGAAATGGCACTATTATCTGATCGATAGACACTTCGTTATTCGGACGGACCAGCAGAGCCTCAAATTTCTGCTTGAACAGAAAGTATCCACACCCCTTCAACACACCTGGCTAGCTAAATTGCTCGGGTTCGATTATGCAATTGAATACAAGGCTGGCAAAGAGAATGTAGCTGCGGATGCGTTATCAGGATTGGTGAATGCTCGGTTGCTGCTGTCTCTATTTCTGGTTTCCCAATGATTTTGCTTCCCCGCATTATGGCGAGTTAGACTGCTGACCCTACTTGCCAACAGCTGATTTCAGTTATACAAGGTGGACAAGATCCTTCCAGCTTCACATGGAAGGATGAGAAGCTGTGGCGTAAAGGGAAATTCGTGATAGGAGCTGACACCACTCTGCGTAGGGAGTTGCTCGAGTTATTCCACACGTCGGCTATGGGTGGCCATTCTGGTGTTCATGCAACAACGCAACGCTTAACTTCCCTGGTTTATTGGAAGGGTGTGAAGAAACAGGTCCGCCAATCCGGGAATGCGAGACTTGCCAACGGAATAAGACCGAGACTACTGCATCCCCGGGTTTGCTGCAGCCCCTTCCTGTTCCATCGGGTATATTCACGGACATTACTATGGATTTCATATCCGGATTGCCTCGATCACAAGGGAAATCTGTCATTTTTGTTGTCGTAGACCGTTTGACAAAATATGCCCACTTTATGCCTTTGGCACATCCATACTCAGCCTCTACGGTTGCTCAGCTCTTCCTGGATACCATTTACAGACTTCACGGATTGCCTCAAACAATTGTCAGCAATAGAGACCCGGTCTTCATCAGTACATTCTGGAAACAGCTGTTCTCGTACCAAGGGGTGGAGCTGCGTATGTCTTCCGGATATCATCCTCAAACTGACGGTCAAACTGAGGTTGTGAATCGTTGTTTGGAGACTTATTTACGTTGTATGGCCGGTGAACGTCCCAATACGTGGTGTAAATGGCTCCCTCTCGCCGAATGGTGGAATAACACCACCCCTCACTCAGTGATCAAGACCACACCTTTTGAAGCCCTCTACGGTTTCCCGGCACCACTGCATATCCCGTACATTCCTAGAGACGCTACGGTCATGGCAGCTGATCTACTACTTCGGAACAGGGAGGAATCAATTCAGCTACTCAAATTCCACATTAACCGTGCCCGCAATCGGATGAAGCAACAAGCAGACAAGCATCGCACGGATCGTCAATTTGAAGTGGGGGATTTCGTTTACCTAAAGCTGCATCCGTACCGAAGAGCTTCAATGAAGTCTGCAGAAGCTCAAAAACTCCAACCTAAGTACTATGGGCCGTTTCAAGTGTGCAAAAGAGTTGGGGAAGTTGCTTACCAGCTCACCTTACCACCTCAGGCGAAGATCCACCCGGTTTTTTACGTCTCCTTGCTGAAACTGGCGAAGGGAGATCATCACGCAATTGTTGATTTGCTACCAGAAATAGATGATTCTTCTGCACCAGCACCTCTCGCCATTTTGGAGAGTCGGACCATCAAGAGAAGAAACCGAGTTGCACTCCAGTTGCTGATTCATTGGGTCAATTCCTCTCCAGCCGATGCCACTTGGGAGTTCGCTGAAGACTTCCAGAAACGCTTTCCTGATTTTTACCTTGAGGACAAGGTTGCTGAAGGGGGAGGCAATGTTATGGACCGTTCCATGGGCCAGGAAGTGCAAGCCCAGCAGACAACAACCCACCAAACATAGATCCACCAGGCAGCAGCCCATCGTCCAATCTGCAGCCCAATAAACAATTAAGGAAGCTTCTACTAGATGATATGTCAGCATGCTAAGCTAGCAGGAAGATTCAGTTGTTAGAACTGAATAGAAATAAGCAATTATAAATAACAGAGCATTGTAAGAGAACTTCAGGCATTTGATATATGAAAGTTACTCTCCATTTCCTCTGCATTCTGTTATCAATATCCAGTACCTGTATCATTACCATACAGCAAACACCACAAGAACCGAGCACTAGAAGCATCTCAAAGAAGTACATAATAAATATACAGCATCCAATCAGTAATTGCTAGAGTAGAATAGACAAATTCAATGAATTCAAATAACCAAACTAAAACCTGAGCTTCAAGAAGACTGGAGGATAGCAAAGATACGACCATGTAGCAACTTCTATAATAAATAGGCACTAAATCAAGCATTATCACCTAATCTTTAAATTGATGGCATATTAGTCTAACACTTTTCAACCTGAAATCACCTCAATTTCAGAATTTAACCGAAAGGCAGCTTCATTGACCGTCCAAGGAAATCAAACCAAACCTAAAGATTATCTCCCACTTGCAACAAAATGAAAGTTGCGTAATGTTTATTTAGCTATTAATCGATTATGTATAGCCGAAAGGCAAGTGATCCAATGAGTAATCCGGTCAACATGACAGCAATCCACAATTAGCATTTCAATGTTGATAATAATCGAATTGATTGAAATCAAAAGATATTGCAACAAGTGAAACAACAGAAATCAACGAAAACAAGACGCGATGTTACGTTTCCACGAAATAAAACATACACTAGCGAATTTGTGGGAAGGAGCACTTGTGTCTGCGATTACGGTTGATCCATCTTCGTCAACTCCGTTGTCTCCCGCCGCGCAGCAGAAACGCACCATCTCCATTTATGATGTTTAGAGTTAGAGCAACTCTTTATGAACCAAGAAATCATGATTCTGGGATCGTGATGAACCCATCATCGTGATTTCTCGGTTTGTGATGAATCCAGAAACACGATTCTGTGTTCATCACGAACCCAAAATCTTGTTCGGAGAAGGAGATGTACCTGGAAGAGCTTGCTGCGGTAAAGAATCGTTGTCAATCATGGCCACACATGAGGAGAATGAAAAATAAGGAGACAAGTTGATGAAAAATAGCTAGGTGGATGAAAATGGTAATTAAGTCATTTTATATATCTAAATAGTGACTTAACGGTAATTTTTGTCGATGAACAATAGAAAAACCAATTAGTCACATAGCAAAACCAATTAATCACATTTTGAAACATGGGTAACCATTTTGAACAAGGGTAAAACATGTGTAACCAATTAAGTAATTAACCCTTAAAAATACTAGAATTCCTATTCTTCCATAGAAACGAGATTGCCGATGAGAAAATAAATTTCCACTCGATCTCTTTTGAATGAACAATTGATTCCCTGCAATTACATTCGATCCAATCTCAAAGGTTAGATAAAAATAAGTTTTTACAATCCAAAGGAACACCAATATCAACCCAAAATTTCTTTGTGATTGCACAATCCCGAAGAATATGAATTGTGTTTTCATCATGAATCCCACAAAATTTACAAAATGAGCTAATATTCATTCTCCTTTTATGAAGCATACTTGCCGAAGAAATCTTGTCATGGTTGCACAACCATATGAAACACTTGATCCGAGAAATGGTATACAAATTCCAGATCCAATCCCAATTCCGAGTGATAAGCTCCATGTTAGCAATTTGTTCCCCCTTGATGAATTTGTGAACCGACGACACTGATGGGATACCTTACGACTCTCCCATCCATATTTTCTTATCCTCAGTCACAACAATTGAGCTTCTTGGGATGGCCCAAATTCTTTCTTTTAAGTTCATCAGAAGATTGAACGAGATGGGTTCAAAGTCCGATTTTATATTGTCAAGTGTCAGGTCTTTAATACTTAGAAGATTATCATGTTAGGTAAGGGCCCCACTAATAGTGCCTCTAAGAGTGTTCTTCCCTAACTACGTATCCGACCAAATTTGACCTTAAAGTCATCCCAATAACCCAACCCATTCTCTTTTCAAGAGAGTTGTTCTCGTGGGCTAAAACAATTTGATTAGGAGATCCCATTCTTATAACATGTTCTTTTCGCGGAAAGGAGACGTAATTCGACTTACGGAATTCGTAAGAAGTTGTTTTTTTCGCGAAATTGATAAAACTTGGCTTAGACATTTCAGGCGGGGTAGACTTAGACATTCCGTATGAAAACCAAAGAATTGCTAAGCCTAGAAGGCAAGGAATCTGGAATAGTCATAAAAGACTATTTTACCCTTACTATCTTTCCATATTTCCATGTCTACCCTTCAGTTATTTCTTAAGAAACTGAAACCAAACTCATTGTCTCGCCCGGTTCATTCTCTCTGTGATTGTCTCGCCCAGTTTTCCCTTCTCCCCCGCTCCCTTCTTCTCGCCAGTTCTCGCTGTTCCCCTGCTCCCTTCTGCTCGCCCAGGTAAGTTCGGTGAACCCAGAATCGTGAATTATGGGTTCGGGTGAACCCAAAATCGTGAATTATGGGTTCGGGTGAACCCAAAATCGTGAATTATGGGTTCGGGTGAACCCAAAATCGTGAATTATGGGTTCGGGTGAACCCAAAATCGTGAATTATGGGTTCGGGTGAACCCAAAATCGTGAATTCTGGGTTCGGGTGAACCCAAAATCGTGAATTTTGGGTTCACTTGAACCAAGAATTAAGAATTCTGGTTTCGGTGAACCCAGAATCACGAATTTTGGGTAAACCCAAACCAAGAATTGTGAATTCTAGTTTCGGTGAACCCAGAATTCGTGATTCTTGGTTTGTGACGAACCCATAATCGAATTCCTGGGTTCGTCCTAGGAGGTGTTGGAGTCACAGATTGGGAACTGGATCCATTTTATGCAATGAGACTTATGCATTCCTTTTTTCACCGTTATTCATGTGCTTGATTATTTGAATGACATTAAACAGGTGAAGTAATTTAATGTTAAATTGTGGATAGTGTAATTAAAGATATTACATTTTGGATAAATATGATCTCAATGTATCGTGGAAAAAAGAATGAATTTAGATTATAATTTATATTAATTAAAAAATTTACTCAAACAAAGTCAATGGGTTGTCCTTTAAAAATAATTAAATAAATTTGTTTTTTAATTATTAATTAATTATATTAAAATTTTTATTATGGTATTTTAAAAAAAAAAAAAATTAAGACAAATTAAATTTATTATATATTAAACATATACAAAGATGGGCAAATATGTCATTTTACCACATTCTATTTCATTTTCATATCCAATTTCATCAAATAAATAACATAATTCCTTATTCCATTCCACCAAAGAAATAACTTTATATTCTTATCTGCTATTCCTTAATCTCTATTCCTTATTCTCTATTCCTATTATCTATTCCGTATTAGAATTTCTAAATTCCGTGAAAGAAACGCTCCATTAGTGTTTTTCTATTGGGGTTAGATTATTTGAACTTCAAAATCCTAGCCTAGGACCCAAGAGTTATTCTCGCATCTTCAAGAAAAATTAGCTAGCATTATTCTTAAGATAAGTTACAAAACTCATATCATTTCACATTATAATTATGGCTTTTCCTTAAATCTATTTTATGAAGTAAAATTTATGTAATAATAAAATATATAATAGTATATTATATTTTTTATTGTAATCAATTAAAACTTATAACAATGAACTTTTTGAAAAATTATAATTGTATGTATTCACTTAAAAAATAACTTTATAATAGTAGACTTATTGTTCATTTTTAAATTTGTATAGACTATATTCATTTAAAAATTATTTAAATAAGTATTATATTATACACTATAAAAATAAAAATATTAAATGCGTTCTTGCACAAACCATATATCTAGTAATGTAATAATCTTAGTTTAATCCTAAGAGTGTTTCAAAAGATTAATTCATGATTTTATTTTACTCGGGATTAAGCCTAGAGACGAAATTAGAATTTCAATTTTACAAATTCATGTATCTTATCCAATATGGACTTTTCATAATTATGTTAAAAGGTTTGATTTCTCCCTACATTAATACTCGATTAACTTCCATCCCACACTAATTATCAAGGACACTTTGTCAATATGAAAGTTAATGAGAACAGTTTCTTCTTATTCTGGATTCCTAGCGCGTTCGGCTTAAGAATTTCGAGTTTTTTCCGTAAGCCATAATTTTTCAATTTCGTGAAAATAAAAACTTCTTACCGAATACATAACACATATTCCATTCCTATTTCGCGAAAAGAAAAATGTCATGTTTTGTGAATAAACCATGAATGACGTGGCAATTTTAGTAAAACCAATAACTAATTATTATGGGTTTAAATCAAAGGCAAAAAAGGATGACAGATAATAAAAGGAAAAGAGAGTGAATGATTGCAAATCTAAAGGTAATGATTCCAAAGGAGTATGAGAGTATCCCAATACATGGACGAATGATCACCCTTTGAAAGATACATTAGACGAAAATATAACCTAAAAATAATAACATAAACAAAATTATAAGATTGCCCCCTAAAACTACGGATAATGCACCAAACACATCCCCTTCAACTCTATAGAGTAAGAGTATAGATGCCTGTGGCATTCTGCTTCGATTTTCCAATGGAAAGTTCAGTTACTCAATTCCAAAAATACAAAGTTTTAGAGGACAATAATTTCCGAGGAAGAACAAAAAAAACTACTTAGCCTAAATTCTTTATACACTAACTGCAGGTCCCCCTTCCCAACTTTTTCACAGCATCACCAACATTGCTGAAAATAAAGCAGCGATTTGAAGTTGCAGCAGACCCACCACCACCTGCAATGGAGGATTATATTCACATAAATTTAATCAAACATCAATTATTTAAATTTACATACTCATTTTAGTAAAGAATTAATTTCTTATTATAATAATATCATTGGAAAGATCCAGTTTTTGCAGCTTTTCCTAGCTTTCTACTTTTTTCTGAAATTATCTTCAGAAAATTGAAAACTTCAGCCTTGCGTATTTCTTTTGCCCACATTTTTCATTTTCATGCACTTTCCATATTGTTTTGAAAGAGAAAACTCGGTTATACCAAGTAAAAGTAAAATTCATGAACAGGTTAAACACAAAATTCAACTGAATGCCAACATTCTTGTCCCCAATCCATGTGGTATTTTTTTTTTGTGTGTGTGGTAAGACTTGCTGTATGAACTCAATAATGTCTCCAAAAGTTGCGGCGGGATGATAAATAAAGGCATGGAGATTAATAATGACCTGTTCTCCCTTAGAAGTGGAAGTTGGTAAAGGCTGGATCGTGGCGGAATCGACTTCTCCGGTAGGCAAAGGGACAGCGGGGTTGCTGTTTATGAACGGAATGCCGCCTTTAAGGGATGGCCCCGACGACGGAGAATTCACGCCGGGTGCCGGGCTTGGAGAGAGCTCTTCTCGAGGGCGGAAGGGCCACGGGAACGATGGAGATGATGATACAATGCCGCCGGCGATCGGCTCTGGGGCTCCTAAGGAAGGCAAATCCGGAGACGGTGGTGATGCAGAAGGAAGAGAAACTTGTACGGAGAATTTCTGAGAGGCGGGACAGGTGTTGGAGGAGCCATTGTTGAAGCTGAAGTAGAAGGTACCTGTACGAGATGGATGCCACTAGCAAGAAGAAGAAGATGAAGAACTCGTTCAAGAAATGTAAAGATGAAATGTCAGAATTCTGTAAAAGTTTCATTTTTTTGTTCTTCGGAACACTGTAAAAAGTAAAAACTCTTCCTTCACCCATTTTTAGCACTTACAACTCTAAAAGCTTCTAATTTTTGCCTTGCATTTTATGATTTTGATAGAGAATATGAGATGGAAAATGAACACAAATCAGAAGAACATTTCCCCAAGATTTCACCTTTCTTTGTTCAAAAAAATAAATTTTTAACCTCATAGGATCCAAAAATCAGGTCAATTATTATTACATGGTGAAAAATGAAACAGAGACAGAGAGACTTACTGAGTAAGAAGACGATGACTTGGTGAGGAGTGAAGCTTGAGTGAAATTGCAGATAGTGAAGGCTTGTTCACTTTGGAAAATGTAGAGATTGTAGTGATTCTTGTGTCTGAAAACTGCATCCCCACAACAAAAACAGCAATAAAATGCATATGCATGTTATGTACTGTCAGTAAATAATAAATCTACAGCAGAATTATCGAATGCAGTTTCTTGTGTTACTTACTAATGGTGTCCCCAACATGCACAGTGGGATTGTTCCACTGAGAAGCTCCATCTACCACGATGGTGGAGGAGTAAGTGCAGTGAAAGAAGGAGATGATGAAGAAGAAGAAGAGAAGTAGCAGCAATGAAGGCATCTCCATGAAGAACAACAGAAGATAGAGACGAAGAACAGGCTAGTCTCTGTTCTTGTTTGGACTGGAAAAAGCAGCTTGTATAAAGCATGAGAGCTAGCTGGAATTTATATCATGGCCTCACTCACTGTTGCTTTTCCAGGGTTACTTTTCTTTTTCATTTTGTCCTAATTTCATAATATTATTTGAAGTATACTCAAGTGAATTGATTTTTTACCTTAACCCTACAACGAAGGTATTTAACCTACCAACTCCAGATTCCAAGCAGTATATTATGTACTTCTTTGTTTGTTTAGAGAAATGAAGTATCAGAAAGAGTTGTCTATTCTTCACGGAAATGTCAGAAAGAGTTGTCTATTCTTCACGGGAATGAAGTGTCGTTTGCAATATTATTTTGTATATTTATTATTATAACTGACTGCAAAAAGTTGTATCATTTTATCTTTCACTGTTCAAATATATATGTAGAACTGTAGAAGACTAGAAGAAGAAGAAGCAGCGGATGATAGACGATGATGATGATGGAGATTATTATTCTTAAATGATGACTACCTTGATTTGTTTTATAATTTCAAAACACTACATTCTCGGAGGGAGGGAGGGACATATGTGTCATATGACTATGTTCCTTCCCTACTATTTCCTCCAAAATTGAATTATTATGTTAAAATTTGTTTTTAAAATTTTATTTATTCATATTTAGTTATTAGTCAAATTTATATATTCTGTTAGATTTTTAATCCCAACTTGATAAAATATATTTTAAAAAATAAAAAAAAAAATAGAATACTTATAGAAACGTCACAATTTAATTATTCAAAACTTTTTATATGTTATAATTAAGCATAGATCCTATCGAAATTCAATTGAACCCGAGGATAAAGTTTGAGTAATGACTTAAACCATCTCGCACATGGGTGGGGAGTAGTATGGTTCAAGACCCTAGCAACCTTAATAGGGACTAAACCGATTCCCAGATCGATTGACGCTCAACTAAGTTTATATCAAAAGTTTTGAAGGATTAATAGTGACATTTTTCTAATTTTTAAAACATATTATGTTAAGTTTATATAGAAAATCTTTCTGAAATGGCAAGTTCAACGGATGAACAAAAATAGAAAACTCAATTTTCACCGAAACAATAAGCGAAATAGTCGTATTTTAATCCTAAATATATATATTAAAAAAAAAAAACTTTGAACACACTTTATATACCATGTTATACGTATGACAGTTTCTTGTTTCTTTAAAAAAAATGCAGAATCAAATTGAGAAGGATCTGCAAGGTGAAGATATGGTCGTGGATCTTAGTGGAGGCAAGTATGGATGGGTTTGTTGTTTTTTTAATATCAGAAGATGTACAATAGTGCATTGGAAGCCTTACTTCCCGAGTGTTCTTTTACTGAAGTAAATATACAATGATATTAATATAATCATATATTTATAAAAATAATTATCCTCCTAAAATATAAATAACTTCATCCGTATTATGATAATATTTTCACTATATGACAAATCATGTATAGGTGTGTTATCGTGTGTATCAATATATTTATTATGTTAAATTTAAAATTATATTTCATATGTGCTCATGTCGTATTATTGTGTTGTGTTAAGTTAGTCAGTTATACATTGACATTAAATTCTCGAGTCGTTAATGTAGAATTTATAAACTCTAAGAATTAAATAATTATATAAAGTTGTAAAAGTTATTAAGTGAGTCTTCTTTTGAAAAAAAAAAAAAAAAATAGTCTTACATGTTCAACTTATCGTGTTATCATGCGTATACTGTTTTAATACTTAAACACAAACCCGACCCAAAAATTATTTTGAGTTATTGTTATTATATTGTCATTCTATCATATGTTGTCACGAAGACGGATTTTTCGTACATATTTGTATTGTGATATCACAAACATAACAAATTATAAGCCTAATTCACACTTATTTTGGTTTTCAATACGGTTTACCGGATAAGATAGAAGAACACAACCAACATGGTTTCCTCCTCGTTATTTATTAATTTATTAATAATACTTGAATTCCACTTTAAATAATATTCTTATAAAATCTAAACCTTATATCTGTTTGACATCTTGTCATTGGAGTCCTAACATGATATAATCCCTCCCTATATCAGGCTATAATTACTTGCTTTGGCATTCATCTTTATGTCTCAATGGGGTCAAATGACCTAAGAATAAGAACATTTGACCTAAACTTGCTTTTAAATCATGTAAAGAAGTGAACAATATTATATATACTTATCCTATACAATTTCCTCATTTATTATTGTGTATGTATATATGTAGTTATATCGTATATCATATAGATATGTGTTCCATTCCATATATTGTAATTTTCAATGGGGGACTAATTTTACTGAAAAGTGAAAAGTAGAACAGAAAAGAAAATGACAAGAGACAAAAGGACCAACCAAAACCAACAAGGAAATGAGATCAAAACGGCCTTCTTCCCAACCAAAGGTATCGGTAAATAATTAATATTTTGTTACAAAAAGTGTATCATAATTTATTTATTTTGTAAAAATATCGCAAGCATTGTCTCTCGATAAATTTGTGTAGAGACAATAGAGGACAAAATATCTTTACTTTTTATAAATTATTAAATAACTAAAGGTGTGTATTTTGTATTTATAGCAGCTTAATTATTTTTTTATAGTTCAAATCAAGTTTTATCCTTAAAATTTATTTACAAAAAAAATATTTTTTTTTTTATATTTGGCCATCAATCGAGTTTACTCATTTCGTCAAATTTTTCATCTATAATTAATGTAAATAACTTTTAAAAAAAACAATAGAATACTTGTATGAATATCACAATTTAACCCTTTAAAATTTTACTATACGTTATAACTGAATTCTGATTCAATTGAGACTTACTTGAACCCCAATCAAATAGGCTAGAATGTCACATAGGGAGGGGGGGGGGGGGGGGGGGGGGATCTTGACCCATATTCTAGCCTTCTCGATCGAAACACAATCAAGTCTTGATCGAATTAGTTTGAAGATTAAGCTTGATGTTAGTTCACTTAATCTTTTGAATTGTTGAGATACATTATTGTTTGATGTAGCTTTGACTTGAATTGAATGCAATGACAGAGTGGTTCGGTCTTTCGTCCCTTAATTACATGATTCAAATTTATTAAATTACAAGTTGGACATTTATTAGGGTCTTTGTTGTATATTATTTTAGTTGAAGGATTAGTTTAGTTTTATAAGGCTAGATTAGAGTTATTATATTCTTTTGGGCTTTTATGTAATTTCGGCATTATCTGTTGCTATTTAAAAAGCAGCATCCCTACCTTGAATGCATCTTCTTTACATTTTCAGAATAGTCTCTTTCTTTCTTCCGTCATCTTCATTGTTGCTCTAGGGTTTTCTGAAAACTTTACATGGTATCAAAGCAATAGGTGCTCTAACGCATCTATTCGATCCGATTCGCGCTCCTCTGCATCGTCCTGTCGTATACCGATTCTTTCTTCGACTTGTTTTTTACTTCGACTTGTTTTTTTCTTTACTTGAGTTTTATTTTGAGTTCTTCTTTGTAGTTGAATCATATTCGTTTGTTTTCTTTAGCTTTCGACATTTGTTAAATAAATCTGCTGTGAATCAGTTTTCTTTGTGTTTTAGTTGATAAATATAGTTGAATCTCATTCGTTTTGTTCTTTTTAGCATTCGGCACTTGTTAGATAAATCTGTTGTGAATCGCTTTCTTTTATTTCGTTATTGTTTTACCTTCGTTTTTTAGGATCCTTTAACGATTCACATTCGTTTTAAGGATTCTTTAAACGATTCACAGTCTTTTTAGGATCCTTTAACGATCTATATTCGTTTTAAGGATTCTTTAAACAATTCACTTTCGTATTGAGGATTCTTTAATGATCCACATTCGTATTAAGGATTCGCTTTCGATTGAAAAATATCCTTGATGTATGCTGAAGTTTTTTGAACCGTATATTTTCTGTTTCGTTTCTTGTTGATTTCCTGTTCGTAACCTATAAATCTGAAGTGTTTAAGGTTTTGTTTCGTTTTTTTGTGCTTTTTTTATATCATGAGTTCTGTCCAAATCATCATGTAAATATCGTATTTTTTTTTCTTTTCTGCAAATATAGGTCCATGCGAAGTGCTTTCATCATGCTTTTATCGTTCTTGTTCTAGATCTATGTATTAATTGAATAGATCATCTGTTCTTTTGTCATTCTTTTTCTATTATGATAATATGATCTGAAAATCTCTAGATTTTCTTTTAATCGTGGTATTTTTTCCAGACGTTCTTGTATTGCTATTCTTATGTTGAGGTTGTTGTCTTTCAATTTTCAGTAATCTTGTATTCTTGATTACTGTTTTGCAGCCTCCTGTTGTTGTGTGTCCTTGATTACCTTCTTGTTTGATTCTTGTATTCCATGGCTTCATCGTCTTCATGTACTACTGATGCTAGAGTCGGAGCCACCGGTCTTCAGACCATGGCGGCTCTGACTGCTCCTGTGATTGACCTTAATCATCCCATGTTTTTACATCCTTCTGATACTCCCGGTCTTTTCCTCATTTCTGAAAAATTAACTGGACCTGATACCTATTCCTTCTGGAGTCGTGCCATTTATATATCCCTTAAGGCCAAAAACAAACTAAGTTTCATTGATGGAACTTGCCTTATAGAGAACTATGATCCTAGCTTGTACCATGGATAGGTGTGATGCTTTAGTCTTCTCGTGGATTATGAATCCACTTTCTAGGGAGCTAATGTCCGGGATTGTGTACTCTAGTAGTGCTTTTCAAGTGTGGAAAGACTTAAGGGAGCGGTTTAACAAGGTGAATGGATCTAGGATATTTCAGTTGCATCGTGACATTTCTCTTGTGCAGCAAGGGACTGACACCATTTCGGAATACTTTGGTAGACTTCGTCTCATGTGGGACGAATTTGATTCTATTTGTGCTCTACCAACATGTGAGTGTGAGCAGTTCCAAAAACATATTGAGCATGATTCTAACCTCAAGCTTTTTCAATTTTTGAATGGTCTGAATGAATCATATTCTGCTGTGAGATCTAACCTGTTGATGAGGGAAAAACTTCCGAACCTTAACCAAGCCTATTCCGTGATTGTGCAAGAAAAAAACCATAGGGGTATCATTGAACGTTCTATGGTTAATGTGGATATTCAGTTTAGACCTCCTAGGAAGAGTTTGTTTTGTGAATATTGTAAGACTAAGGGTCATGACATTAACCGCTGCTTTAAAAAAAATTGGTTACCCCTCCCAGCTGGAGAAGAAACAATCAGGATTTAGGCAAAGAACCCCAGGTTAATAATGCAGTTATGTCGGACCATCCCTCTCCCTGCTCTACTCCGGAATCTGTTGATACTGGATGTAGCACTCCCCTTGAGTTGTAGCATACTGAACCTGTCGCCATTACTACTGAGAATCCGGAACACATCGCACAGATGATAAGTAGGTATCAGCAGCTGCCGAAGTCGTCTACCACAAGTAGAGCAAATGTCGCAGGGATTGCTAATACTAATTTTTCTTTATTTAATGACAAGTGGATATTGAACTCTGAAGCCACTGATCATATGACATGCAGATCAGACTAGTTAAACTCTTTTAAAAATAGTGACTCCAATTTTCCAAAGTGCTTAAAACAGGTGAATTTATTATTGGAAAGTCAAAAAAATTGACCAATGTATTATATATTCCTGAATTCAAACATAACCTGATGTCAATAGCCAAATTGACTAAAGATTTATCCTGTTCCGTTACCTTTTTTCCTAAGTTTGCAATTATGCAGGATCTTTACAGTGGACTGATCTTGGGGACTGGTAGGGAAGGTGGAGGGCTATACCTTTTCAAGCCTTCTAGCCCACTCTGCCATTCATCCTCAGTCCATCTTGTGTCATAGGAGATTAGGACACGCTTCAGCTCAGACTTTAAGCAAAATTGATTTCCTCAAAACTGTTTCTTTTCAAAACAAATGTGTGATTGACTGTCAGATATGCTCATTAGCAAAAACAACATTGTTTGTCTTTTCCTATTAGTACTTCTAGCACTTCTTTTCCTTTTGAACTGTTCACTTGGATGTTTGGGGTCCGTATCATAGGCCCACTTATGACAACAAGCGGTATTTTCTTACTATCGTAGATGATTTTTCTAGAACTACTTGGACTTATCTGCTTAGTTTCAAATCTGATGTTGTTGTTGTTATTAAGCATTTCTTGATATTGATTAGAAATCGGTTTAGTAGGTCTGTGAAACGGATAAGATCAGATAATGGGGGCGAATTTTTTAATGAACAATGTTCCATCCTTTTTCAAAATCAAGGAATTGTTCATGAGAGTAGTTGTCCATACACTCCTCAACAAAACAGAGTGGTGGAGCGAAAACATAAACACCTCCTTGAAGTTGCAAGAGCTCTTAAAATAGAAGATTGTATTCCTGCTAGGTTTTGGGGTGATTGCATTTTAACTGCACGTTATTTGATTAATCTGATGCCTACGCCTGTGTTGAATGGATTATCCCCCCATGAGAAACTGCTTGGTAAAAAAACGAATGTTAGTCACCTTCGCGTATTCGGATCTCTCTGTTTTGCCAAGATTATAGCCAATACGGACAAGTTTGCTTCTCGTGATGTTCCTTGTGTTATGATGGGTTACTCCTTAACCAAAAAGGGATATAGATTGTTTAATCTCGATACTAAGCTGTTTTTGTGAGTAGAGATGTCAGGTTTTTAGAGGATGTTTTTCCCTTCAAAGAACCTGATAAGAACAAAGACAGGTTATTCGTCCATGAACGTGTTGACTCAGTCAATCATGTTTTTGACTACTCTGAGTCACTTGAGACTGAGGCTGATAAGAATGGTTCCGTTGATACTCCAAGTGTTGATAATGATGTTCCCACATCTTTAGATGATCAAATCACATCACCTATACATAATGATGGACCAAGAAGATCAGCTAGAACCACTAAGGCACCTTCATGGCAGAAGGATTATGTGATGTTTGGGAATTATGTGGCCTACCCAATCGAAAAACAGGTTTGCTATAATTCTGTTCATCCGAATTATAAAAATTATATTCGATCCATTGATAAAATTTGTGAACCTGATACCTATGCTGATGCTGCTAAGGATATTAATTGGATTGATGCCATGCAAACTGAAATAAAAGCTCTTGAAGAAAATAAAACTTGGACTCGTGTTTCTCTTCCACCTGGAAAACATGCAATCAGTTGATGGGTTTATAAAATTAAACACAATTCTGATGGTTCTATTGAAAGGTATAAAGCCCGTCTTGTAGCAAAAAGATTTAACCAACAGGAAGGGATTGATTATACTGATACTTTCTCCCCTGTTGCGAAAATGGTTACTGTTCGGACCTTGTTATCTATTGCTGCTAAATGTAATTGGCCATTTATACCAGATGGGTGTTTTTAATGCTTTCTTGCAGGGTGACCTTAATGAAGAGATCTTTATGCAGATTCCTCTGTGTTTTCGCAAATAGGGGAGGATAACAATCTTGTCTGTTGTTTGCGAAAATCCCTTTATGGCATAAAACAAGCCTTGCGGCAGTGGAACGTTAAGCTTACTGATGCCTTGATTAAAAATTGGTATAAGCAAAGTTTATATGATTATTCTCTTTTTACTAAAAAGCATGACTCTCATATTGTTGCCTTGTTGATATATTTGGATGATCTTGTGATTACTGGTAATAGTGAGTCTCTTATTGCTGAGTTAAAGATCACTTTACAAAACAATTTTAGAATGAAAGATTTGGGTGAGTTTAAATACTTTTTAGGTATAGAAATTGCTAGATATGAAAAGGTCTCTTTTTGTGCCAGATGAAATACTCACTTGAACTTCTTTCTGAAGTTGGATTGTTAGGAGGTAAACTCAATAAAACTCCTATGGAACAGAATCTCAAGCTCACCACTAAGGGTTATGATGATAATTTTGGGCTGAATTCTGATGATACCCTTATATATGATCCTACTCTTTATAGAAAACTGATAGGAAAGTTATTGTATTTAACTACTACTAAACCTGATATCAGTTTTTATGTTCAGCATTTAAGCCAATATATGCAGAATCCAAAAACATCTCATTTGAATTTTGTATATAGGATTATTAGATATATAAAGAATCAGCCATGTATGGGTATTTTATTAAATTCTGATGCTAACACTAAATTAACTGTTTTCTGTGATTCTGATTGGGGAGGTTGTTTAGAAACCAGAAGATCTATTTCAGGGTACTGTGTGAAATTTGGTAACTCACTAATCTCCTAGAATGTAAAAAAAAAACAAGCAATTGTTTCTCGATCATCTGCTGAGGCAGAATACCGTAGTATGGGATCTGCTGTATCTGAGGTTATCTGGTTAAAAGGTTTGATAGAAGAGTTAGGGATTTCTAATTTACTTCCAGCATATTTATATTGTGATAATAAAGCTGCAATTCAAATTGCAGCTAATCCTATGTATCATGAACGTACCAAACATATTGAAATTGACTGTCATTTTATCCGAGAACAGATCAATGCAGGTACAATCAGGACTGATATGTTAAGTCAAGAGAGCAACTTGCGGATATTTTCACAAAAGCTCTTGGGAAGACTCAACATGACTATTTATCAGCAAAGTTAGGATTGATAGATATTTATGGAATGTCACCTTGAGGGGGAGTATTAAATTACAAGCTGCATATTTATTAGGGTCTTTGTTGTATATTATTTTAGTTGAATGATTAGTTTAGTTTTATAAGGCTAGATTAGAGTTATTATATTCTTTTGGGCTTTTATGTAATTTCAGCATTATCTGTTGCTATTTAAGAAGCAGCAGCCCTACCTCTCTACCTCTGAATGCATCTTCTTTAAATTTTCAAAATAGTCTCCTTCTTTCTTCCGCCATCTTCATTGTTGCTCTAGGTTTTTCTGAAAACTTTACAAAATTCGAAATTTGGACTGAAATTTTTTTACTGGTAAAACTGAGACGAATTTGGTTCAACTAACAAATAACTGATTTAGAAAGTCCAAGTCCGACCTAAGAAAAAAAATGATTGATCAATTTTGACCTTAAACTTGATGCAGAACATTCACAACGGTCTACAACCAACAAACGTTTTATCCCGACATAGTTTGTGCAATTGAACTTTGTATGTTGCAAGATAGGATCCTTTATTTCAGCAAGTTAATGATTTTTATCTTTCAAATTCAACCATACTCTTGAATCCTGATCAACCAAAGTCGCCAATCTTCATGACTATAGTTATCCTTGAGTAAAAATTCAGGGTGTGATGAGTAATTTTGCGAAATGTTTGGGTCGTAATAAATAACTTCTAAATGGACGTCTTGAGCCCATTTACCATGGCGAAGCCCATTATTTTGATGTTATTTTTTCCTTTTCTGAACATGAAGGAGGACCATGTTTTTATGTACCTAGACGGTTTTCGGAATAACATTCATTTATTATTTATTTTCTCTTACAGTATTAGTGTACCGTATTTAAAAACAAAAAATTCAATTTTTAAAATTAATTAAAAATGTCCGTAAAGTTTTAGCCGTGTAAAGTTTTAGCCGCATCATGATTATATTTTTTACCCGGATATGTAACTGTCACACATGAGTAAATGTATGATTTTTGTGGTAACTTTTTATATTTGATTTAAAATTTAATGTTATAATTTAGGTATCGAATTAGGTTTGTCTAGAAAAATTATTTTAAAAAAATTGTCCAAGGTACTTAAAATACTTTTATTTAAATATATTTTTTTTTAACACATCTCCCAAAAAAATAAAAAATAAGATTATATAACTATAATCAACCAAACAAACAAACGACTTTGCATTCCGAGTTACGTAATAGTTCAAATTAATGCACAATAGTTCAAATTAATCCATTCGTAACTACATATTCTTTTTTTATTTCGGAAGTAAATCTCTTAATTTAATTAATGAAGTAGGCTAGCTAAGTATAACATGTCCCCTTAAACCTTCCACCAACTGTCACATTAATTTTCAGCGGCGTTCGATGGATGACGACTGATCACATGCGCCACTTATTGTTTTTTTTTTCTTTTATTTTTCAACGTGATTTTTGCATCAATTTAAAATTTAAAATGTATTAGATAAATATTTATAATAATGAAAAATATTATTAAATGGGAAATAAAATTATGAATGCGTGTCATCGGCTCAACAGTATGAGTAAATATGACACATCTTTTATGGATAATAATAATAAAGAATGGATATGGACGTGGCTGAAGTACTTGGAAAAGTGTGGTCCACGGGTGAGTACATTAAGAAAAAGAAAGTAAGATTATATATTTATCACATATTTATTTTAATATTTGGTCAAAAAAATATTTATTTTAATGTAAACTAAGTAAATTTAATCATCTACATCATATTAAAAAATTAATAATTGTTTAATTTAAATAAGTAATAAATTTTGAAGAAAAAAAACAATGATTTAAACTTTTAAGAGTTAATTAACTCTACAAAATTTGGGCCAAAATTTCTTGTATTTTGTTCCGTAAAATTATATTATTAAATAATAATATTTTAACATACTTTTTTTATTTACTATAATATTTTGAATTTTATAATAATTATTAAAATCATATTTATTCTTACGATATTCTTAATTTATAAAAAAACATTATGAGACTAATAAATATGTTATTATAATTTTTTTGCATTAATAAATAGTTTTTTTAGGTATATTAATATAAGAACATTTTTTTGTGTATAAATAATGAATTAATGTCAATTATACTATAAATCTGTATTAGTTCAAATTCAACGTATTAGTTCAAATTCAACGTAACGTAGGGGAGTGATTAATAATAATAATAAATGACCGAAAGCGAATATCGAATGGACGGTTCTATATGGTGTGAGGGGTAAGAGTAATTTAGATACTCGATAACGTCACGTTTTTTAAAATAGGTATCTCAAATTAAATTTGTCACTTTCGGTACCTCACAAGTTATAAATATATTTATTTTAATTATATATTTGAAAACACCAAATAAAACACAAATAACAATTCAATAAAAACAAAGTAAATATATATGGTTGCAACAATAAAACAACTTAGAGATACTTAAAATTAAGAGTAAAATGGAGTAGAATTACCTTAATTGAACAAAATATTATACACGTGACAATCACATGACTGAAATATTAAAGTAAATACATTTATAATTTATAAGATACCCGAAAATAATAAAAATATTCTAAAGTAGCTATTTGTAAAAACATAGATTATCATGTACCTAAATAACTTTTATATGTATGATATGAGAAAATGCAATATAATTGTGAGTGAATTTGTGAATGTTCTCTTGACGACACCCTTAATTAGCTTCACTATCATATTTGTGTGCACCTGGACTTGGCCTTGATGTGTACCTAATCATATGGCATAGAAAATGTCGCAACTAATAATGGTGACTCATAAATTGTATTTAAAATAAATAATAGACAAATTATACCATTATAAATATTTGTCCCTTACAAGTTACACACCATTTTTTTCAACATTTTGCTTTATTTATTTGTTATATTATCAAATTATAACATTTTCCTTTTTGTGTGATTTTTTATTTTATTTTGTTTCATAAGTTTTATTAACATTTGAAATTCCAAAAAGAATATTATATTATAATTAGTGTCTTTTGACATGTCTTATTATTTAATAAGGTAAATTTATATTTTTCAGATAATTTTTTTATTTCAAACCAACATGCCAATCGGCAGCAAATAGAATATTGATAACTAGTTATATAATAAGTTGTCTCTATTTAGTATTTACTACTAGAAGATCATATAAAGATGATGCAGAGAAGTGGAAGACTTTTTGTATCATCATTTTCAAATAATGCTCTGAATAATCTAGAAATATATATATATATATATTACAAATACAAAAAAAAAATGTCGGTGGGCATATACCGCATATTCCATTTCATGTGAATAACAAATACTTAGTAATTATGTTAAAAATAAGGTAAATAAATCTTTAAAAGTAATACTTTATTCTATTAGTTTATGTATATTTTGATCATTCGGAATATGATGTTCATCTTTAGAGAAAGTCGATTATTATATTTGACTAACTCCTTTAAAATAAGAGTAGACACGACCTGATTTGTTTTTCTTATTCACATAAGACATCTTCAATTCTTCATACACGTGATTCAATTATATGCTTTTTTTTTTAATATTAAAGATATAAACTATATATAAATTCAACCAACCATACATTTTAGATATCGTTTAATTTTGTGGTATTTGTAATATCTTTTGTAACTTGTTCGATGTAATAAAAAAAGTGTTTATAAACTTCCTATTGAATTCAACCCAAAAACGGACTAATGACACCATGGACGGAGTCAAGTGAAGTTGAGGAGTAATTGTCCTACATTTGTATAATTTTAAACTTAAAAAATATAATTATTTTTTTAAAGTCTTATAATTATCTCTAATTTTTAAGTTTAATTATTTGCTTGTACTTTAATTTTTATAATTTTATTGAAATATATTTATGATTTCATCCATGAATAAGAGTCTCCATCATCAGAATATTTATTCATAAATAGTCGCTCAAGACTAAAAATTTCCTAGCTTACATTGAGCGTTAACTTTTACTTTAAGTAAAAAACACTTTAAGACAGGCACGAGGCTATTGCCCCTCAGTTTTTTGTTGATTTTTTTTACTTTTTTTAAAAAATAGGCATGTTCAAAAAATAATTAGAAAAGTGTATATCAGGGAAAAAAAATTAGCAATCTTTGCATAAGCGCTACTTTAAGTAGCGTTTATTTATTTATTTTTATAAAAAACGCTACCCAGGGTAGCGTTTTACCAAAAACGCTATCCGCGGTAACAGTTTTACTAAAAAGCTACCCATGAGTGGTGTTCAATTTTTGTTTTTTTCTTCCTTTTTTAACGACTCAATATTTAATTAAAAATAAAATTATGTATCTATTGAAAAAAACTAAAAAATGATAGTACGTAGATATTTTAATTGCTATTCAAATTATGTAAAAAAATATTAAATTTGGACTTACAAATTGACTGTATGCTCTGCGGTAAGGTGATATATGAAAATTTGACTTAAAAAATATAACTTAAGACTCTGTAAGTCCAAACTTACCACAGTTAACGTCATTTATGTCGTAATTCAATTATCTACCTAGGGTAATTTTTTGAATTAGAAATATAGTAATTTTTTGAATTAGAAATATAGTAATTTTTTTAACCTAACATCATTTGTGTTTATAATTTGATTGAAATAATTAAATGCATTATGTGAGAAATTTAATTATGTACTTACTCAAAAAATTAAAGTGCGTAGATAATTTAATTACGAATTAAATGACGTCAACTAGGCGTTAATTTTGTACTTTTAGATTGACCGTGTAATACTATATCGAAAAAAACTCTGCATACGATACGTAAAAATCTAAACAGTGATTTTACAGTTTAAAGAGGGAAATCACTGTTTAAATCACTGTTTAGATTCAAAATTTACAGTAAGTATATATTTTAGATTAAAAATGTAATATTTAAATTAAAAATACTACCCAAGTAGCGTTTTTTGTAAAAAAATATTAACATGCATATTTATTTTTGTTTATAATATTTTCTAAATATTTTTTTTAACATGCTTTTGCTTACTATTTGATAAAATTCCTTTTTTGTATGGTATAATTTTAAATGTAACCAACATAATTTAATTAATTCTAATTTGATCCTTTAAAATCTTATATTTGCTTTGAATTTTTTTAGTTCAATTATTTATTTATATTATATTTTTTGCTTCTATTGAAAGAAACTTATGATTTCGTCCCACTTTAGGACACTTAAATTCAAACCAACTGGACAAAAAATATAGGAAATAATTTAGACCTATTGACCCAGATGAAATTTCTTATGTAATATCTACCCGCACAGAATCCACCTCACAATTTATATAAACAACACGTATTTTGTAAAAAAATAAATGAAAATGTAAATATATTCTTAAGAAATGATATTATATGTAGAAAATAATAATTGACTTTATAAAGCCACCCCACGAATCCTGACCCTCGATCGTGCAAAATAATCTCCCCTGATGGACAGATAGATGGGACCTTAATTATATAATATATTATATTTATCGTCCAACGGCTATAAATACCTCTTCCTAACTACAGAAACTCTCCACACAAAAAATCATCCTCCCTTATTCTTTTTCAAATTTGTCTCTTTATTACTCTTTTGACCTTCACCTGTTATAATGGCTGAGGAGCACCACCACCACCACCTCTTCCACCACAAGAAGGAGGATGAGACACCTGTCGAGGCCGTTGCCTACACTGAAACCGCCACCTATGGTGGGCCTACTAACGGTGGCTATGGTGGCTACTCCCAGGTTGAAGCTGTGGTGGTGGAAACCCCGGTTGAGCCAGAGGTTGACTACAGGAAGGAGGAGAAGCACCACAAGCGCCATGAGCACCTCGGTGAACTCGGTGCAACTGCCGCCGGTGCCTATGCTTTGGTAATAATCATATATAAGAAGCAGAATTATATTTAATCTTATAAAATTTAATTAATTTAAAGAATTTTCCACAAATAATATCATTTTCAGGTGTGATCTGTGATTATACTGTTAACCCTTATTTTTTTTCTTTTTTATTTCGCAGTAATATTGAGAATAAATAAAACATTATATTTGATAAATTATAGCAGTAATCTAGTTCTCAATTATTTATTTATTATATTTTGTACGTAGTATGAGAAGCATGAGTCTAAGAAAGACCCGGAGCACGCCCATCGCCACAAGATTGAGGAGGAGATCGGAGCCGCCGTGGCCGTGGGTGCTGGGGGCTATGTCTTCCATGAACACCATGAGAAGAAGGAAGCCAAGGATGAGGCCGAAGAGGCCGAGGGACACAAGAAACACCACTTCTTCTAATCATCATCATCATCATCATATACTCCACAACCATAATTTATATATTATTACTCATTTCTGTAATGGTTTGGTTTTGCTTTTTCACATTTGGGCATTTTTTCCCCAGTGGAGAAGTGCTCGATATATAATCACAAGGGTGTGTATGTATTGTATGCGCTTGATTGTGTATCTACATATCTAATAATATCATCGTTTGAGATGTAGTTTTGCAATATAAACGCACATATTATTCTCATAAAAACCATCAACAAATAAGATTTAAATGATTATCTAAAAATAATTGCAATAATTACAATTATTGTCATTTACGTCTTAAAATTTAAAAGCGTTATATAAAATCTAACCCTCTTAAGGTATTTAGTCAGTTCTTTCACTGAATACTCTTTTTAGAAATATATTCAGTTTTTTTTATATGTAAAAGATAGATTAAATGAATCTGAAACTATGTTAACTAAACAATTATTCACAATATACACATGTGGTATAATTTCCCATTACACTGCATAATGGCATAATCTCATTAGTTGGATTATTAGATTTTTATTAGTTGTGGATCAAGCTTAGGCCAGACAATGGTGCGGTGAAAAACCCATAACCATGGTTATAACTGTTATTGTTTAATATGGTTAACCGTACCATTATGGTGATGAATTTTCTACCTATAATGGTTATGGTTATGGTATTTGAGTTATACCCATGGTTGTTATATAAATATAATATATATAATTGAAATATAATTGAAATATAATTGAAATTTTGAAATGGTTGAAGATTGATTCAACCATTTCAAGCTGTATGTTTTACCAATTTATATATGATTAAGTAATATTGAATTATAATCATTCAGCACAAGCAGACAAAAGTCCGACCTTAGCTCAGTTGGTAGAGCGGAGGACTGTAGTTTGGTAGCAGCACATCCTTAGGTCGCTGGTTCGAATCCGGCAGGTCGGATAATTTATGTAAACATTTTTTAATTCTGCTCCTAACTGAATTTTGATAATACTGGTTTAAAAACAGTTAATCTTGTTGATTTCATATAGTATCTAACAAACACTTCGTTGTGCACAAACACAGTTAACAAGTTTGAAATGTTAAGTATATCGGTCGCTACCGGTATACTCTTAAGTCATCTTAACCATGGACTTAGTGTCCGACCTCGACGTTTAATGAAAGTGTATCAATATTTTCGGCGTCATCAGGATTTAAACCTGAGCGCTCTGCTCTCAGATACAGAACCCAATTAGCGCTGGCAATTTCTGACACGACACGACACGATTAAACGACACGACACGATCTGCTTTAAAGCGTATATGGATTTGACCTTAATGGATCCTGTGTCTAAACAACTCTTATACGTTTAGACACGATTAATAATCGTGTCTAAACAACTCAGATCTGTGGATATTTGTATAAACATGATTAACTATTCGTGTATAATCGTGTTGTGTATGCATGTGACACGTTTAGACACATTTAAGTATAATAATAATATTAAAATACTCACTTACTTTGTAATATTGAACTATGAAAACCTTACTTTGTATATTTGGATTTGTATATATATATGAATTTGTGTATAGATCTGATTTAAAGCGTATATAAGTTTGAGATTAACGGAACTCGTGTCTAAACAACTCTATACGTTTAGACACGATAAACGACTTATACGTTTAGACACGAGAGATGTTTAGACATGTTTAAAATTTATCCGTTTAGACACGACACGACACAATTATAACACGACACGACACGATTGCCACCCCTAAACCGAATGGCACGGTTTAGTAACCTAGGCGAGGCAACTGGGTCGTGAAATGGAGCCGAATGGGTGTTCGTAAGGGAGTTGCCATGTTAGGCTTCTCACCATAAAGAAATATAATAATTAAATACTCCACTAGACTGGAACATGAATATAAGCCCATGTATGGTATCATCTTGCCCAAACTATAATCGCAAGCCCATTCATAAATGTCGCATTATCGGGCTTTAGGGTTTCCTGCAAATCCTAGAGGAGAATATAAATTGCCGACTCCCATCAACGTGCTACTCCTTCAAACGCAGGTAGGCAGTAGCAACTCAGCAGCCGAGGTACTTTCTCCATCCCTCGTATCTATCTATCTATCTATCTATCTATCTATCTATCTATCTATCTATCTTTATGCATGAAATATGTGAGCAGTTTGATGCAATTCTCTGTTCTGTATCAGCTATGAACTTCATGATGCTAATCTCTAAAGTGCTCAGCTACACTGTCTAGGACTGTAATGTGATTTCGTCGTTCTGAAATCCTTTTGTTACCTTGTTTTGTGGCATGTTCAATCTGTAGAGTTGCCTCTTTTTTGTTGTTTTAATTGGATGTGAGACCTCTGCAATGGTGTCATATTGCCATGGATAATAATAGTAGATCCACCACATGATCAATCTCGTCTTTTTGTTCATGGTGTGCATTATCCCTATTTCACCATGTTTAGATTACAAAGAGTTTTGGAAAAGTGAACGGGGAAAGAAAAGTTACACAAGAATGCGATGTACTTCTTTGATTAATGTTTTAGATAGCAGTAATACTATCATTCTTACTATTTCTTTATGATTTATATTTCAAGTTGTTTATTTTAATCTTGTCATATCTTGATGGTTGAATAATAAGTTTGTTGTACAGGAGGTGAACAATGTCTCACAGGAAGTTTGAGCATCCCAGGCACGGTTCCCTTGGGTTTCTCCCAAGAAAGAGGGCTGCCCGCCACAGAGGGAAGGGTACTGCCCGAGTCCTTGTTTTATTGATAATGCTTTATCCCTGTTTCAGTTGAATATGTTTTTATCTCTATTTTACCAATCTGCTGTTTTCAACTTTTGCAGTGAAGTCTTTCCCTAAGGATGATCCAACCAAGCCATGCAAGCTTACTGCTTTCCTTGGTTACAAGGCTGGGATGACCCACATTGTTCGTGAGGTGGAGAAGCCTGGATCAAGTAAGAACACGCATCAACTTGTGTCTGTTAATACAATATTGCTTATAAATCTATCTGCTAATGCTTAGTATTTTCACCAAGAGCAAAATTAGCCGATAACATGCATTTTGTATAATGAGGTGGCCAATTAGCCAATCACATTCCAGTCTCTTTTGACTGTCTCACCATGTGAATGGTCAGTATTTCCACCAAGAGCAAAATTAGTTTGGCCTTACTTAGTGAAGTGTTTTGCAGTAATCTTCACAATTGGGTCACCTAATATATTTGTTGAAGCTGTTCTATTTCTGATTTACCCTTAGTTACATTAATGGATTAGCTTTTGATTTTAAATTTACTATCCCTTATTTTAGTAATTGATGAGGTTTAATGGTTTTTCATTATAATAATTGCAGAGCTTCATAAGAAGGAAACTTGTGAACCAGTCACCATCATCGAGACGCCTCCCTTGGTGATCGTTGGTGTTGTCGGCTATGTCAAGACTCCCAGGGGTCTCCGCACCCTGAACACAGTCTGGGCTCAGCATCTGAGTGAGGAAGTCCGGCGTAGGTTCTACAAGAACTGGTGCAAATCCAAGAAGAAGGCCTTCACCAAGTACTCCAAGAAGTTTGAATCTGATGAAGGAAAGAAGAGCGTCCAATCCCAACTTGAGAAGCTGAAGAAGTACGCAACTGTGATCCGTGTCCTAGCCCACACCCAGATTAGGAAGATGAAGGGTCTGAAGCAGAAGAAGGCACACCTCATGGAGATCCAAGTCAACGGTGGAACCATTGCACAGAAAGTAGATTATGCCTATGGTTTCTTTGAGAAGCAAGTCCCAGTTGATGCTGTCTTCACTAAGGATGAGATGATTGATATCATTGGTGTGACCAAGGGTAAGGGTTATGAAGGTGTAGTGACCCGATGGGGTGTTACCCGTCTTCCAAGGAAGACTCACAGAGGTCTTAGGAAGGTGGCTTGTATTGGGGCATGGCACCCTGCTAGAGTTTCCTTCACTGTTGCTAGGGCCGGTCAGAATGGTTACCACCATCGTACCGAGATGAACAAGAAGGTTTACAAGGTTGGCAAGGCTGGACAGGAGTCCCATGACGCCATCACTGACTTTGACAGGTGAGAATATCATAAATAGACATTTTTTATATGGTTTGGCTAAAACTTGGTTGTTTCGCAACAGGACTGAGAAAGACATCACTCCAATGGGAGGTTTCCCTCACTATGGTGTTGTCAAGGATGATTACCTGATGATCAAGGGATGCTGCGTGGGTCCCAAGAAGAGGGTTCTGACCCTTCGCCAGTCCCTTCTCAAGCAGACATCTCGGCTGGCTCTGGAGGACATCAAGCTTAAGTTCATCGACACAGCCTCCAAGTTTGGGCATGGTCGTTTCCAGACCACTCAGGAGAAGCAGAAGTTCTATGGCCGCGTCAAGGCTTAAAGGCTGCCGCATTTGCATTATTACGCATTGTCATTTGCGTCTCAAATCTGAGTTTTTTCTTTACGTTTTAATGTGGACTTGTTCGATTATAGAATTTTTGGTGGTTTATTTAGTGTATGAACCGAGGATTTGGATTTGGAGTTTGATGTCTTTAGATAATTTGGTTTGTGCCATAATATTTCTTGTGTTTTCCTGGCCAAAAAAGTAGGTTGTTAGGTTCGGAAATTGAATATAATCTGTTAAAGAATACAATAATACATATATATATATAGTTAAGTAATCTAGTAATCTCATAAGAAGGTCCAATGAGTCTACTTGCATGGAATGGTATTTTTGACAATCCAACACCTAAAAGACTTCAGAAGGTATTGCCTTGGCCAAAAAAAAAAGAAGGTATCGCCAAAACATTATTTTTCTTATGAAGACGAAAAATGAGGTATCGCCCAAAAATTATTTTTCTTATGGAGACGAAGAATGAGGATACTTTATGTGAGGCGATATGGAAACAGATAGGCATGACAAAGTGGAAGTATATAGCACCAAGAGGTGCATCGGTTGGACTAGCAATCTGGTGGGAAGAGGAAGTTGAAGTTAGCATATATTATGAGAGCCAAAACATCATAGATGTCGATCTCCTATACACATCCGAAAGACTAGTTTCTATGGCCACACACGAAGAACGGCGAACCGCAAGCAAGATCGGTGTACCACCGCTTGCGGGAAATCCAGGGAGACGGCAGTGGACAGATACACGTGCCCAATACGGAACTATGGAGAGCGATATGGGGTGCGGACATTGTACCCAAGGCAAAGAACTTCGTGTGGCGTTTGGCAACTAACACCATAGCGGTCAAGATGAATCTCATACGTCGGGGCATGATAGTGGATCGAGGTTGCCCGGTGTGGGGAAGACGAAACGCGAAAACATATGATGGTGGGATGCCGGTGGACCGAAGGCGTCTGGACCGAGGTACTTGGCAACCGAACGAACCAAAGGGCGGTCACCGACGTCACAGCATGACTGGACGAGAGGCGACAAGAGCAGGCTGGACCGCGATGGGAAAACAACTTGGTTACGGCGTGACACATTTGGAAAGCACGGTGTAAGGCCGAGTTTGAAGGAGTTATCCTAAACACCTACCAAACCATAGAGGAGATCAACCGAGCTATCCAGGAAATGAGAAGACCGAGACCGGACCAACCTGTGAGGGTCACACGCCCGGACCAACCATGGGAGATGCCACTCAATGGGTCGATAAAGATCAATTGCGATACCTCATGGTGCCCTCGAACACGAGCAGCAGGTATCAGGGTGGTGGCATGGAACGGAGCGGGCGCGGTCATAGGAGGAGTCAATAGAAGGTTGAGAAACAATGACATCACGGAAATGGAGGCCCTAGCAATACATGAGGGTATCCGTTTGGCAAAGGAGAAGGGGTGGAACGAGGTAATCATTGAGCCGGGCTCACAAGTGGTGATAAAACAATTAAAGGAGGGCCCGACTGAATGGAGAACCGCGACACTCATCTCCAACACACGTACACTAGAGACAGAGATCGACATAGTGCAATGGCGAGCTATCCCGAGGTTGGCGAATGAATCCGCAAACTGGATCGCGAAACAAGCTAGAATGTGAGTGCGTCTAAACGATTGGGTGTCCCGACCCCCACTCCCACTTATCTTATTATTATCTAAGGATTGTAACAATGAACTCCCGTGATTTCCATATCACGATCGTTTTATTTCTATTCAATGAAGCGAGTATTTGGTAAAAAAAAAAATAGTGCTGCATAAGTAATAAGGTGGCAAGTCGTGAATGAATTTGTTATTATACATATTAATATTACTTATTGATATAATTACTAAACAAGAATACGGCTATGTATGATAAACATATGTGTCATGTTTATAAATACGAATATGATTAAATTTTTTGTGGGTGTTTATGCCGTATTATTGTGCTAGTGTTGTGTTAAGTTAATCAGTTAAACATTTATATTTATATGTAAAATTATCATAATTATGAATTAAAGATATCAATTTTTACGAGTGTAAAATTGACATTCAAAAAATTAAAAAATTAAATAGTTAAATAGAGTTTTAAGAACTATTAACGTAGTCATGTTTAAAAATTATAAAAAAAAATAGATTTGAAAGTCTTTATCATATTGTTATGTGTGTCGTAATACTTAAACACGAACACAATACGAATATTACCATGTATTAATGTTATTATGTAGTCATTTTTCATATACTTACACAAACTTAATATTTTTTTATAAGTATTCATATTATATTATCGTATTACTTTCAAATACATGCTAGGCTTTTTCCATAAGTAATATGGGCTTGATATTATGCAATGGTCTCTTCATTTGATGGATCTTAATTATTTCAGTATGACAGGAACTTATACTATTTTTAAAACTCAAATTTTATTTACCATTTATGCTATTATTATTATGGGTTATACCAAATAACTATCCGAACTTTGGCCGTTTTACAAATAGCTACCTCAATTTTGATTTTTCAAAAACGGCTACCTCGATTTTGGACAAAGGTGCAAATAGCCACCTCAGTTAACTTTTTTGTTAAATATTGACGGAAAATGACGTGACAACATATGATTTGTCACTGATTTTAAAAATACCGATTTGTTTTTGGAAAATTAATAGAAAAAATAAGATATTTTAATATAATACTTTTATTGAAAAGATGAAACAAAATAAAAAAAAATATTTATTTATTATTATTATTTTATATTTTTAATAAAGGTATTATATTAAAAACTCTTATTTTATTTGTTGATTTTCTAATTTTGTTAAAGAAAAATTCAGTTTTTGTTGTATTTTAAAAAATCATTTAGTTTTTAAATGAGAGATCAATCATGTGCTGCCACGTCATTTTTAGTCAATATTTAACGAAAAAGTTAACTGAGGTAGCTATTTGCCCGAAGTGTCAAAGTTGAATTAACCGTTTTTGAAATTTCAAAGTTGAGATAACTATTTGTAAAACGGTCAAAGTTCGGGTAACTATTTGGTATTTAGTCATATTATTATTATTTATTATGGCTAGAGTATCAGTTGAATATTCTTTTTTTTTTCTGCTATTCGTTAAGAGACAATTTTTCCAACTTCCACTCGTACTTCATATATATTCAACATTTAGGTACTATTACGATGGCTTGACCGATTAGCAGATATATTAAATGGTTTGAGGACGTTCATTTACATATATGTTCGTGGATGTGGAATAAATCAAGAACTTGTGATAATTTTCTAGTCCCAAATGCACGAATTTTTTCAAAAAGTAACAACTGTGCAATTTGTTTTTAAAAAAGTAAGTATATAAAAAATATATTTAGAAATTTGTATATAAGCGCTAATGTGAGTAACATATTATTTTTTTTATATAAAATTCGCTACACAGGGTAGCGTTTTTACATAAACGCTGCCTTTGCGTGACTTTTTTTTTTGTTAAAAAAATTCCCATTTTGACGACTTGATATTTAATTAAAAATAGATTTTTAAACGCCGCCTTCCCTATTTAAAACACTATTTAGATTTTCACGTATCGTATGTATAGTTTTTTACGTATCGTATTATACGTTCAGTCTAAAAGTCAAAAAGTAACTTCTAGTTAGCATCATTTAATTCGTAATTAAATTATCTACGCACTGTAATTCTTTTGATTTTTTTTGAGTAAGTATATAATTAAATTTCTCACCTAATGTATTTAATCATTTTTGTCAAATTATAGGACAAACGATGTTAGGTTAAAAAATTAAATATATTTCTAATAAAAAACATTTCCCTAGGTAGATAATTGAATTACGACGTAAATGTCGTTAACCGTGATGAATTTGGACTTACAGAGTCTGAGTTATATTGTTTTTAGTCAAATTTTCATATCTTAACTTACGGCAGAGCGTACAGTCAATCCATAAATCCCAATTTAATATTGTTTTGCATAATTTGAATCGCAATTAAAATATATACGTACTATAATTTTTTTCAATAGATACGTAATTTTATTTTTAATTAAACATCGAGTCGTCAAAAATATTTTAAAAAAAAGATTAATTTGAAAACACTAATAAGGGGTGGCGTTTTCATAAACGCTACCCGGAGTAGTGTTTTTTGTAAAATAAAATTTATGCGCTACCTCATATAACACTTATGCATAGTTTGCTAATTTTGTTTTTTTTTTCGAATATATACTTTTCTATTTTTTTTTTTTAAATGTTTACTCTTTGAAAAAAATCCAAAGCACGCTTCTGATGAGAATCATCTCGATGGGGTAATGTTATATATATATATAATGAAAAAAAAATGACTTGGTATTGAAAGATAAGCAATAGAAAGAAGTCAATATTTTTGTGCTAAATGACCCAAAAATAAAGCCTTTTTATGCTAGCACGTGCACATTTAATTACATTTATGTATCTATCTATCTTCTTTTTTTTGGTCATATTATGTATCTATCTTGTGGAAGACTGTAGATTTGTTTTATAAAATAAATGTTGAAAAAAGTGCAAAAAGTGGTTGAAAATGATAAACGGAATCTAAGTACCAAACCTTTTTTTTTTTGGTCAAAAGTACCAAACCCAACATTCGTATGTATTGGTAAACGCTATATAATATATATATATATATATATATATATAAAATCATTAGCTCATCATATTACCTACTGTTGGTGCTAATCTACTTGAAAGATTTGGATCTAGGTTGACCACGAGTCAACCTTCCATCAAACAACTAAAAAAAGTAGAGAATTTTTTTTTGGCCACCCCAAAAAAAAGAAAAAAAGTAGAGAAGTAGGTAAGTTGATTAATTAGTGAATTTTCCGCTCAAATTGAATCGTTTGAAATTGGTTATAGCTCAAATTTTCCACCAAACCAGGATGCACATTGAGTGGGGGCAAACTGCCATTAAAGAATTATTTACTTATCTACTTAAGAATTATTTAAATAAAAATAATATACTAATCTAATAATATTAGGCTATTAACACTTGCCACTTAGCATGTCACGACAATAAATATACTACATAAAAGCAAACAACAAGTCCGACTCCCCTAGTTATAACTCACAAATGAATTTATTGTGGTCCACGACAATAAACTCTCATACCAATTCTTAGCTCTTCTTCTTCATCTTCTTCTGCGACAGAACTGCAGAACCAATCTCCAACTTCTTCTCTCAACATGAACGAAGCTGTTCAGACCCAGAGGGGGCAATTGCCATGAAATTGAAGGTATACACTACTCCCATTAAAAGTCGGGGGGCATTGCCCCCCTAGACCTTTAATAGCTCTGTCCCTGTCGACAAACATTGACGAATAGAAACAGTCATTCAAAACTGTGCTAGCTCCATCAGGAGTGTCATATGGAGGTATATACCTAGGGCCGCTAATCAGTGTGCGAACTGGATTGCCAAGTTAGCGCTTGCGGGGATTAGTCATACCGACTGGGTTGCGCACCCACCAACCCCGCTTTCTATTTTGTTATTAAAATATTATGATCTGTATTTGAACTTTTTTCCGGCTCTATAAGTAATATCAAATACGATTGGCCAAAAAAATGGTTATAGCTTAATTAACAAATATTTGTTAATTTATTTTTTACTCTGATCAAGTTATCAGAGGACAAATTTAAAACATAATAAGGTTAAATTAATATATATATATAAAGAAAAATTACACAACATGAAAAGTTAAAGTAAGAAGCGCAAACTGCAAACTCCTCACTTGAGCGCTATCACGAAGTGGAGCCAACTAAATTTGAATTTGTTACCATATAAGTAAAAGTGTTTGATAAAGTTAATTGCATTAAATTTAGATAGTAATTTTTTTTCACTTGCATAAATGCAATTTGTAAATATTTATTTTTTCCTTTTAGAAAAAAAAATAAAATCAAAGTCGTCGATTGCCTTGTTTGTCTAGTTTGTTTATTGTATTTTTCGATTGTCCAAGGTAGAGAAGTGGATGAATCGAGACAGTTTGACTTCAGTAAACGACAATTAAAACTTGTCAGCACCATCTTTTAAAAAAAAAAAAATATAGTAATCACTAATTCAAATTTGGGCCAAGGTTTCTGTATAAATCGTACGGCCCATTCCTATGACATAAATATTTTTTCATTCTCATAACTTGAATTTAAAATCTAGTTAAATGATAAAACGATTGAACCACTACATTTAATTATAGTTTTATATTTTCATTTTGCCCAAATATTTAGAGTTAATTCAGCCTAAACTAGGTTAAACCATCATTTCGGCCTATGAAACTGATGTCGGCACATCTATACGCGTTTTCATTTTTGGTCATATGCATACAAATCCGAAATATTATTCTGTTCCTTCAACGCCGACTTATACTCTGTTTCTGTTCTGTTTTCGCACCTTCCACAATCTTTTTTATACAAATTCGATTATTATGCTGTCCCTTCACCGCCGATTTTTACTCTGTTCTCGCTCCTTCCTTCCCCAGTTGAAAAGGTCAAATGGGTGGGAACGAACAACTTTACTTCACCAATACACCTTACCTTTTTTTACACATATATTAAAGAAATCAGGCCTAATGGCATTATATATAAATCGGCTGAAAAACTATCTGAAATATCGCACGGATTACATAATAAACCAATTTAAATTACAATAAACTTTATTTAAATAATTGTATTTTTAATAACTTGTGTATAAACCACCTTAAAATTGGTGGGCGAGCGAGAGAGACAAACCACATTCGCTTCGTCCGCGTGTCCGAATACTGTTTGAAAGTCGGCGGCGATGAACAGAGGTACCTCATCTTTGAATTGTCCTTCCTTTTATATAGAAACTTTGCATCAACCCATATATTTGAATCTCTCCCTTTCATCCGCCAGAGGAAGAAGAAACAATTGTAATTCATCAGTTGCATGCTCTTAGTGAAGGTGGCGGACAATCGTGACGTTAACAAGCTCGGTAAATTCCCCGCACTGAGCAGCGGCGGAGGAGATGAGGAGGAGGAGGAGGAAGAGGAACTGGCGCCGGCGCCAGGAGATGAGTTGCACCACCGTGCAGGGCCGGCGTTGTTCCCTGTTCAAGATCCTACAATGTTTCTGTCGGACTGTCGGTCAGGGGAGATGTCTGCTATTGTGTCGGCGCTCACGTACGTTGTCTCCGGTCATCAGAAAGGTGGCGGCGTCACCTACGAGACTTCAACACCTTCTCAGTCGGCGAGTTTATCTTCGGATTATTTTTCGTCTTCTTCTCCAACAGTCATTTCATGGAGTGGGCAAAAAAGAATGAGAGAGGATCAAGCTGCAACCTCGTCCAATGTCCTTGATTTTGTTTCCAGAGGTCACGGCGACACGATGCCGCAGTCGTCTGGGTCATCAAGTCATGGTAATTTAAATTTGAGCTTAATAACTAAATTGCTACCCAACTTTGATAACTTAACAAATTATTAACCGAACTTTATTTTTTTTAAAATCATTATCTAAACTTTGTTATTTGAGACAAATTGTTACATTAATTAAGTTTTCCGTTAAATATGGACGAAAATTGACGTGCCAACACATGATTGGTCCCTGATTTAAAAAATTAAATATTTTTTTTAAAAATGGAAATTTTAATATAATATTTTTATTAAAAATATAAATAATTAATAATTAATTTTTTGTTTGTTTCATATTTCAAATCAAAAATATTATATTAAAAATTCTTATTTTCTCTATTAATTTTTCAGATTGTTTTAAAAAAAATCTATATTTTTTAATATTTTTTAAAAAACCTTTTAATTTTCTAAATTATACACTAATAATGTATTGTCACGTCATTTTCTATCTATATTTAACATAAGCTTAAATAAGGTAGCAATTTCCATCTAATATTAAGTATATATTAACGAACTCTGAACTCACTGTACGTGCAGGGCAGCTCTTCCCCGCGGCTGTTACCACTTCCCGGCAAAACCCGTCAACTGAACCGGCCTACGCCTCACACGAGGAGGCAAGTGGTATCGCGGAACGGAGGCGGCGATACAGGGGAGTCAGGCAGAGGCCGTGGGGAAAGTGGGCGGCCGAGATACGCGATCCTCACAAAGCCGCTAGGGTTTGGCTTGGCACATTCGACACTGCCGAAGCTGCTGCTATGGCATACGATACGGCTGCTCTTGGCTTTCGTGGAAACCGTGCTAAACTCAACTTCCCCGAGAATGTCCGTCTCCTCCCTCAGGGGACTCAGGTCTACTCCTCATCTCCCATCCCTGGTCCCGCCATTGAGTCACAACCCCAACCACCACCTCAGCATCCACTGCCACTTCAGCAGCCACCTCCTAGTCAGCATTCTCCCCTTATCCAGACATCCTGGGATCCGTACAGTCAGCTAGATCAAGGACAACCTCGTACAACAGGGCTGTTGGAGCAGCTGATGTATGCTCAATACATGCAGGATCATATGTCTTCTCTGCAATCAGTTTATACTCCACAAACATCATTGCTATCATCTTCTTCAAGCTACAACACTGATCTTTCCTCTTCTGCTGATGCTTCTTCTGTTTCGGCTCCTATGTTATTCTCCGAGCAACATTCGATGGACTACACTATGATGCAGCCACCGAGGGGTGGCGGTGGTGACACAGACTTTCCGACGTGGTCCACCAGTTCTAGTGCTGGTCAACATCCTCCATCTAGTGGTTGATTAGTTTGACCGTTGACACCATATTGATATTGTTATAATAATTACTTTGATTTTTTTTCTTTTTCTAGGAGGTGATGTCTTCCATTCGAACTTCTCTTTTGTTCATGTAATTAGTTATCGTGATGGAAATATTCATTTTCTTAGTTTAATCTTTTTTCTTTCTATTACTTTACATTTGCTAAAACATTGTACCAACACATTAAAAATATACTCGAATCTTACTTTTTTTTTAGAAATATCAGATAATGTATGTCGTACGTTTTGATCAGTAAAAATAAAATTAATAATTTCTTATGGAAACACGTTTGGTATTTATTTACTTTTATAATTTAAGAAAGGAAGATTAGATTCAAAAGTCAAAACTGTTCAATATCTTATATATATATATATATATTGACCGTGTTTGACTACAATACCATAAGATTAAATGCATGTACACAAAAAATGGAGCAACAGCTCTCGCCACTTGTTATGTTATTGACGTTTAATATAAGTTTGCTAGATAGACATGGATTTATTTTATCCTACTTGTTTAAAAATATTTCATTTAAATTGTATCTAGAACTTATTAATAAATAATATATATATAGGATTAAATATTATTTTGCCTCAGAGAGATTTTTAGGTTAAAATCATTTTTTCCTAATGTTTAAAAATGAAAGGTTCGATTATTAATGTTTGATTTTTGATTTTTTATTTTTTCCGTCCGTCAAATTTTTCATTTTCAAACTTAATAGAATATATTTTAAAAACTATAAAAATAATAGAATACATTTAATTGAGTTCTAATTCGATCGAGACTCAATTTAAAAGTTTAGGGTGTGAACCTTGACTCATACTAGATCGTCGTCCATTTTTTTTTTGGTCAAGTAACACGTACTATGTCATTTCATTAGCCGAGCGAGAAACCGCAAACAAGATATTATCCGATACAATACATCTAAGTAAAGGGGTTGGGGGTGCAAGCACCCAATCTTGAGGACACAACCCAAGCAAAGCGAATCTCGCTATCCAATCCGCAGAAGAGTTTGTGGATCGTGGAATAAGCACCCACGATACGGCCTGTATCTGAGATGATAAGGCCGTAGCGTTAGACAAAATTGGTGCTATTCTCCAAGCGAAATCAAGACCTAAGAGGTGAGATATAACATGCGAAGAGTCCGACTCAATAATAATGGGCGACCAACTGTGTAGGATAGCCAGCTTGACCGCAGCAAGAACCGCCTCCGCCTCATCCACCGAGGCCGCACGAATCAAGGAGGAGAAACCCCCAATGACCGACCCTGTCCAGTCTCTAGCAATAACACCAACCGCTCCCATGGCCGACAAATCTCTCCATGAAGCGTCGCAGTTAAGCTTAATAGTTCCCTCCGGTGGTCTTGTCCAAGCCGTGTAAGTCTCCTGCGGTCGGGCCACGTGAGATGGTGAACTGACCTCCTTAAAAACCTTGCCAATCTCCTGGAGCAAGGCATGAACATACGGAAGTCTATTTTCATAAACAACCTTACATCGAGCCTTCCAAATCACCCAACAGACAATCATGCATAGCCACCACGATTGATCGCTATCTCTCCGGTTCCGACCTGATCCCGTGGAAGAGCACAAGAGCCACTCGTCGATCGAGGAGTGTCCACATGCTATCATCGGCCCTGTGAGAAAAGACTCCCAAACCTGCACTGACCAAGGGCAGCCAAATAGAAAGTGTTCCCTAGTCTCCGCCACACCACATAAAGAGCAGAAGGGCGACAGAGGCAGGCCCCTCCTCCATAGGTTATCACACGGCGGGAGAGCATCCGACGCCAACTTCCACATGAACGCCTTATTCTTAGGCCAAACTCGAGAAGACCAAATACGGGGCCAGACCTTGGAGATGTCAGGCCTAGGGCGCCTATTAAGATCAGGGAGGCTCCTGACCCCGTCTGCGTGAAGGACATGATGGGCCGATCTAACGGAGACCGCGCCGTGAGAGGTATGAGGCCACCTCCAAACGTCCGGAGATGGAAGAACTGGAATAGTAATGTTAAGCACTGCGTCCACATCCTCAGAAGCCACCAACTGCCTCACAGTAGGTTCAATCCAAGTACGCGTCTGACCATCCACCCAATCCTCTACTCTGTCCGAGTCCAAATGGGGTCCCTCCACCCTGGGCCGAACCCTGGCTGAGTGCTGTAGCGGAACCCATGTATCAAGGAACGGTCTGATAGTACGACCATCCCCTAGGACCCACCGACCCTTAGCTGCAATAATGTCCCTACCCTCGAGAAGGCTCGACCACGCCCAAGAGGCCCGGCCCCCCTGAGATGCCTGCATAAAGGAGCGGTTAGGGAAATAGATCCCCTTGAGGACCCTTACCCATAGAGCCTGCGGTTCATCCATGATTCTCGCCACCATGTTCGCTAGAATCGCCCTATTAAAAGATTGCATCTCCCGAAACCCATAACCTCCCTCCTTCTTAGAGATAGTCATCGCATTCCAGTTCCTCTAGTGTACCTTCCTAGCCCCCTCCCTCGACCCCCACCAGAAACGAGCAATAAGAGTGTTAACCTCATTACACCAGGACGTGGAAAGTCGAAAGATATGCATAACATAAGTAGGAATCGCACTGAGTACCGCCTTAATCAAAACCTCTTTCCCGACGTTGTTCTGTAATTTGTTCCACCAACCCTGTATTTTGTCCCTTATCCGCTCCTTGAGGTACGAAAGAGCTTCCCGTTTTGACCTCCCCCAAACAGTGGGTGAATGCCACCCCCGAAAGGCCCTCATTCATCTCCTCTGAAATCTGAGGCGGAACACAACTGAGAGATAATCCAAACCCAACATTACCCTGACCAATATGTCTCTCCGATTCAAAGAGGGCCGAATAGAACGAAAATAATTCAGACTTGATCTCCCGATCCCCCTCGATCCAACAACCATCCGGGCCCCTAAGTTTAAAAATTTTATTTCTCCTCCGCCTCGACAACGTGGTCTGATGAAAGAAGGCTGTATTACGATCCCCATGGGCCAACCATTTGACCATCGACCTCTGTTTCCAGTAAATTTCCCCTTGCTTCCATAAGGCGTGTAGTTTCGACGTAAGCGTCTTCCCCTCATCCATATCGGCCCCATCAAAATGTCTCGCCTCTAGATACCTCAGACGGTTCTTCACCTTACTTATTTCGCCAAGATTGTTCTTAAATTCGAGTTTACTCCATCTCTGAAGGGCTGATCTGCACGTCGAAAGCTTCCGATCTAGGTCTGCCCCGACCGTTTGGGGGAGGTCAAAACGGGAAGCTCTTTCGTACCTCAAGGAGCGGATAAGGGACAAAATACAGGGTTGGCGGAACAAATTACTGAACAACGTCGGGAAAGAGGTTCTGATTAAGGCGGTACTCAGTGCGATTCCTACTTATGTTATGCATATCTTTTGACTTTCCACGTCCTGGTGTAATGAGGTTAACACTCTTATTGCTCGTTTCTGGTGGGGGTCGAGGGAGGGGGCTAGGAAGGTACACTGGAGGAACTGGAATGCGATGACTATCTCTAAGAAGGAGGGAGGTTATGGGTTTCGGGAGATGCAATCTTTTAATAGGGCGATTCTAGCGAACATGGCGGCGAGAATCATGGATGAACCGCAGGCTCTATGGGTAAGGGTCCTTAAGGGGATCTATTTCCCTAACCGCTCCTTTATGCAGGCATCTCAGGGGGGCCGGGCCTCTTGGGCGTGGTCGAGCCTTCTCGAGGGTAGGGACATTATTGCTGCTAAGGGTCGGTGGGTCCTAGGGGATGGTCGTACTATCAGACCGTTCCTTGATACATGGGTTCCGCTACGGTTCCAAGGTATCAATTTCCACTAGGACCCTTAGAAAAGTCCTTTGCCTCATGGTTTGCTTATCCTCTAATCTAATGCAATTCCCTACTGAGATAGCAATGCAACTGGCATTTTCCTCATTCAGCATTTCCAGGCTCAATCCGTGAACCTGGATCCAGACTTGCATCATACGGAAATCAAACTCGGTGACCGATACATGAGGCGGGCACAATTTCAGATTCAAGCATTTCCCGTGAACTGACCACGGTGATAAATCCAATATCTGTTCTCTATCACTAAGGTTGCAAAATCAAACATAAGAACATCCTCATTTACCTCGGTGATCTTTACAGGTCCGAACCGACCCCAAGCCTCCCTCATCACGGTTTGAACCACAATTGACTTTATAGGCTTGTTCGTGAGGATCGTCCCAAGAACCCGAGCAGCATTATCTCTGATTGGTCCCGGAGGGAGGGCCGAAGGCACCATTCGCAACATAGGCAGCCCGGGATTCCGACCACCGCCGGAAGAGGAGCGTGAGGCCACGGTCTCAGTCGTAAGCCATATATGATCACAATAGTCGTTGGTTCCTGCACACACAGATGAAGAGGAGATACAGATGAAAATAGAGAAAGGAGGTTACTGTTTGAAAGAGGGTCGGTCGCCGGAGTTCTGCAAGGGGGATCCACCGTGCAGTAGACCGGAATCGCGACCGTGGGATTGGTTGAGAAGATGATAGGAACTAAAATCACAGGCCAATTTGGAAAAGCCCTATGATCCCGAGCTGATCGGATGAGCAGCAAATCGAAACCCTAGGCGCCATGGATTCTCCCCGAGAGAACAGAGAGGAGCGAGTCTGCAACACGCGCGCGTCTTTTTGGGTCCTTTTTAGTTTTCGTGTTGTCCATTGATGAAGGTTTAGTCTGGGTAAAGACCCATACCTTAGGCACTTCGATTGAGCTCAATCAAATCTCAATCGAATTAGAGTTAACCGAACCTCAATTCATTTGGGATTCGATTGAACCCCGATTGAAAGGGCACGATTGAACCCTATGTGTGAGCTAATCTAGGTCAAGACCCTAACCCTTTCAATTGAGTCTGAGTCGAGTCCTTAACCAATTGAGACCCTTTTGAAGGGATTTGTTGTAACATTTTGAATTATTTTTTAAAAAAAAATTATATTTTATTAAGTTTGAATAAAAAATTTGGCAGAAGGAAGAAACTAAAACTCTAACCAAATTATTTTGATTTATGGAAATTTAAATTCGATTTTAAGTCAACTATTCATGAGCAAATTAACTCTTTATATTTGTTAGCATACAAATTGGAACATCTAAAATATAGATTCTACCAAAATAAAATCAATTTGCGGCATGCATGCATGCCGTTCTGTTGGCTGGTGTGAAAAGCATATACCACACTGTTAATATTTAATACAATAATATACATCTACAGACTACACCTATAAGGGTTCATTGAACAACTCTTATTTTAGGGGTGAATTAAAATATTTTATACTGAAGAAATAAAGTAATTCTTCCTACTAAAAAGACTTTTTTACAAAAATGTTCCACGTCGACGAATCTAACATGTGCAAGGAAGGAGACCATGAAAAAGAAAGATTACGTCTGACCTATATAGGCCCGGACCTTATACCTGCACATATATCTATCTATATATTATTATAATTATCTGTTGAATATATAATATTATATATAATGTTTATTTATTCTAGTTGTCGCTATCTTGGCTCTTCAATTTGGATTTTGGATTGCCTTGCAAGCGAAGACGAAAAAGCAATCGAAGACGAAAAAGGCTTCTTCCATGGGAATAGGGATAGGGATACGTGTACACGCACACGTGACAGAAATCCAATGTGTTATAGTCGGCCCCACGTGATGTAATGCTATTTAATATTATGTATAATTACTAGATTTACTTGGATTATTATGCCAAGTTGATGCATGTTGGGTAGATCGGCAGACCATGTTTATTGTTTAATGTCGGCTTAGGATTAACGTGTGATTAGGATTAACGTGTGATGTTGTAATTGTACTCTTCTGTTTTTCTTTTTCAATAAACTGTTATTCATTATTTTTATAACAAAAAAAGAGTAAGAACACATTATACTTTAATAAAAAATTTACGTTCTCACTTTCCATATTCTACTTAATAAACTGTTATTCATTAAATAATAAAAAAAGAGTAGGAACACATTATACTTTAATAAAAGTTTTACGTTCTCACTTTCCATATTCTAAGATAAAAATGTATAAATTATGACTGAGTTTATAGAAACAAAATTGAATTGCAAATCTACTTTATTAATTAGTTGATACGGGGTGGGGAGAAGAAGAATGGTTGACCAATATAGACCTAAAAAATAAATACAAAAATATTCTCAATTGTTTAAAAAAATGAAAATATCCTTATTTGTTTGAAAAATACGAAAGTATACCTACCTGCGAATGAGATTCGCGAATGGACATACCATTCACGAGTGAAAATTTCACCGACTAATATGATTCGCGTGTGCATTTGTACACTCACTCTCGCGGCTGGTGTGGACAGCTACACGTGCAATAACATCTCTCCACACTGTTATATTTTCTATGTGCATGACAAAGTAACCTCTCTCCACTCACATAAGCTTTGCTGCAGAGCTCCCTCCACTCGCGAATATGTGGAGAGAGGTTACTGCACGTGCATCTGTCCACACCAATCGCGAGAGTGAGTGTACTGAGTTACCCGCATGTAGGATTTACACCTGCGAATGCCATTCACTAGTGATATTTTTATGTTCACCTGTGAATCTCATTCACGGGTAGGAGGTATATTTTCGTATTTTTTTTTAAAAAATTAAGGATATTTAGTATTTATTTATTTTTTAAGGTATATGTTGGTCACTTCCATATGGGGTACCAATATCCCTCCAAACCTGTCTAGAAAACATACAATCCCGCAGTACATGGAGCGAGTCTTCTTCGGCCAGGCCACAAATTTTACATAAAGGGTTCACATCCATACCTCGTCTCCTTAGCATACACGCGGTCGGTATCCTGTCGTGGTTACACAACCAAACTACCAAAGGAAATGTTTAATTCTAGGAATGTTTTCACATTTCCATATCCAATTCCACTTACTCGGGTCATGTTCCACGTGATTATGTCTTTGCAAGGAGAAGGTCCTGTGAGCCGAGGCCACAGAGGGTATCCCCGATGCCAAGCCCAACCAAATACGCTTGTCCCTGGTCCCGGGGCCAATACTTCTCGGTATTGCTCTGATTGTTTCGTGAATGGTAGGCGGAATCTGGAAGGAGAGTCCTGAGATGTTCCACTCCCCATTCTCCTCGATGATTTCGTTTAGCTTTAGGTCTCCCTCCCCCAATGCCAAGGGTCCCTGCACCAACCCCCGCAAAGGTGTCGGCCCCAACCACTTATCGTGCCATAGGTTAATGTCTCTACCATCTCCAGTTATCCAACCTTCTCCTTCCTGTAAACCCACCTTACCTTGGCAAACGACTTTCCAAGTGACCGAACCTCCCGTTCTTGTCCTCCTTGGAGGGTTAAAATACCTGTCTTTTAGGATACTTGCCCACGGGGCCTTAGACTTGTCCATCCTCCACGCCAGATTCGCATTCATCGCCCTGTTTCTTTCTCTAGTACGATGCATGCCTAACCCTCCCTTATCTTTGGGGAGGGTGACTACCTCCCAACTCAACTTGTGCAGTTTCTTTTTGTCCTCCGATGAGCCCTAAAGGAAATCCCTGTTCAGTTTATCTAACATTTTGCAAGTATAAGATGGCAAGTAAGAGCATTGCATAAAATAGGCCGGGATCGCAGACATAACAGAATTGATAAGGATCCCACGACCTGTCATGGATAGCAGCTTACCCCGCCATCCCACGAGTTTCACCCGAACTTTATCCAGGATGAAGTCGAAAGACTTCACCCCATTACTTGACAGCTTCATCGGAAAGCCCAAGTACTCAGATAAATTATCCACCTTGACAAGACCCAAGCAGCTCGCTAGGTGTGTGGTCATCTCAACAGTCAAATTCTTTGAGAAGACGACATGAGACTTGTCAAAATTGATTTTCTGGCCCGAGGCCGAACAAAAGACCTGGAGGGTCCTTTAAATCGACTGACAGTTATCCGTCGTAGCTGTACCCATAAGAATTAGATCATCCGCAAATAGGAGGTGCGACAGCTGGATGGACTGTTAAAAGCAATAATAGAGATTATGAGCTTTAAAATTCAATAGTGTTGACATAAACTGAAAAACCTTCCCCTAGTTACACAGTAAAATGCTAATTTATCCTCTTAATATTCGTAAAATGTGACGGTGTCCCCTTAATATTTGAGTACATTTTCAAAATTCCTCTTAACGCTTGGATATTTTTTTTAGTTTTCTCATTTGTTAAATTTTACATTCAAATTTAACCAAAAAAATAGCATAATATTTTAAAAAAAATGTCGCAATTAAACACATCAAAATTTTTATACATGATATAATTAAGATCCAATGAAATGGGTTAGGCGTTTGGACCCAGTCCAACTCGCCCATGGGATGGAAATTGGTCAGGGTCAAAATTCAATCTCTAACCCTTCTGTATTGAGTCTCAATCGAATTAGGGCAAAATCGAACCCTAATTCGATTGAAGGATTTAAATACGATATTCTCAAAAGTATGATATTATTTTTACAACTTTTTAAACATATTTTGTTAATTTTACATGACAAAATTGACAAAAAATTATCTAAACAATAAAGATAAAATTTTACAAAATCAAACCATTAAAAAGAAGTTTGAAAATGTACCTAAACATTTCTAGTCAGAGTTACATTTTACCCTATGTGGTAATAATTATATACATCTATAAACATATTCATATTTGTATGAAAGAGAGAGGTAGGTAAATTGAACACAAGTCGCACGATTATTGCTTAGACAAAAGAGATGTAGTTAAGCTACATTCTGCCACGTCCTTGCTTTGGTAGATTTGATTGCTGTCCTTTTCATCAAATTTTAAGAATAAAAAAATATTGTTCACATGTCTACTTCTTAATTCATATTGTTATAGTGTAATTTTTCGTTTTTGGCCATTTGTTATAGTGTAATGAAGCCAAAGTGTGGGGAGTGGGACAACTGTCTTTCAATTTTTGATAATATCTGTAATTTTAGATTTATTAAATTTAATTACTTCTTACTTAGTTATTAAAATCTTATATTTTTCCCTTATTGATTTTTTTTAAATATATATCATTACTTTAATTATTCAAATAAATTTGTGATTTCATCAGGCTCTAGCATGCTTCCCTAACGAATCCATGCTGTCATTTTGCATTACTAATATCTAAATTTTTTAATCATTCAAAATGAACATTGAATAAGTTGGTAATTATTATGTTCACATATGAGAGCGACGAAACCAATTCCTAACTTCCAATTCCATTAATTGATGCTCTGAATTACAATTACATTTCATTTCATTTCATTTCATTTAATTGTTATTATTAATAATAATTACACTAATTATCTACAAGGGTATTAGTAACTGCCTACTCTTTTGTCAACTTTATAATAGCAAGTAACCAGCACAAAGCTAGATATCAATCGTAACCCTGATACGCGTCATCAAATGGACTATCAAATATCATTATGATACGAATAAATGTAGATATTTATTTCAGTTATGATAAGAATTCGAATATAATTAATATAAAAAATTTAAAGAAAAATATAATATTTTAAAAAATAAAATTAAAATGACTTTAAATAATTAAACAACGTTTAGAGGCTCTATCGGATTAGACTTCTAGAGAAAATTAAATAATTTTTATATATTTCTTTTTCTTTGAAAGGAAATTAGCATTTTAAAAATGTATAATAAAAGCTAAATATCGTTTACGTTTTTTCGGTTTAAACCAAAAATTCAAAAAAACACATTCAAACTCAAAATGAGTACTTAAAATTAGTTAAACAACAAAACAATTCTATTATACAATGTTTATATAATTTCTTTTACTAAAATCAATTGAACAATTAAAAGATCGAGCAACTAAATAAATATTAGTTGGTTAATCGTATTAAGTAATATAATACATATCACTATAACAGTAGGACCAGAATACACGATATTTCAATCCTAAAAAATGAACCAAACTCAGAATCCAAAACAAAACAAGAAAATTCTACCATTAGTCGCCTCGTTTCTTTTCGGTTCGGTTTAGTTCATAATTATTTTTCTGGGCTCTTGATTTTCCTTTTATCCTTACTAAAAATGTGAACTTGTAAAACTTTATTGCAACTCTCTTAGAGTCTCATTCAGACTTGATATGGTGGTATGTTTAGCCCAAACTAGACTTGTACTTAAATAGTTTTTAGCACTTTTTGTTGTTGTTAGCTAGCTAGCTTGTTTGTAATAAATAAATACAATTTTTTTTAAAATATGACAGAAAATAGAAAAAAAGAACTTTCCGATAAATGGAAATGAAGAATAGAATAATCAAAATACAAGAATGAAATTAGTTTTTTTTTTATGACACAAGGGTACTTTGAATTTGTTTAATGATCATGCAAATTGCAAGGCCACTATAAATGAAAACACTCATCACGAGGAAGAAAAAGATTAACAAAAGTTGCCTAGAATGATTGAATTACTCAGACACTAATCATTTAGCCATCACTGTGACAATACATGCAATAGTTAATCGGTAAGGGTCTTAGTGATCATGATGATTTTTTCATTTTTAAGGTTTGAAATTTGAAATATCTAGTTAATAGTTAATGGACAAAACGACGTTATTTTACAAATGATTATGGTTAATAGTGTAGTTGACTATTAATATCGTTATATTTAGGTAAAATATAACTTTGCCCCTAATATTTGAGTAAAAATTAAGTTCTCAATATTTCATATTTGGTCAATATTTCAATATTTACCTATTCAGTCCATTTTTCCATCTAAACTTGTAAGATATGTTTTGAAATTTGTAAAAATAATAAAATACTTTTAAGAATATCACAGTTAATCTCTTAAAAACTTTATTATAAATTACAACTGAGTCTTAATTGAATTTGGACTCGATTGAGCCTCAATCAAATAGGCTAAGGTCTATGAGTTTTGATCCAGACAAGCTCTCCGAGAGTGAGATCTAACCTGGGCCAAGACAATAACTTTAACTCTATGAAGTGAAGCTCATTCAAAATTCAATCAAATTAGGATTGATTTAACTTCAATTTGGAATGAAAATAATTCAACCTCAAATAATTTAATATTATGTTATTTTGTAACATATAAAAAAGTGTTAAGTGCCTTTATCTTAAATGGAAGATGAATATTATTATGTAATATATCTATCCAAAAAAACTCGACCCAACCCCCTGTACCCAACCAAGGACCCGTTGATGGACAAGACATTTGCAAAGAACCCCAAGTTGACGTGCCCTGCTGCAAACACGACCAACACCACAGTCCTTGTTAGAAGCTTACTATTAGTAGATGTTAGTTATGTTAGTTGAGTGCTGTTAATACTCTGTATTTGGTCGGGAAAACTTGATCTAACAAATTTCTGGGATAGGCCACTTTGAGATGTTTTTCAGTGGACCTGAGATTCAGTTGAATAAGTCTGTTACTGTGTTTCTAAGATTTAAGAGTCAGTTAGAGATACTGGAGTAGTGGAGTCAGTTTAGCTATTAGTGGAGTCAGTTTAGCAGTTTAGTTGTTTATGTGTTTAAAATGGTGAAAACGTTATTCTTTTTAGAAGTGAAATATAAAAAAAAGAGAAGAACAACAATTTTGTTTTCTATTGCAGCAATGATCCAACATTTTTCAATAGTTTACAGTGGTATCAGAGCCAAAGGTTGAGGAATCGAACGTCAAGAACAAATGGGAGAAAGTTCTAGCCATGTTGCTCCAGCTATTCCTCGTTTCGATGGGAACTATGATTATTGGAGCATGTTAATGGATAACTTCTTAATATCCAAGGAGTATTGGGACGTGGTCGAAAACGGAGTTGGCAAAGAAGACAAGGAAGACTATGCCGCAAGGAAATTGATGAACCTCAAGACAAAGAACTACTTGTTTCAGTCCATTGATCGAACAGTCTTTGAGACGATCCTTTGCAAAGACTCGTCTAAGGAAATTTGAGACTCGATGAGTAAAAAATACTCTGGATCAACACGAGTGAAGTGTGCCCAGTTGCAGCCCCGAGGAGAGAATATGAGCTGCTCCAAATGAAAGATGGTGAGAATGTGACTGTATATTGTTCTTGGACAATGGAGATATGCAATACGATGAGGTTTCATGGTGAAACTATGAACGACACTGCAGTAGTTGAAAAGATTTCCCGCTCCTTGAGTCCGAAGTTTGATTATGTAGTGTGTGCAATCAAGGAATTGAAAGACATGGAAAAGTTGACCCTTGATGAGCTACAAAGCTCATTAATAATACATGAACAAAAGATGAACTGAAGTGCATCCATTGAAGAGCAAGCTTTAAATGCCACGACTGAAGCTACAACAATTCAGTCAATTCCATCAAATTGCAGGGAAAATGGCGATTCAGCAAAGGACGAGGAAGATGCAAATCTGGACGAGGTCAAGGACATATTATGGAGAGTGTAAATACTCCAATAATGATTACATTTAAACAAGAGATGCACACTACAACAATCGTGGAAGAGGAGCATTTATAGGAAGAGGTCGAGGCAGACACATCGATAAGTCAAATGTGGAATGCTTTTGATGCCACAGGTTTGTGCACTACAAATCTGAATGTTGGACCAGATTAGCAGATGACAACAAATAGGAATGTATGAATTTTGTAGAAAATGCCAAAGGATAAACATTGTTGATGGCAAGAGAAGCTGCAAATGAACCTCAAGGTAATATTTGGTTTGTTGATACAGGTTGCAACAACCACATGAGCCGGAACAATGAGTCATTCTCAAATCTAGACGAAGGATATACATCCACAGTTTCCTTTGGAGATGAGTCCCCAGTCCAAGTAAGAGGTAAGGGCAATATTACGTTAAAATCACGAAATGGTTTTACATAAATCATTACAAATGTGTTGTATGTGCATGCTCTTAAAACAAACTTGTTGAGTGTTGGGCAACTACAAGAAAAAGACTACATGATTTCCATGGAGGACGACTTGTGTGAAGTGTACAACGATAAGAAAGCATCCATTTTAAGTTTAAAAATGAACAAAAACCGATTGTTTCCTGTTAAGCTAGATGAAGTGCAGGTCAACCTTTCAGTCGAATAGAACGTGGCTTTGACACTTACGGTTCAGGCACTTGAACTTTGGTGGGCTGGAAACCTTAAGAAAGAATGAGATGGTAACAGGGTTGCCCAAACTGAAACAGTCAAAGAGAGTTTGTGATTCATGTATTGTTGGCAAACATGCACGGACAATCTTCCCAAAAGGAAAAGCTTGGAAAGCAAGGGAACCACTAGAGCTGGTTCACACAGACATATGTGGACCCCTAAATCCAACATCAAACGGTGGAAAAAGGTACTTTATAACATTTATTGATGATTTTATAAGAAAAGTTTGGGTCTATTTGCTGCAGGAAAAATCAGAGGCGCTGAATCATTTTCGAAGATTCAAAGCATTAACTGAAAAAGAAACAGGAAAATACATTAAAGTGCTAAGATCAGATCGGGGAGGAGAATATTGCTTAACTGAGTTAGAGCAATTCTGCAGTCAACAAGGGATACATAGAGAGAAGACAACCCCTACTCCCCTCAGCAGAATGGGGTTGACGAGAGGAAAACCATAACCATACTCAACATGGTTCGAAGCATGCTTGCGTCAAGGAAAGTGCCCAAACAGTTCTGGTCCGAAAATGTTTTATGGAGTTCTCATGTGTTGAACAGGTGTCCCACCTATGCCGTGAGGAACAAGACACCTGAGGAAGCTTGGTCAGGTAAAAAGCCATATGTAGACTATTTCATAATTTTTGGCTGTATAGCTTTTGCGCAAGTTCCATCTCAACTGAGGAACAAATTAGAGAATAGAAGTGTGAAAAATATATTTCTTGGCCTAAGTGATGAGTCAAAGGCGTATAAACTCTACCATCCCGCAACACAAAAAGTAACCACATCAAGAGATGTGGTCTTCGATGAATGGAGCAACTGGGATTGGAAGGCATACATATCAAATGATCTGATACTTGATGAAGATGAGAGCCATGACGTGACCGAAGACAACCTAGAGTAGCAGCAAACGGTGGAGTCTTGTGAATCTTCAACTGCAGTAAGAAATTTGCAAGATAAACCATCTCTGCATTGGAGAGGCCAGGAAAGCGACAAATGAGGAGACCAGCATGGTTAGCAGACTATGAGGTAAGCTACTATCACAGTGATGCTGATTTTGCAAACCATTTCTGCTTGTTTGCTGATTGTGATCCTGTAGATTTTGCCTCTGCAAATAAAGAACTGAAATGACGAACAACTATCAGAGCTGAAATGAATTCCATTGAAGAAAACGAAACCTGGAAATTAGTAGATCTACCTAAGGGATATAGGACCATCGGTGTCAAATGGGTTTATAAAACGAAATTAAAGGAGAATGGCGAGATTGACAAACATAAAGCTAGATTAGTCACTAAAGGCTACAAGCAAGAGTATGACATAGATTACACTGAAGATTTTGAACTCGTAGCTAGATTAGACACGATTAGATTAATACTAGTCATAGTTGCTCAAAACAGGTGGGAAATACAACAATTAGATGTTAAATCAACATTTTATACGGAAATTTGGAAGAAGAAGTCTATGTAGATCAACCATTAGGCTTTAACGTCAAAGGGAAAGATGACAAGGTTTATAGATTAAACAAATCTTTGTATGACCTAAAATAGGCTCCTAGAGATTGGTATAGTAGACTTGAAACATTCCTACTTAAAATCGGTTTTGATAAATGTCCCTATGAACATACTGTGTTCGTTAAATCAGGTAGAGCTGAAAAATTACTCCTTGTATGTATATATGTCGATGACTTGATATATACTGAAAATTGCTGCCATATGTTTCGTGAATTCAAAACATGCATGCTATCTGAATTCAAAATGACAGAGCTTGGTAAAATGCATTATTTTCTGGGCCTTGAAGTCAAGCAAACCGAACATGGAATCTTTGTAAGCCAAAAGAAGTTTATTAGAGAAGTGTTGAAAAGGTTTAAATTACAGCATTGCAATGTTGTTAACACCCCAACCGAAGTAGGGATAAAGTTGAGCAAACAAAGAGAAGACAAAAGAAGTTGATAAAACCATTTATAGACAACTTATAGGCAGCTTGATGTACTTAACAACAACAAGACCTGGCGTTCAATTTGTTGTTAGCCTAATTAGTCAATATATGGAATGTCCATTTGAGTCACACTTGTTAGATCCTAAAAGAGTATTGCGATATCTTCAAGGAACCAAGAACTATGGGTTAAGATATCAAAGAGGTCTAAATCATGATTTATATTCCTATACTAACAGTGATTATGCAGGAGATCGAGATGACCGAAAAAACACATCAGGTTATGCATTCGTGCTGAGTGGAGATGCAATCTCTTGGTCATCACGAAAGCAATCAGTTGTGAGTCTATCAAGCATAGAAGCAAAGTATATAACAACTAAAAATTGTGCATGTCATGCCTTATGGATGAGAAGAATGTTGAAGGAGTTAAAGCTTGAGCAGTCCTCTGCAACAGTCATATTCTGTGACAATTCCTCTGCCATCAAACTGTCCAAAATCCAATTTTTCACAGTCGAAGTAGGCATATCGATGTCAAGCAATTCTTCTTGAGAGATATTTGCAAACAGGGAGATATAAATCTCGAATTCTGCATAACTGAAGAACAAGTTGTTGATATTTTCACCAAACCCTTGAAATTCTCAGCTTTCAAGCACCTATAGACCAAACAGGGGCTATATGAAGAAGAAGTAAGCTGATATCCTGCAGGAATATCTAGCTTAGGGGGGCGGGGGGGGGGGGGGGGGGGGGGGGGATTGTTAATAAAAACTACTTTAAAAATAAATAAATTAAACTACATTAAATGATGAAGCATATTTTTTAACAATTTTCCTCTTAAGTTGTAAGACCCAACTCTGGACCAGACAGGAACAAGATGAGGTATTTTCGGGAAATGGCGCCCAGTTCTTGTCCCTCATTGTTCCAACCTGATGAAGTTGAGTGATGCTTCTGAATTCTGTAGATGATGAACACGAACAACCTCACATCTTTGCTTACTCAAGAACCGACAGTTAGGTTTG